>CM055123.1:262517325-263939836 GCA_029206835.1 Rana muscosa | reverse complement strand
TGTATTGTAGTGCAGGTGTTATTATAATGTGTTATTGTAGTGCAATGTTATTATAATGTGTTATTGTAGTGCAGTGTTATTATAATGTGTTATTGTAGTGCAATGTTATTATAATGTGTTATTGTAGTGCAAGTGTTATTATAATGTGTTATTGTAGTGCAGTGTTATTATAATGTGTTATTGTAGTGCAGTGTTATTATAATGTGTTATTGTAGTGCAATGTTATTATAATGTGTTATTGTAGTGCAGTGTTATTATAATGTGTTATTGTAGTGCAGTGTTATTTAGTGTGTTATTGTAGTGCAGTGTTATTATAATGTGTTATTGTAGTGCAGTGTTATTATAATGTGTTATTGTAGTGCAATGTTATTATAATGTGTTATTGTAGTGCAGTGTTATTATAATGTGTTATTGTAGTGCAGTGTTATTATAATGTGTTATTGTAGTGCAGTGTTATTATAATGTGTTATTGTAGTGCAGTGTTATTATAATGTGTTATTGTAGTGCAATGTTATTATAATGTGTTATTGTAGTGCAGTGTTATTATAATGTGTTATTGTAGTGCAGTGTTATTATAATGTGTTATTGTAGTGCAGTGTTATTATAATGTGTTTATTGTAGTGCAATGTTATTATAATGTGTTATTGTAGTGCAATGTTATTATAGTGTGTTATTGTAGTGCAGTGTTATTATAATGTGTTATTGTAGTGCAGTGTTATTATAATGTGTTATTGTAGTGCAATGTTATTATAATGTGTTATTGTAGTGCAGTGTTATTATAATGTGTTATTGTAGTGCAATGTTATTATAATGTGTTATTGTAGTGCAGTGTTATTATAATGTGTTATTGTAGTGCAGTGTTATTATAATGTGTTATTGTAGTGCAGTGTTATTATAATGTGTTATTGTAGTGCAGTGTTATTATAATGTATTATTGTAGTGCAGTGTTATTATGGTGTGTTATTGTAGTGCAGTGTTATTATGGTGTGTTATTGTAGTGCAGTGTTATTATAATGTGTTATTGTAGTGCAAAGTTATTATAATGTGTTATTATAATGTGTTATTGTAGTCCAATGTTATTATAATGTGTTATTGTAGTGCAGTGTTATTATAATGTGTTATTGTAGTGCAGTGTTATTATAATGTGTTATTATAATGTGTTATTGTAGTGCAATGTTATTATAGTGTGTTATTGTAGTGCAGTGTTATTATAATGTGTTATTGTAGTGCAGTGTTATTATAATGTGTTATTATAATGTGTTATTGTAGTCCAATGTTATTATAATGTGTTATTGTAGTGCAGTGTTATTATAATGTGTTATTGTAGTGCAGTGTTATTATAATGTGTTATTGTAGTGCAATGTTATTATAATGTGTTATTGTAGTGCAGTGTTATTATAATTGTGTTATTGTAGTGCAGTGTTATTATAATGTGTTATTGTAGTGCAATGTTATTATAATGTGTTATTGTAGTGCAGTGTTATTATAATGTGTTATTGTAGTGCAGTGTTATTATAATGTGTTATTGTAGTGCAGTGTTATTATAATGTTATTGTAGTGCAGTGTTATTATAGTGTGTTATTGTAGTGCAGTGTTATTATAATGTGTTATTGTAGTGCAGTGTTATTATAGTGTGTTATTGTAGTGCAGTGTTATTATAATGTGTTATTGTAGTGCAATGTTATTATAATGTGTTATTGTAGTGCAGTGTTACTATAATGTGTTATTGTAGTGCAGTGTTATTATAATGTGTTATTGTAGTGCAGTGTTATTATAATGTGTTATTGTAGTGCAATGTTATTATAATGTGTTATTGTAGTGCAGTGTTATTATAATGTGTTATTGTAGTGCAGTGTTATTATAATGTGTTATAGTAGTGCAGTGTTATTATAATGTGTTATTGTAGTGCAATGTTATTATAATGTGTTATTGTAGTGCAGTGTTATTATAATGTGTTATTGTGGTGCAATGTTATTATAATGTGTTATTGTAGTGCAATGTTATTATAAATGTGTTATTGTAGTGCCGTGTTATTATAATGTGTTATTGTAGTGCAGTGTTATTATAATGTGTTATTGTAGTGCAGTGTTATTATAATGTGTTATTGTAGTGCAATGTTATTATAATGTGTTATTGTAGTGCAATGTTATTATAATGTGTTATTGTAGTGCAGTGTTATTATAGTGTGTTATTGTAGTGCAGTGTTATTATAATGTGTTATTGTAGTGCAGTGTTATTATAATGTGTTATTGTAGTGCAGTGTTATTATAATGTGTTATTGTAGTGCAGTGTTATTATAATGTGTTATTGTAGTGCAATGTTATTATAATGTGTTATTGTAGTGCAGTGTTATTATAATGTGTTATTGTAGTGCAGTGTTATTATAATGTGTTATTGTAGTGCAGTGTTATTATAGTGTGTTATTGTAGTGCAGTGTTATTATAATGTGTTATTGTAGTGCAGTGTTATTATAATGTGTTATTGTAGTGCAGTGTTATTATAGTGTGTTATTGTAGTGCAATGTTATTATAATGTGTTATTGTAGTGCAGTGTTATTATAATGTGTTATTGTAGTGCAATGTTATTATAATGTGTTATTGTAGTGCAGTGTTATTATAGTGTGTTATTGTAGTGCAGTGTTATTATAATGTGTTATTGTAGTGCAGTGTTATTATAATGTGTTATAGTAGTGCAGTGTTATTATAATGTGTTATTGTAGTGCAATGTTATTATAATGTGTTATTGTAGTGCAGTGTTATTATAATGTGTTATTGTAGTGCAGTGTTATTATAATGTTATTGTAGTGCAGTGTTATTATAGTGTGTTATTGTAGTGCAGTGTTATTATAATGTGTTATTGTAGTGCAGTGTTATTATAGTGTGTTATTGTAGTGCAGTGTTATTATAATGTGTTATTGTAGTGCAATGTTTATTATAATGTGTTATTGTAGTGCAGTGTTACTATAATGTGTTATTGTAGTGCAGTGTTATTATAATGTGTTATTGTAGTGCAGTGTTATTATAATGTGTTATTGTAGTGCAATGTTATTATAATGTGTTATTGTAGTGCAATGTTATTATAATGTGTTATTGTAGTGCAGTGTTATTATAGTGTGTTATTGTAGTGCAGTGTTATTATAATGTGTTATTGTAGTGCAGTGTTATTATAATGTGTTATTGTAGTGCAATGTTATTATAATGTGTTATTGTAGTGCAGTGTTATTATAATGTGTTATTGTAGTGCAGTGTTATTATAATGTGTTATTGTAGTGCAGTGTTATTATAATGTGTTATTGTAGTGCAGTGTTATTATAATGTATTATTGTAGTGCAGTGTTATATGGTGTGTTATTGTAGTGCAGTGTTATTATGGTGTGTTATTGTAGTGCAGTGTTATTATAATGTGTTATTGTAGTGCAAAGTTATTATAATGTGTTATTATAATGTGTTATTGTAGTCCAATGTTATTATAATGTGTTATTGTAGTGCAGTGTTATTATAATGTGTTATTGTAGTGCAGTGTTATTATAATGTGTTATTATAATGTGTTATTGTAGTGCAATGTTATTATAGTGTGTTATTGTAGTGCAGTGTTATTATAATGTGTTATTGTAGTGCAGTGTTATTATAATGTGTTATTATAATGTGTTATTGTAGTCCAATGTTATTATAATGTGTTATTGTAGTGCAGTGTTATTATAATGTGTTATTGTAGTGCAGTGTTATTATAATGTGTTATTGTAGTGCAATGTTATTATAATGTGTTATTGTAGTGCAGTGTTATTATAATGTGTTATTGTAGTGCAGTGTTATTATAATGTGTTATTGTAGTGCAATGTTATTATAATGTGTTATTGTAGTGCAGTGTTATTATAATGTGTTATTGTAGTGCAGTGTTATTATAATGTGTTATTGTAGTGCAGTGTTATTATAATGTTATTGTAGTGCAGTGTTATTATAGTGTGTTATTGTAGTGCAGTGTTATTATAATGTGTTATTGTAGTGCAGTGTTATTATAGTGTGTTATTGTAGTGCAGTGTTATTATAATGTGTTATTGTAGTGCAATGTTATTATAATGTGTTATTGTAGTGCAGTGTTACTATAATGTGTTATTGTAGTGCAGTGTTATTATAATGTGTTATTGTAGTGCAGTGTTATTATAATGTGTTATTGTAGTGCAATGTTATTATAATGTGTTATTGTAGTGCAGTGTTATTATAATGTGTTATTGTAGTGCAGTGTTATTATAATGTGTTATAGTAGTGCAGTGTTATTATAATGTGTTATTGTAGTGCAATGTTATTATAATGTGTTATTGTAGTGCAGTGTTATTATAATGTGTTATTGTGGTGCAATGTTATTATAATGTGTTATTGTAGTGCAATGTTATTATAATGTGTTATTGTAGTGCCGTGTTATTATAATGTGTTATTGTAGTGCAGTGTTATTATAATGTGTTATTGTAGTGCAGTGTTATTATAATGTGTTATTGTAGTGCAGTGTTATTATAATGTGTTATTGTAGTGCAGTGTTATTATAATGTGTTATTGTAGTGCAATGTTATTATAATGTGTTATTGTAGTGCAATGTTATTATAATGTGTTATTGTAGTGCAGTGTTATTATAGTGTGTTATTGTAGTGCAGTGTTATTATAATGTGTTATTGTAGTGCAGTGTTATTATAATGTGTTATTGTAGTGCAGTGTTATTATAATGTGTTATTGTAGTGCAGTGTTATTATAATGTGTTATTGTAGTGCAATGTTATTATAATGTGTTATTGTAGTGCAGTGTTATTATAATGTGTTATTGTAGTGCAGTGTTATTATAATGTGTTATTGTAGTGCAGTGTTATTATAGTGTGTTATTGTAGTGCAGTGTTATTATAATGTGTTATTGTAGTGCAGTGTTATTATAATGTGTTATTGTAGTGCAGTGTTATTATAGTGTGTTATTGTAGTGCAATGTTATTATAATGTGTTATTGTAGTGCAGTGTTATTATAATGTGTTATTGTAGTGCAATGTTATTATAATGTGTTATTGTAGTGCAGTGTTATTATAGTGTGTTATTGTAGTGCAGTGTTATTATAATGTGTTATTGTAGTGCAGTGTTATTATAATGTGTTATAGTAGTGCAGTGTTATTATAATGTGTTATTATAGTGCAATGTTATTATAATGTGTTATTGTAGTGCAGTGTTATTATAATGTGTTATTGTAGTGCAGTGTTATTATAATGTTATTGTAGTGCAGTGTTATTATAGTGTGTTATTGTAGTGCAGTGTTATTATAATGTGTTATTGTAGTGCAGTGTTATTATAGTGTATTATTGTAGTGCAGTGTTATTATAATGTGTTATTGTAGTGCAATGTTATTATAATGTGTTATTGTAGTGCAGTGTTACTATAATGTGTTATTGTAGTGCAGTGTTATTATAATGTGTTATTGTAGTGCAATGTTATTATAATGTGTTATTGTAGTGCAATGTTATTATAATGTGTTATTGTAGTGCAGTGTTATTATAGTGTGTTATTGTAGTGCAGTGTTATTATAATGTGTTATTGTAGTGCAGTGTTATTATAATGTGTTATAGTAGTGCAGTGTTATTATAATGTGTTATTGTAGTGCAATGTTATTATAATGTGTTATTGTAGTGCAGTGTTATTATAATGTGTTATTGTGGTGCAATGTTATTATAATGTGTTATTGTAGTGCAATGTTATTATAATGTGTTATTGTAGTGCCGTGTTATTATAATGTGTTATTGTAGTGCAGTGTTATTATAATGTGTTATTGTAGTGCAGTGTTATTATAATGTGTTATTGTAGTGCAGTGTTATTATAATGTGTTATTGTAGTGCAGTGTTATTATAATGTGTTATTGTAGTGCAGTGTTATTATAATGTGTTATTGTAGTGCAATGTTATTATAATGTGTTATTGTAGTGCAATGTTATTATAATGTGTTATTGTAGTGCAGTGTTATTATAATGTGTTATTGTAGTGCAGTGTTATTATAATGTGTTATTGTAGTGCAGTGTTATTATAATGTGTTATTGTAGTGCAGTGTTATTATAATGTGTTATTGTAGTGCAGTGTTATTATAGTGTGTTATTGTAGTGCAGTGTTATTATAATGTGTTATTGTAGTGCAGTGTTATTATAATGTGTTATTGTAGTGCAGTGTTATTATAGTGTGTTATTGTAGTGCAATGTTATTATAATGTGTTATTGTAGTGCAGTGTTATTATAATGTGTTATTGTAGTGCAGTGTTATTATAATGTGTTATTGTAGTGCAGTGTTATTATAGTGTGTTATTGTAGTGCAGTGTTATTATAATGTGTTATTGTAGTGCAGTGTTATTATAATGTGTTATTGTAGTGCAGTGTTATTATAATGTGTTATTGTAGTGCAGTGTTATTATAATGTGTTATTGTAGTGCAGTGTTATTATAATGTGTTATTGTAGTGCAGTGTTATTATAATGTGTTATTGTAGTGCAATGTTATTATAATGTGTTATTGTAGTGCAGTGTTATTATAATGTGTTATTGTAGTGCAGTGTTATTATAATGTGTTATTGTAGTGCAGTGTTATTATAGTGTGTTATTGTAGTGCAGTGTTATTATAGTGTGTTATTGTAGTGCAGTGTTATTATAATGTGTTATTGTAGTGCAATGTTATTATAATGTGTTATTGTAGTGCAGTGTTATTATAATGTGTTATTGTAGTGCAGTGTTATTATAGTGTGTTATTGTAGTGCAGTGTTATTATAATGTGTTATTGTAGTGCAATGTTATTATAATGTGTTATTGTAGTGCAGTGTTATTATAATGTGTTATTGTAGTGCAGTGTTATTATAATGTGTTATTGTAGTGCAATGTTATTATAATGTGTTATTGTAGTGCAGTGTTATTATAATGTGTTATTGTAGTGCAGTGTTATTATAATGTGTTATTGTAGTGCAATGTTATTATAATGTGTTATTGTAGTGCAGTGTTATTATAATGTGTTATTGTAGTGCAATGTTATTATAGTGTGTTATTGTAGTGCAGTGTTATTATAATGTGTTATTGTAGTGCAGTGTTATTATAATGTGTTATTGTAGTGCAATGTTATTATATTGTGTTATTGTAGTGCAGTGTTATTATAATGTGTTATTGTAGTGCAGTGTTATTATAATGTGTTATTATAATGTGTTATTGTAGTGCAATGTTATTATAATGTGTTATTGTAGTGCAGTGTTATTATAGTTTGTTATTGTAGTGCAGTGTTATTATAATGTGTTATTGTAGTGCAGTGTTATTATAATGTGTTATTGTGGTGCAATGTTATTATAATGTGTTATTGTAGTGCAATGTTATTATAATGTGTTATTGTAGTGCCGTGTTATTATAGTGTGTTATTGTAGTGCAGTGTTATTATAATGTGTTATTGTAGTGCAGTGTTATTATAATGTGTTATTGTAGTGCAGTGTTATTATAATGTGTTATTGTAGTGCAGTGTTATTATAATGTGTTATTGTAGTGCAGTGTTATTATAATGTGTTATTGTAGTGCAATGTTATTATAATGTGTTATTGTAGTGCAATGTTATTATAATGTGTTATTGTAGTGCAGTGTTATTATAGTGTGTTATTGTAGTGCAGTGTTATTATAATGTGTTATTGTAGTGCAGTGTTATTATAATGTGTTATTGTAGTGCAGTGTTATTATAATGTGTTATTGTAGTGCAGTGTTATTATAATGTGTTATTGTAGTGCAATGTTATTATAATGTGTTATTGTAGTGCAGTGTTATTATAATGTGTTATTGTAGTGCAGTGTTATTATAGTGTGTTATTGTAGTGCAGTGTTATTATAATGTGTTATTGTAGTGCAATGTTATTATAATGTGTTATTGTAGTGCAGTGTTATTATAATGTGTTATTGTAGTGCAATGTTATTATAATGTGTTATTGTAGTGCAATGTTATTATAATGTGTTATTGTAGTGCAGTGTTATTATAGTGTGTTATTGTAGTGCAGTGTTATTACAATGTGTTATTGTAGTGCAGTGTTATTATAAAGTGTTATTGTAGTGCAGTGTTATAATAATGTGTTATTGTAGTGCAGTGTTATTATAATGTGTTATTGTAGTGCAGTGTTATTATATTGTGTTATTGTAGTGCAGTGTTAGTATAGTGTGTTATCGTAGTGCAGTGTTATTATAATGTGTTATTGTAGTGCAGTGTTATTATAATGTGTTATTATAATGTGTTATTGTAGTGCAATGTTATTATAATGTGTTATTGTAGTGCAGTGTTATTACAATGTGTTATTGTAGTGCAGTGTTATTATAGTTTGTTATTGTAGTGCAGTGTTATTATAATGTGTTATTGTAGTGCAGTGTTATTATAGTGTGTTATTGTAGTGCAGTGTTATTATAATGTATTATTGTAGTGCAGTGTTATTATAGTTTGTTATTGTAGTGCAGTGTTATTATAATGTATTATTGTAGTGCAGTGTTATTATAGTTCGTTATTGTAGTGCAGTGTTATTATAATGTATTATTGTAGTGCAGTGTCAGTATAGTGTGTTATTGTAGTGCAATGTTATTATAATGTGTTATTGTAGTGCAGTGTTATTATAGTGTGTTATTGTAGTGCAGTGTTATTATAATGTGTTATTGCAGTGCAGTGTTATTATAATGTGTTATTGTAGTGCAATGTTATTATAATGTATTATTGTAGTGCAGTGTTATTATAGTTCGTTATTGTAGTGCAGTGTTATTATAATGTATTATTGTAGTGCAGTGTCAGTATAGTGTGTTATTGTAGTGCAATGTTATTATAATGTGTTATTGTAGTGCAGTGTTATTATAGTGTGTTATTGTAGTGCAGTGTTATTATAATGTGTTATTGTAGTGCAGTGTTATTATAATGTATTATTGTAGTGCAGTGTTATTATGGTGTGTTATTGTAGTGCAGTGTTATTATGGTGTGTTATTGTAGTGCAGTGTTATTATAATGTGTTATTGTAGTGCAAAGTTATTATAATGTGTTATTATAATGTGTTATTGTAGTCCAATGTTATTATAATGTGTTATTGTAGTGCAGTGTTATTATAATGTGTTATTGTAGTGCAGTGTTATTATAATGTGTTATTATAATGTGTTATTGTAGTGCAATGTTATTATAGTGTGTTATTGTAGTGCAGTGTTATTATAATGTGTTATTGTAGTGCAGTGTTATTATAATGTGTTATTATAATGTGTTATTGTAGTCCAATGTTATTATAATGTGTTATTGTAGTGCAGTGTTATTATAATGTGTTATTGTAGTGCAGTGTTATTATAATGTGTTATTGTAGTGCAATGTTATTATAATGTGTTATTGTAGTGCAGTGTTATTATAATGTGTTATTGTAGTGCAGTGTTATTATAATGTGTTATTGTAGTGCAGTGTTATTATAATGTGTTATTGTAGTGCAGTGTTATTATAATGTGTTATTGTAGTGCAATGTTATTATAATGTGTTATTGTAGTCCAATGTTATTATAATGTGTTATTGTAGTGCAGTGTTATTATAATGTGTTATTGTAGTGCAGTGTTATTATAATGTGTTATTATAATGTGTTATTGTAGTGCAGTGTTATTATAGTGTGTTATTGTAGTGCAGTGTTATTATAATGTGTTATTGTAGTGCAGTGTTATTATAATGTATTATTGTAGTGCAGTGTTATTATGGTGTGTTATTGTAGTGCAGTGTTATTATGGTGTGTTATTGTAGTGCAGTGTTATTATAATGTGTTATTGTAGTGCAAAGTTATTATAATGTGTTATTATAATGTGTTATTGTAGTCCAATGTTATTATAATGTGTTATTGTAGTGCAGTGTTATTATAATGTGTTATTGTAGTGCAGTGTTATTATAATGTGTTATTATAATGTGTTATTGTAGTGCAATGTTATTATAGTGTGTTATTGTAGTGCAGTGTTATTATAATGTGTTATTGTAGTGCAGTGTTATTATAATGTGTTATTATAATGTGTTATTGTAGTCCAATGTTATTATAATGTGTTATTGTAGTGCAGTGTTATTATAATGTGTTATTGTAGTGCAGTGTTATTATAATGTGTTATTGTAGTGCAATGTTATTATAATGTGTTATTGTAGTGCAGTGTTATTATAATGTGTTATTGTAGTGCAGTGTTATTATAATGTGTTATTGTAGTGCAGTGTTATTATAATGTGTTATTGTAGTGCAGTGTTATTATAATGTGTTATTGTAGTGCAGTGTTATTATAATGTGTTATTGTAGTGCAATGTTATTATAATGTGTTATTGTATTCCAATGTTATTATAATGTGTTATTGTAGTGCAGTGTTATTATAATGTGTTATTGTAGTGCAGTGTTATTATAATGTGTTATTATAATGTGTTATTGTAGTGCAATGTTATTATAATGTGTTATTGTAGTGCAATGTTATTATAATGTGTTATTGTAGTGCAGTGTTATTATAGTGTGTTATTGTAGTGCAGTGTTATTATAATGTGTTATTGTAGTGCAGTGTTATTATAATGTGTTATTGTAGTGCAATGTTATTATAATGTGTTATTGTAGTGCAGTGTTATTATAGTGTGTTATTGTAGTGCAGTGTTATTATAGTGTGTTATTGTAGTGCAGTGTTATTATAATGTGTTATTGTAGTGCAGTGTTATTATAATGTGTTATTGTAGTGCAATGTTACTATAATGTGTTATTGTAGTGCAGTGTTATTATAATGTGTTATTGTAGTGCAATGTTATTATAATGTGTTATTGTAGTGCAATGTTATTATAGTGTGTTATTGTAGTGCAGTGTTATTATAATGTGTTATTGTAGTGCAGTGTTATTATAATGTGTTATTGTAGTGCAATGTTATTATAATGTGTTATTGTAGTGCAGTGTTATTATAATGTGTTATTGTAGTGCAATGTTATTATAATGTGTTATTGTAGTGCAGTGTTATTATAGTGTGTTATTGTAGTGCAGTGTTATTATAATGTGTTATTGTAGTGCAGTGTTATTATAATGTGTTATTGTAGTGCAGTGTTATTATAATGTGTTATTGTAGTGCAATGTTATTATAATGTGTTATTGTAGTGCAGTGTTATTATAATGTGTTATTGTAGTGCAGTGTTATTATAATGTGTTATTGTAGTGCAGTGTTATTATAATGTGTTATTGTAGTGCAATGTTATTATAATGTGTTATTGTAGTGCAGTGTTATTATAATGTGTTATTGTAGTGCAGTGTTATTATAATGTGTTATTGTAGTGCAGTGTTATTATAATGTGTTATTGTAGTGCAGTGTTACTATAATGTGTTATTGTAGTGCAATGTTATTATAATGTGTTATTGTAGTGCAGTGTTATTATAATGTGTTATTGTAGTGCAGTGTTATTATAATGTGTTATTGTAGTGCAATGTTATTATAATGTGTTATTGTAGTGCAGTGTTACTATAATGTGTTATTGTGGTGCAGTGTTATTATAATGTGTTATTGTAGTGCAGTGTTATTATAATGTGTTATTGTGGTGCAATGTTATTATAATGTGTTATTGTAGTGCAATGTTATTATAATGTGTTATTGTAGTGCCGTGTTATTATAGTGTGTTATTGTAGTGCAGTGTTATTATAATGTGTTATTGTAGTGCAGTGTTATTATAGTTTGTTATTGTAGTGCAGTGTTATTATAATGTGTTATTGTAGTGCAGTGTTATTATAATGTGTTATTGTAGTGCAATGTTATTATAATGTGTTATTGTAGTGCAGTGTTATTATAATGTGTTATTGTAGTGCAGTGTTATTATAATGTGTTATTGTAGTGCAGTGTTATTATAATGTGTTATTGTAGTGCAGTGTTATTATAATGTGTTATTGTAGTGCAATGTTATTATAATGTGTTATTGTAGTGCAGTGTTACTATAATGTGTTATTGTAGTGCAGTGTTATTATAATGTGTTATTGTAGTGCAATGTTATTATAATGTGTTATTGTAGTGCAATGTTACTATAATGTGTTATTGTAGTGCAATGTTATTATAATGTGTTATTGTAGTGCAATGTTATTATAATGTGTTATTGCAGTGCAGTGTTATTATAGTGTGTTATTGTAGTGCAGTGTTATTATAATGTGTTATTGTAGTGCAGTGTTATTATAATGTGTTATTGTAGTGCAGTGTTATTATAATGTGTTATTGTAGTGCAGTGTTATTATAGTGTGTTATTGTAGTGCAATGTTATTATAATGTGTTATTGTAGTGTAGTGTTATTATAATGTGTTATTGTAGTGCAGTGTTATTATAATGTGTTATTGTAGTGCAGTGTTATTATAGTGTGTTATTGTAGTGCAGTGTTATTATAATGTGTTATTGTAGTGCAGTGTTATTATAGTGTGTTATTGTAGTGCAGTGTTATTATAATGTGTTATTGTAGTGCAATGTTATTATAATGTGTTATTGTAGTGCAGTGTTATTATAATGTGTTATTGTAGTGCAATGTTATTATAATGTGTTATTGTAGTGCAGTGTTATTATAATGTGTTATTGTAGTGCAGTGTTATTATAATGTGTTATTGTAGTGCAGTGTTATTATAATGTGTTATTGTAGTGCAATGTTATTATAATGTGTTATTGTAGTGCAGTGTTATTATAATGTGTTATTGTAGTGCAGTGTTATTATAATGTGTTATTGTAGTGCAGTGTTATTATAATGTGTTATTGTAGTGCAATGTTATTATAATGTGTTATTGTAGTGCAATGTTATTATAATGTGTTATTGTAGTGCAGTGTTATTATAGTGTGTTATTGTAGTGCAGTGTTATTATAATGTGTTATTGTAGTGCAGTGTTACTATAATGTGTTATTGTAGTGCAGTGTTATTATAATGTGTTATTGTAGTGCAGTGTTATTATAATGTGTTATTGTAGTGCAATGTTACTATAATGTGTTATTGTAGTGCAGTGTTATTATAATGTGTTATTGTAGTGCAGTGTTATTATAGTGTGTTATTGTAGTGCAGTGTTATTATAATGTGTTATTGTAGTGCAGTGTTATTATAATGTGTTATTGTAGTGCAATGTTATTATAATGTGTTATTGTAGTGCAGTGTTATTATAATGTGTTATTGTAGTGCAGTGTTATTATAATGTGTTATTGTAGTGCAATGTTATTATAATGTGTTATTGTAGTGCAGTGTTACTATAATGTGTTATTGTGGTGCAGTGTTATTATAATGTGTTATTGTAGTGCAGTGTTATTATAATGTGTTATTGTGGTGCAATGTTATTATAATGTGTTATTGTAGTGCAATGTTATTATAATGTGTTATTGTAGTGCCGTGTTATTATAGTGTGTTATTGTAGTGCAGTGTTATTATAATGTGTTATTGTAGTGCAGTGTTATTATAGTTTGTTATTGTAGTGCAGTGTTATTATAATGTGTTATTGTAGTGCAGTGTTATTATAATGTGTTATTGTAGTGCAATGTTATTATAATGTGTTATTGTAGTGCAGTGTTATTATAATGTGTTATTGTAGTGCAGTGTTATTATAATGTGTTATTGTAGTGCAGTGTTATTATAATGTGTTATTGTAGTGCAGTGTTATTATAATGTGTTATTGTAGTGCAATGTTATTATAATGTGTTATTGTAGTGCAGTGTTACTATAATGTGTTATTGTAGTGCAGTGTTATTATAATGTGTTATTGTAGTGCAATGTTATTATAATGTGTTATTGTAGTGCAATGTTACTATAATGTGTTATTGTAGTGCAATGTTATTATAATGTGTTATTGTAGTGCAATGTTATTATAATGTGTTATTGCAGTGCAGTGTTATTATAGTGTGTTATTGTAGTGCAGTGTTATTATAATGTGTTATTGTAGTGCAGTGTTATTATAATGTGTTATTGTAGTGCAGTGTTATTATAGTGTGTTATTGTAGTGCAATGTTATTATAATGTGTTATTGTAGTGCAGTGTTATTATAATGTGTTATTGTAGTGCAGTGTTATTATAATGTGTTATTGTAGTGCAGTGTTATTATAGTGTGTTATTGTAGTGCAGTGTTATTATAATGTGTTATTGTAGTGCAGTGTTATTATAGTGTGTTATTGTAGTGCAGTGTTATTATAATGTGTTATTGTAGTGCAATGTTATTATAATGTGTTATTGTAGTGCAGTGTTATTATAATGTGTTATTGTAGTGCAATGTTATTATAATGTGTTATTGTAGTGCAGTGTTATTATAATGTGTTATTGTAGTGCAGTGTTATTATAATGTGTTATTGTAGTGCAGTGTTATTATAATGTGTTATTGTAGTGCAATGTTATTATAATGTGTTATTGTAGTGCAGTGTTATTATAATGTGTTATTGTAGTGCAGTGTTATTATAATGTGTTATTGTAGTGCAGTGTTATTATAATGTGTTATTGTAGTGCAATGTTATTATAATGTGTTATTGTAGTGCAATGTTATTATAATGTGTTATTGTAGTGCAGTGTTATTATAGTGTGTTATTGTAGTGCAGTGTTATTATAATGTGTTATTGTAGTGCAGTGTTACTATAATGTGTTATTGTAGTGCAGTGTTATTATAATGTGTTATTGTAGTGCAGTGTTATTATAATGTGTTATTGTAGTGCAATGTTACTATAATGTGTTATTGTAGTGCAGTGTTATTATAATGTGTTATTGTAGTGCAGTGTTATTATAGTGTGTTATTGTAGTGCAGTGTTATTATAATGTGTTATTGTAGTGCAGTGTTATTATAATGTGTTATTGTAGTGCAATGTTATTATAATGTGTTATTGTAGTGCAGTGTTATTATAATGTGTTATTGTAGTGCAGTGTTATTATAATGTGTTATTGTAGTGCAATGTTATTATAATGTGTTATTGTAGTGCAGTGTTACTATAATGTGTTATTGTAGTGCAATGTTATTATAATGTGTTATTGTAGTGCAGTGTTATTATAATGTGTTATTGTAGTGCAGTGTTATTATAATGTGTTATTGTAGTGCAATGTTATTATAATGTGTTATTGTAGTGCAGTGTTACTATAATGTGTTATTGTAGTGCAGTGTTATTATAATGTGTTATTGTAGTGCAGTGTTATTATAATGTGTTATTGTAGTGCAATGTTATTATAATGTGTTATTGTAGTGCAATGTTATTATAATGTGTTATTGTAGTGCAGTGTTATTATAGTGTGTTATTGTAGTGCAGTGTTATTATAATGTGTTATTGTAGTGCAGTGTTATTATAATGTGTTATTGTAGTGCAATGTTATTATAATGTGTTATTGTAGTGCAGTGTTATTATAATGTGTTATTGTAGTGCAGTGTTATTATAATGTGTTATTGTAGTGCAATGTTATTATAATGTGTTATTGTAGTGCAGTGTTATTATAATGTGTTATTGTAGTGCAATGTTATTATAATGTGTTATTGTAGTGCAGTGTTATTATAATGTGTTATTGTAGTGCAGTGTTATTATAGTGTGTTATTGTAGTGCAGTGTTATTATAATGTGTTATTGTAGTGCAATGTTATTATAATGTGTTATTGTAGTGCAATGTTATTATAATGTGTTATTGTAGTGCAGTGTTATTATAATGTGTTATTGTAGTGCAATGTTATTATAATGTGTTATTGTAGTGCAGTGTTACTATAATGTGTTATTGTAGTGCAGTGTTATTATAATGTGTTATTGTAGTGCAGTGTTATTATAGTGTGTTATTGTAGTGCAGTGTTATTATAATGTGTTATTGTAGTGCAATGTTATTATAATGTGTTATTGTAGTGCAGTGTTATTATAATGTGTTATTGTAGTGCAGTGTTATTATAATGTGTTATTGTAGTGCAGTGTTATTATAATGTGTTATTATAATGTGTTATTGTAGTGCAATGTTATTATAATGTGTTATTGTAGTGCAATGTTAGTATAATGTGTTATTGTAGTGCAGTGTTATTATAATGTGTTATTGTAGTGCAATGTTATTATAGTGTGTTATTGTAGTGCAGTGTTATTATAATGTGTTATTGTAGTGCAGTGTTATTATAATGTGTTATTATAATGTGTTATTGTAGTCCAATGTTATTATAATGTGTTATTGTAGTGCAGTGTTATTATAATGTGTTATTGTAGTGCAGTGTTATTATAATGTGTTATTGTAGTGCAATGTTATTATAATGTGTTATTGTAGTGCAGTGTTATTATAATGTGTTATTGTAGTGCAGTGTTATTATAATGTGTTATTGTAGTGCAATGTTATTATAATGTGTTATTGTAGTGCAGTGTTACTATAATGTGTTATTGTAGTGCAGTGTTATTATAATGTGTTATTGTAGTGCAGTGTTATTATAATGTGTTATTGTAGTGCAGTGTTATTATAATGTGTTATTATAATGTGTTATTGTAGTGCAATGTTATTATAATGTGTTATTGTAGTGCAGTGTTACTATAATGTGTTATTGTAGTGCAGTGTTATTATAATGTGTTATTGTAGTGCAGTGTTACTATAATGTGTTATTGTAGTGCAGTGTTATTATAATGTGTTATTGTAGTGCAGTGTTATTATAATGTGTTATTGTAGTGCAGTGTTATTATAATGTGTTATTGTAGTGCAAAGTTATTATAATGTGTTATTGTAGTGCAGTGTTATTATAATGTATTATTGTAGTGCAGTGTTATTATGGTGTGTTATTGTAGTGCAGTGTTATTATAATGTGTTATTGTAGTGCAGTGTTATTATAATGTGTTATTGTAGTGCAAAGTTATTATAATGTGTTATTATAATGTGTTATTGTAGTCCAATGTTATTATAATGTGTTATTGTAGTGCAGTGTTATTATAATGTGTTATTGTAGTGCAGTGTTATTATAATGTGTTATTGTAGTGCAGTGTTATTATAATGTGTTATTGTAGTGCAATGTTATTATAATGTGTTATTGTAGTGCAGTGTTATTATAATGTGTTATTGTAGTGCAGTGTTATTATAATGTGTTATTGTAGTGCAGTGTTATTATAATGTGTTATTGTAGTGCAGTGTTATTATAATGTGTTATTGTAGTGCAATGTTATAATGTGTTATTGTAGTGCAGTGTTATTATAATGTGCTATTGTAGTGCAATGTTATTATAATGTGTTATTGTAGTGCAGTGTTATTATAATGTGTTATTGTAGTCCAATGTTATTATAATGTGTTATTGTAGTGCAGTGTTATTATAATGTGTTATTGTAGTGCAATGTTATTATAATGTGTTATTGTAGTGCAGTGTTATTATAATGTGTTATTGTAGTGCAGTGTTATTATAATGTGTTATTGTAGTGCAGTGTTATTATAGTGTGTTATTGTAGTGCAATGTTATTATAATGTGTTATTGTAGTGCAGTGTTATTATAATGTGTTATTGTAGTGCAGTGTTATTATAGTGTGTTATTGTAGTGCAGTGTTATTATAATGTGTTATTGTAGTGCAGTGTTATTATAGTGTGTTATTGTAGTGCAATGTTATTATAATGTGTTATTGTAGTGCAGTGTTATTATAATGTGTTATTGTAGTGCAATGTTATTATAATGTGTTATTGTAGTGCAATGTTATTATAATGTGTTATTGTAGTGCAGTGTTACTATAATGTGTTATTGTAGTGCAGTGTTATTATAATGTGTTATTGTAGTGCAGTGTTATTATAATGTGTTATTGTAGTGCAGTGTTATTATAATGTGTTATTGTAGTGCAATGTTATTATAATGTGTTATTGTAGTGCAGTGTTATTATAATGTGTTATTGTAGTGCAATGTTATTATAATGTGTTATTGTAGTGCAGTGTTATTATAATGTGTTATTGTAGTGCAGTGTTATTATAATGTGTTATTGTAGTGCAGTGTTATTATAATGTATTATTGTAGTGCAGTGTTATTATGGTGTGTTATTGTAGTGCAGTGTTATTATGGTGTGTTATTGTAGTGCAGTGTTATTATAATGTGTTATTGTAGTGCAAAGTTATTATAATGTGTTATTATAATGTGTTATTGTAGTCCAATGTTATTATAATGTGTTATTGTAGTGCAGTGTTATTATAATGTGTTATTATAATGTGTTATTGTAGTCCAATGTTATTATAATGTGTTATTGTAGTGCAGTGTTATTATAATGTGTTATTGTAGTGCAATGTTATTATAATGTGTTATTGTAGTGCAGTGTTACTATAATGTGTTATTGTAGTGCAGTGTTATTATAATGTGTTATTGTAGTGCAGTGTTATTATAATGTGTTATTGTAGTGCAGTGTTATTATAATGTGTTATTGTAGTGCAGTGTTATTATAATGTGTTATTGTAGTGCAGTGTTATTATAGTGTGTTATTGTAGTGCAATGTTATTATAATGTGTTATTGTAGTGCAGTGTTATTATAATGTGTTATTGTAGTGCAGTGTTATTATAGTGTGTTATTGTAGTGCAGTGTTATTATAATGTGTTATTGTAGTGCAGTGTTATTATAGTGTGTTATTGTAGTGCAATGTTATTATAATGTGTTATTGTAGTGCAGTGTTATTATAATGTGTTATTGTAGTGCAATGTTATTATAATGTGTTATTGTAGTGCAATGTTATTATAATGTGTTATTGTAGTGCAGTGTTACTATAATGTGTTATTGTAGTGCAGTGTTATTATAATGTGTTATTGTAGTGCAGTGTTATTATAATGTGTTATTGTAGTGCAGTGTTATTATAATGTGTTATTGTAGTGCAATGTTATTATAATGTGTTATTGTAGTGCAGTGTTATTATAATGTGTTATTGTAGTGCAATGTTATTATAATGTGTTATTGTAGTGCAGTGTTATTATAATGTGTTATTGTAGTGCAGTGTTATTATAATGTGTTATTGTAGTGCAGTGTTATTATAATGTGTTATTATAATGTATTATTGTAGTGCAGTGTTATTATGGTGTGTTATTGTAGTGCAGTGTTATTATGGTGTGTTATTGTAGTGCAGTGTTATTATAATGTGTTATTGTAGTGCAAAGTTATTATAATGTGTTATTATAATGTGTTATTGTAGTCCAATGTTATTATAATGTGTTATTGTAGTGCAGTGTTATTATAATGTGTTATTATAATGTGTTATTGTAGTCCAATGTTATTATAATGTGTTATTGTAGTGCAGTGTTATTATAATGTGTTATTGTAGTGCAGTGTTATTATAATGTGTTATTGTAGTGCAATGTTATTATAATGTGTTATTGTAGTGCAGTGTTATTATAATGTGTTATTGTAGTGCAGTGTTATTATAATGTGTTATTGTAGTGCAGTGTTATTATAATGTGTTATTGTAGTGCAGTGTTATTATAATGTGTTATTGTAGTGCAGTGTTATTATAATGTGTTATTGTAGTGCAATGTTATTATAATGTGTTATTGTAGTCCAATGTTATTATAATGTGTTATTGTAGTGCAGTGTTATTATAATGTGTTATTGTAGTGCAGTGTTATTATAATGTGTTATTATAATGTGTTATTGTAGTGCAATGTTATTATAATGTGTTATTGTAGTGCAATGTTATTATAGTGTGTTATTGTAGTGCAGTGTTATTATAATGTGTTATTGTAGTGCAGTGTTATTATAATGTGTTATTGTAGTGCAATGTTATTATAATGTGTTATTGTAGTGCAGTGTTATTATAATGTGTTATTGTAGTGCAATGTTATTATAATGTGTTATTGTAGTGCAGTGTTATTATAGTGTGTTATTGTAGTGCAGTGTTATTATAATGTGTTATTGTAGTGCAGTGTTATTATAATGTGTTATTGTAGTGCAGTGTTATTATAATGTGTTATTGTAGTGCAATGTTATTATAATGTGTTATTGTAGTGCAGTGTTATTATAATGTGTTATTGTAGTGCAGTGTTATTATAATGTGTTATTGTAGTGCAGTGTTATTATAATGTGTTATTGTAGTGCAGTGTTATTATAATGTGTTATTGTAGTGCAATGTTATTATAATGTGTTATTGTAGTGCAGTGTTATTATAATGTGTTATTGTAGTGCAGTGTTATTATAATGTGTTATTGTAGTGCAGTGTTATTATAATGTGTTATTGTAGTGCAATGTTATTATAATGTGTTATTGTAGTGCAATGTTATTATAGTGTGTTATTGTAGTGCAGTGTTATTATAATGTGTTATTGTAGTGCAGTGTTATTATAATGTGTTATTGTAGTGCAATGTTATTATAATGTGTTATTGTAGTGCAGTGTTATTATAATGTGTTATTGTAGTGCAATGTTATTATAATGTGTTATTGTAGTGCAGTGTTATTATAATGTGTTATTGTAGTGCAGTGTTATTATAATGTGTTATTGTAGTGCAGTGTTATTATAATGTGTTATTGTAGTGCAGTGTTATTATAATGTATTATTGTAGTGCAGTGTTATTATGGTGTGTTATTGTAGTGCAGTGTTATTATGGTGTGTTATTGTAGTGCAGTGTTATTATAATGTGTTATTGTAGTGCAAAGTTATTATAATGTGTTATTATAATGTGTTATTGTAGTCCAATGTTATTATAATGTGTTATTGTAGTGCAGTGTTATTATAATGTGTTATTGTAGTGCAGTGTTATTATAATGTGTTATTATAATGTGTTATTGTAGTGCAATGTTATTATAGTGTGTTATTGTAGTGCAGTGTTATTATAATGTGTTATTGTAGTGCAGTGTTATTATAATGTGTTATTATAATGTGTTATTGTAGTCCAATGTTATTATAATGTGTTATTGTAGTGCAGTGTTATTATAATGTGTTATTGTAGTGCAGTGTTATTATAATGTGTTATTGTAGTGCAATGTTATTATAATGTGTTATTGTAGTGCAGTGTTATTATAATGTGTTATTGTAGTGCAGTGTTATTATAATGTGTTATTGTAGTGCAATGTTATTATAATGTGTTATTGTAGTGCAGTGTTATTATAATGTGTTATTGTAGTGCAGTGTTATTATAATGTGTTATTGTAGTGCAGTGTTATTATAATGTTATTGTAGTGCAGTGTTATTATAGTGTGTTATTGTAGTGCAGTGTTATTATAATGTGTTATTGTAGTGCAGTGTTATTATAGTGTGTTATTGTAGTGCAGTGTTATTATAATGTGTTATTGTAGTGCAATGTTATTATAATGTGTTATTGTAGTGCAGTGTTACTATAATGTGTTATTGTAGTGCAGTGTTATTATAATGTGTTATTGTAGTGCAGTGTTATTATAATGTGTTATTGTAGTGCAATGTTATTATAATGTGTTATTGTAGTGCAGTGTTATTATAATGTGTTATTGTAGTGCAGTGTTATTATAATGTGTTATAGTAGTGCAGTGT
Source organism: Rana muscosa (assembly GCA_029206835.1). Lineage (NCBI taxonomy): Eukaryota > Metazoa > Chordata > Amphibia > Anura > Ranidae > Rana > Rana muscosa. Next base: position 263,918,454 of record CM055123.1, on the reverse strand, counting down.
TATTATAATGTGTTATTGTAGTGCAATGTTATTATAATGTGTTATTGTAGTGCAGTGTTATTATAATGTGTTATTGTGGTGCAATGTTATTATAATGTGTTATTGTAGTGCAATGTTATTATAATGTGTTATTGTAGTGCCGTGTTATTATAATGTGTTATTGTAGTGCAGTGTTATTATAATGTGTTATTGTAGTGCAGTGTTATTATAATGTGTTATTGTAGTGCAGTGTTATTATAATGTGTTATTGTAGTGCAGTGTTATTATAATGTGTTATTGTAGTGCAGTGTTATTATAATGTGTTATTGTAGTGCAATGTTATTATAATGTGTTATTGTAGTGCAATGTTATTATAATGTGTTATTGTAGTGCAGTGTTATTATAGTGTGTTATTGTAGTGCAGTGTTATTATAATGTGTTATTGTAGTGCAGTGTTATTATAATGTGTTATTGTAGTGCAGTGTTATTATAATGTGTTATTGTAGTGCAGTGTTATTATAATGTGTTATTGTAGTGCAATGTTATTATAATGTGTTATTGTAGTGCAGTGTTATTATAATGTGTTATTGTAGTGCAGTGTTATTATAATGTGTTATTGTAGTGCAGTGTTATTATAGTGTGTTATTGTAGTGCAGTGTTATTATAATGTGTTATTGTAGTGCAGTGTTATTATAATGTGTTATTGTAGTGCAGTGTTATTATAGTGTGTTATTGTAGTGCAATGTTATTATAATGTGTTATTGTAGTGCAGTGTTATTATAATGTGTTATTGTAGTGCAATGTTATTATAATGTGTTATTGTAGTGCAGTGTTATTATAGTGTGTTATTGTAGTGCAGTGTTATTATAATGTGTTATTGTAGTGCAGTGTTATTATAATGTGTTATAGTAGTGCAGTGTTATTATAATGTGTTATTGTAGTGCAATGTTATTATAATGTGTTATTGTAGTGCAGTGTTATTATAATGTGTTATTGTAGTGCAGTGTTATTATAATGTTATTGTAGTGCAGTGTTATTATAGTGTGTTATTGTAGTGCAGTGTTATTATAATGTGTTATTGTAGTGCAGTGTTATTATAGTGTGTTATTGTAGTGCAGTGTTATTATAATGTGTTATTGTAGTGCAATGTTATTATAATGTGTTATTGTAGTGCAGTGTTACTATAATGTGTTATTGTAGTGCAGTGTTATTATAATGTGTTATTGTAGTGCAGTGTTATTATAATGTGTTATTGTAGTGCAATGTTATTATAATGTGTTATTGTAGTGCAATGTTATTATAATGTGTTATTGTAGTGCAGTGTTATTATAGTGTGTTATTGTAGTGCAGTGTTATTATAATGTGTTATTGTAGTGCAGTGTTATTATAATGTGTTATAGTAGTGCAGTGTTATTATAATGTGTTATTGTAGTGCAATGTTATTATAATGTGTTATTGTAGTGCAGTGTTATTATAATGTGTTATTGTGGTGCAATGTTATTATAATGTGTTATTGTAGTGCAATGTTATTATAATGTGTTATTGTAGTGTCGTGTTATTATAATGTGTTATTGTAGTGCAGTGTTATTATAATGTGTTATTGTAGTGCAGTGTTATTATAATGTGTTATTGTAGTGCAGTGTTATTATAATGTGTTATTGTAGTGCAGTGTTATTATAATGTGTTATTGTAGTGCAATGTTATTATAATGTGTTATTGTAGTGCAATGTTATTATAATGTGTTATTGTAGTGCAGTGTTATTATAATGTGTTATTGTAGTGCAGTGTTATTATAATGTGTTATTGTAGTGCAGTGTTATTATAATGTGTTATTGTAGTGCAGTGTTATTATAATGTGTTATTGTAGTGCAGTGTTATTATAATGTGTTATTGTAGTGCAGTGTTATTATAGTGTGTTATTGTAGTGCAGTGTTATTATAATGTGTTATTGTAGTGCAGTGTTATTATAATGTGTTATTGTAGTGCAGTGTTATTATAGTGTGTTATTGTAGTGCAATGTTATTATAATGTGTTATTGTAGTGCAGTGTTATTATAATGTGTTATTGTAGTGCAGTGTTATTATAATGTGTTATTGTAGTGCAGTGTTATTATAGTGTGTTATTGTAGTGCAGTGTTATTATAATGTGTTATTGTAGTGCAGTGTTATTATAATGTGTTATTGTAGTGCAGTGTTATTAAAATGTGTTATTGTAGTGCAGTGTTATTATAATGTGTTATTGTAGTGCAGTGTTATTATAAAGTGTTATTGTAGTGCAGTGTTATTATAATGTGTTATTGTAGTGCAATGTTATTATAATGTGTTATTGTAGTGCAGTGTTATTATAATGTGTTATTGTAGTGCAGTGTTATTATAATGTGTTATTGTAGTGCAGTGTTATTATAATGTGTTATTGTAGTGCAGTGTTATTATAATGTGTTATTGTAGTGCAATGTTATTATAATGTGTTATTGTAGTGCAGTGTTATTATAATGTGTTATTGTAGTGCAGTGTTATTATAATGTGTTATTGTAGTGCAATGTTATTATAATGTGTTATTGTAGTGCAGTGTTATTATAATGTGTTATTGTAGTGCAGTGTTATTATAATGTGTTATTGTAGTGCAATGTTATTATAATGTGTTATTGTAGTGCAGTGTTATTATAATGTGTTATTGTAGTGCAATGTTATTATAGTGTGTTATTGTAGTGCAGTGTTATTATAATGTGTTATTGTAGTGCAGTGTTATTATAATGTGTTATTGTAGTGCAATGTTATTATATTGTGTTATTGTAGTGCAGTGTTATTATAATGTGTTATTGTAGTGCAGTGTTATTATAATGTGTTATTATAATGTGTTATTGTAGTGCAATGTTATTATAATGTGTTATTGTAGTGCAGTGTTATTATAGTTTGTTATTGTAGTGCAGTGTTATTATAATGTGTTATTGTAGTGCAGTGTTATTATAATGTGTTATTGTGGTGCAATGTTATTATAATGTGTTATTGTAGTGCAATGTTATTATAATGTGTTATTGTAGTGCCGTGTTATTATAGTGTGTTATTGTAGTGCAGTGTTATTATAATGTGTTATTGTAGTGCAGTGTTATTATAATGTGTTATTGTAGTGCAGTGTTATTATAATGTGTTATTGTAGTGCAGTGTTATTATAATGTGTTATTGTAGTGCAGTGTTATTATAATGTGTTATTGTAGTGCAATGTTATTATAATGTGTTATTGTAGTGCAATGTTATTATAATGTGTTATTGTAGTGCAGTGTTATTATAGTGTGTTATTGTAGTGCAGTGTTATTATAATGTGTTATTGTAGTGCAGTGTTATTATAATGTGTTATTGTAGTGCAGTGTTATTATAATGTGTTATTGTAGTGCAATGTTATTATAATGTGTTATTGTAGTGCAGTGTTATTATAATGTGTTATTGTAGTGCAGTGTTATTATAATGTGTTATTGTAGTGCAGTGTTATTATAGTGTGTTATTGTAGTGCAGTGTTATTATAATGTGTTATTGTAGTGCAGTGTTATTGTAATGTGTTATTGTAGTGCAGTGTTATTATAGTGTGTTATTGTAGTGCAATGTTATTATAATGTGTTATTGTAGTGCAGTGTTATTATAATGTGTTATTGTAGTGCAGTGTTATTATAATGTGTTATTGTAGTGCAGTGTTATTATAGTGTGTTATTGTAGTGCAGTGTTATTATAATGTGTTATTGTAGTGCAGTGTTATTATAGTGTGTTATTGTAGTGCAGTGTTATTATAATGTGTTATTGTAGTGCAATGTTATTATAATGTGTTATTGTAGTGCAGTGTTATTATAATGTGTTATTGTAGTGCAATGTTATTATAATGTGTTATTGTAGTGCAATGTTATTATAATGTGTTATTGTAGTGCAGTGTTATTATAGTGTGTTATTGTAGTGCAGTGTTATTACAATGTGTTATTGTAGTGCAGTGTTATTATAAAGTGTTATTGTAGTGCAGTGTTATTATAATGTGTTATTGTAGTGCAGTGTTATTATAATGTGTTATTGTAGTGCAGTGTTATTATAATGTGTTATTGTAGTGCAGTGTTATAATAATGTGTTATTGTAGTGCAGTGTTATTATAATGTGTTATTGTAGTGCAGTGTTATTATAATGTGTTATTATAATGTGTTATTGTAGTGCAATGTTATTATAATGTGTTATTGTAGTGCAGTGTTATTATATTGTGTTATTGTAGTGCAGTGTTATTATAATGTGTTATTGTAGTGCAGTGTTATTATAATGTGTTATTATAATGTGTTATTGTAGTGCAATGTTATTATAATGTGTTATTGTAGTGCAGTGTTATTATAGTTTGTTATTGTAGTGCAGTGTTATTATAATGTGTTATTGTAGTGCAGTGTTATTATAATGTGTTATTGTGGTGCAATGTTATTATAATGTGTTATTGTAGTGCAATGTTATTATAATGTGTTATTGTAGTGCCGTGTTATTATAGTGTGTTATTGTAGTGCAGTGTTATTATAATGTGTTATTGTAGTGCAGTGTTATTATAATGTGTTATTGTAGTGCAGTGTTATTATAATGTGTTATTGTAGTGCAGTGTTATTATAATGTGTTATTGTAGTGCAGTGTTATTATAATGTGTTATTGTAGTGCAATGTTATTATAATGTGTTATTGTAGTGCAATGTTATTATAATGTGTTATTGTAGTGCAGTGTTATTATAGTGTGTTATTGTAGTGCAGTGTTATTATAATGTGTTATTGTAGTGCAGTGTTATTATAATGTGTTATTGTAGTGCAGTGTTATTATAATGTGTTATTGTAGTGCAATGTTATTATAATGTGTTATTGTAGTGCAGTGTTATTATAATGTGTTATTGTAGTGCAGTGTTATTATAATGTGTTATTGTAGTGCAGTGTTATTATAGTGTGTTATTGTAGTGCAGTGTTATTATAATGTGTTATTGTAGTGCAGTGTTATTGTAATGTGTTATTGTAGTGCAGTGTTATTATAGTGTGTTATTGTAGTGCAATGTTATTATAATGTGTTATTGTAGTGCAGTGTTATTATAATGTGTTATTGTAGTGCAGTGTTATTATAATGTGTTATTGTAGTGCAGTGTTATTATAGTGTGTTATTGTAGTGCAGTGTTATTATAATGTGTTATTGTAGTGCAGTGTTATTATAGTGTGTTATTGTAGTGCAGTGTTATTATAATGTGTTATTGTAGTGCAATGTTATTATAATGTGTTATTGTAGTGCAGTGTTATTATAATGTGTTATTGTAGTGCAATGTTATTATAATGTGTTATTGTAGTGCAATGTTATTATAATGTGTTATTGTAGTGCAGTGTTATTATAGTGTGTTATTGTAGTGCAGTGTTATTACAATGTGTTATTGTAGTGCAGTGTTATTATAAAGTGTTATTGTAGTGCAGTGTTATTATAATGTGTTATTGTAGTGCAGTGTTATTATAATGTGTTATTGTAGTGCAGTGTTATTATAAAGTGTTATTGTAGTGCAGTGTTATAATAATGTGTTATTGTAGTGCAGTGTTATTATAATGTGTTATTGTAGTGCAGTGTTATTATAATGTGTTATTATAATGTGTTATTGTAGTGCAATGTTATTATAATGTGTTATTGTAGTGCAGTGTTATTATATTGTGTTATTGTAGTGCAGTGTTAGTATAGTGTGTTATCGTAGTGCAGTGTTATTATAATGTGTTATTGTAGTGCAGTGTTATTATAATGTGTTATTATAATGTGTTATTGTAGTGCAATGTTATTATAATGTGTTATTGTAGTGCAGTGTTATTACAATGTGTTATTGTAGTGCAGTGTTATTATAGTTTGTTATTGTAGTGCAGTGTTATTATAATGTATTATTGTAGTGCAGTGTTATTATAGTTCGTTATTGTAGTGCAGTGTTATTATAATGTATTATTGTAGTGCAGTGTCAGTATAGTGTGTTATTGTAGTGCAATGTTATTATAATGTGTTATTGTAGTGCAGTGTTATTATAGTGTGTTATTGTAGTGCAGTGTTATTATAATGTGTTATTGTAGTGCAGTGTTATTATAATGTGTTATTGTAGTGCAATGTTATTATAATGTATTATTGTAGTGCAGTGTTATTATAGTTCGTTATTGTAGTGCAGTGTTATTATAATGTATTATTGTAGTGCAGTGTCAGTATAGTGTGTTATTGTAGTGCAATGTTATTATAATGTGTTATTGTAGTGCAGTGTTATTATAGTGTGTTATTGTAGTGCAGTGTTATTATAATGTGTTATTGTAGTGCAGTGTTATTATAATGTATTATTGTAGTGCAGTGTTATTATGGTGTGTTATTGTAGTGCAGTGTTATTATGGTGTGTTATTGTAGTGCAGTGTTATTATAATGTGTTATTGTAGTGCAAAGTTATTATAATGTGTTATTATAATGTGTTATTGTAGTCCAATGTTATTATAATGTGTTATTGTAGTGCAGTGTTATTATAATGTGTTATTGTAGTGCAGTGTTATTATAATGTGTTATTATAATGTGTTATTGTAGTGCAATGTTATTATAGTGTGTTATTGTAGTGCAGTGTTATTATAATGTGTTATTGTAGTGCAGTGTTATTATAATGTGTTATTATAATGTGTTATTGTAGTCCAATGTTATTATAATGTGTTATTGTAGTGCAGTGTTATTATAATGTGTTATTGTAGTGCAGTGTTATTATAATGTGTTATTGTAGTGCAATGTTATTATAATGTGTTATTGTAGTGCAGTGTTATTATAATGTGTTATTGTAGTGCAGTGTTATTATAATGTGTTATTGTAGTGCAGTGTTATTATAATGTGTTATTGTAGTGCAGTGTTATTATAATGTGTTATTGTAGTGCAGTGTTATTATAATGTGTTATTGTAGTGCAATGTTATTATAATGTGTTATTGTAGTCCAATGTTATTATAATGTGTTATTGTAGTGCAGTGTTATTATAATGTGTTATTGTAGTGCAGTGTTATTATAATGTGTTATTATAATGTGTTATTGTAGTGCAATGTTATTATAGTGTGTTATTGTAGTGCAGTGTTATTATAATGTGTTATTGTAGTGCAGTGTTATTATAATGTGTTATTATAATGTGTTATTGTAGTCCAATGTTATTATAATGTGTTATTGTAGTGCAGTGTTATTATAATGTGTTATTGTAGTGCAGTGTTATTATAATGTGTTATTGTAGTGCAATGTTATTATAATGTGTTATTGTAGTGCAGTGTTATTATAATGTGTTATTGTAGTGCAGTGTTATTATAATGTGTTATTGTAGTGCAGTGTTATTATAATGTGTTATTGTAGTGCAGTGTTATTATAATGTGTTATTGTAGTGCAGTGTTATTATAATGTGTTATTGTAGTGCAATGTTATTATAATGTGTTATTGTAGTCCAATGTTATTATAATGTGTTATTGTAGTGCAGTGTTATTATAATGTGTTATTGTAGTGCAGTGTTATTATAATGTGTTATTATAATGTGTTATTGTAGTGCAGTGTTATTATAGTGTGTTATTGTAGTGCAGTGTTATTATAATGTGTTATTGTAGTGCAGTGTTATTATAATGTATTATTGTAGTGCAGTGTTATTATGGTGTGTTATTGTAGTGCAGTGTTATTATGGTGTGTTATTGTAGTGCAGTGTTATTATAATGTGTTATTGTAGTGCAAAGTTATTATAATGTGTTATTATAATGTGTTATTGTAGTCCAATGTTATTATAATGTGTTATTGTAGTGCAGTGTTATTATAATGTGTTATTGTAGTGCAGTGTTATTATAATGTGTTATTATAATGTGTTATTGTAGTGCAATGTTATTATAGTGTGTTATTGTAGTGCAGTGTTATTATAATGTGTTATTGTAGTGCAGTGTTATTATAATGTGTTATTATAATGTGTTATTGTAGTCCAATGTTATTATAATGTGTTATTGTAGTGCAGTGTTATTATAATGTGTTATTGTAGTGCAGTGTTATTATAATGTGTTATTGTAGTGCAATGTTATTATAATGTGTTATTGTAGTGCAGTGTTATTATAATGTGTTATTGTAGTGCAGTGTTATTATAATGTGTTATTGTAGTGCAGTGTTATTATAATGTGTTATTGTAGTGCAGTGTTATTATAATGTGTTATTGTAGTGCAGTGTTATTATAATGTGTTATTGTAGTGCAATGTTATTATAATGTGTTATTGTAGTCCAATGTTATTATAATGTGTTATTGTAGTGCAGTGTTATTATAATGTGTTATTGTAGTGCAGTGTTATTATAATGTGTTATTATAATGTGTTATTGTAGTGCAATGTTATTATAATGTGTTATTGTAGTGCAATGTTATTATAATGTGTTATTGTAGTGCAGTGTTATTATAGTGTGTTATTGTAGTGCAGTGTTATTATAATGTGTTATTGTAGTGCAGTGTTATTATAATGTGTTATTGTAGTGCAATGTTATTATAATGTGTTATTGTAGTGCAGTGTTATTATAGTGTGTTATTGTAGTGCAGTGTTATTATAGTGTGTTATTGTAGTGCAGTGTTATTATAATGTGTTATTGTAGTGCAGTGTTATTATAATGTGTTATTGTAGTGCAATGTTACTATAATGTGTTATTGTAGTGCAGTGTTATTATAATGTGTTATTGTAGTGCAATGTTATTATAATGTGTTATTGTAGTGCAATGTTATTATAGTGTGTTATTGTAGTGCAGTGTTATTATAATGTGTTATTGTAGTGCAGTGTTATTATAATGTGTTATTGTAGTGCAATGTTATTATAATGTGTTATTGTAGTGCAGTGTTATTATAATGTGTTATTGTAGTGCAATGTTATTATAATGTGTTATTGTAGTGCAGTGTTATTATAGTGTGTTATTGTAGTGCAGTGTTATTATAATGTGTTATTGTAGTGCAGTGTTATTATAATGTGTTATTGTAGTGCAGTGTTATTATAATGTGTTATTGTAGTGCAATGTTATTATAATGTGTTATTGTAGTGCAGTGTTATTATAATGTGTTATTGTAGTGCAGTGTTATTATAATGTGTTATTGTAGTGCAGTGTTATTATAATGTGTTATTGTAGTGCAATGTTATTATAATGTGTTATTGTAGTGCAGTGTTATTATAATGTGTTATTGTAGTGCAGTGTTATTATAATGTGTTATTGTAGTGCAGTGTTATTATAATGTGTTATTGTAGTGCAGTGTTATTATAATGTGTTATTGTAGTGCAATGTTATTATAATGTGTTATTGTAGTGCAGTGTTATTATAATGTGTTATTGTAGTGCAGTGTTATTATAATGTGTTATTGTAGTGCAGTGTTATTATAATGTGTTATTGTAGTGCAATGTTATTATAATGTGTTATTGTAGTGCAGTGTTATTATAATGTGTTATTGTAGTGCAGTGTTATTATAATGTGTTATTGTAGTGCAATGTTATTATAATGTGTTATTGTAGTGCAGTGTTACTATAATGTGTTATTGTAGTGCAATGTTATTATAATGTGTTATTGTAGTGCAGTGTTATTATAATGTGTTATTGTAGTGCAGTGTTATTATAATGTGTTATTGTAGTGCAATGTTATTATAATGTGTTATTGTAGTGCAGTGTTACTATAATGTGTTATTGTGGTGCAGTGTTATTATAATGTGTTATTGTAGTGCAGTGTTATTATAATGTGTTATTGTGGTGCAATGTTATTATAATGTGTTATTGTAGTGCAATGTTATTATAATGTGTTATTGTAGTGCCGTGTTATTATAGTGTGTTATTGTAGTGCAGTGTTATTATAATGTGTTATTGTAGTGCAGTGTTATTATAGTTTGTTATTGTAGTGCAGTGTTATTATAATGTGTTATTGTAGTGCAGTGTTATTATAATGTGTTATTGTAGTGCAATGTTATTATAATGTGTTATTGTAGTGCAGTGTTATTATAATGTGTTATTGTAGTGCAGTGTTATTATAATGTGTTATTGTAGTGCAGTGTTATTATAATGTGTTATTGTAGTGCAGTGTTATTATAATGTGTTATTGTAGTGCAATGTTATTATAATGTGTTATTGTAGTGCAATGTTATTATAATGTGTTATTGTAGTGCAGTGTTATTATAATGTGTTATTGTAGTGCAGTGTTATTATAATGTGTTATTGTAGTGCAGTGTTATTATAATGTGTTATTGTAGTGCAGTGTTATTATAATGTGTTATTGTAGTGCAATGTTATTATAATGTGTTATTGTAGTGCAGTGTTACTATAATGTGTTATTGTAGTGCAGTGTTATTATAATGTGTTATTGTAGTGCAATGTTATTATAATGTGTTATTGTAGTGCAATGTTACTATAATGTGTTATTGTAGTGCCGTGTTATTATAGTGTGTTATTGTAGTGCAGTGTTATTATAATGTGTTATTGTAGTGCAGTGTTATTATAGTTTGTTATTGTAGTGCAGTGTTATTATAATGTGTTATTGTAGTGCAGTGTTATTATAATGTGTTATTGTAGTGCAATGTTATTATAATGTGTTATTGTAGTGCCGTGTTATTATAGTGTGTTATTGTAGTGCAGTGTTATTATAATGTGTTATTGTAGTGCAGTGTTATTATAGTTTGTTATTGTAGTGCAGTGTTATTATAATGTGTTATTGTAGTGCAGTGTTATTATAATGTGTTATTGTAGTGCAATGTTATTATAATGTGTTATTGTAGTGCAGTGTTATTATAATGTGTTATTGTAGTGCAGTGTTATTATAATGTGTTATTGTAGTGCAGTGTTATTATAATGTGTTATTGTAGTGCAGTGTTATTATAATGTGTTATTGTAGTGCAATGTTATTATAATGTGTTATTGTAGTGCAGTGTTACTATAATGTGTTATTGTAGTGCAGTGTTATTATAATGTGTTATTGTAGTGCAATGTTATTATAATGTGTTATTGTAGTGCAATGTTACTATAATGTGTTATTGTAGTGCAATGTTATTATAATGTGTTATTGTAGTGCAATGTTATTATAATGTGTTATTGCAGTGCAGTGTTATTATAGTGTGTTATTGTAGTGCAGTGTTATTATAATGTGTTATTGTAGTGCAGTGTTATTATAATGTGTTATTGTAGTGCAGTGTTATTATAATGTGTTATTGTAGTGCAGTGTTATTATAGTGTGTTATTGTAGTGCAATGTTATTATAATGTGTTATTGTAGTGCAGTGTTATTATAATGTGTTATTGTAGTGCAGTGTTATTATAATGTGTTATTGTAGTGCAGTGTTATTATAGTGTGTTATTGTAGTGCAGTGTTATTATAATGTGTTATTGTAGTGCAGTGTTATTATAGTGTGTTATTGTAGTGCAGTGTTATTATAATGTGTTATTGTAGTGCAATGTTATTATAATGTGTTATTGTAGTGCAGTGTTATTATAATGTGTTATTGTAGTGCAATGTTATTATAATGTGTTATTGTAGTGCAGTGTTATTATAATGTGTTATTGTAGTGCAGTGTTATTATAATGTGTTATTGTAGTGCAGTGTTATTATAATGTGTTATTGTAGTGCAATGTTATTATAATGTGTTATTGTAGTGCAGTGTTATTATAATGTGTTATTGTAGTGCAGTGTTATTATAATGTGTTATTGTAGTGCAGTGTTATTATAATGTGTTATTGTAGTGCAATGTTATTATAATGTGTTATTGTAGTGCAATGTTATTATAATGTGTTATTGTAGTGCAGTGTTATTATAGTGTGTTATTGTAGTGCAGTGTTATTATAATGTGTTATTGTAGTGCAGTGTTACTATAATGTGTTATTGTAGTGCAGTGTTATTATAATGTGTTATTGTAGTGCAGTGTTATTATAATGTGTTATTGTAGTGCAGTGTTATTATAGTGTGTTATTGTAGTGCAGTGTTATTATAATGTGTTATTGTAGTGCAGTGTTATTATAATGTGTTATTGTAGTGCAATGTTATTATAATGTGTTATTGTAGTGCAGTGTTATTATAATGTGTTATTGTAGTGCAGTGTTATTATAATGTGTTATTGTAGTGCAATGTTATTATAATGTGTTATTGTAGTGCAGTGTTACTATAATGTGTTATTGTAGTGCAATGTTATTATAATGTGTTATTGTAGTGCAGTGTTATTATAATGTGTTATTGTAGTGCAGTGTTATTATAATGTGTTATTGTAGTGCAATGTTATTATAATGTGTTATTGTAGTGCAGTGTTACTATAATGTGTTATTGTAGTGCAGTGTTATTATAATGTGTTATTGTAGTGCAGTGTTATTATAATGTGTTATTGTAGTGCAATGTTATTATAATGTGTTATTGTAGTGCAATGTTATTATAATGTGTTATTGTAGTGCAGTGTTATTATAGTGTGTTATTGTAGTGCAGTGTTATTATAATGTGTTATTGTAGTGCAGTGTTATTATAATGTGTTATAGTAGTGCAGTGTTATTATAATGTGTTATTGTAGTGCAATGTTATTATAATGTGTTATTGTAGTGCAGTGTTATTATAATGTGTTATTGTGGTGCAATGTTATTATAATGTGTTATTGTAGTGCAATGTTATTATAATGTGTTATTGTAGTGCCGTGTTATTATAGTGTGTTATTGTAGTGCAGTGTTATTATAATGTGTTATTGTAGTGCAGTGTTATTATAATGTGTTATTGTAGTGCAGTGTTATTATAATGTGTTATTGTAGTGCAGTGTTATTATAATGTGTTATTGTAGTGCAGTGTTATTATAATGTGTTATTGTAGTGCAATGTTATTATAATGTGTTATTGTAGTGCAGTGTTATTATAATGTGTTATTGTAGTGCAGTGTTATTATAATGTGTTATTGTAGTGCAGTGTTATTATAATGTGTTATTGTAGTGCAATGTTATTATAATGTGTTATTGTAGTGCAGTGTTATTATAATGTGTTATTGTAGTGCAGTGTTATTATAATGTGTTATTGTAGTGCAGTGTTATTATAGTGTGTTATTGTAGTGCAGTGTTATTATAATGTGTTATTGTAGTGCAGTGTTATTATAATGTGTTATTGTAGTGCAGTGTTATTATAGTGTGTTATTGTAGTGCAATGTTATTATAATGTGTTATTGTAGTGCAGTGTTATTATAATGTGTTATTGTAGTGCAGTGTTATTATAGTGTGTTATTGTAGTGCAGTGTTATTATAATGTGTTATTGTAGTGCAGTGTTATTATAGTGTGTTATTGTAGTGCAATGTTATTATAATGTGTTATTGTAGTGCAGTGTTATTATAATGTGTTATTGTAGTGCAATGTTATTATAATGTGTTATTGTAGTGCAATGTTATTATAATGTGTTATTGTAGTGCAGTGTTACTATAATGTGTTATTGTAGTGCAGTGTTATTATAATGTGTTATTGTAGTGCAGTGTTATTATAATGTGTTATTGTAGTGCAATGTTATTATAATGTGTTATTGTAGTGCAATGTTATTATAATGTGTTATTGTAGTGCAGTGTTATTATAGTGTGTTATTGTAGTGCAGTGTTATTATAATGTGTTATTGTAGTGCAGTGTTATTATAATGTGTTATTGTAGTGCAGTGTTATTATAATGTGTTATTGTAGTGCAGTGTTATTATAATGTGTTATTATAATGTGTTATTGTAGTGCAGTGTTATTATAATGTGTTATTGTAGTGCAGTGTTATTATAGTGTGTTATTGTAGTGCAGTGTTATTATAATGTGTTATTGTAGTGCAGTGTTATTATAGTGTGTTATTGTAGTGCAGTGTTATTATAATGTGTTATTGTAGTGCAATGTTATTATAATGTGTTATTGTAGTGCAATGTTATTATAATGTGTTATTGTAGTGCAATGTTATTATAATGTGTTATTGTAGTGCAATGTTATTATAATGTGTTATTGTAGTGCAATGTTATTATAATGTGTTATTGTAGTGCAGTGTTATTATAGTGTGTTATTGTAGTGCAGTGTTATTATAATGTGTTATTGTAGTGCAGTGTTATTATAATGTGTTATTGTAGTGCAATGTTATTATAATGTGTTATTGTAGTGCAATGTTATTATAATGTGTTATTGTAGTGCAGTGTTATTATAGTGTGTTATTGTAGTGCAGTGTTATTATAATGTGTTATTGTAGTGCAGTGTTATTATAGTGTGTTATTGTAGTGCAGTGTTACTATAATGTGTTATTGTAGTGCAGTGTTATTATAATGTGTTATTGTAGTGCAGTGTTATTATAATGTGTTATTGTAGTGCAATGTTACTATAATGTGTTATTGTAGTGCAGTGTTATTATAATGTGTTATTGTAGTGCAGTGTTATTATAGTGTGTTATTGTAGTGCAGTGTTATTATAATGTGTTATTGTAGTGCAGTGTTATTATAATGTGTTATTGTAGTGCAATGTTATTATAATGTGTTATTGTAGTGCAGTGTTATTATAATGTGTTATTGTAGTGCAGTGTTATTATAATGTGTTATTGTAGTGCAATGTTATTATAATGTGTTATTGTAGTGCAGTGTTACTATAATGTGTTATTGTAGTGCAATGTTATTATAATGTGTTATTGTAGTGCAGTGTTATTATAATGTGTTATTGTAGTGCAGTGTTATTATAATGTGTTATTGTAGTGCAATGTTATTATAATGTGTTATTGTAGTGCAGTGTTACTATAATGTGTTATTGTGGTGCAGTGTTATTATAATGTGTTATTGTAGTGCAGTGTTATTATAATGTGTTATTGTGGTGCAATGTTATTATAATGTGTTATTGTAGTGCAATGTTATTATAATGTGTTATTGTAGTGCCGTGTTATTATAGTGTGTTATTGTAGTGCAGTGTTATTATAATGTGTTATTGTAGTGCAGTGTTATTATAGTTTGTTATTGTAGTGCAGTGTTATTATAATGTGTTATTGTAGTGCAGTGTTATTATAATGTGTTATTGTAGTGCAATGTTATTATAATGTGTTATTGTAGTGCAGTGTTATTATAATGTGTTATTGTAGTGCAGTGTTATTATAATGTGTTATTGTAGTGCAGTGTTATTATAATGTGTTATTGTAGTGCAGTGTTATTATAATGTGTTATTGTAGTGCAATGTTATTATAATGTGTTATTGTAGTGCAGTGTTACTATAATGTGTTATTGTAGTGCAATGTTATTATAATGTGTTATTGTAGTGCAGTGTTATTATAGTGTGTTATTGTAGTGCAGTGTTATTATAATGTGTTATTGTAGTGCAGTGTTATTATAATGTGTTATTGTAGTGCAGTGTTATTATAATGTGTTATTGTAGTGCAGTGTTATTATAATGTGTTATTATAATGTGTTATTGTAGTGCAGTGTTATTATAATGTGTTATTGTAGTGCAGTGTTATTATAGTGTGTTATTGTAGTGCAGTGTTATTATAATGTGTTATTGTAGTGCAGTGTTATTATAGTGTGTTATTGTAGTGCAGTGTTATTATAATGTGTTATTGTAGTGCAGTGTTATTATAATGTGTTATTGTAGTGCAATGTTATTATAATGTGTTATTGTAGTGCAATGTTATTATAATGTGTTATTGTAGTGCAGTGTTATTATAGTGTGTTATTGTAGTGCAGTGTTATTATAATGTGTTATTGTAGTGCAGTGTTACTATAATGTGTTATTGTAGTGCAGTGTTATTATAATGTGTTATTGTAGTGCAGTGTTATTATAATGTGTTATTGTAGTGCAATGTTACTATAATGTGTTATTGTAGTGCAGTGTTATTATAATGTGTTATTGTAGTGCAGTGTTATTATAGTGTGTTATTGTAGTGCAGTGTTATTATAATGTGTTATTGTAGTGCAGTGTTATTATAATGTGTTATTGTAGTGCAATGTTATTATAATGTGTTATTGTAGTGCAGTGTTATTATAATGTGTTATTGTAGTGCAGTGTTATTATAATGTGTTATTGTAGTGCAATGTTATTATAATGTGTTATTGTAGTGCAGTGTTACTATAATGTGTTATTGTAGTGCAATGTTATTATAATGTGTTATTGTAGTGCAGTGTTATTATAATGTGTTATTGTAGTGCAGTGTTATTATAATGTGTTATTGTAGTGCAATGTTATTATAATGTGTTATTGTAGTGCAGTGTTACTATAATGTGTTATTGTGGTGCAGTGTTATTATAATGTGTTATTGTAGTGCAGTGTTATTATAATGTGTTATTGTAGTGCAATGTTATTATAATGTGTTATTGTAGTGCAGTGTTATTATAATGTGTTATTGTAGTGCAGTGTTATTATAATGTGTTATTGTAGTGCAATGTTATTATAATGTGTTATTGTAGTGCAATGTTATTATAATGTGTTATTGTAGTGCAGTGTTATTATAGTGTGTTATTGTAGTGCAGTGTTATTATAATGTGTTATTGTAGTGCAGTGTTATTATAATGTGTTATTGTAGTGCAATGTTATTATAATGTGTTATTGTAGTGCAGTGTTATTATAATATGTTATTGTAGTGCAGTGTTATTATAATGTGTTATTGTAGTGCAATGTTATTATAATGTGTTATTGTAGTGCAGTGTTACTATAATGTGTTATTGTAGTGCAGTGTTATTATAATGTGTTATTGTAGTGCAGTGTTATTATAATGTGTTATTGTAGTGCAGTGTTATTATAATGTGTTATTGTAGTGCAATGTTATTATAATGTGTTATTGTAGTGCAGTGTTATTATAATGTGTTATTGTAGTGCAGTGTTATTATAATGTGTTATTGTAGTGCAGTGTTATTATAATGTGTTATTGTAGTGCAGTGTTATTATAATGTGTTATTGTAGTGCAGTGTTATTATAGTGTGTTATTGTAGTGCAGTGTTATTATAATGTGTTATTGTAGTGCAGTGTTATTATAATGTGTTATTGTAGTGCAATGTTATTATAATGTGTTATTGTAGTGCAGTGTTATTATAGTGTGTTATTGTAGTGCAGTGTTATTATAATGTGTTATTGTAGTGCAGTGTTATTATAATGTGTTATTGTAGTGCAATGTTATTATAATGTGTTATTGTAGTGCAATGTTATTATAATGTGTTATTGTAGTGCAGTGTTATTATAGTGTGTTATTGTAGTGCAGTGTTATTATAATGTGTTATTGTAGTGCAGTGTTATTATAATGTGTTATTGTAGTGCAATGTTATTATAATGTGTTATTGTAGTGCAGTGTTATTATAGTGTGTTATTGTAGTGCAGTGTTATTATAATGTGTTATTGTAGTGCAGTGTTATTATAATGTGTTATTGTAGTGCAATGTTATTATAATGTGTTATTGTAGTGCAGTGTTATTATAATGTGTTATTGTAGTGCAGTGTTATTATAATGTGTTATTGTAGTGCAGTGTTATTATAATGTGTTATTGTAGTGCAGTGTTATTATAGTGTGTTATTGTAGTGCAGTGTTATTATAATGTGTTATTGTAGTGCAGTGTTATTATAATGTGTTATTGTAGTGCAATGTTATTATAATGTGTTATTGTAGTGCAGTGTTATTATAGTGTGTTATTGTAGTGCAGTGTTATTATAATGTGTTATTGTAGTGCAGTGTTATTATAATGTGTTATTGTAGTGCAATGTTATTATAATGTGTTATTGTAGTGCAATGTTATTATAATGTGTTATTGTAGTGCAGTGTTATTATAGTGTGTTATTGTAGTGCAGTGTTATTATAATGTGTTATTGTAGTGCAGTGTTATTATAATGTGTTATTGTAGTGCAATGTTATTATAATGTGTTATTGTAGTGCAGTGTTATTATAATATGTTATTGTAGTGCAGTGTTATTATAATGTGTTATTGTAGTGCAATGTTATTATAATGTGTTATTGTAGTGCAGTGTTACTATAATGTGTTATTGTAGTGCAATGTTATTATAATGTGTTATTGTAGTGCAGTGTTATTATAATGTGTTATTGTAGTGCAGTGTTATTATAATGTGTTATTGTAGTGCAATGTTATTATAATGTGTTATTGTAGTGCAGTGTTACTATAATGTGTTATTGTGGTGCAGTGTTATTATAATGTGTTATTGTAGTGCAGTGTTATTATAATGTGTTATTGTGGTGCAATGTTATTATAATGTGTTATTGTAGTGCAATGTTATTATAATGTGTTATTGTAGTGCCGTGTTATTATAGTGTGTTATTGTAGTGCAGTGTTATTATAGTGTGTTATTGTAGTGCAGTGTTATTATAATGTGTTATTGTAGTGCAGTGTTATTATAGTGTGTTATTGTAGTGCAATGTTATTATAATGTGTTATTGTAGTGCAGTGTTATTATAATGTGTTATTGTAGTGCAGTGTTATTATAGTGTGTTATTGTAGTGCAATGTTATTATAATGTGTTATTGTAGTGCAGTGTTATTATAATGTGTTATTGTAGTGCAATGTTATTATAATGTGTTATTGTAGTGCAGTGTTATTATAATGTGTTATTGTAGTGCAGTGTTATTATAATGTGTTATTGTAGTGCAGTGTTATTATAATGTGTTATTGTAGTGCAATGTTATTATAATGTGTTATTGTAGTGCAGTGTTATTATAGTGTGTTATTGTAGTGCAGTGTTATTATAATATGTTATTATAATGTGTTATTATAGTGCAATGTTATTATAATGTGTTATTGTAGTGCAGTGTTATTATAATGTGTTATTGTAGTGCAGTGTTATTATAATGTGTTATTGTAGTGCAGTGTTATTATAGTGTGTTATTGTAGTGCAGTGTTATTATAATGTGTTATTGTAGTGCAGTGTTATTATAATGTGTTATTGTAGTGCAATGTTATTATAATGTGTTATTGTAGTGCAGTGTTATTATAGTGTGTTATTGTAGTGCAGTGTTATTATAATGTGTTATTGTAGTGCAGTGTTATTATAATGTGTTATTGTAGTGCAATGTTATTATAATGTGTTATTGTAGTGCAATGTTATTATAATGTGTTATTGTAGTGCAGTGTTATTATAGTGTGTTATTGTAGTGCAGTGTTATTATAATGTGTTATTGTAGTGCAGTGTTATTATAATGTGTTATTGTAGTGCAATGTTATTATAATGTGTTATTGTAGTGCAGTGTTATTATAATATGTTATTGTAGTGCAGTGTTATTATAATGTGTTATTGTAGTGCAATGTTATTATAATGTGTTATTGTAGTGCAGTGTTACTATAATGTGTTATTGTAGTGCAGTGTTATTATAATGTGTTATTGTAGTGCAGTGTTATTATAATGTGTTATTGTAGTGCAGTGTTATTATAGTGTGTTATTGTAGTGCAGTGTTATTATAATGTGTTATTGTAGTGCAGTGTTATTATAATGTGTTATTGTAGTGCAATGTTATTATAATGTGTTATTGTAGTGCAGTGTTATTATAGTGTGTTATTGTAGTGCAGTGTTATTATAATGTGTTATTGTAGTGCAGTGTTATTATAATGTGTTATTGTAGTGCAATGTTATTATAATGTGTTATTGTAGTGCAATGTTATTATAATGTGTTATTGTAGTGCAGTGTTATTATAGTGTGTTATTGTAGTGCAGTGTTATTATAATGTGTTATTGTAGTGCAGTGTTATTATAATGTGTTATTGTAGTGCAATGTTATTATAATGTGTTATTGTAGTGCAGTGTTATTATAGTGTGTTATTGTAGTGCAGTGTTATTATAATGTGTTATTGTAGTGCAGTGTTATTATAATGTGTTATTGTAGTGCAGTGTTATTATAATGTGTTATTGTAGTGCAATGTTATTATAATGTGTTATTGTAGTGCAGTGTTATTATAGTGTGTTATTGTAGTGCAATGTTATTATAATGTGTTATTGTAGTGCAGTGTTATTATAATGTGTTATTGTAGTGCAATGTTATTATAATGTGTTATTGTAGTGCAGTGTTATTATAATGTGTTATTGTAGTGCAGTGTTATTATAATGTGTTATTGTAGTGCAGTGTTATTATAATGTGTTATTGTAGTGCAGTGTTATTATAATGTGTTATTGTAGTGCAGTGTTATTATAGTGTGTTATTGTAGTGCAGTGTTATTATAATGTGTTATTGTAGTGCAGTGTTATTATAATGTGTTATTGTAGTGCAATGTTATTATAATGTGTTATTGTAGTGCAGTGTTATTATAGTGTGTTATTGTAGTGCAGTGTTATTATAATGTGTTATTGTAGTGCAGTGTTATTATAATGTGTTATTGTAGTGCAATGTTATTATAATGTGTTATTGTAGTGCAATGTTATTATAATGTGTTATTGTAGTGCAGTGTTATTATAGTGTGTTATTGTAGTGCAGTGTTATTATAATGTGTTATTGTAGTGCAGTGTTATTATAATGTGTTATTGTAGTGCAATGTTATTATAATGTGTTATTGTAGTGCAGTGTTATTATAGTGTGTTATTGTAGTGCAGTGTTATTATAATGTGTTATTGTAGTGCAGTGTTATTATAATGTGTTATTGTAGTGCAATGTTATTATAATGTGTTATTGTAGTGCAGTGTTATTATAATGTGTTATTGTAGTGCAGTGTTATTATAATGTGTTATTGTAGTGCAGTGTTATTATAATGTGTTATTGTAGTGCAGTGTTATTATAATGTGTTATTGTAGTGCAGTGTTATTATAATGTGTTATTGTAGTGCAGTGTTATTATAATGTGTTATTGTAGTGCAGTGTTATTATAATGTGTTATTGTAGTGCAGTGTTATTATAGTGTGTTATTGTAGTGCAGTGTTATTATAATGTGTTATTGTAGTGCAGTGTTATTATAATGTGTTATTGTAGTGCAATGTTATTATAATGTGTTATTGTAGTGCAGTGTTATTATAGTGTGTTATTGTAGTGCAGTGTTATTATAATGTGTTATTGTAGTGCAGTGTTATTATAATGTGTTATTGTAGTGCAATGTTATTATAATGTGTTATTGTAGTGCAATGTTATTATAATGTGTTATTGTAGTGCAGTGTTATTATAGTGTGTTATTGTAGTGCAGTGTTATTATAATGTGTTATTGTAGTGCAGTGTTATTATAATGTGTTATTGTAGTGCAATGTTATTATAATGTGTTATTGTAGTGCAGTGTTATTATAGTGTGTTATTGTAGTGCAGTGTTATTATAATGTGTTATTGTAGTGCAGTGTTATTATAATGTGTTATTGTAGTGCAGTGTTATTATAATGTGTTATTGTAGTGCAATGTTATTATAATGTGTTATTGTAGTGCAGTGTTATTATAATGTGTTATTGTAGTGCAGTGTTATTATAATGTGTTATTGTAGTGCAGTGTTATTATAATGTGTTATTGTAGTGCAGTGTTATTATAATGTGTTATTGTAGTGCAATGTTATTATAATGTGTTATTGTAGTGCAGTGTTATTATAATGTGTTATTGTAGTGCAATGTTATTATAATGTGTTATTGTAGTGCAGTGTTATTATAATGTGTTATTGTAGTGCAATGTTATTATGTGTTATTGTAGTGCAGTGTTATTATAATGTGTTATTGTAGTGCAGTGTTATTATAATGTGTTATTGTAGTGCAGTGTTATTATAATGTGTTATTGTAGTGCAGTGTTATTATAATGTATTATTGTAGTGCAGTGTTATTATGGTGTGTTATTGTAGTGCAGTGTTATTATAATGTGTTATTGTAGTGCAGTGTTATTATAATGTGTTATTGTAGTGCAGTGTTATTATAATGTGTTATTGTAGTGCAATGTTATTATAATGTGTTATTGTAGTGCAGTGTTATTATAGTGTGTTATTGTAGTGCAGTGTTATTATAATGTGTTATTGTAGTGCAGTGTTATTATAATGTGTTATTGTAGTGCAGTGTTATTATAATGTGTTATTGTAGTGCAATGTTATTATAATGTGTTATTGTAGTGCAGTGTTATTATAATGTGTTATTGTAGTGCAGTGTTATTATAATGTGTTATTGTAGTGCAGTGTTATTATAATGTGTTATTGTAGTGCAGTGTTATTATAGTGTGTTATTGTAGTGCAGTGTTATTATAATGTGTTATTGTAGTGCAGTGTTATTATAATGTGTTATTGTAGTGCAATGTTATTATAATGTGTTATTGTAGTGCAGTGTTATTATAGTGTGTTATTGTAGTGCAGTGTTATTATAATGTGTTATTGTAGTGCAGTGTTATTATAATGTGTTATTGTAGTGCAATGTTATTATAATGTGTTATTGTAGTGCAATGTTATTATAATGTGTTATTGTAGTGCAGTGTTATTATAGTGTGTTATTGTAGTGCAGTGTTATTATAATGTGTTATTGTAGTGCAGTGTTATTATAATGTGTTATTGTAGTGCAATGTTATTATAATGTGTTATTGTAGTGCAGTGTTATTATAATGTGTTATTGTAGTGCAGTGTTATTATAATGTGTTATTGTAGTGCAGTGTTATTATAATGTGTTATTGTAGTGCAATGTTATTATAATGTGTTATTGTAGTGCAGTGTTATTATAATGTGTTATTGTAGTGCAGTGTTATTATAATGTGTTATTGTAGTGCAGTGTTATTATAGTGTGTTATTGTAGTGCAGTGTTATTATAATGTGTTATTGTAGTGCAGTGTTATTATAATGTGTTATTGTAGTGCAATGTTATTATAATGTGTTATTGTAGTGCAGTGTTATTATAATGTGTTATTGTAGTGCAGTGTTATTATAATGTGTTATTGTAGTGCAGTGTTATTATAATGTGTTATTGTAGTGCAGTGTTATTATAATGTGTTATTGTAGTGCAGTGTTATTATAATGTGTTATTGTAGTGCAGTGTTATTATAATGTGTTATTGTAGTGCAGTGTTATTATAATGTGTTATTGTAGTGCAGTGTTATTATAGTGTGTTATTGTAGTGCAGTGTTATTATAATGTGTTATTGTAGTGCAGTGTTATTATAATGTGTTATTGTAGTGCAATGTTATTATAATGTGTTATTGTAGTGCAGTGTTATTATAGTGTGTTATTGTAGTGCAGTGTTATTATAATGTGTTATTGTAGTGCAGTGTTATTATAATGTGTTATTGTAGTGCAATGTTATTATAATGTGTTATTGTAGTGCAATGTTATTATAATGTGTTATTGTAGTGCAGTGTTATTATAGTGTGTTATTGTAGTGCAGTGTTATTATAATGTGTTATTGTAGTGCAGTGTTATTATAATGTGTTATTGTAGTGCAATGTTATTATAATGTGTTATTGTAGTGCAGTGTTATTATAGTGTGTTATTGTAGTGCAGTGTTATTATAATGTGTTATTGTAGTGCAGTGTTATTATAATGTGTTATTGTAGTGCAGTGTTATTATAATGTGTTATTGTAGTGCAATGTTATTATAATGTGTTATTGTAGTGCAGTGTTATTATAATGTGTTATTGTAGTGCAGTGTTATTATAATGTGTTATTGTAGTGCAGTGTTATTATAATGTGTTATTGTAGTGCAGTGTTATTATAATGTGTTATTGTAGTGCAATGTTATTATAATGTGTTATTGTAGTGCAGTGTTATTATAATGTGTTATTGTAGTGCAATGTTATTATAATGTGTTATTGTAGTGCAGTGTTATTATAATGTGTTATTGTAGTGCAATGTTATTATGTGTTATTGTAGTGCAGTGTTATTATAATGTGTTATTGTAGTGCAGTGTTATTATAATGTGTTATTGTAGTGCAGTGTTATTATAATGTGTTATTGTAGTGCAGTGTTATTATAATGTATTATTGTAGTGCAGTGTTATTATGGTGTGTTATTGTAGTGCAGTGTTATTATAATGTGTTATTGTAGTGCAGTGTTATTATAATGTGTTATTGTAGTGCAGTGTTATTATAATGTGTTATTGTAGTGCAATGTTATTATAATGTGTTATTGTAGTGCAGTGTTATTATAGTGTGTTATTGTAGTGCAGTGTTATTATAATGTGTTATTGTAGTGCAGTGTTATTATAATGTGTTATTGTAGTGCAGTGTTATTATAATGTGTTATTGTAGTGCAATGTTATTATAATGTGTTATTGTAGTGCAGTGTTATTATAATGTGTTATTGTAGTGCAGTGTTATTATAATGTGTTATTGTAGTGCAGTGTTATTATAATGTGTTATTGTAGTGCAGTGTTATTATAGTGTGTTATTGTAGTGCAGTGTTATTATAATGTGTTATTGTAGTGCAGTGTTATTATAATGTGTTATTGTAGTGCAATGTTATTATAATGTGTTATTGTAGTGCAGTGTTATTATAGTGTGTTATTGTAGTGCAGTGTTATTATAATGTGTTATTGTAGTGCAGTGTTATTATAATGTGTTATTGTAGTGCAATGTTATTATAATGTGTTATTGTAGTGCAATGTTATTATAATGTGTTATTGTAGTGCAGTGTTATTATAGTGTGTTATTGTAGTGCAGTGTTATTATAATGTGTTATTGTAGTGCAGTGTTATTATAATGTGTTATTGTAGTGCAATGTTATTATAATGTGTTATTGTAGTGCAGTGTTATTATAATGTGTTATTGTAGTGCAGTGTTATTATAATGTGTTATTGTAGTGCAGTGTTATTATAATGTGTTATTGTAGTGCAATGTTATTATAATGTGTTATTGTAGTGCAGTGTTATTATAGTGTGTTATTGTAGTGCAGTGTTATTATAATATGTTATTATAATGTGTTATTATAGTGCAATGTTATTATAATGTGTTATTGTAGTGCAATGTTATTATAATGTGTTATTGTAGTGCCGTGTTATTATAGTGTGTTATTGTAGTGCAGTGTTATTATAATGTGTTATTGTAGTGCAGTGTTATTATAATGTGTTATTGTAGTGCAATGTTATTATAATGTGTTATTGTAGTGCAGTGTTATTATAATGTGTTATTGTAGTGCAGTGTTATTATAATGTGTTATTGTAGTGCAGTGTTATTATAATGTGTTATTGTAGTGCAGTGTTATTATAATGTGTTATTGTAGTGCAGTGTTATTATAATGTGTTATTGTAGTGCAATGTTATTATAATGTGTTATTGTAGTGCAGTGTTATTATAATGTGTTATTGTAGTGCAGTGTTATTATAATGTGTTATTGTAGTGCAGTGTTATTATAATGTGTTATTGTAGTGCAGTGTTATTATAATGTGTTATTGTAGTGCAGTGTTATTATAATGTGTTATTGTAGTGCAGTGTTATTATAGTGTGTTATTGTAGTGCAGTGTTATTATAATGTGTTATTGTAGTGCAGTGTTATTATAATGTGTTATTGTAGTGCAATGTTATTATAATGTGTTATTGTAGTGCAGTGTTATTATAGTGTGTTATTGTAGTGCAGTGTTATTATAATGTGTTATTGTAGTGCAGTGTTATTATAATGTGTTATTGTAGTGCAATGTTATTATAATGTGTTATTGTAGTGCAATGTTATTATAATGTGTTATTGTAGTGCAGTGTTATTATAGTGTGTTATTGTAGTGCAGTGTTATTATAATGTGTTATTGTAGTGCAGTGTTATTATAATGTGTTATTGTAGTGCAATGTTATTATAATGTGTTATTGTAGTGCAGTGTTATTATAGTGTGTTATTGTAGTGCAGTGTTATTATAATGTGTTATTGTAGTGCAGTGTTATTATAATGTGTTATTGTAGTGCAGTGTTATTATAATGTGTTATTGTAGTGCAATGTTATTATAATGTGTTATTGTAGTGCAGTGTTATTATAATGTGTTATTGTAGTGCAGTGTTATTATAATGTGTTATTGTAGTGCAGTGTTATTATAATGTGTTATTGTAGTGCAGTGTTATTATAATGTGTTATTGTAGTGCAATGTTATTATAATGTGTTATTGTAGTGCAGTGTTATTATAATGTGTTATTGTAGTGCAATGTTATTATAATGTGTTATTGTAGTGCAGTGTTATTATAATGTGTTATTGTAGTGCAATGTTATTATGTGTTATTGTAGTGCAGTGTTATTATAATGTGTTATTGTAGTGCAGTGTTATTATAATGTGTTATTGTAGTGCAGTGTTATTATAATGTGTTATTGTAGTGCAGTGTTATTATAATGTATTATTGTAGTGCAGTGTTATTATGGTGTGTTATTGTAGTGCAGTGTTATTATAATGTGTTATTGTAGTGCAATGTTATTATAATGTGTTATTGTAGTGCAGTGTTATTATAATGTGTTATTGTAGTGCAAAGTTATTATAATGTGTTATTATAATGTGTTATTGTAGTCCAATGTTATTATAATGTGTTATTGTAGTGCAGTGTTATTATAATGTGTTATTGTAGTGCAGTGTTATTATAATGTGTTATTATAATGTGTTATTGTAGTGCAATGTTATTATAATGTGTTATTGTAGTGCAATGTTATTATAATGTGTTATTGTAGTGCAGTGTTATTATAGTGTGTTATTGTAGTGCAGTGTTATTATAATGTGTTATTGTAGTGCAGTGTTATTATAATGTGTTATTGTAGTGCAATGTTACTATAATGTGTTATTGTAGTGCAGTGTTATTATAATGTGTTATTGTAGTGCAATGTTATTATAATGTGTTATTGTAGTGCAATGTTATTATAGTGTGTTATTGTAGTGCAGTGTTATTATAATGTGTTATTGTAGTGCAGTGTTATTATAATGTGTTATTGTAGTGCAATGTTATTATAATGTGTTATTGTAGTGCAGTGTTATTATAATGTGTTATTGTAGTGCAATGTTATTATAATGTGTTATTGTAGTGCAGTGTTATTATAGTGTGTTATTGTAGTGCAGTGTTATTATAATGTGTTATTGTAGTGCAGTGTTATTATAATGTGTTATTGTAGTGCAGTGTTATTATAATGTGTTATTGTAGTGCAATGTTATTATAATGTGTTATTGTAGTGCAGTGTTATTATAATGTGTTATTGTAGTGCAGTGTTATTATAATGTGTTATTGTAGTGCAGTGTTATTATAATGTGTTATTGTAGTGCAATGTTATTATAATGTGTTATTGTAGTGCAGTGTTATTATAATGTGTTATTGTAGTGCAGTGTTATTATAATGTGTTATTGTAGTGCAGTGTTATTATAATGTGTTATTGTAGTGCAATGTTATTATAATGTGTTATTGTAGTGCAATGTTATTATAGTGTGTTATTGTAGTGCAGTGTTATTATAATGTGTTATTGTAGTGCAGTGTTATTATAATGTGTTATTGTAGTGCAATGTTATTATAATGTGTTATTGTAGTGCAGTGTTATTATAATGTGTTATTGTAGTGCAGTGTTATTATAATGTGTTATTATAATGTGTTATTGTAGTGCAATGTTATTATAGTGTGTTATTGTAGTGCAGTGTTATTATAATGTGTTATTGTAGTGCAGTGTTATTATAATGTGTTATTATAATGTGTTATTGTAGTCCAATGTTATTATAATGTGTTATTGTAGTGCAGTGTTATTATAATGTGTTATTGTAGTGCAGTGTTATTATAATGTGTTATTGTAGTGCAATGTTATTATAATGTGTTATTGTAGTGCAGTGTTATTATAATGTGTTATTGTAGTGCAGTGTTATTATAATGTGTTATTGTAGTGCAATGTTATTATAATGTGTTATTGTAGTGCAGTGTTATTATAATGTGTTATTGTAGTGCAGTGTTATTATAATGTGTTATTGTAGTGCAGTGTTATTATAATGTTATTGTAGTGCAGTGTTATTATAGTGTGTTATTGTAGTGCAGTGTTATTATAATGTGTTATTGTAGTGCAGTGTTATTATAGTGTGTTATTGTAGTGCAGTGTTATTATAATGTGTTATTGTAGTGCAATGTTATTATAATGTGTTATTGTAGTGCAGTGTTACTATAATGTGTTATTGTAGTGCAGTGTTATTATAATGTGTTATTGTAGTGCAGTGTTATTATAATGTGTTATTGTAGTGCAATGTTATTATAATGTGTTATTGTAGTGCAGTGTTATTATAATGTGTTATTGTAGTGCAGTGTTATTATAATGTGTTATAGTAGTGCAGTGTTATTATAATGTGTTATTGTAGTGCAATGTTATTATAATGTGTTATTGTAGTGCAGTGTTATTATAATGTGTTATTGTGGTGCAATGTTATTATAATGTGTTATTGTAGTGCAATGTTATTATAATGTGTTATTGTAGTGCCGTGTTATTATAATGTGTTATTGTAGTGCAGTGTTATTATAATGTGTTATTGTAGTGCAGTGTTATTATAATGTGTTATTGTAGTGCAGTGTTATTATAATGTGTTATTGTAGTGCAGTGTTATTATAGTGTGTTATTGTAGTGCAGTGTTATTATAATGTGTTATTGTAGTGCAATGTTATTATAATGTGTTATTGTAGTGCAATGTTATTATAGTGTGTTATTGTAGTGCAGTGTTATTATAATGTGTTATTGTAGTGCAGTGTTATTATAATGTGTTATTGTAGTGCAATGTTATTATAATGTGTTATTGTAGTGCAATGTTATTATAATGTGTTATTGTAGTGCAGTGTTATTATAGTGTGTTATTGTAGTGCAGTGTTATTATAATGTGTTATTGTAGTGCAATGTTATTATAATGTGTTATTGTAGTGCAATGTTATTATAGTGTGTTATTGTAGTGCAGTGTTATTATAATGTGTTATTGTAGTGCAGTGTTATTATAATGTGTTATTGTAGTGCAATGTTATTATAATGTGTTATTGTAGTGCAGTGTTATTATAATGTGTTATTGTAGTGCAATGTTATTATAATGTGTTATTGTAGTGCAGTGTTATTATAATGTGTTATTGTAGTGCAGTGTTATTATAATGTGTTATTGTAGTGCAGTGTTATTATAATGTGTTATTGTAGTGCAGTGTTATTATAATGTATTATTGTAGTGCAGTGTTATTATGGTGTGTTATTGTAGTGCAGTGTTATTATGGTGTGTTATTGTAGTGCAGTGTTATTATAATGTGTTATTGTAGTGCAAAGTTATTATAATGTGTTATTATAATGTGTTATTGTAGTCCAATGTTATTATAATGTGTTATTGTAGTGCAGTGTTATTATAATGTGTTATTGTAGTGCAGTGTTATTATAATGTGTTATTATAATGTGTTATTGTAGTGCAATGTTATTATAGTGTGTTATTGTAGTGCAGTGTTATTATAATGTGTTATTGTAGTGCAGTGTTATTATAATGTGTTATTATAATGTGTTATTGTAGTCCAATGTTATTATAATGTGTTATTGTAGTGCAGTGTTATTATAATGTGTTATTGTAGTGCAGTGTTATTATAATGTGTTATTGTAGTGCAATGTTATTATAATGTGTTATTGTAGTGCAGTGTTATTATAATGTGTTATTGTAGTGCAGTGTTATTATAATGTGTTATTGTAGTGCAAAGTTATTATAATGTGTTATTATAATGTGTTATTGTAGTCCAATGTTATTATAATGTGTTATTGTAGTGCAGTGTTATTATAATGTGTTATTGTAGTGCAGTGTTATTATAATGTGTTATTATAATGTGTTATTGTAGTGCAATGTTATTATAATGTGTTATTGTAGTGCAATGTTATTATAATGTGTTATTGTAGTGCAGTGTTATTATAGTGTGTTATTGTAGTGCAGTGTTATTATAATGTGTTATTGTAGTGCAGTGTTATTATAATGTGTTATTGTAGTGCAATGTTATTATAATGTGTTATTGTAGTGCAGTGTTATTATAGTGTGTTATTGTAGTGCAGTGTTATTATAGTGTGTTATTGTAGTGCAGTGTTATTATAATGTGTTATTGTAGTGCAGTGTTATTATAATGTGTTATTGTAGTGCAATGTTACTATAATGTGTTATTGTAGTGCAGTGTTATTATAATGTGTTATTGTAGTGCAATGTTATTATAATGTGTTATTGTAGTGCAATGTTATTATAGTGTGTTATTGTAGTGCAGTGTTATTATAATGTGTTATTGTAGTGCAATGTTATTATAATGTGTTATTGCAGTGCAGTGTTATTATAGTGTGTTATTGTAGTGCAGTGTTATTATAATGTGTTATTGTAGTGCAGTGTTATTATAATGTGTTATTGTAGTGCAGTGTTATTATAATGTGTTATTGTAGTGCAATGTTATTATAATGTGTTATTGTAGTGCAGTGTTATTATAATGTGTTATTGTAGTGCAGTGTTATTATAATGTGTTATTGTAGTGCAGTGTTATTATAATGTGTTATTGTAGTGCAGTGTTATTATAATGTGTTATTGTAGTGCAATGTTATTATAATGTGTTATTGTAGTGCAGTGTTATTATAATGTGTTATTGTAGTGCAGTGTTATTATAATGTGTTATTGTAGTGCAATGTTATTATAATGTGTTATTGTAGTGCAATGTTATTATAGTGTGTTATTGTAGTGCAGTGTTATTATAATGTGTTATTGTAGTGCAGTGTTATTATAATGTGTTATTGTAGTGCAATGTTATTATAATGTGTTATTGTAGTGCAGTGTTATTATAATGTGTTATTGTAGTGCAATGTTATTATAATGTGTTATTGTAGTGCAGTGTTATTATAATGTGTTATTGTAGTGCAGTGTTATTATAATGTGTTATTGTAGTGCAGTGTTATTATAATGTATTATTGTAGTGCAGTGTTATTATGGTGTGTTATTGTAGTGCAGTGTTATTATGGTGTGTTATTGTAGTGCAGTGTTATTATAATGTGTTATTGTAGTGCAAAGTTATTATAATGTGTTATTATAATGTGTTATTGTAGTCCAATGTTATTATAATGTGTTATTGTAGTGCAGTGTTATTATAATGTGTTATTGTAGTGCAGTGTTATTATAATGTGTTATTATAATGTGTTATTGTAGTGCAATGTTATTATAGTGTGTTATTGTAGTGCAGTGTTATTATAATGTGTTATTGTAGTGCAGTGTTATTATAATGTGTTATTATAATGTGTTATTGTAGTCCAATGTTATTATAATGTGTTATTGTAGTGCAGTGTTATTATAATGTGTTATTGTAGTGCAGTGTTATTATAATGTGTTATTGTAGTGCAATGTTATTATAATGTGTTATTGTAGTGCAGTGTTATTATAATGTGTTATTGTAGTGCAGTGTTATTATAATGTGTTATTGTAGTGCAATGTTATTATAATGTTATTGTAGTGCAGTGTTATTATAGTGTGTTATTGTAGTGCAGTGTTATTATAATGTGTTATTGTAGTGCAGTGTTATTATAGTGTGTTATTGTAGTGCAGTGTTATTATAATGTGTTATTGTAGTGCAATGTTATTATAATGTGTTATTGTAGTGCAGTGTTACTATAATGTGTTATTGTAGTGCAGTGTTATTATAATGTGTTATTGTAGTGCAGTGTTATTATAATGTGTTATTGTAGTGCAATGTTATTATAATGTGTTATTGTAGTGCAGTGTTATTATAATGTTATTGTAGTGCAGTGTTATTATAGTGTGTTATTGTAGTGCAGTGTTATTATAATGTGTTATTGTAGTGCAGTGTTATTATAGTGTGTTATTGTAGTGCAGTGTTATTATAATGTGTTATTGTAGTGCAATGTTATTATAAT
The DNA here is from genome assembly GCA_029206835.1 of Rana muscosa. Lineage (NCBI taxonomy): Eukaryota > Metazoa > Chordata > Amphibia > Anura > Ranidae > Rana > Rana muscosa. The sequence goes on along the minus strand of CM055123.1, from coordinate 263,886,826 downwards.
GTGTTATTGTAGTGCAGTGTTACTATAATGTGTTATTGTAGTGCAGTGTTATTATAATGTGTTATTGTAGTGCAGTGTTATTATAATGTGTTATTGTAGTGCAATGTTATTATAATGTGTTATTGTAGTGCAGTGTTATTATAATGTGTTATTGTAGTGCAGTGTTATTATAATGTGTTATAGTAGTGCAGTGTTATTATAATGTGTTATTGTAGTGCAATGTTATTATAATGTGTTATTGTAGTGCAGTGTTATTATAATGTGTTATTGTGGTGCAATGTTATTATAATGTGTTATTGTAGTGCAATGTTATTATAATGTGTTATTGTAGTGCCGTGTTATTATAATGTGTTATTGTAGTGCAGTGTTATTATAATGTGTTATTGTAGTGCAGTGTTATTATAATGTGTTATTGTAGTGCAGTGTTATTATAGTGTGTTATTGTAGTGCAGTGTTATAATAATGTGTTATTGTAGTGCAGTGTTATTATAGTGTGTTATTGTAGTGCAGTGTTATTATAGTGTGTTATTGTAGTGCAGTGTTATAATAATGTGTTATTGTAGTGCAGTGTTATTATAATGTGTTATTGTAGTGCAATGTTATTATAATGTGTTATTGTAGTGCAGTGTTACTATAATGTGTTATTGTAGTGCAGTGTTATTATAATGTGTTATTGTAGTGCAGTGTTATTATAATGTGTTATTGTAGTGCAATGTTATTATAATGTGTTATTGTAGTGCAGTGTTATTATAATGTGTTATTGTAGTGCAGTGTTATTATAATGTGTTATAGTAGTGCAGTGTTATTATAATGTGTTATTGTAGTGCAATGTTATTATAATGTGTTATTGTAGTGCAGTGTTATTATAATGTGTTATTGTGGTGCAATGTTATTATAATGTGTTATTGTAGTGCAATGTTATTATAATGTGTTATTGTAGTGCCGTGTTATTATAATGTGTTATTGTAGTGCAGTGTTATTATAATGTGTTATTGTAGTGCAGTGTTATTATAATGTGTTATTGTAGTGCAGTGTTATTATAGTGTGTTATTGTAGTGCAGTGTTATTATAATGTGTTATTGTAGTGCAATGTTATTATAATGTGTTATTGTAGTGCAATGTTATTATAGTGTGTTATTGTAGTGCAGTGTTATTATAATGTGTTATTGTAGTGCAGTGTTATTATAATGTGTTATTGTAGTGCAATGTTATTATAATGTGTTATTGTAGTGCAATGTTATTATAATGTGTTATTGTAGTGCAGTGTTATTATAGTGTGTTATTGTAGTGCAGTGTTATTATAATGTGTTATTGTAGTGCAATGTTATTATAATGTGTTATTGTAGTGCAATGTTATTATAGTGTGTTATTGTAGTGCAGTGTTATTATAATGTGTTATTGTAGTGCAGTGTTATTATAATGTGTTATTGTAGTGCAATGTTATTATAATGTGTTATTGTAGTGCAGTGTTATTATAATGTGTTATTGTAGTGCAATGTTATTATAATGTGTTATTGTAGTGCAGTGTTATTATAATGTGTTATTGTAGTGCAGTGTTATTATAATGTGTTATTGTAGTGCAGTGTTATTATAATGTGTTATTGTAGTGCAGTGTTATTATAATGTATTATTGTAGTGCAGTGTTATTATGGTGTGTTATTGTAGTGCAGTGTTATTATGGTGTGTTATTGTAGTGCAGTGTTATTATAATGTGTTATTGTAGTGCAAAGTTATTATAATGTGTTATTATAATGTGTTATTGTAGTCCAATGTTATTATAATGTGTTATTGTAGTGCAGTGTTATTATAATGTGTTATTGTAGTGCAGTGTTATTATAATGTGTTATTATAATGTGTTATTGTAGTGCAATGTTATTATAGTGTGTTATTGTAGTGCAGTGTTATTATAATGTGTTATTGTAGTGCAGTGTTATTATGATGTGTTATTATAATGTGTTATTGTAGTCCAATGTTATTATAATGTGTTATTGTAGTGCAGTGTTATTATAATGTGTTATTGTAGTGCAGTGTTATTATAATGTGTTATTGTAGTGCAATGTTATTATAATGTGTTATTGTAGTGCAGTGTTATTATAATGTGTTATTGTAGTGCAGTGTTATTATAATGTGTTATTGTAGTGCAAAGTTATTATAATGTGTTATTATAATGTGTTATTGTAGTCCAATGTTATTATAATGTGTTATTGTAGTGCAGTGTTATTATAATGTGTTATTGTAGTGCAGTGTTATTATAATGTGTTATTATAATGTGTTATTGTAGTGCAATGTTATTATAATGTGTTATTGTAGTGCAATGTTATTATAATGTGTTATTGTAGTGCAGTGTTATTATAATGTGTTATTGTAGTGCAATGTTATTATAATGTGTTATTGTAGTGCAGTGTTATTATAGTGTGTTATTGTAGTGCAGTGTTATTATAGTGTGTTATTGTAGTGCAGTGTTATTATAATGTGTTATTGTAGTGCAGTGTTATTATAATGTGTTATTGTAGTGCAATGTTACTATAATGTGTTATTGTAGTGCAGTGTTATTATAATGTGTTATTGTAGTGCAATGTTATTATAATGTGTTATTGTAGTGCAATGTTATTATAGTGTGTTATTGTAGTGCAGTGTTATTATAATGTGTTATTGTAGTGCAATGTTATTATAATGTGTTATTGTAGTGCAGTGTTATTATAGTGTGTTATTGTAGTGCAGTGTTATTATAATGTGTTATTGTAGTGCAGTGTTATTATAATGTGTTATTGTAGTGCAGTGTTATTATAATGTGTTATTGTAGTGCAATGTTATTATAATGTGTTATTGTAGTGCAGTGTTATTATAATGTGTTATTGTAGTGCAGTGTTATTATAATGTGTTATTGTAGTGCAGTGTTATTATAATGTGTTATTGTAGTGCAGTGTTATTATAATGTGTTATTGTAGTGCAGTGTTATTATAATGTGTTATTGTAGTGCAGTGTTATTATAATGTGTTATTGTAGTGCAGTGTTATTATAATGTGTTATTGTAGTGCAGTGTTATTATAATGTGTTATTGTAGTGCAATGTTATTATAATGTGTTATTGTAGTGCAATGTTATTATAGTGTGTTATTGTAGTGCAGTGTTATTATAATGTGTTATTGTAGTGCAGTGTTATTATAATGTGTTATTGTAGTGCAATGTTATTATAATGTGTTATTGTAGTGCAGTGTTATTATAATGTGTTATTGTAGTGCAATGTTATTATAATGTGTTATTGTAGTGCAGTGTTATTATAATGTGTTATTGTAGTGCAGTGTTATTATAATGTGTTATTGTAGTGCAGTGTTATTATAATGTGTTATTGTAGTGCAGTGTTATTATAATGTATTATTGTAGTGCAGTGTTATTATGGTGTGTTATTGTAGTGCAGTGTTATTATGGTGTGTTATTGTAGTGCAGTGTTATTATAATGTGTTATTGTAGTGCAAAGTTATTATAATGTGTTATTATAATGTGTTATTGTAGTCCAATGTTATTATAATGTGTTATTGTAGTGCAGTGTTATTATAATGTGTTATTGTAGTGCAGTGTTATTATAATGTGTTATTATAATGTGTTATTGTAGTGCAATGTTATTATAGTGTGTTATTGTAGTGCAGTGTTATTATAATGTGTTATTGTAGTGCAGTGTTATTATAATGTGTTATTATAATGTGTTATTGTAGTCCAATGTTATTATAATGTGTTATTGTAGTGCAGTGTTATTATAATGTGTTATTGTAGTGCAGTGTTATTATAATGTGTTATTGTAGTGCAATGTTATTATAATGTGTTATTGTAGTGCAGTGTTATTATAATGTGTTATTGTAGTGCAGTGTTATTATAATGTGTTATTGTAGTGCAATGTTATTATAATGTGTTATTGTAGTGCAGTGTTATTATAATGTGTTATTGTAGTGCAGTGTTATTATAATGTGTTATTGTAGTGCAGTGTTATTATAATGTTATTGTAGTGCAGTGTTATTATAGTGTGTTATTGTAGTGCAGTGTTATTATAATGTGTTATTGTAGTGCAGTGTTATTATAGTGTGTTATTGTAGTGCAGTGTTATTATAATGTGTTATTGTAGTGCAATGTTATTATAGTGTGTTATTGTAGTGCAGTGTTATTATAATGTGTTATTGTAGTGCAGTGTTATTATAATGTGTTATTGTAGTGCAATGTTATTATAATGTGTTATTGTAGTGCAGTGTTATTATAATGTGTTATTGTAGTGCAATGTTATTATAATGTGTTATTGTAGTGCAGTGTTATTATAATGTGTTATTGTAGTGCAGTGTTATTATAATGTGTTATAGTAGTGCAGTGTTATTATAATGTGTTATTGTAGTGCAATGTTATTATAATGTGTTATTGTAGTGCAGTGTTATTATAATGTGTTATTGTGGTGCAATGTTATTATAATGTGTTATTGTAGTGCAATGTTATTATAATGTGTTATTGTAGTGCCGTGTTATTATAATGTGTTATTGTAGTGCAGTGTTATTATAATGTGTTATTGTAGTGCAGTGTTATTATAATGTGTTATTGTAGTGCAGTGTTATTATAATGTGTTATTGTAGTGCAGTGTTATTATAATGTGTTATTGTAGTGCAGTGTTATTATAATGTGTTATTGTAGTGCAATGTTATTATAATGTGTTATTGTAGTGCAATGTTATTATAATGTGTTATTGTAGTGCAGTGTTATTATAGTGTGTTATTGTAGTGCAGTGTTATTATAATGTGTTATTGTAGTGCAGTGTTATTATAATGTGTTATTGTAGTGCAGTGTTATTATAATGTGTTATTGTAGTGCAATGTTATTATAATGTGTTATTGTAGTGCAGTGTTATTATAATGTGTTATTGTAGTGCAGTGTTATTATAATGTGTTATTGTAGTGCAGTGTTATTATAGTGTGTTATTGTAGTGCAGTGTTATTATAATGTGTTATTGTAGTGCAGTGTTATTATAATGTGTTATTGTAGTGCAGTGTTATTATAATGTGTTATTGTAGTGCAGTGTTATTATAGTGTGTTATTGTAGTGCAATGTTATTATAATGTGTTATTGTAGTGCAGTGTTATTATAATGTGTTATTGTAGTGCAATGTTATTATAATGTGTTATTGTAGTGCAGTGTTATTATAGTGTGTTATTGTAGTGCAGTGTTATTATAATGTGTTATTGTAGTGCAGTGTTATTATAATGTGTTATAGTAGTGCAGTGTTATTATAATGTGTTATTGTAGTGCAATGTTATTATAATGTGTTATTGTAGTGCAGTGTTATTATAATGTGTTATTGTAGTGCAGTGTTATTATAATGTTATTGTAGTGCAGTGTTATTATAGTGTGTTATTGTAGTGCAGTGTTATTATAATGTGTTATTGTAGTGCAGTGTTATTATAGTGTGTTATTGTAGTGCAGTGTTATTATAATGTGTTATTGTAGTGCAATGTTATTATAATGTGTTATTGTAGTGCAGTGTTACTATAATGTGTTATTGTAGTGCAGTGTTATTATAATGTGTTATTGTAGTGCAGTGTTATTATAATGTGTTATTGTAGTGCAATGTTATTATAATGTGTTATTGTAGTGCAATGTTATTATAATGTGTTATTGTAGTGCAGTGTTATTATAGTGTGTTATTGTAGTGCAGTGTTATTATAATGTGTTATTGTAGTGCAGTGTTATTATAATGTGTTATAGTAGTGCAGTGTTATTATAATGTGTTATTGTAGTGCAATGTTATTATAATGTGTTATTGTAGTGCAGTGTTATTATAATGTGTTATTGTGGTGCAATGTTATTATAATGTGTTATTGTAGTGCAGTGTTATTATAATGTGTTATTGTAGTGCAGTGTTATTATAATGTGTTATTGTAGTGCAGTGTTATTATAATGTGTTATTGTAGTGCAGTGTTATTATAATGTGTTATTGTAGTGCAGTGTTATTATAATGTGTTATTGTAGTGCAGTGTTATTATAGTGTGTTATTGTAGTGCAGTGTTATTATAATGTGTTATTGTAGTGCAGTGTTATTATAATGTGTTATTGTAGTGCAGTGTTATTATAGTGTGTTATTGTAGTGCAATGTTATTATAATGTGTTATTGTAGTGCAGTGTTATTATAATGTGTTATTGTAGTGCAGTGTTATTATAATGTGTTATTGTAGTGCAGTGTTATTATAGTGTGTTATTGTAGTGCAGTGTTATTATAATGTGTTATTGTAGTGCAGTGTTATTATAATGTGTTATTGTAGTGCAGTGTTATTATAATGTGTTATTGTAGTGCAGTGTTATTATAGTGTGTTATTGTAGTGCAGTGTTATTATAATGTGTTATTGTAGTGCAGTGTTATTATAATGTGTTATTGTAGTGCAGTGTTATTATAGTGTGTTATTGTAGTGCAGTGTTATTATAATGTGTTATTGTAGTGCAATGTTATTATAATGTGTTATTGTAGTGCAGTGTTATTATAATGTGTTATTGTAGTGCAGTGTTATTATAATGTGTTATTGTAGTGCAATGTTATTATAATGTGTTATTGTAGTGCAGTGTTATTATAATGTGTTATTGTAGTGCAGTGTTATTATAATGTGTTATTGTAGTGCAATGTTATTATAATGTGTTATTGTAGTGCAGTGTTATTATAATGTGTTATTGTAGTGCAATGTTATTATAGTGTGTTATTGTAGTGCAGTGTTATTATAATGTGTTATTGTAGTGCAGTGTTATTATAATGTGTTATTGTAGTGCAATGTTATTATAATGTGTTATTGTAGTGCAGTGTTATTATAATGTGTTATTGTAGTGCAATGTTATTATAATGTGTTATTGTAGTGCAGTGTTATTATAATGTGTTATTGTAGTGCAGTGTTATTATAATGTGTTATTGTAGTGCAGTGTTATTATAATGTGTTATTGTAGTGCAGTGTTATTATAGTGTGTTATTGTAGTGCAGTGTTATTATAATGTGTTATTGTAGTGCAATGTTATTATAATGTGTTATTGTAGTGCAGTGTTATTATAATGTGTTATTGTAGTGCAGTGTTATTATAATGTGTTATTATAATGTGTTATTGTAGTCCAATGTTATTATAATGTGTTATTGTAGTGCAGTGTTATTATAATGTGTTATTGTAGTGCAATGTTATTATAATGTGTTATTGTAGTGCAGTGTTATTATAATGTGTTATTGTAGTGCAGTGTTATTATAATGTGTTATTGTAGTGCAATGTTATTATAATGTGTTATTGTAGTGCAGTGTTATTATAATGTGTTATTGTAGTGCAATGTTATTATAGTGTGTTATTGTAGTGCAGTGTTATTATAATGTGTTATTGTAGTGCAGTGTTATTATAATGTGTTATTATAATGTGTTATTGTAGTCCAATGTTATTATAATGTGTTATTGTAGTGCAGTGTTATTATAATGTGTTATTGTAGTGCAGTGTTATTATAATGTGTTATTGTAGTGCAATGTTATTATAATGTGTTATTGTAGTGCAGTGTTATTATAATGTGTTATTGTAGTGCAGTGTTATTATAATGTGTTATTGTAGTGCAATGTTATTATAATGTGTTATTGTAGTGCAGTGTTATTATAATGTGTTATTGTAGTGCAGTGTTATTATAATGTGTTATTGTAGTGCAGTGTTATTATAATGTTATTGTAGTGCAGTGTTATTATAGTGTGTTATTGTAGTGCAGTGTTATTATAATGTGTTATTGTAGTGCAGTGTTATTATAGTGTGTTATTGTAGTGCAGTGTTATTATAATGTGTTATTGTAGTGCAATGTTATTATAATGTGTTATTGTAGTGCAGTGTTACTATAATGTGTTATTGTAGTGCAGTGTTATTATAATGTGTTATTGTAGTGCAGTGTTATTATAATGTGTTATTGTAGTGCAATGTTATTATAATGTGTTATTGTAGTGCAATGTTATTATAATGTGTTATTGTAGTGCAGTGTTATTATATTGTGTTATTGTAGTGCAGTGTTATTATAATGTGTTATTGTAGTGCAGTGTTATTATAATGTGTTATAGTAGTGCAGTGTTATTATAATGTGTTATTGTAGTGCAATGTTATTATAATGTGTTATTGTAGTGCAGTGTTATTATAATGTGTTATTGTGGTGCAATGTTATTATAATGTGTTATTGTAGTGCAATGTTATTATAATGTGTTATTGTAGTGCCGTGTTATTATAGTGTGTTATTGTAGTGCAGTGTTATTATAATGTGTTATTGTAGTGCAGTGTTATTATAATGTGTTATTGTAGTGCAGTGTTATTATAATGTGTTATTGTAGTGCAGTGTTATTATAATGTGTTATTGTAGTGCAGTGTTATTATAATGTGTTATTGTAGTGCAATGTTATTATAATGTGTTATTGTAGTGCAATGTTATTATAATGTGTTATTGTAGTGCAGTGTTATTATAGTGTGTTATTGTAGTGCAGTGTTATTATAATGTGTTATTGTAGTGCAGTGTTATTATAATGTGTTATTGTAGTGCAGTGTTATTATAATGTGTTATTGTAGTGCAGTGTTATTATAATGTGTTATTGTAGTGCAATGTTATTATAATGTGTTATTGTAGTGCAGTGTTATTATAATGTGTTATTGTAGTGCAGTGTTATTATAATGTGTTATTGTAGTGCAGTGTTATTATAGTGTGTTATTGTAGTGCAGTGTTATTATAATGTGTTATTGTAGTGCAGTGTTATTATAATGTGTTATTGTAGTGCAGTGTTATTATAGTGTGTTATTGTAGTGCAATGTTATTATAATGTGTTATTGTAGTGCAGTGTTATTATAATGTGTTATTGTAGTGCAGTGTTATTATAATGTGTTATTGTAGTGCAGTGTTATTATAGTGTGTTATTGTAGTGCAGTGTTATTATAATGTGTTATTGTAGTGCAGTGTTATTATAGTGTGTTATTGTAGTGCAGTGTTATTATAATGTGTTATTGTAGTGCAATGTTATTATAATGTGTTATTGTAGTGCAGTGTTATTATAATGTGTTATTGTAGTGCAATGTTATTATAATGTGTTATTGTAGTGCAGTGTTATTATAATGTGTTATTGTAGTGCAGTGTTATTATAATGTGTTATTGTAGTGCAGTGTTATTATAATGTGTTATTGTAGTGCAATGTTATTATAATGTGTTATTGTAGTGCAGTGTTATTATAATGTGTTATTGTAGTGCAGTGTTATTATAATGTGTTATTGTAGTGCAGTGTTATTATAATGTGTTATTGTAGTGCAATGTTATTATAATGTGTTATTGTAGTGCAATGTTATTATAATGTGTTATTGTAGTGCAGTGTTATTATAGTGTGTTATTGTAGTGCAGTGTTATTATAATGTGTTATTGTAGTGCAGTGTTACTATAATGTGTTATTGTAGTGCAGTGTTATTATAATGTGTTATTGTAGTGCAGTGTTATTATAATGTGTTATTGTAGTGCAATGTTACTATAATGTGTTATTGTAGTGCAGTGTTATTATAATGTGTTATTGTAGTGCAGTGTTATTATAGTGTGTTATTGTAGTGCAGTGTTATTATAATGTGTTATTGTAGTGCAGTGTTATTATAATGTGTTATTGTAGTGCAATGTTATTATAATGTGTTATTGTAGTGCAGTGTTATTATAATGTGTTATTGTAGTGCAGTGTTATTATAATGTGTTATTGTAGTGCAATGTTATTATAATGTGTTATTGTAGTGCAGTGTTACTATAATGTGTTATTGTAGTGCAATGTTATTATAATGTGTTATTGTAGTGCAGTGTTATTATAATGTGTTATTGTAGTGCAGTGTTATTATAATGTGTTATTGTAGTGCAATGTTATTATAATGTGTTATTGTAGTGCAGTGTTACTATAATGTGTTATTGTAGTGCAGTGTTATTATAATGTGTTATTGTAGTGCAGTGTTATTATAATGTGTTATTGTAGTGCAATGTTATTATAATGTGTTATTGTAGTGCAATGTTATTATAATGTGTTATTGTAGTGCAGTGTTATTATAGTGTGTTATTGTAGTGCAGTGTTATTATAATGTGTTATTGTAGTGCAGTGTTATTATAATGTGTTATAGTAGTGCAGTGTTATTATAATGTGTTATTGTAGTGCAATGTTATTATAATGTGTTATTGTAGTGCAGTGTTATTATAATGTGTTATTGTGGTGCAATGTTATTATAATGTGTTATTGTAGTGCAATGTTATTATAATGTGTTATTGTAGTGCCGTGTTATTATAGTGTGTTATTGTAGTGCAGTGTTATTATAATGTGTTATTGTAGTGCAGTGTTATTATAATGTGTTATTGTAGTGCAGTGTTATTATAATGTGTTATTGTAGTGCAGTGTTATTATAATGTGTTATTGTAGTGCAGTGTTATTATAATGTGTTATTGTAGTGCAATGTTATTATAATGTGTTATTGTAGTGCAGTGTTATTATAATGTGTTATTGTAGTGCAGTGTTATTATAATGTGTTATTGTAGTGCAGTGTTATTATAATGTGTTATTGTAGTGCAATGTTATTATAATGTGTTATTGTAGTGCAGTGTTATTATAATGTGTTATTGTAGTGCAGTGTTATTATAATGTGTTATTGTAGTGCAGTGTTATTATAGTGTGTTATTGTAGTGCAGTGTTATTATAATGTGTTATTGTAGTGCAGTGTTATTATAATGTGTTATTGTAGTGCAGTGTTATTATAGTGTGTTATTGTAGTGCAATGTTATTATAATGTGTTATTGTAGTGCAGTGTTATTATAATGTGTTATTGTAGTGCAGTGTTATTATAGTGTGTTATTGTAGTGCAGTGTTATTATAATGTGTTATTGTAGTGCAGTGTTATTATAGTGTGTTATTGTAGTGCAATGTTATTATAATGTGTTATTGTAGTGCAGTGTTATTATAATGTGTTATTGTAGTGCAATGTTATTATAATGTGTTATTGTAGTGCAGTGTTATTATAATGTGTTATTGTAGTGCAGTGTTATTATAATGTGTTATTGTAGTGCAGTGTTATTATAATGTGTTATTGTAGTGCAATGTTATTATAATGTGTTATTGTAGTGCAGTGTTATTATAATGTGTTATTGTAGTGCAATGTTATTATAATGTGTTATTGTAGTGCAGTGTTATTATAATGTGTTATTGTAGTGCAGTGTTATTATAATGTGTTATTGTAGTGCAGTGTTATTATAATGTGTTATTGTAGTGCAATGTTATTATAATGTGTTATTGTAGTGCAGTGTTATTATAGTGTGTTATTGTAGTGCAGTGTTATTATAATGTGTTATTGTAGTGCAGTGTTATTATAATGTGTTATTGTAGTGCAATGTTATTATAATGTGTTATTGTAGTGCAATGTTATTATAATGTGTTATTGTAGTGCAGTGTTATTATAGTGTGTTATTGTAGTGCAGTGTTATTATAATGTGTTATTGTAGTGCAGTGTTATTATAATGTGTTATTGTAGTGCAATGTTATTATAATGTGTTATTGTAGTGCAGTGTTATTATAATATGTTATTGTAGTGCAGTGTTATTATAATGTGTTATTGTAGTGCAATGTTATTATAATGTGTTATTGTAGTGCAGTGTTACTATAATGTGTTATTGTAGTGCAATGTTATTATAATGTGTTATTGTAGTGCAGTGTTATTATAATGTGTTATTGTAGTGCAGTGTTATTATAATGTGTTATTGTAGTGCAATGTTATTATAATGTGTTATTGTAGTGCAGTGTTACTATAATGTGTTATTGTGGTGCAGTGTTATTATAATGTGTTATTGTAGTGCAGTGTTATTATAATGTGTTATTGTGGTGCAATGTTATTATAATGTGTTATTGTAGTGCAATGTTATTATAATGTGTTATTGTAGTGCCGTGTTATTATAGTGTGTTATTGTAGTGCAGTGTTATTATAATGTGTTATTGTAGTGCAGTGTTATTATAATGTGTTATTGTAGTGCAATGTTATTATAATGTGTTATTGTAGTGCAGTGTTATTATAATGTGTTATTGTAGTGCAGTGTTATTATAATGTGTTATTGTAGTGCAGTGTTATTATAATGTGTTATTGTAGTGCAGTGTTATTATAATGTGTTATTGTAGTGCAATGTTATTATAATGTGTTATTGTAGTGCAGTGTTACTATAATGTGTTATTGTAGTGCAGTGTTATTATAATGTGTTATTGTAGTGCAATGTTACTATAATGTGTTATTGTAGTGCAGTGTTATTATAATGTGTTATTGTAGTGCAATGTTATTATAATGTGTTATTGTAGTGCAGTGTTATTATAATGTGTTATTGTAGTGCAGTGTTATTATAATGTGTTATTGTAGTGCAATGTTATTATAATGTGTTATTGTAGTGCAGTGTTACTATAATGTGTTATTGTGGTGCAGTGTTATTATAATGTGTTATTGTAGTGCAGTGTTATTATAATGTGTTATTGTGGTGCAATGTTATTATAATGTGTTATTGTAGTGCAATGTTATTATAATGTGTTATTGTAGTGCCGTGTTATTATAGTGTGTTATTGTAGTGCAGTGTTATTATAATGTGTTATTGTAGTGCAGTGTTATTATAATGTGTTATTGTAGTGCAATGTTATTATAATGTGTTATTGTAGTGCAGTGTTATTATAATGTGTTATTGTAGTGCAGTGTTATTATAATGTGTTATTGTAGTGCAGTGTTATTATAATGTGTTATTGTAGTGCAGTGTTATTATAATGTGTTATTGTAGTGCAATGTTATTATAATGTGTTATTGTAGTGCAGTGTTACTATAATGTGTTATTGTAGTGCAGTGTTATTATAATGTGTTATTGTAGTGCAATGTTACTATAATGTGTTATTGTAGTGCAGTGTTATTATAATGTGTTATTGTAGTGCAATGTTATTATAATGTGTTATTGTAGTGCAGTGTTATTATAATGTGTTATTGTAGTGCAGTGTTATTATAGTGTGTTATTGTAGTGCAGTGTTATTATAATGTGTTATTGTAGTGCAATGTTATTATAATGTGTTATTGTAGTGCAGTGTTACTATAATGTGTTATTGTAGTGCAATGTTATTATAATGTGTTATTGTAGTGCAATGTTATTATAATGTGTTATTGTAGTGCAATGTTATTATAGTGTGTTATTGTAGTGCAGTGTTATTATAATGTGTTATTGTAGTGCAGTGTTATTATAATGTGTTATTGTAGTGCAGTGTTATTATAATGTGTTATTGTAGTGCAATGTTATTATAATGTGTTATTGTAGTGCAGTGTTATTATAGTGTGTTATTGTAGTGCAGTGTTATTATAGTGTGTTATTGTAGTGCAGTGTTATTATAATGTGTTATTGTAGTGCAGTGTTATTATAATGTGTTATTGTAGTGCAATGTTACTATAATGTGTTATTGTAGTGCAGTGTTATTATAATGTGTTATTGTAGTGCAATGTTATTATAATGTGTTATTGTAGTGCAATGTTATTATAGTGTGTTATTGTAGTGCAGTGTTATTATAATGTGTTATTGTAGTGCAGTGTTATTATAATGTGTTATTGTAGTGCAATGTTATTATAATGTGTTATTGTAGTGCAGTGTTATTATAATGTGTTATTGTAGTGCAATGTTATTATAATGTGTTATTGTAGTGCAGTGTTATTATAGTGTGTTATTGTAGTGCAGTGTTATTATAATGTGTTATTGTAGTGCAGTGTTATTATAATGTGTTATTGTAGTGCAGTGTTATTATAATGTGTTATTGTAGTGCAATGTTATTATAATGTGTTATTGTAGTGCAGTGTTATTATAATGTGTTATTGTAGTGCAGTGTTATTATAATGTGTTATTGTAGTGCAGTGTTACTATAATGTGTTATTGTAGTGCAGTGTTATTATAATGTGTTATTGTAGTGCAGTGTTATTATAATGTGTTATTGTAGTGCAATGTTATTATAATGTGTTATTGTAGTGCAATGTTATTATAATGTGTTATTGTAGTGCAGTGTTATTATAGTGTGTTATTGTAGTGCAGTGTTATTATAATGTGTTATTGTAGTGCAGTGTTATTATAATGTGTTATTGTAGTGCAATGTTATTATAATGTGTTATTGTAGTGCAGTGTTACTATAATGTGTTATTGTAGTGCAGTGTTATTATAATGTGTTATTGTAGTGCAATGTTATTATAATGTGTTATTGTAGTGCAGTGTTACTATAATGTGTTATTGTAGTGCAATGTTATTATAATGTGTTATTGTAGTGCAGTGTTATTATAATGTGTTATTGTAGTGCAGTGTTATTATAATGTGTTATTGTAGTGCAATGTTATTATAATGTGTTATTGTAGTGCAGTGTTACTATAATGTGTTATTGTAGTGCAGTGTTATTATAATATGTTATTATAATGTGTTATTATAGTGCAATGTTATTATAATGTGTTATTGTAGTGCAGTGTTATTATAATGTTATTGTAGTGCAGTGTTATTATAGTGTGTTATTGTAGTGCAGTGTTATTATAATGTGTTATTGTAGTGCAGTGTTATTATAGTGTGTTATTGTAGTGCAGTGTTATTATAATGTGTTATTGTAGTGCAATGTTATTATAATGTGTTATTGTAGTGCAGTGTTACTATAATGTGTTATTGTAGTGCAGTGTTATTATAATGTGTTATTGTAGTGCAGTGTTATTATAATGTGTTATTGTAGTGCAATGTTATTATAATGTGTTATTGTAGTGCAATGTTATTATAATGTGTTATTGTAGTGCAGTGTTATTATAGTGTGTTATTGTAGTGCAGTGTTATTATAATGTGTTATTGTAGTGCAGTGTTATTATAATGTGTTATTGTAGTGCAGTGTTATTATAATGTGTTATTGTAGTGCAATGTTATTATAATGTGTTATTGTAGTGCAGTGTTACTATAATGTGTTATTGTAGTGCAGTGTTATTATAATGTGTTATTGTAGTGCAGTGTTATTATAATGTGTTATTGTAGTGCAATGTTATTATAATGTGTTATTGTAGTGCAATGTTATTATAATGTGTTATTGTAGTGCAGTGTTATTATAGTGTGTTATTGTAGTGCAGTGTTATTATAATGTGTTATTGTAGTGCAGTGTTATTATAATGTGTTATTGTAGTGCAATGTTATTATAATGTGTTATTGTAGTGCAGTGTTACTATAATGTGTTATTGTAGTGCAGTGTTATTATAATGTGTTATTGTAGTGCAATGTTATTATAATGTGTTATTGTAGTGCAGTGTTACTATAATGTGTTATTGTAGTGCAATGTTATTATAATGTGTTATTGTAGTGCAGTGTTATTATAATGTGTTATTGTAGTGCAGTGTTATTATAATGTGTTATTGTAGTGCAATGTTATTATAATGTGTTATTGTAGTGCAGTGTTATTATAGTGTGTTATTGTAGTGCAGTGTTATTATAATGTGTTATTGTAGTGCAGTGTTATTATAATGTGTTATTGTAGTGCAATGTTATTATAATGTGTTATTGTAGTGCAGTGTTATTATAATGTGTTATTGTAGTGCAGTGTTATTATAATGTGTTATTGTAGTGCAATGTTATTATAATGTGTTATTGTAGTGCAGTGTTACTATAATGTGTTATTGTAGTGCAATGTTATTATAATGTGTTATTGTAGTGCAGTGTTATTATAATGTGTTATTGTAGTGCAGTGTTATTATAATGTGTTATTGTAGTGCAATGTTATTATAATGTGTTATTGTAGTGCAGTGTTACTATAATGTGTTATTGTAGTGCAGTGTTATTATAATGTGTTATTGTAGTGCAGTGCTATTATAATGTGTTATTGTGGTGCAATGTTATTATAATGTGTTATTGTAGTGCAATGTTATTATAATGTGTTATTGTAGTGCCGTGTTATTATAGTGTGTTATTGTAGTGCAGTGTTATTATAATGTGTTATTGTAGTGCAGTGTTATTATAGTGTGTTATTGTAGTGCAGTGTTATTATAATGTGTTATTGTAGTGCAGTGTTATTATAATGTGTTATTGTAGTGCAGTGTTATTATAATGTGTTATTGTAGTGCAATGTTACTATAATGTGTTATTGTAGTGCAGTGTTATTATAATGTGTTATTGTAGTGCAATGTTATTATAATGTGTTATTGTAGTGCAATGTTATTATAATGTGTTATTGTAGTGCAATGTTACTATAATGTGTTATTGTAGTGCAGTGTTATTATAATGTGTTATTGTAGTGCAATGTTATTATAATGTGTTATTGTAGTGCAATGTTATTATAATGTGTTATTGTAGTGCAGTGTTATTATAATGTGTTATTGTAGTGCAGTGTTATTATAATGTGTTATTGTAGTGCAGTGTTATTATAATGTGTTATTGTAGTGCAATGTTATTATAATGTGTTATTGTAGTGCAGTGTTACTATAATGTGTTATTGTAGTGCAGTGTTATTATAATGTGTTATTGTAGTGCAGTGTTATTATAATGTGTTATTGTAGTGCAATGTTATTATAATGTGTTATTGTAGTGCAGTGTTATTATAATGTGTTATTGTAGTGCAATGTTATTATAATGTGTTATTGTAGTGCAATGTTATTATAATGTGTTATTGTAGTGCAGTGTTATTATAGTGTGTTATTGTAGTGCAGTGTTATTATAATGTGTTATTGTAGTGCAGTGTTATTATAATGTGTTATTATAATGTGTTATTGTAGTGCAATGTTATTATAATGTGTTATTGTAGTGCAGTGTTATTATAATGTGTTATTGTAGTGCAGTGTTATTATGGTGTGTTATTGTAGTGCAGTGTTATTATAATGTGTTATTGTAGTGCAATGTTATTATAATGTGTTATTGTAGTGCAGTGTTATTATAGTGTGTTATTGTAGTGCAGTGTTATTATAATGTGTTATTGTAGTGCAGTGTTATTATAATGTGTTATTATAATGTGTTATTGTAGTGCAATGTTATTATAATGTGTTATTGTAGTGCAGTGTTATTATAATGTGTTATTGTAGTGCAGTGTTATTATAATGTGTTATTATAATGTGTTATTGTAGTGCAGTGTTATTATAATGTGTTATTATAATGTGTTATTGTAGTGCAATGTTATTATAATGTGTTATTGTAGTCCAATGTTATTATAATGTGTTATTGTAGTGCAGTGTTATTATAATGTGTTATTGTAGTGCAGTGTTATTATAATGTGTTATTATAATGTGTTATTGTAGTGCAATGTTATTATAATGTGTTATTGTAGTGCAATGTTAGTATAATGTGTTATTGTAGAGCAGTGTTATTATAATGTGTTATTGTAGTGCAATGTTATTATAGTGTGTTATTGTAGTGCAGTGTTATTATAATGTGTTATTGTAGTGCAGTGTTATTATAATGTGTTATTATAATGTGTTATTGTAGTCCAATGTTATTATAATGTGTTATTGTAGTGCAGTGTTATCATAATGTGTTATTGTAGTGCAGTGTTATTATAATGTGTTATTGTAGTGCAATGTTATTATAATGTGTTATTGTAGTGCAGTGTTATTATAATGTGTTATTGTAGTGCAGTGTTATTATAATGTGTTATTGTAGTGCAATGTTATTATAATGTGTTATTGTAGTGCAGTGTTATTATAATGTGTTATTGTAGTGCAGTGTTATTATAATGTGTTATTGTAGTGCAGTGTTATTATAATGTGTTATTGTAGTGCAGTGTTATTATAATGTGTTATTGTAGTGCAATGTTATTATAATGTGTTATTGTAGTGCAGTGTTATTATAATGTGTTATTGTAGTGCAATGTTATTATAATGTGTTATTGTAGTGCAATGTTATTATAATGTGTTATTGTAGTGCAGTGTTATTATAGTGTGTTATTGTAGTGCAGTGTTATTATAATGTGTTATTGTAGTGCAGTGTTATTATAATGTGTTATTGTAGTGCAGTGTTATTATAATGTGTTATTGTAGTGCAGTGTTATTATAATGTGTTATTGTAGTGCAATGTTATTATAATGTGTTATTGTAGTGCAGTGTTATTATAATGTGTTATTGTAGTGCAGTGTTATTATAATGTGTTATTGTAGTGCAATGTTATTATAATGTGTTATTGTAGTGCAGTGTTATTATAATGTGTTATTGTAGTGCAATGTTATTATAATGTGTTATTGTAGTGCAATGTTATTATAATGTGTTATTGTAGTGCAGTGTTATTATAGTGTGTTATTGTAGTGCAGTGTTATTATAATGTGTTATTATAATGTGTTATTGTAGTGCAGTGTTATTATAATGTGTTATTGTAGTGCAGTGTTATTATAATGTGTTATTATAATGTGTTATTGTAGTGCAGTGTTATTATAATGTGTTATTGTAGTGCAGTGTTATTATAATGTGTTATTGTAGTGCAATGTTATTATAATGTGTTATTGTAGTGCAATGTTATTATAATGTGTTATTGTAGTGCAGTGTTATTATAGTGTGTTATTGTAGTGCAGTGTTATTATAATGTGTTATTGTAGTGCAGTGTTACTATAATGTGTTATTGTAGTGCAGTGTTATTATAATGTGTTATTGTAGTGCAGTGTTATTATAATGTGTTATTGTAGTGCAGTGTTATTATAATGTGTTATTGTAGTGCAGTGTTATTATAATGTGTTATTGTAGTGCAATGTTATTATAATGTGTTATTGTAGTGCAGTGTTACTATAATGTGTTATTGTAGTGCAGTGTTATTATAATGTGTTATTGTAGTGCAGTGTTATTATAATGTGTTATTGTAGTGCAATGTTATTATAATGTGTTATTGTAGTGCAATGTTATTATAATGTGTTATTGTAGTGCAGTGTTATTATAGTGTGTTATTGTAGTGCAGTGTTATTATAATGTGTTATTGTAGTGCAGTGTTATTATAATGTGTTATAGTAGTGCAGTGTTATTATAATGTGTTATTGTAGTGCAATGTTATTATAATGTGTTATTGTAGTGCAGTGTTATTATAATGTGTTATTGTGGTGCAATGTTATTATAATGTGTTATTGTAGTGCAATGTTATTATAATGTGTTATTGTAGTGCCGTGTTATTATAGTGTGTTATTGTAGTGCAGTGTTATTATAGTGTGTTATTGTAGTGCAGTGTTATTATAATGTGTTATTGTAGTGCAGTGTTATTATAATGTGTTATTGTAGTGCAGTGTTATTATAATGTGTTATTGTAGTGCAGTGTTATTATAATGTGTTATTGTAGTGCAATGTTATTATAATGTGTTATTGTAGTGCAGTGTTATTATAATGTGTTATTGTAGTGCAGTGTTATTATAATGTGTTATTGTAGTGCAGTGTTATTATAATGTGTTATTGTAGTGCAATGTTATTATAATGTGTTATTGTAGTGCAGTGTTATTATAATGTGTTATTGTAGTGCAGTGTTATTATAATGTGTTATTGTAGTGCAGTGTTATTATAGTGTGTTATTGTAGTGCAGTGTTATTATAATGTGTTATTGTAGTGCAGTGTTATTATAATGTGTTATTGTAGTGCAGTGTTATTATAGTGTGTTATTGTAGTGCAATGTTATTATAATGTGTTATTGTAGTGCAGTGTTATTATAATGTGTTATTGTAGTGCAGTGTTATTATAGTGTGTTATTGTAGTGCAATGTTATTATAATGTGTTATTGTAGTGCAGTGTTATTATAATGTGTTATTGTAGTGCAATGTTATTATAATGTGTTATTGTAGTGCAGTGTTATTATAATGTGTTATTGTAGTGCAGTGTTATTATAATGTGTTATTGTAGTGCAGTGTTATTATAATGTGTTATTGTAGTGCAATGTTATTATAATGTGTTATTGTAGTGCAGTGTTATTATAGTGTGTTATTGTAGTGCAGTGTTATTATAATGTGTTATTGTAGTGCAGTGTTATTATAATGTGTTATTGTAGTGCAATGTTACTATAATGTGTTATTGTAGTGCAGTGTTATTATAATGTGTTATTGTAGTGCAATGTTATTATAATGTGTTATTGTAGTGCAATGTTATTATAGTGTGTTATTGTAGTGCAGTGTTATTATAATGTGTTATTGTAGTGCAGTGTTATTATAATGTGTTATTGTAGTGCAATGTTATTATAATGTGTTATTGTAGTGCAGTGTTATTATAATGTGTTATTGTAGTGCAATGTTATTATAATGTGTTATTGTAGTGCAGTGTTATTATAGTGTGTTATTGTAGTGCAGTGTTATTATAATGTGTTATTGTAGTGCAGTGTTATTATAATGTGTTATTGTAGTGCAGTGTTATTATAATGTGTTATTGTAGTGCAATGTTATTATAATGTGTTATTGTAGTGCAGTGTTATTATAATGTGTTATTGTAGTGCAGTGTTATTATAATGTGTTATTGTAGTGCAGTGTTATTATAATGTGTTATTGTAGTGCAGTGTTACTATAATGTGTTATTGTAGTGCAGTGTTATTATAATGTGTTATTGTAGTGCAGTGTTATTATAATGTGTTATTGTAGTGCAATGTTATTATAATGTGTTATTGTAGTGCAATGTTATTATAATGTGTTATTGTAGTGCAGTGTTATTATAGTGTGTTATTGTAGTGCAGTGTTATTATAATGTGTTATTGTAGTGCAGTGTTATTATAATGTGTTATTGTAGTGCAATGTTATTATAATGTGTTATTGTAGTGCAGTGTTACTATAATGTGTTATTGTAGTGCAGTGTTATTATAATGTGTTATTGTAGTGCAATGTTATTATAATGTGTTATTGTAGTGCAGTGTTACTATAATGTGTTATTGTAGTGCAATGTTATTATAATGTGTTATTGTAGTGCAGTGTTATTATAATGTGTTATTGTAGTGCAGTGTTATTATAATGTGTTATTGTAGTGCAATGTTATTATAATGTGTTATTGTAGTGCAGTGTTACTATAATGTGTTATTGTAGTGCAGTGTTATTATAATGTGTTATTGTAGTGCAGTGTTATTATAATGTGTTATTGTAGTGCAATGTTATTATAATGTGTTATTGTAGTGCAATGTTATTATAATGTGTTATTGTAGTGCAGTGTTATTATAGTGTGTTATTGTAGTGCAGTGTTATTATAATGTGTTATTGTAGTGCAGTGTTATTATAATGTGTTATTGTAGTGCAATGTTATTATAATGTGTTATTGTAGTGCAGTGTTACTATAATGTGTTATTGTAGTGCAGTGTTATTATAATGTGTTATTGTAGTGCAATGTTATTATAATGTGTTATTGTAGTGCAGTGTTACTATAATGTGTTATTGTAGTGCAATGTTATTATAATGTGTTATTGTAGTGCAGTGTTATTATAATGTGTTATTGTAGTGCAGTGTTATTATAATGTGTTATTGTAGTGCAATGTTATTATAATGTGTTATTGTAGTGCAGTGTTACTATAATGTGTTATTGTAGTGCAGTGTTATTATAATATGTTATTATAATGTGTTATTATAGTGCAATGTTATTATAATGTGTTATTGTAGTGCAGTGTTATTATAATGTTATTGTAGTGCAGTGTTATTATAGTGTGTTATTGTAGTGCAGTGTTATTATAATGTGTTATTGTAGTGCAGTGTTATTATAGTGTGTTATTGTAGTGCAGTGTTATTATAATGTGTTATTGTAGTGCAATGTTATTATAATGTGTTATTGTAGTGCAGTGTTACTATAATGTGTTATTGTAGTGCAGTGTTATTATAATGTGTTATTGTAGTGCAGTGTTATTATAATGTGTTATTGTAGTGCAATGTTATTATAATGTGTTATTGTAGTGCAATGTTATTATAATGTGTTATCGTAGTGCAGTGTTATTATAGTGTGTTATTGTAGTGCAGTGTTATTATAATGTGTTATTGTAGTGCAGTGTTATTATAATGTGTTATTGTAGTGCAGTGTTATTATAATGTGTTATTGTAGTGCAATGTTATTATAATGTGTTATTGTAGTGCAGTGTTACTATAATGTGTTATTGTAGTGCAGTGTTATTATAATGTGTTATTGTAGTGCAGTGTTATTATAATGTGTTATTGTAGTGCAATGTTATTATAATGTGTTATTGTAGTGCAATGTTATTATAATGTGTTATTGTAGTGCAGTGTTATTATAGTGTGTTATTGTAGTGCAGTGTTATTATAATGTGTTATTGTAGTGCAGTGTTATTATAATGTGTTATTGTAGTGCAATGTTATTATAATGTGTTATTGTAGTGCAGTGTTACTATAATGTGTTATTGTAGTGCAGTGTTATTATAATGTGTTATTGTAGTGCAATGTTATTATAATGTGTTATTGTAGTGCAGTGTTACTATAATGTGTTATTGTAGTGCAATGTTATTATAATGTGTTATTGTAGTGCAGTGTTATTATAATGTGTTATTGTAGTGCAGTGTTATTATAATGTGTTATTGTAGTGCAATGTTATTATAATGTGTTATTGTAGTGCAGTGTTATTATAGTGTGTTATTGTAGTGCAGTGTTATTATAATGTGTTATTGTAGTGCAGTGTTATTATAATGTGTTATTGTAGTGCAATGTTATTATAATGTGTTATTGTAGTGCAGTGTTATTATAATGTGTTATTGTAGTGCAGTGTTATTATAATGTGTTATTGTAGTGCAATGTTATTATAATGTGTTATTGTAGTGCAGTGTTACTATAATGTGTTATTGTAGTGCAATGTTATTATAATGTGTTATTGTAGTGCAGTGTTATTATAATGTGTTATTGTAGTGCAGTGCTATTATAATGTGTTATTGTAGTGCAATGTTATTATAATGTGTTATTGTAGTGCAGTGTTACTATAATGTGTTATTGTAGTGCAGTGTTATTATAATGTGTTATTGTAGTGCAGTGCTATTATAATGTGTTATTGTGGTGCAATGTTATTATAATGTGTTATTGTAGTGCAATGTTATTATAATGTGTTATTGTAGTGCCGTGTTATTATAGTGTGTTATTGTAGTGCAGTGTTATTATAATGTGTTATTGTAGTGCAGTGTTATTATAGTGTGTTATTGTAGTGCAGTGTTATTATAATGTGTTATTGTAGTGCAGTGTTATTATAATGTGTTATTGTAGTGCAGTGTTATTATAATGTGTTATTGTAGTGCAATGTTATTATAATGTGTTATTGTAGTGCAGTGTTACTATAATGTGTTATTGTAGTGCAGTGTTATTATAATGTGTTATTGTAGTGCAGTGTTATTATAATGTGTTATTGTAGTGCAATGTTATTATAATGTGTTATTGTAGTGCAATGTTACTATAATGTGTTATTGTAGTGCAGTGTTATTATAATGTGTTATTGTAGTGCAATGTTATTATAATGTGTTATTGTAGTGCAATGTTATTATAATGTGTTATTGTAGTGCAGTGTTATTATAATGTGTTATTGTAGTGCAGTGTTATTATAATGTGTTATTGTAGTGCAGTGTTATTATAATGTGTTATTGTAGTGCAATGTTATTATAATGTGTTATTGTAGTGCAGTGTTACTATAATGTGTTATTGTAGTGCAGTGTTATTATAATGTGTTATTGTAGTGCAGTGTTATTATAATGTGTTATTGTAGTGCAATGTTATTATAATGTGTTATTGTAGTGCAGTGTTATTATAATGTGTTATTGTAGTGCAATGTTATTATAATGTGTTATTGTAGTGCAATGTTATTATAATGTGTTATTGTAGTGCAGTGTTATTATAGTGTGTTATTGTAGTGCAGTGTTATTATAATGTGTTATTGTAGTGCAATGTTATTATAATGTGTTATTGTAGTGCAGTGTTATTATAATGTGTTATTGTAGTGCAATGTTATTATAATGTGTTATTGTAGTGCAATGTTATTATAATGTGTTATTGTAGTGCAGTGTTATTATAGTGTGTTATTGTAGTGCAGTGTTATTATAATGTGTTATTGTAGTGCAGTGTTATTATAATGTGTTATTATAATGTGTTATTGTAGTGCAATGTTATTATAATGTGTTATTGTAGTGCAGTGTTATTATAATGTGTTATTGTAGTGCAGTGTTATTATAATGTGTTATTATAATGTGTTATTGTAGTGCAGTGTTATTATAATGTGTTATTATAATGTGTTATTGTAGTGCAATGTTATTATAATGTGTTATTGTAGTCCAATGTTATTATAATGTGTTATTGTAGTGCAGTGTTATTATAATGTGTTATTGTAGTGCAGTGTTATTATAATGTGTTATTATAATGTGTTATTGTAGTGCAATGTTATTATAATGTGTTATTGTAGTGCAATGTTAGTATAATGTGTTATTGTAGAGCAGTGTTATTATAATGTGTTATTGTAGTGCAATGTTATTATAGTGTGTTATTGTAGTGCAGTGTTATTATAATGTGTTATTGTAGTGCAGTGTTATTATAATGTGTTATTATAATGTGTTATTGTAGTCCAATGTTATTATAATGTGTTATTGTAGTGCAGTGTTATCATAATGTGTTATTGTAGTGCAGTGTTATTATAATGTGTTATTGTAGTGCAATGTTATTATAATGTGTTATTGTAGTGCAGTGTTATTATAATGTGTTATTGTAGTGCAGTGTTATTATAATGTGTTATTGTAGTGCAATGTTATTATAATGTGTTATTGTAGTGCAGTGTTATTATAATGTGTTATTGTAGTGCAGTGTTATTATAATGTGTTATTGTAGTGCAGTGTTATTATAATGTGTTATTGTAGTGCAGTGTTATTATAATGTGTTATTGTAGTGCAATGTTATTATAATGTGTTATTGTAGTGCAGTGTTATTATAATGTGTTATTGTAGTGCAATGTTATTATAATGTGTTATTGTAGTGCAATGTTATTATAATGTGTTATTGTAGTGCAGTGTTATTATAATGTGTTATTGTAGTGCAATGTTATTATAATGTGTTATTGTAGTGCAGTGTTATTATAATGTGTTATTGTAGTGCAATGTTATTATAATGTGTTATTGTAGTGCAATGTTATTATAATGTGTTATTGTAGTGCAGTGTTATTATAGTGTGTTATTGTAGTGCAGTGTTATTATAATGTGTTATTGTAGTGCAGTGTTATTATAATGTGTTATTATAATGTGTTATTGTAGTGCAATGTTATTATAATGTGTTATTGTAGTGCAGTGTTATTATAATGTGTTATTGTAGTGCAGTGTTATTATGGTGTGTTATTGTAGTGCAGTGTTATTATAATGTGTTATTGTAGTGCAATGTTATTATAATGTGTTATTGTAGTGCAGTGTTATTATAGTGTGTTATTGTAGTGCAGTGTTATTATAATGTGTTATTGTAGTGCAGTGTTATTATAATGTGTTATTATAATGTGTTATTGTAGTGCAATGTTATTATAATGTGTTATTGTAGTGCAGTGTTATTATAATGTGTTATTGTAGTGCAGTGTTATTATAATGTGTTATTATAATGTGTTATTGTAGTGCAGTGTTATTATAATGTGTTATTATAATGTGTTATTGTAGTGCAATGTTATTATAATGTGTTATTGTAGTCCAATGTTATTATAATGTGTTATTGTAGTGCAGTGTTATTATAATGTGTTATTGTAGTGCAGTGTTATTATAATGTGTTATTATAATGTGTTATTGTAGTGCAATGTTATTATAATGTGTTATTGTAGTGCAATGTTAGTATAATGTGTTATTGTAGAGCAGTGTTATTATAATGTGTTATTGTAGTGCAATGTTATTATAGTGTGTTATTGTAGTGCAGTGTTATTATAATGTGTTATTGTAGTGCAGTGTTATTATAATGTGTTATTATAATGTGTTATTGTAGTCCAATGTTATTATAATGTGTTATTGTAGTGCAGTGTTATCATAATGTGTTATTGTAGTGCAGTGTTATTATAATGTGTTATTGTAGTGCAATGTTATTATAATGTGTTATTGTAGTGCAGTGTTATTATAATGTGTTATTGTAGTGCAGTGTTATTATAATGTGTTATTGTAGTGCAATGTTATTATAATGTGTTATTGTAGTGCAGTGTTATTATAATGTGTTATTGTAGTGCAGTGTTATTATAATGTGTTATTGTAGTGCAGTGTTATTATAATGTGTTATTGTAGTGCAGTGTTATTATAATGTGTTATTGTAGTGCAATGTTATTATAATGTGTTATTGTAGTGCAGTGTTATTATAATGTGTTATTGTAGTGCAATGTTATTATAATGTGTTATTGTAGTGCAATGTTATTATAATGTGTTATTGTAGTGCAGTGTTATTATAGTGTGTTATTGTAGTGCAGTGTTATTATAATGTGTTATTGTAGTGCAGTGTTATTATAATGTGTTATTGTAGTGCAGTGTTATTATAATGTGTTATTGTAGTGCAGTGTTATTATAATGTGTTATTGTAGTGCAATGTTATTATAATGTGTTATTGTAGTGCAGTGTTATTATAATGTGTTATTGTAGTGCAGTGTTATTATAATGTGTTATTGTAGTGCAATGTTATTATAATGTGTTATTGTAGTGCAGTGTTATTATAATGTGTTATTGTAGTGCAATGTTATTATAATGTGTTATTGTAGTGCAATGTTATTATAATGTGTTATTGTAGTGCAGTGTTATTATAGTGTGTTATTGTAGTGCAGTGTTATTATAATGTGTTATTATAATGTGTTATTGTAGTGCAGTGTTATTATAATGTGTTATTGTAGTGCAGTGTTATTATAATGTGTTATTATAATGTGTTATTGTAGTGCAGTGTTATTATAATGTGTTATTGTAGTGCAGTGTTATTATAATGTGTTATTGTAGTGCAATGTTATTATAATGTGTTATTGTAGTGCAATGTTATTATAATGTGTTATTGTAGTGCAGTGTTATTATAGTGTGTTATTGTAGTGCAGTGTTATTATAATGTGTTATTGTAGTGCAGTGTTACTATAATGTGTTATTGTAGTGCAGTGTTATTATAATGTGTTATTGTAGTGCAGTGTTATTATAATGTGTTATTGTAGTGCAGTGTTATTATAATGTGTTATTGTAGTGCAGTGTTATTATAATGTGTTATTGTAGTGCAATGTTATTATAATGTGTTATTGTAGTGCAGTGTTACTATAATGTGTTATTGTAGTGCAGTGTTATTATAATGTGTTATTGTAGTGCAGTGTTATTATAATGTGTTATTGTAGTGCAATGTTATTATAATGTGTTATTGTAGTGCAATGTTATTATAATGTGTTATTGTAGTGCAGTGTTATTATAGTGTGTTATTGTAGTGCAGTGTTATTATAATGTGTTATTGTAGTGCAGTGTTATTATAATGTGTTATAGTAGTGCAGTGTTATTATAATGTGTTATTGTAGTGCAATGTTATTATAATGTGTTATTGTAGTGCAGTGTTATTATAATGTGTTATTGTGGTGCAATGTTATTATAATGTGTTATTGTAGTGCAATGTTATTATAATGTGTTATTGTAGTGCCGTGTTATTATAGTGTGTTATTGTAGTGCAGTGTTATTATAGTGTGTTATTGTAGTGCAGTGTTATTATAATGTGTTATTGTAGTGCAGTGTTATTATAATGTGTTATTGTAGTGCAGTGTTATTATAATGTGTTATTGTAGTGCAGTGTTATTATAATGTGTTATTGTAGTGCAATGTTATTATAATGTGTTATTGTAGTGCAGTGTTATTATAATGTGTTATTGTAGTGCAGTGTTATTATAATGTGTTATTGTAGTGCAGTGTTATTATAATGTGTTATTGTAGTGCAATGTTATTATAATGTGTTATTGTAGTGCAGTGTTATTATAATGTGTTATTGTAGTGCAGTGTTATTATAATGTGTTATTGTAGTGCAGTGTTATTATAGTGTGTTATTGTAGTGCAGTGTTATTATAATGTGTTATTGTAGTGCAGTGTTATTATAATGTGTTATTGTAGTGCAGTGTTATTATAGTGTGTTATTGTAGTGCAATGTTATTATAATGTGTTATTGTAGTGCAGTGTTATTATAATGTGTTATTGTAGTGCAGTGTTATTATAGTGTGTTATTGTAGTGCAATGTTATTATAATGTGTTATTGTAGTGCAGTGTTATTATAATGTGTTATTGTAGTGCAATGTTATTATAATGTGTTATTGTAGTGCAGTGTTATTATAATGTGTTATTGTAGTGCAGTGTTATTATAATGTGTTATTGTAGTGCAGTGTTATTATAATGTGTTATTGTAGTGCAATGTTATTATAATGTGTTATTGTAGTGCAGTGTTATTATAGTGTGTTATTGTAGTGCAGTGTTATTATAATGTGTTATTGTAGTGCAGTGTTATTATAATGTGTTATTGTAGTGCAATGTTACTATAATGTGTTATTGTAGTGCAGTGTTATTATAATGTGTTATTGTAGTGCAATGTTATTATAATGTGTTATTGTAGTGCAATGTTATTATAGTGTGTTATTGTAGTGCAGTGTTATTATAATGTGTTATTGTAGTGCAGTGTTATTATAATGTGTTATTGTAGTGCAATGTTATTATAATGTGTTATTGTAGTGCAGTGTTATTATAATGTGTTATTGTAGTGCAATGTTATTATAATGTGTTATTGTAGTGCAGTGTTATTATAGTGTGTTATTGTAGTGCAGTGTTATTATAATGTGTTATTGTAGTGCAATGTTATTATAATGTGTTATTGTAGTGCAGTGTTACTATAATGTGTTATTGTAGTGCAATGTTATTATAATGTGTTATTGTAGTGCAGTGTTATTATAATGTGTTATTGTAGTGCAGTGTTATTATAATGTGTTATTGTAGTGCAGTGTTATTATAATGTGTTATTGTAGTGCAGTGTTACTATAATGTGTTATTGTAGTGCAGTGTTATTATAATGTGTTATTGTAGTGCAGTGTTATTATAATGTGTTATTGTAGTGCAATGTTATTATAATGTGTTATTGTAGTGCAATGTTATTATAATGTGTTATTGTAGTGCAGTGTTATTATAGTGTGTTATTGTAGTGCAGTGTTATTATAATGTGTTATTGTAGTGCAGTGTTATTATAATGTGTTATTGTAGTGCAATGTTATTATAATGTGTTATTGTAGTGCAGTGTTACTATAATGTGTTATTGTAGTGCAGTGTTATTATAATGTGTTATTGTAGTGCAATGTTATTATAATGTGTTATTGTAGTGCAGTGTTACTATAATGTGTTATTGTAGTGCAATGTTATTATAATGTGTTATTGTAGTGCAGTGTTATTATAATGTGTTATTGTAGTGCAGTGTTATTATAATGTGTTATTGTAGTGCAATGTTATTATAATGTGTTATTGTAGTGCAGTGTTACTATAATGTGTTATTGTAGTGCAGTGTTATTATAATGTGTTATTGTAGTGCAGTGTTATTATAATGTGTTATTGTAGTGCAATGTTATTATAATGTGTTATTGTAGTGCAATGTTATTATAATGTGTTATTGTAGTGCAGTGTTATTATAGTGTGTTATTGTAGTGCAGTGTTATTATAATGTGTTATTGTAGTGCAGTGTTATTATAATGTGTTATTGTAGTGCAATGTTATTATAATGTGTTATTGTAGTGCAGTGTTACTATAATGTGTTATTGTAGTGCAGTGTTATTATAATGTGTTATTGTAGTGCAATGTTATTATAATGTGTTATTGTAGTGCAGTGTTACTATAATGTGTTATTGTAGTGCAATGTTATTATAATGTGTTATTGTAGTGCAGTGTTATTATAATGTGTTATTGTAGTGCAGTGTTATTATAATGTGTTATTGTAGTGCAATGTTATTATAATGTGTTATTGTAGTGCAGTGTTACTATAATGTGTTATTGTAGTGCAGTGTTATTATAATATGTTATTATAATGTGTTATTATAGTGCAATGTTATTATAATGTGTTATTGTAGTGCAGTGTTATTATAATGTGTTATTGTAGTGCAGTGTTATTATAATGTGTTATTGTAGTGCAGTGTTATTATAATGTGTTATTGTAGTGCAATGTTATTATAATGTGTTATTGTAGTGCAGTGTTACTATAATGTGTTATTGTAGTGCAGTGTTATTATAATGTGTTATTGTAGTGCAGTGTTATTATAATGTGTTATTGTAGTGCAATGTTATTATAATGTGTTATTGTAGTGCAATGTTATTATAATGTGTTATTGTAGTGCAGTGTTATTATAGTGTGTTATTGTAGTGCAGTGTTATTATAATGTGTTATTGTAGTGCAGTGTTATTATAATGTGTTATTGTAGTGCAATGTTATTATAATGTGTTATTGTAGTGCAGTGTTACTATAATGTGTTATTGTAGTGCAGTGTTATTATAATGTGTTATTGTAGTGCAATGTTATTATAATGTGTTATTGTAGTGCAGTGTTACTATAATGTGTTATTGTAGTGCAATGTTATTATAATGTGTTATTGTAGTGCAGTGTTATTATAATGTGTTATTGTAGTGCAGTGTTATTATAATGTGTTATTGTAGTGCAATGTTATTATAATGTGTTATTGTAGTGCAGTGTTATTATAGTGTGTTATTGTAGTGCAGTGTTATTATAATGTGTTATTGTAGTGCAGTGTTATTATAATGTGTTATTGTAGTGCAATGTTATTATAATGTGTTATTGTAGTGCAGTGTTATTATAATGTGTTATTGTAGTGCAGTGTTATTATAATGTGTTATTGTAGTGCAATGTTATTATAATGTGTTATTGTAGTGCAGTGTTACTATAATGTGTTATTGTAGTGCAATGTTATTATAATGTGTTATTGTAGTGCAGTGTTATTATAATGTGTTATTGTAGTGCAGTGCTATTATAATGTGTTATTGTAGTGCAATGTTATTATAATGTGTTATTGTAGTGCAGTGTTACTATAATGTGTTATTGTAGTGCAGTGTTATTATAATGTGTTATTGTAGTGCAGTGCTATTATAATGTGTTATTGTGGTGCAATGTTATTATAATGTGTTATTGTAGTGCAATGTTATTATAATGTGTTATTGTAGTGCCGTGTTATTATAGTGTGTTATTGTAGTGCAGTGTTATTATAATGTGTTATTGTAGTGCAGTGTTATTATAGTGTGTTATTGTAGTGCAGTGTTATTATAATGTGTTATTGTAGTGCAGTGTTATTATAATGTGTTATTGTAGTGCAGTGTTATTATAATGTGTTATTGTAGTGCAATGTTATTATAATGTGTTATTGTAGTGCAGTGTTACTATAATGTGTTATTGTAGTGCAGTGTTATTATAATGTGTTATTGTAGTGCAGTGTTATTATAATGTGTTATTGTAGTGCAATGTTATTATAATGTGTTATTGTAGTGCAATGTTACTATAATGTGTTATTGTAGTGCAGTGTTATTATAATGTGTTATTGTAGTGCAATGTTATTATAATGTGTTATTGTAGTGCAATGTTATTATAATGTGTTATTGTAGTGCAGTGTTATTATAATGTGTTATTGTAGTGCAGTGTTATTATAATGTGTTATTGTAGTGCAGTGTTATTATAATGTGTTATTGTAGTGCAATGTTATTATAATGTGTTATTGTAGTGCAGTGTTACTATAATGTGTTATTGTAGTGCAGTGTTATTATAATGTGTTATTGTAGTGCAGTGTTATTATAATGTGTTATTGTAGTGCAATGTTATTATAATGTGTTATTGTAGTGCAGTGTTATTATAATGTGTTATTGTAGTGCAATGTTATTATAATGTGTTATTGTAGTGCAATGTTATTATAATGTGTTATTGTAGTGCAGTGTTATTATAGTGTGTTATTGTAGTGCAGTGTTATTATAATGTGTTATTGTAGTGCAATGTTATTATAATGTGTTATTGTAGTGCAGTGTTATTATAATGTGTTATTGTAGTGCAATGTTATTATAATGTGTTATTGTAGTGCAATGTTATTATAATGTGTTATTGTAGTGCAGTGTTATTATAGTGTGTTATTGTAGTGCAGTGTTATTATAATGTGTTATTGTAGTGCAGTGTTATTATAATGTGTTATTATAATGTGTTATTGTAGTGCAATGTTATTATAATGTGTTATTGTAGTGCAGTGTTATTATAATGTGTTATTGTAGTGCAGTGTTATTATGGTGTGTTATTGTAGTGCAGTGTTATTATAATGTGTTATTGTAGTGCAATGTTATTATAATGTGTTATTGTAGTGCAGTGTTATTATAGTGTGTTATTGTAGTGCAGTGTTATTATAATGTGTTATTGTAGTGCAGTGTTATTATAATGTGTTATTATAATGTGTTATTGTAGTGCAATGTTATTATAATGTGTTATTGTAGTGCAGTGTTATTATAATGTGTTATTGTAGTGCAGTGTTATTATGGTGTGTTATTGTAGTGCAGTGTTATTATAATGTGTTATTGTAGTGCAGTGTTATTATAATGTGTTATTGTAGTGCAGTGTTATTATAATGTGTTATTATAATGTGTTATTGTAGTGCAGTGTTATTATAATGTGTTATTATAATGTGTTATTGTAGTGCAATGTTATTATAATGTGTTATTGTAGTCCAATGTTATTATAATGTGTTATTGTAGTGCAGTGTTATTATAATGTGTTATTGTAGTGCAGTGTTATTATAATGTGTTATTATAATGTGTTATTGTAGTGCAATGTTATTATAATGTGTTATTGTAGTGCAATGTTAGTATAATGTGTTATTGTAGAGCAGTGTTATTATAATGTGTTATTGTAGTGCAATGTTATTATAGTGTGTTATTGTAGTGCAGTGTTATTATAATGTGTTATTGTAGTGCAGTGTTATTATAATGTGTTATTATAATGTGTTATTGTAGTCCAATGTTATTATAATGTGTTATTGTAGTGCAGTGTTATCATAATGTGTTATTGTAGTGCAGTGTTATTATAATGTGTTATTGTAGTGCAATGTTATTATAATGTGTTATTGTAGTGCAGTGTTATTATAATGTGTTATTGTAGTGCAGTGTTATTATAATGTGTTATTGTAGTGCAATGTTATTATAATGTGTTATTGTAGTGCAGTGTTATTATAATGTGTTATTGTAGTGCAGTGTTATTATAATGTGTTATTGTAGTGCAGTGTTATTATAATGTGTTATTGTAGTGCAGTGTTATTATAATGTGTTATTGTAGTGCAATGTTATTATAATGTGTTATTGTAGTGCAGTGTTATTATAATGTGTTATTGTAGTGCAATGTTATTATAATGTGTTATTGTAGTGCAATGTTATTATAATGTGTTATTGTAGTGCAGTGTTATTATAGTGTGTTATTGTAGTGCAGTGTTATTATAATGTGTTATTGTAGTGCAGTGTTATTATAATGTGTTATTGTAGTGCAGTGTTATTATAATGTGTTATTGTAGTGCAATGTTATTATAATGTGTTATTGTAGTGCAGTGTTATTATAATGTGTTATTGTAGTGCAGTGTTATTATAATGTGTTATTGTAGTGCAATGTTATTATAATGTGTTATTGTAGTGCAGTGTTATTATAATGTGTTATTGTAGTGCAATGTTATTATAATGTGTTATTGTAGTGCAATGTTATTATAATGTGTTATTGTAGTGCAGTGTTATTATAGTGTGTTATTGTAGTGCAGTGTTATTATAATGTGTTATTATAATGTGTTATTGTAGTGCAGTGTTATTATAATGTGTTATTGTAGTGCAGTGTTATTATAATGTGTTATTATAATGTGTTATTGTAGTGCAATGTTATTATAATGTGTTATTGTAGTCCAATGTTATTATAATGTGTTATTGTAGTGCAGTGTTATTATAATGTGTTATTGTAGTGCAGTGTTATTATAATGTGTTATTATAATGTGTTATTGTAGTGCAATGTTATTATAATGTGTTATTGTAGTGCAATGTTAGTATAATGTGTTATTGTAGTGCAGTGTTATTATAATGTGTTATTGTAGTGCAATGTTATTATAGTGTGTTATTGTAGTGCAGTGTTATTATAATGTGTTATTGTAGTGCAGTGTTATTATAATGTGTTATTATAATGTGTTATTGTAGTCCAATGTTATTATAATGTGTTATTGTAGTGCAGTGTTATTATAATGTGTTATTGTAGTGCAGTGTTATTATAATGTGTTATTGTAGTGCAATGTTATTATAATGTGTTATTGTAGTGCAGTGTTATTATAATGTGTTATTGTAGTGCAGTGTTATTATAATGTGTTATTGTAGTGCAATGTTATTATAATGTGTTATTGTAGTGCAGTGTTATTATAATGTGTTATTGTAGTGCAGTGTTATTATAGTGTGTTATTGTAGTGCAGTGTTATTATAATGTGTTATTGTAGTGCAATGTTATTATAATGTGTTATTGTAGTGCAGTGTTACTATAATGTGTTATTGTAGTGCAGTGTTATTATAATGTGTTATTGTAGTGCAGTGTTATTATAATGTGTTATTGTAGTGCAATGTTATTATAATGTGTTATTGTAGTGCAATGTTATTATAATGTGTTATTGTAGTGCAGTGTTATTATAGTGTGTTATTGTAGTGCAGTGTTATTATAATGTGTTATTGTAGTGCAGTGTTATTATAATGTGTTATAGTAGTGCAGTGTTATTATAATGTGTTATTGTAGTGCAATGTTATTATAATGTGTTATTGTAGTGCAGTGTTACTATAATGTGTTATTGTAGTGCAGTGTTATTATAATGTGTTATTGTAGTGCAGTGTTATTATAATATGTTATTGTAGTGCAATGTTATTATAATGTGTTATTGTAGTGCAATGTTATTATAATGTGTTATTGTAGTGCAGTGTTATTATAGTGTGTTATTGTAGTGCAGTGTTATTATAATGTGTTATTGTAGTGCAGTGTTATTATAATGTGTTATTGTAGTGCAATGTTATTATAATGTGTTATTGTAGTGCAGTGTTACTATAATGTGTTATTGTAGTGCAGTGTTATTATAATGTGTTATTGTAGTGCAGTGTTATTATAATGTGTTATTGTAGTGCAATGTTATTATAATGTGTTATTGTAGTGCAGTGTTACTATAATGTGTTATTGTAGTGCAGTGTTATTATAATGTGTTATTGTAGTGCAGTGTTATTATAATGTGTTATTGTAGTGCAATGTTATTATAATGTGTTATTGTAGTGCAGTGTTATTATAATGTGTTATTGTAGTGCAATGTTATTATAATGTGTTATTGTAGTGCAATGTTATTATAATGTGTTATTGTAGTGCAGTGTTACTATAATGTGTTATTGTAGTGCAGTGTTATTATAATGTGTTATTGTAGTGCAATGTTATTATAATGTGTTATTGTAGTGCAATGTTATTATAATGTGTTATTGTAGTGCAGTGTTACTATAATGTGTTATTGTAGTGCAGTGGTATTATAATGTGTTATTGTAGTGCAGTGTTATTATAATGTGTTATTGTAGTGCAGTGTTATTATAATGTGTTATTGTAGTGCAGTGTTATTATAATGTGTTATTGTAGTGCAATGTTATTATAATGTGTTATTGTAGTGCAATGTTATTATAATGTGTTATTGTAGTGCAGTGTTATTATAGTGTGTTATTGTAGTGCAGTGTTATTATAATGTGTTATTGTAGTGCAGTGTTATTATAATGTGTTATTGTAGTGCAATGTTATTATAATGTGTTATTGTAGTGCAGTGTTACTATAATGTGTTATTGTAGTGCAGTGTTATTATAATGTGTTATTGTAGTGCAGTGTTATTATAATGTGTTATTGTAGTGCAATGTTATTATAATGTGTTATTGTAGTGCAATGTTATTATAATGTGTTATTGTAGTGCAGTGTTATTATAATATGTTATTGTAGTGCAATGTTATTATAATGTGTTATTGTAGTGCAATGTTATTATAATGTGTTATTGTAGTGCAGTGTTATTATAATGTGTTATTGTAGTGCAGTGTTATTATAATGTGTTATTGTAGTGCAATGTTATTATAATGTGTTATTGTAGTGCAGTGTTACTATAATGTGTTATTGTAGTGCAATGTTATTATAATGTGTTATTGTAGTGCAGTGTTATTATAATGTGTTATTGTAGTGCAGTGTTATTATAATGTGTTATTGTAGTGCAATGTTATTATAATGTGTTATTGTAGTGCAGTGTTACTATAATGTGTTATTGTAGTGCAGTGTTATTATAATGTGTTATTGTAGTGCAGTGCTATTATAATGTGTTATTGTGGTGCAATGTTATTATAATGTGTTATTGTAGTGCAATGTTATTATAATGTGTTATTGTAGTGCCGTGTTATTATAGTGTGTTATTGTAGTGCAGTGTTATTATAATGTGTTATTGTAGTGCAGTGTTATTATAGTGTGTTATTGTGGTGCAATGTTATTATAATGTGTTATTGTAGTGCAGTGTTATTATAGTGTGTTATTGTAGTGCAGTGTTATTATAATGTGTTATTGTAGTGCAGTGTTATTATAATGTGTTATTGTATTGCAGTGTTATTATAATGTGTTATTGTAGTGCAGTGTTATTATAATGTGTTATTGTAGTGCAGTGTTATTATAATGTGTTATTGTAGTGCAGTGTTATTATAGTGTGTTATTGTGGTGCAATGTTATTATAATGTGTTATTGTAGTGCAGTGTTATTATAGTGTGTTATTGTAGTGCAGTGTTATTATAATGTGTTATTGTAGTGCAGTGTTATTATAGTGTGTTATTGTGGTGCAATGTTATTATAATGTGTTATTGTAGTGCAGTGTTATTATAGTGTGTTATTGTAGTGCAGTGTTATTATAATGTGTTATTGTATTGCAGTGTTATTATAATGTGTTATTGTAGTGCAATGTTATTATAATGTGTTATTGTAGTGCAGTGTTATTATAATGTGTTATTGTAGTGCAGTGTTATTATAGTGTGTTATTGTGGTGCAGTGTTATTATAGTGTGTTATTGTAGTGCAGTGTTATTATAATGTGTTATTGTAGTGCAGTGTTATTATAGTGTGTTATTGTGGTGCAATGTTATTATAATGTGTTATTGTAGTGCAGTGTTATTATAGTGTGTTATTGTAGTGCAGTGTTATTATAATGTGTTATTGTAGTGCAGTGTTATTATAGTGTGTTATTGTGGTGCAATGTTATTATAATGTGTTATTGTAGTGCAGTGTTATTATAGTGTGTTATTGTAGTGCAGTGTTATTATAATGTGTTATTGTAGTGCAGTGTTATTATAATGTGTTATTGTAGTGCAGTGTTATTATAGTGTGTTATTGTAGTGCAGTGTTATTATAATGTGTTATTGTATTGCAGTGTTATTATAATGTGTTATTGTAGTGCAGTGTTATTATAATGTGTTATTGTAGTGCAGTGTTATTATAATGTGTTATTGTAGTGCAGTGTTATTATAGTGTGTTATTGTGGTGCAATGTTATTATAATGTGTTATTGTAGTGCAGTGTTATTATAGTGTGTTATTGTAGTGCAGTGTTATTATAATGTGTTATTGTAGTGCAGTGTTATTATAGTGTGTTATTGTGGTGCAATGTTATTATAATGTGTTATTGTAGTGCAGTGTTATTATAGTGTGTTATTGTAGTGCAGTGTTATTATAATGTGTTATTGTATTGCAGTGTTATTATAATGTGTTATTGTAGTGCAATGTTATTATAATGTGTTATTGTAGTGCAGTGTTACTATAATGTGTTATTGTAGTGCAGTGTTATTATAATGTGTTATTGTAGTGCAGTGCTATTATAATGTGTTATTGTGGTGCAATGTTATTATAATGTGTTATTGTAGTGCAATGTTATTATAATGTGTTATTGTAGTGCCGTGTTATTATAGTGTGTTATTGTAGTGCAGTGTTATTATAATGTGTTATTGTAGTGCAGTGTTATTATAGTGTGTTATTGTGGTGCAATGTTATTATAATGTGTTATTGTAGTGCAGTGTTATTATAGTGTGTTATTGTAGTGCAGTGTTATTATAATGTGTTATTGTAGTGCAGTGTTATTATAATGTGTTATTGTATTGCAGTGTTATTATAATGTGTTATTGTGGTGCAATGTTATTATAATGTGTTATTGTAGTGCAGTGTTATTATAGTGTGTTATTGTAGTGCAGTGTTATTATAATGTGTTATTGTAGTGCAGTGTTATTATAATGTGTTATTGTATTGCAGTGTTATTATAATGTGTTATTGTAGTGCAATGTTATTATAATGTGTTATTGTAGTGCAGTGTTACTATAATGTGTTATTGTAGTGCAGTGTTATTATAATGTGTTATTGTAGTGCAGTGTTATTATAATGTGTTATTGTAGTGCAATGTTATTATAATGTGTTATTGTAGTGCAATGTTACTATAATGTGTTATTGTAGTGCAGTGTTATCATAATGTGTTATTGTAGTGCAGTGTTATTATAATGTGTTATTGTAGTGCAATGTTATTATAATGTGTTATTGTAGTGCAGTGTTATTATAGTGTGTTATTGTAGTGCAGTGTTATTATAATGTGTTATTGTAGTGCAGTGTTATTATAATGTGTTATTGTAGTGCAGTGTTATTATAATGTGTTATTGTAGTGCAGTGTTATTATAATGTGTTATTGTAGTGCAATGTTATTATAATGTGTTATTGTAGTGCAGTGTTATTATAATGTGTTATTGTAGTGCAGTGTTATTATAATGTGTTATTGTAGTGCAATGTTATTATAATGTGTTATTGTAGTGCAGTGTTATTATAATGTGTTATTGTAGTGCAATGTTATTATAATGTGTTATTGTAGTGCAATGTTATTATAATGTGTTATTGTAGTGCAGTGTTATTATAGTGTGTTATTGTAGTGCAGTGTTATTATAATGTGTTATTATAATGTGTTATTGTAGTGCAGTGTTATTATAATGTGTTATTGTAGTGCAGTGTTATTATAATGTGTTATTATAATGTGTTATTGTAGTGCAATGTTATTATAATGTGTTATTGTAGTCCAATGTTATTATAATGTGTTATTGTAGTGCAGTGTTATTATAATGTGTTATTGTAGTGCAGTGTTATTATAATGTGTTATTATAATGTGTTATTGTAGTGCAATGTTATTATAATGTGTTATTGTAGTGCAATGTTAGTATAATGTGTTATTGTAGTGCAGTGTTATTATAATGTGTTATTGTAGTGCAGTGTTATTATAATGTGTTATTGTAGTGCAATGTTATTATAATGTGTTATTGTAGTGCAGTGTTATTATAATGTGTTATTGTAGTGCAGTGTTATTATAATGTGTTATTGTAGTGCAATGTTATTATAATGTGTTATTGTAGTGCAGTGTTATTATAATGTGTTATTGTAGTGCAGTGTTATTATAGTGTGTTATTGTAGTGCAGTGTTATTATAATGTGTTATTGTAGTGCAGTGTTATTATAATGTGTTATTGTAGTGCAGTGTTATTATAATGTGTTATTGTAGTGCAGTGTTATTATAATGTGTTATAGTAGTGCAGTGTTATTATAATGTGTTATTGTAGTGCAATGTTATTATAATGTGTTATTGTAGTGCAGTGTTACTATAATGTGTTATTGTAGTGCAGTGTTATTATAATGTGTTATTGTAGTGCAGTGTTATTATAATGTGTTATTGTAGTGCAATGTTATTATAATGTGTTATTGTAGTGCAATGTTATTATAATGTGTTATTGTAGTGCAATGTTATTATAATGTGTTATTGTAGTGCAGTGTTATTATAATGTGTTATTGTAGTGCAGTGTTATTATAATGTGTTATTGTAGTGCAGTGTTATTATAGTGTGTTATTGTGGTGCAATGTTATTATAATGTGTTATTGTAGTGCAGTGTTATTATAATGTGTTATTGTAGTGCAGTGTTATTATAATGTGTTATAGTAGTGCAGTGTTATTATAATGTGTTATTGTAGTGCAATGTTATTATAATGTGTTATTGTAGTGCAGTGTTACTATAATGTGTTATTGTAGTGCAGTGTTATTATAATGTGTTATTGTAGTGCAATGTTATTATAATGTGTTATTGTAGTGCAGTGTTATTATAATGTGTTATTGTAGTGCAGTGTTATTATAATGTGTTATTGTAGTGCAATGTTATTATAATGTGTTATTGTAGTGCAATGTTATTATAATGTGTTATTGTAGTGCAGTGTTATTATAATGTGTTATTGTAGTGCAGTGTTATTATAATGTGTTATTGTAGTGCAATGTTATTATAATGTGTTATTGTAGTGCAGTGTTATTATAATATGTTATTGTAGTGCAATGTTATTATAATGTGTTATTGTAGTGCAATGTTATTATAATGTGTTATTGTAGTGCAGTGTTATTATAATGTGTTATTGTAGTGCAGTGTTATTATAATGTGTTATTGTAGTGCAATGTTATTATAATGTGTTATTGTAGTGCAATGTTATTATAATGTGTTATTGTAGTGCAGTGTTATTATAATGTGTTATTGTAGTGCAGTGTTATTATAATGTGTTATTGTAGTGCAATGTTATTATAATGTGTTATTGTGGTGCAATGTTATTATAATGTGTTATTGTAGTGCAGTGTTATTATAATGTGTTATTGTAGTGCAGTGTCAGTATAGTGTGTTATTGTAGTGCAGTGTTATTATAATGTGTTATTGTAGTGCAGTGTTATTATAATGTGTTATTGTAGTGCAATGTTATTATAATGTGTTATTGTAGTGCAGTGTTATTATAATGTGTTATTGTAGTGCAGTGTTATTATAATGTGTTATTGTAGTGCAGTGTTATTATAGTGTGTTATTGTGGTGCAATGTTATTATAATGTGTTATTGTAGTGCAGTGTTATTATAATGTGTTATTGTAGTGCAGTGTTATTATAATGTGTTATTGTAGTGCAGTGTTATTATAGTGTGTTATTGTAGTGCAGTGTTATTATAATGTGTTATTGTAGTGCAATGTTATTATAATGTGTTATTGTAGTGCAGTGTTATTATAATGTGTTATTATAATGTGTTATTGTAGTGCAATGTTATTATAATGTGTTATTGTAGTGCAGTGTTATTATAATGTGTTATTGTAGTGCAGTGTCAGTATAGTGTGTTATTGTAGTGCAGTGTTATTATAATGTGTTATTGTAGTGCAATGTTATTATAATGTGTTATTGTAGTGCAGTGTTATTATAATGTGTTATTGTAGTGCAGTGTTATTATAGTGTGTTATTGTAGTGCAGTGTTATTATAATGTGTTACTGTAGTGCAATGTTATTATAATGTGTTATTGTAGTGCAGTGTTATTATAATGTGTTATTGTAGTGCAATGTTATTATAATGTGTTATTGTAGTGCAATGTTATTATAATGTGTTATTGTAGTGCAGTGTTACTATAATGTGTTATTGTAGTGCAATGTTATTATAATGTGTTATTGTAGTGCAGTGTTATTATAATGTGTTATTGTAGTGCAGTGTTATTATAATGTGTTATTGTAGTGCAATGTTATTATAATGTGTTATTGTAGTGCAATGTTATTATAATGTGTTATTGTAGTGCAGTGTTACTATAATGTGTTATTGTAGTGCAGTGTTATTATAATGTGTTATTGTAGTGCAATGTTATTATAATGTGTTATTGTAGTGCAATGTTATTATAATGTGTTATTGTAGTGCAGTGTTACTATAATGTGTTATTGTAGTGCAGTGTTATTATAATGTGTTATTGTAGTGCAGTGTTATTATAATGTGTTATTGTAGTGCAGTGTTATTATAATGTGTTATTGTAGTGCAATGTTATTATAATGTGTTATTGTAGTGCAATGTTATTATAATGTGTTATTGTAGTGCAGTGTTATTATAGTGTGTTATTGTAGTGCAGTGTTATTATAATGTGTTATTGTAGTGCAGTGTTATTATAATGTGTTATTGTAGTGCAATGTTATTATAATGTGTTATTGTAGTGCAGTGTTATTATAATGTGTTATTGTAGTGCAATGTTATTATAATGTGTTATTGTAGTGCAATGTTATTATAATGTGTTATTGTAGTGCAGTGTTATTATAATATGTTATTGTAGTGCAATGTTATTATAATGTGTTATTGTAGTGCAATGTTATTATAATGTGTTATTGTAGTGCAGTGTTATTATAATGTGTTATTGTAGTGCAGTGTTATTATAATGTGTTATTGTAGTGCAATGTTATTATAATGTGTTATTGTAGTGCAGTGTTACTATAATGTGTTATTGTAGTGCAATGTTATTATAATGTGTTATTGTAGTGCAGTGTTATTATAATGTGTTATTGTAGTGCAGTGTTATTATAATGTGTTATTGTAGTGCAATGTTATTATAATGTGTTATTGTGGTGCAATGTTATTATAATGTGTTATTGTAGTGCAGTGTTATTATAATGTGTTATTGTAGTGCAGTGTTATTATAGTGTGTTATTGTGGTGCAATGTTATTATAATGTGTTATTGTAGTGCAGTGTTATTATAGTGTGTTATTGTAGTGCAGTGTTATTATAATGTGTTATTGTAGTGCAGTGTTATTATAATGTGTTATTGTATTGCAGTGTTATTATAATGTGTTATTGTAGTGCAGTGTTATTATAATGTGTTATTGTAGTGCAGTGTTATTATAATGTGTTATTGTAGTGCAGTGTTATTATAGTGTGTTATTGTGGTGCAATGTTATTATAATGTGTTATTGTAGTGCAGTGTTATTATAGTGTGTTATTGTAGTGCAGTGTTATTATAATGTGTTATTGTAGTGCAGTGTTATTATAGTGTGTTATTGTGGTGCAATGTTATTATAATGTGTTATTGTAGTGCAGTGTTATTATAGTGTGTTATTGTAGTGCAGTGTTATTATAATGTGTTATTGTATTGCAGTGTTATTATAATGTGTTATTGTAGTGCAATGTTATTATAATGTGTTATTGTAGTGCAGTGTTATTATAATGTGTTATTGTAGTGCAGTGTTATTATAATGTGTTATTGTAGTGCAGTGTTATTATAGTGTGTTATTGTAGTGCAGTGTTATTATAATGTGTTATTGTAGTGCAGTGTTATTATAATGTGTTATTGTATTGCAGTGTTATTATAATGTGTTATTGTAGTGCAGTGTTATTATAATGTGTTATTGTAGTGCAGTGTTATTATAATGTGTTATTGTAGTGCAGTGTTATTATAGTGTGTTATTGTGGTGCAATGTTATTATAATGTGTTATTGTAGTGCAGTGTTATTATAGTGTGTTATTGTAGTGCAGTGTTATTATAATGTGTTATTGTAGTGCAGTGTTATTATAGTGTGTTATTGTGGTGCAATGTTATTATAATGTGTTATTGTAGTGCAGTGTTATAATAGTGTGTTATTGTAGTGCAGTGTTATTATAATGTGTTATTGTATTGCAGTGTTATTATAATGTGTTATTGTAGTGCAATGTTATTATAATGTGTTATTGTAGTGCAGTGTTACTATAATGTGTTATTGTAGTGCAGTGTTATTATAATGTGTTATTGTAGTGCAATGTTATTATAATGTGTTATTGTAGTGCAGTGTTATTATAATGTTATTGTAGTGCAGTGTCAGTGTAATGTGTTATTGTAGTGCAGTGTTATTATAATGTGTTATTGTAGTGCAGTGTTATTATAGTTTGTTATTGTAGTGCAGTGTTATTATAATGTGTTATTGTAGTGCAGTGTCAGTATAATGTGTTATTGTAGTGCAGTGTTATTATAATGTGTTATTGTAGTGCAGTGTTATTATAATGTGT
Organism: Rana muscosa; assembly: GCA_029206835.1. NCBI lineage: Eukaryota > Metazoa > Chordata > Amphibia > Anura > Ranidae > Rana > Rana muscosa. Next base: position 263,843,000 of record CM055123.1, on the reverse strand, counting down.
TATTGTAGTGCAGTGTTATTATAATGTGTTATTGTAGTGCAGTGTTATTATAGTTTGTTATTGTAGTGCAGTGTTATTATAGTTTGTTATTGTAGTGCAGTGTTATAATAATGTGTTATTGTAGTGCAGTGTTATTATAGTGTGTTATTGTAGTGCAGTGTTATTATAATGTGTTATTGTAGTGCAGTGTCAGTATAATGTGTTATTGTAGTGCAGTGTTATTATAATGTGTTATTGTAGTGCAGTGTTATTATAGTTTGTTATTGTAGTGCAGTGTTATTATAGTTTGTTATTGTAGTGCGGTGTTATAATAATGTGTTATTGTAGTGCAGTGTTATTATAGTTTGTTATTGTAGTGCAGTGTTATTATAATGTATTATTGTAGTGCAGTGTTATTATAGTTTGTTATTGTAGTGCAGTGTTATAATAATGTGTTATTGTAGTGCAGTGTTATTATAATGTGTTATTGTAGTGCAGTGTCAGTATAGTGTGTTATTGTAGTGCAGTGTTATTATAGTGTGTTATTGTAGTGCAGTGTTATTATAATGTGTTACTGTAGTGCAATGTTATTATAATGTGTTATTGTAGTGCAGTGTTATTGTAGTGCAGTGTTATTATAATGTGTTATTGCAGTGCAGTGTTATTATAATGTGTTATTGTAGTGCAGTGTCAGTATAGTGTGTTATTGTAGTGCAGTGTTATTATAATGTGTTATTGTAGTGCAGTGTTATTATAATGTGTTATTGTAGTGCAGTGTTATTATAATGTGTTATTATAATGTGTTATTGTAGTGCAATGTTATTATAATGTGTTATTGTAGTGCAGTGTTATTATAATGTGTTATTGTAGTGCAGTGTCAGTATAGTGTGTTATTGTAGTGCAGTGTTATTATAATGTGTTATTGTAGTGCAATGTTATTATAATGTGTTATTGTAGTGCAGTGTTATTATAATGTGTTATTGTAGTGCAGTGTTATTATAGTTTGTTATTGTAGTGCAGTGTTATTATAGTTTGTTATTGTAGTGCAATGTTATTATAATGTGTTATTATAATGTGTTATTGTAGTGCAATGTTATTATAATGTGTTATTGTAGTGCAGTGTTATTATAATGTGTTATTGTAGTGCAGTGTCAGTATAGTGTGTTATTGTAGTGCAGTGTTATTATAATGTGTTATTGTAGTGCAGTGTTATTATAATGTGTTATTGTAGTGCAATGTTATTATAATGTGTTATTGTAGTGCAGTGTTATTATAATGTGTTATTGTAGTGCAGTGTTATTATAGTGTGTTATTGTAGTGCAGTGTTATTATAATGTGTTACTGTAGTGCAATGTTATTATAATGTGTTATTGTAGTGCAGTGTTATTGTAGTGCAGTGTTATTATAATGTGTTATTGCAGTGCAGTGTTATTATAATGTGTTATTGTAGTGCAGTGTCAGTATAGTGTGTTATTGTAGTGCAGTGTTATTATAATGTGTTATTGTAGTGCAGTGTTATTATAATGTGTTATTGTAGTGCAGTGTTATTATAATGTGTTATTATAATGTGTTATTGTAGTGCAATGTTATTATAATGTGTTATTGTAGTGCAGTGTTATTATAATGTGTTATTGTAGTGCAGTGTCAGTATAGTGTGTTATTGTAGTGCAGTGTTATTATAATGTGTTACTGTAGTGCAATGTTATTATAATGTGTTATTGTAGTGCAGTGTTATTATAATGTGTTATTGTAGTGCAGTGTTATTATAATGTGTTATTATAATGTGTTATTGTAGTGCAGTGTTATTATAATGTGTTATTGTAGTGCAGTGTTATTATAATGTGTTATTGTAGTGCAGTGTCAGTATAGTGTGTTATTGTAGTGCAGTGTTATTATAATGTGTTATTGTAGTGCAATGTTATTATAATGTGTTATTGTAGTGCAGTGTTATTATAATGTGTTATTATAATGTGTTATTGTAGTGCAATGTTATTATAATGTGTTATTGTAGTGCAGTGTTATTATAATGTGTTATTGTAGTGCAGTGTCAGTATAGTGTGTTATTGTAGTGCAGTGTTATTATAATGTGTTATTGTAGTGCAATGTTATTATAATGTGTTATTGTAGTGCAGTGTTATTATAATGTGTTATTGTAGTGCAGTGTTATTATAGTTTGTTATTGTAGTGCAGTGTTATTATAGTTTGTTATTGTAGTGCAGTGTTATTATAATGTGTTATTGTAGTGCAGTGTTATTATAATGTGTTATTGTAGTGCAGTGTTATTATAATGTGTTATTATAATGTGTTATTGTAGTGCAATGTTATTATAATGTGTTATTGTAGTACAGTGTCAGTATAATGTGTTATTGTAGTGCAGTGTTATTATAATGTGTTATTGTAGTGCAGTGTTATTATAGTTTGTTATTGTAGTGCAGTGTTATTATAATGTATTATTGTAGTGCAGTGTTATTATAGTTTGTTATTGTAGTGCAGTGTTATAATAATGTGTTATTGTAGTGCAGTGTTATTATAATGTGTTATTGTAGTGCAATGTTATTATAATGTGTTATTGTGGTGCAATGTTATTATAATGTGTTATTGTAGTGCAGTGTTATTATAATGTGTTATTGTAGTGCAGTGTTATAATGTGTTATTGTAGTGCAGTGTTATTATAATGTGTTATTGTAGTGCAATGTTATTATAATGTGTTATTGTAGTGCAGTGTTATTATAATGTGTTATTATAACGTGTTATTGTAGTGCAGTGTTATTATAATGTGTTATTGTAGTGCAGTGTTATTATAATGTGTTATTGTAGTACAGTGTTATTATAATGTGTTATTGTAGTGCAATGTTATTATAATGTGTTATTGTGGTGCAATGTTATTATAATGTGTTATTGTAGTGCAGTGTTATTATAATGTGTTATTGTAGTGCAGTGTTATTATAATGTGTTATTGTAGTGCAATGTTATTATAATGTGTTATTGTAGTGCAGTGTTATTATAATGTGTTATTATAATGTGTTATTGTAGTGCAATGTTATTATAATGTGTTATTGTAATGCAGTGTTATTATAATGTGTTATTGTAGTGCAGTGTCAGTATAGTGTGTTATTGTAGTGCAGTGTTATTATAATGTGTTATTGTAGTGCAATGTTATTATAATGTGTTATTGTAGTGCAGTGTTATTATAATGTGTTATTGTAGTGCAGTGTTATTATAGTGTGTTATTGTAGTGCAGTGTTATTATAATGTGTTACTGTAGTGCAATGTTATTATAATGTGTTATTGTAGTGCAGTGTTATTGTAGTGCAGTGTTATTATAATGTGTTATTGCAGTGCAGTGTTATTATAATGTGTTATGGTAGTGCAGTGTCAGTATAGTGTGTTATTGTAGTGCAGTGTTATTATAATGTGTTATTGTAGTGCAGTGTTATTATAATGTGTTATTATAATGTGTTATTGTAGTGCAATGTTATTATAATGTGTTATTGTAGTGCAGTGTTATTATAATGTGTTATTGTAGTGCAGTGTCAGTATAGTGTGTTATTGTAGTGCAGTGTTATTATAATGTGTTATTGTAGTGCAATGTTATTATAATGTGTTATTGTAGTGCAGTGTTATTATAATGTGTTATTGTAGTGCAGTGTTATTATAGTGTGTTATTGTAGTGCAGTGTTATTATAGTTTGTTATTGTAGTGCAGTGTTATTATAATGTGTTATTGTAGTGCAGTGTTATTATAATGTGTTATTGTAGTGCAGTGTTATAATGTGTTATTGTAGTGCAGTGTTATTATAATGTGTTATTGTAGTGCAATGTTATTATAATGTGTTATTGTAGTGCAGTGTTATTGTAGTGCAGTGTTATTATAATGTGTTATTGCAGTGCAGTGTTATTATAATGTGTTATTGTAGTGCAGTGTCAGTATAGTGTGTTATTGTAGTGCAGTGTTATTATAATGTGTTATTGTAGTGCAGTGTTATTATAATGTGTTATTGTAGTGCAGTGTTATTATAATGTGTTATTATAATGTGTTATTGTAGTGCAATGTTATTATAATGTGTTATTGTAGTGCAGTGTTATTATAATGTGTTATTGTAGTGCAGTGTCAGTATAGTGTGTTATTGTAGTGCAGTGTTATTATAATGTGTTATTGTAGTGCAATGTTATTATAATGTGTTATTGTAGTGCAGTGTTATTATAATGTGTTATTGTAGTGCAGTGTTATTATAGTTTGTTATTGTAGTGCAGTACTATTATAGTTTGTTATTGTAGTGCAGTGTTATTATAATGTGTTATTGTAGTGCAGTGTTATTATAATGTGTTATTGTAGTGCAGTGTCAGTATAGTGTGTTATTGTAGTGCAGTGTTATTATAATGTGTTATTGTAGTGCAATGTTATTATAATGTGTTATTGTAGTGCAGTGTTATTATAATGTGTTATTATAATGTGTTATTGTAGTGCAATGTTATTATAATGTGTTATTGTAGTGCAGTGTTATTATAATGTGTTATTGTAGTGCAGTGTCAGTATAGTGTGTTATTGTAGTGCAGTGTTATTATAATGTGTTATTGTAGTGCAATGTTATTATAATGTGTTATTGTAGTGCAGTGTTATTATAATGTGTTATTGTAGTGCAGTGTTATTATAGTTTGTTATTGTAGTGCAGTGTTATTATAGTTTGTTATTGTAGTGCAGTGTTATTATAATGTGTTATTGTAGTGCAGTGTTATTATAATGTGTTATTGTAGTGCATTGTTATTATAATGTGTTATTATAATGTGTTATTGTAGTGCAATGTTATTATAATGTGTTATTGTAGTGCAGTGTTATTATAATGTGTTACTGTAGTGCAATGTTATTATAATGTGTTATTGTAGTGCAGTGTTATTGTAGTGCAGTGTTATTATAATGTGTTATTGCAGTGCAGTGTTATTATAATGTGTTATTGTAGTGCAGTGTCAGTATAGTGTGTTATTGTAGTGCAGTGTTATTATAATGTGTTATTGTAGTGCAGTGTTATTATAATGTGTTATTGTAGTGCAGTGTTATTATAATGTGTTATTATAATGTGTTATTGTAGTGCAATGTTATTATAATGTGTTATTGTAGTGCAGTGTTATTATAATGTGTTATTGTAGTGCAGTGTCAGTATAGTGTGTTATTGTAGTGCAGTGTTATTATAATGTGTTATTGTAGTGCAATGTTATTATAATGTGTTATTGTAGTGCAGTGTTATTATAATGTGTTATTGTAGTGCAGTGTTATTATAGTTTGTTATTGTAGTGCAGTGTTATTATAGTTTGTTATTGTAGTGCAGTGTTATTATAATGTGTTATTGTAGTGCAGTGTTATTATAATGTGTTATTGTAGTGCAGTGTTATTATAATGTGTTATTATAATGTGTTATTGTAGTGCAATGTTATTATAATGTGTTATTGTAGTACAGTGTCAGTATAATGTGTTATTGTAGTGCAGTGTTATTATAATGTGTTATTGTAGTGCAGTGTTATTATAGTTTGTTATTGTAGTGCAGTGTTATTATAATGTGTTATTGTAGTGCAGTGTTATTATAATGTGTTATTGTAGTGCAATGTTATTATAATGTGTTATTGTGGTGCAATGTTATTATAATGTGTTATTGTAGTGCAGTGTTATTATAATGTGTTATTGTAGTGCAGTGTTATTATAATGTGTTATTATAACGTGTTATTGTAGTACAGTGTTATTATAATGTGTTATTGTAGTGCAATGTTATTATAATGTGTTATTGTGGTGCAATGTTATTATAATGTGTTATTGTAGTGCAGTGTTATTATAATGTGTTATTGTAGTGCAGTGTTATAATGTGTTATTGTAGTGCAGTGTTATTATAATGTGTTATTGTAGTGCAATGTTATTATAATGTGTTATTGTAGTGCAGTGTTATTATAATGTGTTATTGTAGTGCAGTGTTATTATAATGTGTTATTGTAGTGCAGTGTTATTATAATGTGTTATTATAACGTGTTATTGTAGTACAGTGTTATTATAATGTGTTATTGTAGTGCAATGTTATTATAATGTGTTATTGTGGTGCAATGTTATTATAATGTGTTATTGTAGTGCAGTGTTATTATAATGTGTTATTGTAGTGCAGTGTTATTATAATGTGTTATTGTAGTGCAATGTTATTATAATGTGTTATTGTAGTGCAGTGTTATTATAATGTGTTATTATAATGTGTTATTGTAGTGCAATGTTATTATAATGTGTTATTGTAATGCAGTGTTATTATAATGTGTTATTGTAGTGCAGTGTTATTATAATGTGTTATTGTAGTGCAATGTTATTATAATGTGTTATTGTAGTGCAGTGTTATTATAATGTGTTATTGTAGTGCAGTGTTATTATAGTGTGTTATTGTAGTGCAGTGTTATTATAATGTGTTACTGTAGTGCAATGTTATTATAATGTGTTATTGTAGTGCAGTGTTATTGTAGTGCAGTGTTATTATAATGTGTTATTGTAGTGCAGTGTTATTATAATGTGTTATTGTAGTGCAGTGTTATTATAATGTGTTATTATAATGTGTTATTGTAGTGCAATGTTATTATAATGTGTTATTGTAGTGCAGTGTTATTATAATGTGTTATTGTAGTGCAGTGTCAGTATAGTGTGTTATTGTAGTGCAGTGTTATTATAATGTGTTATTGTAGTGCAATGTTATTATAATGTGTTATTGTAGTGCAGTGTTATTATAATGTGTTATTGTAGTGCAGTGTTATTATAGTTTGTTATTGTAGTGCAGTGTTATTATAGTTTGTTATTGTAGTGCAGTGTTATTATAATGTGTTATTGTAGTGCAGTGTTATTATAATGTGTTATTGTAGTGCAGTGTTATTATAATGTGTTATTATAATGTGTTATTGTAGTGCAATGTTATTATAATGTGTTATTGTAGTACAGTGTCAGTATAATGTGTTATTGTAGTGCAGTGTTATTATAATGTGTTATTGTAGTGCAGTGTTATTATAGTTTGTTATTGTAGTGCAGTGTTATTATAATGTATTATTGTAGTGCAGTGTTATTATAGTTTGTTATTGTAGTGCAGTGTTATAATAATGTGTTATTGTAGTGCAGTGTTATTATAATGTGTTATTGTAGTGCAGTGTTATTATAATGTGTTATTGTAGTGCAGTGTTATTATAATGTGTTATTGTAGTACAGTGTTATTATAATGTGTTATTGTAGTGCAATGTTATTATAATGTGTTATTGTAGTGCAGTGTTATAATGTGTTATTGTAGTGCAGTGTTATTATAATGTGTTATTGTAGTGCAATGTTATTATAATGTGTTATTGTAGTGCAGTGTTATTATAATGTGTTATTATAACGTGTTATTGTAGTGCAGTGTTATTATAATGTGTTATTGTAGTGCAGTGTTATTATAATGTGTTATTGTAGTACAGTGTTATTATAATGTGTTATTGTAGTGCAATGTTATTATAATGTGTTATTGTGGTGCAATGTTATTATAATGTGTTATTGTAGTGCAGTGTTATTATAATGTGTTATTGTAGTGCAGTGTTATTATAATGTGTTATTGTAGTGCAATGTTATTATAATGTGTTATTGTAGTGCAGTGTCAGTATAAACTGTTATTGTAGTGCAATGTTATTATAATGTGTTATTGCAGTGCAGTGTTATTATAATGTGTTATTGTAGTGCAGTGTTATTATAGTTTGTTATTGTAGTGCAGTGTTATTATAATGTGTTATTGTAGTGCAGTGTTATTATAATGTGTTATTGTAGTGCAGTGTTATTATAATGTGTTATTATAATGTGTTATTGTAGTGCAATGTTATTATAATGTGTTATTGTAGTGCAGTGTTATTATAATGTGTTATTGTAGTGCAGTGTTATTATAGTGTGTTATTGTAGTGCAGTGTTATTATAGTTTGTTATTGTAGTGCAGTGTTATTATAATGTATTATTGTAGTGCAGTGTTATTATAGTTTGTTATTGTAGTGCAGTGTTATAATAATGTGTTATTGTAGTGCAGTGTTATTATAATTTGTTATTGTAGTGCAGTGTTATTATAGTTTGTTATTGCAGTGCAGTGTTATTATAATGTGTTATTGTAGTGCAGTGTTATTATAATGTGTTATTGTAGTGCAGTGTTATTATAATGTGTTATTGTAGTGCAGTGTTATTATAGTGTGTTATTGTAGTGCAGTGTTATTATAATGTGTTATTGTAGTGCAATGTTATTATAATGTGTTATTGTAGTGCAGTGTTATTATAATGTGTTATTATAATGTGTTATTGTAGTGCAATGTTATTATAATGTGTTATTGTAGTGCAGTGTTATTATAATGTGTTATTGTAGTGCAGTGTCAGTATAGTGTGTTATTGTAGTGCAGTGTTATTATAATGTGTTATTGTAGTGCAATGTTATTATAATGTGTTATTGTAGTGCAATGTTATTATAATGTGTTATTGTAGTGCAGTGTTACTATAATGTGTTATTGTAGTGCAGTGTTATTATAATGTGTTATTGTAGTGCAATGTTATTATAATGTGTTATTGTAGTGCAATGTTATTATAATGTGTTATTGTAGTGCAGTGTTACTATAATGTGTTATTGTAGTGCAGTGGTATTATAATGTGTTATTGTAGTGCAGTGTTATTATAATGTGTTATTGTAGTGCAGTGTTATTATAATGTGTTATTGTAGTGCAGTGTTATTATAATGTGTTATTGTAGTGCAATGTTATTATAATGTGTTATTGTAGTGCAATGTTATTATAATGTGTTATTGTAGTGCAGTGTTATTATAGTGTGTTATTGTAGTGCAGTGTTATTATAATGTGTTATTGTAGTGCAGTGTTATTATAATGTGTTATTGTAGTGCAATGTTATTATAATGTGTTATTGTAGTGCAGTGTTACTATAATGTGTTATTGTAGTGCAGTGTTATTATAATGTGTTATTGTAGTGCAGTGTTATTATAATGTGTTATTGTAGTGCAATGTTATTATAATGTGTTATTGTAGTGCAATGTTATTATAATGTGTTATTGTAGTGCAGTGTTATTATAATATGTTATTGTAGTGCAATGTTATTATAATGTGTTATTGTAGTGCAATGTTATTATAATGTGTTATTGTAGTGCAGTGTTATTATAATGTGTTATTGTAGTGCAGTGTTATTATAATGTGTTATTGTAGTGCAATGTTATTATAATGTGTTATTGTAGTGCAGTGTTACTATAATGTGTTATTGTAGTGCAATGTTATTATAATGTGTTATTGTAGTGCAGTGTTATTATAATGTGTTATTGTAGTGCAGTGTTATTATAATGTGTTATTGTAGTGCAATGTTATTATAATGTGTTATTGTAGTGCAGTGTTACTATAATGTGTTATTGTAGTGCAGTGTTATTATAATGTGTTATTGTAGTGCAGTGCTATTATAATGTGTTATTGTGGTGCAATGTTATTATAATGTGTTATTGTAGTGCAATGTTATTATAATGTGTTATTGTAGTGCCGTGTTATTATAGTGTGTTATTGTAGTGCAGTGTTATTATAATGTGTTATTGTAGTGCAGTGTTATTATAGTGTGTTATTGTGGTGCAATGTTATTATAATGTGTTATTGTAGTGCAGTGTTATTATAGTGTGTTATTGTAGTGCAGTGTTATTATAATGTGTTATTGTAGTGCAGTGTTATTATAATGTGTTATTGTATTGCAGTGTTATTATAATGTGTTATTGTAGTGCAGTGTTATTATAATGTGTTATTGTAGTGCAGTGTTATTATAATGTGTTATTGTAGTGCAGTGTTATTATAGTGTGTTATTGTGGTGCAATGTTATTATAATGTGTTATTGTAGTGCAGTGTTATTATAGTGTGTTATTGTAGTGCAGTGTTATTATAATGTGTTATTGTAGTGCAGTGTTATTATAGTGTGTTATTGTGGTGCAATGTTATTATAATGTGTTATTGTAGTGCAGTGTTATTATAGTGTGTTATTGTAGTGCAGTGTTATTATAATGTGTTATTGTATTGCAGTGTTATTATAATGTGTTATTGTAGTGCAATGTTATTATAATGTGTTATTGTAGTGCAGTGTTATTATAATGTGTTATTGTAGTGCAGTGTTATTATAGTGTGTTATTGTGTGCAGTGTTATTATAGTGTGTTATTGTAGTGCAGTGTTATTATAATGTGTTATTGTAGTGCAGTGTTATTATAGTGTGTTATTGTGGTGCAATGTTATTATAATGTGTTATTGTAGTGCAGTGTTATTATAGTGTGTTATTGTAGTGCAGTGTTATTATAATGTGTTATTGTAGTGCAGTGTTATTATAGTGTGTTATTGTGGTGCAATGTTATTATAATGTGTTATTGTAGTGCAGTGTTATTATAGTGTGTTATTGTAGTGCAGTGTTATTATAATGTGTTATTGTAGTGCAGTGTTATTATAATGTGTTATTGTAGTGCAGTGTTATTATAGTGTGTTATTGTAGTGCAGTGTTATTATAATGTGTTATTGTATTGCAGTGTTATTATAATGTGTTATTGTAGTGCAGTGTTATTATAATGTGTTATTGTAGTGCAGTGTTATTATAATGTGTTATTGTAGTGCAGTGTTATTATAGTGTGTTATTGTGGTGCAATGTTATTATAATGTGTTATTGTAGTGCAGTGTTATTATAGTGTGTTATTGTAGTGCAGTGTTATTATAATGTGTTATTGTAGTGCAGTGTTATTATAGTGTGTTATTGTGGTGCAATGTTATTATAATGTGTTATTGTAGTGCAGTGTTATTATAGTGTGTTATTGTAGTGCAGTGTTATTATAATGTGTTATTGTATTGCAGTGTTATTATAATGTGTTATTGTAGTGCAATGTTATTATAATGTGTTATTGTAGTGCAGTGTTACTATAATGTGTTATTGTAGTGCAGTGTTATTATAATGTGTTATTGTAGTGCAGTGCTATTATAATGTGTTATTGTGGTGCAATGTTATTATAATGTGTTATTGTAGTGCAATGTTATTATAATGTGTTATTGTAGTGCCGTGTTATTATAGTGTGTTATTGTAGTGCAGTGTTATTATAATGTGTTATTGTAGTGCAGTGTTATTATAGTGTGTTATTGTGGTGCAATGTTATTATAATGTGTTATTGTAGTGCAGTGTTATTATAGTGTGTTATTGTAGTGCAGTGTTATTATAATGTGTTATTGTAGTGCAGTGTTATTATAATGTGTTATTGTATTGCAGTGTTATTATAATGTGTTATTGTGGTGCAATGTTATTATAATGTGTTATTGTAGTGCAGTGTTATTATAGTGTGTTATTGTAGTGCAGTGTTATTATAATGTGTTATTGTAGTGCAGTGTTATTATAATGTGTTATTGTATTGCAGTGTTATTATAATGTGTTATTGTAGTGCAATGTTATTATAATGTGTTATTGTAGTGCAGTGTTACTATAATGTGTTATTGTAGTGCAGTGTTATTATAATGTGTTATTGTAGTGCAGTGTTATTATAATGTGTTATTGTAGTGCAATGTTATTATAATGTGTTATTGTAGTGCAATGTTACTATAATGTGTTATTGTAGTGCAGTGTTATCATAATGTGTTATTGTAGTGCAGTGTTATTATAATGTGTTATTGTAGTGCAATGTTATTATAATGTGTTATTGTAGTGCAGTGTTATTATAGTGTGTTATTGTAGTGCAGTGTTATTATAATGTGTTATTGTAGTGCAGTGTTATTATAATGTGTTATTGTAGTGCAGTGTTATTATAATGTGTTATTGTAGTGCAGTGTTATTATAATGTGTTATTGTAGTGCAATGTTATTATAATGTGTTATTGTAGTGCAGTGTTATTATAATGTGTTATTGTAGTGCAGTGTTATTATAATGTGTTATTGTAGTGCAATGTTATTATAATGTGTTATTGTAGTGCAGTGTTATTATAATGTGTTATTGTAGTGCAATGTTATTATAATGTGTTATTGTAGTGCAATGTTATTATAATGTGTTATTGTAGTGCAGTGTTATTATAGTGTGTTATTGTAGTGCAGTGTTATTATAATGTGTTATTATAATGTGTTATTGTAGTGCAGTGTTATTATAATGTGTTATTGTAGTGCAGTGTTATTATAATGTGTTATTATAATGTGTTATTGTAGTGCAATGTTATTATAATGTGTTATTGTAGTCCAATGTTATTATAATGTGTTATTGTAGTGCAGTGTTATTATAATGTGTTATTGTAGTGCAGTGTTATTATAATGTGTTATTATAATGTGTTATTGTAGTGCAATGTTATTATAATGTGTTATTGTAGTGCAATGTTAGTATAATGTGTTATTGTAGTGCAGTGTTATTATAATGTGTTATTGTAGTGCAGTGTTATTATAATGTGTTATTGTAGTGCAATGTTATTATAATGTGTTATTGTAGTGCAGTGTTATTATAATGTGTTATTGTAGTGCAGTGTTATTATAATGTGTTATTGTAGTGCAATGTTATTATAATGTGTTATTGTAGTGCAGTGTTATTATAATGTGTTATTGTAGTGCAGTGTTATTATAGTGTGTTATTGTAGTGCAGTGTTATTATAATGTGTTATTGTAGTGCAGTGTTACTATAATGTGTTATTGTAGTGCAGTGTTATTATAATGTGTTATTGTAGTGCAGTGTTATTATAATGTGTTATTGTAGTGCAATGTTATTATAATGTGTTATTGTAGTGCAATGTTATTATAATGTGTTATTGTAGTGCAGTGTTATTATAGTGTGTTATTGTAGTGCAGTGTTATTATAATGTGTTATTGTAGTGCAGTGTTATTATAATGTGTTATTGTAGTGCAGTGTTATTATAATGTGTTATTGTAGTGCAATGTTATTATAATGTGTTATTGTAGTGCAGTGTTATTATAATGTGTTATTGTAGTGCAGTGTTATTATAATGTGTTATTGTAGTGCAGTGTTATTATAATGTGTTATAGTAGTGCAGTGTTATTATAATGTGTTATTGTAGTGCAATGTTATTATAATGTGTTATTGTAGTGCAGTGTTACTATAATGTGTTATTGTAGTGCAGTGTTATTATAATGTGTTATTGTAGTGCAGTGTTATTATAATGTGTTATTGTAGTGCAATGTTATTATAATGTGTTATTGTAGTGCAATGTTATTATAATGTGTTATTGTAGTGCAGTGTTATTATAGTGTGTTATTGTAGTGCAGTGTTATTATAATGTGTTATTGTAGTGCAGTGTTATTATAATGTGTTATTGTAGTGCAATGTTATTATAATGTGTTATTGTAGTGCAATGTTATTATAATGTGTTATTGTAGTGCAGTGTTATTATAATGTGTTATTGTAGTGCAGTGTTATTATAATGTGTTATTGTAGTGCAATGTTATTATAATGTGTTATTGTAGTGCAGTGTTATTATAATATGTTATTGTAGTGCAATGTTATTATAATGTGTTATTGTAGTGCAATGTTATTATAATGTGTTATTGTAGTGCAGTGTTATTATAATGTGTTATTGTAGTGCAGTGTTATTATAATGTGTTATTGTAGTGCAATGTTATTATAATGTGTTATTGTAGTGCAATGTTATTATAATGTGTTATTGTAGTGCAGTGTTATTATAATGTGTTATTGTAGTGCAGTGTTATTATAATGTGTTATTGTAGTGCAATGTTATTATAATGTGTTATTGTGGTGCAATGTTATTATAATGTGTTATTGTAGTGCAGTGTTATTATAATGTGTTATTGTAGTGCAGTGTTACTATAATGTGTTATTGTAGTGCAGTGTTATTATAATGTGTTATTGTAGTGCAATGTTATTATAATGTGTTATTGTAGTGCAATGTTATTATAATGTGTTATTGTAGTGCAGTGTTATTATAATGTGTTATTGTAGTGCAGTGTTATTATAATGTGTTATTGTAGTGCAGTGTTATTATAGTGTGTTATTGTGGTGCAATGTTATTATAATGTGTTATTGTAGTGCAGTGTTATTATAATGTGTTATTGTAGTGCAATGTTATTATAATGTGTTATTGTAGTGCAATGTTATTATAATGTGTTATTGTAGTGCAGTGTTATTATAATGTGTTATTGTAGTGCAGTGTTATTATAATGTGTTATTGTAGTGCAGTGTTATTATAGTGTGTTATTGTGGTGCAATGTTATTATAATGTGTTATTGTAGTGCAGTGTTATTATAGTGTGTTATTGTGGTGCAGTGTTATTATAATGTGTTATTGTATTGCAGTGTTATTATAATGTGTTATTGTAGTGCAATGTTATTATAATGTGTTATTGTAGTGCAGTGTTATTATAAGGTGTTATTGTAGTGCAGTGTTATTATAATGTGTTATTGTAGTGCAGTGTTATTATAGTGTGTTATTGTAGTGCAGTGTTATTATAATGTGTTATTGTAGTGCAGTGTTATTATAATGTGTTATTGTAGTGCAGTGTTATTATAGTGTGTTATTGTGGTGCAATGTTATTATAATGTGTTATTGTAGTGCAGTGTTATTATAATGTGTTATTGTAGTGCAGTGTTATTATAGTGTGTTATTGTAGTGCAGTGTTATTATAATGTGTTATTGTAGTGCAGTGTTATTATAGTGTGTTATTGTGGTGCAATGTTATTATAATGTGTTATTGTAGTGCAGTGTTATAATAGTGTGTTATTGTAGTGCAGTGTTATTATAATGTGTTATTGTATTGCAGTGTTATTATAATGTGTTATTGTAGTGCAATGTTATTATAATGTGTTATTGTAGTGCAGTGTTACTATAATGTGTTATTGTAGTGCAGTGTTATTATAATGTGTTATTGTAGTGCAATGTTATTATAATGTGTTATTGTAGTGCAGTGTTATTATAATGTTATTGTAGTGCAGTGTCAGTGTAATGTGTTATTGTAGTGCAGTGTTATTATAATGTGTTATTGTAGTGCAGTGTTATTATAGTTTGTTATTGTAGTGCAGTGTTATTATAATGTGTTATTGTAGTGCAGTGTTATTATAATGTGTTATTGTAGTGCAGTGTTATTATAGTTTGTTATTGTAGTGCAGTGTTATTATAATGTGTTATTGTAGTGCAGTGTCAGTATAGTGTGTTATTGTAGTGCAGTGTTATTATAATGTGTTATTGTAGTGCAGTGTTATTATAATGTGTTATTGTAGTGCAGTGTTATTATAATGTGTTATTGTAGTGCAGTGTTATTATAGTTTGTTATTGTAGTGCAGTGTTATTATAGTTTGTTATTGTAGTGCAGTGTTATAATAATGTGTTATTGTAGTGCAGTGTTATTATAGTGTGTTATTGTAGTGCAGTGTTATTATAATGTGTTATTGTAGTGCAGTGTCAGTATAATGTGTTATTGTAGTGCAGTGTTATTATAATGTGTTATTGTAGTGCAGTGTTATTATAGTTTGTTATTGTAGTGCAGTGTTATTATAGTTTGTTATTGTAGTGCGGTGTTATAATAATGTGTTATTGTAGTGCAGTGTTATTATAGTTTGTTATTGTAGTGCAGTGTTATTATAATGTATTATTGTAGTGCAGTGTTATTATAGTTTGTTATTGTAGTGCAGTGTTATAATAATGTGTTATTGTAGTGCAGTGTTATTATAATGTATTATTGTAGTGCAGTGTTATTATAGTTTGTTATTGTAGTGCAGTGTTATAATAATGTGTTATTGTAGTGCAGTGTTATTATAATGTGTTATTGTAGTGCAGTGTCAGTATAGTGTGTTATTGTAGTGCAGTGTTATTATAATGTGTTATTGTAGTGCAGTGTTATTATAGTTTGTTATTGTAGTGCGGTGTTATAATAATGTGTTATTGTAGTGCAGTGTTATTATAGTTTGTTATTGTAGTGCAGTGTTATTATAATGTGTTATTGTAGTGCAGTGTCAGTATAGTGTGTTATTGTAGTGCAGTGTTATTATAATGTGTTATTGTAGTGCAGTGTTATTATAATGTGTTATTGTAGTGCAGTGTTATTATAATGTGTTATTGTAGTGCAGTGTTATTATAGTGTGTTATTGTAGTGCAGTGTTATTATAATGTGTTATTGTAGTGCAATGTTATTATAATGTGTTATTGTAGTGCAGTGTTATTATAATGTGTTATTATAATGTGTTATTGTAGTGCAATGTTATTATAATGTGTTATTGTAGTGCAGTGTTATTATAATGTGTTATTGTAGTGCAGTGTCAGTATAGTGTGTTATTGTAGTGCAGTGTTATTATAATGTGTTATTGTAGTGCAATGTTATTATAATGTGTTATTGTAGTGCAGTGTTATTATAATGTGTTATTGTAGTGCAGTGTTATTATAGTGTGTTATTGTAGTGCAGTGTTATTATAATGTGTTACTGTAGTGCAATGTTATTATAATGTGTTATTGTAGTGCAGTGTTATTATAATGTGTTATTGTAGTGCAATGTTATTATAATGTGTTATTGTAGTGCAATGTTATTATAATGTGTTATTGTAGTGCAGTGTTACTATAATGTGTTATTGTAGTGCAGTGTTATTATAATGTGTTATTGTAGTGCAATGTTATTATAATGTGTTATTGTAGTGCAGTGTTATTATAATGTGTTATTGTAGTGCAATGTTATTATAATGTGTTATTGTAGTGCAATGTTATTATAATGTGTTATTGTAGTGCAGTGTTACTATAATGTGTTATTGTAGTGCAGTGTTATTATAATGTGTTATTGTAGTGCAATGTTATTATAATGTGTTATTGTAGTGCAATGTTATTATAATGTGTTATTGTAGTGCAGTGTTACTATAATGTGTTATTGTAGTGCAGTGTTATTATAATGTGTTATTGTAGTGCAGTGTTATTATAATGTGTTATTGTAGTGCAGTGTTATTATAATGTGTTATTGTAGTGCAATGTTATTATAATGTGTTATTGTAGTGCAATGTTATTATAATGTGTTATTGTAGTGCAGTGTTATTATAGTGTGTTATTGTAGTGCAGTGTTATTATAATGTGTTATTGTAGTGCAGTGTTATTATAATGTGTTATTGTAGTGCAATGTTATTATAATGTGTTATTGTAGTGCAGTGTTATTATAATGTGTTATTGTAGTGCAATGTTATTATAATGTGTTATTGTAGTGCAATGTTATTATAATGTGTTATTGTAGTGCAGTGTTATTATAATATGTTATTGTAGTGCAATGTTATTATAATGTGTTATTGTAGTGCAATGTTATTATAATGTGTTATTGTAGTGCAGTGTTATTATAATGTGTTATTGTAGTGCAGTGTTATTATAATGTGTTATTGTAGTGCAATGTTATTATAATGTGTTATTGTAGTGCAGTGTTACTATAATGTGTTATTGTAGTGCAATGTTATTATAATGTGTTATTGTAGTGCAGTGTTATTATAATGTGTTATTGTAGTGCAGTGTTATTATAATGTGTTATTGTAGTGCAATGTTATTATAATGTGTTATTGTGGTGCAATGTTATTATAATGTGTTATTGTAGTGCAGTGTTATTATAATGTGTTATTGTAGTGCAGTGTTATTATAGTGTGTTATTGTGGTGCAATGTTATTATAATGTGTTATTGTAGTGCAGTGTTATTATAGTGTGTTATTGTAGTGCAGTGTTATTATAATGTGTTATTGTAGTGCAGTGTTATTATAATGTGTTATTGTATTGCAGTGTTATTATAATGTGTTATTGTAGTGCAGTGTTATTATAATGTGTTATTGTAGTGCAGTGTTATTATAATGTGTTATTGTAGTGCAGTGTTATTATAGTGTGTTATTGTGGTGCAATGTTATTATAATGTGTTATTGTAGTGCAGTGTTATTATAGTGTGTTATTGTAGTGCAGTGTTATTATAATGTGTTATTGTAGTGCAGTGTTATTATAGTGTGTTATTGTGGTGCAATGTTATTATAATGTGTTATTGTAGTGCAGTGTTATTATAGTGTGTTATTGTAGTGCAGTGTTATTATAATGTGTTATTGTATTGCAGTGTTATTATAATGTGTTATTGTAGTGCAATGTTATTATAATGTGTTATTGTAGTGCAGTGTTATTATAATGTGTTATTGTAGTGCAGTGTTATTATAATGTGTTATTGTAGTGCAGTGTTATTATAGTGTGTTATTGTAGTGCAGTGTTATTATAATGTGTTATTGTAGTGCAGTGTTATTATAATGTGTTATTGTATTGCAGTGTTATTATAATGTGTTATTGTAGTGCAGTGTTATTATAATGTGTTATTGTAGTGCAGTGTTATTATAATGTGTTATTGTAGTGCAGTGTTATTATAGTGTGTTATTGTGGTGCAATGTTATTATAATGTGTTATTGTAGTGCAGTGTTATTATAGTGTGTTATTGTAGTGCAGTGTTATTATAATGTGTTATTGTAGTGCAGTGTTATTATAGTGTGTTATTGTGGTGCAATGTTATTATAATGTGTTATTGTAGTGCAGTGTTATAATAGTGTGTTATTGTAGTGCAGTGTTATTATAATGTGTTATTGTATTGCAGTGTTATTATAATGTGTTATTGTAGTGCAATGTTATTATAATGTGTTATTGTAGTGCAGTGTTACTATAATGTGTTATTGTAGTGCAGTGTTATTATAATGTGTTATTGTAGTGCAATGTTATTATAATGTGTTATTGTAGTGCAGTGTTATTATAATGTTATTGTAGTGCAGTGTCAGTGTAATGTGTTATTGTAGTGCAGTGTTATTATAATGTGTTATTGTAGTGCAGTGTTATTATAGTTTGTTATTGTAGTGCAGTGTTATTATAATGTGTTATTGTAGTGCAGTGTCAGTATAATGTGTTATTGTAGTGCAGTGTTATTATAATGTGTTATTGTAGTGCAGTGTTATTATAATGTGTTATTGTAGTGCAGTGTTATTATAATGTGTTATTGTAGTGCAGTGTTATTATAGTTTGTTATTGTAGTGCAGTGTTATTATAGTTTGTTATTGTAGTGCAGTGTTATAATAATGTGTTATTGTAGTGCAGTGTTATTATAGTGTGTTATTGTAGTGCAGTGTTATTATAATGTGTTATTGTAGTGCAGTGTCAGTATAATGTGTTATTGTAGTGCAGTGTTATTATAATGTGTTATTGTAGTGCAGTGTTATTATAGTTTGTTATTGTAGTGCAGTGTTATTATAGTTTGTTATTGTAGTGCGGTGTTATAATAATGTGTTATTGTAGTGCAGTGTTATTATAGTTTGTTATTGTAGTGCAGTGTTATTATAATGTATTATTGTAGTGCAGTGTTATTATAGTTTGTTATTGTAGTGCAGTGTTATAATAATGTGTTATTGTAGTGCAGTGTTATTATAATGTGTTATTGTAGTGCAGTGTCAGTATAGTGTGTTATTGTAGTGCAGTGTTATTATAGTGTGTTATTGTAGTGCAGTGTTATTATAATGTGTTACTGTAGTGCAATGTTATTATAATGTGTTATTGTAGTGCAGTGTTATTGTAGTGCAGTGTTATTATAATGTGTTATTGCAGTGCAGTGTTATTATAATGTGTTATTGTAGTGCAGTGTCAGTATAGTGTGTTATTGTAGTGCAGTGTTATTATAATGTGTTATTGTAGTGCAGTGTTATTATAATGTGTTATTGTAGTGCAGTGTTATTATAATGTGTTATTATAATGTGTTATTGTAGTGCAATGTTATTATAATGTGTTATTGTAGTGCAGTGTTATTATAATGTGTTATTGTAGTGCAGTGTCAGTATAGTGTGTTATTGTAGTGCAGTGTTATTATAATGTGTTATTGTAGTGCAATGTTATTATAATGTGTTATTGTAGTGCAGTGTTATTATAATGTGTTATTGTAGTGCAGTGTTATTATAGTTTGTTATTGTAGTGCAGTGTTATTATAGTTTGTTATTGTAGTGCAATGTTATTATAATGTGTTATTATAATGTGTTATTGTAGTGCAATGTTATTATAATGTGTTATTGTAGTGCAGTGTTATTATAATGTGTTATTGTAGTGCAGTGTCAGTATAGTGTGTTATTGTAGTGCAGTGTTATTATAATGTGTTATTGTAGTGCAGTGTTATTATAATGTGTTATTGTAGTGCAATGTTATTATAATGTGTTATTGTAGTGCAGTGTTATTATAATGTGTTATTGTAGTGCAGTGTTATTATAGTGTGTTATTGTAGTGCAGTGTTATTATAATGTGTTACTGTAGTGCAATGTTATTATAATGTGTTATTGTAGTGCAGTGTTATTGTAGTGCAGTGTTATTATAATGTGTTATTGCAGTGCAGTGTTATTATAATGTGTTATTGTAGTGCAGTGTCAGTATAGTGTGTTATTGTAGTGCAGTGTTATTATAATGTGTTATTGTAGTGCAGTGTTATTATAATGTGTTATTGTAGTGCAGTGTTATTATAATGTGTTATTATAATGTGTTATTGTAGTGCAATGTTATTATAATGTGTTATTGTAGTGCAGTGTTATTATAATGTGTTATTGTAGTGCAGTGTCAGTATAGTGTGTTATTGTAGTGCAGTGTTATTATAATGTGTTACTGTAGTGCAATGTTATTATAATGTGTTATTGTAGTGCAGTGTTATTATAATGTGTTATTGTAGTGCAGTGTTATTATAATGTGTTATTATAATGTGTTATTGTAGTGCAGTGTTATTATAATGTGTTATTGTAGTGCAGTGTTATTATAATGTGTTATTGTAGTGCAGTGTCAGTATAGTGTGTTATTGTAGTGCAGTGTTATTATAATGTGTTATTGTAGTGCAATGTTATTATAATGTGTTATTGTAGTGCAGTGTTATTATAATGTGTTATTATAATGTGTTATTGTAGTGCAATGTTATTATAATGTGTTATTGTAGTGCAGTGTTATTATAATGTGTTATTGTAGTGCAGTGTCAGTATAGTGTGTTATTGTAGTGCAGTGTTATTATAATGTGTTATTGTAGTGCAATGTTATTATAATGTGTTATTGTAGTGCAGTGTTATTATAATGTGTTATTGTAGTGCAGTGTTATTATAGTTTGTTATTGTAGTGCAGTGTTATTATAGTTTGTTATTGTAGTGCAGTGTTATTATAATGTGTTATTGTAGTGCAGTGTTATTATAATGTGTTATTGTAGTGCAGTGTTATTATAATGTGTTATTATAATGTGTTATTGTAGTGCAATGTTATTATAATGTGTTATTGTAGTACAGTGTCAGTATAATGTGTTATTGTAGTGCAGTGTTATTATAATGTGTTATTGTAGTGCAGTGTTATTATAGTTTGTTATTGTAGTGCAGTGTTATTATAATGTATTATTGTAGTGCAGTGTTATTATAGTTTGTTATTGTAGTGCAGTGTTATAATAATGTGTTATTGTAGTGCAGTGTTATTATAATGTGTTATTGTAGTGCAATGTTATTATAATGTGTTATTGTGGTGCAATGTTATTATAATGTGTTATTGTAGTGCAGTGTTATTATAATGTGTTATTGTAGTGCAGTGTTATAATGTGTTATTGTAGTGCAGTGTTATTATAATGTGTTATTGTAGTGCAATGTTATTATAATGTGTTATTGTAGTGCAGTGTTATTATAATGTGTTATTATAACGTGTTATTGTAGTGCAGTGTTATTATAATGTGTTATTGTAGTGCAGTGTTATTATAATGTGTTATTGTAGTACAGTGTTATTATAATGTGTTATTGTAGTGCAATGTTATTATAATGTGTTATTGTGGTGCAATGTTATTATAATGTGTTATTGTAGTGCAGTGTTATTATAATGTGTTATTGTAGTGCAGTGTTATTATAATGTGTTATTGTAGTGCAATGTTATTATAATGTGTTATTGTAGTGCAGTGTTATTATAATGTGTTATTATAATGTGTTATTGTAGTGCAATGTTATTATAATGTGTTATTGTAATGCAGTGTTATTATAATGTGTTATTGTAGTGCAGTGTCAGTATAGTGTGTTATTGTAGTGCAGTGTTATTATAATGTGTTATTGTAGTGCAATGTTATTATAATGTGTTATTGTAGTGCAGTGTTATTATAATGTGTTATTGTAGTGCAGTGTTATTATAGTGTGTTATTGTAGTGCAGTGTTATTATAATGTGTTACTGTAGTGCAATGTTATTATAATGTGTTATTGTAGTGCAGTGTTATTGTAGTGCAGTGTTATTATAATGTGTTATTGCAGTGCAGTGTTATTATAATGTGTTATGGTAGTGCAGTGTCAGTATAGTGTGTTATTGTAGTGCAGTGTTATTATAATGTGTTATTGTAGTGCAGTGTTATTATAATGTGTTATTATAATGTGTTATTGTAGTGCAATGTTATTATAATGTGTTATTGTAGTGCAGTGTTATTATAATGTGTTATTGTAGTGCAGTGTCAGTATAGTGTGTTATTGTAGTGCAGTGTTATTATAATGTGTTATTGTAGTGCAATGTTATTATAATGTGTTATTGTAGTGCAGTGTTATTATAATGTGTTATTGTAGTGCAGTGTTATTATAGTGTGTTATTGTAGTGCAGTGTTATTATAGTTTGTTATTGTAGTGCAGTGTTATTATAATGTGTTATTGTAGTGCAGTGTTATTATAATGTGTTATTGTAGTGCAGTGTTATAATGTGTTATTGTAGTGCAGTGTTATTATAATGTGTTATTGTAGTGCAATGTTATTATAATGTGTTATTGTAGTGCAGTGTTATTGTAGTGCAGTGTTATTATAATGTGTTATTGCAGTGCAGTGTTATTATAATGTGTTATTGTAGTGCAGTGTCAGTATAGTGTGTTATTGTAGTGCAGTGTTATTATAATGTGTTATTGTAGTGCAGTGTTATTATAATGTGTTATTGTAGTGCAGTGTTATTATAATGTGTTATTATAATGTGTTATTGTAGTGCAATGTTATTATAATGTGTTATTGTAGTGCAGTGTTATTATAATGTGTTATTGTAGTGCAGTGTCAGTATAGTGTGTTATTGTAGTGCAGTGTTATTATAATGTGTTATTGTAGTGCAATGTTATTATAATGTGTTATTGTAGTGCAGTGTTATTATAATGTGTTATTGTAGTGCAGTGTTATTATAGTTTGTTATTGTAGTGCAGTACTATTATAGTTTGTTATTGTAGTGCAGTGTTATTATAATGTGTTATTGTAGTGCAGTGTTATTATAATGTGTTATTGTAGTGCAGTGTCAGTATAGTGTGTTATTGTAGTGCAGTGTTATTATAATGTGTTATTGTAGTGCAATGTTATTATAATGTGTTATTGTAGTGCAGTGTTATTATAATGTGTTATTATAATGTGTTATTGTAGTGCAATGTTATTATAATGTGTTATTGTAGTGCAGTGTTATTATAATGTGTTATTGTAGTGCAGTGTCAGTATAGTGTGTTATTGTAGTGCAGTGTTATTATAATGTGTTATTGTAGTGCAATGTTATTATAATGTGTTATTGTAGTGCAGTGTTATT
Source organism: Rana muscosa (assembly GCA_029206835.1). Taxonomy (NCBI): domain Eukaryota; kingdom Metazoa; phylum Chordata; class Amphibia; order Anura; family Ranidae; genus Rana; species Rana muscosa. Next base: position 263,819,481 of record CM055123.1, on the reverse strand, counting down.
ATAATGTGTTATTGTAGTGCAGTGTTATTATAGTTTGTTATTGTAGTGCAGTGTTATTATAGTTTGTTATTGTAGTGCAGTGTTATTATAATGTGTTATTGTAGTGCAGTGTTATTATAATGTGTTATTGTAGTGCATTGTTATTATAATGTGTTATTATAATGTGTTATTGTAGTGCAATGTTATTATAATGTGTTATTGTAGTGCAGTGTTATTATAATGTGTTACTGTAGTGCAATGTTATTATAATGTGTTATTGTAGTGCAGTGTTATTGTAGTGCAGTGTTATTATAATGTGTTATTGCAGTGCAGTGTTATTATAATGTGTTATTGTAGTGCAGTGTCAGTATAGTGTGTTATTGTAGTGCAGTGTTATTATAATGTGTTATTGTAGTGCAGTGTTATTATAATGTGTTATTGTAGTGCAGTGTTATTATAATGTGTTATTATAATGTGTTATTGTAGTGCAATGTTATTATAATGTGTTATTGTAGTGCAGTGTTATTATAATGTGTTATTGTAGTGCAGTGTCAGTATAGTGTGTTATTGTAGTGCAGTGTTATTATAATGTGTTATTGTAGTGCAATGTTATTATAATGTGTTATTGTAGTGCAGTGTTATTATAATGTGTTATTGTAGTGCAGTGTTATTATAGTTTGTTATTGTAGTGCAGTGTTATTATAGTTTGTTATTGTAGTGCAGTGTTATTATAATGTGTTATTGTAGTGCAGTGTTATTATAATGTGTTATTGTAGTGCAGTGTTATTATAATGTGTTATTATAATGTGTTATTGTAGTGCAATGTTATTATAATGTGTTATTGTAGTACAGTGTCAGTATAATGTGTTATTGTAGTGCAGTGTTATTATAATGTGTTATTGTAGTGCAGTGTTATTATAGTTTGTTATTGTAGTGCAGTGTTATTATAATGTGTTATTGTAGTGCAGTGTTATTATAATGTGTTATTGTAGTGCAATGTTATTATAATGTGTTATTGTGGTGCAATGTTATTATAATGTGTTATTGTAGTGCAGTGTTATTATAATGTGTTATTGTAGTGCAGTGTTATTATAATGTGTTATTATAACGTGTTATTGTAGTACAGTGTTATTATAATGTGTTATTGTAGTGCAATGTTATTATAATGTGTTATTGTGGTGCAATGTTATTATAATGTGTTATTGTAGTGCAGTGTTATTATAATGTGTTATTGTAGTGCAGTGTTATAATGTGTTATTGTAGTGCAGTGTTATTATAATGTGTTATTGTAGTGCAATGTTATTATAATGTGTTATTGTAGTGCAGTGTTATTATAATGTGTTATTGTAGTGCAGTGTTATTATAATGTGTTATTGTAGTGCAGTGTTATTATAATGTGTTATTATAACGTGTTATTGTAGTACAGTGTTATTATAATGTGTTATTGTAGTGCAATGTTATTATAATGTGTTATTGTGGTGCAATGTTATTATAATGTGTTATTGTAGTGCAGTGTTATTATAATGTGTTATTGTAGTGCAGTGTTATTATAATGTGTTATTGTAGTGCAATGTTATTATAATGTGTTATTGTAGTGCAGTGTTATTATAATGTGTTATTATAATGTGTTATTGTAGTGCAATGTTATTATAATGTGTTATTGTAATGCAGTGTTATTATAATGTGTTATTGTAGTGCAGTGTTATTATAATGTGTTATTGTAGTGCAATGTTATTATAATGTGTTATTGTAGTGCAGTGTTATTATAATGTGTTATTGTAGTGCAGTGTTATTATAGTGTGTTATTGTAGTGCAGTGTTATTATAATGTGTTACTGTAGTGCAATGTTATTATAATGTGTTATTGTAGTGCAGTGTTATTGTAGTGCAGTGTTATTATAATGTGTTATTGTAGTGCAGTGTTATTATAATGTGTTATTGTAGTGCAGTGTTATTATAATGTGTTATTATAATGTGTTATTGTAGTGCAATGTTATTATAATGTGTTATTGTAGTGCAGTGTTATTATAATGTGTTATTGTAGTGCAGTGTCAGTATAGTGTGTTATTGTAGTGCAGTGTTATTATAATGTGTTATTGTAGTGCAATGTTATTATAATGTGTTATTGTAGTGCAGTGTTATTATAATGTGTTATTGTAGTGCAGTGTTATTATAGTTTGTTATTGTAGTGCAGTGTTATTATAGTTTGTTATTGTAGTGCAGTGTTATTATAATGTGTTATTGTAGTGCAGTGTTATTATAATGTGTTATTGTAGTGCAGTGTTATTATAATGTGTTATTATAATGTGTTATTGTAGTGCAATGTTATTATAATGTGTTATTGTAGTACAGTGTCAGTATAATGTGTTATTGTAGTGCAGTGTTATTATAATGTGTTATTGTAGTGCAGTGTTATTATAGTTTGTTATTGTAGTGCAGTGTTATTATAATGTATTATTGTAGTGCAGTGTTATTATAGTTTGTTATTGTAGTGCAGTGTTATAATAATGTGTTATTGTAGTGCAGTGTTATTATAATGTGTTATTGTAGTGCAGTGTTATTATAATGTGTTATTGTAGTGCAGTGTTATTATAATGTGTTATTGTAGTACAGTGTTATTATAATGTGTTATTGTAGTGCAATGTTATTATAATGTGTTATTGTAGTGCAGTGTTATAATGTGTTATTGTAGTGCAGTGTTATTATAATGTGTTATTGTAGTGCAATGTTATTATAATGTGTTATTGTAGTGCAGTGTTATTATAATGTGTTATTATAACGTGTTATTGTAGTGCAGTGTTATTATAATGTGTTATTGTAGTGCAGTGTTATTATAATGTGTTATTGTAGTACAGTGTTATTATAATGTGTTATTGTAGTGCAATGTTATTATAATGTGTTATTGTGGTGCAATGTTATTATAATGTGTTATTGTAGTGCAGTGTTATTATAATGTGTTATTGTAGTGCAGTGTTATTATAATGTGTTATTGTAGTGCAATGTTATTATAATGTGTTATTGTAGTGCAGTGTCAGTATAAACTGTTATTGTAGTGCAATGTTATTATAATGTGTTATTGCAGTGCAGTGTTATTATAATGTGTTATTGTAGTGCAGTGTTATTATAGTTTGTTATTGTAGTGCAGTGTTATTATAATGTGTTATTGTAGTGCAGTGTTATTATAATGTGTTATTGTAGTGCAGTGTTATTATAATGTGTTATTATAATGTGTTATTGTAGTGCAATGTTATTATAATGTGTTATTGTAGTGCAGTGTTATTATAATGTGTTATTGTAGTGCAGTGTTATTATAGTGTGTTATTGTAGTGCAGTGTTATTATAGTTTGTTATTGTAGTGCAGTGTTATTATAATGTATTATTGTAGTGCAGTGTTATTATAGTTTGTTATTGTAGTGCAGTGTTATAATAATGTGTTATTGTAGTGCAGTGTTATTATAATTTGTTATTGTAGTGCAGTGTTATTATAGTTTGTTATTGCAGTGCAGTGTTATTATAATGTGTTATTGTAGTGCAGTGTTATTATAATGTGTTATTGTAGTGCAGTGTTATTATAATGTGTTATTGTAGTGCAGTGTTATTATAGTGTGTTATTGTAGTGCAGTGTTATTATAATGTGTTATTGTAGTGCAATGTTATTATAATGTGTTATTGTAGTGCAGTGTTATTATAATGTGTTATTATAATGTGTTATTGTAGTGCAATGTTATTATAATGTGTTATTGTAGTGCAGTGTTATTATAATGTGTTATTGTAGTGCAGTGTCAGTATAGTGTGTTATTGTAGTGCAGTGTTATTATAATGTGTTATTGTAGTGCAATGTTATTATAATGTGTTATTGTAGTGCAGTGTTATTATAATGTGTTATTGTAGTGCAGTGTTATTATAGTTTGTTATTGTAGTGCAGTGTTATTATAATGTGTTATTGTAGTGCAGTGTTATTATAATGTGTTATTATAATGTGTTATTGTAGTGCAATGTTATTATAATGTGTTATTGTAGTACAGTGTCAGTATAATGTGTTATTGTAGTGCAGTGTTATTATAATGTGTTATTGTAGTGCAGTGTTATTATAATGTGTTATTATAATGTGTTATTGTAGTGCAATGTTATTATAATGTGTTATTGTAGTACAGTGTCAGTATAATGTGTTATTGTAGTGCAGTGTTATTATAATGTGTTATTGTAGTGCAGTGTTATTATAATGTGTTATTATAATGTGTTATTGTAGTGCAGTGTTATTATAATGTGTTATTGTAGTGCAGTGTTATTATAGTTTGTTATTGTAGTGCAGTGTTATTATAATGTATTATTGTAGTGCAGTGTTATTATAGTTTGTTATTGTAGTGCAGTGTTATAATAATGTGTTATTGTAGTGCAGTGTTATTATAATGTGTTATTGTAGTGCAGTGTTATTATAATGTGTTATTGTAGTGCAATGTTATTATAATGTGTTATTGTGGTGCAATGTTATTATAATGTGTTATTGTAGTGCAGTGTTATTATAATGTGTTATTGTAGTGCAGTGTTATTATAATGTGTTATTATAGTGCAATGTTATTATAATGTGATATTGTAGTGCAGTGTTATTATAATGTGTTATTGTAGTGCAGTGTTATTATAATGTGTTATTATAACGTGTTATTGTAGTGCAGTGTTATTATAATGTGTTATTGTAGTGCAGTGTTATTATAATGTGTTATTGTAGTGCAGTGTTATTATAATGTGTTATTATAACGTGTTATTGTAGTGCAGTGTTATTATAATGTGTTATTGTAGTACAGTGTTATTATAATGTGTTATTGTAGTGCAATGTTATTATAATGTGTTATTGTGGTGCAATGTTATTATAATGTGTTATTGTAGTGCAGTGTTATTATAATGTGTTATTGTAGTGCAGTGTTATTATAATGTGTTATTGTAGTGCAGTGTTATTATAATGTGTTATTATAGTGCAATGTTATTATAATGTGATATTGTAGTGCAGTGTTATTATAATGTGTTATTGTAGTGCAGTGTTATTATAATGTGTTATTGTAGTACAGTGTTATTATAATGTGTTATTGTAGTGCAATGTTATTATAATGTGTTATTGTGGTGCAATGTTATTATAATGTGTTATTGTAGTGCAGTGTTATTATAATGTGTTATTGTAGTGCAGTGTTATTATAATGTGTTATTGTAGTGCAATGTTATTATAATGTGTTATTGTAGTGCAGTGTCAGTATAAACTGTTATTGTAGTGCAATGTTATTATAATGTGTTATTGCAGTGCAGTGTTATTATAATGTGTTATTGTAGTGCAGTGTTATTATAGTTTGTTATTGTAGTGCAGTGTTATTATAATGTGTTATTGTAGTGCAGTGTTATTATAATGTGTTATTGTAGTGCAGTGTTATTATAATGTGTTATTGTAGTGCAGTGTCAGTATAATGTGTTATTGTAGTGCAGTGTTATTATAATGTGTTATTGTAGTGCAGTGTTATTATAATGTGTTATTGTAGTGCAGTGTTATTATAGTTTGTTATTGTAGTGCAGTGTTATTATAATGTGTTATTGTAGTGCAGTGTCAGTATAGTGTGTTATTGTAGTGCAGTGTTATTATAATGTGTTATTGTAGTGCAGTGTTATTATAATGTGTTATTGTAGTGCAGTGTTATTATAGTTTGTTATTGTAGTGCAGTGTTATTATAATGTATTATTGTAGTGCAGTGTTATTATAGTTTGTTATTGTAGTGCAGTGTTATAATAATGTGTTATTGTAGTGCAGTGTTATTATAATGTGTTATTGTAGTGCAATGTTATTATAATGTGTTATTGTAGTGCAATGTTATTATAGTGTGTTATTGTAGTGCAGTGTTATTATAATGTGTTATTGTAGTGCAGTGTTATTATAGTTTGTTATTGTAGTGCAGTGTTATAATAATGTGTTATTGTAGTGCAGTGTTATTATAGTTTGTTATTGTAGTGCAGTGTTATTATAATGTGTTATTGTAGTGCAGTGTCAGTATAGTGTGTTATTGTAGTGCAGTGTTATTATAATGTGTTATTGTAGTGCAGTGTTATTATAATGTGTTATTGTAGTGCAGTGTTATTATAATGTGTTATTGTAGTGCAGTGTTATTATAGTGTGTTATTGTAGTGCAGTGTTATTATAATGTGTTATTGTAGTGCAATGTTATTATAATGTGTTATTGTAGTGCAGTGTTATTATAATGTGTTATTATAATGTGTTATTGTAGTGCAATGTTATTATAATGTGTTATTGTAGTGCAGTGTCAGTATAGTGTGTTATTGTAGTGCAGTGTTATTATAATGTGTTATTGTAGTGCAATGTTATTATAATGTGTTATTGTAGTGCAGTGTTATTATAATGTGTTATTGTAGTGCAGTGTTATTATAGTTTGTTATTGTAGTGCAGTGTTATTATAATGTGTTATTGTAGTGCAGTGTTATTATAATGTGTTATTATAATGTGTTATTGTAGTGCAATGTTATTATAATGTGTTATTGTAGTACAGTGTCAGTATAATGTGTTATTGTAGTGCAGTGTTATTATAATGTGTTATTGTAGTGCAGTGTTATTATAGTTTGTTATTGTAGTGCAGTGTTATTATAATGTATTATTGTAGTGCAGTGTTATTATAGTTTGTTATTGTAGTGCAGTGTTATTATAATGTGTTATTATAATGTGTTATTGTAGTGCAATGTTATTATAATGTGTTATTGTAGTACAGTGTCAGTATAATGTGTTATTGTAGTGCAGTGTTATTATAATGTGTTATTGTAGTGCAGTGTTATTATAGTTTGTTATTGTAGTGCAGTGTTATAATAATGTGTTATTGTAGTGCAGTGTTATTATAATGTGTTATTGTAGTGCAGTGTCAGTATAGTGTGTTATTGTAGTGCAGTGTTATTATAATGTGTTATTGTAGTGCAGTGTTATTATAATGTGTTATTGTAGTGCAATGTTATTATAATGTGTTATTGTGGTGCAATGTTATTATAATGTGTTATTGTAGTGCAGTGTTATTATAATGTGTTATTGTAGTGCAGTGTTATTATAATGTGTTATTATAAAGTGTTATTTTAGTGGAATATTATTATAATGTGTTATTGTAGTGCAGTGTTATTATAATGTTATTGTAGTGCAGTGTTATTATAATGTGTTATTGTAGTGCAGTGTCAGTATAAACTGTTATTGTAGTGCAATGTTATTATAATGTGTTATTGTAGTGCAGTGTTATTATTATGTGTTATTGTAGTGCAGTGTTATAATAATGTGTTATTGTAGTGCAGTGTTATTATAATGTGTTATTGTAGTGCAGTGTTATTATAATGTGTTATTGTAGTGCAGTGTTATTATAATGTGTTATTGCAGTGCAATGTTATTATAATGTGTTATTGTAGTGCAGTGTTATTATAATGTTATTGTAGTGCAGTGTCAGTATAGTGTGTTATTGTAGTGCAGTGTTATTATAGTGTGTTATTGTAGTGCAGTGTCAGTATAATGTGTTATTGTAGTGCAGTGTTATTATAATGTGTTATTGTAGTGCAGTGTTATTATAGTTTGTTATTGTAGTGCAGTGTAATTATAATGTGTTATTGTAGTGCAGTGTCAGTATAGTGTGTTATTGTAGTGCAGTGTTATTATAGTGTGTTATTGTAGTGCAGTGTCAGTATAATGTGTTATTGTAGTGCAGTGTTATTATAACGTGTTATTATAGTGCAGTGTTATTATAATGTGTTATTGTAGTGCAGTGTTATTATAGTTTGTTATTGTAGTGCAGTGTTATTATAGTTTGTTATTGTAGTGCAGTGTTATTATAATGTGTTATTGTAGTGCAGTGTTATTGTAGTGCAGTGTTATTATAATGTGTTATTGTAGTGCAGTGTTATTATAATGTGTTATTGTAGTGCAGTGTTATTATAATGTGTTATTATAATGTGTTATTTTAGTGCAATGTTATTATAATGTGTTATTGTAGTGCAGTGTTATTATAATGTTATTGTAGTGCAGTGTCAGTATAATGAGTTATTGTAGTGCAGTGTTATTATAATGTGTTAATATAATGTGTTATTGTAGTGCAATGTTATTATAATGTGTTATTGTAGTGCAGTGTTATTATAATGTGTTATTGTAGTGCAGTGTCAGTATAGTGTGTTATTGTAGTGCAGTGTTATTATAATGTGTTATTGTAGTGCAGTGTCAGTATAGTGTGTTATTGTAGTGCAGTGTTATTATAATGTGTTATTGTAGTGCAATGTTATTATAATGTGTTATTGTAGTGCAGTGTTATTATAATGTGTTATTGTAGTGCAGTGTTATTATAGTTTGTTATTGTAGTGCAGTGTTATTATAATGTGTTATTGTAGTGCAGTGTTATTATAATGTGTTATTATAATGTGTTATTGTAGTGCAATGTTATTATAATGTGTTATTGTAGTACAGTGTCAGTATAATGTGTTATTGTAGTGCAGTGTTATTATAATGTGTTATTGTAGTGCAATGTTATAATAGTGTGTTATTGTAGTGCAGTGTTATTATAGTGTGTTATTGTAGTGCAGTGTTATTATAGTGCAGTGTTATTATAATGTATTATTGTAGTGCAGTGTTATTATAGTTTGTTATTGTAGTGCAGTGTAATAATAATGTGTTATTGTAGTGCAATGTTATTATAATGTGTTATTGTAGTGCAGTGTTATTATAATGTGTTATTGTAGTGCAGTGTTATTATAGTGTGTTATTGTAGTGCAGTGTTATTATAATGTGTTATTGTAGTGCAGTGTTATTATAGTTTGTTATTGTAGTGCAGTGTTATTATAATGTATTATTGTAGTGCAGTGTTATTATAGTTTGTTATTGTAGTGCAGTGTTATAATAATGTGTTATTGTAGTGCAATGTTATTATAATGTGTTATTGTAGTGCAGTGTTATTATAATGTGTTATTGTAGTGCAGTGTTATTATAATGTGTTATTGTAGTGCAGTGTTATTATAATGTGTTATTATAATGTGTTATTGTAATGCAATGTTATTATAATGTGTTATTGTAGTGCAGTGTCAGTATATTGTGTTATTGTAGTGCAGTGTTATTATAATGTGTTATTGTAGTGCAGTGTTATTATAATGTGTTATTATAATGTGTTATTGTAGTGCAATGTTATTATAATGTGTTATTGTAGTGCAGTGTCAGTATAATGTGTTATTGTAGTGCAGTGTTATTATAATGTGTTATTGTAGTGCAATGTTATTATAATGTGTTATTGTAGTGCAGTGTTACTATAATGTGTTATTGTAGTGCAGTGTTATTATAATGTGTTATTGTAGTGCAATGTTATTATAATGTGTTATTGTAGTGCAGTGTTATTATAATGTGTTATTGTAGTGCAGTGTTATTATAATGTGTTATTATAATGTGTTATTATAATGTGTTATTGTAGTGCAATGTTATTATAATGTGTTATTGTAGTGCAATGTTATTATAATGTGGTATTGTAGTGCAGTGTAATTATATTGTGTTATTGTAGTGCAGTGTTATTATAATGTATTATTGTAGTGCAGTGTTATTATAATGTGTTATTATAATGTGTTATTGTAGTGCAATGTTATTATAATGTGTTATTGTAGTGCAGTGTCAGTATAGTGTGTTATTGTAGTGCAGTGTTATTATAATGTGTTATTGTAGTGCAGTGTTATTATAATGTGTTATTATAATGTGTTATTGTAGTGCAATGTTATTATAATGTGTTATTGTAGTGCAGTGTCAGTATAATGTGTTATTGTAGTGCAGTGTTATTATAATGTGTTATTGTAGTGCAGTGTTATTATAGTTTGTTATTGTAGTGCAGTGTCAGTATAGCGTGTTATTGTAGTGCAGTGTTATTATAATGTGTTATTGTAGTGCAATGTTATTATAATGTGTTATTGTAGTGCAGTGTTACTATAATGTGTTATTTTAGTGCAGTGTTATTATGATGTGTTATTGTAGTGCAATGTTATTATAATGTGTTATTGTAGTGCAGTGTTATTATAATGTTATTGTAGTGCAGTGTTATTATAATGTGTTATTGTAGTGCAGTGTTATTATAGTTTGTTATTGTAGTGCAGTGTTATTATAGTGTGTTATTGTAGTGCAGTGTTATTATAATGTGTTATTGTAGTGCAGTGTTATTATAATGTGTTATTGTAGCGCAGTGTTATTATAGTGTGTTATTGTAGTGCAGTGTTATTATAATGTGTTATTGTAGTGCAGTGTCAGTATAATGTGTTATTGTAGTGCAGTGTTATTATAATGTGTTATTGTAGTGCAGTGTTATTATAGTGTGTTATTGTAGTGCAGTGTTATTATAATGTGTTATTGTAGTGCAGTGTTATTATAATGTGTTATTGTAGTGCAGTGTTATTATAATGTTATTGTAGTGCAGTGTCAGTATAGTGTGTTATTGTAGTGCAGTGTTATTATAATGTGTTATTGTAGTGCAATATTATTATAATGTGTTATTGTAGTGCCGTGTCAGTATAATGTGTTATTGTAGTGCAGTGTTATTATAATGTGTTATTGTAGTGCAGTGTTATTATAATGTGTTATTGTAGTGCAGTGTTATTATAGTTTGTTATTGTAGTGCAGTGTTATAATAATGTGTTATTGTAGTGCAGTGTTACAATAATGTGTTATTGTAGTGCAGTGTTATTATAGTTTGTTATTGTAGTGCAGTGTTATTATAGTGTGTTATTGTAGTGCAGTGTTATTATAATGTGTTATTGTAGTGCAATGTTATTATAATGTGTTATTGTAGTGCAGTGTTATTGTAGCGCAGTGTTATTATAATGTGTTATTGTAGTGCAGTGTTATTATAGTTTGTTATTGTAGTGCAGTGTTATTATAATGTGTTATTGTAGTGCAGTGTTATTATAATGTGTTATTGTAGTGCAGTGTTATTATAGTTTGTTATTGCAGTGCAGTGTTATTATAATGTATTATTGTAGTGCAGTGTTATTATAGTTTGTTATTGTAGTGCAGTGTTATAATAATGTGTTATTGTAGTGCAGTGTTATTATAATGTGTTATTGTAGTGCAGTGTCAATATAGTGTGTTATTGTAGTGCAGTGTTATTATAATGTGTTATTGTAGTGCAGTGTTATTATAATGTGTTATTGTAGTGCAGTGTTATTATAATGTGTTATTGTAGTGCAGTGTTATTATAATGTGTTATTATAAAGTGTTATTGTAGTGGAATATTATTATAATGTGTTATTGTAGTGCAGTGTTATTATAATGTTATTGTAGTGCAGTGTTATTATAATGTGTTATTGTAGTGCAGTGTCAGTATAAACTGTTATTGTAGTGCAATGTTATTATAATGTGTTATTGTAGTGCAGTGTTATTATAATGTGTTATTGTAGTGCAGTGTTATTATAGTTTGTTATTGTAGTGCAGTGTTATTATAATGTGTTATTGTAGTGCAGTGTTATTATAATGTGTTATTGTAGTTCAGTGTCAGTATAGTGTGTTATTATAATGTGTTATTGTAGTGCAATGTTCGTATAATGTGTTATTGTAGTGCAGTGTTATTATAATGTGTTATTGTAGTGCAGTGTTATTATAATGTGTTATTGTAGTGCAGTGTTATTATAGTTTGTTATTGTAGTGCAGTGTTATTATAGTTTGTTATTGTAGTGCAGTGTTATTATAATGTGTTATTGTAGTGCAGTGTCAGTATAGTGTGTTATTGTAGTGCAGTGTTATTATAATGTGTTATTGTAGTGCAGTGTTATTATAATGTGTTATTGTAGTGCAGTGTTATTATAGTTTGTTATTGTAGTGCAGTGTTATTATAATGTGTTATTGTAGTGCAGTGTCAGTATAGTGTGTTATTGTAGTGCAGTGTTATTATAATGTGTTATTGTAGTGCAGTGTTATTATAGTTTGTTATTGTAGTGCAGTGTTATTATAATGTGTTATTGTAGTGCAGTGTCAGTATAGTGTGTTATTGTAGTGCAGTGTTATTATAATGTGTTATTGTAGTGCAGTGTTATTATAATGTGTTATTGTAGTGCAGTGTTATTATAATGTGTTATTGTAGTGCAGTGTTATTATAGTGTGTTATTGTAGTGCAGTGTTTTTATAATGTGTTATTGTAGTGCAATGTTATTATAATGTGTTATTGTAGTGCAGTGTTATTATAATGTGTTATTATAATGTGTTATTGTAGTGCAGTGTTATTATAATGTGTTATTGTAGTGCAGTGTCAGTATAGTGTGTTATTGTAGTGCAGTGTTATTATAATGTGTTATTGTAGTGCAATGTTATTATAATGTGTTATTGTAGTGCAGTGTTATTATAATGTGTTATTGTAGTGCAGTGTTATTATAGTTTGTTATTGTAGTGCAGTGTTATTATAATGTGTTATTGTAGTGCAGTGTTATTATAATGTGTTATTATAATGTGTTATTGTAGTGCAATGTTATTATAATGTGTTATTGTAGTACAGTGTCAGTATAATGTGTTATTGTAGTGCAGTGTTATTATAATGTGTTATTGTAGTGCAGTGTTATTATAGTTTGTTATTGTAGTGCAGTGTTATTATAATGTATTATTGTAGTGCAGTGTTATTATAGTTTGTTATTGTAGTGCAGTGTTATAATAATGTGTTATTGTAGTGCAGTGTTATTATAATGTGTTATTGTAGTGCAGTGTCAGTATAGTGTGTTATTGTAGTGCAGTGTTATTATAATGTGTTATTGTAGTGCAGTGTTATTATAATGTGTTATTGTAGTGCAATGTTATTATAATGTGTTATTGTGGTGCAATGTTATTATAATGTGTTATTGTAGTGCAGTGTTATTATAATGTGTTATTGTAGTGCAGTGTTATTATAATGTGTTATTATAAAGTGTTATTTTAGTGGAATATTATTATAATGTGTTATTGTAGTGCAGTGTTATTATAATGTTATTGTAGTGCAGTGTTATTATAATGTGTTATTGTAGTGCAGTGTCAGTATAGTGTGTTATTGTAGTGCAGTGTTATTATAATGTGTTATTGTAGTGCAGTGTTATTATAATGTGTTATTGTAGTGCAGTGTTATTATAGTTTGTTATTGTAGTGCAGTGTTATTATAATGTATTATTGTAGTGCAGTGTTATTATAGTTTGTTATTGTAGTGCAGTGTTATTATAGTTTGTTATTGTAGTGCAGTGTTATTATAATGTGTTATTGTAGTGCAGTGTTATTATAATGTGTTATTGTAGTGCAGTGTTATTATAGTTTGTTATTGTAGTGCAGTGTTATTATAGTTTGTTATTGTAGTGCGGTGTTATAATAATGTGTTATTGTAGTGCAGTGTTATTATAGTTTGTTATTGTAGTGCAGTGTTATTATAATGTGTTATTGTAGTGCAGTGTCAGTATAGTGTGTTATTGTAGTGCAGTGTTATTATAATGTGTTATTGTAGTGCAGTGTTATTATAATGTGTTATTGTAGTGCAGTGTTATTATAATGTGTTATTGTAGTGCAGTGTTATTATAGTGTGTTATTGTAGTGCAGTGTTATTATAATGTGTTATTGTAGTGCAATGTTATTATAATGTGTTATTGTAGTGCAGTGTTATTATAATGTGTTATTATAATGTGTTATTGTAGTGCAATGTTATTATAATGTGTTATTGTAGTGCAGTGTTATTATAATGTGTTATTGTAGTGCAGTGTCAGTATAGTGTGTTATTGTAGTGCAGTGTTATTATAATGTGTTATTGTAGTGCAATGTTATTATAATGTGTTATTGTAGTGCAGTGTTATTATAATGTGTTATTGTAGTGCAGTGTTATTATAGTTTGTTATTGTTGTGCAGTGTTATTATAATGTGTTATTGTAGTGCAGTGTTATTATAATGTGTTATTATAATGTGTTATTGTAGTGCAATGTTATTATAATGTGTTATTGTAGTACAGTGTCAGTATAATGTGTTATTGTAGTGCAGTGTTATTATAATGTGTTATTGTAGTGCAGTGTTATTATAGTTTGTTATTGTAGTGCAGTGTTATTATAAAGTGTTATTTTAGTGGAATATTATTATAATGTGTTATTGTAGTGCAGTGTTATTATAATGTTATTGTAGTGCAGTGTTATTATAATGTGTTATTGTAGTGCAGTGTCAGTATAAACTGTTATTGTAGTGCAATGTTATTATAATGTGTTATTGTAGTGCAGTGTTATTATTATGTGTTATTGTAGTGCAGTGTTATTATAATGTGTTATTGTAGTGCAGTGTCAGTATAAACTGTTATTGTAGTGCAATGTTATTATAATGTGTTATTGTAGTGCAGTGTTATTATAATGTGTTATTGTAGTGCAGTGTTATTATAATGTGTTATTGTAGTGCAGTGTTATTATAATGTGTTATTGTAGTGCAGTGTTATTATAATGTGTTATTGTAGTGCAGTGTTATTATAGTTTGTTATTGTAGTGCAGTGTTATTATAGTTTGTTATTGTAGTGCGGTGTTATAATAATGTATTATTGTAGTGCAGTGTTATTATAGTTTGTTATTGTAGTGCAGTGTTATTATAATGTGTTATTGTAGTGCAGTGTCAGTATAGTGTGTTATTGTAGTGCAATGTTATTATAATGTGTTATTGTAGTGCAGTGTTATTATTATGTGTTATTGTAGTGCAGTGTTATTATAATGTGTTATTGTAGTGCAGTGTCAGTATAAACTGTTATTGTAGTGCAATGTTATTATAATGTGTTATTGTAGTGCAGTGTTATTATAATGTGTTATTGTAGTGCAGTGTTATTATAATGTGTTATTGTAGTGCAGTGTTATTATAATGTGTTATTGTAGTGCAGTGTTATTATAATGTGTTATTGTAGTGCAGTGTTATTATAGTTTGTTATTGTAGTGCAGTGTTATTATAGTTTGTTATTGTAGTGCGGTGTTATAATAATGTATTATTGTAGTGCAGTGTTATTATAGTTTGTTATTGTAGTGCAGTGTTATTATAATGTGTTATTGTAGTGCAGTGTCAGTATAGTGTGTTATTGTAGTGCAATGTTATTATAATGTGTTATTGTAGTGCAGTGTTATTATAATGTGTTATTGTAGTGCAGTGTTATTATAATGTGTTATTGTAGTGCAGTGTCAGTATAGTTTGTTATTGTAGTGCAGTGTTATTATAATGTATTATTGTAGTGCAGTGTTATTATAGTTTGTTATTGTAGTGCAGTGTTATAATAATGTGTTATTGTAGTGCAGTGTTATTATAATGTGTTATTGTAGTGCAGTGTCAGTATAGTGTGTTATTGTAGTGCAGTGTTATTATAATGTGTTATTGTAGTGCAGTGTTATTATAGTTTGTTATTGTAGTGCAGTGTTATTATAGTTTGTTATTGTAGTGCGGTGTTATAATAATGTGTTATTGTAGTGCAGTGTTATTATAGTTTGTTATTGTAGTGCAGTGTTATTATAATGTGTTATTGTAGTGCAGTGTTATTATAATGTGTTATTGTAGTGCAGTGTTATTATAATGTGTTATTGTAGTGCAGTGTTATTATAGTGTGTTATTGTAGTGCAGTGTTATTATAATGTGTTATTGTAGTGCAATGTTATTATAATGTGTTATTGTAGTGCAGTGTTATTATAATGTGTTATTATAATGTGTTATTGTAGTGCAATGTTATTATAATGTGTTATTGTAGTGCAGTGTTATTATAATGTGTTATTGTAGTGCAGTGTCAGTATAGTGTGTTATTGTAGTGCAGTGTTATTATAATGTGTTATTGTAGTGCAATGTTATTATAATGTGTTATTGTAGTGCAGTGTTATTATAATGTGTTATTGTAGTGCAGTGTTATTATAGTTTGTTATTGTAGTGCAGTGTTATTATAATGTGTTATTGTAGTGCAGTGTTATTATAATGTGTTATTATAATGTGTTATTGTAGTGCAATGTTATTATAATGTGTTATTGTAGTGCAGTGTTATTATAGTGTGTTATTGTAGTGCAGTGTTATTATAATGTGTTATTGTAGTGCAGTGTTATTATAATGTGTTATTGTAGTGCAGTGTTATTATAATGTGTTATTGTAGTGCAATGTTATTATAATGTGTTATTGTGGTGCAATGTTATTATAATGTGTTATTGTAGTGCAGTGTTATTATAATGTGTTATTGTAGTGCAGTGTTATTATAATGTGTTATTGTAGTGCAGTGTTATTATAATGTGTTATTATAAAGTGTTATTTTAGTGGAATATTATTATAATGTGTTATTGTAGTGCAGTGTTATTATAATGTTATTGTAGTGCAGTGTTATTATAATGTGTTATTGTAGTGCAGTGTCAGTATAAACTGTTATTGTAGTGCAATGTTATTATAATGTGTTATTGTAGTGCAGTGTTATTATAATGTGTTATTGTAGTGCAGTGTTATTATAGTGTGTTATTGTAGTGCAGTGTTATTATAATGTGTTATTGTAGTGCAGTGTTATTATAATGTGTTATTGTAGTGCAATGTTATTATAATGTGTTATTGTGGTGCAATGTTATTATAATGTGTTATTGTAGTGCAGTGTTATTATAATGTGTTATTGTAGTGCAGTGTTATTATAATGTGTTATTATAAAGTGTTATTTTAGTGGAATATTATTATAATGTGTTATTGTAGTGCAGTGTTATTATAATGTTATTGTAGTGCAGTGTTATTATAATGTGTTATTGTAGTGCAGTGTCAGTATAAACTGTTATTGTAGTGCAATGTTATTATAATGTGTTATTGTAGTGCAGTGTTATTATTATGTGTTATTGTAGTGCAGTGTTATTATAATGTGTTATTGTAGTGCAGTGTTATTATAGTGTGTTATTGTAGTGCAGTGTTATTATAATGTGTTATTGTAGTGCAATGTTATTATAATGTGTTATTGTAGTGCAGTGTTATTATAATGTTATTGTAGTGCAGTGTCAGTATAGTGTGTTATTGTAGTGCAGTGTTATTATAATGTGTTATTGTAGTGCAGTGTCAGTATAAACTGTTATTGTAGTGCAATGTTATTATAATGTGTTATTGTAGTGCAGTGTTATTATTATGTGTTATTGTAGTGCAGTGTTATTATAATGTGTTATTGTAGTGCAGTGTTATTATAATGTGTTATTGTAGTGCAGTGTTATTATAATGTGTTATTGTAGTGCAGTGTTATTATAATGTGTTATTGTAGTGCAGTGTTATTATAGTGTGTTATTGTAGTGCAGTGTTATTATAATGTGTTATTGTAGTGCAATGTTATTATAATGTGTTATTGTAGTGCAGTGTTATTATAATGTTATTGTAGTGCAGTGTCAGTATAGTGTGTTATTGTAGTGCAGTGTTATTATAGTGTGTTATTGTAGTGCAGTGTCAGTATAATGTGTTATTGTAGTGCAGTGTTATTATAATGTGTTATTGTAGTGCAGTGTTATTATAGTTTGTTATTGTAGTGCAGTGTAATTATAATGTGTTATTGTAGTGCAGTGTCAGTATAATGTGTTATTGTAGTGCAGTGTTATTATAATGTGTTATTATAGTGCAGTGTTATTATAATGTGTTATTGTAGTGCAGTGTTATTATAGTTTGTTATTGTAGTGCAGTGTTATTATAGTTTGTTATTGTAGTGCAGTGTTATTATAATGTGTTATTGTAGTGCAGTGTTATTGTAGTGTAGTGTTATTATAATGTGTTATTGTAG
Source organism: Rana muscosa (assembly GCA_029206835.1). Lineage (NCBI taxonomy): Eukaryota > Metazoa > Chordata > Amphibia > Anura > Ranidae > Rana > Rana muscosa. The sequence goes on along the minus strand of CM055123.1, from coordinate 263,801,768 downwards.
TGCAGTGTTATTATAATGTGTTATTGTAGTGCAGTGTTATTATAATGTGTTATTATAATGTGTTATTTTAGTGCAATGTTATTATAATGTGTTATTGTAGTGCAGTGTTATTATAATGTTATTGTAGTGCAGTGTCAGTATAATGTGTTATTGTAGTGCAGTGTTATTATAATGTGTTAATATAATGTGTTATTGTAGTGCAATGTTATTATAATGTGTTATTGTAGTGCAGTGTTATTATAATGTGTTATTGTAGTGCAGTGTCAGTATAGTGTGTTATTGTAGTGCAGTGTTATTATAATGTGTTATTGTAGCGCAGTGTCAGTATAGTGTGTTATTGTAGTGCAGTGTTATTATAATGTGTTATTGTAGTGCAATGTTATTATAATGTGTTATTGTAGTGCAGTGTTATTATAATGTGTTATTGTAGTGCAGTGTTATTATAGTTTGTTATTGTAGTGCAGTGTTATTATAATGTGTTATTGTAGTGCAGTGTTATTATAATGTGTTATTATAATGTGTTATTGTAGTGCAATGTTATTATAATGTGTTATTGTAGTACAGTGTCAGTATAATGTGTTATTGTAGTGCAGTGTTATTATAATGTGTTATTGTAGTGCAATGTTATTATAGTGTGTTATTGTAGTGCAGTGTTATTATAGTGTGTTATTGTAGTGCAGTGTTATTATAATGTATTATTGTAGTGCAGTGTTATTATAGTTTGTTATTGTAGTGCAGTGTTATAATAATGTGTTATTGTAGTGCAATGTTATTATAATGTGTTATTGTAGTGCAGTGTTATTATAATGTGTTATTGTAGTGCAGTGTTATTATAGTGTGTTATTGTAGTGCAGTGTTATTATAATGTGTTATTGTAGTGCAGTGTTATAATAATGTGTTATTGTAGTGCAATGTTATTATAATGTGTTATTGTAGTGCAGTGTTATTATAATGTGTTATTGTAGTGCAGTGTTATTATAGTGTGTTATTGTAGTGCAGTGTTATTATAATGTATTATTGTAGTGCAGTGTTATAGTTTGTTATTGTAGTGCAGTGTTATAATAATGTGTTATTGTAGTGCAATGTTATTATAATGTGTTATTGTAGTGCAGTGTTATTATAATGTGTTATTGTAGTGCAGTGTTATTATAATGTGTTATTGTAGTGCAGTGTTATTATAATGTGTTATTATAATGTGTTATTGTAGTGCAATGTTATTATAATGTGTTATTGTAGTGCAGTGTCAGTATATTGTGTTATTGTAGTGCAGTGTTATTATAATGTGTTATTGTAGTGCAGTGTTATTATAATGTGTTATTATAATGTGTTATTATAATGTGTTATTGTAGTGCAATGTTATTATAATGTGTTATTGTAGTGCAATGTTATTATAATGTGGTATTGTAGTGCAGTGTAATTATATTGTGTTATTGTAGTGCAGTGTTATTATAATGTATTATTGTAGTGCAGTGTTATTATAATGTGTTATTATAATGTGTTATTGTAGTGCAATGTTATTATAATGTGTTATTGTAGTGCAGTGTCAGTATAGTGTGTTATTGTAGTGCAGTGTTATTATAATGTGTTATTGTAGTGCAGTGTTATTATAATGTGTTATTATAATGTGTTATTGTAGTGCAATGTTATTATAATGTGTTATTGTAGTGCAGTGTCAGTATAATGTGTTATTGTAGTGCAGTGTTATTATAATGTGTTATTGTAGTGCAGTGTTATTATAGTTTGTTATTGTAGTGCAGTGTTATTATAGTTTGTTATTGTAGTGCAGTGTTATTATAATGTGTTATTGTAGTGCAATGTTATTATAATGTGTTATTGTAGTGCAGTGTTACTATAATGTGTTATTGTAGTGCAGTGTTATTATAATGTGTTATTGTAGTGCAATGTTATTATAATGTGTTATTGTAGTGCAGTGTTATTATAATGTTATTGTAGTGCAGTGTTATTATAGTGTGTTATTGTAGTGCAGTGTCATTATAGTGTGTTATTGTAGTGCAGTGTTATTATAATGTGTTATTGTAGTGCAGTGTTATTATAATGTTATTGTAGTGCAGTGTTATTATAATGTGTTATTGTAGCGCAGTGTTATTATAGTGTGTTATTGTAGTGCAGTGTTATTATAATGTGTTATTGTAGTGCAGTGTCAGTATAATGTGTTATTGTAGTGCAGTGTTATTATAATGTGTTATTGTAGTGCAGTGTTATTATAGTTTTTTATTGTAGTGCAGTGTTATTATAATGTGTTATTGTAGTGCAGTGTCAGTATAGTGTGTTATTGTAGTGCAGTGTTATTATAATGTGTTATTGTAGTGCAGTGTTATTATAATGTGTTATTGTAGTGCAATGTTATTATAATGTGTTATTGTAGTGCAGTGTCAGTATAATGTGTTATTGTAGTGCAGTGTTATTATAATGTGTTATTGTAGTGCAATGTTATTATAATGTGTTATTGTAGTGCAGTGTTACTATAATGTGTTATTGTAGTGCAGTGTTATTATAATGTGTTATTGTAGTGCAATGTTATTATAATGTGTTATTGTAGTGCAGTGTTATTATAGTGTGTTATTGTAGTGCAGTGTTATTATAGTTTGTTATTGTAGTGCAGTGTTATAATAATGTGTTATTGTAGTGCAATGTTATTATAATGTGTTATTGTAGTGCAGTGTTATTATAATGTGTTATTGTAGTGCAGTGTTATTATAGTGTGTTATTGTAGTGCAGTGTTATTATAATGTGTTATTGTAGTGCAGTGTTATTATAGTTTGTTATTGTAGTGCAGTGTTATTATAATGTATTATTGTAGTGCAGTGTTATTATAGTTTGTTATTGTAGTGCAGTGTTATAATAATGTGTTATTGTAGTGCAATGTTATTATAATGTGTTATTGTAGTGCAGTGTTATTATAATGTGTTATTGTAGTGCAGTGTTATTATAATGTGTTATTGTAGTGCAGTGTTATTATAATGTGTTATTATAATGTGTTATTGTAGTGCAATGTTATTATAATGTGTTATTGTAGTGCAGTGTCAGTATATTGTGTTATTGTAGTGCAGTGTTATTATAATGTGTTATTGTAGTGCAGTGTTATTATAATGTGTTATTATAATGTGTTATTGTAGTGCAATGTTATTATAATGTGTTATTGTAGTGCAGTGTTATTATAATGTTATTGTAGTGCAGTGTTATTATAATGTGTTATTGTAGTGCAGTGTTATTATAATGTGTTATTATAATGTGTTATTGTAGTGCAATGTTATTATAATGTGTTATTGTAGTGCAGTGTCAGTATAATGTGTTATTGTAGTGCAGTGTTATTATAATGTGTTATTGTAGTGCAGTGTTATTATAGTTTGTTATTGTAGTGCAGTGTCAGTATAGCGTGTTATTGTAGTGCAGTGTTATTATAATGTGTTATTGTAGTGCAATGTTATTATAATGTGTTATTGTAGTGCAGTGTTACTATAATGTGTTATTGTAGTGCAGTGTTATTATAATGTGTTATTGTAGTGCAATGTTATTATAATGTGTTATTGTAGTGCAGTGTTATTATAATGTTATTGTAGTGCAGTGTTATTATAGTGTGTTATTGTAGTGCAGTGTCATTATAGTGTGTTATTGTAGTGCAGTGTTATTATAATGTGTTATTATAATGTGTTATTGTAGTGCAATGTTATTATAATGTGTTATTGTAGCGCAGTGTTATTATAGTGTGTTATTGTAGTGCAGTGTTATTATAATGTGTTATTGTAGTGCAGTGTTATTATAATGTGTTATTGTAGCGCAGTGTTATTATAGTGTGTTATTGTAGTGCAGTGTTATTATAATGTGTTATTGTAGTGCAGTGTCAGTATAATGTGTTATTGTAGTGCAGTGTTATTCTAATGTGTTATTGTAGTGCAGTGTTATTATAGTTTTTTATTGTAGTGCAGTGTTATTATAATGTGTTATTGTAGTGCAGTGTTATTATAGTTTGTTATTGTAGTGCAGTGTTATTATAATGTATTATTGTAGTGCAGTGTTATTATAGTTTGTTATTGTAGTGCAGTGTTATAATAATGTGTTATTGTAGTGCAATGTTATTATAATGTGTTATTGTAGTGCAGTGTTATTATAATGTGTTATTGTAGTGCAGTGTTATTATAATGTGTTATTGTAGTGCAGTGTTATTATAATGTGTTATTATAATGTGTTATTGTAGTGCAATGTTATTATAATGTGTTATTGTAGTGCAGTGTCAGTATATTGTGTTATTGTAGTGCAGTGTTATTATAATGTGTTATTGTAGTGCAGTGTTATTATAATGTGTTATTATAATGTGTTATTGTAGTGCAATGTTATTATAATGTGTTATTGTAGTGCAGTGTTATTATAATGTTATTGTAGTGCAGTGTTATTATAATGTGTTATTGTAGTGCAGTGTTATTATAATGTGTTATTATAATGTGTTATTGTAGTGCAATGTTATTATAATGTGTTATTGTAGTGCAGTGTCAGTATAATGTGTTATTGTAGTGCAGTGTTATTATAATGTGTTATTGTAGTGCAGTGTTATTATAGTTTGTTATTGTAGTGCAGTGTCAGTATAGCGTGTTATTGTAGTGCAGTGTTATTATAATGTGTTATTGTAGTGCAATGTTATTATAATGTGTTATTGTAGTGCAGTGTTACTATAATGTGTTATTGTAGTGCAGTGTTATTATAATGTGTTATTGTAGTGCAATGTTATTATAATGTGTTATTGTAGTGCAGTGTTATTATAATGTTATTGTAGTGCAGTGTTATTATAGTGTGTTATTGTAGTGCAGTGTCATTATAGTGTGTTATTGTAGTGCAGTGTTATTATAATGTGTTATTATAATGTGTTATTGTAGTGCAATGTTATTATAATGTGTTATTGTAGCGCAGTGTTATTATAGTGTGTTATTGTAGTGCAGTGTTATTATAATGTGTTATTGTAGTGCAGTGTTATTATAATGTGTTATTGTAGCGCAGTGTTATTATAGTGTGTTATTGTAGTGCAGTGTTATTATAATGTGTTATTGTAGTGCAGTGTCAGTATAATGTGTTATTGTAGTGCAGTGTTATTCTAATGTGTTATTGTAGTGCAGTGTTATTATAGTTTTTTATTGTAGTGCAGTGTTATTATAATGTGTTATTGTAGTGCAGTGTCAGTATAGTGTGTTATTGTAGTGCAGTGTTATTATAATGTGTTATTGTAGTGCAGTGTTATTATAATGTGTTATTGTAGTGCAGTGTTATTATAATGTTATTGTAGTGCAGTGTTATTATAATGTGTTATTGTAGTGCAGTGTTATTATAGTTTGTTATTGTAGTGCAGTGTTATTATAATGTATTATTGTAGTGCAGTGTTATTATAGTTTGTTATTGTAGTGCAGTGTTATAATAATGTGTTATTGTAGTGCAATGTTATTATAATGTGTTATTGTAGTGCAGTGTTATTATAATGTGTTATTGTAGTGCAGTGTTATTATAATGTGTTATTGTAGTGCAGTGTTATTATAATGTGTTATTATAATGTGTTATTGTAGTGCAATGTTATTATAATGTGTTATTGTAGTGCAGTGTCAGTATATTGTGTTATTGTAGTGCAGTGTTATTATAATGTGTTATTGTAGTGCAGTGTTATTATAATGTGTTATTATAATGTGTTATTGTAGTGCAATGTTATTATAATGTGTTATTGTAGTGCAGTGTTATTATAATGTTATTGTAGTGCAGTGTTATTATAATGTGTTATTGTAGTGCAGTGTTATTATAATGTGTTATTATAATGTGTTATTGTAGTGCAATGTTATTATAATGTGTTATTGTAGTGCAGTGTCAGTATAATGTGTTATTGTAGTGCAGTGTTATTATAATGTGTTATTGTAGTGCAATGTTATTATAATGTGTTATTGTAGTGCAGTGTTACTATAATGTGTTATTGTAGTGCAGTGTTATTATAATGTGTTATTGTAGTGCAATGTTATTATAATGTGTTATTGTAGTGCAGTGTTATTATAATGTGTTATTGTAGTGCAGTGTTATTATAATGTGTTATTATAATGTGTTATTATAATGTGTTATTGTAGTGCAATGTTATTATAATGTGTTATTGTAGTGCAATGTTATTATAATGTGGTATTGTAGTGCAGTGTCAGTATATTGTGTTATTGTAGTGCAGTGTTATTATAATGTGTTATTGTAGTGCAGTGTTATTATAATGTGTTATTATAATGTGTTATTGTAGTGCAATGTTATTATAATGTGTTATTGTAGTGCAGTGTTATTATAATGTTATTGTAGTGCAGTGTTATTATAATGTGTTATTGTAGTGCAGTGTTATTATAATGTGTTATTATAATGTGTTATTGTAGTGCAATGTTATTATAATGTGTTATTGTAGTGCAGTGTCAGTATAATGTGTTATTGTAGTGCAGTGTTATTATAATGTGTTATTGTAGTGCAATGTTATTATAATGTGTTATTGTAGTGCAGTGTTACTATAATGTGTTATTGTAGTGCAGTGTTATTATAATGTGTTATTGTAGTGCAATGTTATTATAATGTGTTATTGTAGTGCAGTGTTATTATAATGTGTTATTGTAGTGCAGTGTTATTATAATGTGTTATTATAATGTGTTATTATAATGTGTTATTGTAGTGCAATGTTATTATAATGTGTTATTGTAGTGCAATGTTATTATAATGTGGTATTGTAGTGCAGTGTAATTATATTGTGTTATTGTAGTGCAGTGTTATTATAATGTATTATTGTAGTGCAGTGTTATTATAATGTGTTATTATAATGTGTTATTGTAGTGCAATGTTATTATAATGTGTTATTGTAGTGCAGTGTCAGTATAGTGTGTTATTGTAGTGCAGTGTTATTATAATGTGTTATTGTAGTGCAGTGTTATTATAATGTGTTATTATAATGTGTTATTGTAGTGCAATGTTATTATAATGTGTTATTGTAGTGCAGTGTCAGTATAATGTGTTATTGTAGTGCAGTGTTATTATAATGTGTTATTGTAGTGCAGTGTTATTATAGTTTGTTATTGTAGTGCAGTGTCAGTATAGCGTGTTATTGTAGTGCAGTGTTATTATAATGTGTTATTGTAGTGCAATGTTATTATAATGTGTTATTGTAGTGCAGTGTTACTATAATGTGTTATTGTAGTGCAGTGTTATTATAATGTGTTATTGTAGTGCAATGTTATTATAATGTGTTATTGTAGTGCAGTGTTATTATAATGTTATTGTAGTGCGGTGTCAGTATAGTGTGTTATTGTAGTGCAGTGTTATTATAATGTGTTATTGTAGTGCAGTGTTATTATAATGTGTTATTGTAGTGCAGTGTTATTATAGTTTGTTATTGTAGTGCAGTGTTATTATAGTGTGTTATTGTAGTGCAGTGTTATTATAATGTGTTATTGTAGTGCAGTGTTATTATAATGTGTTATTGTAGCGCAGTGTTATTATAGTGTGTTATTGTAGCGCAGTGTTATTATAGTGTGTTATTGTAGTGCAGTGTTATTATAGTGTGTTATTGTAGTGCAGTGTCAGTATAATGTGTTATTGTAGTGCAGTGTTATTATAATGTGTTATTGTAGTGCAGTGTTATTATAGTGTGTTATTGTAGCGCAGTGTTATTATAGTGTGTTATTGTAGTGCAGTGTTATTATAATGTGTTATTGTAGTGCAGTGTTATTATAGTGTGTTATTGTAGTGCAGTGTTATTATAATGTGTTATTGTAGTGCAGTGTTATTATAGTGTGTTATTGTAGTGCAGTGTTATTATAATGTGTTATTGTAGTGCAGTGTTATTATAATGTGTTATTATAATGTGTTATTGTAGTGCAATGTTATTATAATGTGTTATTGTAGTGCAGTGTTATTATAATGTGTTATTGTAGTGCAGTGTTATTATAATGTGTTATTGTAGTGCAATGTTATTATAATGTGTTATTGTAGTGCAGTGTTATTATAATGTTATTGTAGTGCAGTGTTATTATAGTGTGTTATTGTAGTGCAGTGTCATTATAGTGTGTTATTGTAGTGCAGTGTTATTATAATGTGTTATTATAATGTGTTATTGTAGTGCAATGTTATTATAATGTGTTATTGTAGCGCAGTGTTATTATAGTGTGTTATTGTAGTGCAGTGTTATTATAATGTGTTATTGTAGTGCAGTGTTATTATAATGTGTTATTGTAGCGCAGTGTTATTATAGTGTGTTATTGTAGTGCAGTGTTATTATAATGTGTTATTGTAGTGCAGTGTCAGTATAATGTGTTATTGTAGTGCAGTGTTATTCTAATGTGTTATTGTAGTGCAGTGTTATTATAGTTTTTTATTGTAGTGCAGTGTTATTATAATGTGTTATTGTAGTGCAGTGTTATTATAGTTTGTTATTGTAGTGCAGTGTTATTATAATGTATTATTGTAGTGCAGTGTTATTATAGTTTGTTATTGTAGTGCAGTGTTATAATAATGTGTTATTGTAGTGCAATGTTATTATAATGTGTTATTGTAGTGCAGTGTTATTATAATGTGTTATTGTAGTGCAGTGTTATTATAATGTGTTATTGTAGTGCAGTGTTATTATAATGTGTTATTATAATGTGTTATTGTAGTGCAATGTTATTATAATGTGTTATTGTAGTGCAGTGTCAGTATATTGTGTTATTGTAGTGCAGTGTTATTATAATGTGTTATTGTAGTGCAGTGTTATTATAATGTGTTATTATAATGTGTTATTGTAGTGCAATGTTATTATAATGTGTTATTGTAGTGCAGTGTTATTATAATGTTATTGTAGTGCAGTGTTATTATAATGTGTTATTGTAGTGCAGTGTTATTATAATGTGTTATTATAATGTGTTATTGTAGTGCAATGTTATTATAATGTGTTATTGTAGTGCAGTGTCAGTATAATGTGTTATTGTAGTGCAGTGTTATTATAATGTGTTATTGTAGTGCAGTGTTATTATAGTTTGTTATTGTAGTGCAGTGTCAGTATAGCGTGTTATTGTAGTGCAGTGTTATTATAATGTGTTATTGTAGTGCAATGTTATTATAATGTGTTATTGTAGTGCAGTGTTACTATAATGTGTTATTGTAGTGCAGTGTTATTATAATGTGTTATTGTAGTGCAATGTTATTATAATGTGTTATTGTAGTGCAGTGTTATTATAATGTTATTGTAGTGCAGTGTTATTATAGTGTGTTATTGTAGTGCAGTGTCATTATAGTGTGTTATTGTAGTGCAGTGTTATTATAATGTGTTATTATAATGTGTTATTGTAGTGCAATGTTATTATAATGTGTTATTGTAGCGCAGTGTTATTATAGTGTGTTATTGTAGTGCAGTGTTATTATAATGTGTTATTGTAGTGCAGTGTTATTATAATGTGTTATTGTAGCGCAGTGTTATTATAGTGTGTTATTGTAGTGCAGTGTTATTATAATGTGTTATTGTAGTGCAGTGTCAGTATAATGTGTTATTGTAGTGCAGTGTTATTCTAATGTGTTATTGTAGTGCAGTGTTATTATAGTTTTTTATTGTAGTGCAGTGTTATTATAATGTGTTATTGTAGTGCAGTGTCAGTATAGTGTGTTATTGTAGTGCAGTGTTATTATAATGTGTTATTGTAGTGCAGTGTTATTATAATGTGTTATTGTAGTGCAGTGTTATTATAATGTTATTGTAGTGCAGTGTTATTATAATGTGTTATTGTAGTGCAGTGTTATTATAGTTTGTTATTGTAGTGCAGTGTTATTATAATGTATTATTGTAGTGCAGTGTTATTATAGTTTGTTATTGTAGTGCAGTGTTATAATAATGTGTTATTGTAGTGCAATGTTATTATAATGTGTTATTGTAGTGCAGTGTTATTATAATGTGTTATTGTAGTGCAGTGTTATTATAATGTGTTATTGTAGTGCAGTGTTATTATAATGTGTTATTATAATGTGTTATTGTAGTGCAATGTTATTATAATGTGTTATTGTAGTGCAGTGTCAGTATATTGTGTTATTGTAGTGCAGTGTTATTATAATGTGTTATTGTAGTGCAGTGTTATTATAATGTGTTATTATAATGTGTTATTGTAGTGCAATGTTATTATAATGTGTTATTGTAGTGCAGTGTTATTATAATGTTATTGTAGTGCAGTGTTATTATAATGTGTTATTGTAGTGCAGTGTTATTATAATGTGTTATTATAATGTGTTATTGTAGTGCAATGTTATTATAATGTGTTATTGTAGTGCAGTGTCAGTATAATGTGTTATTGTAGTGCAGTGTTATTATAATGTGTTATTGTAGTGCAATGTTATTATAATGTGTTATTGTAGTGCAGTGTTACTATAATGTGTTATTGTAGTGCAGTGTTATTATAATGTGTTATTGTAGTGCAATGTTATTATAATGTGTTATTGTAGTGCAGTGTTATTATAATGTGTTATTGTAGTGCAGTGTTATTATAATGTGTTATTATAATGTGTTATTATAATGTGTTATTGTAGTGCAATGTTATTATAATGTGTTATTGTAGTGCAATGTTATTATAATGTGGTATTGTAGTGCAGTGTCAGTATATTGTGTTATTGTAGTGCAGTGTTATTATAATGTGTTATTGTAGTGCAGTGTTATTATAATGTGTTATTATAATGTGTTATTGTAGTGCAATGTTATTATAATGTGTTATTGTAGTGCAGTGTTATTATAATGTTATTGTAGTGCAGTGTTATTATAATGTGTTATTGTAGTGCAGTGTTATTATAATGTGTTATTATAATGTGTTATTGTAGTGCAATGTTATTATAATGTGTTATTGTAGTGCAGTGTCAGTATAATGTGTTATTGTAGTGCAGTGTTATTATAATGTGTTATTGTAGTGCAATGTTATTATAATGTGTTATTGTAGTGCAGTGTTACTATAATGTGTTATTGTAGTGCAGTGTTATTATAATGTGTTATTGTAGTGCAATGTTATTATAATGTGTTATTGTAGTGCAGTGTTATTATAATGTGTTATTGTAGTGCAGTGTTATTATAATGTGTTATTATAATGTGTTATTATAATGTGTTATTGTAGTGCAATGTTATTATAATGTGTTATTGTAGTGCAATGTTATTATAATGTGGTATTGTAGTGCAGTGTAATTATATTGTGTTATTGTAGTGCAGTGTTATTATAATGTATTATTGTAGTGCAGTGTTATTATAATGTGTTATTATAATGTGTTATTGTAGTGCAATGTTATTATAATGTGTTATTGTAGTGCAGTGTCAGTATAGTGTGTTATTGTAGTGCAGTGTTATTATAATGTGTTATTGTAGTGCAGTGTTATTATAATGTGTTATTATAATGTGTTATTGTAGTGCAATGTTATTATAATGTGTTATTGTAGTGCAGTGTCAGTATAATGTGTTATTGTAGTGCAGTGTTATTATAATGTGTTATTGTAGTGCAGTGTTATTATAGTTTGTTATTGTAGTGCAGTGTCAGTATAGCGTGTTATTGTAGTGCAGTGTTATTATAATGTGTTATTGTAGTGCAATGTTATTATAATGTGTTATTGTAGTGCAGTGTTACTATAATGTGTTATTGTAGTGCAGTGTTATTATAATGTGTTATTGTAGTGCAATGTTATTATAATGTGTTATTGTAGTGCAGTGTTATTATAATGTTATTGTAGTGCGGTGTCAGTATAGTGTGTTATTGTAGTGCAGTGTTATTATAATGTGTTATTGTAGTGCAGTGTTATTATAATGTGTTATTGTAGTGCAGTGTTATTATAGTTTGTTATTGTAGTGCAGTGTTATTATAGTGTGTTATTGTAGTGCAGTGTTATTATAATGTGTTATTGTAGTGCAGTGTTATTATAATGTGTTATTGTAGCGCAGTGTTATTATAGTGTGTTATTGTAGCGCAGTGTTATTATAGTGTGTTATTGTAGTGCAGTGTTATTATAGTGTGTTATTGTAGTGCAGTGTCAGTATAATGTGTTATTGTAGTGCAGTGTTATTATAATGTGTTATTGTAGTGCAGTGTTATTATAGTGTGTTATTGTAGCGCAGTGTTATTATAGTGTGTTATTGTAGTGCAGTGTTATTATAATGTGTTATTGTAGTGCAGTGTTATTATAGTGTGTTATTGTAGTGCAGTGTTATTATAATGTGTTATTGTAGTGCAGTGTTATTATAGTGTGTTATTGTAGCGCAGTGTTATTATAGTGTGTTATTGTAGTGCAGTGTTATTATAGTGTGTTATTGTAGTGCAGTGTCAGTATAATGTGTTATTGTAGTGCAGTGTTATTATAATGTGTTATTGTAGTGCAGTGTTATTATAGTTTTTTATTGTAGTGCAGTGTTATTATAATGTGTTATTGTAGTGCAGTGTCAGTATAGTGTGTTATTGTAGTGCAGTGTTATTATAATGTGTTATTGTAGTGCAGTGTTATTATAATGTGTTATTGTAGTGCAGTGTTATTATAATGTGTTATTGTAGTGCAGTGTCAGTATAGTGTGTTATTGTAGTGCAGTGTTATTATAGTGTGTTATTGTAGTGCAGTGTCAGTATAATGTGTTATTGTAGTGCAGTGTTATTATAATGTGTTATTGTAGTGCAATGTTATTATAGTTTGTTATTGTAGTGCAGTGTTATTATAGTTTGTTATTGTAGTGCAGTGTTATAATAATGTGTTATTGTAGTGCAGTGTTACAATAATGTGTTATTGTAGTGCAGTGTTATTATAGTTTGTTATTGTAGTGCAGTGTTATTATAGTGTGTTATTGTAGTGCAGTGTTATTATAATGTGTTATTGTAGTGCAATGTTATTATAATGTGTTATTGTAGTGCAGTGTTATTGTAGCGCAGTGTTATTATAATGTGTTATTGTAGTGCAGTGTTATTATAGTTTGTTATTGTAGTGCAGTGTTATTATAGTTTGTTATTGTAGTGCAGTGTTATTATAATGTGTTATTGTAGTGCAGTGTTATTATAATGTGTTATTGTAGTGCAGTGTTATTATAGTTTGTTATTGCAGTGCAGTGTTATTATAATGTATTATTGTAGTGCAGTGTTATTATAGTTTGTTATTGTAGTGCAGTGTTATAATAATGTGTTATTGTAGTGCAGTGTTATTATAATGTGTTATTGTAGTGCAGTGTTATTATAATGTGTTATTGTAGTGCAGTGTTATTATAATGTGTTATTGTAGTGCAGTGTTATTATAATGTGTTATTGTAGTGCAATGTTATTATAATGTGTTATTGTGGTGCAATGTTATTATAATGTGTTATTGTAGTGCAGTGTTATTATAATGTGTTATTGTAGTGCAGTGTTATTATAATGTGTTATTATAAAGTGTTATTGTAGTGGAATATTATTATAATGTGTTATTGTAGTGCAGTGTTATTATAATGTTATTGTAGTGCAGTGTTATTATAATGTGTTATTGTAGTGCAGTGTCAGTATAAACTGTTATTGTAGTGCAATGTTATTATAATGTGTTATTGTAGTGCAGTGTTATTATAATGTGTTATTGTAGTGCAGTGTTATTATAGTTTGTTATTGTAGTGCAGTGTTATTATAATGTGTTATTGTAGTGCAGTGTTATTATAATGTGTTATTGTAGTGCAGTGTTCGTATAATGTGTTATTGTAGTGCAGTGTTATTATAATGTGTTATTGTAGTGCAGTGTTATTATAGTTTGTTATTGTAGTGCAATGTTATTATAATGTGTTATTGTAGTGCAGTGTTATTATAGTGTGTTATTGTAGTGCAGTGTTATTATAATGTGTTATTGTAGTGCAGTGTCAGTATAATGTGTTATTGTAGTGCAGTGTTATTATAATGTGTTATTGTAGTGCAGTGTTATTATAATGTGTTATTGTAGTGCAGTGTTATTATAGTTTGTTATTGTAGTGCAGTGTTATTATAGTTTGTTATTGTAGTGCGGTGTTATAATAATGTGTTATTGTAGTGCAGTGTTATTATAGTTTGTTATTGTAGTGCAGTGTTATTATAATGTATTATTGTAGTGCAGTGTTATTATAGTTTGTTATTGTAGTGCAGTGTTATAATAATGTGTTATTGTAGTGCAGTGTTATTATAATGTGTTATTGTAGTGCAGTGTCAGTATAGTGTGTTATTGTAGTGCAGTGTTATTATAATGTGTTATTGTAGTGCAGTGTTATTATAGTTTGTTATTGTAGTGCAGTGTTATTATAGTTTGTTATTGTAGTGCGGTGTTATAATAATGTGTTATTGTAGTGCAGTGTTATTATAGTTTGTTATTGTAGTGCAGTGTTATTATAATGTGTTATTGTAGTGCAGTGTTATTATAATGTGTTATTGTAGTGCAGTGTTATTATAATGTGTTATTGTAGTGCCGTGTTATTATAGTGTGTTATTGTAGTGCAGTGTTATTATAATGTGTTATTGTAGTGCAATGTTATTATAATGTGTTATTGTAGTGCAGTGTTATTATAATGTGTTATTATAATGTGTTATTGTAGTGCAATGTTATTATAATGTGTTATTGTAGTGCAGTGTTATTATAATGTGTTATTGTAGTGCAGTGTCAGTATAGTGTGTTATTGTAGTGCAGTGTTATTATAATGTGTTATTGTAGTGCAATGTTATTATAATGTGTTATTGTAGTGCAGTGTTATTATAATGTGTTATTGTAGTGCAGTGTTATTATAGTTTGTTATTGTAGTGCAGTGTTATTATAATGTGTTATTGTAGTGCAGTGTTATTATAATGTGTTATTATAATGTGTTATTGTAGTGCAATGTTATTATAATGTGTTATTGTAGTACAGTGTCAGTATAATGTGTTATTGTAGTGCAGTGTTATTATAATGTGTTATTGTAGTGCAGTGTTATTATAGTTTGTTATTGTAGTGCAGTGTTATTATAATGTATTATTGTAGTGCAGTGTTATTATAGTTTGTTATTGTAGTGCAGTGTTATAATAATGTGTTATTGTAGTGCAGTGTTATTATAATGTGTTATTGTAGTGCAGTGTCAGTATAGTGTGTTATTGTAGTGCAGTGTTATTATAATGTGTTATTGTAGTGCAGTGTTATTATAATGTGTTATTGTAGTGCAATGTTATTATAATGTGTTATTGTGGTGCAATGTTATTATAATGTGTTATTGTAGTGCAGTGTTATTATAATGTGTTATTGTAGTGCAGTGTTATTATAATGTGTTATTATAAAGTGTTATTTTAGTGGAATATTATTATAATGTGTTATTGTAGTGCAGTGTTATTATAATGTTATTGTAGTGCAGTGTTATTATAATGTGTTATTGTAGTGCAGTGTCAGTATAAACTGTTATTGTAGTGCAATGTTATTATAATGTGTTATTGTAGTGCAGTGTTATTATTATGTGTTATTGTAGTGCAGTGTTATTATAATGTGTTATTGTAGTGCAGTGTTATTATAATGTGTTATTGTAGTGCAATGTTCGTATAATGTGTTATTGTAGTGCAGTGTTATTATAATGTGTTATTGTAGTGCAGTGTTATTATAGTTTGTTATTGTAGTGCAATGTTATTATAATGTGTTATTGTAGTGCAGTGTTATTATAATGTGTTATTGTAGTGCAGTGTTATTATAATGTGTTATTGTAGTGCAGTGTTATTATAGTTTGTTATTGTAGTGCAGTGTTATTATAGTTTGTTATTGTAGTGCAGTGTTATAATAATGTGTTATTGTAGTGCAGTGTTATTATAGTTTGTTATTGTAGTGCAGTGTTATTATAATGTATTATTGTAGTGCAGTGTTATTATAGTTTGTTATTGTAGTGCAGTGTTATAATAATGTGTTATTGTAGTGCAGTGTTATTATAATGTGTTATTGTAGTGCAGTGTTATTATAGTTTGTTATTGTAGTGCAGTGTTATTATAGTTTGTTATTGTAGTGCGGTGTTATAATAATGTGTTATTGTAGTGCAGTGTTATTATAATGTGTTATTGTAGTGCAGTGTTATTATAGTTTGTTATTGTAGTGCAGTGTTATTATAGTTTGTTATTGTAGTGCGGTGTTATAATAATGTGTTATTGTAGTGCGGTGTTATAATAATGTGTTATTGTAGTGCAGTGTTATTATAATGTGTTATTGTAGTGCAGTGTCAGTATAGTGTGTTATTGTAGTGCAGTGTTATTATAATGTGTTATTGTAGTGCAGTGTTATTATAGTTTGTTATTGTAGTGCAGTGTTATTATAATGTGTTATTGTAGTGCAGTGTTATTATAATGTGTTATTGTAGTGCAGTGTTATTATAATGTGTTATTGTAGTGCCGTGTTATTATAGTGTGTTATTGTAGTGCAGTGTTATTATAATGTGTTATTGTAGTGCAATGTTATTATAATGTGTTATTGTAGTGCAGTGTTATTATAATGTGTTATTATAATGTGTTATTGTAGTGCAATGTTATTATAATGTGTTATTGTAGTGCAGTGTTATTATAATGTGTTATTGTAGTGCAGTGTCAGTATAGTGTGTTATTGTAGTGCAGTGTTATTATAATGTGTTATTGTAGTGCAATGTTATTATAATGTGTTATTGTAGTGCAGTGTTATTATAATGTGTTATTGTAGTGCAGTGTTATTATAGTTTGTTATTGTAGTGCAGTGTTATTATAATGTGTTATTGTAGTGCAGTGTTATTATAATGTGTTATTATAATGTGTTATTGTAGTGCAATGTTATTATAATGTGTTATTGTAGTACAGTGTCAGTATAATGTGTTATTGTAGTGCAGTGTTATTATAATGTGTTATTGTAGTGCAGTGTTATTATAGTTTGTTATTGTAGTGCAGTGTTATTATAATGTATTATTGTAGTGCAGTGTTATAATAATGTGTTATTGTAGTGCAGTGTTATTATAATGTGTTATTGTAGTGCAGTGTCAGTATAGTGTGTTATTGTAGTGCAGTGTTATTATAATGTGTTATTGTAGTGCAGTGTTATTATAATGTGTTATTGTAGTGCAATGTTATTATAATGTGTTATTGTGGTGCAATGTTATTATAATGTGTTATTGTAGTGCAGTGTTATTATAATGTGTTATTATAAAGTGTTATTTTAGTGGAATATTATTATAATGTGTTATTGTAGTGCAGTGTTATTATAATGTTATTGTAGTGCAGTGTTATTATAATGTGTTATTGTAGTGCAGTGTCAGTATAAACTGTTATTGTAGTGCAATGTTATTATAATGTGTTATTGTAGTGCAGTGTTATTATTATGTGTTATTGTAGTGCAGTGTTATTATAATGTGTTATTGTAGTGCAGTGTTATCATAGTGTGTTATTGTAGTGCAGCGTTATTATAATGTGTTATTGTAGTGCAGTGTTATTATAATGTGTTATTGTAGTGCAGTGTTATTATAGTGTGTTATTGTAGTGCAGTGTTATTATAATGTGTTATTGTAGTGCAATGTTATTATAATGTGTTATTATAGTGCAGTGTTGTTATAATGTGTTATTGTAGTGCAGTGTTATTATAGTGTGTTATTGTAGTGCAGTGTCAGTATAATGTGTTATTGTAGTGCAGTGTTATTATAATGTGTTATTGTAGTGCAGTGTTATTATAGTTTGTTATTGTAGTGCAGTGTAATTATAATGTGTTATTGTAGTGCAGTGTCAGTATAGTGTGTTATTGTAGTGCAGTGTTATTATAGTGTGTTATTGTAGTGCAGTGTCAGTATAATGTGTTATTGTAGTGCAGTGTTATTATAATGTGTTATTATAGTGCAGTGTTATTATAATGTGTTATTGTAGTGCAGTGTTATTATAGTTTGTTATTGTAGTGCAGTGTTATTATAGTTTGTTATTGTAGTGCAGTGTTATTATAATGTGTTATTGTAGTGCAGTGTTATTGTAGTGCAGTGTTATTATAATGTGTTATTGTAGTGCAGTGTTATTATAATGTGTTATTGTAGTGCAGTGTTATTATAATGTGTTATTATAATGTGTTATTTTAGTGCAATGTTATTATAATGTGTTATTGTAGTGCAGTGTTATTATAATGTTATTGTAGTGCAGTGTCAGTATAATGTGTTATTTTAGTGCAGTGTTATTATAATGTGTTAATATAATGTGTTATTGTAGTGCAATGTTATTATAATGTGTTATTGTAGTGCAGTGTTATTATAATGTGTTATTGTAGTGCAGTGTCAGTATAGTGTGTTATTGTAGTGCAGTGTTATTATAATGTGTTATTGTAGTGCAGTGTTATTATAGTTTGTTATTGTAGTGCAGTGTTATTATAATGTGTTATTGTAGTGCAGTGTTATTATAATGTGTTATTGTAGTGCAGTGTTATTATAATGTGTTATTATAATGTGTTATTGTAGTGCAATGTTATTATAATGTGTTATTGTAGTGCAGTGTTATTATAATGTTATTGTAGTGCAGTGTTATTATAATGTGTTATTATAATGTGTTATTGTAGTGCAATGTTATTATAATGTGTTATTGTAGTGCAGTGTTATTATAATGTGTTATTGTAGTGCAGTGTTATTATAGTGTGTTATTGTAGTGCAGTGTTATTATAATGTGTTATTGTAGTGCAGTGTTATTATAGTTTGTTATTGTAGTGCAGTGTTATTATAATGTATTATTGTAGTGCAGTGTTATTATAGTTTGTTATTGTAGTGCAGTGTTATAATAATGTGTTATTGTAGTGCAATGTTATTATAATGTGTTATTGTAGTGCAGTGTTATTATAATGTGTTATTGTAGTGCAGTGTTATTATAATGTGTTATTGTAGTGCAGTGTTATTATAATGTGTTATTATAATGTGTTATTGTAGTGCAATGTTATTATAATGTGTTATTGTAGTGCAGTGTCAGTATAGTGTGTTATTGTAGTGCAGTGTTATTAAAATGTGTTATTGTAGTGCAGTGTTATTATAATGTGTTATTATAATGTGTTATTGTAGTGCAATGTTATTATAATGTGTTATTGTAGTGCAGTGTTATTATAATGTTATTGTAGTGCAGTGTTATTATAATGTGTTATTGTAGTGCAGTGTTATTATAATGTGTTATTATAATGTGTTATTGTAGTGCAATGTTATTATAATGTGTTATTGTAGTGCAGTGTCAGTATAATGTGTTATTGTAGTGCAGTGTTATTATAATGTGTTATTGTAGTGCAATGTTATTATAATGTGTTATTGTAGTGCAGTGTTACTATAATGTGTTATTGTAGTGCAGTGTTATTATAATGTGTTATTGTAGTGCAATGTTATTATAATGTGTTATTGTAGTGCAGTGTTATTATAATGTGTTATTGTAGTGCAGTGTTATTATAATGTGTTATTATAATGTGTTATTATAATGTGTTATTGTAGTGCAATGTTATTATAATGTGTTATTGTAGTGCAGTGTAATTATATTGTGTTATTGTAGTGCAGTGTTATTATAATGTGTTATTGTAGTGCAGTGTTATTATAATGTGTTATTATAATGTGTTATTGTAGTGCAATGTTATTATAATGTGTTATTGTAGTGCAGTGTCAGTATAGTGTGTTATTGTAGTGCAGTGTTATTATAATGTGTTATTATAATGTGTTATTGTAGTGCAATGTTATTATAATGTGTTATTGTAGTGCAGTGTTATTATAGTTTGTTATTGTAGTGCAATGTTATTATAATGTGTTATTGTAGTGCAGTGTCAGTATAGCGTGTTATTGTAGTGCAGTGTTATTATAATGTGTTATTGTAGTGCAATGTTATTATAATGTGTTATTGTAGTGCAGTGTTACTATAATGTGTTATTGTAGTGCAGTGTTATTATAATGTGTTATTGTAGTGCAATGTTATTATAATGTGTTATTGTAGTGCAGTGTTATTATAATGTTATTGTAGTGCGGTGTCAGTATAGTGTGTTATTGTAGTGCAGTGTTATTATAATGTGTTATTGTAGTGCAGTGTTATTATAATGTGTTATTGTAGTGCAGTGTTATTATAGTTTGTTATTGTAGTGCAGTGTTATTATAGTGTGTTATTGTAGTGCAGTGTTATTATAATGTGTTATTGTAGTGCAGTGTTATTATAATGTGTTATTGTAGCGCAGTGTTATTATAGTGTGTTATTGTAGTGCAGTGTTATTATAATGTGTTATTGTAGTGCAGTGTCAGTATAATGTGTTATTGTAGTGCAGTGTTATTATAATGTGTTATTGTAGTGCAGTGTTATTATAGTTTGTTATTGTAGTGCAGTGTTATTATAATGTGTTATTGTAGTGCAGTGTTATTATAATGTGTTATTGTAGTGCAATGTTATTATAATGTGTTATTGTAGTGCAGTGTTATTATAGTTTGTTATTGTAGTGCAGTGTTATTATAGTTTGTTATTGTAGTGCAGTGTTATAATAATGTGTTATTGTAGTGCAGTGTTATTATAATGTGTTATTGTAGTGCAGTGTCAGTATAGTGTGTTATTGTAGTGCAGTGTTATTATAATGTGTTATTGTAGTGCAGTGTTATTATAATGTGTTATTGTAGTGCAGTGTTATTATAGTTTGTTATTGTAGTGCAGTGTTATTATAGTTTGTTATTGTAGTGCGGTGTTATAATAATGTGTTATTGTAGTGCAGTGTTATTATAGTTTGTTATTGTAGTGCAGTGTTATTATAATGTGTTATTGTAGTGCAGTGTCAGTATAGTGTGTTATTGTAGTGCAGTGTTATTATAATGTGTTATTGTAGTGCAGTGTTATTATAATGTGTTATTGTAGTGCAGTGTTATTATAATGTGTTATTGTAGTGCAGTGTTATTATAGTTTGTTATTGTAGTGCAGTGTTATTATAATGTATTATTGTAGTGCAGTGTTATTATAGTTTGTTATTGTAGTGCAGTGTTATAATAATGTGTTATTGTAGTGCAGTGTTATTATAATGTGCTATTGTAGTGCAGTGTTATTATAATGTGTTATTGTAGTGCAATGTTATTATAATGTGTTATTGTAGTGCAGTGTTATTATAATGTGTTATTGTAGTGCAGTGTTATTATAATGTGTTATTGTAGTGCAGTGTTATTATAATGTGTTATTGTAGTGCAATGTTATTATAATGTGTTATTGTGGTGCAATGTTATTATAATGTGTTATTGTAGTGCAGTGTTATTATAATGTGTTATTGTAGTGCAGTGTTATTATAATGTGTTATTATAAAGTGTTATTTTAGTGGAATATTATTATAATGTGTTATTGTAGTGCAGTGTTATTATAATGTTATTGTAGTGCAGTGTCAGTATAGTGTGTTATTGTAGTGCAGTGTCAGTATAAACTGTTATTGTAGTGCAATGTTATTATAATGTGTTATTGTAGTGCAGTGTTATTATTATGTGTTATTGTAGTGCAGTGTTATTATAATGTGTTATTGTAGTGCAGTGTTATTATAGTGTGTTATTGTAGTGCAGCGTTATTATAATGTGTTATTGTAGTGCAGTGTTATTATAATGTGTTATTGTAGTGCAGTGTTATTATAGTGTGTTATTGTAGTGCAGTGTTATTATAATGTGTTATTGTAGTGCAATGTTATTATAATGTGTTATTGTAGTGCAGTGTTATTATAATGTTATTGTAGTGCAGTGTCAGTATAGTGTGTTATTGTAGTGCAGTGTTATTATAGTGTGTTATTGTAGTGCAGTGTCAGTATAATGTGTTATTGTAGTGCAGTGTTATTATAATGTGTTATTGTAGTGCAGTGTTATTATAGTTTGTTATTGTAGTGCAGTGTAATTATAATGTGTTATTGTAGTGCAGTGTCAGTATAGTGTGTTATTGTAGTGCAGTGTCAGTATAATGTGTTATTGTAGTGCAGTGTTATTATAATGTGTTATTATAGTGCAGTGTTATTATAGTGTGTTATTGTAGTGCAGTGTCAGTATAATGTGTTATTGTAGTGCAGTGTTATTATAATGTGTTATTATAGTGCAGTGTTATTATAGTTTGTTATTGTAGTGCAGTGTCAGTATAATGTGTTATTGTAGTGCAGTGTTATTATAATGTGTTATTATAGTGCAGTGTTATTATAATGTGTTATTGTAGTGCAGTGTTATTATAGTTTGTTATTGTAGTGCAGTGTAATTATAATGTGTTATTGTAGTGCAGTGTCAGTATAGTGTGTTATTGTAGTGCAGTGTCAGTATAATGTGTTATTGTAGTGCAGTGTTATTATAATGTGTTATTATAGTGCAGTGTTATTATAGTGTGTTATTGTAGTGCAGTGTCAGTATAATGTGTTATTGTAGTGCAGTGTTATTATAATGTGTTATTATAGTGCAGTGTTATTATAGTTTGTTATTGTAGTGCAGTGTCAGTATAATGTGTTATTGTAGTGCAGTGTTATTATAATGTGTTATTGTAGTGCAGTGTTATTATAATGTGTTATTGTAGTGCAGTGTTATTATAATGTGTTATTATAATGTGTTATTTTAGTGCAATGTTATTATAATGTGTTATTGTAGTGCAGTGTTATTATAATGTTATTGTAGTGCAGTGTCAGTATAATGTGTTATTGTAGTGCAGTGTTATTATAATGTGTTAATATAATGTGTTATTGTAGTGCAATGTTATTATAATGTGTTATTGTAGTGCAGTGTTATTATAATGTGTTATTGTAGTGCAGTGTCAGTATAGTGTGTTATTGTAGTGCAGTGTTATTATAATGTGTTATTGTAGTGCAGTGTCAGTATAGTGTGTTATTGTAGTGCAGTGTTATTATAATGTGTTATTGTAGTGCAATGTTATTATAATGTGTTATTGTAGTGCAGTGTTATTATAATGTGTTATTGTAGTGCAGTGTTATTATAGTTTGTTATTGTAGTGCAGTGTTATTATAATGTGTTATTGTAGTGCAGTGTTATTATAATGTGTTATTGTAGTGCAGTGTTATTATAATGTGTTATTATAATGTGTTATTGTAGTGCAATGTTATTATAATGTGTTATTGTAGTGCAGTGTTATTATAATGTTATTGTAGTGCAGTGTTATTATAATGTGTTATTATAATGTGTTATTGTAGTGCAATGTTATTATAATGTGTTATTGTAGTGCAGTGTTATTATAATGTGTTATTGTAGTGCAGTGTTATTATAATGTGTTATTGTAGTGCAGTGTTATTATAATGTGTTATTATAATGTGTTATTGTAGTGCAATGTTATTATAATGTGTTATTGTGGTGCAATGCTATTATAATGTGTTATTGTAGTGCAGTGTTATTATAATGTGTTATTGTAGTGCAGTGTTATTATAGTTTGTTATTGTAGTGCAGTGTTATTATAATGTATTATTGTAGTGCAGTGTTATTATAGTTTGTTATTGTAGTGCAGTGTTATAATAATGTGTTATTGTAGTGCAATGTTATTATAATGTGTTATTGTAGTGCAGTGTTATTATAATGTGTTATTGTAGTGCAGTGTTATTATAATGTGTTATTGTAGTGCAGTGTTATTATAATGTGTTATTATAATGTGTTATTGTAGTGCAATGTTATTATAATGTGTTATTGTAGTGCAGTGTCAGTATAATGTGTTATTGTAGTGCAGTGTTATTATAATGTGTTATTGTAGTGCAGTGTTATTATAATGTGTTATTATAATGTGTTATTGTAGTGCAATGTTATTATAATGTGTTATTGTAGTGCAGTGTTATTATAATGTGTTATTGTAGTGCAGTGTTATTATAATGTGTTATTATAATGTGTTATTGTAGTGCAATGTTATTATAATGTGTTATTGTAGTGCAGTGTCAGTATAATGTGTTATTGTAGTGCAGTGTTATTATAATGTGTTATTGTAGTGCAGTGTTACTATAATGTGTTATTGTAGTGCAGTGTTATTATAACGTGTTATTGTAGTGCAATGTTATTATAATGTGTTATTGTAGTGCAGTGTTATTATAATGTGTTATTGTAGTGCAGTGTTATTATAATGTGTTATTATAATGTGTTATTATAATGTGTTATTGTAGTGCAATGTTATTATAATGTGTTATTGTAGTGCAGTGTAATTATATTGTGTTATTGTAGTGCAGTGTTATTATAATGTGTTATTGTAGTGCAGTGTTATTATAATGTGTTATTATAATGTGTTATTGTAGTGCAATGTTATTATAATGTGTTATTGTAGTGCAGTGTCAGTATAGTGTGTTATTGTAGTGCAGTGTTATTATAATGTGTTATTATAATGTGTTATTGTAGTGCAATGTTATTATAATGTGTTATTGTAGTGCAGTGTTATTATAATGTTATTGTAGTGCAGTGTTATTATAATGTGTTATTATAATGTGTTATTGTAGTGCAATGTTATTATAATGTGTTATTGTAGTGCAGTGTTATTATAGTTTGTTATTGTAGTGCAGTGTCAGTATAGCGTGTTATTGTAGTGCAGTGTTATTATAATGTGTTATTGTAGTGCAATGTTATTATAATGTGTTATTGTAGTGCAGTGTTACTATAATGTGTTATTGTAGTGCAGTGTTATTATAATGTGTTATTGTAGTGCAATGTTATTATAATGTGTTATTGTAGTGCAGTGTTATTATAATGTGTTATTGTAGTGCAGTGTTATTATAATGTGTTATTGTAGCGCAGTGTTATTATAGTGTGTTATTGTAGTGCAGTGTTATTATAATGTGTTATTGTAGTGCAGTGTCAGTATAATGTGTTATTGTAGTGCAGTGTTATTATAATGTGTTATTGTAGTGCAGTGTTATTATAGTTTGTTATTGTAGTGCAGTGTTATTATAATGTGTTATTGTAGTGCAGTGTTATTATAATGTGTTATTGTAGTGCAGTGTTATTATAGTTTGTTATTGTAGTGCAGTGTTATAATAATGTGTTATTGTAGTGCAGTGTTATTATAATGTATTATTGTAGTGCAGTGTTATTATAGTTTGTTATTGTAGTGCAGTGTTATAATAATGTGTTATTGTAGTGCAGTGTTATTATAATGTGTTATTGTAGTGCAGTGTCAATATAGTGTGTTATTGTAGTGCAGTGTTATTATAATGTGTTATTGTAGTGCAGTGTTATTATAATGTGTTATTGTAGTGCAGTGTTATTATAATGTGTTATTGTAGTGCAATGTTATTATAATGTGTTATTGTGGTGCAATGTTATTATAATGTGTTATTGTAGTGCAGTGTTATTATAATGTGTTATTGTAGTGCAGTGTTATTATAATGTGTTATTATAAAGTGTTATTGTAGTGGAATATTATTATAATGTGTTATTGTAGTGCAGTGTTATTATAATGTTATTGTAGTGCAGTGTTATTATAATGTGTTATTGTAGTGCAGTGTCAGTATAAACTGTTATTGTAGTGCAATGTTATTATAATGTGTTATTGTAGTGCAGTGTTATTATAATGTGTTATTGTAGTACAGTGTTATTATAGTTTGTTATTGTAGTGCAGTGTTATTATAATGTATTATTGTAGTGCAGTGTTATTATAATGTGTTATTGTAGTTCAGTGTCAGTATAGTGTGTTATTATAATGTGTTATTGTAGTGCAATGTTCGTATAATGTGTTATTGTAGTGCAATGTTATTATAATGTGTTATTGTAGTGCAGTGTTATTATAATGTATTATTGTAGTGCAGTGTCAGTATAGTGTGTTATTGTAGTGCAATGTTATTATAATGTGTTATTGTAGTGCAGTGTTATTATAGTGTGTTATTGTAGTGCAGTGTTATTATAATGTGTTATTGTAGTGCAGTGTTATTATAATGTGTTATTATAATGTGTTATTGTAGTGCAATGTTATTATAATGTGTTATTGTAGTGCAGTGTTATTATAATGTGTTATTACAATGTGTTATCGAAGTGCAGTGTTATTATAATGTGTTATTGTAGTGCAGTGTTATTATAATGTGTTATTGTAGTGCAGTGTTATAATAATGTGTTATTGTAGTGCAGTGTTATAATAATGTGTTATTGTAGTGCAGTGTTATTATAATGTGTTATTATAATGTGTTATTGTAGTGCAATGTTATTATAATGTGTTATTGTGGTGCAATGTTATTATAATGTGTTATTGTAGTGAAGTGTTATTATAATGTGTTATTGTAGTGCAGTGTTATTATAATGTGTTATTATAATGTTTTATTGTAGTGCAATGTTATTATAATGTGTTATTGTAGTGCAGTGTTATTATAGTGTGTTATTGTAGTGCAGTGTTATTATAGTTTGTTATTGTAGTGCAGTGTTATTATAATGTATTATTGTAGTGCAGTGTCAGTATAGTGTGTTATTGTAGTGCAATGTTATTATAATGTGTTATTGTAGTGCAGTGTTATTATAGTGTGTTATTGTAGTGCAGTGTTATTATAATGTGTTATTGTAGTGCAGTGTTATTATAATGTGTTATTGTAGTGCAGTGTTATTATAATGTGTTATTGTAGTGCAGTGTTATTATAATGTGTTATTGTAGTGCAGTGTCAGTATAGTGTGTTATTGTAGTGCAATGTTATTATAATGTGTTATTGTAGTGCAGTGTTATTACAATGTGTTATTGTAGTGCAGTGTTATTATAATGTGTTATTGTAGTGCAGTGTTATTATAATGTGTTATTATAATGTGTTATTGTAGTGCAGTGTTATTATAATGTGTTATTATAATGTGTTATTGTAGTGCAATGTTATTATAATGTGTTATTGTAGTGCAGTGTCAGTATAATGTTTTATTGTAGAGCAGTGTTATCATAATGTGTTATTGTAGTGCAATGTTATTATAATGTGTTATTGTAGTGCAGTGTTACTATAATGTGTAATTGTAGTGCAGTGTTATTATAATGTGTTATTGTAGTGCAATGTTATTATAATGTGTTATTGTAGTGCAGTGTTATTATAATGTGTTATTGTAGTGCAGTGTTATTATAATGTGTTATTATAAAGTGTTATTGTAGTGGAATATTATTATAATGTGTTATTGTAGTGCAGTGTTATTATAATGTTATTGTAGTGCAGTGTTATTATAATGTGTTATTATAAAGTGTTATTGTAGTGGAATATTATTATAATGTGTTATTGTAGTGCAGTGTCAGTATAAACTGTTATTGTAGTGCAATGTTATTATAATGTGTTATTGTAGTGCAGTGTTATTATAATGTTATTGTAGTGCAGTGTTATTATAATGTGTTATTGTAGTGCAGTGTCAGTATAAACTGTTATTGTAGTGCAATGTTATTATAATGTGTTATTGTAGTGCAGTGTTATTATAGTTTGTTATTGTAGTGCAGTGTTATTATAATGTGTTATTGTAGTGCAGTGTTATTATAGTTTGTTATTGTAGTGCAGTGTTATTATAATGTGTTATTGTAGTTCAGTGTCAGTATAGTGTGTTATTATAATGTGTTATTGTAGTGCAGTGTTATTATAATGTGTTATTGTAGTGCAGTGTCAGTATAGTGTGTTATTATAATGTGTTATTGTAGTGCAATGTTCGTATAATGTGTTATTGTAGTGCAGTGTTATTATAATGTGTTATTGTAGTGCAGTGTTATTATAGTTTGTTATTGTAGTGCAATGTTATTATAATGTGTTATTGTAGTGCAGTGTTATTATAGTGTGTTATTGTAGTGCAGTGTTATTATAATGTGTTATTGTAGTGCAGTGTCAGTATAATGTGTTATTGTAGTGCAGTGTTATTATAATGTGTTATTGTAGTGCAGTGTTATTATAATGTGTTATTGTAGTGCAGTGTTATTATAGTTTGTTATTGTAGTGCAGTGTTATTATAGTTTGTTATTGTAGTGCAGTGTTATTATAATGTATTATTGTAGTGCAGTGTTATTATAGTTTGTTATTGTAGTGCAGTGTTATAATAATGTGTTATTGTAGTGCAGTGTTATTATAATGTGTTATTGTAGTGCAGTGTCAGTATAGTGTGTTATTGTAGTGCAGTGTTATTATAGTTTGTTATTGTAGTGCGGTGTTATAATAATGTGTTATTGTAGTGCAGTGTTATTATAGTTTGTTATTGTAGTGCAGTGTTATTATAATGTGTTATTGTAGTGCAGTGTCAGTATAGTGTGTTATTGTAGTGCAGTGTTATTATAATGTGTTATTGTAGTGCAGTGTTATTATAGTTTGTTATTGTAGTGCGGTGTTATAATAATGTGTTATTGTAGTGCAGTGTTATTATAGTTTGTTATTGTAGTGCAGTGTTATTATAATGTGTTATTGTAGTGCAGTGTCAGTATAGTGTGTTATTGTAGTGCAGTGTTATTATAATGTGTTATTGTAGTGCAGTGTTATTATAATGTGTTATTGTAGTGCAGTGTTATTATAATGTGTTATTGTAGTGCAGTGTTATTATAGTGTGTTATTGTAGTGCAGTGTTATTATAATGTGTTATTGTAGTGCAATGTTATTATAATGTGTTATTGTAGTGCAGTGTTATTATAATGTGTTATTATAATGTGTTATTGTAGTGCAATGTTATTATAATGTGTTATTGTAGTGCAGTGTTATTATAATGTGTTATTGTAGTGCAGTGTCAGTATAGTGTGTTATTGTAGTGCAGTGTTATTATAATGTGTTATTGTAGTGCAATGTTATTATAATGTGTTATTGTAGTGCAGTGTTATTATAATGTGTTATTGTAGTGCAGTGTTATTATAGTTTGTTATTGTAGTGCAGTGTTATTATAATGTGTTATTGTAGTGCAGTGTTATTATAATGTGTTATTATAATGTGTTATTGTAGTGCAATGTTATTATAATGTGTTATTGTAGTACAGTGTCAGTATAATGTGTTATTGTAGTGCAGTGTTATTATAATGTGTTATTGTAGTGCAGTGTTATTATAGTTTGTTATTGTAGTGCAGTGTTATTATAATGTATTATTGTAGTGCAGTGTTATTATAGTTTGTTATTGTAGTGCAGTGTTATAATAATGTGTTATTGTAGTGCAGTGTTATTATAATGTGTTATTGTAGTGCAGTGTCAGTATAGTGTGTTATTGTAGTGCAGTGTTATTATAATGTGTTATTGTAGTGCAGTGTTATTATAATGTGTTATTGTAGTGCAATGTTATTATAATGTGTTATTGTGGTGCAATGTTATTATAATGTGTTATTGTAGTGCAGTGTTATTATAATGTGTTATTGTAGTGCAGTGTTATTATAATGTGTTATTGTAGTGCAGTGTCAGTATAAACTGTTATTGTAGTGCAATGTTATTATAATGTGTTATTGTAGTGCAGTGTTATTATTATGTGTTATTGTAGTGCAGTGTTATTATAATGTGTTATTGTAGTGCAGTGTTATTATAGTGTGTTATTGTAGTGCAGTGTTATTATAGTGTGTTATTGTAGTGCAGTGTTATTATAATGTGTTATTGTAGTGCAGCGTTATTATAATGTGTTATTGTAGTGCAGTGTTATTATAATGTGTTATTGTAGTGCAGTGTTATTATAGTGTGTTATTGTAGTGCAGTGTTATTATAATGTGTTATTGTAGTGCAATGTTATTATAATGTGTTATTGTAGTGCAGTGTTATTATAGTGTGTTATTGTAGTGCAGTGTCAGTATAATGTGTTATTGTAGTGCAGTGTTATTATAATGTGTTATTGTAGTGCAGTGTTATTATAGTTTGTTATTGTAGTGCAGTGTAATTATAATGTGTTATTGTAGTGCAGTGTCAGTATAGTGTGTTATTGTAGTGCAGTGTTATTATAGTGTGTTATTGTAGTGCAGTGTCAGTATAATGTGTTATTGTAGTGCAGTGTTATTATAATGTGTTATTATAGTGCAGTGTTATTATAATGTGTTATTGTAGTGCAGTGTTATTATAGTTTGTTATTGTAGTGCAGTGTTATTATAGTTTGTTATTGTAGTGCAGTGTTATTATAATGTGTTATTGTAGTGCAGTGTTATTGTAGTGCAGTGTTATTATAATGTGTTATTGTAGTGCAGTGTTATTATAATGTGTTATTGTAGTGCAGTGTTATTATAATGTGTTATTATAATGTGTTATTTTAGTGCAATGTTATTATAATGTGTTATTGTAGTGCAGTGTTATTATAATGTTATTGTAGTGCAGTGTCAGTATAATGTGTTATTGTAGTGCAGTGTTATTATAATGTGTTAATATAATGTGTTATTGTAGTGCAATGTTATTATAATGTGTTATTGTAGTGCAGTGTTATTATAATGTGTTATTGTAGTGCAGTGTCAGTATAGTGTGTTATTGTAGTGCAGTGTTATTATAATGTGTTATTGTAGTGCAGTGTCAGTATAGTGTGTTATTGTAGTGCAGTGTTATTATAATGTGTTATTGTAGTGCAATGTTATTATAATGTGTTATTGTAGTGCAGTGTTATTATAATGTGTTATTGTAGTGCAGTGTTATTATAGTTTGTTATTGTAGTGCAGTGTTATTATAATGTGTTATTGTAGTGCAGTGTTATTATAATGTGTTATTGTAGTGCAGTGTTATTATAATGTGTTATTATAATGTGTTATTGTAGTGCAATGTTATTATAATGTGTTATTGTAGTGCAGTGTTATTATAATGTTATTGTAGTGCAGTGTTATTATAATGTGTTATTATAATGTGTTATTGTAGTGCAATGTTATTATAATGTGTTATTGTAGTGCAGTGTTATTATAATGTGTTATTGTAGTGCAGTGTTATTATAGTGTGTTATTGTAGTGCAGTGTTATTATAATGTGTTATTGTAGTGCAGTGTTATTATAGTTTGTTATTGTAGTGCAGTGTTATTATAATGTATTATTGTAGTGCAGTGTTATTATAGTTTGTTATTGTAGTGCAGTGTTATAATAATGTGTTATTGTAGTGCAATGTTATTATAATGTGTTATTGTAGTGCAGTGTTATTATAATGTGTTATTGTAGTGCAGTGTTATTATAATGTGTTATTGTAGTGCAGTGTTATTATAATGTGTTATTATAATGTGTTATTGTAGTGCAATGTTATTATAATGTGTTATTGTAGTGCAGTGTCAGTATAGTGTGTTATTGTAGTGCAGTGTTATTATAATGTGTTATTGTAGTGCAGTGTTATTATAATGTGTTATTATAATGTGTTATTGTAGTGCAATGTTATTATAATGTGTTATTGTAGTGCAGTGTTATTATAATGTTATTGTAGTGCAGTGTTATTATAATGTGTTATTGTAGTGCAGTGTTATTATAATGTGTTATTATAATGTGTTATTGTAGTGCAATGTTATTATAATGTGTTATTGTAGTGCAGTGTCAGTATAATGTGTTATTGTAGTGCAGTGTTATTATAATGTGTTATTGTAGTGCAATGTTATTATAATGTGTTATTGTAGTGCAGTGTTATTATAATGTGTTATTGTAGTGCAGTGTTATTATAATGTGTTATTATAATGTGTTATTATAATGTGTTATTGTAGTGCAATGTTATTATAATGTGTTATTGTAGTGCAGTGTAATTATATTGTGTTATTGTAGTGCAGTGTTATTATAATGTGTTATTGTAGTGCAGTGTTATTATAATGTGTTATTATAATGTGTTATTGTAGTGCAATGTTATTATAATGTGTTATTGTAGTGCAGTGTCAGTATAGTGTGTTATTGTAGTGCAGTGTTATTATAATGTGTTATTATAATGTGTTATTGTAGTGCAATGTTATTATAATGTGTTATTGTAGTGCAGTGTTATTATAATGTTATTGTAGTGCAGTGTTATTATAATGTGTTATTATAATGTGTTATTGTAGTGCAATGTTATTATAATGTGTTATTGTAGTGCAGTGTTATTATAGTTTGTTATTGTAGTGCAGTGTCAGTATAGCGTGTTATTGTAGTGCAGTGTTATTATAATGTGTTATTGTAGTGCAATGTTATTATAATGTGTTATTGTAGTGCAGTGTTACTATAATGTGTTATTGTAGTGCAGTGTTATTATAATGTGTTATTGTAGTGCAGTGTTATTATAATGTGTTATTGTAGTGCAGTGTTATTATAATGTTATTGTAGTGCAGTGTTATTATAGTTTGTTATTGTAGTGCAGTGTCAGTATAGCGTGTTATTGTAGTGCAGTGTTATAATAATGTGTTATTGTGGTGCAGTGTTATTATAATGTGTTATTGTAGTGCAGTGTTATTATAATGTGTTATTGTAGTGCAGTGTTATTATAATGTGTTATTGTAGTGCAGTGTTATTATAGTTTGTTATTGTAGTGCAGTGTTATTATAGTGTGTTATTGTAGTGCAGTGTTATTATAATGTGTTATTGTAGTGCAGTGTTATTATAATGTGTTATTGTAGTGCAGTGTTATTATAATGTGTTATTGTAGTGCAGTGTTATTATAATGTGTTATTGTAGTGCAGTGTTATTATAATGTGTTATTGTAGTGCAGTGTCAGTATAATGTGTTATTGTAGTGCAGTGTTATTATAATGTGTTATTGTAGTGCAGTGTTATTATAGTTCGTTATTGTAGTGCAGTGTTATTATAATGTGTTATTGTAGTGCAGTGTTATTATAATGTGTTATTGTAGCGCAGTGTTATTATAGTGTGTTATTGTAGTGCAGTGTTATTATAATGTGTTATTGTAGTGCAGTGTTATTATAGTTTGTTATTGCAGTGCAGTGTTATTATAATGTATTATTGTAGTGCAGTGTTATTATAGTTTGTTATTGTAGTGCAGTGTTATAATAATGTGTTATTGTAGTGCAGTGTTATTATAATGTGTTATTGTAGTGCAGTGTCAGTATAGTGTGTTATTGTAGTGCAGTGTTATTATAATGTGTTATTGTAGTGCAGTGTTATTATAGTTTGTTATTGTAGTGCAGTGTTATTATAATGTGTTATTGTAGTGCAGTGTTATTATAATGTGTTATTGTAGTGCAGTGTCAGTATAGTGTGTTATTGTAGTGCAGTGTTATTATAATGTGTTATTGTAGTGCAGTGTTATTATAATGTGTTATTGTAGTGCAGTGTTATTATAATGTGTTATTGTAGTGCAGTGTTATTATAGTTTGTTATTGTAGTGCAGTGTTATTATAGTTTGTTATTGTAGTGCGGTGTTATAATAATGTGTTATTGTAGTGCAGTGTTATTATAATGTGTTATTGTAGTGCAGTGTTATTATAATGTGTTATTGTAGTGCAGTGTTATTATAATGTGTTATTGTAGTGCAGTGTTATTATAATGTGTTATTGTAGTGCAGTGTTATTATAGTGTGTTATTGTAGTGCAGTGTTATTATAATGTGTTATTGTAGTGCAATGTTATTATAATGTGTTATTGTAGTGCAGTGTTATTATAATGTGTTATTATAATGTGTTATTGTAGTGCAATGTTATTATAATGTGTTATTGTAGTGCAGTGTTATTATAATGTGTTATTGTAGTGCAGTGTTATTATAATGTGTTATTGTAGTGCAGTGTTATTATAATGTGTTATTGTAGTGCAGTGTTATTATAGTGTGTTATTGTAGTGCAGTGTTATTATAATGTGTTATTGTAGTGCAATGTTATTATAATGTGTTATTGTAGTGCAGTGTTATTATAATGTGTTATTATAATGTGTTATTGTAGTGCAATGTTATTATAATGTGTTATTGTAGTGCAGTGTTATTATAATGTGTTATTGTAGTGCAGTGTCAGTATAGTGTGTTATTGTAGTGCAGTGTTATTATAATGTGTTATTGTAGTGCAATGTTATTATAATGTGTTATTGTAGTGCAGTGTTATTATAATGTGTTATTGTAGTGCAGTGTTATTATAGTTTGTTATTGTAGTGCAGTATTATTATAATGTGTTATTGTAGTGCAGTGTTATTATAATGTGTTATTATAATGTGTTATTGTAGTGCAATGTTATTATAATGTGTTATTGTAGTACAGTGTCAGTATAATGTGTTATTGTAGTGCAGTGTTATTATAATGTGTTATTGTAGTGCAGTGTTATTATAGTTTGTTATTGTAGTGCAGTGTTATTATAATGTATTATTGTAGTGCAGTGTTATTATAGTTTGTTATTGTAGTGCAGTGTTATAATAATGTGTTATTGTAGTGCAGTGTTATTATAATGTGTTATTGTAGTGCAGTGTCAGTATAGTGTGTTATTGTAGTGCAGTGTTATTATAATGTGTTATTGTAGTGCAGTGTTATTATAATGTGTTATTGTAGTGCAATGTTATTATAATGTGTTATTGTGGTGCAATGTTATTATAATGTGTTATTGTAGTGCAGTGTTATTATAATGTGTTATTGTAGTGCAGTGTTATTATAATGTGTTATTATAAAGTGTTATTTTAGTGGAATATTATTATAATGTGTTATTGTAGTGCAGTGTTATTATAATGTTATTGTAGTGCAGTGTTATTATAATGTGTTATTGTAGTGCAGTGTCAGTATAAACTGTTATTGTAGTGCAATGTTATTATAATGTGTTATTGTAGTGCAGTGTTATTATTATGTGTTATTGTAGTGCAGTGTTATTATAATGTGTTATTGTAGTGCAGTGTTATTATAGTGTGTTATTGTAGTGCAGCGTTATTATAATGTGTTATTGTAGTGCAGTGTTATTATAATGTGTTATTGTAGTGCAGTGTTATTATAGTGTGTTATTGTAGTGCAGTGTTATTATAATGTGTTATTGTAGTGCAATGTTATTATAATGTGTTATTGTAGTGCAGTGTTATTATAATGTTATTGTAGTGCAGTGTCAGTATAATGTGTTATTGTAGTGCAGTGTTATTATAATGTGTTATTGTAGTGCAGTGTCAGTATAATGTGTTATTGTAGTGCAGTGTTATTATAATGTGTTATTGTAGTGCAGTGTTATTATAGTTTGTTATTGTAGTGCAGTGTAATTATAATGTGTTATTGTAGTGCAGTGTCAGTATAGTGTGTTATTGTAGTGCAGTGTCAGTATAATGTGTTATTGTAGTGCAGTGTTATTATAATGTGTTATTATAGTGCAGTGTTATTATAGTGTGTTATTGTAGTGCAGTGTCAGTATAATGTGTTATTGTAGTGCAGTGTTATTATAATGTGTTATTATAGTGCAGTGTTATTATAATGTGTTATTGTAGTGCAGTGTTATTATAAGTTGTTATTGTAGTGCAGTGTCAGTATAATGTGTTATTGTAGTGCAGTGTTATTATAATGTGTTATTATAGTGCAGTGTTATTATAATGTGTTATTGTAGTGCAGTGTTATTATAGTTTGTTATTGTAGTGCAGTGTTATTATAGTTTGTTATTGTAGTGCAGTGTTATTGTAGTGCAGTGTTATTATAATGTGTTATTGTAGTGCAGTGTTATTATAATGTGTTATTGTAGTGCAGTGTTATTATAATGTTATTGTAGTGCAGTGTCAGTATAATGTGTTATTGTAGTGCAGTGTTATTATAATGTGTTAATATAATGTGTTATTGTAGTGCAATGTTATTATAATGTGTTATTGTAGTGCAGTGTTATTATAATGTGTTATTGTAGTGCAGTGTCAGTATAGTGTGTTATTGTAGTGCAGTGTTATTATAATGTGTTATTGTAGTGCAGTGTTATTATAATGTGTTATTGTAGTGCAATGTTATTATAATGTGTTATTGTAGTGCAGTGTTATTATAATGTGTTATTGTAGTGCAGTGTTATTATAGTTTGTTATTGTAGTGCAGTGTTATTATAATGTGTTATTGTAGTGCAGTGTTATTATAATGTGTTATTGTAGTGCAGTGTTATTATAATGTGTTATTATAATGTGTTATTGTAGTGCAATGTTATTATAATGTGTTATTGTAGTGCAGTGTTATTATAATGTTATTGTAGTGCAGTGTTATTATAATGTGTTATTATAATGTGTTATTGTAGTGCAATGTTATTATAATGTGTTATTGTAGTGCAGTGTTATTATAATGTGTTATTGTAGTGCAGTGTTATTATAATGTGTTATTGTAGTGCAGTGTTATTATAGTTTGTTATTGTAGTGCAGTGTTATAATAATGTGTTATTGTAGTGCAATGTTATTATAATGTGTTATTGTAGTGCAGTGTTATTATAATGTGTTATTGTAGTGCAGTGTTATTATAATGTGTTATTGTAGTGCAGTGTTATTATAATGTGTTATTATAATGTGTTATTGTAGTGCAATGTTATTATAATGTGTTATTGTAGTGCAGTGTCAGTATAATGTGTTATTGTAGTGCAGTGTTATTATAATGTGTTATTGTAGTGCAGTGTTATTATAATGTGTTATTATAATGTGTTATTGTAGTGCAATGTTATTATAATGTGTTATTGTAGTGCAGTGTTATTATAATGTTATTGTAGTGCAGTGTTATTATAATGTGTTATTGTAGTGCAGTGTTATTATAATGTGTTATTATAATGTGTTATTGTAGTGCAATGTTATTATAATGTGTTATTGTAGTGCAGTGTCAGTATAATGTGTTATTGTAGTGCAGTGTTATTATAATGTGTTATTGTAGTGCAGTGTTACTA
Source organism: Rana muscosa (assembly GCA_029206835.1). Classification (NCBI taxonomy): domain Eukaryota; kingdom Metazoa; phylum Chordata; class Amphibia; order Anura; family Ranidae; genus Rana; species Rana muscosa. The sequence continues at coordinate 263,765,263 of CM055123.1, read as the reverse complement.
TAATGTGTTATTGTAGTGCAGTGTTATTATAATGTGTTATTGTAGTGCAATGTTATTATAATGTGTTATTGTAGTGCAGTGTTATTATAATGTGTTATTGTAGTGCAGTGTTATTATAATGTGTTATTATAATGTGTTATTATAATGTGTTATTGTAGTGCAATGTTATTATAATGTGTTATTGTAGTGCAGTGTAATTATATTGTGTTATTGTAGTGCAGTGTTATTATAATGTGTTATTGTAGTGCAGTGTTATTATAATGTGTTATTATAATGTGTTATTGTAGTGCAATGTTATTATAATGTGTTATTGTAGTGCAGTGTCAGTATAGTGTGTTATTGTAGTGCAGTGTTATTATAATGTGTTATTATAATGTGTTATTGTAGTGCAATGTTATTATAATGTGTTATTGTAGTGCAGTGTTATTATAATGTTATTGTAGTGCAGTGTTATTATAATGTGTTATTATAATGTGTTATTATAGTGCAATGTTATTATAATGTGTTATTGTAGTGCAGTGTTATTATAGTTTGTTATTGTAGTGCAGTGTCAGTATAGCGTGTTATTGTAGTGCAGTGTTATTATAATGTGTTATTGTAGTGCAATGTTATTATAATGTGTTATTGTAGTGCAGTGTTACTATAATGTGTTATTGTAGTGCAGTGTTATTATAATGTGTTATTGTAGTGCAATGTTATTATAATGTGTTATTGTAGTGCAGTGTTATTATAATGTTATTGTAGTGCGGTGTCAGTATAGTGTGTTATTGTAGTGCAGTGTTATTATAATGTGTTATTGTAGTGCAGTGTTATTATAATGTGTTATTGTAGTGCAGTGTTATTATAGTTTGTTATTGTAGTGCAGTGTTATTATAGTGTGTTATTGTAGTGCAGTGTTATTATAATGTGTTATTGTAGTGCAGTGTTATTATAATGTGTTATTGTAGCGCAGTGTTATTATAGTGTGTTATTGTAGTGCAGTGTTATTATAATGTGTTATTGTAGTGCAGTGTTATTATAATGTGTTATTGTAGTGCAGTGTTATTATAATGTGTTATTGTAGTGCAGTGTTATTATAGTTTGTTATTGTAGTGCAGTGTCAGTATAGCGTGTTATTGTAGTGCAGTGTTATTATAATGTGTTATTGTAGTGCAGTGTTATTATAATGTGTTATTGTAGTGCAGTGTTATTATAGTTTGTTATTGTAGTGCAGTGTTATTATAGTGTGTTATTGTAGTGCAGTGTTATTATAATGTGTTATTGTAGTGCAGTGTTATTATAATGTGTTATTGTAGCGCAGTGTTATTATAGTGTGTTATTGTAGTGCAGTGTTATTATAATGTGTTATTGTAGTGCAGTGTTATTATAATGTGTTATTGTAGTGCAGTGTTATTATAATGTGTTATTGTAGTGCAATGTTATTATAATGTGTTATTGTAGTGCAGTGTCAGTATAGTGTGTTATTGTAGTGCAGTGTTATTATAATGTGTTATTGTAGTGCAGTGTTATTATAATGTGTTATTGTAGTGCAATGTTATTATAATGTGTTATTGTAGTGCAGTGTTATTATAGTTTGTTATTGTAGTGCAGTGTTATTATAATGTGTTATTGTAGTGCAGTGTTATTATAATGTGTTATTATAATGTGTTATTGTAGTGCAGTGTTATTATAATGTGTTATTGTAGTGCAGTGTTATTATAGTTTGTTATTGCAGTGCAGTGTTATTATAATGTATTATTGTAGTGCAGTGTTATTATAGTTTGTTATTGTAGTGCAGTGTTATAATAATGTGTTATTGTAGTGCAGTGTTATTATAATGTGTTATTGTAGTGCAGTGTCAATATAGTGTGTTATTGTAGTGCAGTGTTATTATAATGTGTTATTGTAGTGCAGTGTTATTATAATGTGTTATTGTAGTGCAGTGTTATTATAATGTGTTATTGTAGTGCAATGTTATTATAATGTGTTATTGTGGTGCAATGTTATTATAATGTGTTATTGTAATGTGTTATTGTAGTGCAGTGTTATTATAATGTGTTATTGTAGTGCAGTGTTATTATAGTTTGTTATTGCAGTGCAGTGTTATTATAATGTATTATTGTAGTGCAGTGTTATTATAGTTTGTTATTGTAGTGCAGTGTTATTATAATGTGTTATTGTAGTGCAGTGTCAATATAGTGTGTTATTGTAGTGCAGTGTTATTATAATGTGTTATTGTAGTGCAGTGTCAGTATAGTGTGTTATTGTAGTGCAGTGTTATTATAATGTGTTATTGTAGTGCAGTGTTATTATAATGTGTTATTATAAAGTGTTATTGTAGTGGAATATTATTATAATGTGTTATTGTAGTGCAGTGTTATTATAATGTTATTGTAGTGCAGTGTTATTATAATGTGTTATTGTAGTGCAGTGTCAGTATAAACTGTTATTGTAGTGCAATGTTATTATAATGTGTTATTGTAGTGCAGTGTTATTATAATGTGTTATTGTAGTACAGTGTTATTATAGTTTGTTATTGTAGTGCAGTGTTATTATAATGTGTTATTGTAGTGCAGTGTTATTATAATGTGTTATTGTAGTTCAGTGTCAGTATAGTGTGTTATTATAATGTGTTATTGTAGTGCAATGTTCGTATAATGTGTTATTGTAGTGCAGTGTTATTATAATGTGTTATTGTAGCGCAGTGTTATTATAGTTTGTTATTGTAGTGCAGTGTTATTATAATGTATTATTGTAGTGCAGTGTTATTATAGTTTGTTATTGTAGTGCAGTGTTATTATAATGTGTTATTGTAGTGCAGTGTTATTATAATGTGTTATTATAATGTGTTATTATAATGTGTTATTGTAGTGCAGTGTTATTATAATGTGTTATTGTAGTGCAGTGTTATTATAGTTTGTTATTGCAGTGCAGTGTTATTATAATGTATTATTGTAGTGCAGTGTTATTATAGTTTGTTATTGTAGTGCAGTGTTATAATAATGTGTTATTGTAGTGCAGTGTTATTATAATGTGTTATTGTAGTGCAGTGTCAATATAGTGTGTTATTGTAGTGCAGTGTTATTATAATGTGTTATTGTAGTGCAGTGTTATTATAATGTGTTATTGTAGTGCAGTGTTATTATAATGTGTTATTGTAGTGCAGTGTTATTATAATGTGTTATTATAAAGTGTTATTGTAGTGGAATATTATTATAATGTGTTATTGTAGTGCAGTGTTATTATAATGTTATTGTAGTGCAGTGTTATTATAATGTGTTATTGTAGTGCAGTGTCAGTATAAACTGTTATTGTAGTGCAATGTTATTATAATGTGTTATTGTAGTGCAGTGTTATTATAATGTGTTATTGTAGTGCAGTGTTATTATAATGTGTTATTGTAGTTCAGTGTCAGTATAGTGTGTTATTATAATGTGTTATTGTAGTGCAATGTTCGTATAATGTGTTATTGTAGTGCAGTGTTATTATAATGTGTTATTGTAGCGCAGTGTTATTATAGTTTGTTATTGTAGTGCAGTGTTATTATAATGTATTATTGTAGTGCAGTGTTATTATAGTTTGTTATTGTAGTGCAGTGTTATTATAATGTATTATTGTAGTGCAGTGTCAGTATAGTGTGTTATTGTAGTGCAATGTTATTATAATGTGTTATTGTAGTGCAGTGTTATTATAGTGTGTTATTGTAGTGCAGTGTTATTATAATGTGTTATTGTAGTGCAGTGTTATTATAATGTGTTATTATAATGTGTTATTGTAGTGCAATGTTATTATAATGTGTTATTGTAGTGCAGTGTTATTATAATGTGTTATTACAATGTGTTATCGTAGTGCAGTGTTATTATAATGTGTTATTGTAGTGCAGTGTTATAATAATGTGTTATTGTAGTGCAGTGTTATTATAATGTGTTATTATAATGTGTTATTGTAGTGCAATGTTATTATAATGTGTTATTGTGGTGCAATGTTATTATAATGTGTTATTGTAGTGCAGTGTTATTATAATGTGTTATTGTAGTGCAGTGTTATTATAATGTGTTATTATAATGTGTTATTGTAGTGCAGTGTCAGTATAGTGTGTTATTGTAGTGCAATGTTATTATAATGTGTTATTGTAGTGCAGTGTTATTATAGTGTGTTATTGTAGTGCAGTGTTATTATAATGTGTTATTGTAGTGCAGTGTTATTATAATGTGTTATTGTAGTGCAGTGTTATTATAATGTGTTATTGTAGTGCAGTGTTATTATAATGTGTTATTGTAGTGCAGTGTCAGTATAGTGTGTTATTGTAGTGCAATGTTATTATAATGTGTTATTGTAGTGCAGTGTTATTACAATGTGTTATTGTAGTGCAGTGTTATTATAATGTGTTATTGTAGTGCAGTGTTATTATAATGTGTTATTATAATGTGTTATTGTAGTGCAGTGTTATTATAATGTGTTATTATAATGTGTTATTGTAGTGCAATGTTATTATAATGTGTTATTGTAGTGCAGTGTCAGTATAATGTTTTATTGTAGAGCAGTGTTATCATAATGTGTTATTGTAGTGCAATGTTATTATACTGTGTTATTGTAGTGCAGTGTTACTATAATGTGTAATTGTAGTGCAGTGTTATTATAATGTGTTATTGTAGTGCAATGTTATTATAATGTGTTATTGTAATGCAGTGTTATTATAATGTGTTATTGTAGTGCAGTGTTATTATAATGTGTTATTGTAGTGCAGTGTTATTATAATGTGTTATTGTAGTGCAGTGTTATTATAGTGTGTTATTGTAGTGCAGTGTTATTATAATGTGTTATTGTAGTGCAGTGTTATTATAGTGTGTTATTGTAGTGCAAAGTTATTATAATGTGTTATTATAATGTGTTATTGTAGTCCAATGTTATTATAATGTGTTATTGTAGTGCAGTGTTATTATAATGTGTTATTGTAGTGCAGTGTTATTATAATGTTATTGTAGTGCAGTGTTATTATAGTGTGTTATTGTAGTGCAGTGTTATTATAATGTGTTATTGTAGTGCAGTGTTATTATAATGTGTTATTGTAGTGCAATGTTATTATAATGTGTTATTGTAGTGCAGTGTTACTATAATGTGTTATTGTAGTGCAGTGTTATTATAATGTGTTATTATAATGTGTTATTGTAGTGCAATGTTATTATAATGTGTTATTGTAGTGCAGTGTTATTATAGTTTGTTATTGTAGTGCAGTGTTATTATAATGTATTATTGTAGTGCAGTGTTATTATAGTTTGTTATTGTAGTGCAGTGTTATAATAATGTGTTATTGTAGTGCAATGTTATTATAATGTGTTATTGTAGTGCAGTGTTATTATAATGTGTTATTGTAGTGAAATGTTATTATAATGTGATATTGTAGTGCAGTGTTATTATAATGTGTTATTATAATGTGTTATTGTAGTGCAATGTTATTATAATGTGTTATTGTAGTGCAGTGTTATTATAATGTTATTGTAGTGCAGTGTTATTATAATGTGTTATTGTAGTGCAGTGTTATTATAATGTGTTATTATAATGTGTTATTGTAGTGCAATGTTATTATAATGTGTTATTGTAGTGCAGTGTCAGTATAATGTTTTATTGTAGTGCAGTGTTATTATAATGTGTTATTGTAGTGCAATGTTATTATAATGTGTTATTGTAGTGCAGTGTTACTATAATGTGTTATTGTAGTGCAGTGTTATTATAATGTGTTATTGTAGTGCAATGTTATTAGAATGTGTTATTGTAGTGCAGTGTTATTATAATGTGTTATTGTAGTGCAGTGTTATTATAGTGTGTTATTGTAGTGCAGTGTTATTATAATGTGTTATTGTAGTGCAATGCTATTATAATGTGTTATTGTAGTGCAGTGTTATTGTAGTGCAGTGTTATTATAATGTGTTATTGTAGTGCAGTGTTATTATAATGTGTTATTGTAGTGCAGTGCTATTATAATGTGTTATTATAATGTGTTATTGTAGTGCAATGTTATTAAAATGTGTTATTGTAGTGCAGTCTTATTATAATGTTATTGTAGTGCAGTGTCAGTATAATGTGTTATTGTAGTGCAGTGTTATTATAATGTGTTATTGTAGTGCAATGTTATTATAATGTGTTATTGTAGTGCAGTGTTATTATAGTTTGTTATTGTAGTGCAGTGTTATTATAGTTTGTTATTGTAGTGCAGTGTTATTATAATGTGTTATTGTAGTGCAGTGTTATTATAATGTGTTATTGTAGTGCAGTGTTATTATAATGTGTTATTATAATGTGTTATTGTAGTGCAATGTTATTATAATGTGTTATTGTAGTACAGTGTCAGTATAATGTGTTATTGTAGTGCAGTGTTATTATAATGTGTTATTGTAGTGCAGTGTTATTATAGTTTGTTATTGTAGTGCAGTGTTATTATAATGTATTATTGTAGTGCAGTGTTATTATAGTTTGTTATTGTAGTGCAGTGTTATAATAATGTGTTATTGTAGTGCAATGTTATTATAATGTGTTATTGTAGTGCAGTGTTATTATAATGTGTTATTGTAGTGCAGTGTTATTATAATGTGTTATTGTAGTGCAGTGTTATTATAATGTGTTATTATAATGTGTTATTGTAGTGCAATGTTATTATAATGTGTTATTGTAGTGCAGTGTCAGTATAGAGTGTTATTGTAGTGCAGTGTTATTATAATGTGATATTGTAGTGCAGTGTTATTATAATGTGTTATTGTAGTGCAATGTAATTATAATGTGTTATTGTAGTGCAGTGTTATTATAATGTTATTGTAGTGCAGTGTTATTATAATGTGTTATTGTAGTGCAGTGTTATTATAATGTGTTATCATAATGTGTTATTGTAGTGCAATGTTATTATAATGTGTTATTGTAGTGCAGTGTCAGTATAATGTTTTATTGTAGTGCAGTGTTATTATAATGTGTTATTGTAGTGCAATGTTATTATAATGTGTTATTGTAGTGCAGTGTTACTATAATGTGTTATTGTAGTGCAGTGTTATTATAATGTGTTATTGTAGTGCAGTGTTATTATAATGTGTTATTGTAGTGCAGTGTTATTATAATGTGTTATTGTAGTGCAGTGTTATTATAATGTGTTATTGTAGTGCAGTGTTATTATAATGTGTTATTGTAGTGCAGTGTTATTATAATGTGTTATTATAATGTGTTATTGTAGTGCAATGTTATTATAATGTGTTATTGTAGTGCAGTGTAATTATATTGTGTTATTGTAGTGCAGTGTTATTATAATGTGTTATTGTAGTGCAGTGTTATTATAATGTGTTATTATAATGTGTTATTGTAGTGCAATGTTATTATAATGTGTTATTGTAGTGCAGTGTCAGTATAGTGTGTTATTGTAGTGCAGTGTTATTATAATGTGTTATTGTAGTGCAGTGTTATTATAATGTGTTATTATAATGTGTTATTGTAGTGCAGTGTTATTATAATGTGTTATTGTAGTGCAGTGTTATTATAATGTGTTATTATAATGTGTTATTGTAGTGCAGTGTTATTATAATGTGTTATTGTAGTGCAGTGTTATTATAATGTTATTGTAGTGTAGTGTTATTATAATGTTATTGTAGTGCAGTGTTATTATAATGTTAATGTAGTGCAGTGTTATTATAATGTGTTATTGTAGTGCAGTGTTATTATAATGTGTTATTATAATGTGTTATTGTAGTGCAGTGTTATTATAATGTTATTGTAGTGCAGTGTTATTATAATGTGTTATTGTAGTGCAGTGTTATTATAATGTGTTATTATAATGTGTTATTGTAGTGCAGTGTTATTATAATGTGTTATTGTAGTGCAGTGTTATTATAATGTTATTGTAGTGCAGTGTTATTATAATGTGTTATTGTAGTGCAGTGTTATTATAATGTGTTATTATAATGTGTTATTGTAGTGCAGTGTCAGTATAGTGTGTTATTGTAGTGCAGTGTTATTATAATGTGTTATTGTAGTGCAGTGTTATTATAATGTGTTATTATAATGTGTTATTGTAGTGCAGTGTTATTATAATGTGTTATTGTAGTGCAGTGTTATTATAATGTGTTATTGTAGTGCAATGTTATTATAATGTGTTATTGTAGTGCAGTGTTACTATAATGTGTTATTGTAGTGCAGTGTTATTATAATGTGTTATTGTAGTGCAATGTTATTATAATGTGTTATTGTAGTGCAGTGTTATTATAGTTTGTTATTGTAGTGCAGTGTTATTATAATGTGTTATTGTAGTGCAGTGTTATTATAGTTTGTTATTGTAGTGCAGTGTCAGTATAATGTGTTATTGTAGTGCAGTGTTATTATAATGTGTTATTGTAGTGCAATGTCAGTATAATGTGTTATTGTAGTGCATTGTTATTATAATGTTATTGTAGTGCAGTGTCAGTGTAATGTATTATTGTAGTGCAGTGTTATTATAATGTTATTGTAGTGCAGTGTTATTATAATGTGTTATTGTAGTGCAGTGTTATTATAGTTTGTTATTGTAGTGCAGTGTTATTATAGTTTGTTATTGTAGTGCAGTGTTATAATAATGTGTTATTGTAGTGCAGTGTTATTATAATGTGTTATTGTAGTGCAGTGTTATTATAGTGTGTTATTGTAGTGCAGTGTTATTATAATGTGTTATTGTAGTGCAATGTTATTATAATGTGTTATTGTAGTGCAGTGTTATTGTAGTGCAGTGTTATTATAATGTGTTATTGTAGTGCAGTGTTATTATAATGTGTTATTGTAGTGCAGTGTTATTATAATGTGTTATTATAAAGTGTTATTGCAGTGCAATGTTATTATAATGTGTTATTGTAGTGCAGTGTTATTATAATGTGTTATTGTAGTGCAATGTCAGTATAATGTGTTATTGTAGTGCAGTGTTATTATAATGTTATTGTAGTGCAGTGTCAGTATAATGTGTTATTGTAGTGCAGTGTTATTATAATGTGTTATTGTAGTGCAGTGTCAGTATAGTGTGTTATTGTAGTGCAGTGTTATTATAATGTGTTATTGTAGTGCAATGTTATTATAATGTGTTATTGTAGTGCAGTGTTATTATAGTTTAATATTGTAGTGCAGTGTTATTATAGTTTGTTATTGTAGTGCAGTGTTATTATAATGTGTTATTGTAGTGCAGTGTTATTATAATGTGTTATTGTAGTGCTATGTTATTATAATGTGTTATTATAATGTGTTATTGTAGTGCAATGTTATTATAATGTGTTATTGTAGTACAGTGTCAGTATAATGTGTTATTGTAGTGCAGTGTTATTATAATGTGTTATTGTAGTGCAGTGTTATTATAGTTTGTTATTGTAGTGCAGTGTTATTATAATGTATTATTGTAGTGCAGTGTTATTATAGTTTGTTATTGTAGTGCAGTGTTATAATAATGTGTTATTGTAGTGCAATGTTATTATAATGTGTTATTGTAGTGCAGTGTCAGTATAGTGTGTTATTGCAGTGCAGTGTTATTATAATGTGATATTGTAGTGCAGTGTTATTATAATGTGTTGTTATAATGTGTTATTGTAGTGCAATGTTATTATAATGTGTTATTGTAGTGCAGTGTTATTATAATGTTATTGTAGTGCAGTGTTATTATACTTTGTTATTGTAGTGCAGTGTCAGTATAGTGTGTTATTGTAGTGCAGTGTTATTATAATGTGTTATTGTAGTGCAATGTTATTATAATGTGTTATTGTAGTGCAGTGTTATTATAATGTGTTATTTTAGTGCAATGTTATTATAATGTGTTATTGTAGTGCATTGTTATTATAATGTGTTATTGTAGTGCAGTGTTATTATAGTTTGTTATTGTAGTGCAGTGTCAGTATAATGTGTTATTGTAGTGCAGTGTTATTATAATGTGTTATTGTAGTGCAGTGTTATTATAGTTTGTTATTGTAGTGCAGTGTTATTATAGTGTGTTATTGTAGTGCAGTGTCAGTATAATGTGTTATTGTAGTGCAGTGTTATTATAATGTTATTGTAGTGCAGTGTTATTATAATGTGTTATTGTAGTGCAGTGTTATAATAATGTGTTATTGTAGTGCAGTGTTATTATAATGTGTTATTGTAGTGCAGTGTTATAATAGTGTGTTATTGTAGTGCAGTGTTATTATAATGTGTTATTGTAGTGCAATGTTATTATAATGTGTTATTGTAGTGCAGTGTTATTATAATGTGTTATTGTAGTGCAGTGTTATTATAATGTGTTATTGTAGTGCAGTGTTATTATAATGTGTTATTGTAGTGCAGTGTTATAATAATGTGTTATTGTAGTGCAGTGTTATTATAATGTGTTATTGTAGTGCAGTGTTATTATAGTGTGTTATTGTAGTGCAGTGTTATTATAATGTGTTATTGTAGTGCAATGTTATTATAATGTGTTATTGTAGTGCAGTGTTATTGTAGTGCAGTGTTATTATAATGTGTTATTGTAGTGCAGTGTTATTATAATGTGTTATTGTAGTGCAGTGTTATTATAATGTGTTATTATAATGTGTTATTGTAGTGCAATGTTATTATAATGTGTTATTGTAGTGCAGTGTTATTATAATGTTATTGTAGTGCAGTGTCAGTATAATGTGTTATTGTAGTGCAGTGTTATTATAATGTGTTATTGTAGTGCAGTGTCAGTATAGTGTGTTATTGTAGTGCAGTGTTATTATAATGTGTTATTGTAGTGCAATGTTATTATAATGTGTTATTGTAGTGCAGTGTTATTATAGTTTAATATTGTAGTGCAGTGTTATTATAGTTTGTTATTGTAGTGCAGTGTTATTATAATGTGTTATTGTAGTGCAGTGTTATTATAATGTGTTATTGTAGTGCAGTGTTATTATAATGTGTTATTATAATGTGTTATTGTAGTGCAATGTTATTATAATGTGTTATTGTAGTACAGTGTCAGTATAATGTGTTATTGTAGTGCAGTGTTATTATAATGTGTTATTGTAGTGCAGTGTTATTATAGTTTGTTATTGTAGTGCAGTGTTATTATAATGTATTATTGTAGTGCAGTGTTATTATAGTTTGTTATTGTAGTGCAGTGTTATAATATGTGTTATTGTAGTGCAATGTTATTATAATGTGTTATTGTAGTGCAGTGTTATTATAATGTGTTATTGTAGTGCAGTGTTATTATAATGTGTTATTGTAGTGCAGTGTTATTATAATGTGTTATTATAATGTGTTATTGTAGTGCAATGTTATTATAATGTGTTATTGTAGTGCAGTGTTATTATAATGTTATTGTAGTGCAGTGTTATTATACTTTGTTATTGTAGTGCAGTGTCAGTATAGTGTGTTATTGTAGTGCAGTGTTATTATAATGTGTTATTGTAGTGCAGTGTTATTATAATGTGTTATTTTAGTGCAATGTTATTATAATGTGTTATTGTAGTGCAGTGTTATTATAATGTTATTGTAGTGCAGTGTCAGTATAGTGTGTTATTGTAGTGCAGTGTTATTATAATGTGTTATTGTAGTGCAGTGTTATTATAGTTTGTTATTGTAGTGCAGTGTTATTATAATGTGTTATTGTAGTGCAGTGTCAGTATAATGTGTTATTGTAGTGCAGTGTTATTATAATGTGTTATTGTAGTGCAGTGTTATAATGTTATTGTAGTGCAGTGTTATTATAATGTGTTATTGTAGTGCAGTGTTATTATAGTTTGTTATTGTAGTGCAGTGTTATAATAATGTGTTATTGTAGTGCAGTGTTATTATAATGTGTTATTGTAGTGCAGTGTTATTATAGTGTGTTATTGTAGTGCAGTGTTATTATAATGTGTTATTGTAGTGCAATGTTATTATAATGTGTTATTGTAGTGCAGTGTTATTGTAGTGCAGTGTTATTATAATGTGTTATTGTAGTGCAGTGTTATTATAATGTGTTATTGTAGTGCAGTGTTATTATAATGTGTTATTATAATGTGTTATTGTAGTGCAATGTTATTATAATGTGTTATTGTAGTGCAGTGTTATTATAATGTTATTGTAGTGCAGTGTCAGTATAATGTGTTATTGTAGTGCAGTGTTATTATAATGTGTTATTGTAGTGCAGTGTCAGTATAGTGTGTTATTGTAGTGCAGTGTTATTATAATGTGTTATTGTAGTGCAATGTTATTATAATGTGTTATTGTAGTGCAGTGTTATTATAGTTTGTTATTGTAGTGCAGTGTTATTATAATGTGTTATTGTAGTGCAGTGTTATTATAATGTGTTATTGTAGTGCAGTGTTATTATAATGTGTTATTATAATGTGTTATTGTAGTGCAATGTTATTATAATGTGTTATTGTAGTGCAGTGTTATTATAGTTTGTTATTGTAGTGCAGTGTTATTATAATGTATTATTGTAGTGCAATGTTATAATAATGTGTTATTGTAGTGCAATGTTATTATAATGTGTTATTGTAGTGCAGTGTTATTATAATGTGTTATTATAATGTGTTATTGTAGTGCAATGTTATTATAATGTGTTATTGTAGTGCAGTGTCAGTATAATGTTTTATTGTAGTGCAGTGTTATTATAATGTGTTATTGTAGTTTAATGTTATTATAATGTGTTATTGTAGTGCAGTGTTACTATAATGTGTTATTGTAGTGCAGTGTTATTATAATGTGTTATTGTAGTGCAATGTTATTATAATGTGTTATTGTAGTGCAGTGTTATTATAATGTGTTATTGTAGTGCAGTGTTATTATAATGTGTTATTGTAGTGCAGTGTTATTATAATGTGTTATTATAATGTGTTATTGTAGTGCAATGTTATTATAATGTGTTATTGTAGTGCAGTGTAATTATATTGTGTTATTGTAGTGCAGTGTTATTATAATGTGTTATTGTAGTGCAGTGTTATTATAATGTGTTATTATAATGTGTTATTGTAGTGCAATGTTATTATAATGTGTTATTTTAGTGCAGTGTCAGTATAGTGTGTTATTGTAGTGCAGTGTTATTATAATTTGTTATTGTAGTGCAGTGTTAATATAATGTGTTATTATAATGTGTTATTGTAGTGCAATGTTATTATAATGTGTTATTGTAGTGCAGTGTTATTATAATGTTATTGTAGTGCAGTGTTATTATAATGTGTTATTGTAGTGCAGTGTTATTATAATGTGTTATTGTAGTGCAGTGTCAGTATAGTGTGTTATTGTAGTGCAGTGTTATTATAATGTGTTATTGTAGTGCAATGTTATTATAATGTGTTATTGTAGTGCAGTGTTATTATAGTTTGTTATTGTAGTGCAGTGTTATTATAATGTGTTATTATAATGTGTTATTGTAGTGCAATGTTATTATAATGTGTTATTGTAGTACAGTGTCAGTATAATGTGTTATTGTAGTGCAGTGTTATTATAATGTGTTATTGTAGTGCAGTGTTATTATAGTTTGTTATTGTAGTGCAGTGTTATTATAATGTATTATTGTAGTGCAGTGTTATTATAGTTTGTTATTGTAGTGCCGTGTTATAATAATGTGTTATTGTAGTGCAATGTTATTATAATGTGTTATTGTAGTGCAGTGTTATTATAATGTGTTATTGTAGTGCAGTGTTATTATAATGTGTTATTGTAGTGCAGTGTCAGTATAGTGTGTTATTGTAGTGCAGTGTTATTATAATGTGATATTGTAGTGCAGTGTTATTATAATGTGTTATTATAATGTGTTATTGTAGTGCAATGTTATTATAATGTGTTATTGTAGTGCAGTGTTATTATAATGTTATTGTAGTGCAGTGTTATTATAATGTGTTATTGTAGTGCAGTGTTATTATAATGTGTTATTATAATGTGTTATTGTAGTGCAATGTTATTATAATGTGTTATTGTAGTGCAGTGTCAGTATAATGTTTTATTGTAGTGCAGTGTTATTATAATGTGTTATTGTAGTTTAATGTTATTATAATGTGTTATTGTAGTGCAGTGTTACTATAATGTGTTATTGTAGTGCAGTGTTATTATAATGTGTTATTGTAGTGCAATGTTATTATAATGTGTTATTGTAGTGCAGTGTTATTATAATGTGTTATTGTAGTGCAGTGTTATTATAATGTGTTATTGTAGTGCAGTGTTATTATAATGTGTTATTATAATGTGTTATTGTAGTGCAATGTTATTATAATGTGTTATTGTAGTGCAGTGTAATTATATTGTGTTATTGTAGTGCAGTGTTATTATAATGTGTTATTGTAGTGCAGTGTTATTATAATGTGTTACTATAATGTGTTATTGTAGTGCAGTGTTATTATAATGTGTTATTGTAGTTTAATGTTATTATAATGTGTTATTGTAGTGCAGTGTTACTATAATGTGTTATTGTAGTGCAGTGTTATTATAATGTGTTATTGTAGTGCAATGTTATTATAATGTGTTATTGTAGTGCAGTGTTATTATAATGTGTTATTGTAGTGCAGTGTTATTATAATGTGTTATTGTAGTGCAGTGTTATTATAATGTGTTATTATAATGTGTTATTGTAGTGCAATGTTATTATAATGTGTTATTGTAGTGCAGTGTAATTATATTGTGTTATTGTAGTGCAGTGTTATTATAGTGTGTTATTGTAGTGCAGTGTTATTATAATTTGTTATTGTAGTGCAGTGTTAATATAATGTGTTATTGTAGTGCAGTGTTATTATAATTTGTTATTGTAGTGCAGTGTTAATATAATGTGTTATTGTAGTGCAGTGTTATTATAATGTGTTATTATAATGTGTTATTGTAGTGCAGTGTTATTATAATGTTATTGTAGTGCAGTGTTATTATAATGTGTTATTGTAGTGCAGTGTTATTATAATGTGTTATTATAATGTGTTATTGTAGTGCAATGTTATTATAATGTGTTATTGTAGTGCAGTGTCAGTATAATGTGTTATTGTAGTGCAGTGTTATTATAATGTGTTATTGTAGTGCAATGTTATTATAATGTGTTATTGTAGTGCAGTGTTACTATAATGTGTTATTGTAGTGCAGTGTTATTATAATGTGTTATTGTAGTGCAATGTTATTATAATGTGTTATTGTAGTGCAGTGTTATTATAATGTTATTGTAGTGCAGTGTCAGTATAGTGTGTTATTGTAGTGCAGTGTTATTATAATGTGTTATTGTAGTGCAGTGTTATTATAGTTTGTTATTGTAGTGCAGTGTTATTATAATGTGTTATTGTAGTGCAGTGTTATTATAATGTGTTATTGTAGTGCAGTGTTATTATAATGTGTTATTGTAGTGCATTGTTATTATAATGTGTTATTGTAGTGCAGTGTCAGTATAATGTGTTATTGTAGTGCAGTGTTATTATAATGTGTTATTGTAGTGCAATGTTATTATAATGTGTTATTGTAGTGCAGTGTTATTATAATGTGTTATTGTAGTGCAATGTTATTATAATGTGTTATTGTAGTGCAGTGTCAGTGTAATGTGTTATTGTAGTGCAGTGTTATTATAATGTGTTATTGTAGTGCAATGTTATTATAATGTGTTATTGTAGTGCAGTGTTATTATAATGTGTTATTGTAGTGCAGTGTTATTATAATGTGTTATTGTAGTGCAGTGTTATTATAATGTGTTATTGTAGTGCAGTGTTATTATAGTTTGTTATTGTAGTGCAGTGTTATTATAATGTGTTATTGTAGTGCAGTGTTATTATAATGTTATTGTAGTGCAGTGTCAGTATAATGTGTTATTGTAGTGCAGTGTTATTGTAATGTTATTGTAGTGCAGTGTCAGTATAGTGTGTTATTGTAGTGCAGTGTTATTATAATGTGTTATTGTAGTGCAGTGTTATTATAGTTTGTTATTGTAGTGCAGTGTCAGTATAGTGTGTTATTGTAGTGCAGTGTTATTATAATGTGTTATTGTAGTGCAGTGTTATTATAATGTGTTATTGTAGTGCAGTGTTATTATAATGTGTTATTGTAGTGCAGTGTTATTATAATGTGTTATTGTAGTGCAGTGTTATTAAAATGTGTTATTGTAGTGCAGTGTTATTATAATGTGTTATTGTAGTGCAGTGTTATTATAATGTGTTATTGTAGTGCAGTGTTATTATAATGTGTTATTGTAGTGCAGTGTTATTATAGTGTGTTATTGTAGTGCAGTGTCAGTATAATGTGTTATTGTAGTGCAGTGTTATAATGTTATTGTAGTGCAGTGTTATTATAATGTGTTATTGTAGTGCAGTGTTATTATAGTTTGTTATTGTAGTGCAGTGTTATTATAGTTTGTTATTGTAGTGCAGTGTTATAATAATGTGTTATTGTAGTGCAGTGTTATTATAATGTGTTATTGTAGTGCAGTGTTATTATAGTGTGTTATTGTAGTGCAGTGTTATTATAATGTGTTATTGTAGTGCAATGTTATTATAATGTGTTATTGTAGTGCAGTGTTATTGTAGTGCAGTGTTATTATAATGTGTTATTGTAGTGCAGTGTTATTATAATGTGTTATTGTAGTGCAGTGTTATTATAATGTGTTATTATAATGTGTTATTGTAGTGCAATGTTATTATAATGTGTTATTGTAGTGCAGTGTTATTATAATGTTATTGTAGTGCAGTGTCAGTATAATGTGTTATTGTAGTGCAGTGTTATTATAATGTGTTATTGTAGTGCAGTGTCAGTATAGTGTGTTATTGTAGTGCAGTGTTATTATAATGTGTTATTGTAGTGCAATGTTATTATAATGTGTTATTGTAGTGCAGTGTTATTATAGTTTGATATTGTAGTGCAGTGTTATTATAATGTGTTATTGTAGTGCAGTGTTATTATAATGTGTTATTATAATGTGTTATTGTAGTGCAATGTTATTATAATGTGTTATTGTAGTACAGTGTCAGTATAATGTGTTATTGTAGTGCAGTGTTATTATAATGTGTTATTGTAGTGCAGTGTTATTATAGTTTGTTATTGTAGTGCAGTGTTATTATAATGTATTATTGTAGTGCAGTGTTATTATAGTTTGTTATTGTAGTGCAGTGTTATAATAATGTGTTATTGTAGTGCAATGTTATTATAATGTGTTATTGTAGTGCAGTGTTATTATAATGTGTTATTATAATGTGTTATTGTAGTGCAATGTTATTATAATGTGTTATTGTAGTGCAGTGTCAGTATAATGTTTTATTGTAGTGCAGTGTTATTATAATGTGTTATTGTAGTTTAATGTTATTATAATGTGTTATTGTAGTGCAGTGTTACTATAATGTGTTATTGTAGTGCAGTGTTATTATAATGTGTTATTGTAGTGCAATGTTATTATAATGTGTTATTGTAGTGCAGTGTTATTATAATGTGTTATTGTAGTGCAGTGTTATTATAATGTGTTATTGTAGTGCAGTGTTATTATAATGTGTTATTATAATGTGTTATTGTAGTGCAATGTTATTATAATGTGTTATTGTAGTGCAGTGTAATTATATTGTGTTATTGTAGTGCAGTGTTATTATAATGTGTTATTGTAGTGCAGTGTTATTATAATGTGTTATTATAATGTGTTATTGTAGTGCAATGTTATTATAATGTGTTATTTTAGTGCAGTGTCAGTATAGTGTGTTATTGTAGTGCAGTGTTATTATAATTTGTTATTGTAGTGCAGTGTTAATATAATGTGTTATTATAATGTGTTATTGTAGTGCAATGTTATTATAATGTGTTATTGTAGTGCAGTGTTATTATAATGTTATTGTAGTGCAGTGTTATTATAATGTGTTATTGTAGTGCAGTGTTATTATAATGTGTTATTGTAGTGCAGTGTCAGTATAGTGTGTTATTGTAGTGCAGTGTTATTATAATGTGTTATTGTAGTGCAATGTTATTATAATGTGTTATTGTAGTGCAGTGTTATTATAGTTTGTTATTGTAGTGCAGTGTTATTATAATGTGTTATTATAATGTGTTATTGTAGTGCAATGTTATTATAATGTGTTATTGTAGTACAGTGTCAGTATAATGTGTTATTGTAGTGCAGTGTTATTATAATGTGTTATTGTAGTGCAGTGTTATTATAGTTTGTTATTGTAGTGCAGTGTTATTATAATGTATTATTGTAGTGCAGTGTTATTATAGTTTGTTATTGTAGTGCCGTGTTATAATAATGTGTTATTGTAGTGCAATGTTATTATAATGTGTTATTGTAGTGCAGTGTTATTATAATGTGTTATTGTAGTGCAGTGTTATTATAATGTGTTATTGTAGTGCAGTGTCAGTATAGTGTGTTATTGTAGTGCAGTGTTATTATAATGTGATATTGTAGTGCAGTGTTATTATAATGTGTTATTATAATGTGTTATTGTAGTGCAATGTTATTATAATGTGTTATTGTAGTGCAGTGTTATTATAATGTTATTGTAGTGCAGTGTTATTATAATGTGTTATTGTAGTGCAGTGTTATTATAATGTGTTATTATAATGTGTTATTGTAGTGCAATGTTATTATAATGTGTTATTGTAGTGCAGTGTCAGTATAATGTTTTATTGTAGTGCAGTGTTATTATAATGTGTTATTGTAGTTTAATGTTATTATAATGTGTTATTGTAGTGCAGTGTTACTATAATGTGTTATTGTAGTGCAGTGTTATTATAATGTGTTATTGTAGTGCAATGTTATTATAATGTGTTATTGTAGTGCAGTGTTATTATACTGTGTTATTGTAGTGCAGTGTTATTATAATGTGTTATTGTAGTGCAGTGTTATTATAATGTGTTATTATAATGTGTTATTGTAGTGCAATGTTATTATAATGTGTTATTGTAGTGCAGTGTAATTATATTGTGTTATTGTAGTGCAGTGTTATTATAATGTGTTATTGTAGTGCAGTGTTATTATAATGTGTTATTATAATGTGTTATTGTAGTGCAATGTTATTATAATGTGTTATTTTAGTGCAGTGTCAGTATAGTGTGTTATTGTAGTGCAGTGTTATTATAATTTGTTATTGTAGTGCAGTGTTAATATAATGTGTTATTGTAGTGCAGTGTTATTATAATGTGTTATTATAATGTGTTATTGTAGTGCAGTGTTATTATAATGTTATTGTAGTGCAGTGTTATTATAATGTGTTATTGTAGTGCAGTGTTATTATAATGTGTTATTATAATGTGTTATTGTAGTGCAATGTTATTATAATGTGTTATTGTAGTGCAGTGTCAGTATAATGTGTTATTGTAGTGCAGTGTTATTATAATGTGTTATTGTAGTGCAATGTTATTATAATGTGTTATTGTAGTGCAGTGTTACTATAATGTGTTATTGTAGTGCAGTGTTATTATAATGTGTTATTGTAGTGCAATGTTATTATAATGTGTTATTGTAGTGCAGTGTTATTATAATGTTATTGTAGTGCAGTGTCAGTATAGTGTGTTATTGTAGTGCAGTGTTATTATAATGTGTTATTGTAGTGCAGTGTTATTATAGTTTGTTATTGTAGTGCAGTGTTATTATAATGTGTTATTGTAGTGCAGTGTTATTATAATGTGTTATTGTAGTGCAGTGTTATTATAATGTGTTATTGTAGTGCATTGTTATTATAATGTGTTATTGTAGTGCAGTGTCAGTATAATGTGTTATTGTAGTGCAGTGTTATTATAATGTGTTATTGTAGTGCAATGTTATTATAATGTGTTATTGTAGTGCAGTGTTATTATAATGTGTTATTGTAGTGCAATGTTATTATAATGTGTTATTGTAGTGCAGTGTCAGTGTAATGTGTTATTGTAGTGCAGTGTTATTATAATGTGTTATTGTAGTGCAGTGTTATTATAATGTGTTATTGTAGTGCATTGTCAGTATAATGTGTTATTGTAGTGCAGTGTTATTATAATGTGTTATTGTAGTGCAATGTTATTATAATGTGTTATTGTAGTGCAGTGTTATTATAATGTGTTATTGTAGTGCAGTGTTATTATAGTTTGTTATTGTAGTGCAGTGTCAGTATAGTGTGTTATTGTAGTGCAGTGTTATTATAATGTGTTATTGTAGTGCAGTGTTATTATAATGTGTTATTGTAGTGCAGTGTTATTATAATGTGTTATTGTAGTGCAGTGTCAGTATAGTGTGTTATTGTAGTGCAGTGTTATTAAAATGTGTTATTGTAGTGCAGTGTTATTATAATGTGTTATTGTAGTGCAGTGTCAGTATAATGTGTTATTGTAGTGCAGTGTTATAATGTTATTGTAGTGCAGTGTTATTATAATGTGTTATTGTAGTGCAGTGTTATTATAGTTTGTTATTGTAGTGCAGTGTTATTATAGTTTGTTATTGTAGTGCAGTGTTATAATAATGTGTTATTGTAGTGCAGTGTTATTATAATGTGTTATTGTAGTGCAGTGTTATTATAGTGTGTTATTGTAGTGCAGTGTTATTATAATGTGTTATTGTAGTGCAATGTTATTATAATGTGTTATTGTAGTGCAGTGTTATTGTAGTGCAGTGTTATTATAATGTGTTATTGTAGTGCAGTGTTATTATAATGTGTTATTGTAGTGCAGTGTTATTATAATGTGTTATTATAATGTGTTATTGTAGTGCAATGTTATTATAATGTGTTATTGTAGTGCAGTGTTATTATAATGTTATTGTAGTGCAGTGTCAGTATAATGTGTTATTGTAGTGCAGTGTTATTATAATGTGTTATTGTAGTGCAGTGTCAGTATAGTGTGTTATTGTAGTGCAGTGTTATTATAATGTGTTATTGTAGTGCAATGTTATTATAATGTGTTATTGTAGTGCAGTGTTATTATAGTTTGATATTGTAGTGCAGTGTTATTATAATGTGTTATTGTAGTGCAGTGTTATTATAATGTGTTATTATAATGTGTTATTGTAGTGCAATGTTATTATAATGTGTTATTGTAGTACAGTGTCAGTATAATGTGTTATTGTAGTGCAGTGTTATTATAATGTGTTATTGTAGTGCAGTGCTATTATAGTTTGTTATTGTAGTGCAGTGTTATTATAATGTATTATTGTAGTGCAGTGTTATTATAGTTTGTTATTGTAGTGCAGTGTTATAATAATGTGTTATTGTAGTGCAATGTTATTATAATGTGTTATTGTAGTGCAGTGTTATTATAATGTGTTATTGTAGTGCAGTGTTATTATAATGTGTTATTATAATGTGTTATTGTAGTGCAATGTTATTATAATGTGTTATTGTAGTGCAGTGTCAGTATAGTGTGTTATTGTAGTGCAGTGTTATTATAATGTGATATTGTAGTGCAGTGTTATTATAATGTGTTATTATAATGTGTTATTGTAGTGCAATGTTATTATAATGTGTTATTGTAGTGCAGTGTTATTATAATGTTATTGTAGTGCAGTGTTATTATAATGTGTTATTGTAGTGCAGTGTTATTATAATGTGTTATTATAATGTGTTATTGTAGTGCAATGTTATTATAATGTGTTATTGTAGTGCAGTGTCAGTATAATGTTTTATTGTAGTGCAGTGTTATTATAATGTGTTATTGTAGTTTAATGTTATTATAATGTGTTATTGTAGTGCAGTGTTACTATAATGTGTTATTGTAGTGCAGTGTTATTATAATGTGTTATTGTAGTGCAATGTTATTATAATGTGTTATTGTAGTGCAGTGTTATTATAATGTGTTATTGTAGTGCAGTGTTATTATAATGTGTTATTGTAGTGCAGTGTTATTATAATGTGTTATTATAATGTGTTATTGTAGTGCAATGTTATTATAATGTGTTATTGTAGTGCAGTGTAATTATATTGTGTTATTGTAGTGCAGTGTTATTATAATGTGTTATTGTAGTGCAGTGTTATTATAATGTGTTATTATAATGTGTTATTGTAGTGCAATGTTATTATAATGTGTTATTTTAGTGCAGTGTCAGTATAGTGTGTTATTGTAGTGCAGTGTTATTATAATTTGTTATTGTAGTGCAGTGTTAATATAATGTGTTATTGTAGTGCAATGTTATTATAATGTGTTATTGTAGTGCAGTGTTATTATAATGTGTTATTGTAGTGCAATGTTATTATAATGTGTTATTGTAGTGCAGTGTTATTATAATGTTATTGTAGTGCAGTGTTATTATAATGTGTTATTGTAGTGCAGTGTTATTATAATGTGTTATTGTAGTGCAGTGTCAGTATAGTGTGTTATTGTAGTGCAGTGTTATTATAATGTGTTATTGTAGTGCAATGTTATTATAATGTGTTATTGTAGTGCAGTGTTATTATAGTTTGTTATTGTAGTGCAGTGTTATTATAATGTGTTATTGTAGTGCAGTGTTATTATAATGTGTTATTGTAGTGCAGTGTTATTATAATGTGTTATTATAATGTGTTATTGTAGTGCAATGTTATTATAATGTGTTATTGTAGTACAGTGTCAGTATAATGTGTTATTGTAGTGCAGTGTTATTATAATGTGTTATTGTAGTGCAGTGTTATTATAGTTTGTTATTGTAGTGCAGTGTTATTATAATGTATTATTGTAGTGCAGTGTTATTATAGTTTGTTATTGTAGTGCAGTGTTATAATAATGTGTTATTGTAGTGCAATGTTATTATAATGTGTTATTGTAGTGCAGTGTTATTATAATGTGTTATTGTAGTGCAGTGTTATTATAATGTGTTATTGTAGTGCAGTGTTATTATAATGTGTTATTATAATGTGTTATTGTAGTGCAATGTTATTATAATGTGTTATTATAGTGCAGTGTCAGTATAGTGTGTTATTGTAGTGCAGTGTTATTATAATGTGATATTGTAGTGCAGTGTTATTATAATGTGTTTTTATAATGTGTTATTGTAGTGCAATGTTATTATAATGTGTTATTGTAGTGCAGTGTTATTATAATGTTATTGTAGTGCAGTGTTATTATAATGTGTTATTGTAGTGCAGTGTTATTATAATGTGTTATTATAATGTGTTATTGTAGTGCAATGTTATTATAATGTGTTATTGTAGTGCAGTGTCAGTATAATGTTTTATTGTAGTGCAGTGTTATTATAATGTGTTATTGTAGTGCAGTGTCAGTATAATGTTTTATTGTAGTGCAGTGTTATTATAATGTGTTATTGTAGTGCAATGTTATTATAATGTGTTATTATAATGTGTTATTGTAGTGCAGTGTTATTATAATGTTATTGTAGTGCAGTGTTATTATAATGTGTTATTGTAGTGCAGTGTTATTATAATGTGTTATTATAATGTGTTATTGTAGTGCAATGTTATTATAATGTGTTATTGTAGTGCAGTGTCAGTATAATGTGTTATTGTAGTGCAGTGTTATTATAATGTGTTATTGTAGTGCAATGTTATTATAATGTGTTATTGTAGTGCAGTGTTACTATAATGTGTTATTGTAGTGCAGTGTTATTATAATGTGTTATTGTAGTGCAATGTTATTATAATGTGTTATTGTAGTGCAGTGTTATTATAATGTTATTGTAGTGCAGTGTCAGTATAGTGTGTTATTGTAGTGCAGTGTTATTATAATGTGTTATTGTAGTGCAGTGTTATTATAGTTTGTTATTGTAGTGCAGTGTTATTATAATGTGTTATTGTAGTGCAGTGTTATTATAATGTGTTATTGTAGTGCAGTGTTATTATAATGTGTTATTGTAGTGCATTGTTATTATAATGTGTTATTGTAGTGCAGTGTCAGTATAATGTGTTATTGTAGTGCAGTGTTATTATAATGTGTTATTGTAGTGCAATGTTATTATAATGTGTTATTGTAGTGCAGTGTTATTATAATGTGTTATTGTAGTGCAATGTTATTATAATGTGTTATTGTAGTGCAGTGTCAGTGTAATGTGTTATTGTAGTGCAGTGTTATTATAATGTGTTATTGTAGTGCAATGTTATTATAATGTGTTATTGTAGTGCAGTGTTATTATAATGTGTTATTGTAGTGCAGTGTTATTATAATGTGTTATTGTAGTGCAGTGTTATTATAATGTGTTATTGTAGTGCAGTGTTATTATAGTTTGTTATTGTAGTGCAGTGTTATTATAATGTGTTATTGTAGTGCAGTGTTATTATAATGTTATTGTAGTGCAGTGTCAGTATAATGTGTTATTGTAGTGCAGTGTTATTGTAATGTTATTGTAGTGCAGTGTCAGTATAGTGTGTTATTGTAGTGCAGTGTTATTATAATGTGTTATTGTAGTGCAGTGTTATTATAGTTTGTTATTGTAGTGCAGTGTCAGTATAGTGTGTTATTGTAGTGCAGTGTTATTATAATGTGTTATTGTAGTGCAGTGTTATTATAATGTGTTATTGTAGTGCAGTGTTATTATAATGTGTTATTGTAGTGCAGTGTTATTATAATGTGTTATTGTAGTGCAGTGTTATTAAAATGTGTTATTGTAGTGCAGTGTTATTATAATGTGTTATTGTAGTGCAGTGTTATTATAATGTGTTATTGTAGTGCAGTGTTATTATAATGTGTTATTGTAGTGCAGTGTTATTATAGTGTGTTATTGTAGTGCAGTGTCAGTATAATGTGTTATTGTAGTGCAGTGTTATAATGTTATTGTAGTGCAGTGTTATTATAATGTGTTATTGTAGTGCAGTGTTATTATAGTTTGTTATTGTAGTGCAGTGTTATTATAGTTTGTTATTGTAGTGCAGTGTTATAATAATGTGTTATTGTAGTGCAGTGTTATTATAATGTGTTATTGTAGTGCAGTGTTATTATAGTGTGTTATTGTAGTGCAGTGTTATTATAATGTGTTATTGTAGTGCAATGTTATTATAATGTGTTATTGTAGTGCAGTGTTATTGTAGTGCAGTGTTATTATAATGTGTTATTGTAGTGCAGTGTTATTATAATGTGTTATTGTAGTGCAGTGTTATTATAATGTGTTATTATAATGTGTTATTGTAGTGCAATGTTATTATAATGTGTTATTGTAGTGCAGTGTTATTATAATGTTATTGTAGTGCAGTGTCAGTATAATGTGTTATTGTAGTGCAGTGTTATTATAATGTGTTATTGTAGTGCAGTGTCAGTATAGTGTGTTATTGTAGTGCAGTGTTATTATAATGTGTTATTGTAGTGCAATGTTATTATAATGTGTTATTGTAGTGCAGTGTTATTATAGTTTGATATTGTAGTGCAGTGTTATTATAATGTGTTATTGTAGTGCAGTGTTATTATAATGTGTTATTATAATGTGTTATTGTAGTGCAATGTTATTATAATGTGTTATTGTAGTACAGTGTCAGTATAATGTGTTATTGTAGTGCAGTGTTATTATAATGTGTTATTGTAGTGCAGTGTTATTATAGTTTGTTATTGTAGTGCAGTGTTATTATAATGTATTATTGTAGTGCAGTGTTATTATAGTTTGTTATTGTAGTGCAGTGTTATAATAATGTGTTATTGTAGTGCAATGTTATTATAATGTGTTATTGTAGTGCAGTGTTATTATAATGTGTTATTATAATGTGTTATTGTAGTGCAATGTTATTATAATGTGTTATTGTAGTGCAGTGTCAGTATAATGTTTTATTGTAGTGCAGTGTTATTATAATGTGTTATTGTAGTTTAATGTTATTATAATGTGTTATTGTAGTGCAGTGTTACTATAATGTGTTATTGTAGTGCAGTGTTATTATAATGTGTTATTGTAGTGCAATGTTATTATAATGTGTTATTGTAGTGCAGTGTTATTATAATGTGTTATTGTAGTGCAGTGTTATTATAATGTGTTATTGTAGTGCAGTGTTATTATAATGTGTTATTATAATGTGTTATTGTAGTGCAATGTTATTATAATGTGTTATTGTAGTGCAGTGTAATTATATTGTGTTATTGTAGTGCAGTGTTATTATAATGTGTTATTGTAGTGCAGTGTTATTATAATGTGTTATTATAATGTGTTATTGTAGTGCAATGTTATTATAATGTGTTATTTTAGTGCAGTGTCAGTATAGTGTGTTATTGTAGTGCAGTGTTATTATAATTTGTTATTGTAGTGCAGTGTTAATATAATGTGTTATTATAATGTGTTATTGTAGTGCAATGTTATTATAATGTGTTATTGTAGTGCAGTGTTATTATAATGTTATTGCAGTGCAGTGTTATTATAATGTGTTATTGTAGTGCAGTGTTATTATAATGTGTTATTGTAGTGCAGTGTCAGTATAGTGTGTTATTGTAGTGCAGTGTTATTATAATGTGTTATTGTAGTGCAATGTTATTATAATGTGTTATTGTAGTGCAGTGTTATTATAGTTTGTTATTGTAGTGCAGTGTTATTATAATGTGTTATTATAATGTGTTATTGTAGTGCAATGTTATTATAATGTGTTATTGTAGTACAGTGTCAGTATAATGTGTTATTGTAGTGCAGTGTTATTATAATGTGTTATTGTAGTGCAGTGTTATTATAGTTTGTTATTGTAGTGCAGTGTTATTATAATGTATTATTGTAGTGCAGTGTTATTATAGTTTGTTATTGTAGTGCCGTGTTATAATAATGTGTTATTGTAGTGCAATGTTATTATAATGTGTTATTGTAGTGCAGTGTTATTATAATGTGTTATTGTAGTGCAGTGTTATTATAATGTGTTATTGTAGTGCAGTGTCAGTATAGTGTGTTATTGTAGTGCAGTGTTATTATAATGTGATATTGTAGTGCAGTGTTATTATAATGTGTTATTATAATGTGTTATTGTAGTGCAATGTTATTATAATGTGTTATTGTAGTGCAGTGTTATTATAATGTTATTGTAGTGCAGTGTTATTATAATGTGTTATTGTAGTGCAGTGTTATTATAATGTGTTATTATAATGTGTTATTGTAGTGCAATGTTATTATAATGTGTTATTGTAGTGCAGTGTCAGTATAATGTTTTATTGTAGTGCAGTGTTATTATAATGTGTTATTGTAGTTTAATGTTATTATAATGTGTTATTGTAGTGCAGTGTTACTATAATGTGTTATTGTAGTGCAGTGTTATTATAATGTGTTATTGTAGTGCAATGTTATTATAATGTGTTATTGTAGTGCAGTGTTATTATACTGTGTTATTGTAGTGCAGTGTTATTATAATGTGTTATTGTAGTGCAGTGTTATTATAATGTGTTATTATAATGTGTTATTGTAGTGCAATGTTATTATAATGTGTTATTGTAGTGCAGTGTAATTATATTGTGTTATTGTAGTGCAGTGTTATTATAATGTGTTATTGTAGTGCAGTGTTATTATAATGTGTTATTATAATGTGTTATTGTAGTGCAATGTTATTATAATGTGTTATTTTAGTGCAGTGTCAGTATAGTGTGTTATTGTAGTGCAGTGTTATTATAATTTGTTATTGTAGTGCAGTGTTAATATAATGTGTTATTGTAGTGCAGTGTTATTATAATGTGTTATTATAATGTGTTATTGTAGTGCAGTGTTATTATAATGTTATTGTAGTGCAGTGTTATTATAATGTGTTATTGTAGTGCAGTGTTATTATAATGTGTTATTATAATGTGTTATTGTAGTGCAATGTTATTATAATGTGTTATTGTAGTGCAGTGTCAGTATAATGTGTTATTGTAGTGCAGTGTTATTATAATGTGTTATTGTAGTGCAATGTTATTATAATGTGTTATTGTAGTGCAGTGTTACTATAATGTGTTATTGTAGTGCAGTGTTATTATAATGTGTTATTGTAGTGCAATGTTATTATAATGTGTTATTGTAGTGCAGTGTTATTATAATGTTATTGTAGTGCAGTGTCAGTATAGTGTGTTATTGTAGTGCAGTGTTATTATAATGTGTTATTGTAGTGCAGTGTTATTATAGTTTGTTATTGTAGTGCAGTGTTATTATAATGTGTTATTGTAGTGCAGTGTTATTATAATGTGTTATTGTAGTGCAGTGTTATTATAATGTGTTATTGTAGTGCATTGTTATTATAATGTGTTATTGTAGTGCAGTGTCAGTATAATGTGTTATTGTAGTGCAGTGTTATTATAATGTGTTATTGTAGTGCAATGTTATTATAATGTGTTATTGTAGTGCAGTGTTATTATAATGTGTTATTGTAGTGCAATGTTATTATAATGTGTTATTGTAGTGCAGTGTCAGTGTAATGTGTTATTGTAGTGCAGTGTTATTATAATGTGTTATTGTAGTGCAGTGTTATTATAATGTGTTATTGTAGTGCATTGTCAGTATAATGTGTTATTGTAGTGCAGTGTTATTATAATGTGTTATTGTAGTGCAATGTTATTATAATGTGTTATTGTAGTGCAGTGTTATTATAATGTGTTATTGTAGTGCAGTGTTATTATAGTTTGTTATTGTAGTGCAGTGTCAGTATAGTGTGTTATTGTAGTGCAGTGTTATTATAATGTGTTATTGTAGTGCAGTGTTATTATAATGTGTTATTGTAGTGCAGTGTTATTATAATGTGTTATTGTAGTGCAGTGTCAGTATAGTGTGTTATTGTAGTGCAGTGTTATTAAAATGTGTTATTGTAGTGCAGTGTTATTATAATGTGTTATTGTAGTGCAGTGTCAGTATAATGTGTTATTGTAGTGCAGTGTTATAATGTTATTGTAGTGCAGTGTTATTATAATGTGTTATTGTAGTGCAGTGTTATTATAGTTTGTTATTGTAGTGCAGTGTTATTATAGTTTGTTATTGTAGTGCAGTGTTATAATAATGTGTTATTGTAGTGCAGTGTTATTATAATGTGTTATTGTAGTGCAGTGTTATTATAGTGTGTTATTGTAGTGCAGTGTTATTATAATGTGTTATTGTAGTGCAATGTTATTATAATGTGTTATTGTAGTGCAGTGTTATTGTAGTGCAGTGTTATTATAATGTGTTATTGTAGTGCAGTGTTATTATAATGTGTTATTGTAGTGCAGTGTTATTATAATGTGTTATTATAATGTGTTATTGTAGTGCAATGTTATTATAATGTGTTATTGTAGTGCAGTGTTATTATAATGTTATTGTAGTGCAGTGTCAGTATAATGTGTTATTGTAGTGCAGTGTTATTATAATGTGTTATTGTAGTGCAGTGTCAGTATAGTGTGTTATTGTAGTGCAGTGTTATTATAATGTGTTATTGTAGTGCAATGTTATTATAATGTGTTATTGTAGTGCAGTGTTATTATAGTTTGATATTGTAGTGCAGTGTTATTATAATGTGTTATTGTAGTGCAGTGTTATTATAATGTGTTATTATAATGTGTTATTGTAGTGCAATGTTATTATAATGTGTTATTGTAGTACAGTGTCAGTATAATGTGTTATTGTAGTGCAGTGTTATTATAATGTGTTATTGTAGTGCAGTGCTATTATAGTTTGTTATTGTAGTGCAGTGTTATTATAATGTATTATTGTAGTGCAGTGTTATTATAGTTTGTTATTGTAGTGCAGTGTTATAATAATGTGTTATTGTAGTGCAATGTTATTATAATGTGTTATTGTAGTGCAGTGTTATTATAATGTGTTATTGTAGTGCAGTGTTATTATAATGTGTTATTATAATGTGTTATTGTAGTGCAATGTTATTATAATGTGTTATTGTAGTGCAGTGTCAGTATAGTGTGTTATTGTAGTGCAGTGTTATTATAATGTGATATTGTAGTGCAGTGTTATTATAATGTGTTATTATAATGTGTTATTGTAGTGCAATGTTATTATAATGTGTTATTGTAGTGCAGT
Source organism: Rana muscosa (assembly GCA_029206835.1). Classification (NCBI taxonomy): domain Eukaryota; kingdom Metazoa; phylum Chordata; class Amphibia; order Anura; family Ranidae; genus Rana; species Rana muscosa. The sequence goes on along the minus strand of CM055123.1, from coordinate 263,735,568 downwards.
GTTATTATAATGTTATTGTAGTGCAGTGTTATTATAATGTGTTATTGTAGTGCAGTGTTATTATAATGTGTTATTATAATGTGTTATTGTAGTGCAATGTTATTATAATGTGTTATTGTAGTGCAGTGTCAGTATAATGTTTTATTGTAGTGCAGTGTTATTATAATGTGTTATTGTAGTTTAATGTTATTATAATGTGTTATTGTAGTGCAGTGTTACTATAATGTGTTATTGTAGTGCAGTGTTATTATAATGTGTTATTGTAGTGCAATGTTATTATAATGTGTTATTGTAGTGCAGTGTTATTATAATGTGTTATTGTAGTGCAGTGTTATTATAATGTGTTATTGTAGTGCAGTGTTATTATAATGTGTTATTATAATGTGTTATTGTAGTGCAATGTTATTATAATGTGTTATTGTAGTGCAGTGTAATTATATTGTGTTATTGTAGTGCAGTGTTATTATAATGTGTTATTGTAGTGCAGTGTTATTATAATGTGTTATTATAATGTGTTATTGTAGTGCAATGTTATTATAATGTGTTATTTTAGTGCAGTGTCAGTATAGTGTGTTATTGTAGTGCAGTGTTATTATAATTTGTTATTGTAGTGCAGTGTTAATATAATGTGTTATTGTAGTGCAATGTTATTATAATGTGTTATTGTAGTGCAGTGTTATTATAATGTGTTATTGTAGTGCAATGTTATTATAATGTGTTATTGTAGTGCAGTGTTATTATAATGTTATTGTAGTGCAGTGTTATTATAATGTGTTATTGTAGTGCAGTGTTATTATAATGTGTTATTGTAGTGCAGTGTCAGTATAGTGTGTTATTGTAGTGCAGTGTTATTATAATGTGTTATTGTAGTGCAATGTTATTATAATGTGTTATTGTAGTGCAGTGTTATTATAGTTTGTTATTGTAGTGCAGTGTTATTATAATGTGTTATTGTAGTGCAGTGTTATTATAATGTGTTATTGTAGTGCAGTGTTATTATAATGTGTTATTATAATGTGTTATTGTAGTGCAATGTTATTATAATGTGTTATTGTAGTACAGTGTCAGTATAATGTGTTATTGTAGTGCAGTGTTATTATAATGTGTTATTGTAGTGCAGTGTTATTATAGTTTGTTATTGTAGTGCAGTGTTATTATAATGTATTATTGTAGTGCAGTGTTATTATAGTTTGTTATTGTAGTGCAGTGTTATAATAATGTGTTATTGTAGTGCAATGTTATTATAATGTGTTATTGTAGTGCAGTGTTATTATAATGTTATTGTAGTGCAGTGTTATTATAATGTGTTATTGTAGTGCAGTGTTATTATAATGTGTTATTATAATGTGTTATTGTAGTGCAATGTTATTATAATGTGTTATTGTAGTGCAGTGTCAGTATAATGTTTTATTGTAGTGCAGTGTTATTATAATGTGTTATTGTAGTGCAGTGTCAGTATAATGTTTTATTGTAGTGCAGTGTTATTATAATGTGTTATTGTAGTGCAATGTTATTATAATGTGTTATTGTAGTGCAGTGTTATTATAATGTGTTATTGTAGTGCAGTGTTATTATAATGTGTTATTGTAGTGCAGTGTTATTATAATGTGTTATTATAATGTGTTATTGTAGTGCAATGTTATTATAATGTGTTATTGTAGTGCAGTGTAATTATATTGTGTTATTGTAGTGCAGTGTTATTATAATGTGTTATTGTAGTGCAGTGTTATTATAATGTGTTATTATAATGTGTTATTGTAGTGCAATGTTATTATAATGTGTTATTTTAGTGCAGTGTCATTATAGTGTGTTATTGTAGTGCAGTGTTATTATAATGTGTTATTATAATGTGTTATTGTAGTGCAGTGTTATTATAATGTTATTGTAGTGCAGTGTTATTATAATGTGTTATTGTAGTGCAGTGTTATTATAATGTGTTATTATAATGTGTTATTGTAGTGCAATGTTATTATAATGTGTTATTGTAGTGCAGTGTCAGTATAATGTGTTATTGTAGTGCAGTGTTATTATAATGTGTTATTGTAGTGCAATGTTATTATAATGTGTTATTGTAGTGCAGTGTTACTATAATGTGTTATTGTAGTGCAGTGTTATTATAATGTGTTATTGTAGTGCAATGTTATTATAATGTGTTATTGTAGTGCAGTGTTATTATAATGTGTTATTGTAGTGCAGTGTTAGTATAGTGTGTTATCGTAGTGCAGTGTTATTATAATGTGTTATTGTAGTGCAGTGTTATTATAATGTGTTATTATAATGTGTTATTGTAGTGCAATGTTATTATAATGTGTTATTGTGGTGCAATGTTATTATAATGTGTTATTGTAGTGCAGTGTTATTATAATGTGTTATTGTAGTGCAGTGTTATTATAATGTGTTATTATAATGTGTTATTGTAGTGCAATGTTATTATAATGTGTTATTGTAGTGCAGTGTTATTATAATGTGTTATTGTAGTGCAGTGTTATTATAATGTGTTATTGTAGTGCATTGTCAGTATAGTGTGTTATTGTAGTGCAGTGTTATTATAATGTGTTATTGTAGTGCAGTGTTATTATAATGTGTTATTATAATGTGTTATTGTAGTGCAATGTTATTATAATGTGTTATTGTAGTGCAGTGTTATTATAGTTTGTTATTGTAGTGCAGTGTTATTATAATGTGTTATTATAATGTGTTATTGTAGTGCAATGTTATTATAATGTGTTATTGTAGTGCAGTGTTATTATAATGTGTTATTGTAGTGCAGTGTTATTATAATGTGTTATTGTAGTGCAATGTTATTATAATGTGTTATTGTAGTGCAGTGTTATTATAATGTGTTATTGTAGTGCAGTGTTATTATAGTTCGTTATTGTAGTGCAGTGTTATTATAATGTATTATTGTAGTGCAGTGTCAGTATAGTGTGTTATTGTAGTGCAATGTTATTATAATGTGTTATTGTAGTGCAGTGTTATTATAGTGTGTTATTGTAGTGCAGTGTTATTATAATGTGTTATTGTAGTGCAGTGTTATTATAATGTATTATTGTAGTGCAGTGTTATTATAATGTGTTATTGTAGTGCAATGTTATTATAATGTGTTATTGTAGTGCAGTGTTATTACAATGTGTTATTGTAGTGCAGTGTTATTATAACGTGTTATTGTAGTGCAGTGTTATAATAATGTGTTATTGTAGTGCAGTGTTATTATAATGTGTTATTGTAGTGCAGTGTTATTATAATGTGTTATTATAATGTGTTATTGTAGTGCAATGTTATTATAATGTGTTATCGTAGTGCAGTGTTATTATAATGTGTTATTGTAGTGCAGTGTTATTATAATGTGTTATTATAATGTGTTATTGTAGTGCAATGTTATTATAATGTGTTATTGTAGTGCAGTGTTATTATAATGTGTTATTGTAGTGCAGTGTTATTATAATGTGTTATTGTAGTGCAGTGTTATTATAGTTCGTTATTGTAGTGCAGTGTTATTATAATGTATTATTGTAGTGCAGTGTCAGTATAGTGTGTTATTGTAGTGCAATGTTATTATAATGTGTTATTGTAGTGCAGTGTTATTATAGTGTGTTATTGTAGTGCAGTGTTATTATAATGTGTTATTGTAGTGCAGTGTTATTATAATGTATTATTGTAGTGCAGTGTTATTATAATGTGTTATTGTAGTGCAATGTTATTATAATGTGTTATTGTAGTGCAGTGTTATTACAATGTGTTATTGTAGTGCAGTGTTATTATAACGTGTTATTGTAGTGCAGTGTTATAATAATGTGTTATTGTAGTGCAGTGTTATTATAATGTGTTATTATAATGTGTTATTGTAGTGCAATGTTATTATAATGTGTTATCGTAGTGCAGTGTTATTATAATGTGTTATTGTAGTGCAGTGTTATTATAATGTGTTATTATAATGTGTTATTGTAGTGCAATGTTATTATAGTGTGTTATTGTAGTGCAGTGTTATTATAATGTGTTATTGTAGTGCAGTGTTATTATAATGTGTTATTATAATGTGTTATTGTAGTGCAGTGGTATTATAATGTGTTATTGTAGTGCAGTGTTATTATAATGTGTTATTGTAGTGCAATGTTATTATAATGTGTTATTGTAGTGCAATGTTATTATAATGTGTTATTGTAGTGCAGTGTTATTATAATGTGTTATTGTAGTGCAGTGTTATTATAGTTTGTTATTGTAGTGCAGTGTTATTATAATGTGTTATTGTAGTGCAATGTTATTATAATGTGTTATTGTAGTGCAGTGTTATTATAATGTGTTATTGTAGTGCAATGTTATTATAATGTGTTATTGTAGTGCAGTGTTATTATAATGTGTTATTGTAGTGCAGTGTTATTATAATGTGTTATTGTAGTGCAGTGTTATTATAGTTTGTTATTGTAGTGCAGTGTTATTATAATGTGTTATTGTAGTGCAATGTTATTATAATGTGTTATTGTAGTGCAGTGTTATTATAATGTGTTATTGTAGTGCAGTGTTATTATAATGTGTTATTGTAGTGCAATGTTATTATAATGTGTTATTGTAGTGCAGTGTTATTATAATGTGTTATTGTAGTGCAGTGTTATTATAATGTGTTATTGTAGTGCAGTGTTATTATAGTTTGTTATTGTAGTGCAGTGTTATTATAATGTGTTATTGTAGTGCAATGTTATTATAATGTGTTATTGTAGTGCAGTGTTATTATAATGTGTTATTGTAGTGTAATGTTATTATAATGTGTTATTGTGGTGCAATGTTATTATAATGTGTTATTGTAGTGCAGTGTTATTATAATGTGTTATTGTAGTGCAGTGTTATTATAATGTGTTATTGTAGTGCAATGTTATTATAATGTGTTATTGTAGTGCAGTGTTATTATAATGTGTTATTGTAGTGCAGTGTTATTATAATGTGTTATTGTAGTGCAATGTTATTATAATGTGTTATTGTAGTGCAATGTTATTATAATGTGTTATTGTAGTGCAATGTTATTATAATGTGTTATTGTAGTGCAGTGTTATTATAATGTGTTATTGTAGTGCAATGTTATTATAATGTGTTATTGTAGTGCAATGTTATTATAATGTGTTATTGTAGTGCAGTGTTATTATAGTTTGTTATTGTAGTGCAGTGTTATTATAATGTATTATTGTAGTGCAGTGTTATTATAATGTGTTATTGTAGTGCAGTGTTATTATAGTTTGTTATTGTAGTGCAGTGTTATTATAATGTGTTATTGTAGTGCAGTGTTATTATAATGTGTTATTGTAGTGCAGTGTTATTATAATGTGTTATTGTAGTGCAGTGTTATTATAATGTGTTATTGTAGTGCAATGTTATTATAATGTGTTATTGTAGTGCAGTGTTATTATAATGTGTTATTGTAGTGCAATGTTATTATAATGTGTTATTGTGGTGCAATGTTATTATAATGTGTTATTGTAGTGCAGTGATATTATAATGTGTTATTGTAGTGCAGTGTTATTATAATGTGTTATTGTAGTGCAATGTTATTATAATGTGTTATTGTGGTGCAATGTTATTATAATGTGTTATTGTTGCAGTGTTATTATAATGTGTTATTGTAGTGCAATGTTATTATAATGTGTTATTGTAGTGCAATGTTATTATAATGTGTTATTGTAGTGCAATGTTATTATAATGTGTTATTGTAGTGCAGTGTTATTATAATGTGTTATTGTAGTGCAGTGTTATTATAATGTATTATTGTAGTGCAGTGTTATTATAATGTGTTATTGTAGTGCAGTGTTATTATAATGTGTTATTGTAGTGCAGTGTTATTATAATGTGTTATTGTAGTGCAGTGTTATTATAATGTGTTATTGTAGTGCAATGTTATTATAATGTGTTATTGTAGTGCAGTGTTATTATAATGTGTTATTGTAGTGCAATGTTATTATAATGTGTTATTGTAGTGCAGTGTTATTATAGTTTGTTATTGTAGTGCAGTGTTATTATAATGTATTATTGTAGTGCAGTGTCAGTATAGTGTGTTATTGTAGTGCAATGTTATTATAATGTGTTATTGTAGTGCAGTGTTATTATAGTGTGTTATTGTAGTGCAGTGTTATTATAATGTGTTATTGTAGTGCAGTGTTATTATAATGTGTTATTGTAGTGCAATGTTATTATAATGTGTTATTGTAGTGCAGTGTTATTACAATGTGTTATTGTAGTGCAGTGTTATTATAAAGTGTTATTGTAGTGCAGTGTTATAATAATGTGTTATTGTAGTGCAGTGTTATTATAATGTGTTATTGTAGTGCAGTGTTATAATAATGTGTTATTGTAGTGCAATGTTATTATAATGTGTTATTGTAGTGCATTGTCAGTATAGTGTGTTATTGTAGTGCAGTGTTATTATAATGTGTTATTGTAGTGCAGTGTTATTATAATGTGTTATTATAATGTGTTATTGTAGTGCAATGTTATTATAATGTGTTATTGTAGTGCAGTGTTATTATAGTTTGTTATTGTAGTGCAGTGTTATTATAATGTGTTATTATAATGTGTTATTGTAGTGCAGTGGTATTATAATGTGTTATTGTAGTGCAGTGTTATTATAATGTGTTATTGTAGTGCAATGTTATTATAATGTGTTATTGTAGTGCAATGTTATTATAATGTGTTATTGTAGTGCAGTGTTATTATAATGTGTTATTGTAGTGCAGTGTTATTATAGTTTGTTATTGTAGTGCAGTGTTATTATAATGTGTTATTGTAGTGCAATGTTATTATAATGTGTTATTGTAGTGCAGTGTTATTATAATGTGTTATTGTAGTGCAATGTTATTATAATGTGTTATTGTAGTGCAGTGTTATTATAATGTGTTATTGTAGTGCAGTGTTATTATAATGTGTTATTGTAGTGCAGTGTTATTATAGTTTGTTATTGTAGTGCAGTGTTATTATAATGTGTTATTGTAGTGCAATGTTATTATAATGTGTTATTGTAGTGCAGTGTTATTATAATGTGTTATTGTAGTGCAATGTTATTATAATGTGTTATTGTAGTGCAGTGTTATTATAATGTGTTATTGTAGTGCAGTGTTATTATAATGTGTTATTGTAGTGCAGTGTTATTATAGTTTGTTATTGTAGTGCAGTGTTATTATAATGTGTTATTGTAGTGCAATGTTATTATACTGTGTTATTGTAGTGCAGTGTTATTATAATGTGTTATTGTAGTGCAGTGTTATTATAATGTGTTATTGTAGTGCAATGTTATTATAATGTGTTATTGTAGTGCAGTGTTATTATAATGTGTTATTGTAGTGCAGTGTTATTATAATGTGTTATTGTAGTGCAGTGTTATTATAGTTTGTTATTGTAGTGCAGTGTTATTATAATGTGTTATTGTAGTGCAATGTTATTATAATGTGTTATTGTAGTGCAGTGTTATTATAATGTGTTATTGTAGTGTAATGTTATTATAATGTGTTATTGTGGTGCAATGTTATTATAATGTGTTATTGTATTGCAGTGTTATTATAATGTGTTATTGTAGTGCAGTGTTATTATAATGTGTTATTGTAGTGCAATGTTATTATAATGTGTTATTGTAGTGCAGTGTTATTATAATGTGTTATTGTAGTGCAATGTTATTATAATGTGTTATTGTAGTGCAATGTTATTATAATGTGTTATTGTAGTGCAATGTTATTATAATGTGTTATTGTAGTGCAGTGTTATTATAATGTGCTATTGTAGTGCAATGTTATTATAATGTGTTATTGTAGTGCAGTGTTATTATAATGTGTTATTGTAGTGCAATGTTATTATAATGTGTTATTGTGGTGCAATGTTATTATAATGTGTTATTGTGGTGCAATGTTATTATAATGTGTTATTGTAGTGCAGTGTTATTATAATGTGTTATTGTAGTGCAGTGTTATTATAATGTGTTATTGTAGTGCAATGTTATTATAATGTGTTATTGTGGTGCAATGTTATTATAATGTGTTATTGTTGCAGTGTTATTATAATGTGTTATTGTAGTGCAATGTTATTATAATGTGTTATTGTAGTGCAGTGTTATTATAGTTTGTAATTGTAGTGCAGTGTTATTATAATGTATTATTGTAGTGCAGTGTTATTATAATGTGTTATTGTAGTGCAGTGTTATTATAATGTGTTATTGTAGTGCAGTGTTATTATAATGTGTTATTGTAGTGCAGTGTTATTATAATGTGTTATTGTAGTGCAATGTTATTATAATGTGTTATTGTAGTGCAGTGTTATTATAGTTTGTTATTGTAGTGCAGTGTTATTATAATGTATTATTGTAGTGCAGTGTTATTATAGTTTGTTATTGTAGTGCAGTGTCAGTATAGTGTGTTATTGTAGTGCAATGTTATTATAATGTGTTATTGTAGTGCAGTGTTATTATAGTGTGTTATTGTAGTGCAGTGTTATTATAATGTGTTATTGTAGTGCAGTGTTATTATAATGTGTTATTGTAGTGCAGTGTTATTATAATGTGTTATTGTAGTGCAGTGTTATTATAGTTTGTTATTGTAGTGCAGTGTCAGTATAGTGTGTTATTGTAGTGCAATGTTATTATAATGTGTTATTGTAGTGCAGTGTTATTATAGTGTGTTATTGTAGTGCAGTGTCAGTATAGTGTGTTATTGTAGTGCAATGTTATTATAATGTGTTATTGTAGTGCAGTGTTATTATAGTGTGTTATTGTAGTGCAGTGTTATTATAATGTGTTATTGTAGTGCAGTGTTATTATAGTTTGTTATTGTAGTGCAGTGTCAGTATAGTGTGATATTGTAGTGCAATGTTATTATAATGTGTTATTGTAGTGCAGTGTTATTATAGTGTGTTATTGTAGTGCAGTGTTATTATAATGTGTTATTGTAGTGCAATGTTATTATAATGTGTTATTGTAGTGCAGTGTTATTACAATGTGTTATTGTAGTGCAGTGTTATTATAAAGTGTTATTGTAGTGCAGTGTTATAATAATGTGTTATTGTAGTGCAATGTTATTATAATGTGTTATTGTAGTGCAGTGTTATTATAATGTGTTATTGTAGTGCAATGTTATTATAATGTGTTATCGTAGTGCAGTGTTATTATAATGTGTTATTGTAGTGCAGTGTTATTATAATGTGTTATTATAATGTGTTATTGTAGTGCAATGTTATTATAATGTGTTATTGTGGTGCAATGTTATTATAATGTGTTATTCTAGTGCATTGTTATTATAATGTGTTATTGTAGTGCAGTGTTATTATAATGTGTTATTATAATGTGTTATTGTAGTGCAATGTTATTATAATGTGTTATTGTAGTGCAGTGTTATTATAATGTGTTATTGTAGTGCAGTGTTATTATAATGTGTTATTGTAGTGCAGTGTTATTATAATGTGTTATTGTAGTGCAGTGTTATTATAATGTGTTATTGTAGTGCAGTGTTATTATAATGTGTTATTATAATGTGTTATTGTAGTGCAATGTTATTATTATGTGTTATTGTAGTGCAGTGTTATTATAATGTGTTATTGTAGTGCAGTGTTATTATAATGTGTTATTGTAGTGCAATGTTATTATAATGTGTTATTGTAGTGCAGTGTTATTATAATGTGTTATTGTAGTGCAGTGTTATTATAGTTTGTTATTGTAGTGCAGTGTTATTATAATGTGTTATTGTAGTGCAATGTTATTATAATGTGTTATTGTAGTGCAGTGTTATTATAATGTGTTATTGTAGTGTAATGTTATTATAATGTGTTATTGTGGTGCAATGTTATTATAATGTGTTATTGTATTGCAGTGTTATTATAATGTGTTATTGTAGTGCAGTGTTATTATAATGTGTTATTGTAGTGCAATGTTATTATAATGTGTTATTGTAGTGCAGTGTTATTATAATGTGTTATTGTAGTGCAATGTTATTATAATGTGTTATTGTAGTGCAATGTTATTATAATGTGTTATTGTAGTGCAATGTTATTATAATGTGTTATTGTAGTGCAGTGTTATTATAATGTGTTATTGTAGTGCAATGTTATTATAATGTGTTATTGTAGTGCAATGTTATTATAATGTGTTATTGTAGTGCAGTGTTATTATAGTTTGTTATTGTAGTGCAGTGTTATTATAATGTATTATTGTAGTGCAGTGTTATTATAATGTGTTATTGTAGTGCAGTGTTATTATAATGTGTTATTGTAGTGCAGTGTTATTATAGTTTGTTATTGTAGTGCAGTGTTATTATAATGTGTTATTATAATGTGTTATTGTAGTGCAGTGGTATTATAATGTGTTATTGTAGTGCAGTGTTATTATAATGTGTTATTGTAGTGCAATGTTATTATAATGTGTTATTGTAGTGCAATGTTATTATAATGTGTTATTGTAGTGCAGTGTTATTATAATGTGTTATTGTAGTGCAGTGTTATTATAGTTTGTTATTGTAGTGCAGTGTTATTATAATGTGTTATTGTAGTGCAATGTTATTATAATGTGTTATTGTAGTGCAGTGTTATTATAATGTGTTATTGTAGTGCAATGTTATTATAATGTGTTATTGTAGTGCAGTGTTATTATAATGTGTTATTGTAGTGCAGTGTTATTATAATGTGTTATTGTAGTGCAGTGTTATTATAGTTTGTTATTGTAGTGCAGTGTTATTATAATGTGTTATTGTAGTGCAATGTTATTATAATGTGTTATTGTAGTGCAGTGTTATTATAATGTGTTATTGTAGTGCAATGTTATTATAATGTGTTATTGTAGTGCAGTGTTATTATAATGTGTTATTGTAGTGCAGTGTTATTATAATGTGTTATTGTAGTGCAGTGTTATTATAGTTTGTTATTGTAGTGCAGTGTTATTATAATGTGTTATTGTAGTGCAATGTTATTATAATGTGTTATTGTAGTGCAGTGTTATTATAATGTGTTATTGTAGTGCAGTGTTATTATAATGTGTTATTGTAGTGCAATGTTATTATAATGTGTTATTGTAGTGCAGTGTTATTATAATGTGTTATTGTAGTGCAGTGTTATTATAATGTGTTATTGTAGTGCAGTGTTATTATAGTTTGTTATTGTAGTGCAGTGTTATTATAATGTGTTATTGTAGTGCAGTGTTATTATAATGTGTTATTGTAGTGCAATGTTATTATAATGTGTTATTGTAGTGCAGTGTTATTATAATGTGTTATTGTAGTGCAGTGTTATTATAATGTGTTATTGTAGTGCAGTGTTATTATAATGTGTTATTGTAGTGCAGTGTTATTATAATGTGTTATTGTAGTGCAATGTTATTATAATGTGTTATTGTAGTGCAGTGTTATTATAATGTGTTATTGTAGTGCAATGTTATTATAATGTGTTATTGTGGTGCAATGTTATTATAATGTGTTATTGTGGTGCAATGTTATTATAATGTGTTATTGTAGTGCAGTGTTATTATAATGTGTTATTGTAGTGCAGTGTTATTATAATGTGTTATTGTAGTGCAATGTTATTATAATGTGTTATTGTGGTGCAATGTTATTATAATGTGTTATTGTTGCAGTGTTATTATAATGTGTTATTGTAGTGCAATGTTATTATAATGTGTTATTGTAGTGCAGTGTTATTATAGTTTGTAATTGTAGTGCAGTGTTATTATAATGTATTATTGTAGTGCAGTGTTATTATAATGTGTTATTGTAGTGCAGTGTTATTATAATGTGTTATTGTAGTGCAGTGTTATTATAATGTGTTATTGTAGTGCAGTGTTATTATAATGTGTTATTGTAGTGCAATGTTATTATAATGTGTTATTGTAGTGCAGTGTTATTATAGTTTGTTATTGTAGTGCAGTGTTATTATAATGTATTATTGTAGTGCAGTGTTATTATAGTTTGTTATTGTAGTGCAGTGTCAGTATAGTGTGTTATTGTAGTGCAATGTTATTATAATGTGTTATTGTAGTGCAGTGTTATTATAGTGTGTTATTGTAGTGCAGTGTTATTATAATGTGTTATTGTAGTGCAGTGTTATTATAATGTGTTATTGTAGTGCAGTGTTATTATAATGTGTTATTGTAGTGCAGTGTTATTATAGTTTGTTATTGTAGTGCAGTGTCAGTATAGTGTGTTATTGTAGTGCAATGTTATTATAATGTGTTATTGTAGTGCAGTGTTATTATAGTGTGTTATTGTAGTGCAGTGTCAGTATAGTGTGTTATTGTAGTGCAATGTTATTATAATGTGTTATTGTAGTGCAGTGTTATTATAGTGTGTTATTGTAGTGCAGTGTTATTATAATGTGTTATTGTAGTGCAGTGTTATTATAGTTTGTTATTGTAGTGCAGTGTCAGTATAGTGTGATATTGTAGTGCAATGTTATTATAATGTGTTATTGTAGTGCAGTGTTATTATAGTGTGTTATTGTAGTGCAGTGTTATTATAATGTGTTATTGTAGTGCAGTGTTATTATAATGTGTTATTGTAGTGCAATGTTATTATAATGTGTTATTGTAGTGCAGTGTTATTACAATGTGTTATTGTAGTGCAGTGTTATTATAAAGTGTTATTGTAGTGCAGTGTTATAATAATGTGTTATTGTAGTGCAATGTTATTATAATGTGTTATTGTAGTGCAGTGTTATTATAATGTGTTATTGTAGTGCAATGTTATTATAATGTGTTATCGTAGTGCAGTGTTATTATAATGTGTTATTGTAGTGCAGTGTTATTATAATGTGTTATTATAATGTGTTATTGTAGTGCAATGTTATTATAATGTGTTATTGTGGTGCAATGTTATTATAATGTGTTATTCTAGTGCATTGTTATTATAATGTGTTATTGTAGTGCAGTGTTATTATAATGTGTTATTATAATGTGTTATTGTAGTGCAATGTTATTATAATGTGTTATTGTAGTGCAGTGTTATTATAATGTGTTATTGTAGTGCAGTGTTATTATAATGTGTTATTGTAGTGCAGTGTTATTATAATGTGTTATTGTAGTGCAGTGTTATTATAATGTGTTATTGTAGTGCAGTGTTATTATAATGTGTTATTATAATGTGTTATTGTAGTGCAATGTTATTATTATGTGTTATTGTAGTGCAGTGTTATTATAATGTGTTATTGTAGTGCAGTGTTATTATAATGTGTTATTGTAGTGCAATGTTATTATAATGTGTTATTGTAGTGCAGTGTTATTATAATGTGTTATTGTAGTGCAGTGTTATTATAGTTTGTTATTGTAGTGCAGTGTTATTATAATGTGTTATTGTAGTGCAATGTTATTATAATGTGTTATTGTAGTGCAGTGTTATTATAATGTGTTATTGTAGTGTAATGTTATTATAATGTGTTATTGTGGTGCAATGTTATTATAATGTGTTATTGTATTGCAGTGTTATTATAATGTGTTATTGTAGTGCAGTGTTATTATAATGTGTTATTGTAGTGCAATGTTATTATAATGTGTTATTGTAGTGCAGTGTTATTATAATGTGTTATTGTAGTGCAATGTTATTATAATGTGTTATTGTAGTGCAATGTTATTATAATGTGTTATTGTAGTGCAATGTTATTATAATGTGTTATTGTAGTGCAGTGTTATTATAATGTGTTATTGTAGTGCAATGTTATTATAATGTGTTATTGTAGTGCAATGTTATTATAATGTGTTATTGTAGTGCAGTGTTATTATAGTTTGTTATTGTAGTGCAGTGTTATTATAATGTATTATTGTAGTGCAGTGTTATTATAATGTGTTATTGTAGTGCAGTGTTATTATAATGTGTTATTGTAGTGCAGTGTTATTATAGTTTGTTATTGTAGTGCAGTGTTATTATAATGTGTTATTATAATGTGTTATTGTAGTGCAGTGGTATTATAATGTGTTATTGTAGTGCAGTGTTATTATAATGTGTTATTGTAGTGCAATGTTATTATAATGTGTTATTGTAGTGCAATGTTATTATAATGTGTTATTGTAGTGCAGTGTTATTATAATGTGTTATTGTAGTGCAGTGTTATTATAGTTTGTTATTGTAGTGCAGTGTTATTATAATGTGTTATTGTAGTGCAATGTTATTATAATGTGTTATTGTAGTGCAGTGTTATTATAATGTGTTATTGTAGTGCAATGTTATTATAATGTGTTATTGTAGTGCAGTGTTATTATAATGTGTTATTGTAGTGCAGTGTTATTATAATGTGTTATTGTAGTGCAGTGTTATTATAGTGTGTTATTGTAGTGCAGTGTTATTATAATGTGTTATTGTAGTGCAGTGTTATAATAATGTGTTATTGTAGTGCAGTGTTATTATAATGTGTTATTATAGTGCATTGTTGTTATAATGTGTTATTGTAGTGCAGTGTTATTATAGTGTGTTATTGTAGTGCAGTGGTATTATAATGTGTTATTGTAGTGCAGTGTTATTATAGTGTGTTATTGTAGTGCAGTGTTATTATAGTGTGTTATTGTAGTGCAGTGTTATTATAATGTGTTATTGTAGTGCAGTGTTATTATAATGTGTTATTGTAGTGCAGTGTTATTATAATGTGTTATTGTAGTGCAGTGTTATTATAATGTGTTATTGTAGTGCAGTGTTATTATAATGTGTTATTATAGTGCAGTGTTGTTATAATGTGTTATTGTAGTGCAGTGTTATTATAGTGTGTTATTGTAGTGCAGTGTCAGTATAGTGTGTTATTGTAGTGCAATGTTATTATAGTGTGTTACTGTAGTGCAGTGTTATTATAATGTGTTATTATAGTGCAGTGTTGTTATAATGTGTTATTGTAGTGCAGTGTTATTATAATGTGTTATTGTAGTGCAGTGTTATAATAATGTGTTATTGTAGTGCAGTGTTATTATAATGTGTTATTGTAGTGCAGTGTTATTATAATGTGTTATTGTAGTGCAGTGGTATTATAATGTGTTATTGTAGTGCAGTGTTATTATAGTGTGTTATTGTAGTGCAGTGTTATTATAGTGTGTTATTGTAGTGCAGTGTTATTATAATGTGTTATTGTAGTGCAGTGTTATTATAATGTGTTATTGTGGTGCAGTGTTATTATAATATGTTATTGTAGTGCAGTGGTATTATAATGTGTTATTGTAGTGCAGTGTTATTATAATGTGTTATTGTAGTGCAGTGTTATTATAATGTGTTATTGTAGTGCAGTGGTATTATAATGTGTTATTGTAGCGCAGTGTTATTATAATGTGTTATTGTTGTGCAGTGTTATTATAATGTGTTATTATAATGTGTTATTGTAGTGCAGTGTTATTATAATGTGTTATTGTAGTGCAGTGTTATTATAATGTGTTATTGTAGTGCAGTGGTATTATAATGTGTTATTGTAGCGCAGTGTTATTATAATGTGTTATTGTTGTGCAGTGTTATTATAATGTGTTATTATAATGTGTTATTGTAGTGCAATGTTATTATAATGTGTTATTGTAGTGCAGTGTTATTATAATGTGTTATTGTAGTGCAGTGGTATTATAATGTGTTATTGTAGTGCAGTGTTATTATAATGTGTTATTGTAGTGCAGTGTCAGTATAATGTGTTATTGTAGTGCAATGTTATTATAATGTGTTATTGTAGTGCAGTGTTATAATGTGTTATTGTAGTGCAGTGTCAGTATAGTGTATTATTGTAGTGCAGTGTTATTATAATGTATTATTGTAGTGCAGTGTTATTATAATGTGTTATTGTAGTGCAGTGTCAGTATAGTGTGTTATTGTAGTGCAGTGTTATTATACTGTGTTATTGTAGTGCAGTGTTATTATAGTGTGTTATTGTAGTGCAGTGTTATTATAATGTGTTATTGTAGTGCAGTGTCAGTATAATGTGTTATTGTAGTGCAGTGTTATTATAATGTGTTATTGTAGTGCAGTGGTATTATAATGTGTTATTGTAGTGCAGTGTTATTATAATGTGTTATTGTAGTGCAGTGTCAGTATAATGTGTTATTGTAGTGCAATGTTATTATAATGTGTTATTGTAGTGCAGTGTTATAATGTGTTATTGTAGTGCAGTGTCAGTATAGTGTGTTATTGTAGTGCAGTGTTATTATAATGTATTATTGTAGTGCAGTGTTATTATAATGTATTATTGTAGTGCAGTGTCAGTATAGTGTGTTATTGTAGTGCAGTGTTATTATAATGTGTTATTGTAGTGCAGTGTTATTATAATGTTTTATTGTAGTGCAGTGTCAGTATAATGTGTTATTGTAGTGCAGTGTGTAATATAGTGTGTTATTGATGTGCAGTGTCAGTATAGTGTGTTATTGTAGTGCAGTGTTATTATAGTGTGTTATTGTAGTGCAGTGTTATTATAATGTGTTATTATAGTGCAGTGTTGTTATAATGTGTTATTGTAGTGCAGTGTTGTTATAATGTGTTATTGTAGTGCAGTGTTATTATAATGTGTTATTGTAGTGCAGTGTTATTATAGTGTGTTATTGTAGTGCAGTGTTATTATAATGTGTTATTGTAGTGCAGTGTCAGTATAGTGTGTTATTGTAGTGCAGTGTTATTATAGTGTGTTATTGTAGTGCAGTGTTATTATAATGTGTTATTATAGTGCAGTGTTATTATAATGTGTTATTGTAGTGCAGTGTTATTATAATGTGTTATTGTAGTGCAGTGTCAGTATAGTGTGTTATTGTTGTGCAATGTTATTATAATGTGTTATTGTAGTGCAGTGTTATTATAATGTGTTATTGTAGTGCAGTGTCAGTATAGTGTGTTATTGTAGTGCAATGTTATTATAATGTGTTATTGTAGTGCAGTGTCAGTATAGTGTGTTATTGTAGTGCAGTGTTATTATAGTGTGTTATTGTAGTGCAGTGTTATTATAATGTGTTATTATAGTGCAGTGTTTTTATAATGTGTTATTAGAATGTGTTATTGTAGTGCAGTGTTATTATAATGTGTTATTGTAGTGCAGTGTTATTATAGTTTGTTATTGTAGTGCAGTGTTATTATAATGTGTTATTATAGTGCATTGTTATTATAATGTGTTATTGCAGTGCAGTGTTATTATAGTGTGTTATTATAATGTGTTATTGTAGTGCAATGTTATTATAATGTGTTATTGTAGTGCAATGTTATTATAATGTGTTATTGTAGTGCAGTGTTATTATAATATGTTATTGTAGTGCAGTGTATTATAGTTTGTTATTGTAGTGCAGTGTCAGTATAATGTGTTATTGTAGTGCAATGTTATTATAATGTGTTATTGCAGTGCAGTGTCAGTATAGTGTGTTACTGTAGTGCAGTGTTATTATAATGTGTTATTATAGTGCAGTGTTATTATAATGTGTTATTGTAGTGAATTGTTATTATAATGTGTTATTGTAGTGCAGTGTTATTATAATGTGTTATTGTAGTGCAGTGTTATTATAATGTGTTATTATAGTGCAGTGTTATTATAATGTGTTATTGTAGTGCAGTGTTATTATAATGTGTTATTGTAGTGCAGTGTTATTATAGTTTGTTATTGTAGTGCAGTGTTATTATAATGTGTTATTGTAGTGCAATGTTATTATAATGTGTTATTGTAGTGCAGTGTTATTATAATGTGTTATTGTAGTGTAATGTTATTATAATGTGTTATTGTGGTGCAATGTTATTATAATGTGTTATTGTATTGCAGTGTTATTATAATGTGTTATTGTAGTGCAGTGTTATTATAATGTGTTATTGTAGTGCAATGTTATTATAATGTGTTATTGTAGTGCAGTGTTATTATAATGTGTTATTGTAGTGCAATGTTATTATAATGTGTTATTGTAGTGCAATGTTATTATAATGTGTTATTGTAGTGCAATGTTATTATAATGTGTTATTGTAGTGCAGTGTTATTATAATGTGTTATTGTAGTGCAATGTTATTATAATGTGTTATTGTAGTGCAGTGTTATTATAATATGTTATTGTAGTGCAGTGTATTATAGTTTGTTATTGTAGTGCAGTGTCAGTATAATGTGTTATTGTAGTGCAATGTTATTATAATGTGTTATTGCAGTGCAGTGTCAGTATAGTGTGTTACTGTAGTGCAGTGTTATTATAATGTGTTATTATAGTGCAGTGTTATTATAATGTGTTATTGTAGTGAATTGTTATTATAATGTGTTATTGTAGTGCAGTGTTATTATAATGTGTTATTGTAGTGCAGTGTTATTATAATGTGTTATTATAGTGCAGTGTTATTATAATGTGTTATTGTAGTGCAGTGTTATTATAATGTGTTATTGTAGTGCAGTGTTATTATAGTTTGTTATTGTAGTGCAGTGTTATTATAATGTGTTATTGTAGTGCAATGTTATTATAATGTGTTATTGTAGTGCAGTGTTATTATAATGTGTTATTGTAGTGTAATGTTATTATAATGTGTTATTGTGGTGCAATGTTATTATAATGTGTTATTGTATTGCAGTGTTATTATAATGTGTTATTGTAGTGCAGTGTTATTATAATGTGTTATTGTAGTGCAATGTTATTATAATGTGTTATTGTAGTGCAGTGTTATTATAATGTGTTATTGTAGTGCAATGTTATTATAATGTGTTATTGTAGTGCAATGTTATTATAATGTGTTATTGTAGTGCAATGTTATTATAATGTGTTATTGTAGTGCAGTGTTATTATAATGTGTTATTGTAGTGCAATGTTATTATAATGTGTTATTGTAGTGCAATGTTATTATAATGTGTTATTGTAGTGCAGTGTTATTATAATGTGTTATTGTAGTGCAATGTTATTATAATGTGTTATTGTATTGCAGTGTTATTATAATGTGTTATTGTAGTGCAGTGTTATTATAATGTGTTATTGTAGTGCAATGTTATTATAATGTGTTATTGTAGTGCAGTGTTATTATAATGTGTTATTGTAGTGCAATGTTATTATAATGTGTTATTGTAGTGCAATGTTATTATAATGTGTTATTGTAGTGCAGTGTTATTATAATGTATTATTGTAGTGCAGTGTTATTATAATGTGTTATTGTAGTGCAGTGTTATTATAATGTGTTATTGTAGTGCAGTGTTATTATAATGTGTTATTGTAGTGCAGTGTTATTATAGTTTGTTATTGTAGTGCAGTGTTATTATAATGTATTATTGTAGTGCAGTGTTATTATAATGTGTTATTGTAGTGCAGTGTTATTATAATGTGTTATTGTAGTGCAATGTTATTATAATGTGTTATTGTAGTGCAGTGTTATTATAATGTGTTATTGTAGTGCAATGTTATTATAATGTGTTATTGTGGTGCAATGTTATTATAATATGTTATTGTGGTGCAATGTTATTATAATGTGTTATTGTAGTGCAGTGTTATTATAATGTGTTATTGTAGTGCAGTGTTATTATAATGTGTTATTGTAGTTCAATGTTATTATAATGTGTTATTGTGGTGCAATGTTATTATAATGTGTTATTGTTGCAGTGTTATTATAATGTGTTATTGTAGTGCAATGTTATTATAATGTGTTATTGTAGTGCAGTGTTATTATAGTTTGTTATTGTAGTGCAGTGTTATTATAATGTATTATTGTAGTGCAGTGTTATTATAATGTGTTATTGTAGTGCAGTGTTATTATAATGTGTTATTGTAGTGCAGTGTTATTATAATGTGTTATTGTAGTGCAGTGTTATTATAATGTGTTATTGTAGTGCAATGTTATTATAATGTGTTATTGTAGTGCAGTGTTATTATAATGTGTTATTGTAGTGCAATGTTATTATAATGTGTTATTGTAGTGCAGTGTTATTATAGTTTGTTATTGTAGTGCAGTGTTATTATAATGTGTTATTGTAGTGCAGTGTTAGTATAGTGTGTTATCGTAGTGCAGTGTTATTATAATGTGTTATTGTAGTGCAGTGTTATTATAATATGTTATTGTAGTGCAGTGTTATTATAATGTGTTATTATAATGTGTTATTATAGTGCAGTGTTGTTATAATGTGTTATTGTAGTGCAGTGTTATTATAGTGTGTTATTGTAGTGCAGTGTTGTTATAATGTGTTATTATAGTGTGTTATTGTAGTGCAGTGTTATTATAATGTGTTATTGTAGTGCAGTGTTAGTATAGTGTGTTATTGTAGTGCAGTGTTATTATAATGTGTTATTGTAGTGCAGTGTTATTATAATGTGTTATTGTAGTGCAGTGTTATAATAATGTGTTATTGTAGTGCAGTGTTATTATAATGTGTTATTGTAGTGCAGTGTTATTATAATGTGTTATTGTAGTGCAGTGTTATTATAATGTGTTATTGTAGTGCAGTGTTATTATAATGTGTTATTATAGTGCAGTGTTGTTATAATGTGTTATTGTAGTGCAGTGTTATTATAGTGTGTTATTGTAGTGCAGTGTCAGTATAGTGTGTTATTGTAGTGCAATGTTATTATAGTGTGTTACTGTAGTGCAGTGTTATTATAATGTGTTATTATAGTGCAGTGTTGTTATAATGTGTTATTATAGTGTGTTATTGTAGTGCAGTGTTATAATAATGTGTTATTGTAGTGCAGTGTTATTATAATGTGTTATTGTAGTGCAGTGTTATTATAATGTGTTATTGTAGTGCAGTGGTATTATAATGTGTTATTGTAGTGCAGTGTTATTATAGTGTGTTATTGTAGTGCAGTGTTATTATAGTGTGTTATTGTAGTGCAGTGTTATTATAATGTGTTATTGTAGTGCAGTGTTATTATAATGTGTTATTGTGGTGCAGTGTTATTATAATATGTTATTGTAGTGCAGTGGTATTATAATGTGTTATTGTATTTCAGTGTTATTATAATGTGTTATTGTAGTGCAGTGTTATTATAATGTGTTATTGTAGTGCAGTGGTATTATAATGTGTTATTGTAGCGCAGTGTTATTATAATGTGTTATTGTTGTGCAGTGTTATTATAATGTGTTATTATAATGTGTTATTGTAGTGCAATGTTATTATAATGTGTTATTGTAGTGCAGTGTTATTATAATGTGTTATTGTAGTGCAGTGGTATTATAATGTGTTATTGTAGTGCAGTGTTATTATAATGTGTTATTGTAGTGCAGTGTCAGTATAATGTTATTGTAGTGCAGTGTTATTATAATGTGTTATTGTAGTGCAGTGTCAGTATAATGTGTTATTGTAGTGCAGTGTTATTATAATGTGTTATTGTAGTGCAGTGGTATTATAATGTGTTATTGTAGTGCAGTGTTATTATAATGTGTTATTGTTGTGCAGTGTTATTATAATGTGTTATTATAATGTGTTATTGTAGTGCAATGTTATTATAATGTGTTATTGTAGTGCAGTGTTATTATAATGTGTTATTGTAGTGCAGTGGTATTATAATGTGTTATTGTAGTGCAGTGTTATTATAATGTGTTATTGTAGTGCAGTGTCAGTATAATGTGTTATTGTAGTGCAATGTTATTATAATGTGTTATTGTAGTGCAGTGTTATAATGTGTTATTGTAGTGCAGTGTCAGTATAGTGTATTATTGTAGTGCAGTGTTATTATAATGTATTATTGTAGTGCAGTGTTATTATAATGTGTTATTGTAGTGCAGTGTCAGTATAGTGTGTTATTGTAGTGCAGTGTTATTATACTGTGTTATTGTAGTGCAGTGTTATTATAGTGTGTTATTGTAGTGCAGTGTTATTATAATGTGTTATTGTAGTGCAGTGTCAGTATAATGTGTTATTGTAGTGCAGTGTTATTATAATGTGTTATTGTAGTGCAGTGGTATTATAATGTGTTATTGTAGTGCAGTGTTATTATAATGTGTTATTGTAGTGCAGTGTCAGTATAATGTGTTATTGTAGTGCAATGTTATTATAATGTGTTATTGTAGTGCAGTGTTATAATGTGTTATTGTAGTGCAGTGTCAGTATAGTGTGTTATTGTAGTGCAGTGTTATTATAATGTATTATTGTAGTGCAGTGTTATTATAATGTGTTATTGATGTGCAGTGTCAGTATAGTGTGTTATTGTAGTGCAGTGTTATTATAGTGTGTTATTGTAGTGCAGTGTTATTATAATGTGTTATTATAGTGCAGTGTTGTTATAATGTGTTATTGTAGTGCAGTGTTGTTATAATGTGTTATTGTAGTGCAGTGTTATTATAATGTGTTATTGTAGTGCAGTGTCAGTATAGTGTGTTATTGTTGTGCAATGTTATTATAATGTGTTATTGTAGTGCAGTGTTATTGTAGTGCAGTGTCAGTATAATGTGTTATTGTAGTGCAGTGTTATTATAGTGTGTTATTGTAGTGCAGTGTTATTATAATGTGTTATTATAGTGCAGTGTTGTTATAATGTGTTATTGTAGTGCAGTGTTATTATAATGTGTTATTATAGTGCAGTGTTGTTATAATGTGTTATTGTAGTGCAGTGTTATTGTGATGTGTTATTGTAGTGCAATGTCAGTATAGTGTGTTATTGTAGTGCAGTGTTATTATAGTGTGTCATTGTAGTGCAGTGTTATTATGATGTGTTATTGTAGTGCAGTGTTATTATAATGTGTTATTGTAGTGCAGTGTCAGTATAGTGTGTTATTGTAGTGCAATGTTATTATAATGTGTTATTGTAGTGCAGTGTCAGTATAGTGTGTTATTGTAGTGCAATGTTATTATAATGTGTTATTGTAGTGCAGTGTTATTATAATGTGTTATTGTAGTGCAGTGTCAGTATAGTGTGTTATTGTAGTGCAATGTTATTATAATGTGTTATTGTAGTGCAGTGTCAGTATAGTGTGTTATTGTAGTGCAGTGTTATTATAGTGTGTTATTGTAGTGCAGTGTTATTATAATGTGTTATTATAGTGCAGTGTTTTTATAATGTGTTATTATAATGTGTTATTGTAGTGCAGTGTTATTAGAATGTGTTATTGTAGTGCAGTGTTATTATAATGTGTTATTGTAGTGCAGTGTTATTATAATGTGTTATTGTAGTGCAGTGTTATTATAATGTGTTATTGTAGTGCAGTGTCAGTATAGTGTGTTATTGTAGTGCAATGTTATTATAATGTGTTATTGTAGTGCAGTGTTATTATAATGTGTTATTGTAGTGCAGTGTCAGTATAGTGTGTTATTGTAGTGCAATGTTATTATAATGTGTTATTGTAGTGCAGTGTCAGTATAGTGTGTTATTGTAGTGCAGTGTTATTATAGTGTGTTATTGTAGTGCAGTGTTATTATAGTGTGTCATTGTAGTGCAGTGTTATTATAATGTGTTATTGTAGTGCAGTGTTGTTATAATGTGTTATTGTAGTGCAGTGTCAGTATAGTGTGTTATTGTAGTGCAATGTTATTATAATGTGTTATTGTAGTGCAGTGTTATTATAATGTGTTATTGTAGTGCAGTGTCAGTATAGTGTGTTATTGTAGTGCAATGTTATTATAATGTGTTATTGTAGTGCAGTGTCAGTATAGTGTGTTATTGTAGTGCAGTGTTATTATAGTGTGTTATTGTAGTGCAGTGTTATTATAATGTGTTATTATAGTGCAGTGTTTTTATAATGTGTTATTATAATGTGTTATTGTAGTGCAGTGTTATTAGAATGTGTTATTGTAGTGCAGTGTTATTATAATGTGTTATTGTAGTGCAGTGTTATTATAATGTGTTATTGTAGTGCAGTGTTATTATAATGTGTTATTGTAGTGCAGTGTCAGTATAGTGTGTTATTGTAGTGCAATGTTATTATAATGTGTTATTGTAGTGCAGTGTTATTATAATGTGTTATTGTAGTGCAGTGTCAGTATAGTGTGTTATTGTAGTGCAATGTTATTATAATGTGTTATTGTAGTGCAGTGTCAGTATAGTGTGTTATTGTAGTGCAGTGTTATTATAGTGTGTTATTGTAGTGCAGTGTTATTATAATGTGTTATTATAGTGCAGTGTTTTTATAATGTGTTATTATAATGTGTTATTGTAGTGCAGTGTTATTAGAATGTGTTATTGTAGTGCAATGTTATTATAATGTGTTATTGTAGTGCAGTGTTATTATAGTTTGTTATTGTAGTGCAGTGTTATTATAATGTGTTATTATAGTGCAGTGTTAGTATAGTGTGTTATTGTAGTGCAGTGTTATAATAATGTGTTATTGTAGTGCAGTGTTATTATAATGTGTTATTGTAGTGCAGTGTTATTATAGTGTGTTATTATAATGTGTTATTGTAGTGCAATGTTATTATAATGTGTTATTGTAGTGCAATGTTATTATAATGTGTTATTGTAGTGCAGTGTTATTATAATATGTTATTGTAGTGCAGTGTATTATAGTTTGTTATTGTAGTGCAGTGTCAGTATAATGTGTTATTGTAGTGCAATGTTATTATAATGTGTTATTGCAGTGCAGTGTCAGTATAGTGTGTTACTGTAGTGCAGTGTTATTATAATGTGTTATTATAGTGCAGTGTTATTATAATGTGTTATTGTAGTGAATTGTTATTATAATGTGTTATTGTAGTGCAGTGTTATTATAATGTGTTATTGTAGTGCAGTGTTATTATAATGTGTTATTATAGTGCAGTGTTATTATAATGTGTTACTGTAGTGCAGTGTTATTATAATGTGTTATTATAGTGCAGTGTTGTTATAATGTGTTATTATAGTGTGTTATTGTAGTGCAGTGTTATAATAATGTGTTATTGTAGTGCAGTGGTATTATAATGTGTTATTGTAGTGCAGTGGTATTATAATGTGTTATTGTAGTGCAGTGTCAGTATAGTGTGTTATTGTAGTGCAATGTTATTATAATGTGTTATTGTAGTGCAGTGTTATTATAATGTGTTATTGTAGTGCAGTGTCAGTATAATGTGTTATTGTAGTGCAGTGTTATTATAGTGTGTTATTGTAGTGCAGTGTTATTATAATGTGTTATTATAGTGCAGTGTTGTTATAATGTGTTATTGTAGTGCAATGTTATTATAATGTGTTATTGTAGTGCAGTGTTATTATAATGTGTTATTGTAGTGCAGTGTTATTATAGTGTGTTATTGTAGTGCAGTGTCAGTATAGTGTGTTATTGTAGTGCAATGTTATTATAATGTGTTATTGTAGTGCAGTGTTATTATAATGTGTTATTGTAGTGCAGTGTCAGTATAGTGTGTTATTGTAGTGCAATGTTATTATAATGTGTTATTGTAGTGCAGTGTCAGTATAGTGTGTTATTGTAGTGCAGTGTTATTATAGTGTGTTATTGTAGTGCAGTGTTATTATAATGTGTTATTATAGTGCAGTGTTGTTATAATGTGTTATTGTAGTGCAGTGTTATTATAATGTGTTTTTGTAGTGCAGTGTTATTATAGTGTGTTATTGTAGTGCAGTGTTATAATAATGTGTTATTGTAGTGCAGTGTTATTATAATGTGTTATTGTAGTGCAGTGTTATTATAGTGTGTTATTATAATGTGTTATTGTAGTGCAATGTTATTATAATGTGTTATTGTAGTGCAATGTTATTATAATGTGTTATTGTAGTGCAGTGTTATTATAATGTGTTATTGTAGTGCAGTGTCAGTATAGTGTGTTACTGTAGTGCAGTGTTATTATAATGTGTTATTATAGTGCAGTGTTGTTATAATGTGTTATTGTAGTGCAGTGTTATTATAGTGTGTTATTGTAGTGCAGTGTTATTATAGTGTGTTACTGTAGTGCAGTGTTATTATAATGTGTTATTATAGTGCAGTGTTGTTATAATGTGTTATTATAGTGTGTTATTGTAGTGCAGTGTTATTA
Organism: Rana muscosa; assembly: GCA_029206835.1. Taxonomy (NCBI): domain Eukaryota; kingdom Metazoa; phylum Chordata; class Amphibia; order Anura; family Ranidae; genus Rana; species Rana muscosa. Next base: position 263,709,804 of record CM055123.1, on the reverse strand, counting down.
TAGTGTGTTACTGTAGTTCAGTGTTATTATAATGTGTTATTATAGTGCAGTGTTGTTATAATGTGTTATTGTAGTGCAGTGTTATTATAATGTGTTATTGTAGTGCAGTGTTATTATAATGTGTTATTATAATGTGTTATTATAGTGCAGTGTTGTTATAATGTGTTATTGTAGTGCAGTGTTATTATAGTGTGTTATTGTAGTGCAGTGTCAGTATAGTGTGTTATTGTAGTGCAGTGTTATTATAGTGTGTTACTGTAGTGCAGTGTTATTATAATGTGTTATTATAGTGCAGTGTTGTTATAATGTGTTATTATAGTGTGTTATTGTAGTGCAGTGTTATTATAATGTGTTATTGTAGTGAAGTGTTATTATAATGTGTTATTGTAGTGCAGTGTTATTATAATGTGTTATTGTAGTGCAGTGTCAGTATAGTGTGTTATTGTAGTGCAGTGTTATTATAATGTGTTATTATAGTGCAGTGTTGTTATAATGTGTTATTATAGTGTGTTATTGTAGTGCAGTGTTATAATAATGTGTTATTGTAGTGCAGTGTTATAATAATGTGTTATTGTAGTGCAGTGTTATTATAATGTTTTATTGTAGTGCAGTGTTATTATAATGTGTTATTGTAGTGCAGTGTTATAATAATGTGTTATTGTAGTGCAGTGTTATTATAATGTGTTATTGTAGTGCAGTGTTATTATAATGTGTTATTGTAGTGCAGTGTCAGTATAGTGTGTTACTGTAGTGCAGTGTTATTATAATGTGTTATTATAGTGCAGTGTTGTTATAATGTGTTATTATAGTGTGTTATTGTAGTGCTGTGTTATAATAATGTGTTATTGTAGTGCAGTGTTATAATAATGTGTTATTGTAGTGCAGTGTTATTATAATGTGTTATTGTAGTGCAGTGGTATTATAATGTGTTATTGTAGTGCAGTGTTATTATAATGTGTTATTGTAGTGCAGTGTTATTATAATGTGTTATTGTAGTGCAGTGTTATTATAATGTGTTATTGTAGTGCAGTGTTATTATAATGTGTTATTGTAGTGCAGTGTTATAATAATGTGTTATTGTAGTGCAGTGTTATTATAATGTGTTATTATAATTTGTTATTGTAGTGCAGTGTCAGTATAGTGTGTTACTGTAGTGCAGTGTTATTATAATGTGTTATTATAGTGCAGTGTTGTTATAATGTGTTATTGTAGTGCAGTGTTATTATAGTGTGTTATTGTAGTGCAGTGTTATTATAGTGTGTTACTGTAGTGCAGTGTTATTATAATGTGTTATTATAGTGCAGTGTTGTTATAATGTGTTATTATAGTGTGTTACTGTAGTGCAGTGTTATTATAATGTGTTATTATAGTGCAGTGTTGTTATAATGTGTTATTATAGTGTGTTATTGTAGTGCAGTGTTATTATAATGTGTTATTATAATGTGTTATTATAGTGCAGTGTTGTTATAATGTGTTATTGTAGTGCAGTGTTATTATAGTGTGTTATTGTAGTGCAGTGTCAGTATAGTGTGTTATTGTAGCGCAGTGTTATTATAGTGTGTTACTGTAGTGCAGTGTTATTATAATGTGTTATTATAGTGCAGTGTTGTTATAATGTGTTATTATAGTGTGTTATTGTAGTGCAGTGTTATTATAATGTGTTATTGTAGTGCAGTGTTATTATAATGTGTTATTGTAGTGCAGTGTTATTATAATGTGTTATTGTAGTGCAGTGTTATTATTATGTGTTATTATAGTGCAGTGTCAGTATAGTGTGTTACTGTAGTGCATTGTTATTATAATGTGTTATTATAGTGCAGTGTTGTTATAATGTGTTACTGTAGTGCATTGTTATTATAGTGTGTTATTGTAGTGCAGTGTTATAATAATGTGTTATTGTAGTGCAGTGTTATTATAATGTGTTATTGTAGTGCAGTGTTATTATAATGTGTTATTGTAGTGCAGTGTTATTATAGTGTGTTATTGTAGTGCAGTGTTATTATAATGTGTTATTGTAGTGCAGTGGTATTATAATGTGTTATTGTAGTGCAGTGTTATTATAATGTGTTATTATAGTGCAGTGTTGTTATAATGTGTTATTGTAGTGCAGTGTTATTATAGTGTGTTATTGTAGTGCAGTGTTATTATAATGTGTTATTGTAGTGCAGTGTTATTATAATGTGTTATTGTAGTGCAGTGTTATAATAATGTGTTATTGTAGTGCAGTGTTATTATAATGTGTTATTGTAGCGCAGTGTTATAATAATGTGTTATTGTTGTGCAGTGTTATTATAATGTGTTATTGTAGTGCAGTGTTATAATAATGTGTTATTGTAGTGCAGTGTTATTATAATGTGTTATTGTAGTGCAGTGGTATTATAATGTGTTATTGTAGTGCAGTGTTATTATAATGTGTTATTATAGTGCAGTGTTGTTATAATGTGTTATTGTAGTGCAGTGTTATTATAGTGTGTTATTGTAGTGCAGTGTTATTATAATGTGTTATTGTAGTGCAGTGTTATTATAATGTGTTATTGTAGTGCAGTGTTATAATAATGTGTTATTGTAGTGCAGTGTTATTATAATGTGTTATTGTAGCGCAGTGTTATAATAATGTGTTATTGTTGTGCAGTGTTATTATAATGTGTTATTGTAGTGCAGTGTTATAATAATGTGTTATTGTAGTGCAGTGTTATTATAATGTGTTATTGTAGTGCAGTGGTATTATAATGTGTTATTGTAGTGCAGTGTTATAATAATGTGTTATTGTTGTGCAGTGTTATTATAATGTGTTATTGTAGTGCAGTGTTATAATAATGTGTTATTGTAGTGCAGTGTTATTATAATGTGTTATTGTAGTGCAGTGTTATTATAATGTGTTATTGTAGTGCAGTGTTATTATAATGTGTTATTGTAGTGCAGTGGTATTATAATGTGTTATTGTAGTGCAGTGGTATTATAATGTGTTATTGTAGTGCAGTGTTATTATAATGTGTTATTGTAGTGCAATGTTATTATAATGTGTTATTGTAGTGCAGTGTTATTATAATGTGTTATTGTAGTGCAGTGGTATTATAATGTGTTATTGTAGTGCAATGTTATTATAATGTGTTATTGTAGTGCAGTGTTATTATAATGTGTTATTGTAGTGCAATGTTATTATAATGTGTTATTGTAGTGCAGTGTTATTATAATGTGTTATTGTAGTGCAGTGTTATTATAATGTGTTATTGTAGTGCAGTGTTATTATAGTGTGTTATTATAATTTGTTATTGTAGTGCAATGTTATTATAATGTGTTATTGTAGTGCAGTGTTATTATAATGTGTTATTGTAGTGCAGTGTCAGTATAGTGTGTTACTGTAGTGCAGTGTTATTATAATGTGTTATTATAGTGCAGTGTTGTTATAATGTGTTATTGTAGTGCAGTGTTATTATAGTGTGTTATTGTAGTGCAGTGTTATTATATTGTGTTACTGTAGTGCAGTGTTATTATAATGTGTTATTATAGTGCAGTGTTGTTATAATGTGTTATTATAGTGTGTTATTGTAGTGCAGTGTTATTATAGTGTGTTACTGTAGTGCAGTGTTATTATAATGTGTTATTATAGTGCAGTGTTGTTATAATGTGTTATTATAGTGTGTTATTGTAGTGCAGTGTTATTATAGTGTGTTACTGTAGTGCAGTGTTATTATAATGTGTTATTATAGTGCAGTGTTGTTATAATGTGTTATTATAGTGTGTTATTGTAGTGCAGTGTTATTATAATGTGTTATTGTAGTGCAGTGTTATTATTATGTGTTATTATAGTGCAGTGTCAGTATAGTGTGTTATTGTAGTGCAGTGTTATTATAATGTGTTATTATAGTGCAGTGTTGTTATAATGTGTTATTATACTGTGTTATTGTAGTGCAGTGTTATAATAATGTGTTATTGTAGTGCAGTGTTATTATAATGTGTTATTGTAGTGCAGTGTTATTATAATGTGTTATTGTAGTGCAGTGGTATTATAATGTGTTATTGTAGTGCAGTGTTATTATAATGTGTTATTGTAGTGCAGTGTTATAATAATGTGTTATTGTAGTGCAGTGTTATTATAATGTGTTATTGTAGTGCAGTGTTATAATAATGTGTTATTGTAGTGCAGTGTTATTATAATGTGTTATTGTAGTGCAGTGTTATTATAATGTGTTATTGTAGTGCAGTGTTATTATAATGTGTTATTGTAGTGCAGTGTTATTATAATGTGTTATTGTAGTGCAGTGTTATTATAATGTGTTATTGGAGTGCAATGTTATTATAATGTGTTATTGTAGTGCAGTGTTATAATAATGTGTTATTGTAGTGCAGTGTTATTATAATGTGTTATTGTAGTGCAGTGGTATTATAATGTGTTATTGTAGTGCAGTGGTATTATAATGTGTTATTGTAGTGCAGTGGTATTATAATGTGTTATTGTAGTGCAGTGTTATTATAATGTGTTATTGTAGTGCAGTGTTATTATAATGTGTTATTGTAGTGCAGTGTTATTATAATGTGTTATTGTAGTGCAGTGGTATTATAATGTGTTATTGTAGTGCAGTGGTATTATAATGTGTTATTGTAGTGCAGTGTTATTATAATGTGTTATTGTAGTGCAGTGTTATTATAATGTGTTATTGTAGTGCAGTGGTATTATAATGTGTTATTGTAGTGCAGTGTTATTATAATGTGTTATTGTAGTGCAATGTTATTATAATGTGTTATTGTAGTGCAGTGTTATTATAATGTGTTATTGTAGTGCAGTGGTATTATAATGTGTTATTGTAGTGCAATGTTATTATAATGTGTTATTGTAGTGCAGTGTTATTATAATGTGTTATTGTAGTGCAATGTTATTATAATGTGTTATTGTAGTGCAATGTTATTATAATGTGTTATTGTAGTGCAGTGTTATTATAATGTGTTATTATAGTGCAGTGTTGTTATACTGTGTTATTGTAGTGCAGTGTTATTATAGTGTGTTATTGTAGTGCAGTGTCAGTATAGTGTGTTATTGTAGTGCAGTGTTATTATAGTGTGTTACTGTAGTGCAGTGTTATTATAATGTGTTATTATAGTGCAGTGTTGTTATAATGTGTTATTATAGTGTGTTATTGTAGTGCAGTGTTATAATAATGTGTTATTGTAGTGCAGTGTTATTATAATGTGTTATTGTAGTGCAGTGGTATTATAATGTGTTATTGTAGTGCAGTGTTATTATAGTGTGGTATTGCAGTGCAGTGTTATTATAATGTGTTATTGTAGTGCAGTGGTATTATAATGTGTTATTGTAGTGCAGTGTTATTATAGTGTGTTATTGTAGTGCAGTGTTATTGTAATGTGTTATTGTAGTGCAGTGTTATTATAATGTGTTATTGTAGTGCAGTGTTATAATAATGTGTTATTGTAGTGCAGTGTTATTATAATGTGTTATTGTAGTGCAGTGTTATTATAATGTGTTATTGTAGTGCAGTGTTATTATAATGTGTTATTATAGCGCAGTGTTGTTATAATGTGTTATTGTAGTGCAGTGTTATTATAGTGTGTTATTGTAGTGCAGTGTTATTATAGTGTGTTACTGTAGTGCAGTGTTATTATAGTGTGTTACTGTAGTGCAGTGTTGTTATAATGTGTTATTATAGTGTGTTATTGTAGTGCAGTGTTATAATAATGTGTTATTGTAGTGCAGTGTTATTATAATGTGTTATTGTAGTGCAGTGTTATTATAATGTGTTATTGTAGTGCAGTGTTATTATAGTGTGTTATTGTAGTGCAGTGTTATTATAATGTGTTATTGTAGTGCAGTGTTATTATAATGTGTTATTGTAGTGCAGTGTTATTATAATGTGTTATTGTAGTGCAGTGTTATTATAGTGTGTTATTATAATGTGTTATTGTAGTGCAGTGTTATTATAATGTGTTATTATAATGTGTTATTGTAGTGCAGTGTTATTATAATGTGTTATTGTAGTGCAGTGTTATTATAATGTGTTATTGTAGTGCAGTGTTATTATAATGTGTTATTGTAGTGCAGTGTTATTATAATGTGTTACTGTAGTGCAGTGTTATTATAATGTGTTATTGTAGTGCAGTGTTATTATAGTGTGTTTTTGTAATGTAGTGGTTGCAGCACTGGGGTCCTTGGTTCAAATCCTGACCAGGACACTATCTGCATGGAGTTTGCATGTTCTCCCTGTGCTTCTGTGGGTTTCCTCCAGTTTCCTCCCACATTATAAAAGACATGCTACTTTGCATTCGTGGTGCAGTGGTGAGCATAGCTGGGTGGGGTTGTTCAGCCCATCTGTAATGTTCACAGACAAGAAATAAGATGTAGAACATCAACCAACCCGTCTAGATAATAATGTAGAGCTGAAGGCATCATCTCTGAGCTCTATTGGACATCACTGACGTACCCTGCTCAGCGGGGGCAGGCCTTATAGAACAGAGGCCATATATGGGCAGCACAGAGGCTTAGTGGTTAGCCTTGCAGCACTGGGGTCCTTGGTTCAAATCCTGACCAGGACACTATCTGCATGGAGTTTGCATGTTCTCCCAGTGCTTGCGTGGGTTTCCTCCGGGGACTCCGGTTTCCTCCCACACTATAAAAGACATGCTACTTTTGCGTTGGTGGTGCAGTGGTGAGCATAGCTGCTTTCTAAGCAGATGACCCGGGTTCGATTCCCGGCCAACGCGATCTCCAAGATATTTGTCTCTCCTTCTAAGTGTATAATACTAATTAAGTGTTGAGTATATATTAACGATGGAATAAAATTTAAACCAAAACGAATGAAGTGAATGTGTTGTATGTTTGTATGGATTTTATTAAATATTTTTGAATAACAGATTTCTTGCAGGTGGATGGGATTGTTTTGTGTTCCCCTTTTCAACCAGTAGGTGGAGCACTCGGCTCCTTTTCATGTATTTTCTAGGCTCTCCTTCACAGCTTGGCTGGAGAAAGGCCCCCTGTGTACTATATACTAATGATGGGGCACTATTCCTCCCACTGACACCAATGATGGGACACTATTCCTCCCCCACTGACACCAATGATGGGACACTATTCCTCCCCCACTGACACCAATGATGGGGCACTATTCCTCCAGCTGACACCAATAATGGAGAACTATTCCACCCGCTGACACCAATGATGGGGCACTATTCCTCCCACTGACACCAATGATGGGGAACTATTCCTCCTACTGACACCAATGATAGGGCACTATTCCTCCCCCACTGACACCAATGATGGGGCACTATTCCCCCCACTGATACCAATGATGGGGCACTATTCCTCCCACTGACACCAATGATGGGACACTATTCCTCCCACTGACACCAATGATGGGGCACTATTCCTCTCACTGACACCAATGATAGTGCACTATTCCTCCTACTGATAGCAATGATGGGGCACTATTCTTCCCACTGACACCAATGATAGGGCACTATTCCTCCCCCACTGACACCAATGATAGGGCTCTATTCCTCCCCCACTGACACCAATGATAGGGCACTATTCCTCCCCCACTGATACCAATGATGGGGCACTATTCCTCCCACTGACACCAATGATGGGACACTATTGATCTTTTATTGAAAAGAATCAAGCAACCAATTTTATACAAAAGTAAAAAACAAAACCATGGTACAAAACTTCAACAGAAAACAAAGGAATACACATCCATGTTGAGAATATCTACAATATATACATAATCCACTACCAAAAACATTTTAGAAAACTATCTACATAAAGCAGCAGAGAGGGCCTAATGGCGCGTACACACGATCGTTTTTCTTGCCATTTTTTTTCTTGCTGTTTTTCACGTCGTTTTTTTCATGTTTCCTCTCAAGCCTGTCTTGCGTACACACCATCATTTAAAAAAACGATGAAGCAAAGCGCAGTGACGTTCAACACGTACGACGGCACTATAAAGGGGAAGTTCCGTTCTAATGACGCCACCCTTTGGGACGCTTTTGCTAATTCCGTGTTACCGCGTGTTAGTAAAAGTTTGGAGAGAGACGATTCGCACTTTTCAGTCTTCGTGCTTTGAAGATCGTTTTGTGGAGTTCAGTTTGCGCCTGTGGGTTCGTATCTGTTTGGCACTGCGTGTAGTCAGTTTGTATCTGTTTATTCAGTGCGGCCTGCTCTGCTTGTTCCTGTTTTTCAGCTTGTTCTTCATAGGCCTTGCTGTTCTTCCGTGCGTTCTTCTAGTTCGTTCTGTTCAGCCGACCGTTATCTAGCCATGTTGCGGCTACGTACTCGTCGTAGAGTTCGTGCTGTAGTTGGTGCAGGGGTTCATGCTGTATCCCGACTCCATGCCATGAGCAGGGTCAGGAGGAGTTCATGGACCAAGAATTGGTTGCTCCAGCGGCACCAATTCTGTCACATACCTTTGTTGCGGGAGATCAGGGAGAATAATCCTGATGATTTCAGGAATTTCCTCAGGATGTCTGACCCCGTATTTCAGCATCTGTTGGCTTTGGGGTCCCCTTACATTACCAGGCAGGACACCGTTATGCGGGAAGCCATCAGTGCTGAGCAGAGGCTCATCGCCACGTTGCGATACCTGGCTACTGGGAGAAGCCTGCAGGACCTTAAGTTCTCCACAGGCATATCCCCCCAGGCTCTGGGTATCATTATACCAGAGACTTGTTCTGCCATCCTTCAAGTTTTGCAGGAGGACTATATTAAGGTAAGTGTTCTTCTTAAAAACTTCACATTGTATGTATTTTTGTTTTGGATACTTTTTATTTTGCTTTATTAGCAGTCCCTAATTCACATGATTCTTAGCTGCAGGGAATGTCCCCTTTCTCCCCATGTTTTAATAGTGAAGCCTCGTACACACGACCGAGTTTCTCGTCGTAAAAAACACGTCGTTTTTTTCGACGAGATTCTTGTTAACCTTGTCGATTTTCTCGTCAAGCTTTCAATGCGTACACACTGACATTTCCCAATTTCCTCATTGTTCTCCGCGGTCACGTCCAGCACGTACGACGGCACTATAAAGGGGAAGATCTTTTTTCTTGGCACCACCCCTTGGGCTGCTTTTGCTGATCTCGTGTTACCGCGTGTGAAGTAAAAGTTTGGGAAGAGACGATTTGCGCTTTTCAGTCTTCGTACTTTTCAGTTCGTTTTCTGCGGTTCAGTTTGTGCTTGTGGGTTCGTATCTTGACTTTCAGGGCCTCTAGGCAGGTCGTATCTGTTTTACAGTGCGTTCTTGCCTGTTCGTTTCTGAATTTCAGTTCGTTATTCATAGGCCTTGCTGTTCTAAAGTGCGTTCTGTTCTGTACGTTCTGATAAGACGACCGTTTCCTAGCCATGTCGCCTGGACGTTCTCGTCGTCGAGTTCGTGCTGTGCGTGCGCTTGGTGTTGGTCTGCTTGTTTTGGACCAAGACCAGTCCATGAATGGTGTGAGGAGGAGTTCATGGACCAAGAATTGGTTGCTCCAGCGGGACCAATTCTGCCATATGCCTCTGCTGCGGGAGATCGTCGAGAATAATCCTGAGGACTACAGGAATTTTCTGCGGATGTCTGACCCCGTTTTTCAGGAACTGTTGGCTTTGGTGTCCCCCTATATTACCAGGCAGGACACCATTTTGCGGGAAGCCATCAGTGCTGAGCAGAGGCTCATCGCCACCTTACGTTATCTGGCGACAGGGAGAAGTCTTCAGGACTTGAAGTTCACGACAGGCATCTCCCCCAGGCTCTGGGCCTCATAATCCCAGACACCTGTTCTGCTATTATACAAGTCCTGCAGGAGGACTATATTAGGGTAAGTTTTCTCCATTAACATCACATTTTATGTATTTCATGTATGCTAATGTATTGTATTTCTTTCATCCTTCCCTAATTACCATGATTGTAATATGCTGAGAATGTCCCCTTTGTCCTCATGAATGCTGGAAGCTTTAGATTGCCCCTTTTTTCTCCTCCATGCATATTTCCCTTCACTAACCTTTCCAGCAGGGGCGCCTGTTGCTCCAAATGTTTGGGGTTTCAAACCCCAATTTAGGAAATAAACTTCCTCCTTTTTTGCTCTGGTGCCTATTAAACGCCCCCATTTTTTCCCTCCAATGCAGCCATTTTGTTCCCTCTAATGCAGCCATTTTGTCCCCTCCAATGCAGCCATTTTGTTCCCTCTAATGCAGCCATTTTGTCCCCTCCAATGCAGCCAGTTCCCCCCCAGCCCTGCACTTACCTTCTTGTGGTCAGCGTCATCCTTCTTATGTCCTTGATGTCTTCTCCTTCCCTTGATGTTGCATCAGCCAATCATGTTACCATTAAACAGACTTGGTGAACATGATTGGCAGAGCAGCCTGTCAGTGTTTACCCAAGGAATGCCCCCCCCCCGCGTCCCCTATTTAACTTTTCTGAAGCCAATTACATCCCTCAGGCTGTAATGTGCAAGACAATTTTCCTTCCTGTTTCTGATATGCAATTTTAAGCCCATAAATGCCGCAGTTCTTCATATGTCGGTCGCTTAACAGGGGGCCATCTACCTGAATAGTGGGCGGCATAGACAATACATAGGTTAATGCAAGGCATGAACCTATGTATTGTTCTGAGTGACGGGCACAGGAGAGAGGGGGCAGTGCTCCAGCGCCCACTCTGGACGCACCGCCACTGCAATGCTATCCTGTGGCCAAACACATCTACCCCCCCTCCCCATTATAATTTATTCATGGACCATCATAGGAGGGGGTGATGAATATGATACATGAGCCTTCCATTATACTTATTTAAAACACCTTAATAAACATAGACTTTGCTTGATGTAGGCCTCTAATGTATTTTCTTAGAATCTCCTTGTAATGTTTGATTTGTGTATTCTAATATTTTTTCATCTTGTTTGACTCCACAGCTTCCTTCCACGCCACAGGAATGGCAGACTGTGGCATCGGAGTTTGCCACACGGTGGGACTTCCCCAACTGCGGTGGTGCTATAGACGGGAAGCACGTCCGCATCGTGCCGCCACCCCGTTCTGGGTCCTACTACTTCAATTACAAGGGGTTTCATAGCATTGTGCTGATGGCGGTGGTGTCAGCACGGTATGAATTCCTCTATGTTGATGTAGGGAAGAATGGCCGGATGTCCGATGGGGGATCCTTCATCCAGACGGAGTTTGCCCTCCGTCTCCAGAGTGACGACCTTGCATTGCCACCGGATGCAGGGAATGTTGAAGGACTCCCCTTTGTTTTTTTGGCTGATGAAGCCTTCGGGCTCGGACCGCATCTTATGAGGCCATTTCCCCAGAGGACCCTGACCCCAGAGAAGAGGGTGTTCAATTACCGGCTGGCCAGGGGCCGAAGAGTCGTTGAAAATGCCTTTGGCATAATGGCCAGTCGGTTCCGCCTTTTTATGACTTTAATACACTTGGCGGACTACAAAATAAACTATGTAGTATTATGCTGCTGTGTGCTACACAATTTTCTCTGCCGCAAATCAAATTCCTATATGGCCTCAGTTTTGCCTGAGGCTGGACTTTCCCCTGATAATCCCCTGCCGGGCCTGGAATCTGCCCGTGCTGGCTTGACCCCCAAAATGCCCGTGAGGTTCGGGACAAATACATGGACTAGTACCAGCGTGCGCTTGTACTCGCGCATCTTACGATCCCGCTCCAGTGAGGGAATTAAGGACGGTACGTTGTCCTTGTAATGGGGATCCAGCAGGGTGGCCACCCAGTAATCAGCACCAGTTAAAATGTGGGCAACTCGGCGGTCATTGCGGAAACACTGCAGCATGTAATCGCTCATGTGTGCCAGGCTGCCCAGAGGCAAAGAAAAGCTGTCCTCTGTGGGAGGTGTATCGTCTGTGTCCTCTGTATCCCCCCAGCCACGCACCCTGCTGTGAAAATGGCTCCTCCTCCTCCTCCATCTCCTCCTCCACCTCGTCATCCTCCAGAACTGTGCCCTTTCTGCCGGACAATTGTGTACCTGGCGTTTGTTGGTGCAGGAACCCACCCTCGTAGCCACTTGTGAAAGACTGCCCTGAAAGCCTTTGAAATGATCCCGCTTCCTCCTCCTCCTCCTCATCCTCCTGTGCCACATCCTCTTCCATCATCGCCCGAAGCGTTTTTTCAAGGAGGCATAGAACTGGGATAGTAACGCTAAGAACGGCGTCATTGGCACTGGACATGTTGGTGGAGTACTCGAAACAGCGCAACAAGGCACACAGGTCTCGCATGGAGGCCCAGTTATTGGTGGTGAAGTGGTGCTGTTCCGCAGAGCGACTCACGCGTGATTGCTGCAGCTGAAACTCCACTATCGCCTGCTGCTGCTCGCACAGTCTGGCCAGCATGTGCAAGGTGGAGTTCCACCTTGTGGGCACGTCACATATGAGGCGGTGAGCGGGAAGGCCGAAGTTACGCTGCAGCGCTGACAGGCGAGCAGCAGCAGGGTGAGAACGCCGAAAGTGCGCACACACAGCCCGCACTTTCTGCAGCAGCTCTGGCATATTGGGGTAATTTTTAAGGAACCTCTGGACCACCAAGTTCAGCACATGCGCCAGGCAAGGGATGTGCGTCAAACCGGCTAGGCCCAGAGCTGCTACGAGATTTCGCCCATTATCGCACACCACCAGGCCGGGCTTGAGGCTCACTGACAGCAACCACTCATTGGTCTGTTGTTCCATGTCCCTCCACAACTCCTGCGCGGTGTGGGGTTTTTCCCCCAAACAGGAAAGTTTTAAAACTGCCTGCTGTCGTTTACCCCTGGCTGTGCTGAAGTTGGTGGTGAAGGTGTTACGCTGACCGGATGAGGAGGCGGTAGAGGATGAGGAAGCGGAGTAGGAGGAGTTAGCAACAGGAGGCAAACTGAAGCGCCCTGCAATCCTCGGTGGTGGAAGGACATGCGCCAAACTGCTATCTGCCTCATGCCCAGCCGCCACTGCATTTACCCAGTGTGCTGTTAGGGAGATATAACGTCCCTGACCGTGCTTACTGGTCCACGCATCCGTAGTTAGGTGGACCTTGCCACAGATGGCGTTGCGCAGTGCACACCTGATTTTGTCCCCCACTTGGTTGTGCAGGGAAGGGATGGCTCGCCTGGAAAAATAGTGGCGGCTGGGCACGACGTACTGTGGGACAGCCAATGCCATCAGGCTTTTAAAACTCTGCGTCTCCACCAGACGGAATGACAGCATTTCAAAGGCCAGGAATTTTGAAATGCTGGCATTCAGGGCCAGGGATCGCGGATGGCTAGGGGGGTACTTCCTCTTCCGCTCCAATGTTTGGGAGATAGAGAGCTGAACGCTTCCATGGGACATTGTGGAGATGGTTGGTGACCCAGGTGGTAGTGTTGCTGGCAGATCCTCTGTTTGCGGGGTGGCAGGTGCCACTGTCACTACAGAGGTGGATGAAGAGGCCGAGACTGCAGCAGAAGAGGAAGCAGGAGGAGCCAGAGACCTTTCTTGGTTTTTGAGGTGTCTACTCCACTGCAGCTCATGCTTTGCACTTAGATGCCTGGTCATGCAGGTTGTGCTCAGGTTGAGAACGTTTATGCCTCGCTTCAGCCTCTGATTGCACAGCCTGCAAACCACTCGTGTCTTGTCATCAGCACATTGTGTGAAGAACTGCCACGCTAGGGAACTCCTTGGACCTGGCTTTGGTGTGCTCGGTCCCTTGCTGCGTTGGGCAGTAGCAGACATACTGTCTAGGGGACGGATGCTCCGCTTTTGCACCCTGCTCCCTCTTCTGCTGTGCTGGTGGCTCTGTGCGACCACCGCCTCTTCCTCCAAACTACACTGGTCACCTGCATAACGTTCATTCCATGTGGGGTCGAGGACCTCATCATCCTCCACATCATCTTCCACCCAATCTTCACCCCTGCCCTCCTTGTCTGTCTGCACAATTGCGAAAGCAGCAGCAGTTGGCACCTGTGTTTCGTCATCATCCGAGACGTACTGCGATGGTCCTCCCATGTACTCATCATGAAACATAAGTGGTTGGACATCGGTGCACTCAATCTCTTCCACTTCTGGGGCAGGGCTAGGTGCCCTGGGAAACCCTGCTAACAGAGTCATCGAAAAGCAGAAGAGACTGCTGCATGATTTGGGGCTCAGACTGCTTGGCTGATTTGCAAGGGGGTGAGGTGAAAGACTGATGGACATGGGTTTCAGGTGCCAACTCTGTTCTTTCATCAGAAGAGTGGGTGGGAGACAATGTGAAGGAACCCGAGGCACTGTCAGCAACCCAATCTACTATCGCCTGTACTTGTTCTGGCCTAAACATTCGTACAGCCTCATTAGGCGCGACAAAATACCGCCGCAGGCTCGGTCACCTACTCGCACCTGAGGAAGGTGTTTCACTTGTGCGTGTATCTGGCACAGATCCACCACGTCCTCTCCCTGCAACAGGAGCTCCACCAGCAGCACCACGACCGGGGCCACCACGTCCCTTTGACCTTCTCCTCATATTTTCAAAATTTAGGATGTTGCCCTAAATGGGTGTTTTTGGAAGCGCAGAACACAACCAAAGTACGTAACCGCTGAATCGCACAGCTACAGAACTGCAGAAAATGCTATTCAAAAAAAATGTTGTTTTTTTAGTATAGCACAGTAGGAGAAAACTATATAGAAATTATTTATTTCACACACCTCAAAATATGTATAACACACTGCAAACTTTTTTTTGTGCCCCTAAACGGCGTTTTTTGCAAGCGTACATTAAAGTGCAATTTTTTTTTTTTTTTTTTTTTTTGCCCTAAACGGGTCTTTTTTTGCACGAGCAAAATAAAATGCTTTTTTTTTTTTGCCCTATGGGTCTTTTGGAAAAGAGAACAATAAAGTGCCTTTTTTTCCCCCTAAAAGTTAGTTTTTCTCTGACACTGGGCTCATGGCAGTGTAAAAAGACTGCACTGCAACACAAATCGGTAAACCTATGCAGATCGCTGATTTTAATCTCTGAATCTGGACTCCTATATAATATTCTCTGTCCCTGAAAGCACCAACACAGGAACCTGGCCCTACACTACACTATCTCTCTATCTTTTCCCTCAGATTGTAGAATCAGGACTACCTCATCTATCTTTCTATCTCTCCCTAAAAGCAGCAGCAGCAGACTAGATCCTCTCCCTATCTATTCTGAAGCAGAGTGACATGTGTGCTGTGTGCCTCTAGCTTATATAGAAGCTGGGTCACATGTTGCACTGACCAATCACAGCCATGCCATTAGTAGGCATGGCTATGATGGCCTCTAAGGGCACACCAGCTAATCAAAAGGTGATTGGCTGGCCCCTGAAGCATTTCTAAATGCGTAATTAGATTGCCGAACCCGAACCCAGACTTTTGCGCAAAGTCCGGGTTCGGGTTCGGTTTCGGGAAAAAGCTAAAGTTCGGTACGGACCCGAACTTTACAGTTTGGGTTCGCTCAACACTAATTATAATAACACATTATAATAACACTGCACTACAATAACACATTATAATAACACATTATAATAACACTGCACTACAATACCACATTATAATAACACATTATAATAACACTGCACTACAATAACACATTATTATAACACTGCACTACAATAACAAACTATAATAACACTGCACTACAATAACACACTATAATAACACTGCACTACAAGAACACATTATAATAACATTGCACTACAATAACACACTATACTGACACTGCACTACAATAACACACTATAATAACACTGCACTACAATAACACATTATAATAACACTGCACTACAATAACACATTATAATAACACTGCACTACAATAACACATTATAATAACATTGCACTACAATAACACATTATAATAACACATTATAATAACACTGCACTACAATAGCAAACTATAATAACACTGCACTACAATAACACACTATAATAACACTGCACTACAATAACACATTATAATAACACTGCACTACAATAACACACTATAATAACACTGCACTACAATAACACATTATAATAACACTGCACTACAATAACACATTATAATAACACTGCACTACAATAACACATTATAATAACATTGCACTACAATAACACATTATAATAACACATTATAATAACACTGCACTACAATAGCAAACTATAATAACACTGCACTACAATAACACATTATAATAACACTGCACTACAATAACACATTATAATAACTTTGCACCACAATAACACATTATAATAACATTGCACTACAATAACACATTATAATAACACTGCACTACAATAACAAACTATAATAACACTGCACTACAATAACACATTATAATAACACTGCACTACAATAACACATTATAATAACATTGCACTACAATAACACATTATAATAACACTGCACTACAATAATACATTATAATAACACTGCACTACAATAACAAACTATAATAACACTGCACTACAATAACACACTATACTGACACTGCACTACAATAACACATTATAATAACACTGCACTACAATAACACATTATAATAACATTGCACCACAATAACACATTATAATAACATTGCACTACAATAACACATTATAATAACACATTATAATAACACTGCACTACAATACCACATTATAATAACACTGCACTACAATAACACATTATAATAACATTGCACTACAATAACACATTATAATAACACATTATAATAACACTGCACTACAATAATATATTATAATAACACTGCACTACAATAATACATTATAATAACACTGCACTACAATAATACATCATAATAACACTGCACTACAATAACACATCATAATAACACTGCACTACAATAACACACTATACTGACACTGCACTACAATAACACATTATAATAACACTGCACTACAATAACACATTATAATAACATTGCACCACAATAACACATTATAATAACATTGCACTACAATAACACATTATAATAACACATTATAATAACACTGCACTACAATACCACATTATAATAACACTGCACTACAATAACACATTATAATAACACTGCACTACAATAACACATTATAATAACATTGCAACACAATAACACATTATAATAACACTGCACTACAATAACACATTATATGAACATTGCACTACAATAACACATTATAATAACACACTATACTGACACTGCACTACAATAACACATTATAATAACACTGCACTACAATAACACATTATAATAACACTGCACTACAATAACACATTATAATAACACTGCACTACAATAACAGTTTATACTGACACTGCACTACAATAACACATTATAATAACACTTCACTACAATAACATTATAATAACACTACACTACAATAACACATTATAATAATATTCCACTACAATAACACATTATAATAACACATTATAATAACACTGCACTACAATAACACATTATAATAACACTGCACTACAATAACACATTATAATAACATTGCACCACAATAACACATTATAATAACATTGCACCACAATAACACATTATAATAACATTGCACTACAATAACACATTATAATAACACTGCACTACAATAACACATTATAATAACACTGCACTACAATAACACATTATAATAACACTGCACCACAATAACACATTATAATAACACTGCACTACAATAACACATTATAATAACACTGCACTACAATAACACACTATACTGACACTGCACTACAATAACACATTATAATAACACTGCACTACAATAACACACTATAATAACACTGCACTACAATAACACATTATAATAACATTGCACTACAATAACACATTATAATAACACTGCACTACAATAACACATTATAATAACACTGCACTACAATAACACACTATACTGACACTGCACTACAATAACACATTATAATAACACTGCACTACAATAACACATTATAATAACACTGCACTACAATAACACATTATAATAACACTGCACTACAATAACACACTATAATAACACTGCACTACAATAACACATTATAATAACACTGCACTACAATAACACACTATAATAACACTGCACTACAATAACACACTATAATAACACTGCACTACAATAACACACTATAATAACACTGCACTACAATAACACATTATACTAACATTGCACTACAATAACACATTATACTGACACTGCACTACAATAACACACTATACTGACACTGCACTACAATAACACATTATAATAACACTGCACTACAATAACACACTATACTAACACTGCACTACAATAACACACTATACTGACACTGCACTACAATAACACATTATAATAACACTGCACTACAATAACAAACTATAATAACACTGCACTACAATAACACACTATACTAACACTGCACTACAATAACACATTATACTGACACTGCACTACAATAACACACTATAATAACACTGCACTACAATAACATTATAATAACACTGCACTACAATAACACATTATAATAACATTGCACTACAATAAAACACTATACTGACACTGCACTACAATAATACATTATAATAACACTGCACTACAATAACAAACTATAATAACACTGCACTACAATAACACATTATAATAACACTGCACTACAATAACACACTATAATAACACTGCACTACAATAACACATTATAATAACACTGCACTACAATAACATTATAATAACACTGCACTACAATAACACATTATAATAATATTCCACTACAATAACACATTATAATAACACATTATAATAACACTGCACTACAATAACACATTATAATAACACTGCACTACAATAACACATTATAATAACACTGCACTACAATAACACATTATAATAACACTGCACTACAATAACACATTATAATAACATTGCACCACAATAACACATTATAATAACATTGCACTACAATAACACATTATAATAACACTGCACTACAATAACACATTATAATAACACTGCACTACAATAACACACTATACTGACACTGCACTACAATAACACATTATAATAACACTGCACTACAATAACACATTATAATAACATTGCACTACAATAACACATTATAATAACACTGCACTACAATAAGACACAATACTGACACTGCACTACAATAACACATTATAATAACACTGCACTACAATAACACATTATACTGACACTGCACTACAATAACATTATAATAACACTGTACTACAATAACACACTATAATAACATTGCACTACAATAACACATTATAATAACACATTATAATAACACTGCACTACAATAACACATTATAATAACACTGCACTACAATAACACATTATAATAACATTGCACTACAATAACACATTATAATAACACTGCACTACAATAACACACTGTAATAAAACTGCACTACAATAACACATTATAATAACACTGCACTACAATAACACACTGTAATAACACTGCACTACAATAACACATTATAATAACACTGCACTACAATAACACACTATAATAACACTGCACTACAATAACACACTATAATAACACTGCACTACAATAACACATTATAATAACACTGCACTACAATAACACATTATTATAACACTGCACTACAATAACAAACTATAATAACACTGCACTACAATAACACACTATAATAACACTGCACTACAATAACAAACTATAATAACACTGCACTACAATAACACACTATAATAACACTGCACTACAATAACACATTATAATAACACTGCACTACAATAACACACTATACTGACACTGCACTACAATAACACATTATAATAACACTGCACTACAATAACAAACTATAATAACACTGCACTAAAATAACACATTATAATAACACTGCACTACAATAACACATTATAATAACATTGCACTACAATAACACATTATAATAACACTGCACTACAATAACACATTATAATAACACTCCACAACAATAACACACTATACTGACACTGCACTACAATAACACATTATAATAACACTGCACTACAATAACACATTATAAAAACATTATAATAACACTGCACTACAATAACACATTATAATAACACTGCACTACATAAACAAACTATAATAACACTGCACGACAATAACACATTATAATAACACTGCACTACAATAACACATTATAATAACATTGCACTACAATAACACATTATAATAACACATTATAATAACACTGCACTACAATAACACATTATAATAACACTGCACTACAATAGCACACTATACTGACACTGCACTACAATAACACATTATAATAACACTGCACTACAATAACACATTATAATAACATTGCACTACAATAACACATTATAATAACACATTATAATAACACTGCACTACAATAACACACTATAATAACACTGCACTACAATAACACATTATAATAACATTGCACTACAATAACACATTATAATAACACATTATAATAACACTGCACTACAATAACACATTATAATAACACTGCACTACAATAACACATTACAATAACATTGCACCACAATAACACATTATAATAACATTGCACTACAATAACACATTATAATAACACATTATAATAACACTGCACTACAATAACACATTATAATAACACTGCACTACAATAACACATTATTATAACACTGCACTACAATAACACATTATACTGACACTGCACTACAATAACACATTGTAATCACACTGCACTACAATAACATATTATAATAACATTGCACTACAATAACACATTATAATAACACATTATAATAACACTGCACTACAATAACACATTATAATAACATTGCACTACAATAACACACTATACTGACACTGCACTACAATAATACATTATAATAACACTGCACTACAATAACACATTATAATAACACTGCACTACAATAACAAACTATAATAACACTGCACTACAATAATACATTATAATAACACTGCACCACA
The DNA here is from genome assembly GCA_029206835.1 of Rana muscosa. Classification (NCBI taxonomy): domain Eukaryota; kingdom Metazoa; phylum Chordata; class Amphibia; order Anura; family Ranidae; genus Rana; species Rana muscosa. The sequence goes on along the minus strand of CM055123.1, from coordinate 263,688,941 downwards.
ATAACAAACTATAATAACACTGCACTACAATAATACATTATAATAACACTGCACTACAATAACACACTATAATAACACTGCACTACAATAACACACTATAATAACACTGCACTACAATAACACATTATAATAACACTGCACTACAATAACAAACTATAATAACACTGCACTACAATAACACATTATAATAACACTGCACTACAATAACAAACTATAATAACACTGCACTACAATAACACATTATAATAACACTGCACTACAATAACACATTATAATAACATTGCACTACAATAACACATTATAATAACACATTATAATAACACTGCACTACAATAACACATTATAATAACACTGCACTACAATAACACACTATAATAACACTGCACTACAATAACACATTATAATAACACTGCACTACAATAACAAACTATAATAACACTGCACTACAATAACACATTATAATAACACTGCACTACAATAACAAACTATAATAACACTGCACTACAATAACACATTATAATAACATTGCACTACAATAACACATTATAATAACACATTATAATAACACTGCACTACAATAACACACTATAATAACACTGCACTACAATAATACATTATAATAACACTGCACTACAATAACACATTATAATAACACTGCACTACAATAACAAACTATAATAACACTGCACTACAATAACACACTATAATAACACTGCACTACAATAACACATTATAATAACACTGCACTACAATAACACACTATAATAACACTGCACTACAATAACAAACTATAATAACACTGCACTACAATAACAAACTATAATAACACTGCACTACAATAACACATTATAATAACACGGCACTACAATAACACATTATTATAACACTGCACTACAATAACAAACTATAATAACACTGCACTACAATAACAAACTATAATAACACTGCACTACAATAACACACTATAATAACACTGCACTACAATAACAAACTATAATAACACTGCACTACAATAACAAACTATAATAACACTGCACTACAATAACACATTATACTGACACTGCACTACAATAACACATTATACTGACACTGCACTACAATAACAAACTATAATAACACTGCACTACAATAACACATTATACTGACACTGCACTACAATAACACACTATACTGACACTGCACTACAATAACACATTATAATAACACTGCACTACAATAACACATTATACTGACACTGCACTACAATAACACATTATAATAACACTGCACTACAATAACAAACTATAATAACACTGCACTACAATAACACACTATAATAACACTGCACTACAATAACACATTATAATAACACTGCACTACAATAACACATTATACTGACACTGCACTACAATAACACACTATACTGACACTGCACTACAATAACACATTATAATAACACTGCACTACAATAACAAACTATAATAACACTGCACTACAATAACACACTATAATAACACTGCACTACAATAACAAACTATAATAACACTGCACTACAATAACACACTATACTGACACTGCACTACAATAACATTATAATAACACTGCACTACAATAACACATTATAATAACATTGCACTACAATAACACATTATAATAACACTGCACTACAATAACACACTATAATAACACTGCACTACAATAACACATTATAATAACACTGCACTACAATAACACATTATTATAACACTGCACTACAATAACAAACTATAATAACACTGCACTACAATAACAAACTATAATAACACTGCGCTACAATAACACATTATAATAACACTGCACTACAATAACACATTATAATAACACTGCACTACAATAACACATTATACTGACACTGCACTACAATAACACACTATACTGACACTGCACTACAATAACACATTATAATAAAACTGCACTACAATAACAAACTATAATAACACTGCACTACAATAACACATTATAATAACACTGCACTACAATAACACATTATAATAACACTGCACTACAATAACACATTATACTGACACTGCACTACAATAACACACTATAATAACACTGCACTACAATAACACATTATAATAACACTGCACTACAATAACACATTATACTGACACTGCACTACAATAACACATTATAATAACATTGCACTACAATAACACATTATAATAACACTGCACTACAATAACACATTATAGTAACACTGCACTACAATAACACATTATAATAACATTGCACTACAATAACACATTATAATAACACTGCACTACAATAACACATTATACTGACACTGCACTACAATAACACATTATAATAACACTGCACTACAATAACACATTATAATAACACTGCACTGCAATAACACATTATAATAACACTGCACTACAATAACACATTATAATAACATTGCACCACAATAACACATTATAATAACATTGCACCACAATAACACATTATAATAACATTGCACTACAATAACACATTATAATAACACTGCACTACAATAACACATTATAATAACACTGCACTACAATAACACATTATAATAACACTGCACTACCATAACACATTATAATAACACTGCACTACAATAACACACTATACTGACACTGCACTACAATAACACATTATAATAACACTGCACTACAATAACACACTATAATAACACTGCACTACAATAACACATTATAATAACATTGCACTACAATAACACATTATAATAACACTGCACTACAATAACACACTATACTGACACTGCACTACAATAACACATTATAATAACACTGCACTACAATAACACACTATAATAACACTGCACTACAATAACACATTATAATAACACTGCACTACAATAACACATTATAATAACACTGCACTACAATAACACATTATAATAACATTGCATTACAATAACACATTATAATAACACATTATAATAACACTGCACTACAATAACACAATATAATAACACTGCACTACAATAACACACTATACTGACACTGCACTACAATAACATTATAATAACACTGCACTACAATAACACATTATAATAACATTGCACTACAATAACACATTATAATAACACTGCACTACAATAACACACTATAATAACACTGCACTACAATAACACACTATAATAACACTGCACTACAATAACACATTATAATAACACTGCACTACAATAACACATTATAATAACATTGCACTACAATAACACATTATAATAACACTGCACTACAATAACACATTATAATAACACTGCACTACAATAACACATTATAATAACACTGCACTACAATAACACATTATAATAACATTGCACCACAATAACACATTATAATAACATTGCACTACAATAACACATTATAATAACATTGCACTACAATAACACACTATACTGACACTGCACTACAATAATACATTATAATAACACTGCACTACAATAACAAACTATAATAACACTGCACTACAATAATACATTATAATAACACTGCACTACAATAACAAACTATAATAACACTGCACTACAATAACACATTATAATAACACTGCACTACAATAACACATTATACGAACATTGCACTACAATAACAAATTATAATAACACACTATACTGACACTGCACTACAATAACACATTATAATAACACTGCACTACAATAACACATTATAATAACACTGCACTACAATAACACATTATAATAACACTGCACTACAATAACATTATAATAACACTGCACTACAATAACACATTATAATAATATTCCACTACAATAACACATTATAATAACACATTATAATAACACTGCACTACAATAACACATTATAATAACACTGCACTACAATAACACATTATAATAACACTGCACTACAATAACACATTATAATAACACTGCACTACAATAACACACTATACTGACACTGCACTACAATAACACATTATAATAACACTGCACTACAATAACACATTATAATAACATTGCACTACAATAACACATTATAATAACACTGCACTACAATAAGACACAATACTGACACTGCACTACAATAACACATTATAATAACACTGCACTACAATAACACATTATACTGACACTGCACTACAATAACATTATAATAACACTGTACTACAATAACACACTATAATAACATTGCACTACAATAACACATTATAATAACACTGCACTACAATAACACACTGTAATAAAACTGCACTACAATAACACATTATAATAACACTGCACTACAATAACACACTGTAATAACACTGCACTACAATAACACATTATAATAACACTGCACTACAATAACACACTATAATAACACTGCACTACAATAACACACTATAATAACACTGCACTACAATAACACATTATAATAACACTGCACTACAATAACACATTATTATAACACTGCACTACAATAACAAACTATAATAACACTGCACTACAATAACACACTATAATAACACTGCACTACAATAACAAACTATAATAACACTGCACTACAATAACACATTATAATAACACTGCACTACAATAACACATTATACTGACACTGCACTACAATAACACACTATACTGACACTGCACTACAATAACACATTATAATAACACTGCACTACAATAACAAACTATAATAACACTGCACTAAAATAACACATTATAATAACACTGCACTACAATAACACATTATAATAACATTGCACTACAATAACACATTATAATAACACTGCACTACAATAACACATTATAATAACACTCCACAACAATAACACACTATACTGACACTGCACTACAATAACACATTATAATAACACATTATAATAACACTGCACTACAATAACACATTATAAAAACATTATAATAACACTGCACTACAATAACACATTATAATAACACTGCACTACATAAACAAACTATAATAACACTGCACTACAATAACACATTATAATAACACTGCACTACAATAACACATTATAATAACATTGCACTACAATAACACATTATAATAACACTGCACTACAATAAGACACAATACTGACACTGCACTACAATAACACATTATAATAACACTGCACTACAATAACACATTATACTGACACTGCACTACAATAACATTATAATAACACTGTACTACAATAACACACTATAATAACATTGCACTACAATAACACATTATAATAACACATTATAATAACACTGCACTACAATAACACATTATAATAACACTGCACTACAATAACACACTATACTGACACTGCACTACAATAACATTATAATAACACTGCACTACAATAACACATTATAATAACATTGCACTACAATAACACATTATAATAACACTGCACTACAATAACACACTGTAATAAAACTGCACTACAATAACACATTATAATAACACTGCACTACAATAACACATTATAATAACACTGCACTACAATAACACACTGTAATAACACTGCACTACAATAACACATTATAATAACACTGCACTACAATAACAAACTATAATAACACTGCACTACAATAACACACTATAATAACACTGCACTACAATAACACACTATAATAACACTGCACTACAATAACACATTATAATAACACTGCACTACAATAACACATTATACTGACACTGCACTACAATAACACACTATACTGACACTGCACTACAATAACACATTATAATAACACTGCACTACAATAACAAACTATAATAACACTGCACTACAATAACACATTATAATAACATTGCACTACAATAACACATTATAATAACACTGCACTACAATAACACATTATAATAACATTGCACTACAATAACACATTATAATAACACTGCACTACAATAACACATTATAATAACACTCCACAACAATAACACACTATACTGACACTGCACTACAATAACACATTATAATACCACTGCACTACAATAACACATTATAATAACACATTATAATAACACTGCACTACAATAACACATTATAAAAACATTATAATAACACTGCACTACAATAACACATTATAATAACACTGCACTACATAAACAAACTATAATAACATTGCACTACAATAACACATTATAATAACACATTATAATAACACTGCACTACAATAACACATTATAATAACACTGCACTACAATAGCACACTATACTGACACTGCACTACAATAACACATTATAATAACACTGCACTACAATAACACATTATAATAACATTGCACTACAATAACACATTATAATAACACTGCACTACAATAACACATTATAATAACATTGCACTACAATAACACATTATAATAACACTGCACTACAATAACACATTATAATACCACTGCACTACAATAACACATTATAATAACATTGCACCACAATAACACATTATAATAACACTGCACTACAATAACACATTACAATAACACTGCACTACAATAACAAACTATAATAACACTGCACTACAATAACACATTATAATAACATTGCACTACAATAACACATTATAATAACACATTATAATAACACTGCACTACAATAACACACTATAATAACACTGCACTACAATAACACATTATAATAACATTGCACTACAATAACACATTATAATAACACATTATAATAACACTGCACTACAATAACACATTATAATAACACTGCACTACAATAACACATTACAATAACATTGCACCACAATAACACATTATAATAACATTGCACTACAATAACACATTATAATAACACATTATAATAACACTGCACTACAATAACACATTATAATAACACTGCACTACAATAACACATTATTATAACACTGCACTACAATAACACATTATACTGACACTGCACTACAATAACACATTGTAATCACACTGCACTACAATAACATATTATAATAACATTGCACTACAATAACACATTATAATAACACATTATAATAACACTGCACTACAATAACACATTATAATAACATTGCACTACAATAACACACTATACTGACACTGCACTACAATAATACATTATAATAACACTGCACTACAATAACAAACTATAATAACACTGCACTACAATAATACATTATAATAACACTGCACCACAATAACAAACTATAATAACACTGCACTACAATAATACATTATAATAACACTGCACTACAATAACACACTATAATAACACTGCACTACAATAACACTATATAATAACACTGCACTACAATAACACATTATAATAACACTGCACTACAATAACAAACTATAATAACACTGCACTACAATAACACATTATAATAACACTGCACTACAATAACAAACTATAATAACACTGCACTACAATGACACATTATAATAACACTGCACTACAATAACACATTATAATAACATTGCACTACAATAACACATTATAATAACACATTATAATAACACTGCACTACAATAACACATTATAATAACACTGCACTACAATAACACACTATAATAACACTGCACTACAATAATACATTATAATAACACTGCACTACAATAACACACTATAATAACACTGCACTACAATAACACACTATAATAACACTGCACTACAATAACACATTATAATAACACTGCACTACAATAACAAACTATAATAACACTGCACTACAATAACACATTATAATAACACTGCACTACAATAACAAACTATAATAACACTGCACTACAATAACACATTATAATAACACTGCACTACAATAACACATTATAATAACACTGCACTACAATAACACACTATAATAACACTGCACTACAATAATACATTATAATAACACTGCACTACAATAACACACTATAATAACACTGCACTACAATAACACACTATAATAACACTGCACTACAATAACACATTATAATAACACTGCACTACAATAACAAACTATAATAACACTGCACTACAATAACACATTATAATAACACTGCACTACAATAACAAACTATAATAACACTGCACTACAATAACACATTATAATAACACTGCACTACAATAACAAACTATAATAACACTGCACTACAATAACACATTATAATAACACATTATAATAACACTGCACTACAATAACACATTATAATAACACTGCACTACAATAACACATTATAATAACACTGCACTACAATAACACATTATAATAACACTGCACTACAATAACACACTATAATAACACTGCACTACAATAATACATTATAATAACACTGCACTACAATAACACACTATAATAACACTGCACTACAATAAAACACTATAATGACACTGCACTACAATAATACATTATAATAACAATGCACTACAATAACACATTATAATAACACTGCACTACAATAACAAACTATAATAACACTGCACTACAATAACACATTATAATAACACTGCACTACAATAACACACTATAATAACACTGCACTACAATAACACATTATAATAACACTGCACTACAATAACAAACTATAATAACACTACACTACAATAACACATTGTAATAACACTGCACTACAATAACACATTATAATAACATTGCACTACAATAACACATTATAATAACACATTATAATAACACTGCACTACAATAACACATTATAATAACACTGCACTACAATAACACACTATAATAACACTGCACTACAATAACACATTATAATAACATTGCACTACAATAACACACTATACTGACACTGCACTACAATAATACATGATAATAACACTGCACTACAATAACAAACTATAATAACACATTGCACCACAATAACACATTATAATAACATTGCACTACAATAACACATTATAATAACACATTATAATAACACTGCACTACAATAACACATTATAATAACACTGCACTACAATAACACATTATAATAACACTGCACTACAATAACACATTATAATAACACTGCACTACAATAACACATTGTAATAACACTGCACTACAATAACACATTATAATAACATTGCACTACAATAACACATTATAATAACACATTATAATAACACTGCACTACAATAACACATTATAATAACATTGCACTACAATAACACACTATACTGACACTGCACTACAATAATACATTATAATAACACTGCACTACAATAACAAACTATAATAACACTGCACTACAATAATACATTATAATAACACTGCACTACAATAACAAACTATAATAACACTGCACTACAATAACACATTATAATAACACTGCACTACAATAACACATTATATGAACATTGCACTACAATAACACATTATAATAACACATTATAATAACACTGCACTACAATAACACATTATAATAACACTGCACTACAATAAAACATTATTATAACACTGCACTACAATAACACATTATAATAACACTGCACTACAATAACACATTATAATAACACTGCACTACAATAACAGTTTATACTGACACTGCACTACAATAACATATTATAATAACACTGCACTACAATAACACATTATAATAACACTGCACTACCATAACACATTATAATAACATTGCACTACAATAACACATTATAATAACACATTATAATAACACTGCACTACAATAACACATTATAATAACACTGCACTACAATAACACATTATAATAACATTGCACTACAATAACACATTATAATAACACTGGACTACAATAACACACTATACTGACACTGCACTACAATAACACATTATAATAACACTGCACTACAATAACACATTATAATAACACTGCACTACAATAACACATTATAATAACACTGCACTACAATAACACATTATAATAACACTGCACTACAATAACACATTGTAATAACACTGCACTACAATAACACATTATAATAACATTGCACTACAATAACACATTATAATAACACTGCACTACAATAACACATTATAATAACACTGCACTACAATAACACATTATAATAACATTGCACTACAATAACACATTATAATAACACTGCACTACAATAAGACACAATACTGACACTGCACTACAATAACACATTATAATAACATTGCACTACAATAACACATTATAATAACACATTATAATAACACTGCACTACAATAACACATTATAATAACACTGCACTACAATAACACACTATACTGACACTGCACTACAATAACATTATAATAACACTGCACTACAATAACACATTATAATAAGATTGCACTACAATAACACATTATAATAACACTGCACTATAATAACACACTATAATAACACTGCACTACAATAACACATTATAATAACACTGCACTACAATAACACACTATAATAACACTGCACTACAATAACACATTATAATAACACTGCACTACAATAACACACTATAATAACACTGCACTACAATAACACACTATAATAACACTGCACTACAATAACACATTATAATAACACTGCACTACAATAACACATTATTATAACACTGCACTACAATAACAAACTATAATAACACTGCACTACAATAACAAACTATAATAACACTGCACTACAATAACACATTATAATAACACTGCACTACAATAACACATTATACTGACACTGCACTACAATAACACACTATAATAACACTGCACTACAATAACACATTATAATAACACTGCACTACAATAACAAACTATAATAACACTGCACTACAATAACACACTATAATAACACTGCACTACAATAACACATTATAATAACACTGCACTACAATAACACATTATACTGACACTGCACTACAATAACAAACTATAATAACACTGCACTACAATAACACATTATAATAACACTGCACTACAATAACACATTATACTGACACTGCACTACAATAACATTATAATAACACTGCACTACAATAACACATTATAATAACATTGCACTACAATAACACATTATAATAACACTGCACTACAATAACACATTATTATAACACTGCACTACAATAACAAACTATAATAACACTGCACTACAATAACAAACTATAATAACACTGCGCTACAATAACACATTATAATAACACTGCACTACAATAACACATTATAATAACACTGCACTACAATAACACATTATACTGACACTGCACTACAATAACACATTATAATAAAACTGCACTACAATAACAAACTATAATAACACTGCACTACAATAACACATTATAATAAAACTGCACTACAATAACACATTATACTGACACTGCACTACAATAACACACTATAATAACACTGCACTACAATAACACACTATAATAACACTGCACTACAATAACACATTATAATAACATTGCACTACAATAACACATTATAATAACACTGCACTACAATAACACATTATAATAACACTGCACTACAATAACACATTATACTGACACTGCACTACAATAACACACTATAATAACACTGCACTACAATAACACACTATACTGACACTGCACTACAATAACAAACTATAATAACACTGCACTACAATAACACATTATAATAACACTGCACTACAATAACACATTATAATAACACTGCACTACAATAACACATTATACTGACACTGCACTACAATAACAAACTATACTGACACTGCACTACAATAACATTATAATAACACTGCACTACAATAACACATTATAATAACATTGCACTACAATAACACATTATAATAACACTGCACTACAATAACACACTATAATAACACTGCACTACAATAACACATTATAATAACACTGCACTACAATAACACATTATTATAACACTGCACTACAATAACAAACTATAATAACACTGCACTACAATAACAAACTATAATAACACTGCGCTACAATAACACATTATAATAACACTGCACTACAATAACACATTATAATAACACTGCACTACAATAACACATTATACTGACACTGCACTACAATAACACATTATAATAAAACTGCACTACAATAACAAACTATAATAACACTGCACTACAATAACACATTATAATAAAACTGCACTACAATAACAAACTATAATAACACTGCACTACAATAACACATTATAATAACACTGCACTACAATAACACATTATAATAACACTGCACTACAATAACACATTATAATAACACTGCACTACAATAACACACTATAATAACACTGCACTACAATAACACATTATAATAACATTGCACTACAATAACACATTATAATAACACTGCACTACAATAACACACTATACTGACACTGCACTACAATAACAAACTATAATAACACTGCACTACAATAACACATTATACTGACACTGCACTACAATAACACATTATAATAACATTGCACTACAATAACACATTATAATAACACTGCACTACAATAACACATTATAATAACACTGCACTACAATAACACATTATAGTAACACTGCACTACAATAACACATTATAATAACATTGCACTACAATAACACATTATAATAACACTGCACTACAATAACACATTATACTGACACTGCACTACAATAACACATTATAATAACATTGCACTACAATAACGCATTATAATAACACATTATAATAACACTGCACTACAATAACACATTATAATAACACTGCACTACAATAACATTATAATAACACTGCACTACAATAACACATTATAATAACATTGCACTACAATAACACATTATAATAACACTGCACTACAATAACACATTATAATAACACTGCACTACAATAACACACTATAATAACACTGCACTACAATAACACATTATAATAACACTGCACTACAATAACACATTATAATAACATTGCACCACAATAACACATTATAATAACACATTATAATAACACTGCACTACAATAACACATTATAATAACACTGCACTACAATAACACATTATAATAACATTGCACTACAATAACACATTATAATAACACATTATAATAACACTGCACTACAATAACACATTATAATAACATTGCACCACAATAACACATTATAATAACACTGCACTACAATAACACATTATAATAACACTGCACTACAATAACACATTATAATAACACTGCACTACAATAACACATTATAATAACATTGCACCACAATAACACATTATAATAACACATTATAATAACACTGCACTACAATAACACATTATAATAACACTGCACTACAATAACACATTATAATAACATTGCACTACAATAACACATTATAATAACACATTATAATAACACTGCACTACAATAACACATTATAATAACATTGCACCACAATAACACATTATAATAACACTGCACTACAATAACACATTATAATAACACTGCACTACAATAATACATTATAATAACACTGCACTACAATAACACATTATAATAACATTGCACCACAATAACACATTATAATAACACATTATAATAACACTGCACTACAATAACACATTATAATAACACTGCACTACAATAACACATTATAATAACATTGCACCACAATAACACATTATAATAACACATTATAATAACACTGCACTACAAAAACACATTATAATAACATTGCACCACAATAACACATTATAATAACATTGCACTACAATAACACATTATAATAACACATTATAATAACACTGCACTACGATAACACACTATACTGACACTGCACTACAATAACACATTATAATAACACTGCACTACAATAACACATTATAATAACACTGCACTACAATAACACATTATAATATCATTGCACTACAATAACACATTATAATAACATATTAGAATAACACTGCACTACAATAACACATTATAATAACACTGCACTACAATAACACATTATTATAACACTGCACTACAATAACACATTATAATAACACTGCACTACAATAACACATTATAATAACACTGCACTACAATAACACATTATAATAACACTGCACTACAATAACAAACTATAATAACACTGCACTACAATAACACATTATAATAACATTGCACCACAATAACACATTATAATAACACTGCACTACAATAACACATTATAATAACACTGCACTACAATAACACATTATAATAACACTGCACTACAATAACAAACTATAATAACACTGCACTACAATAACACATTATAATAACATTGCACTACAATAACACATTATAATAACATTGCACTACAATAACACATTATAATAACACTGCACTACAATAACACATTATAATAACACTGCACTACAATAACACATTATAATACCACTGCACTACAATAACACATTATAATAACACATTATAATAACACTGCACTACAATAACAAACTATAATAACACTGCACTACAATAACACATTATAATAACATTGCACTACAATAACACATTATAATAACACATTATAATAACACTGCACTACAATAACACATTATAATAACACTGCACTACAATAACACACTATACTGACAATGCACTACAATAACACATTATAATAACACTGCACTACAATAACACATTATAATAACACTGCACTACAATAACACATTATAATAACATTGCACTACAATAACACATTATAATAACACATTATAATAACACTGCACTACAATAACACATTATAATAACACTGCAATACAATGACACATTATAATAACATTGCACCACAATAACACATTATAATAACATTGCACTACAATAACACATTATAATAACACATTATAATAACACTGCACTACAATAACACATTATAATAACACTGCACTACAATAACACATTATAATAACACTGCACTACAAAAACACATTATAATAACATTGCACCACAATAACACATTATAATAACATTGCACTACAATAACACATTATAATAACACATTATAATAACACTGCACTACGATAACACACTATACTGACACTGCACTACAATAACACATTATAATAACACTGCACTACAATAACACATTATAATATCATTGCACTACAATAACACATTATAATAACATATTAGAATAACACTGCACTACAATAACACATTATAATAACACTGCACTACAATAACACATTATTATAACACTGCACTACAATAACACATTATAATAACACTGCACTACAATAACACATTATACTGACACTGCACTACAATAACACATTGTAATAACACTGCACTACAATAACACATTATAATAACATTGCACTACAATAACACATTATAATAACACATTATAATAACACTGCACTACAATAACACATTATAATAACACTGCACTACAATAACACATTATAATAACATTGCACTACAATAACACATTATAATAACACATTATAATAACACATTATAATAACACTGCACTACAATAACACATTATAATAACACTGCACTACAATAACACATTATAATAACACTGCACTACAATAACACATTATAATAACACTACACTACAATAACAAACTATAATAGCACTGCACTACAATAACACATTATAATAACATTGCACTACAATAACACATTATAATAATACATTATAATAACGCTGCACTACAATAACACATTATAATAACACTGCACTACAATAACACATTATAATAACATTGCACCACAATAACACATTATAATAACATTGCACTACAATAACACATTATAATAACACATTATAATAACACTGCACTACAATAACACATTATAATAACACTGCACTACAATAACACATTATAATAACACTGCACTACAATAACACATTATAATAACACTGCACTACAATAACACATTATAATAACACTGCACTACAATAACACATTATAATAACACTGCACTACAATAATACATTATAATAACACTGCACTACAATAACAAACTATAATAACACTGCACTACAATAACACATTATAATAACATTGCACTACAATAACACATTATAATAACACATTATAATAACACTGCACTACAATAACACATTATAATAACACTGCACTACAAAAACACATTATAATAACATTGCACCACAATAACACATTATAATAACATTGCACTACAATAACACATTATAATAACACATTATAATAACACTGCACTACGATAACACACTATACTGACACTGCACTACAATAACACATTATAATAACACTGCACTACAATAACACATTATAATATCATTGCACTACAATAACACATTATAATAACATATTAGAATAACACTGCACTACAATAACACATTATAATAACACTGCACTACAATAACACATTATTATAACACTGCACTACAATAACACATTATAATAACACTGCACTACAATAACACATTATACTGACACTGCACTACAATAACACATTGTAATAACACTGCACTACAATAACACATTATAATAACATTGCACTACAATAACACATTATAATAACACATTATAATAACACTGCACTACAATAACACATTATAATAACACTGCACTACAATAACACATTATAATAACATTGCACTACAATAACACATTATAATAACACATTATAATAACACATTATAATAACACTGCACTACAATAACACATTATAATAACACTGCACTACAATAACACATTATAATAACACTACACTACAATAACAAACTATAATAGCACTGCACTACAATAACACATTATAATAACATTGCACTACAATAACACATTATAATAATACATTATAATAACACTGCACTACAATAACACATTATAATAACACTGCACTACAATAACACATTATAATAACATTGCACCACAATAACACATTATAATAACATTGCACTACAATAACACATTATAATAACACATTATAATAACACTGCACTACAATAACACATTATAATAACACTGCACTACAATAACACATTATAATAACACTGCACTACAATAACACATTATAATAACACTGCACTACAATAACACATTATAATAACACTGCACTACAATAACACATTATAATAACACTGCACTACAATAATACATTATAATAACACTGCACTACAATAACAAACTATAATAACACTGCACTACAATAACACATTATAATAACATTGCACTACAATAACACATTATAATAACATTGCACTACAATAACACATTATAATAACACTGCACTACAATAACACATTATAATAACACTGCACTACAATAACACATTATAATACCACTGCACTACAATAACACATTATAATAACACATTATAATAACACTGCACTACAATAACAAACTATAATAACACTGCACTACAATAACACATTATAATAACATTGCACTACAATAACACATTATAATAACACATTATAATAACACTGCACTACAATAACACATTATAATAACACTGCACTACAATAACACACTATACTGACAATGCACTACAATAACACATTATAATAACATTGCACTACAATAACACATTATAATAACACATTATAATAACACTGCACTACAATAACACATTATAATAACACTGCACTACAATAACACATTATAATAACATTGCACTACAATAACACATTATAATAACACATTATAATAACACTGCACTACAATAACACATTATAATAACACTGCACTACAATAACACATTATAATAACATTGCACCACAATAACACATTATAATAACACTGCACTACAATAACACATTATAATAACACTGCACTACGATAACACACTATACTAACACTGCACTACAATAACACATTATAATAACACTGCACTACAATAACACATTATAATAACATTGCACTACAATAACACATTATAATAACACATTATAATAACACTGCACTACAATAACACATTATAATAACACTGCACTACAATAACACATTATTATAACACTGCACTACAATAACACATTGTAATAACACTGCACTACAATAACACATTATAATAACATTGCACTACAATAACACATTATAATAACACTGCACTACAATAACACATTATAATAACACTGCACTACAATAACACACTATAATAACACTGCACTACAATAACACATTATAATAACACTGCACTACAATAACAAACTATAATAACACTGCACTACAATAACACATTATAATAACACTGCACTACAATAACACATTATACTGACACTGCACTACAATAACACATTGTAATAACACTGCACTACAATAACACATTATAATAACATTGCACTACAATAACACATTATAATAACACATTATAATAACACTGCACTACAATAACACATTATAATAACATTGCACCACAATAACACATTATAATAACATTGCACCACAATAACACATTATAATAACATTGCACTACAATAACACATTATAATAACACTGCACTACAATAACACATTATAATAACATTGCACTACAATAACACATTATAATAACACTGCACTACAATAACACATTATAATAACACTGCACTACAATAACACATTATAATAACACTGCACTACAATAACACATTATAATAACACTGCACTACAATAACACATTATAATAACACTGCACTACAATAATACATTATAATAACACTGCACTACAATAACAAACTATAATAACACTGCACTACAATAACACATTATAATAACATTGCACTACAATAACACATTATAATAACATTGCACTACAATAACACATTATAATAACACTGCACTACAATAACACATTATAATAACACTGCACTACAATAACACATTATAATACCACTGCACTACAATAACACATTATAATAACACATTATAATAACACTGCACTACAATAACAAACTATAATAACACTGCACTACAATAACACATTATAATAACATTGCACTACAATAACACATTATAATAACACATTATAATAACACTGCACTACAATAACACATTATAATAACACTGCACTACAATAACACACTATACTGACAATGCACTACAATAACACATTATAATAACACTGCACTACAATAACACATTATAATAACACTGCACTACAATAACACATTATAATAACATTGCACTACAATAACACATTATAATAACACATTATAATAACACTGCACTACAATAACACATTATAATAACACTGCAATACAATAACACATTATAATAACATTGCACCACAATAACACATTATAATAACACTGCACTACAATAACACATTATAATAACACTGCACTACGATAACACACTATACTAACACTGCACTACAATAACACATTATAATAACACTGCACTACAATAACACATTATAATAACATTGCACTACAATAACACATTATAATAACACATTATAATAACACTGCACTACAATAACACATTATAATAACACTGCACTACAATAACACATTATTATAACACTGCACTACAATAACACTTTATAATAACACTGCACTACAATAACACATTGTAATAACACTGCACTACAATAACACATTATAATAACATTGCACTACAATAACACATTATAATAACACTGCACTACAATAACACATTATAATAACACTGCACTACAATAACACACTATAATAACACTGCACTACAATAACACATTATAATAACATTGCACTACAATAACACACTATACTGACACTGCACTACAATAATACATTATAATAACACTGCACTACAATAACGAACTATAATAACACTGCACTACAATAATACATTATAATAACACTGCACTACAATAACAAACTATAATAACACTGCACTACAATAATACATTATAATAACACTGCACTACAATAACACACTATAATAACACTGCACTACAATAACACATTATAATAACACTGCACTACAATAACAAACTATAATAACACTGCACTACAATAACACATTATAATAACATTGCACTACAATAACACATTATAATAACACATTATAATAACACTGCACTACAATAACACATTATAATAACACTGCACTACAATAACACACTATACTGACAATGCACTACAATAACACATTATAATAACATTGCACTACAATAACACATTATAATAACACATTATAATAACACTGCACTACAATAACACATTATAATAACACTGCACTACAATAACACATTATAATAACATTGCACTACAATAACACATTATAATAACACATTATAATAACACTGCACTACAATAACACATTATAATAACACTGCAATACAATAACACATTATAATAACATTGCACCACAATAACACATTATAATAACACTGCACTACAATAACACATTATAATAACACTGCACTACGATAACACACTATACTAACACTGCACTACAATAACACATTATAATAACACTGCACTACAATAACACATTATAATAACATTGCACTACAATAACACATTATAATAACACATTATAATAACACTGCACTACAATAACACATTATAATAACACTGCACTACAATAACACATTATTATAACACTGCACTACAATAACACTTTATAATAACACTGCACTACAATAACACATTGTAATAACACTGCACTACAATAACACATTATAATAACATTGCACTACAATAACACATTATAATAACACTGCACTACAATAACACATTATAATAACACTGCACTACAATAACACACTATAATAACACTGCACTACAATAACACATTATAATAACATTGCACTACAATAACACACTATACTGACACTGCACTACAATAATACATTATAATAACACTGCACTACAATAACGAACTATAATAACACTGCACTACAATAATACATTATAATAACACTGCACTACAATAACACACTATAATAACACTGCACTACAATAACACATTATAATAACACTGCACTACAATAACAAACTATAATAACACTGCACTACAATAACACATTATAATAACACTGCACTACAATAACACATTATACTGACACTGCACTACAATAACACATTGTAATAACACTGCACTACAATAACACATTATAATAACATTGCACTACAATAACACATTATAATAACACATTATAATAACACTGCACTACAATAACACATTATAATAACACTGCACTACAATAACACATTATAATAACATTGCACCACAATAACACATTATAATAACATTGCACCACAATAACACATTATAATAACATTGCACTACAATAACACATTATAATAACACTGCACTACAATAACACATTATAATAACATTGCACTACAATAACACATTATAATAACACTGCACTACAATAACACATTATAATAACACTGCACTACAATAACACATTATAATAACACTGCACTACAATAACACATTATAATAACACTGCACTACAATAACACATTATAATAACACTGCACTACAATAATACATTATAATAACACTGCACTACAATAACAAACTATAATAACACTGCACTACAATAACACATTATAATAACATTGCACTACAATAACACATTATAATAACATTGCACTACAATAACACATTATAATAACACTGCACTACAATAACACATTATAATAACACTGCACTACAATAACACATTATAATACCACTGCACTACAATAACACATTATAATAACACATTATAATAACACTGCACTACAATAACAAACTATAATAACACTGCACTACAATAACACATTATAATAACATTGCACTACAATAACACATTATAATAACACATTATAATAACACTGCACTACAATAACACATTATAATAACACTGCACTACAATAACACACTATACTGACAATGCACTACAATAACACATTATAATAACACTGCACTACAATAACACATTATAATAACACTGCACTACAATAACACATTATAATAACATTGCACTACAATAACACATTATAATAACACATTATAATAACACTGCACTACAATAACACATTATAATAACACTGCAATACAATAACACATTATAATAACATTGCACCACAATAACACATTATAATAACACTGCACTACAATAACACATTATAATAACACTGCACTACGATAACACACTATACTAACACTGCACTACAATAACACATTATAATAACACTGCACTACAATAACACATTATAATAACATTGCACTACAATAACACATTATAATAACACATTATAATAACACTGCACTACAATAACACATTATAATAACACTGCACTACAATAACACATTATTATAACACTGCACTACAATAACACTTTATAATAACACTGCACTACAATAACACATTGTAATAACACTGCACTACAATAACACATTATAATAACATTGCACTACAATAACACATTATAATAACACTGCACTACAATAACACATTATAATAACACTGCACTACAATAACACACTATAATAACACTGCACTACAATAACACATTATAATAACATTGCACTACAATAACACACTATACTGACACTGCACTACAATAATACATTATAATAACACTGCACTACAATAACGAACTATAATAACACTGCACTACAATAATACATTATAATAACACTGCACTACAATAACAAACTATAATAACACTGCACTACAATAATACATTATAATAACACTGCACTACAATAACACACTATAATAACACTGCACTACAATAACACATTATAATAACACTGCACTACAATAACAAACTATAATAACACTGCACTACAATAACACATTATAATAACACTGCACTACAATAACACATTATACTGACACTGCACTACAATAACACATTGTAATAACACTGCACTACAATAACACATTATAATAACATTGCACTACAATAACACATTATAATAACACATTATAATAACACTGCACTACAATAACACATTATAATAACACTGCACTACGATAACACACTATACTAACACTGCACTACAATAACACAATATAATAACACTGCACTACAATAACACATTATAATAACATTGCACTACAATAACACATTATAATAACACATTATAATAACACTGCACTACAATAACACATTATAATAACACTGCACTACAATAACACATTATTATAACACTGCACTACAATAACACTTTATAATAACACTGCACTACAATAACACATTGTAATAACACTGCACTACAGTAACACACTATAATAACACTGCACTACAATAACACATTATAATAACATTGCACTACAATAACACATTATAATAACACTGCACTACAATAACACATTATAATAACACTGCACTACAATAACACACTATAATAACACTGCACTACAATAACACATTATAATAACATTGCACTACAATAACACACTATACTGACACTGCACTACAATAATACATTATAATAACACTGCACTACAATAACGAACTATAATAACACTGCACTACAATAATACATTATAATAACACTGCACTACAATAACAAACTATAATAACACTGCACTACAATAATACATTATAATAACACTGCACTACAATAACACATTATACTGACACTGCACTACAATAACACATTATAATAACATTGCACTACAATAACACATTATAATAACATTGCACTACAATAACACACTATAATAACACTGCACTACAATAACACACTATAATAACACTGCACTACAATAACACATTATAATAACACTGCACTACAATAACAAACTATAATAACACTGCACTACAATAACACATTATAATAACACTGCACTACAATAACACATTATACTGACACTGCACTACAATAACACATTGTAATAACACTGCACTACAATAACACATTATAATAACATTGCACTACAATAACACATTATAATAACACATTATAATAACACTGCACTACAATAACACATTATAATAACACTGCACTACAATAACACATTATAATAACATTGCACCACAATAACACATTATAATAACATTGCACCACAATAACACATTATAATAACATTGCACTACAATAACACATTATAATAACACTGCACTA
Source organism: Rana muscosa (assembly GCA_029206835.1). Lineage (NCBI taxonomy): Eukaryota > Metazoa > Chordata > Amphibia > Anura > Ranidae > Rana > Rana muscosa. The sequence goes on along the minus strand of CM055123.1, from coordinate 263,665,135 downwards.
CAATAACACATTATAATAACATTGCACTACAATAACACATTATAATAACACTGCACTACAATAACACATTATAATAACACTGCACTACAATAACACATTATAATAACACTGCACTACAATAACACATTATAATAACACATTATAATAACACTGCACTACAATAACACATTATAATAACACTGCACTACGATAACACACTATACTAACACTGCACTACAATAACACAATATAATAACACTGCACTACAATAACACATTATAATAACATTGCACTACAATAACAAACTATAATAACACTGCACTACAATAACACATTATACTGACACTGCACTACAATAACACATTGTAATAACACTGCACTACAATAACACATTATAATAACATTGCACTACAATAACACATTATAATAACACATTATAATAACACTGCACTACAATAACACATTATAATAACACTGCACTACAATAACACAATATAATAACACTGCACTACAATAACACATTATAATAACATTGCACTACAATAACACATTATAATAACACATTATAATAACACTGCACTACAATAACACATTATAATAACACTGCACTACAATAACACATTATTATAACACTGCACTACAATAACACTTTATAATAACACTGCACTACAATAACACATTGTAATAACACTGCACTACAGTAACACACTATAATAACACTGCACTACAATAACACATTATAATAACATTGCACTACAATAACACATTATAATAACACTGCACTACAATAACACATTATAATAACACTGCACTACAATAACACACTATAATAACACTGCACTACAATAACACATTATAATAACATTGCACTACAATAACACACTATACTGACACTGCACTACAATAATACATTATAATAACACTGCACTACAATAACGAACTATAATAACACTGCACTACAATAATACATTATAATAACACTGCACTACAATAACAAACTATAATAACACTGCACTACAATAATACATTATAATAACACTGCACTACAATAACACATTATACTGACACTGCACTACAATAACACATTATAATAACATTGCACTACAATAACACATTATAATAACATTGCACTACAATAACACACTATAATAACACTGCACTACAATAACACACTATAATAACACTGCACTACAATAACACATTATAATAACACTGCACTACAATAACAAACTATAATAACACTGCACTACAATAACACATTATAATAACACTGCACTACAATAACACATTATACTGACACTGCACTACAATAACACATTGTAATAACACTGCACTACAATAACACATTATAATAACATTGCACTACAATAACACATTATAATAACACATTATAATAACACTGCACTACAATAACACATTATAATAACACTGCACTACAATAACACATTATAATAACATTGCACCACAATAACACATTATAATAACATTGCACCACAATAACACATTATAATAACATTGCACTACAATAACACATTATAATAACACTGCACTACAATAACACATTATAATAACATTGCACTACAATAACACATTATAATAACACTGCACTACAATAACACATTATAATACCACTGCACTACAATAACACATTATAATAACACATTATAATAACACTGCACTACAATAACACATTATAATAACACATTATAATAACACTGCACTACAATAACACATTATAATAACATTGCACTACAATAACACATTATAATAACACATTATAATAACACTGCACTACAATAACACATTATAATAACATTGCACTACAATAACACATTATAATAACACATTATAATAACACTGCACTACAATAACACATTATAATAACACTGCACTACAATAACACATTATAATAACATTGCACTACAATAACACATTATAATAACACATTATAATAACACTGCACTACAATAACACATTATAATAACACTGCACTACAATAACACATTATAATAACATTGCACTACAATAACACATTATAATAACACATTATAATAACACTGCACTACAATAACACATTATAATAACACTGCACTACAATAACACATTGTAATAACACTGCACTACAATAACACATTATAATAACATTGCACTACAATAACACATTATAATAACACATTATAATAACATTGCACTACAATAACACATTATAATAACACTGCACTACAATAACAAACAATAATAACACTGCACTACAATAACACATTATAATAACACTGCACTACAATAACACACTATACTGACACTGCACTACAATAACACATTATTATAACACTGCACTACAATAACACATTATAATAACACTGCACTACAATAACACAGTATAATAACATTGCACTACAATAACACATTATAATAACACTGCACTACAATAACACATTATAATAACACTGCACTACAATAACAAACTATAATAACACTGCACTACAATAACACATTATAATAACATTGCACTACAATAACACATTATAATAACATTGCACTACAATAACACATTATAATAACACTGCACTACAATAACACATTATAATAACATTGCACCACAATAACACATTATAATAACATTGCACCACAATAACACATTATAATAACATTGCACTACAATAACACATTATAATAACATTGCACTACAATAACACATTGTAATAACACTGCACTACAATAACACATTATAATAACATTGCACTACAATAACACATTATAATAACACATTATAATAACACTGCACTACAATAACACATTGTAATAACACTGCACTACAATAACACATTATAATAACATTGCACTACAATAACACATTATAATAACACATTATAATAACATTGCACTACAATAACACATTATAATAACACTGCACTACAATAACAAACAATAATAACACTGCACTACAATAACATATTATAATAACACTGCACTACAATAACACACTATACTGACACTGCACTACAATAACACATTATTATAACACTGCACTACAATAACACATTATAATAACACTGCACTACAATAACACAGTATAATAACATTGCACTACAATAACACATTATAATAACACTGCACTACAATAACACATTATAATAACACTGCACTACAATAACAAACTATAATAACACTGCACTACAATAACACATTATAATAACATTGCACTACAATAACACATTATAATAACATTGCACTACAATAACACATTATAATAACACTGCACTACAATAACACATTATAATAACATTGCACCACAATAACACATTATAATAACATTGCACCACAATAACACATTATAATAACATTGCACTACAATAACACATTATAATAACATTGCACTACAATAACACATTATAATAACACTGCACTACAATAACACATTATAATAACATTGCACTACAATAACACATTATAATAACACTGCACTACAATAACACATTATAATAACACTGCACTACAATAATACATTATAATAACACTGCACTACAATAACAAACTATAATAACACTGCACTACAATAACACATTATAATAACATTGCACTACAATAACACATTATAATAACATTGCACTACAATAACACATTATAATAACACTGCACTACAATAACACATTATAATAACATTGCACTACAATAACACATTATTATAACACTGCACTACAATAACAAACTATAATAACACTGCACTACAATAATACATTATAATAACACTGCACTACAATAACACATTATAATAACACTGCACTACAATAACACATTATAATAACACTGCAATACAATAACACATTATAATAACATTGCACCACAATAACACATTATAATAACATTGCACTACAATAACACATTATAATAACACTGCACTACAATAACACATTATAATAACACTGCACTACAATAACACATTATAATAATATTCCACTACAATAACACATTATAATAACACATTATAATAACACTGCACTACAATAACACATTATAATAACACTGCACTACAATAACACATTATAATAACACTGCACTACAATAACACATTATAATAACATTGCACCACAATAACACATTATAATAACATTGCACTACAATAACACATTATAATAACACTGCACTACAATAACACATTATAATAACACTGCACTACAATAACACACTATACTGACACTGCACTACAATAACACATTATAATAACACTGCACTACAATAACACATTATAATAACATTGCACTACAATAACACATTATAATAACACTGCACTACAATAAGACACAATACTGACACTGCACTACAATAACACATTATAATAACACTGCACTACAATAACACATTATACTGACACTGCACTACAATAACATTATAATAACACTGTACTACAATAACACACTATAATAACATTGCACTACAATAACACATTATAATAACACATTGTAATAACACTGCACTACAATAACACATTATAATAACACTGCACTACAATAACACACTATACTGACACTGCACTACAATAACATTATAATAACACTGCACTACAATAACACATTATAATAACATTGCACTACAATAACACATTATAATAACACTGCACTACAATAACACACTGTAATAACACTGCACTACAATAACACATTATAATAACACTGCACTACAATAACACACTGTAATAACACTGCACTACAATAACACATTATAATAACACTGCACTACAATAACACACTATAATAACACTGCACTACAATAACACACTATAATAACACTGCACTACAATAACACATTATAATAACACTGCACTACAATAACACATTATTATAACACTGCACTACAATAACAAACTATAATAACACTGCACTACAATAACACATTATAATAACACTGCACTACAATAACAAACTATAATAACACTGCACTAAAATAACACATTATAATAACACTGCACTACAATAACACATTATAATAACATTGCACTACAATAACACATTATAATAACACTGCACTACAATAACACATTATAATAACACTCCACAACAATAACACACTATACTGACACTGCACTACAATAACACATTATAATACCACTGCACTACAATAACACATTATAATAACACATTATAATAACACTGCACTACAATAACACATTATAAAAACATTATAATAACACTGCACTACAATAACACATTATAATAACACTGCACTACATAAACAAACTATAATAACACTGCACTACAATAACACATTATAATAACACTGCACTACAATAACACATTATAATAACATTGCACTACAATAACACATTATAATAACACATTATAATAACACTGCACTACAACAACACATTATAATAACACTGCACTACAATAGCACACTATACTGACACTGCACTACAATAACACATTATAATAACACTGCACTACAATAACACATTATAATAACATTGCACTACAATAACACATTATAATAACACTGCACTACAATAACACATTATAATAACATTGCACTACAATAACACATTATAATAACACTGCACTACAATAACACATTATAATACCACTGCACTACAATAACACATTATAATAACATTGCACCACAATAACACATTATAATAACACTGCACCACAATAACACATTATAATAACACTGCACTACAATAACAAACTATAATAACACTGCACTACAATAACACATTATAATAACATTGCACTACAATAACACATTATAATAACACATTATAATAACACTGCACTACAATAACACACTATAATAACACTGCACTACAATAACACATTATAATAACATTGCACTACAATAACACATTATAATAACACATTATAATAACACTGCACTACAATAACACATTATAATAACACTGCACTACAATAACACATTACAATAACATTGCACCACAATAACACATTATAATAACATTGCACTACAATAACACATTATAATAACACTGCACTACAATAACAGTTTATACTGACACTGCACTACAATAACATATTATAATAACACTGCACTACAATAACACATTATACTGACACTGCACTACAATAACACATTATAATAACACTGCACTACCATAACACATTATAATAACATTGCACTACAATAACACATTATAATAACACATTATAATAACACTGCACTACAATAACACATTATAATAACACTGCACTACAATAACACATTATAATAACATTGCACTACAATAACACATTATAATAACACTGGACTACAATAACACACTATACTGACACTGCACTACAATAACACATTATAATAACACTGCACTACAATAACACATTATAATAACACTGCACTACAATAACACACTATACTGACACTGCACTACAATAACACATTATAATAACACTGCACTACAATAACACATTATAATAACACTGCACTACAATAACACATTATAATAACACTGCACTACAATAACACATTATAATAACACTGCACTACAATAACACATTATAATAACACTGCACTACAATAACACATTATAATAACACTGCACTACAATAACACATTGTAATAACACTGCACTACAATAACACATTATAATAACATTGCACTACAATAACACATTATAATAACACTGCACTACAATAACACATTATAATAACACTGCACTACAATAACACACTATACTGACACTGCACTACAATAACACATTATAATAACACTGCACTACAATAACACATTATAATAACATTGCACTACAATAACACATTATAATAACACTGCACTACAATAAGACACAATACTGACACTGCACTACAATAACACATTATAATAACACTGCACTACAATAACACATTATACTGACACTGCACTACAATAACATTATAATAACACTGTACTACAATAACACATTATAATAACATTGCACTACAATAACACATTATAATAACACTGCACTACAATAACACATTATAATAACACTGCACTACAATAACACACTATACTGACACTGCACTACAATAACATTATAATAACACTGCACTACAATAACACATTATTATAAGATTGCACTACAATAACACATTATAATAACACTGCACTATAATAACACACTATAATAACACTGCACTACAATAACACATTATAATAACACTGCACTACAATAACACACTATAATAACACTGCACTACAATAACACATTATAATAACACGGCACTACAATAACACATTATTATAACACTGCACTACAATAACAAACTATAATAACACTGCACTACAATAACAAACTATAATAACACTGCACTACAATAACACACTATAATAACACTGCACTACAATAACAAACTATAATAACACTGCACTACAATAACAAACTATAATAACACTGCACTACAATAACACATTATACTGACACTGCACTACAATAACACATTATACTGACACTGCACTACAATAACAAACTATAATAACACTGCACTACAATAACACATTATACTGACACTGCACTACAATAACACACTATACTGACACTGCACTACAATAACACATTATAATAACACTGCACTACAATAACACATTATACTGACACTGCACTACAATAACACACTATACTGACACTGCACTACAATAACACATTATAATAACACTGCACTACAATAACAAACTATAATAACACTGCACTACAATAACACACTATAATAACACTGCACTACAATAACAAACTATAATAACACTGCACTACAATAACACACTATACTGACACTGCACTACAATAACATTATAATAACACTGCACTACAATAACACATTATAATAACATTGCACTACAATAACACATTATAATAACACTGCACTACAATAACACACTATAATAACACTGCACTACAATAACACATTATAATAACACTGCACTACAATAACACATTATTATAACACTGCACTACAATAACAAACTATAATAACACTGCACTACAATAACAAACTATAATAACACTGCGCTACAATAACACATTATAATAACACTGCACTACAATAACACATTATAATAACACTGCACTACAATAACACATTATACTGACACTGCACTACAATAACACATTATAATAACATTGCACTACAATAACACATTATAATAACACTGCACTACAATAACACATTATAGTAACACTGCACTACAATAACACATTATAATAAAACTGCACTACAATAACAAACTATAATAACACTGCACTACAATAACACATTATAATAACACTGCACTACAATAACACATTATAATAACACTGCACTACAATAACACATTATACTGACACTGCACTACAATAACACACTATAATAACACTGCACTACAATAACACATTATAATAACACTGCACTACAATAACACATTATACTGACACTGCACTACAATAACACATTATAATAACATTGCACTACAATAACACATTATAATAACACTGCACTACAATAACACATTATAGTAACACTGCACTACAATAACACATTATAATAACATTGCACTACAATAACACATTATAATAACACTGCACTACAATAACACATTATACTGACACTGCACTACAATAACACATTATAATAACACTGCACTGCAATAACACATTATAATAACACTGCACTACAATAACACATTATAATAACATTGCACCACAATAACACATTATAATAACATTGCACCACAATAACACATTATAATAACATTGCACTACAATAACACATTATAATAACACTGCACTACAATAACACATTATAATAACACTGCACTACAATAACACATTATAATAACACTGCACTACCATAACACATTATAATAACACTGCACTACAATAACACACTATACTGACACTGCACTACAATAACACATTATAATAACACTGCACTACAATAACACACTATAATAACACTGCACTACAATAACACATTATAATAACACTGCACTACAATAACACATTATAATAACACTGCACTACAATAACACATTATAATAACATTGCATTACAATAACACATTATAATAACACATTATAATAACACTGCACTACAATAACACAATATAATAACACTGCACTACAATAACACACTATACTGACACTGCACTACAATAACATTATAATAACACTGCACTACAATAACACATTATAATAACATTGCACTACAATAACACATTATAATAACACTGCACTACAATAACACACTATAATAACACTGCACTACAATAACACACTATAATAACACTGCACTACAATAACACATTATAATAACACTGCACTACAATAACACATTATAATAACACTGCACTACAATAACAAACTATAATAACACTGCACTTCAATAACACATTATAATAACACTGCACTACAATAACACATTATACTGACACTGCACTACAATAACACACTATAATAACACTGCACTACAATAACATTATAATAACACTGCACTACAATAACACATTATAATAACATTGCACTACAATAACACACTATACTGACACTGCACTACAATAATACATTATAATAACACTGCACTACAATAACAAACTATAATAACACTGCACTACAATAATACATTATAATAACACTGCACTACAATAACAAACTATAATAACACTGCACTACAATAACACATTATAATAACACTGCACTACAATAACACATTATACGAACATTGCACTACAATAACAAATTATAATAACACACTATACTGACACTGCACTACAATAACACATTATAATAACACTGCACTACAATAACACATTATAATAACACTGCACTACAATAACATTATAATAACACTGCACTACAATAACACATTATAATAATATTCCACTACAATAACACATTATAATAACACATTATAATAACACTGCACTACAATAACACATTATAATAACACTGCACTACAATAACACATTATAATAACACTGCACTACAATAACACATTATAATAACACTGCACTACAATAACACATTATAATAACACTGCACTACAATAACACACTATACTGACACTGCACTACAATAACACATTATAATAACACTGCACTACAATAACACATTATAATAACATTGCACTACAATAACACATTATAATAACACTGCACTACAATAAGACACAATACTGACACTGCACTACAATAACACATTATAATAACACTGCACTACAATAACACATTATACTGACACTGCACTACAATAACATTATAATAACACTGTACTACAATAACACACTATAATAACATTGCACTACAATAACACATTATAATAACACATTATAATAACACTGCACTACAATAACACACTATACTGACACTGCACTACAATAACACATTATAATAACATTGCACTACAATAACACATTATAATAACACTGCACTACAATAACACACTGTAATAAAACTGCACTACAATAACACATTATAATAACACTGCACTACAATAACACACTGTAATAACACTGCACTACAATAACACATTATAATAACACTGCACTACAATAACACACTATAATAACACTGCACTACAATAACACACTATAATAACACTGCACTACAATAACACATTATAATAACACTGCACTACAATAACACATTATTATAACACTGCACTACAATAACAAACTATAATAACACTGCACTACAATAACACACTATAATAACACTGCACTACAATAACACACTATAATAACACTGCACTACAATAACACATTATAATAACACTGCACTACAATAACACATTATAATAACATTGCACTACAATAACACATTATAATAACACTGCACTACAATAACAAACTATAATAACACTGCACTACAATAACACATTATAATAACATTGCACTACAATAACACATTATAATAACACTGCACTACAATAACACATTATAATAACATTGCACTACAATAACACATTATAATAACACTGCACTACAATAACACATTATAATAACACTCCACAACAATAACACACTATACTGACACTGCACTACAATAACACATTATAATACCACTGCACTACAATAACACATTATAATAACACATTATAATAACACTGCACTACAATAACACATTATAAAAACATTATAATAACACTGCACTACAATAACACATTATAATAACACTGCACTACATAAACAAACTATAATAACACTGCACTACAATAACACATTATAATAACACTGCACTACAATAACACATTATAATAACATTGCACTACAATAACACATTATAATAACACATTATAATAACACTGCACTACAATAACACATTATAATAACACTGCACTACAATAGCACACTATACTGACACTGCACTACAATAACACATTATAATAACACTGCACTACAATAACACATTATAATAACATTGCACTACAATAACACATTATAATAACACTGCACTACAATAACACATTATAATAACATTGCACTACAATAACACATTATAATAACACTGCACTACAATAACACATTATAATACCACTGCACTACAATAACACATTATAATAACATTGCACCACAATAACACATTATAATAACACTGCACTACAATAACAAACTATAATAACACTGCACTACAATAACACATTATAATAACATTGCACTACAATAACACATTATAATAACACATTATAATAACACTGCACTACAATAACACACTATAATAACACTGCACTACAATAACACATTATAATAACATTGCACTACAATAACACATTATAATAACACATTATAATAACACTGCACTACAATAACACATTATAATAACACTGCACTACAATAACACATTACAATAACATTGCACCACAATAACACATTATAATAACATTGCACTACAATAACACATTATAATAACACATTATAATAACACTGCACTACAATAACACATTATAATAACACTGCACTACAATAACACATTATTATAACACTGCACTACAATAACACATTATACTGACACTGCACTACAATAACACATTGTAATCACACTGCACTACAATAACATATTATAATAACATTGCACTACAATAACACATTATAAGAACACATTATAATAACACTGCACTACAATAACACATTATAATAACATTGCACTACAATAACACACTATACTGACACTGCACTACAATAATACATTATAATAACACTGCACTACAATAACAAACTATAATAACACTGCACTACAATAATACATTATAATAACACTGCACCACAATAACAAACTATAATAACACTGCACTACAATAATACATTATAATAACACTGCACTACAATAACACACTATAATAACACTGCACTACAATAACACACTATAATAACACTGCACTACAATAACACATTATAATAACACTGCACTACAATAACAAACTATAATAACACTGCACTACAATAACACATTATAATAACACTGCACTACAATAACAAACTATAATAACACTGCACTACAATGACACATTATAATAACACTGCACTACAATAACACATTATAATAACATTGCACTACAATAACACATTATAATAACACATTATAATAACACTGCACTACAATAACACATTATAATAACACTGCACTACAATAACACACTATAATAACACTGCACTACAATAACACATTATAATAACACTGCACTACAATAACACACTATAATAACACTGCACTACAATAACACATTATAATAACACTGCACTACAATAACAAACTATAATAACACTGCACTACAATAACACATTATAATAACACTGCACTACAATAACACATTATAATAACACTGCACTACAATAACACACTATAATAACACTGCACTACAATAATACATTATAATAACACTGCACTACAATAACACACTATAATAACACTGCACTACAATAACACACTATAATAACACTGCACTACAATAACACATTATAATAACACTGCACTACAATAACAAACTATAATAACACTGCACTACAATAACACATTATAATAACACTGCACTACAATAACAAACTATAATAACACTGCACTACAATAACACATTATAATAACACTGCACTACAATAACAAACTATAATAACACTGCACTACAATAACACATTATAATAACACATTATAATAACACTGCACTACAATAACACATTATAATAACACTGCACTACAATAACACACTATAATTACACTGCACTACAATAACACACTATAATAACACTGCACTACAATAATACATTATAATAACACTGCACTACAATAACACATTATAATAACACTGCACTACAATAACACACTATAATAACACTGCACTACAATAATACATTATAATAACACTGCACTACAATAACACACTATAATAACACTGCACTACAATAACACACTATAATAACACTGCACTACAATAACACATTATAATAACACTGCACTACAATAACAAACTATAATAACACTGCACTACAATAACACATTATAATAACACTGCACTACAATAACAAACTATAATAACACTGCACTACAATAATACATTATAATAACACTGCACTACAATAACACATTATAATAACACTGCACTACAATAACAAACTATAATAACACTGCACTACAATAACACATTATAATAACACTGCACTACAATAACAAACTATAATAACACTGCACTACAATAACACATTATAATAACACTGCACCGCAATAACAAACTATAATAACACTGCACTACAATAACACATTATAATAACACTGCACTACAATAACACACTATAATAACACTGCACTACAATAACACATTATAATAACACTGCACTACAATAACAAACTATAATAACACTGCACTACAATAACACATTATAATAACACTGCACTACAATAACAAACTATAATAACACTACACTACAATAACACATTGTAATAACACTGCACTACAATAACACATTATAATAACATTGCACTACAATAACACATTATAATAACACATTATAATAACACTGCACTACAATAACACATTATAATAACACTGCACTACAATAACACACTATAATAACACTGCACTACAATAACACATTATAATAACATTGCACTACAATAACACACTATACTGACACTGCACTACAATAATACATGATAATAACACTGCACTACAATAACAAACTATAATAACACATTGCACCACAATAACACATTATAATAACATTGCACTACAATAACACATTATAATAACACATTATAATAACACTGCACTACAATAACACATTATAATAACACTGCACTACGATAACACACTATACTAACACTGCACTACAATAACACATTATAATAACACTGCAGTACAATAACACATTATAATAACATTGCACTACAATAACACATTATAATAACACATTATAATAACACTGCACTACAATAACACATTATAATAACACTGCACTACAATAACACATTATAATAACACTGCACTACAATAACACATTATAATAACACTGCACTACAATAACACATTGTAATAACACTGCACTACAATAACACATTATAATAACATTGCACTACAATAACACATTATAATAACACATTATAATAACACTGCACTACAATAACACATTATAATAACATTGCACTACAATAACACACTATACTGACACTGCACTACAATAATACATTATAATAACACTGCACTACAATAACAAACTATAATAACACTGCACTACAATAATACATTATAATAACACTGCACTACAATAACAAACTATAATAACACTGCACTACAATAACACATTATAATAACACTGCACTACAATAACACATTATATGAACATTGCACTACAATAACACATTATAATAACATATTATAATAACACTGCACTACAATAACACATTATAATAACACTGCACTACAATAAAACATTATTATAACACTGCACTACAATAACATATTATAATAACACTGCACTACAATAACACATTATAATAACACTGCACTACCATAACACATTATAATAACATTGCACTACAATAACACATTATAATAACACATTATAATAACACTGCACTACAATAACACATTATAATAACACTGCACTACAATAACACATTATAATAACACTGCACTACAATAACACATTATAATAACACTGCACTACAATAACACATTGTAATAACACTGCACTACAATAACACATTATAATAACATTGCACTACAATAACACATTATAATAACACTGCACTACAATAACACATTATAATAACACTGCACTACAATAACACATTATAATAACATTGCACTACAATAACACATTATAATAACACTGCACTACAATAAGACACAATACTGACACTGCACTACAATAACACATTATAATAACATTGCACTACAATAACACATTATAATAACACATTATAATAACACTGCACTACAATAACACATTATAATAACACTGCACTACAATAACACACTATACTGACACTGCACTACAATAACATTATAATAACACTGCACTACAATAACACATTATAATAAGATTGCACTACAATAACACATTATAATAACACTGCACTATAATAACACACTATAATAACACTGCACTACAATAACACATTATAATAACACTGCACTACAATAACACACTATAATAACACTGCACTACAATAACACATTATAATAACACTGCACTACAATAACACACTATAATAACACTGCACTACAATAACACACTATAATAACACTGCACTACAATAACACATTATAATAACACTGCACTACAATAACACATTATTATAACACTGCACTACAATAACAAACTATAATAACACTGCACTACAATAACAAACTATAATAACACTGCACTACAATAACACATTATAATAACACTGCACTACAATAACACATTATACTGACACTGCACTACAATAACACACTATAATAACACTGCACTACAATAACACATTATAATAACACTGCACTACAATAACAAACTATAATAACACTGCACTACAATAACACACTATAATAACACTGCACTACAATAACACATTATAATAACACTGCACTACAATAACACATTATACTGACACTGCACTACAATAACAAACTATAATAACACTGCACTACAATAACACATTATAATAACACTGCACTACAATAACACATTATACTGACACTGCACTACAATAACATTATAATAACACTGCACTACAATAACACATTATAATAACATTGCACTACAATAACACATTATAATAACACTGCACTACAATAACACACTATAATAACACTGCACTACAATAACACATTATAATAACACTGCACTACAATAACACATTATTATAACACTGCACTACAATAACAAACTATAATAACACTGCACTACAATAACAAACTATAATAACACTGCGCTACAATAACACATTATAATAACACTGCACTACAATAACACATTATAATAACACTGCACTACAATAACACATTATACTGACACTGCACTACAATAACACATTATAATAAAACTGCACTACAATAACAAACTATAATAACACTGCACTACAATAACACATTATAATAAAACTGCACTACAATAACAAACTATAATAACACTGCACTACAATAACACATTATAATAACACTGCACTACAATAACACATTATACTGACACTGCACTACAATAACACACTATAATAACACTGCACTACAATAACACACTATAATAACACTGCACTACAATAACACATTATAATAACATTGCACTACAATAACACATTATAATAACACTGCACTACAATAACACACTATACTGACACTGCACTACAATAACAAACTATAATAACACTGCACTACAATAACACATTATAATAACACTGCACTACAATAACACATTATAATAACACTGCACTACAATAACACATTATACTGACACTGCACTACAATAACAAACTATAATAACACTGCACTACAATAACACACTATACTGACACTGCACTACAATAACATTATAATAACACTGCACTACAATAACACATTATAATAACATTGCACTACAATAACACATTATAATAACACTGCACTACAATAACACACTATAATAACACTGCACTACAATAACACATTATAATAACACTGCACTACAATAACACATTATTATAACACTGCACTACAATAACACATTATAATAACACTGCACTACAATAACACATTATACTGACACTGCACTACAATAACACATTATAATAAAACTGCACTACAATAACAAACTATAATAACACTGCACTACAATAACACATTATAATAAAACTGCACTACAATAACAAACTATAATAACACTGCACTACAATAACACATTATAATAACACTGCACTACAATAACACATTATACTGACACTGCACTACAATAACACACTATAATAACACTGCACTACAATAACACATTATAATAACATTGCACTACAATAACACATTATAATAACACTGCACTACAATAACACACTATACTGACACTGCACTACAATAACAAACTATAATAACACTGCACTACAATAACACATTATAATAACACTGCACTACAATAACACATTATACTGACACTGCACTACAATAACACATTATAATAACATTGCACTACAATAACACATTATAATAACACTGCACTACAATAACACATTATAGTAACACTGCACTACAATAACACATTATAATAACATTGCACTACAATAACACATTATAATAACACTGCACTACAATAACACATTATACTGACACTGCACTACAATAACACATTATAATAACATTGCACTACAATAACGCATTATAATAACACATTATAATAACACTGCACTACAATAACACATTATAATAACACTGCACTACAATAACATTATAATAACACTGCACTACAATAACACATTATAATAACATTGCACTACAATAACACATTATAATAACACTGCACTACAATAACACATTATAATAACACTGCACTACAATAACACACTATAATAACACTGCACTACAATAACACATTATAATAACACTGCACTACAATAACACATTATAATAACATTGCACCACAATAACACATTATAATAACACATTATAATAACACTGCACTACAATAACACATTATAATAACACTGCACTACAATAACACATTATAATAACATTGCACTACAATAACACATTATAATAACACATTATAATAACACTGCACTACAATAACACATTATAATAACATTGCACCACAATAACACATTATAATAACACTGCACTACAATAACACATTATAATAACACTGCACTACAATAACACATTATAATAACACTGCACTACAATAACACATTATAATAACATTGCACCACAATAACACATTATAATAACACATTATAATAACACTGCACTACAATAACACATTATAATAACACTGCACTACAATAACACATTATAATAACATTGCACTACAATAACACATTATAATAACACATTATAATAACACTGCACTACAATAACACATTATAATAACATTGCACCACAATAACACATTATAATAACACTGCACTACAATAACACATTATAATAACACTGCACTACAATAATACATTATAATAACACTGCACTACAATAACACATTATAATAACATTGCACCACAATAACACATTATAATAACACATTATAATAACACTGCACTACAATAACACATTATAATAACACTGCACTACAATAACACATTATAATAACATTGCACTACAATAACACATTATAATAACACATTATAATAACACTGTACTACAATAACACATTATAATAACACTGCACTACAAAAACACATTATAATAACATTGCACCACAATAACACATTATAATAACATTGCACTACAATAACACATTATAATAACACATTATAATAACACTGCACTACGATAACACACTATACTGACACTGCACTACAATAACACATTATAATAACACTGCACTACAATAACACATTATAATATCATTGCACTACAATAACACATTATAATAACATATTAGAATAACACTGCACTACAATAACACATTATAATAACACTGCACTACAATAACACATTATTATAACACTGCACTACAATAACACATTATAATAACACTGCACTACAATAACACATTATAATAACACTGCACTACAATAACACATTATAATAACATTGCACCACAATAACACATTATAATAACACTGCACTACAATAACACATTATAATAACACTGCACTACAATAACACATTATAATAACACTGCACTACAATAACAAACTATAATAACACTGCACTACAATAACACATTATAATAACATTGCACTACAATAACACATTATAATAACACATTATAATAACACTGCACTACAATAACACATTATAATAACACTGCACTACAATAACACACTATACTGACAATGCACTACAATAACACATTATAATAACACTGCACTACAATAACACATTATAATAACACTGCACTACAATAACACATTATAATAACATTGCACTACAATAACACATTATAATAACACATTATAATAACACTGCACTACAATAACACATTATAATAACACTGCAATACAATGACACATTATAATAACATTGCACCACAATAACACATTATAATAACATTGCACTACAATAACACATTATAATAACACATTATAATAACACTGCACTACAATAACACATTATAATAACACTGCACTACAAAAACACATTATAATAACATTGCACCACAATAACACATTATAATAACATTGCACTACAATAACACATTATAATAACACATTATAATAACACTGCACTACGATAACACACTATACTGACACTGCACTACAATAACACATTATAATAACACTGCACTACAATAACACATTATAATATCATTGCACTACAATAACACATTATAATAACATATTAGAATAACACTGCACTACAATAACACATTATAATAACACTGCACTACAATAACACATTATTATAACACTGCACTACAATAACACATTATAATAACACTGCACTACAATAACACATTATACTGACACTGCACTACAATAACACATTGTAATAACACTGCACTACAATAACACATTATAATAACATTGCACTACAATAACACATTATAATAACACATTATAATAACACTGCACTACAATAACACATTATAATAACACTGCACTACAATAACACATTATAATAACATTGCACTACAATAACACATTATAATAACACATTATAATAACACATTATAATAACACTGCACTACAATAACACATTATAATAACACTGCACTACAATAACACATTATAATAACACTGCACTACAATAACACATTATAATAACACTACACTACAATAACAAACTATAATAGCACTGCACTACAATAACACATTATAATAACATTGCACTACAATAACACATTATAATAATACATTATAATAACGCTGCACTACAATAACACATTATAATAACACTGCACTACAATAACACATTATAATAACATTGCACCACAATAACACATTATAATAACATTGCACTACAATAACACATTATAATAACACATTATAATAACACTGCACTACAATAACACATTATAATAACACTGCACTACAATAACACATTATAATAACACTGCACTACAATAACACATTATAATAACACTGCACTACAATAACACATTATAATAACACTGCACTACAATAACACATTATAATAACACTGCACTACAATAATACATTATAATAACACTGCACTACAATAACAAACTATAATAACACTGCACTACAATAACACATTATAATAACATTGCACTACAATAACACATTATAATAACACATTATAATAACACTGCACTACAATAACACATTATAATAACACTGCACTACAAAAACACATTATAATAACATTGCACCACAATAACACATTATAATAACATTGCACTACAATAACACATTATAATAACACATTATAATAACACTGCACTACGATAACACACTATACTGACACTGCACTACAATAACACATTATAATAACACTGCACTACAATAACACATTATAATATCATTGCACTACAATAACACATTATAATAACATATTAGAATAACACTGCACTACAATAACACATTATAATAACACTGCACTACAATAACACATTATTATAACACTGCACTACAATAACACATTATAATAACACTGCACTACAATAACACATTATACTGACACTGCACTACAATAACACATTGTAATAACACTGCACTACAATAACACATTATAATAACATTGCACTACAATAACACATTATAATAACACATTATAATAACACTGCACTACAATAACACATTATAATAACACTGCACTACAATAACACATTATAATAACATTGCACTACAATAACACATTATAATAACACATTATAATAACACATTATAATAACACTGCACTACAATAACACATTATAATAACACTACACTACAATAACAAACTATAATAGCACTGCACTACAATAACACATTATAATAACATTGCACTACAATAACACATTATAATAATACATTATAATAACACTGCACTACAATAACACATTATAATAACACTGCACTACAATAACACATTATAATAACATTGCACCACAATAACACATTATAATAACATTGCACTACAATAACACATTATAATAACACATTATAATAACACTGCACTACAATAACACATTATAATAACACTGCACTACAATAACACATTATAATAACACTGCACTACAATAACACATTATAATAACACTGCACTACAATAACACATTATAATAACACTGCACTACAATAACACATTATAATAACACTGCACTACAATAATACATTATAATAACACTGCACTACAATAACAAACTATAATAACACTGCACTACAATAACACATTATAATAACATTGCACTACAATAACACATTATAATAACATTGCACTACAATAACACATTATAATAACACTGCACTACAATAACACATTATAATAACACATTATAATAACACTGCACTACAATAACACATTATAATAACACTGCACTACAATAACACATTATAATAACACATTATAATAACACTGCACTACAATAACACATTATAATAACACTGCACTACAATAACACACTATACTGACAATGCACTACAATAACACATTATAATAACACTGCACTACAATAACACATTATAATAACACTGCACTACAATAACACATTATAATAACATTGCACTACAATAACACATTATAATAACACATTATAATAACACTGCACTACAATAACACATTATAATAACACTGCAATACAATAACACATTATAATAACATTGCACCACAATAACACATTATAATAACACTGCACTACAATAACACATTATAATAACACTGCACTACGATAACACACTATACTAACACTGCACTACAATAACACATTATAATAACACTGCACTACAATAACACATTATAATAACATTGCACTACAATAACACATTATAATAACACATTATAATAACACTGCACTACAATAACACATTATAATAACACTGCACTACAATAACACATTATTATAACACTGCACTACAATAACACTTTATAATAACACTGCACTACAATAACACATTGTAATAACACTGCACTACAATAACACATTATAATAACATTGCACTACAATAACACATTATAATAACACTGCACTACAATAACACATTATAATAACACTGCACTACAATAACACACTATAATAACACTGCACTACAATAACACATTATAATAACATTGCACTACAATAACACACTATACTGACACTGCACTACAATAATACATTATAATAACACTGCACTACAATAACGAACTATAATAACACTGCACTACAATAACACATTATAATAACACTGCACTACAATAACAAACTATAATAACACTGCACTACAATAACACATTATAATAACACTGCACTACAATAACACATTATACTGACACTGCACTACAATAACACATTGTAATAACACTGCACTACAATAACACATTATAATAACATTGCACTACAATAACACATTATAATAACACATTATAATAACACTGCACTACAATAACACATTATAATAACACTGCACTACAATAACACATTATAATAACATTGCACCACAATAACACATTATAATAACATTGCACCACAATAACACATTATAATAACATTGCACTACAATAACACATTATAATAACACTGCACTACAATAACACATTATAATAACATTGCACTACAATAACACATTATAATAACACTGCACTACAATAACACATTATAATAACACTGCACTACAATAACACATTATAATAACACTGCACTACAATAACACATTATAATAACACTGCACTACAATAACACATTATAATAACACTGCACTACAATAATACATTATAATAACACTGCACTACAATAACAAACTATAATAACACTGCACTACAATAACACATTATAATAACATTGCACTACAATAACACATTATAATAACATTGCACTACAATAACACATTATAATAACACTGCACTACAATAACACATTATAATAACACTGCACTACAATAACACATTATAATACCACTGCACTACAATAACACATTATAATAACACATTATAATAACACTGCACTACAATAACAAACTATAATAACACTGCACTACAATAACACATTATAATAACATTGCACTACAATAACACATTATAATAACACATTATATTAACACTGCACTACAATAACACATTATAATAACACTGCACTACAATAACACATTATAATAACACTGCACTACAATAACACATTATAATAACATTGCACTACAATAACACATTATAATAACACATTATAATAACACTGCACTACAATAACACATTATAATAACACTGCAATACAATAACACATTATAATAACATTGCACCACAATAACACATTATACTGACACTGCACTACAATAACACATTGTAATAACACTGCACTACAATAACACATTATAATAACATTGCACTACAATAACACATTATAATAACACATTATAATAACACTGCACTACAATAACACATTATAATAACACTGCACTACAATAACACATTATAATAACATTGCACTACAATAACACATTATAATAACACATTATAATAACACATTATAATAACACTGCACTACAATAACACATTATAATAACACTGCACTACAATAACACATTATAATAACACTACACTACAATAACAAACTATAATAGCACTGCACTACAATAACACATTATAATAACATTGCACTACAATAACACATTATAATAATACATTATAATAACACTGCACTACAATAACACATTATAATAACACTGCACTACAATAACACATTATAATAACATTGCACCACAATAACACATTATAATAACATTGCACTACAATAACACATTATAATAACACATTATAATAACACTGCACTACAATAACACATTATAATAACACTGCACTACAATAACACATTATAATAACACTGCACTACAATAACACATTATAATAACACTGCACTACAATAACACATTATAATAACACTGCACTACAATAACACATTATAATAACACTGCACTACAATAATACATTATAATAACACTGCACTACAATAACAAACTATAATAACACTGCACTACAATAACACATTATAATAACATTGCACTACAATAACACATTATAATAACATTGCACTACAATAACACATTATAATAACACTGCACTACAATAACACATTATAATAACACATTATAATAACACTGCACTACAATAACACATTATAATAACACTGCACTACAATAACACATTATAATAACACATTATAATAACACTGCACTACAATAACACATTATAATAACACTGCACTACAATAACACACTATACTGACAATGCACTACAATAACACATTATAATAACACTGCACTACAATAACACATTATAATAACACTGCACTACAATAACACATTATAATAACATTGCACTACAATAACACATTATAATAACACATTATAATAACACTGCACTACAATAACACATTATAATAACACTGCAATACAATAACACATTATAATAACATTGCACCACAATAACACATTATAATAACACTGCACTACAATAACACATTATAATAACACTGCACTACGATAACACACTATACTAACACTGCACTACAATAACACATTATAATAACACTGCACTACAATAACACATTATAATAACATTGCACTACAATAACACATTATAATAACACATTATAATAACACTGCACTACAATAACACATTATAATAACACTGCACTACAATAACACATTATTATAACACTGCACTACAATAACACTTTATAATAACACTGCACTACAATAACACATTGTAATAACACTGCACTACAATAACACATTATAATAACATTGCACTACAATAACACATTATAATAACACTGCACTACAATAACACATTATAATAACACTGCACTACAATAACACACTATAATAACACTGCACTACAATAACACATTATAATAACATTGCACTACAATAACACACTATACTGACACTGCACTACAATAATACATTATAATAACACTGCACTACAATAACGAACTATAATAACACTGCACTACAATAACACATTATAATAACACTGCACTACAATAACAAACTATAATAACACTGCACTACAATAACACATTATAATAACACTGCACTACAATAACACATTATACTGACACTGCACTACAATAACACATTGTAATAACACTGCACTACAATAACACATTATAATAACATTGCACTACAATAACACATTATAATAACACATTATAATAACACTGCACTACAATAACACATTATAATAACACTGCACTACAATAACACATTATAATAACATTGCACCACAATAACACATTATAATAACATTGCACCACAATAACACATTATAATAACATTGCACTACAATAACACATTATAATAACACTGCACTACAATAACACATTATAATAACATTGCACTACAATAACACATTATAATAACCCTGCACTACAATAACACATTATAATAACACTGCACTACAATAACACATTATAATAACACTGCACTACAATAACACATTATAATAACACATTATAATAACACTGCACTACAATAACACATTATAATAACACTGCACTACAATAACACACTATACTGACAATGCACTACAATAACACATTATAATAACACTGCACTACAATAACACATTATAATAACATTGCACTACAATAACACATTATAATAACACATTATAATAACACTGCACTACAATAACACATTATAATAACACTGCAATACAATAACACATTATAATAACATTGCACCACAATAACACATTATAATAACACTGCACTACGATAACACACTATACTAACACTGCACTACAATAACACATTATAATAACACTGCACTACAATAACACATTATAATAACATTGCACTACAATAACACATTATAATAACACATTATAATAACACTGCACTACAATAACACATTATAATAACACTGCACTACAATAACACATTATTATAACACTGCACTACAATAACACTTTATAATAACACTGCACTACAATAACACATTGTAATAACACTGCACTACAATAACACATTATAATAACATTGCACTACAATAACACATTATAATAACACTGCACTACAATAACACATTATAATAACACTGCACTACAATAACACACTATAATAACACTGCACTACAATAACACATTATAATAACATTGCACTACAATAACACACTATACTGACACTGCACTACAATAATACATTATAATAACACTGCACTACAATAACGAACTATAATAACACTGCACTACAATAACACATTATAATAACACTGCACTACAATAACAAACTATAATAACACTGCACTACAATAACACATTATAATAACACTGCACTACAATAACACATTATACTGACACTGCACTACAATAACACATTGTAATAACACTGCACTACAATAACACATTATAATAACATTGCACTACAATAACACATTATAATAACACATTATAATAACACTGCACTACAATAACACATTATAATAACACTGCACTACAATAACACATTATAATAACATTGCACCACAATAACACATTATAATAACATTGCACCACAATAACACATTATAATAACATTGCACTACAATAACACATTATAATAACACTGCACTACAATAACACATTATAATAACATTGCACTACAATAACACATTATAATAACACTGCACTACAATAACACATTATAATAACACTGCACTACAATAACACATTATAATAACACTGCACTACAATAACACATTATAATAACACATTATAATAACACTGCACTACAATAACACATTATAATAACACTGCACTACAATAACACACTATACTGACAATGCACTACAATAACACATTATAATAACACTGCACTACAATAACACATTATAATAACACTGCACTACAATAACACATTATAATAACATTGCACTACAATAACACATTATAATAACACTGCACTACAATAACACATTATAATACCACTGCACTACAATAACACATTATAATAACACTGCACTACAATAACAAACTATAATAACACTGCACTACAATAACACATTATAATAACACTGCACTACAATAACACATTATACTGACACTGCACTACAATAACACATTGTAATAACACTGCACTACAATAACACATTATAATAACATTGCACTACAATAACACATTATAATAACACATTATAATAACACTGCACTACAATAACACATTATAATAACACTGCACTACAATAACACATTATAATAACATTGCACCACAATAACACATTATAATAACATTGCACCACAATAACACATTATAATAACATTGCACTACAATAACACATTATAATAACACTGCACTACAATAACACATTATAATAACATTGCACTACAATAACACATTATAATAACCCTGCACTACAATAACACATTATAATAACACTGCACTACAATAACACATTATAATAACACTGCACTACAATAACACATTATAATAACACATTATAATAACACTGCACTACAATAACACATTATAATAACACTGCACTACAATAACACATTATAATAACATTGCACTACAATAACACATTATAATAACACATTATAATAACACTGCACTACAATAACACATTATAATAACACTGCAATACAATAACACATTATAATAACATTGCACCACAATAACACATTATAATAACACTGCACTACAATAACACATTATAATAACACTGCACTACGATAACACACTATACTAACACTGCACTACAATAACACATTATAATAACACTGCACTACAATAACACATTATAATAACATTGCACTACAATAACACATTATAATAACACATTATAATAACACTGCACTACAATAACACATTATAATAACACTGCACTACAATAACACATTATTATAACACTGCACTACAATAACACTTTATAATAACACTGCACTACAATAACACATTGTAATAACACTGCACTACAATAACACATTATAATAACATTGCACTACAATAACACATTATAATAACACTGCACTACAATAACACATTATAATAACACTGCACTACAATAACACACTATAATAACACTGCACTACAATAACACATTATAATAACATTGCACTACAATAACACACTATACTGACACTGCACTACAATAATACATTATAATAACACTGCACTACAATAACGAACTATAATAACACTGCACTACAATAACACATTATAATAACACTGCACTACAATAACAAACTATAATAACACTGCACTACAATAACACATTATAATAACACTGCACTACAATAACACATTATACTGACACTGCACTACAATAACACATTGTAATAACACTGCACTACAATAACACATTATAATAACATTGCACTACAATAACACATTATAATAACACATTATAATAACACTGCACTACAATAACACATTATAATAACACTGCACTACAATAACACATTATAATAACATTGCACCACAATAACACATTATAATAACATTGCACCACAATAACACATTATAATAACATTGCACTACAATAACACATTATAATAACACTGCACTACAATAACACATTATAATAACATTGCACTACAATAACACATTATAATAACACTGCACTACAATAACACATTATAATAACACTGCACTACAATAACACATTATAATAACACTGCACTACAATAACACATTATAATAACACTGCACTACAATAATACATTATAATAACACTGCACTACAATAACAAACTATAATAACACTGCACTACAATAACACATTATAATAACATTGCACTACAATAACACATTATAATAACATTGCACTACAATAACACATTATAATAACACTGCACTACAATAACACATTATAATAACACTGCACTACAATAACACATTATAATACCACTGCACTACAATAACACATTATAATAACACATTATAATAACACTGCACTACAATAACAAACTATAATAACACTGCACTACAATAACACATTATAATAACATTGCACTACAATAACACATTATAATAACACATTATATTAACACTGCACTACAATAACACATTATAATAACACTGCACTACAATAACACATTATAATAACACTGCACTACAATAACACATTATAATAACATTGCACTACAATAACACATTATAATAACACATTATAATAACACTGCACTACAATAACACATTATAATAACACTGCAATACAATAACACATTATAATAACATTGCACCACAATAACACATTATACTGACACTGCACTACAATAACACATTGTAATAACACTGCACTACAATAACACATTATAATAACATTGCACTACAATAACACATTATAATAACACATTATAATAACACTGCACTACAATAACACATTATAATAACACTGCACTACAATAACACATTATAATAACATTGCACTACAATAACACATTATAATAACACATTATAATAACACATTATAATAACACTGCACTACAATAACACATTATAATAACACTGCACTACAATAACACATTATAATAACACTACACTACAATAACAAACTATAATAGCACTGCACTACAATAACACATTATAATAACATTGCACTACAATAACACATTATAATAATACATTATAATAACACTGCACTACAATAACACATTATAATAACACTGCACTACAATAACACATTATAATAACATTGCACCACAATAACACATTATAATAACATTGCACTACAATAACACATTATAATAACACATTATAATAACACTGCACTACAATAACACATTATAATAACACTGCAATACAATAACACATTATAATAACACTGCACTACAATAACAAACTATAATAACACTGCACTACAATAACACATTATAATAACACTGCACTACAATAACACATTATACTGACACTGCACTACAATAACACATTGTAATAACACTGCACTACAATAACACATTATAATAACATTGCACTACAATAACACATTATAATAACACATTATAATAACACTGCACTACAATAACACATTATAATAACACTGCACTACAATAACACATTATAATAACATTGCACCACAATAACACATTATAATAACATTGCACCACAATAACACATTATAATAACATTGCACTACAATAACACATTATAATAACACTGCACTACAATAACACATTATAATAACATTGCACTACAATAACACATTATAATAACCCTGCACTACAATAACACATTATAATAACACTGCACTACAATAACACATTATAATAACACTGCACTACAATAACACATTATAATAACACATTATAATAACACTGCACTACAATAACACATTATAATAACACTGCACTACAATAACACACTATAATAACATTACACCACAATAACACATTATAATAACATTGCACTACAATAACACATTATAATAACACATTATAATAACACTGCACTACAATAACACATTATAATAACACTGCAATACAATAACACATTATAATAACACTGCACTACAATAACAAACTATAATAACACTGCACTACAATAACACATTATAATAACACTGCACTACAATAACACATTATACTGACACTGCACTACAATAACACATTGTAATAACACTGCACTACAATAACACATTATAATAACATTGCACTACAATAACACATTATAATAACACATTATAATAACACTGCACTACAATAACACATTATAATAACACTGCACTACAATAACACATTATAATAACATTGCACCACAATAACACATTATAATAACATTGCACCACAATAACACATTATAATAACATTGCACTACAATAACACATTATAATAACACTGCACTACAATAACACATTATAATAACATTGCACTACAATAACACATTATAATAACATTGCACTACAATAACACATTATAATAACACTGCACTACAATAACACATTATAATAACACTGCACTACAATAACACATTATAATACCACTGCACTACAATAACACATTATAATAACACTGCACTACAATAACAAACTATAATAACACTGCACTACAATAACACATTATAATAACACTGCACTACAATAACACATTATACTGACACTGCACTACAATAACACATTGTAATAACACTGCACTACAATAACACATTATAATAACATTGCACTACAATAACACATTATAATAACACATTATAATAACACTGCACTACAATAACACATTATAATAACACTGCACTACAATAACACATTATAATAACATTGCACCACAATAACACATTATAATAACATTGCACCACAATAACACATTATAATAACATTGCACTACAATAACACATTATAATAACACTGCACTACAATAACACATTATAATAACATTGCACTACAATAACACATTATAATAACCCTGCACTACAATAACACATTATAATAACACTGCACTACAATAACACATTATAATAACACTGCACTACAATAACACATTATAATAACACATTATAATAACACTGCACTACAATAACACATTATAATAACACTGCACTACAATAACACACTATACTGACAATGCACTACAATAACACATTATAATAACACTGCACTACAATAACACATTATAATAACACTGCACTACAATAACACATTATAATAACATTGCACTACAATAACACATTATAATAACACATTATAATAACACTGCACTACAATAACACATTATAATAACACTGCAATACAATAACACATTATAATAACATTGCACCACAATAACACATTATAATAACACTGCACTACAATAACACATTATAATAACACTGCACTACGATAACACACTATACTAACACTGCACTACAATAACACATTATAATAACACTGCACTACAATAACACATTATAATAACATTGCACTACAATAACACATTATAATAACACATTATAATAACACTGCACTACAATAACACATTATAATAACACTGCACTACAATAACACATTATTATAACACTGCACTACAATAACACTTTATAATAACACTGCACTACAATAACACATTATAATAACACTGCACTACAATAACACACTATAATAACACTGCACTACAATAACACATTATAATAACATTGCACTACAATAACACACTATACTGACACTGCACTACAATAATACATTATAATAACACTGCACTACAATAACGAACTATAATAACACTGCACTACAATAACACATTATAATAACACTGCACTACAATAACAAACTATAATAACACTGCACTACAATAACACATTATAATAACACTGCACTACAATAACACATTATACTGACACTGCACTACAATAACACATTGTAATAACACTGCACTACAATAACACATTATAATAACATTGCACTACAATAACACATTATAATAACACATTATAATAACACTGCACTACAATAACACATTATAATAACACTGCACTACAATAACACATTATAATAACATTGCACCACAATAACACATTATAATAACATTGCACCACAATAACACATTATAATAACATTGCACTACAATAACACATTATAATAACACTGCACTACAATAACACATTATAATAACATTGCACTACAATAACACATTATAATAACACTGCACTACAATAACACATTATAATAACACTGCACTACAATAACACATTATAATAACACTGCACTACAATAACACATTATAATAACACTGCACTACAATAACACATTATAATAACACTGCACTACAATAATACATTATAATAACACTGCACTACAATAACAAACTATAATAACACTGCACTACAATAACACATTATAATAACATTGCACTACAATAACACATTATAATAACATTGCACTACAATAACACATTATAATAACACTGCACTACAATAACACATTATAATAACACTGCACTACAATAACACATTATAATACCACTGCACTACAATAACACATTATAATAACACATTATAATAACACTGCACTACAATAACAAACTATAATAACACTGCACTACAATAACACATTATAATAACATTGCACTACAATAACACATTATAATAACACATTATATTAACACTGCACTACAATAACACATTATAATAACACTGCACTACAATAACACATTATAATAACACTGCACTACAATAACACATTATAATAACATTGCACTACAATAACACATTATAATAACACATTATAATAACACTGCACTACAATAACACATTATAATAACACTGCAATACAATAACACATTATAATAACATTGCACCACAATAACACATTATACTGACACTGCACTACAATAACACATTGTAATAACACTGCACTACAATAACACATTATAATAACATTGCACTACAATAACACATTATAATAACACATTATAATAACACTGCACTACAATAACACATTATAATAACACTGCACTACAATAACACATTATAATAACATTGCACTACAATAACACATTATAATAACACATTATAATAACACTGCACTACAATAACACATTATAATAACACTGCACTACAATAACACATTATAATAACACTACACTACAATAACAAACTATAATAGCACTGCACTACAATAACACATTATAATAACATTGCACTACAATAACACATTATAATAATACATTATAATAACACTGCACTACAATAACACATTATAATAACACTGCACTACAATAACACATTATAATAACATTGCACCACAATAACACATTATAATAACATTGCACTACAATAACACATTATAATAACACTGCACTACAATAACACATTATAATAACACATTATAATAACACTGCACTACAATAACACATTATAATAACACTGCACTACAATAACACATTATAATAACACATTATAATAACACTGCACTACAATAACACATTATAATAACACTGCACTACAATAACACACTATACTGACAATGCACTACAATAACACATTATAATAACACTGCACTACAATAACACATTATAATAACACTGCACTACAATAACACATTATAATAACATTGCACTACAATAACACATTATAATAACACATTATAATAACACTGCACTACAATAACACATTATAATAACACTGCAATACAATAACACATTATAATAACATTGCACCACAATAACACATTATAATAACACTGCACTACAATAACACATTATAATAACACTGCACTACGATAACACACTATACTAACACTGCACTACAATAACACATTATAATAACACTGCACTACAATAACACATTATAATAACATTGCACTACAATAACACATTATAATAACACATTATAATAACACTGCACTACAATAACACATTATAATAACACTGCACTACAATAACACATTATTATAACACTGCACTACAATAACACTTTATAATAACACTGCACTACAATAACACATTGTAATAACACTGCACTACAATAACACATTATAATAACATTGCACTACAATAACACATTATAATAACACTGCACTACAATAACACATTATAATAACACTGCACTACAATAACACACTATAATAACACTGCACTACAATAACACATTATAATAACATTGCACTACAATAACACACTATACTGACACTGCACTACAATAATACATTATAATAACACTGCACTACAATAACGAACTATAATAACACTGCACTACAATAACACATTATAATAACACTGCACTACAATAACAAACTATAATAACACTGCACTACAATAACACATTATAATAACACTGCACTACAATAACACATTATACTGACACTGCACTACAATAACACATTGTAATAACACTGCACTACAATAACACATTATAATAACATTGCACTACAATAACACATTATAATAACACATTATAATAACACTGCACTACAATAACACATTATAATAACACTGCACTACAATAACACATTATAATAACATTGCACCACAATAACACATTATAATAACATTGCACCACAATAACACATTATAATAACATTGCACTACAATAACACATTATAATAACACTGCACTACAATAACACATTATAATAACATTGCACTACAATAACACATTATAATAACCCTGCACTACAATAACACATTATAATAACACTGCACTACAATAACACATTATAATAACACTGCACTACAATAACACATTATAATAACACATTATAATAACACTGCACTACAATAACACATTATAATAACACTGCACTACAATAACACACTATACTGACAATGCACTACAATAACACATTATAATAACACTGCACTACAATAACACATTATAATAACACTGCACTACAATAACACATTATAATAACATTGCACTACAATAACACATTATAATAACACTGCACTACAATAACACATTATAATACCACTGCACTACAATAACACATTATAATAACACTGCACTACAATAACAAACTATAATAACACTGCACTACAATAACACATTATAATAACACTGCACTACAATAACACATTATACTGACACTGCACTACAATAACACATTGTAATAACACTGCACTACAATAACACATTATAATAACATTGCACTACAATAACACATTATAATAACACATTATAATAACACTGCACTACAATAACACATTATAATAACACTGCACTACAATAACACATTATAATAACATTGCACCACAATAACACATTATAATAACATTGCACCACAATAACACATTATAATAACATTGCACTACAATAACACATTATAATAACACTGCACTACAATAACACATTATAATAACATTGCACTACAATAACACATTATAATAACCCTGCACTACAATAACACATTATAATAACACTGCACTACAATAACACATTATAATAACACTGCACTACAATAACACATTATAATAACACATTATAATAACACTGCACTACAATAACACATTATAATAACACTGCACTACAATAACACACTATACTGACAATGCACTACAATAACACATTATAATAACACTGCACTACAATAACACATTATAATAACACTGCACTACAATAACACATTATAATAACATTGCACTACAATAACACATTATAATAACACATTATAATAACACTGCACTACAATAACACATTATAATAACACTGCAATACAATAACACATTATAATAACATTGCACCACAATAACACATTATAATAACACTGCACTACAATAACACATTATAATAACATTGCACTACGATAACACACTATACTAACACTGCACTACAATAACACATTATAATAACACTGCACTACAATAACACATTATAATAACATTGCACTACAATAACACATTATAATAACACTGCACTACAATAACACATTATAATAACACTGCAATACAATAACACATTATAATAACATTGCACCACAATAACACATTATAATAACACTGCACTACAATAACACATTATAATAACACTGCACTACGATAACACACTATACTAACACTGCACTACAATAACACATTATAATAACACTGCACTACAATAACACATTATAATAACATTGCACTACAATAACACATTATAATAACACATTATAATAACACTGCACTACAATAACACATTATAATAACACTGCACTACAATAACACATTATTATAACACTGCACTACAATAACACTTTATAATAACACTGCACTACAATAACACATTGTAATAACACTGCACTACAATAACACATTATAATAACATTGCACTACAATAACACATTATAATAACACTGCACTACAATAACACATTATAATAACACTGCACTACAATAACACACTATAATAACACTGCACTACAATAACACATTATAATAACATTGCACTACAATAACACACTATACTGACACTGCACTACAATAATACATTATAATAACACTGCACTACAATAACGAACTATAATAACACTGCACTACAATAACACATTATAATAACACTGCACTACAATAACAAACTATAATAACACTGCACTACAATAACACATTATAATAACACTGCACTACAATAACACATTATACTGACACTGCACTACAATAACACATTGTAATAACACTGCACTACAATAACACATTATAATAACATTGCACTACAATAACACATTATAATAACACATTATAATAACACTGCACTACAATAACACATTATAATAACACTGCACTACAATAACACATTATAATAACATTGCACCACAATAACACATTATAATAACATTGCACCACAATAACACATTATAATAACATTGCACTACAATAACACATTATAATAACACTGCACTACAATAACACATTATAATAACATTGCACTACAATAACACATTATAATAACACTGCACTACAATAACACATTATAATAACACTGCACTACAATAACACATTATAATAACACTGCACTACAATAACACATTATAATAACACTGCACTACAATAACACATTATAATAACACTGCACTACAATAATACATTATAATAACACTGCACTACAATAACAAACTATAATAACACTGCACTACAATAACACATTATAATAACATTGCACTACAATAACACATTATAATAACATTGCACTACAATAACACATTATAATAACACTGCAATACAATAACACATTATAATAACATTGCACCACAATAACACATTATACTGACACTGCACTACAATAACACATTGTAATAACACTGCACTACAATAACACATTATAATAACATTGCACTACAATAACACATTATAATAACACATTATAATAACACTGCACTACAATAACACATTATAATAACACTGCACTACAATAACACATTATAATAACATTGCACTACAATAACACATTATAATAACACATTATAATAACACATTATAATAACACTGCACTACAATAACACATTATAATAACACTGCACTACAATAACACATTATAATAACACTACACTACAATAACAAACTATAATAGCACTGCACTACAATAACACATTATAATAACATTGCACTACAATAACACATTATAATAATACATTATAATAACACTGCACTACAATAACACATTATAATAACACTGCACTACAATAACACATTATAATAACATTGCACCACAATAACACATTATAATAACATTGCACTACAATAACACATTATAATAACACTGCACTACAATAACACATTATAATAACACATTATAATAACACTGCACTACAATAACACATTATAATAACACTGCACTACAATAACACATTATAATAACACATTATAATAACACTGCACTACAATAACACATTATAATAACACTGCACTACAATAACACACTATACTGACAATGCACTACAATAACACATTATAATAACACTGCACTACAATAACACATTATAATAACACTGCACTACAATAACACATTATAATAACATTGCACTACAATAACACATTATAATAACACATTATAATAACACTGCACTACAATAACACATTATAATAACACTGCAATACAATAACACATTATAATAACATTGCACCACAATAACACATTATAATAACACTGCACTACAATAACACATTATAATAACGCTGCACTACGATAACACACTATACTAACACTGCACTACAATAACACATTATAATAACACTGCACTACAATAACACATTATAATAACATTGCACTACAATAACACATTATAATAACACATTATAATAACACTGCACTACAATAACACATTATAATAACACTGCACTACAATAACACATTATTATAACACTGCACTACAATAACACTTTATAATAACACTGCACTACAATAACACATTGTAATAACACTGCACTACAATAACACATTATAATAACATTGCACTACAATAACACATTATAATAACACTGCACTACAATAACACATTATAATAACACTGCACTACAATAACACACTATAATAACACTGCACTACAATAACACATTATAATAACATTGCACTACAATAACACACTATACTGACACTGCACTACAATAATACATTATAATAACACTGCACTACAATAACGAACTATAATAACACTGCACTACAATAACACATTATAATAACACTGCACTACAATAACAAACTATAATAACACTGCACTACAATAACACATTATAATAACACTGCACTACAATAACACATTATACTGACACTGCACTACAATAACACATTGTAATAACACTGCACTACAATAACACATTATAATAACATTGCACTACAATAACACATTATAATAACACATTATAATAACACTGCACTACAATAACACATTATAATAACACTGCACTACAATAACACATTATAATAACATTGCACCACAATAACACATTATAATAACATTGCACCACAATAACACATTATAATAACATTGCACTACAATAACACATTATAATAACACTGCACTACAATAACACATTATAATAACATTGCACTACAATAACACATTATAATAACCCTGCACTACAATAACACATTATAATAACACTGCACTACAATAACACATTATAATAACACTGCACTACAATAACACATTATAATAACACATTATAATAACACTGCACTACAATAACACATTATAATAACACTGCACTACAATAACACACTATACTGACAATGCACTACAATAACACATTATAATAACACTGCACTACAATAACACATTATAATAACACTGCACTACAATAACACATTATAATAACATTGCACTACAATAACACATTATAATAACACTGCACTACAATAACACATTATAATACCACTGCACTACAATAACACATTATAATAACACTGCACTACAATAACAAACTATAATAACACTGCACTACAATAACACATTATAATAACACTGCACTACAATAACACATTATACTGACACTGCACTACAATAACACATTGTAATAACACTGCACTACAATAACACATTATAATAACATTGCACTACAATAACACATTATAATAACACATTATAATAACACTGCACTACAATAACACATTATAATAACACTGCACTACAATAACACATTATAATAACATTGCACCACAATAACACATTATAATAACATTGCACCACAATAACACATTATAATAACATTGCACTACAATAACACATTATAATAACACTGCACTACAATAACACATTATAATAACATTGCACTACAATAACACATTATAATAACCCTGCACTACAATAACACATTATAATAACACTGCACTACAATAACACATTATAATAACACTGCACTACAATAACACATTATAATAACACATTATAATAACACTGCACTACAATAACACATTATAATAACACTGCACTACAATAACACACTATACTGACAATGCACTACAATAACACATTATAATAACACTGCACTACAATAACACATTATAATAACACTGCACTACAATAACACATTATAATAACATTGCACTACAATAACACATTATAATAACACATTATAATAACACTGCACTACAATAACACATTATAATAACACTGCAATACAATAACACATTATAATAACATTGCACCACAATAACACATTATAATAACACTGCACTACAATAACACATTATAATAACACTGCACTACAATAACACATTATAATAACATTGCACTACAATAACACATTATAATAACACATTATAATAACACTGCACTACAATAACACATTATAATAACACTGCACTACAATAACACATTATTATAACACTGCACTACAATAACACTTTATAATAACACTGCACTACAATAACACATTGTAATAACACTGCACTACAATAACACATTATAATAACATTGCACTACAATAACACATTATAATAACACTGCACTACAATAACACATTATAATAACACTGCACTACAATAACACACTATAATAACACTGCACTACAATAACACATTATAATAACATTGCACTACAATAACACACTATACTGACACTGCACTACAATAATACATTATAATAACACTGCACTACAATAACGAACTATAATAACACTGCACTACAATAACACATTATAATAACACTGCACTACAATAACAAACTATAATAACACTGCACTACAATAACACATTATAATAACACTGCACTACAATAACACATTATACTGACACTGCACTACAATAACACATTGTAATAACACTGCACTACAATAACACATTATAATAACATTGCACTACAATAACACATTATAATAACACATTATAATAACACTGCACTACAATAACACATTATAATAACACTGCACTACAATAACACATTATAATAACATTGCACCACAATAACACATTATAATAACATTGCACCACAATAACACATTATAATAACATTGCACTACAATAACACATTATAATAACACTGCACTACAATAACACATTATAATAACATTGCACTACAATAACACATTATAATAACACATTATAATAACACTGCACTACAATAACACATTGTAATAACACTGCACTACAATAACACATTATAATAACATTGCACTACAATAACACATTATAATAACACATTATAATAACATTGCACTACAATAACACATTATAATAACACTGCACTACAATAACAAACTATAATAACACTGCACTACAATAACACATTATAATAACACTGCACTACAATAACACATTATAATAACACTGCACTACAATAACACACTATACTGACACTGCACTACAATAACACATTATTATAACACTGCACTACAATAACACATTATAATAACACTGCACTACAATAACACAGTATAATAACATTGCACTACAATAACACATTATAATAACACTGCACTACAATAACACATTATAATAACACTGCACTACAATAACAAACTATAATAACACTGCACTACAATAACACATTATAATAACATTGCACTACAATAACACATTATAATAACATTGCACTACAATAACACATTATAATAACACTGCACTACAATAACACATTATAATAACATTGCACCACAATAACACATTATTATAACATTGCACCACAATAACACATTATAATAACATTGCACTACAATAACACATTATAATAACATTGCACTACAATAACACATTATAATAACACTGCACTACAATAACACATTATAATAACATTGCACTACAATAACACATTATAATAACACTGCACTACAATAACACATTATAATAACACTGCACTACAATAATACATTATAATAACACTGCACTACAATAACAAACTATAATAACACTGCACTACAATAACACATTATAATAACATTGCACTACAATAACACATTATAATAACATTGCACTACAATAACACATTATAATAACACTGCACTACAATAACACATTATAATAACATTGCACTACAATAACACATTATTATAACACTGCACTACAATAACAAACTATAATAACACTGCACTACAATAATACATTATAATAACACTGCACTACAATAACACATTATAATAACACTGCACTACAATAACACATTATAATAACACTGCAATACAATAACACATTATAATAACATTGCACCACAATAACACATTATAATAACATTACACTACAATAACACATTATAATAATATTCCACTACAATAACACATTATAATAACACATTATAATAACACTGCACTACAATAACACATTATAATAACACTGCACTACAATAACACATTATAATAACACTGCACTACAATAACACATTATAATAACACTGCACTACAATAACACATTATAATAACATTGCACCACAATAACACATTATAATAACATTGCACTACAATAACACATTATAATAACACTGCACTACAATAACACATTATAATAACACTGCACTACAATAACACACTATACTGACACTGCACTACAATAACACATTATAATAACACTGCACTACAATAACACATTATAATAACATTGCACTACAATAACACATTATAATAACACTGCACTACAATAAGACACAATACTGACACTGCACTACAATAACACATTATAATAACACTGCACTACAATAACACATTATACTGACACTGCACTACAATAACATTATAATAACACTGTACTACAATAACACACTATAATAACATTGCACTACAATAACACATTATAATAACACATTGTAATAACACTGCACTACAATAACACATTATAATAACACTGCACTACAATAACACACTATACTGACACTGCACTACAATAACATTATAATAACACTGCACTACAATAACACATTATAATAACATTGCACTACAATAACACATTATAAT
The DNA here is from genome assembly GCA_029206835.1 of Rana muscosa. Classification (NCBI taxonomy): domain Eukaryota; kingdom Metazoa; phylum Chordata; class Amphibia; order Anura; family Ranidae; genus Rana; species Rana muscosa. The sequence continues at coordinate 263,621,308 of CM055123.1, read as the reverse complement.
AACACTGCACTACAATAACACACAGTAATAACACTGCACTACAATAACACATTATAATAACACTGCACTACAATAACACACTGTAATAACACTGCACTACAATAACACATTATAATAACACTGCACTACAATAACACACTATAATAACACTGCACTACAATAACACACTATAATAACACTGCACTACAATAACACATTATAATAACACTGCACTACAATAACAAACTATAATAACACTGCACTACAATAACACACTATAATAACACTGCACTACAATAACACATTATAATAACACTGCACTACAATAACACACTATACTGACACTGCACTACAATAACACATTATAATAACATTGCACTACAATAACACATTATAATAACACTGCACTACAATAACACATTATAATAACATTGCACTACAATAACACATTATAATAACACTGCACTACAATAACACACTATACTGACACTGCACTACAATAACACATTATTATAACACTGCACTACAATAACACATTATAATAACACTGCACTACAATAACACAGTATAATAACATTGCACTACAATAACACATTATAATAACACTGCACTACAATAACACATTATAATAACACTGCACTACAATAACAAACTATAATAACACTGCACTACAATAACACATTATAATAACATTGCACTACAATAACACATTATAATAACATTGCACTACAATAACACATTATAATAACACTGCACTACAATAACACATTATAATAACATTGCACCACAATAACACATTATAATAACATTGCACCACAATAACACATTATAATAACATTGCACTACAATAACACATTATAATAACATTGCACTACAATAACACATTATAATAACATTGCACTACAATAACACATTATAATAACACTGCACTACAATAATACATTATAATAACACTGCACTACAATAACAAACTATAATAACACTGCACTACAATAACACATTATAATAACATTGCACTACAATAACACATTATACTAACATTGCACTACAATAACACATTATAATAACACTGCACTACAATAACACATTATAATAACATTGCACTACAATAACACATTATTATAACACTGCACTACAATAACAAACTATAATAACACTGCACTACAATAATACATTATAATAACACTGCACTACAATAACACATTATAATAACACTGCACTACAATAACACATTATAATAACACTGCAATACAATAACACATTATAATAACATTGCACCACAATAACACATTATAATAACATTACACTACAATAACACATTATAATAATATTCCACTACAATAACACATTATAATAACACATTATAATAACACTGCACTACAATAACACATTATAATAACACTGCACTACAATAACACATTATAATAACACTGCACTACAATAACACATTATAATAACACTGCACTACAATAACACATTATAATAACATTGCACCACAATAACACATTATAATAACATTGCACTACAATAACACATTATAATAACACTGCACTACAATAGCACATTATAATAACACTGCACTACAATAACACACTATACTGACACTGCACTACAATAACACATTATAATAACACTGCACTACAATAACACATTATAATAACATTGCACTACAATAACACATTATAATAACACTGCACTACAATAAGACACAATACTGACACTGCACTACAATAACACATTATAATAACACTGCACTACAATAACACATTATACTGACACTGCACTACAATAACATTATAATAACACTGTACTACAATAACACACTATAATAACATTGCACTACAATAACACATTATAATAACACATTATAATAACACTGCACTACAATAACACATTATAATAACACTGCACTACAATAACACACTATACTGACACTGCACTACAATAACATTATAATAACACTGCACTACAATAACACATTATAATAACATTGCACTACAATAACACATTATAATAACACTGCACTACAATAACACACTGTAATAACACTGCACTACAATAACACATTATAATAACACTGCACTACAATAACACACTGTAATAACACTGCACTACAATAACACATTATAATAACACTGCACTACAATAACACACTATAATAACACTGCACTACAATAACACACTATAATAACACTGCACTACAATAACACATTATAATAACACTGCACTACAATAACACATTATTATAACACTGCACTACAATAACAAACTATAATAACACTGCACTACAATAACACATTATAATAACACTGCACTACAATAACAAACTATAATAACACTGCACTAAAATAACACATTATAATAACACTGCACTACAATAACACATTATAATAACATTGCACTACAATAACACATTATAATAACACTGCACTACAATAACACATTATAATAACACTCCACAACAATAACACACTATACTGACACTGCACTACAATAACACATTATAATACCACTGCACTACAATAACACATTATAATAACACATTATAATAACACTGCACTACAATAACACATTATAAAAACATTATAATAACACTGCACTACAATAACACATTATAATAACACTGCACTACATAAACAAACTATAATAACACTGCACTACAATAACACATTATAATAACACTGCACTACAATAACACATTATAATAACATTGCACTACAATAACACATTATAATAACACATTATAATAACACTGCACTACAATAACACATTATAATAACACTGCACTACAATAGCACACTATACTGACACTGCACTACAATAACACATTATAATAACACTGCACTACAATAACACATTATAATAACATTGCACTACAATAACACATTATAATAACACTGCACTACAATAACACATTATAATACCACTGCACTACAATAACACATTATAATAACATTGCACCACAATAACACATTATAATAACACTGCACCACAATAACACATTATAATAACACTGCACTACAATAACAAACTATAATAACACTGCACTACAATAACACATTATAATAACATTGCACTACAATAACACATTATAATAACACATTATAATAACACTGCACTACAATAACACACTATAATAACACTGCACTACAATAACACATTATAATAACATTGCACTACAATAACACATTATAATAACACATTATAATAACACTGCACTACAATAACACATTATAATAACACTGCACTACAATAACACATTACAATAACATTGCACCACAATAACACATTATAATAACATTGCACTACAATAACACATTATAATAACACATTATAATAACACTGCACTACAATAACACATTATAATAACACTGCACTACAATAACACATTATTATAACACTGCACTACAATAACACATTATACTGACACTGCACTACAATAACACATTGTAATCACACTGCACTACAATAACACATTATAATAACACATTATAATAACACTGCACTACAATAACACATTATAATAACATTGCACTACAATAACACATTATAATAACACATTATAATAACACTGCACTACAATAACACATTATAATAACATTGCACTACAATAACACACTATACTGACACTGCACTACAATAATACATTATAATAACACTGCACTACAATAACACACTATAATAACACTGCACTACAATAACAAACTATAATAACACATTATAATAACACTGCACTACAATAACACATTATAATAACACTGCACTACGATAACACACTATACTAACACTGCACTACAATAACACATTATAATAACACTGCAGTACAATAACACATTATAATAACATTGCACTACAATAACACATTATAATAACACATTATAATAACACTGCACTACAATAACACATTATAATAACACTGCACTACAATAACACATTATAATAACACTGCACTACAATAACACATTGTAATAACACTGCACTACAATAACACATTATAATAACATTGCACTACAATAACACATTATAATAACACATTATAATAACACTGCACTACAATAACACATTATAATAACATTGCACTACAATAACACACTATACTGACACTGCACTACAATAATACATTATAATAACACTGCACTACAATAACAAACTATAATAACACTGCACTACAATAATACATTATAATAACACTGCACTACAATAACAAACTATAATAACACTGCACTACAATAACACATTATAATAACACTGCACTACAATAACACATTATATGAACATTGCACTACAATAACACATTATAATAACACATTATAATAACACTGCACTACAATAACACATTATAATAACACTGCACTACAATAACACATTATTATAACACTGCACTACAATAACACATTATAATAACACTGCACTACAATAACAGTTTATACTGACACTGCACTACAATAACACATTATAATAACACTGCACTACAATAACACATTATAATAACACTGCACTACAATAACACATTATAATAACACATTATAATAACACTGCACTACAATAACACATTATAATAACACTGCACTACAATAACACATTATAATAACATTGCACTACAATAACACATTATAATAACACTGGACTACAATAACACACTATACTGACACTGCACTACAATAACACATTATAATAACACTGCACTACAATAACACATTATAATAACACTGCACTACAATAACACACTATACTGACACTGCACTACAATAACACATTATAATAACACTGCACTACAATAACACATTATAATAACACTGCACTACAATAACACATTATAATAACACTGCACTACAATAACACATTATAATAACACTGCACTACAATAACACATTGTAATAACACTGCACTACAATAACACATTATAATAACATTGCACTACAATAACACATTATAATAACACTGCACTACAATAACACATTATAATAACACTGCACTACAATAACACACTATACTGACACTGCACTACAATAACACATTATAATAACACTGCACTACAATAACACATTATAATAACATTGCACTACAATAACACATTATAATAACACTGCACTACAATAAGACACAATACTGACACTGCACTACAATAACACATTATACTGACACTGCACTACAATAACATTATAATAACACTGTACTACAATAACACATTATAATAACATTGCACTACAATAACACATTATAATAACACATTATAATAACACTGCACTACAATAACACATTATAATAACACTGCACTACAATAACACACTATACTGACACTGCACTACAATAACATTATAATAACACTGCACTACAATAACACATTATAATAAGATTTCACTACAATAACACATTATAATAACACTGCACTATAATAACACACTATAATAACACTGCACTACAATAACACATTATAATAACACTGCACTACAATAACACACTATAATAACACTGCACTACAATAACACATTATAATAACACTGCACTACAATAACACACTATAATAACACTGCACTACAATAACACACTATAATAACACTGCACTACAATAACACATTATAATAACACTGCACTACAATAACACATTATTATAACACTGCACTACAATAACAAACTATAATAACACTGCACTACAATAACAAACTATAATAACACTGCACTACAATAACACACTATAATAACACTGCACTACAATAACAAACTATAATAACACTGCACTACAATAACACATTATACTGACACTGCACTACAATAACACATTATAATAACACTGCACTACAATAACAAACTATAATAACACTGCACTACAATAACACACTATAATAACACTGCACTACAATAACACATTATAATAACACTGCACTACAATAACACATTATACTGACACTGCACTACAATAACAAACTATAATAACACTGCACTACAATAACACATTATAATAACACTGCACTACAATAACATTATAATAACACTGCACTACAATAACACATTATAATAACATTGCACTACAATAACACATTATAATAACACTGCACTACAATAACACATTATAATAACACTGCACTACAATAACACATTATAATAACACTGCACTACAATAACAAACTATAATAACACTGCACTACAATAACAAACTATAATAACACTGCGCTACAATAACACATTATAATAACACTGCACTACAATAACACATTATACTGACACTGCACTACAATAACACACTATACTGACACTGCACTACAATAACACATTATAATAAAACTGCACTACAATAACAAACTATAATAACACTGCACTACAATAACACATTATAATAACACTGCACTACAATAACACATTATAATAACACTGCACTACAATAACACATTATACTGACACTGCACTACAATAACACACTATAATAACACTGCACTACAATAACACATTATAATAACATTGCACTACAATAACACATTATAATAACATTGCACTACAATAACACATTATAATAACACTGCACTACAATAACACACTATACTGACACTGCACTACAATAACAAACTATAATAACACTGCACTACAATAACACATTATAATAACACTGCACTACAATAACACATTATACTGACACTGCACTACAATAACACATTATAATAACATTGCACTACAATAACACATTATAATAACACTGCACTACAATAACACATTATAGTAACACTGCACTACAATAACACATTATAATAACATTGCACTACAATAACACATTATAATAACACTGCACTACAATAACACATTATACTGACACTGCACTACAATAACACATTATAATAACATTGCACTACAATAACGCATTATAATAACACATTATAATAACACTGCACTACAATAACACATTATAATAACACTGCACTACAATAACACATTATAATAACATTGCACTACAATAACACATTATAATAACATTGCACTACAATAACACATTATAATAACACTGCACTACAATAACACACTATACTGACACTGCACTACAATAACACACTATAATAACATTGCACTACAATAACACATTATAATAACACATTATAATAACACTGCACTACAATAACACATTATAATAACACTGCACTACAATAACACATTATAATAACATTGCACTACAATAACACATTATAATAACACATTATAATAACACTGCACTACAATAACACATTATAATAACATTGCACCACAATAACACATTATAATAACACTGCACTACAATAACACATTATAATAACACTGCACTACAATAACACATTATAATAACACTGCACTACAATAACACATTATAATAACATTGCACCACAATAACACATTATAATAACACATTATAATAACACTGCACTACAATAACACATTATAATAACACTGCACTACAATAACACATTATAATAACATTGCACTACAATAACACATTATAATAACACATTATAATAACACTGCACTACAATAACACATTATAATAACATTGCACCACAATAACACATTATAATAACACTGCACTACAATAACACATTATAATAACACTGCACTACAATAACACATTATACTGACACTGCACTACAATAACACATTATAATAACATTGCACTACAATAACACATTATAATAACACTGCACTACAATAACACATTATAGTAACACTGCACTACAATAACACATTATAATAACATTGCACTACAATAACACATTATAATAACACTGCACTACAATAACACATTATACTGACACTGCACTACAATAACACACTATAATAACATTGCACTACAATAACGCATTATAATAACACATTATAATAACACTGCACTACAATAACACATTATAATAACACTGCACTACAATAACACATTATAATAACACTGCACTACAATAACACATTATAATAACACTGCACTACAATAACACATTATAATAACACTGCACTACAATAACACACTATACTGACACTGCACTACAATAACACACTATAATAACATTGCACTACAATAACACATTATAATAACACATTATAATAACACTGCACTACAATAACACATTATAATAACACTGCACTACAATAACACATTATAATAACATTGCACTACAATAACACATTATAATAACACATTATAATAACACTGCACTACAATAACACATTATAATAACATTGCACCACAATAACACATTATAATAACACTGCACTACAATAACACATTATAATAACACTGCACTACAATAACACATTATAATAACACTGCACTACAATAACACATTATAATAACATTGCACCACAATAACACATTATAATAACACATTATAATAACACTGCACTACAATAACACATTATAATAACACTGCACTACAATAACACATTATAATAACATTGCACTACAATAACACATTATAATAACACATTATAATAACACTGCACTACAATAACACATTATAATAACATTGCACCACAATAACACATTATAATAACACTGCACTACAATAACACATTATAATAACACTGCACTACAATAACACATTATAATAACACTGCACTACAATAACACATTATAATAACATTGCACCACAATAACACATTATAATAACACATTATAATAACACTGCACTACAATAACACATTATAATAACACTGCACTACAATAACACATTATAATAACATTGCACTACAATAATACATTATAATAACACATTATAATAACACTGTACTACAATAACTCTTTATAATAACACTGCACTACAAAAACACATTATAATAACATTGCACCACAATAACACATTATAATAACATTGCACTACAATAACACATTATAATAACACATTATAATAACACTGCACTACGATAACACACTATACTGACACTGCACTACAATAACACATTATAATAACACTGCACTACAATAACACATTATAATATCATTGCACTACAATAACACATTATAATAACATATTAGAATAACACTGCACTACAATAACACATTATAATAACACTGCACTACAATAACACATTATTATAACACTGCACTACAATAACACATTATAATAACACTGCACTACAATAACACATTATAATAACATTGCACCACAATAACACATTATAATAACACTGCACTACAATAACACATTATAATAACACTGCACTACAATAACACATTATAATAACACTGCACTACAATAACAAACTATAATAACACTGCACTACAATAACACATTATAATAACATTGCACTACAATAACACATTATAATAACACATTATAATAACACTGCACTACAATAACACATTATAATAACACTGCACTACAAAAACACATTATAATAACATTGCACCACAATAACACATTATAATAACATTGCACTACAATAACACATTATAATAACACATTATAATAACACTGCACTACGATAACACATTATAATATCATTGCACTACAATAACACATTATAATAACATATTAGAATAACACTGCACTACAATAACACATTATAATAACACTGCACTACAATAACACATTATTATAACACTGCACTACAATAACACATTATAATAACACTGCACTACAATAACACACTATACTGACACTGCACTACAATAACACATTATTATAACACTGCACTACAATAACACATTATAATAACACTGCACTACAATAACACAGTATAATAACATTGCACTACAATAACACATTATAATAACACTGCACTACAATAACACATTATAATAACACTGCACTACAATAACAAACTATAATAACACTGCACTACAATAACACATTATAATAACATTGCACTACAATAACACATTATAATAACATTGCACTACAATAACACATTATAATAACACTGCACTACAATAACACATTATAATAACATTGCACCACAATAACACATTATAATAACATTGCACCACAATAACACATTATAATAACATTGCACTACAATAACACATTATAATAACATTGCACTACAATAACACATTATAATAACACTGCACTACAATAACACATTATAATAACATTGCACTACAATAACACATTATAATAACACTGCACTACAATAACACATTATAATAACACTGCACTACAATAATACATTATAATAACACTGCACTACAATAACAAACTATAATAACACTGCACTACAATAACACAGTATAATAACATTGCACTACAATAACACATTATAATAACACTGCACTACAATAACACATTATAATAACACTGCACTACAATAACAAACTATAATAACACTGCACTACAATAACACATTATAATAACATTGCACTACAATAACACATTATAATAACATTGCACTACAATAACACATTATAATAACACTGCACTACAATAACACATTATAATAACATTGCACCACAATAACACATTATAATAACATTGCACCACAATAACACATTATAATAACATTGCACTACAATAACACATTATAATAACATTGCACTACAATAACACATTATAATAACATTGCACTACAATAACACATTATAATAACATTGCACTACAATAACACATTATAATAACACTGCACTACAATAACACATTATAATAACATTGCACTACAATAACACATTATTATAACACTGCAATACAATAACAAACTATAATAACACTGCACTACAATAATACATTATAATAACACTGCACTACAATAACACATTATAATAACACTGCACTACAATAACACATTATAATAACACTGCAATACAATAACACATTATAATAACATTGCACCACAATAACACATTATAATAACATTACACTACAATAACACATTATAATAACACTGCGCTACAATAACAAACTATAATAACACTGCACTACAATAACACATTATAATAACACTGCACTACAATAACACATTATAATAACACTGCACTACAATAACACATTATAATAACATTGCACTACAATAACACATTATAATAACACTGCACTACAATAACACATTATAATAACACTGCACTACAATAACACATTATAATAACACTGCACTACAATAACACATTATAATAACATTGCACTACAATAACACATTATAATAACATTGCACTACAATAACACATTATAATAACATTGCACTACAATAACACATTATAATAACACTGCACTACAATAACAAACTATAATAACACTGCACTACAATAACACATTATAATACCACTGCACTACAATAACACATTATAATAACACATTATAATAACACTGCACTACAATAACAAACTATAATAACACTGCACTACAATAACACATTATAATAACATTGCACTACAATAACACATTATAATAACACATTATAATAACACTGCACTACAATAACACACTATACTGACAATGCACTACAATAACACATTATAATAACACTGCACCACAATAACACATTATAATAACACTGCACTACAATAACACATTATAATAACACTGCACTACAATAACACATTATAATAACACTGCACTACAATAACACATTATAATAACATTGCACTACAATAACACATTATAATAACACATTATAATAACACTGCACTAGAATAACACATTATAATAACATTGCACCACAATAACACATTATAATAACATTGCACTACAATAACACATTATAATAACATTGCACTACAATAACACATTATAATAACACATTATAATAACACTGCACTACGATAACACACTATACTAACACTGCACTACAATAACACATTATAATAACACTGCACTACAATAACACATTATAATAACATTGCACTACAATAACACATTATAATAACACTGCACTACAATAACACATTATAATAACATTGCACTACAATAACACACTATACTGACACTGCACTACAATAATACATTATAATAACACTGCACTACAATAACAAACTATAATAACACTGCACTACAATAACACATTATAATAACATTGCACTACAATAACACATTATAATAACACTGCACTACAATAACACATTATAATAACATTGCACTACAATAACACATTATAATAACACTGCACTACAATAACACATTATAATAACACTGCACTACAATAACACATTATAATAACACTGCACTACAATAACACATTATAATAACACTGCACTACAATAATACATTATAATAACACTGCACTACAATAACAAACTATAATAACACTGCACTACAATAACACATTATAATAACATTGCACTACAATAACACATTATAATAACACTGCAACAATAACACATTATAATAACATTGCACTACAATAACACATTATAATAACACTGCACTACAATAACACATTATAATAACACTGCACTACAATAACACATTATAATAACATTGCACCACAATAACACATTATAATAACATTGCACCACAATAACACATTATAATAACATTGCACCACAATAACACATTATAATAACATTGCACTACAATAACACATTATAATAACACTGCACTACAATAACACATTATAATAATGTTGCACTACAATAACACATTATAATAACACTGCACTACAATAACACATTATAATAACACTGCACTACAATAACACATTATAATAACACTGCACTACAATAACACATTATAATAACACTGCACTACAATAATACATTATAATAACACTGCACTACAATAACAAACTATAATAACACTGCACTACAATAACACATTATAATAACATTGCACTACAATAACACATTATAATAACAATGCACTACAATAACACATTATAATAACAATGCACTACAATAACACATTATAATAACATTGCACTACAATAACACATTATAATAACATTGCACTACAATAACACATTATAATAACATTGCACTACAATAACACATTATAATAACACTGCAATACAATAACACATTATAATAACATTGCACCACAATAACACATTATAATAACATTACACTACAATAACACATTATAATAACACTGCACTACAATAACACATTATAATAACACTGCACTACAATAACACATTATAATAACATTGCACTACAATAACACATTATAATAACACTGCACTACAATAACAAACTATAATAACACTGCACTACAATAACACATTATAATAACACTGCACTACAATAACACATTATAATAACACTGCACTACAATAACACATTATAATAACATTGCACTACAATAACACATTATAATAACACTGCACTACAATAACACATTATAATAACACTGCACTACAATAACACATTATAATAACATTGCACTACAATAACACATTATAATAACACTGCACTACAATAACAAACTATAATAACACTGCACTACAATAACACATTATAATAACACTGCACTACAATAACACATTATAATAACACTGCACTACAATAACACATTATAATAACATTGCACTACAATAACACATTATAATAACACTGCACTACAATAACACATTATAATAACATTGCACTACAATAACACATTATAATAACACTGCACTACAATAACACATTATAATAACATTGCACTACAATAACACATTATAATAACACTGCACTACAATAATACATTATAATAACACTGCACTACAATAACAAACTATAATAACACTGCACTACAATAACACATTATAATAACATTGCACTACAATAACACATTATAATAACACTGCACTACAATAACACATTATAATAACATTGCACTACAATAACACATTATTATAACACTGCACTACAATAACAAACTATAATAACACTGCACTACAATAATACATTATAATAACACTGCACTACAATAACACATTATAATAACACTGCAATACAATAACACATTATAATAACATTGCACTACAATAACACATTATAATAACACTGCACTACAATAACAAACTATAATAACACTGCACTACAATAACACATTATAATAACACTGCACTACAATAACACATTATAATAACACTGCACTACAATAACACATTATAATAACACTGCACTACAATAACACATTATATTAACATTGCACTACAATAACACATTATAATAACACATTATAATAACACTGCATTACAATAACACATTATAATAACACTGCACTACAATAACACATTATTATAACACTGCACTACAATAACACATTATAATAACACTGCACTACAATAACACATTATACTGACACTGCACTACAATAACACATTGTAATAACACTGCACTACAATAACACATTATAATAACATTGCACTACAATAACACATTATAATAACACATTATAATAACACTGCACTACAATAACACATTATAATAACACTGCACTACAATAGCACATTATAATAACACTGCACTACAATAACACATTATAATAACATTGCACTACAATAACACATTATAATAACACATTATAATAACACTGCACTACAATAACACATTATAATAACACTGCACTACAATAACACATTATAATAACACATTATAATAACACTGCACTACAATAACACATTATAATAACACTGCACTACAATAACACATTATAATAACACATTATAATAACACTGCACTACAATAACACATTATAATAACACTGCACTACAATAACATTATAATAACACTGCACTACAATAACACATTATAATAACATTGCACTATCAATAACACATTATAATAACACTGCACTACAATAACACATTATAATAACACTGCACTACAATAACACACTATACTGACACTGCACTACAATAACACATTATAATAACATTGCACTACAATAACACATTATAATAACACATTATAATAACACTGCACTACAATAACACATTATAATAACACTGCACTACAATAACACATTATAATAACACTGCACTACAATAACACATTATAATAACATTGCACTACAATAACACATTATAATAACACATTATAATAACACTGCACTACAATAACACATTATAATAACACTGCACTACAATAACACATTATAATAACATTGCACCACAATAACACATTATAATAACATTGCACTACAATAACACATTATAATAACACTGCACTACAATAACTCATTATAATAATACTGCACTACAATAACACATTATAATAACATTGCACCACAATAACACATTATAATAACACTGCACTACAATAACACATTATAATAACACTGCACTACAATAACAAACTATAATAACACTGCACTACAATAACACATTATAATAACACTGCACTACAATAACACATTATAATAACATTGCACTACAATAACACATTATAATAACACATTATAATAACACTGCACTACAATAACACATTATAATAACATTGCACCACAATAACACATTATAATAACATTGCACTACAATAACACATTATAATAACACATTATAAAAACACTGCACTACAATAACACATTATAATAACACTGCACTACAATAACACATTATTATAACACTGCACTACAATAACACATTATAATAACACTGCACTACAATAACACATTATAATAACACATTATAATAACACTGCACTACAATAACACATTATAATAACACTGCACTACAATAACACATTATAATAACATTGCACTACAATAACACATTATAATAGCACATTATAATAACACTGCACTACAATAACACATTATAATAACACTGCACTACAATAACACACTATAATAACACTGCACTACAATAACACATTATAATAACATTGCACTACAATAACACACTATACTGACACTGCACTACAATAATACATTATAATAACACTGCACTACAATAACAAACTATAATAACACTGCACTACAATAATACATTATAATAACACTGCACTACAATAACACATTATAATAACACTGCACTACAATAACACATTATAATAACACTGCACTACAATAACAAACTATAATAACACTGCACTACAATAACACATTATAATAACACTGCACTACAATAACACATTATACTGACACTGCACTACAATAACACATTATAATAATATTGCACTACAATAACACATTATAATAACACATTATAATAACACTGCACTACAATAACACATTATAATAACACTGCACTACAATAACACATTATACGAACATTGCACTACAATAACACATTATAATAACACACTATACTGACACTGCACTACAATAACACATTATAATAACACTGCACTACAATAACACATTATAATAACACTGCACTATAATAACACATTATAATAACACTGCACTACAATAACAAACTATAATAACACTGCACTACAATAACACATTATAATAACACTGCACTACAATAACACATTATAATAACATTGCACTACAATAACACATTATAATAACACTGCACTACAATAACAGTTTATACGGACACTGCACTACAATAACACATTATAATAACACTGCACTACAATAACATTATAATAACATTGCACTACAATAACACACTATACTGACACTGCACTACAATAATACATTATAATAACACTGCACTACAATAACAAGCTATAATAACACTGCACTACAATAATACATTATAATAACACTGCACTACAATAACACATTATAATAACACTGCACTACAATAACACATTATACGAACATTGCACTACAATAACACATTATAATAACACACTATACTGACACTGCACTACAATAACACATTATAATAACACTGCACTACAATAACACATTATAATAACACTGCACTACAATAACACATTATAATAACACTGCACTACAATAACAAACTATAATAACACTGCACTACAATAACACATTATAATAACACTGCACTACAATAACACATTATAATAACATTGCACTACAATAACACATTATAATAACACTGCACTACAATAACAGTTTATACGGACACTGCACTACAATAACACATTATAATAACACTGCACTACAATAACATTATAATAACATTGCACTACAATAACACACTATACTGACACTGCACTACAATAATACATTATAATAACACTGCACTACAATAACAAGCTATAATAACATTGCACTACAATAATACATTATAATAACACTGCACTACAATAACAAACTATAATAACACTGCACTACAATAACACATTATAATAACACTGCACTACAATAACACATTATACGAACATTGCACTACAATAACACATTATAATAACACACTATACTGACACTGCACTACAATAACACATTATAATAACACTGCACTACAATAACACATTATAATAACACTGCACTACAATAACAAACTATAATAACACTGCACTACAATAACAAATTATAATAACACTGCACTACAATAACACATTATAATAACATTGCACTACAATAACACATTATAATAACACTGCACTACAATAACAGTTTATACGGACACTGCACTACAATAACATTATAATAACACTGCACTACAATAACACATTATAATAATATTCCACTACAATAACACATTATAATAACACATTATAATAACACTGCACTACAATAACACATTATAATAACACTGCACTACAATAACACATTATAATAACATTGCACTACAATAACACATTATAATAACATTGCACTACAATAACACATTATAATAACACATTATAATAACACTGCACTACAATAACACATTATAATAACACTGCACTACAATAACACATTATAATAACACATTATAATAACACTGCACTACAATAACACATTATAATAACACTGCACTACAATAACACATT
The DNA here is from genome assembly GCA_029206835.1 of Rana muscosa. Lineage (NCBI taxonomy): Eukaryota > Metazoa > Chordata > Amphibia > Anura > Ranidae > Rana > Rana muscosa. The sequence goes on along the minus strand of CM055123.1, from coordinate 263,603,625 downwards.
ATAATAACATTGCACTACAATAACACACTATACTGACACTGCACTACAATAATACATTATAATAACACTGCACTACAATAACAAACTATAATAACACTGCACTACAATAATACATTATAATAACACTGCACTACAATAACAAACTATAATAACACTGCACTACAATAATACATTATAATAACACTGCACTACAATAACAAACTATAATAACACTGCACTACAATAACACATTATAATAACACTGCACTACAATAACAAACTATAATAACACTGCACTACAATAACACATTATAATAACACTGCACTACAATAACACATTATAATAACATTGCACTACAATAACACATTATAATAACACATTATAATAACACTGCACTACAATAACACATTATAATAACACTGCACTACAATAGCACATTATAATAACACTGCACTACAATAACACATTATAATAACATTGCACTACAATAACACATTATAATAACACATTATAATAACACTGCACTACAATAACACATTATAATAACACTGCACTACAATAACACATTATAATAACACATTATAATAACACTGCACTACAATAACACATTATAATAACACTGCACTACAATAACATTATAATAACACTGCACTACAATAACACATTATAATAACATTGCACTATCAATAACACATTATAATAACACTGCACTACAATAACACATTATAATAACACTGCACTACAATAACACACTATACTGACACTGCACTACAATAACACATTATAATAACATTGCACTACAATAACACATTATAATAACATTGCACTACAATAACACATTATAATAACACATTATAATAACACTGCACTACAATAACAAACTATAATAACACTGCACTACAATAACACATTATAATAACACTGCACTACAATAACACATTATAATAACATTGCACTACAATAACACATTATAATAACACATTATAATAACACTGCACTACAATAACACACTATACTGACACTGCACTACAATAACACATTGTAATAACACTGCACTACAATAACACATTATAATAACATTGCACTACAATAACACATTATAATAACACATTATAATAACACTGCACTACAATAACACATTATAATAACACTGCACTACAATAGCACATTATAATAACGCTGCACTACAATAACACATTATAATAACATTGCACTACAATAACACATTATAATAACACATTATAATAACACTGCACTACAATAACACATTATAATAACACTGCACTACAATAACACATTATAATAACACATTATAATAACACTGCACTACAATAACACATTATAATAACACTGCACTACAATAACATTATAATAACACTGCACTACAATAACACATTATAATAACATTGCACTATCAATAACACATTATAATAACACTGCACTACAATAACACATTATAATAACACTGCACTACAATAACACACTATACTGACACTGCACTACAATAACACATTATAATAACATTGCACTACAATAACACATTATAATAACACATTATAATAACACTGCACTACAATAACACATTATAATAACACTGCACTACAATAACACATTATAATAACATTGCACCACAATAACACATTATAATAACATTGCACTACAATAACACATTATAATAACACTGCACTACAATAACACATTATAATAATACTGCACTACAATAACACATTATAATAACATTGCACCACAATAACACATTATAATAACACTGCACTACAATAACACATTATAATAACACTGCACTACAATAACAAACTATAATAACACTGCACTACAATAACACATTATAATAACACTGCACTACAATAACACACTATAATAACACTGCACTACAATAACACATTATAATAACATTGCACTACAATAACACATTATAATAACACATTATAATAACACTGCACTACAATAACACATTATAATAACACTGCACTACAATAACACACTATAATAACACTGCACTACAATAACACATTATAATAACATTGCACTACAATAACACACTATACTGACACTGCACTACAATAATACATTATAATAACACTGCACTACAATAACAAACTATAATAACACTGCACTACAATAATACATTATAATAACACTGCACTACAATAACAAACTATAATAACACTGCACTACAATAATACATTATAATAACACTGCACTACAATAACAAACTATAATAACACTGCACTACAATAATACATTATAATAACACTGCACTACAATAATACATTATAATAACACTGCACTACAATAACACATTATAATAACACTGCACTACAATAACAAACTATAATAACACTGCACTACAATAACACATTATAATAACACTGCACTACAATAACACACTATACTGACACTGCACTACAATAACACATTATAATAACACTGCACTACAATAACACATTATATTAACATTGCACTACAATAACACATTATAATAACACATTATAATAACACTGCATTACAATAACACATTATAATAACACTGCACTACAATAACACATTATTATAACACTGCACTACAATAACACATTATACTGACACTGCACTACAATAACACATTGTAATAACACTGCACTACAATAACACATTATAATAACATTGCACTACAATAACACATTATAATAACACATTATAATAACACTGCACTACAATAACACATTATAATAACACTGCACTACAATAGCACATTATAATAACACTGCACTACAATAACACATTATAATAACATTGCACTACAATAACACATTATAATAACACATTATAATAACACAGCACTACAATAACACATTATAATAACACTGCACTACAATAACACATTATAATAACACATTATAATAACACTGCACTACAATAACACATTATAATAACACTGCACTACAATAACATTATAATAACACTGCACTACAATAACACATTATAATAACATTGCACTATCAATAACACATTATAATAACACTGCACTACAATAACACATTATAATAACACTGCACTACAATAACACACTATACTGACACTGCACTACAATAACACATTATAATAACATTGCACTACAATAACACATTATAATAACACATTATAATAACACTGCACTACAATAACACATTATAATAACACTGCACTACAATAACACATTATAATAACACTGCACTACAATAACACATTATAATAACATTGCACTACAATAACACATTATAATAACACATTATAATAACACTGCACTACAATAACACATTATAATAACACTGCACTACAATAACACATTATAATAACATTGCACCACAATAACACATTATAATAACATTGCACTACAATAACACATTATAATAACACTGCACTACAATAACACATTATAATAATACTGCACTACAATAACACATTATAATAACATTGCACCACAATAACACATTATAATAACACTGCACTACAATAACACATTATAATAACACTGCACTACAATAACAAACTATAATAACACTGCACTACAATAACACATTATAATAACACTGCACTACAATAACACATTATAATAACATTGCACTACAATAACACATTATAATAACACATTATAATAACACTGCACTACAATAACACATTATAATAACATTGCACCACAATAACACATTATAATAACATTGCACTACAATAACACATTATAATAACACATTATAAAAACACTGCACTACAATAACACATTATATTAACATTGCACTACAATAACACATTATAATAACACATTATAATAACACTGCATTACAATAACACATTATAATAACACTGCACTACAATAACACATTATTATAACACTGCACTACAATAACACATTATACTGACACTGCACTACAATAACACATTGTAATAACACTGCACTACAATAACACATTATAATAACATTGCACTACAATAACACATTATAATAACACATTATAATAACACTGCACCACAATAACACATTATAATAACACTGCACTACAATAACACATTATAATAACACTGCACTACAATAACACATTATAATAACATTGCACTACAATAACACATTATAATAACACATTATAATAACACTGCACTACAATAACACATTATAATAACACTGCACTACAATAACACATTATAATAACACATTATAATAACACTGCACCACAATAACACATTATAATAACACTGCACTACAATAACACACTATAATAACACTGCACTACAATAACACATTATAATAACATTGCACTACAATAACACATTATAATAGCACATTATAATAACACTGCACTACAATAACACATTATAATAACACTGCACTACAATAACACACTATAATAACACTGCACTACAATAACACATTATAATAACATTGCACTACAATAACACACTATACTGACACTGCACTACAATAATACATTATAATAACACTGCACTACAATAACAAACTATAATAACACTGCACTACAATAATACATTATAATAACACTGCACTACAATAACAAACTATAATAACACTGCACTACAATAACACATTATAATAACACTGCACTACAATAACACATTATAATAACACTGCACTACAATAACACATTATACTGACACTGCACTACAATAACACATTATAATAATATTGCACTACAATAACACATTATAATAACACATTATAATAACACTGCACTACAATAACACATTATAATAACACTGCACTACAATAACACATTATACGAACATTGCACTACAATAACACATTATAATAACACACTATACTGACACTGCACTACAATAACACATTATAATAACACTGCACTACAATAACACATTATAATAACACTGCACTATAATAACACATTATAATAACACTGCACTACAATAACAAACTATAATAACACTGCACTACAATAACACATTATAATAACACTGCACTACAATAACACATTATAATAACATTGCACTACAATAACACATTATAATAACACTGCACTACAATAACAGTTTATACGGACACTGCACTACAATAACACATTATAATAACACTGCACTACAATAACATTATAATAACATTGCACTACAATAACACACTATACTGACACTGCACTACAATAATACATTATAATAACACTGCACTACAATAACAAGCTATAATAACACTGCACTACAATAATACATTATAATAACACTGCACTACAATAACAAACTATAATAACACTGCACTACAATAACACATTATAATAACACTGCACTACAATAACACATTATACGAACATTGCACTACAATAACACATTATAATAACACACTATACTGACACTGCACTACAATAACACATTATAATAACACTGCACTACAATAACACATTATAATAACACTGCACTACAATAACAAACTATAATAACACTGCACTACAATAACACATTATAATAACACTGCACTACAATAACACATTATAATAACATTGCACTACAATAACACATTATAATAACACTGCACTACAATAACAGTTTATACGGACACTGCACTACAATAACACATTATAATAACACTGCACTACAATAACATTATAATAACATTGCACTACAATAACACACTATACTGACACTGCACTACAATAATACATTATAATAACACTGCACTACAATAACAAGCTATAATAACATTGCACTACAATAATACATTATAATAACACTGCACTACAATAACAAACTATAATAACACTGCACTACAATAACACATTATAATAACACTGCACTACAATAACACATTATACGAACATTGCACTACAATAACACATTATAATAACACACTATACTGACACTGCACTACAATAACACATTATAATAACACTGCACTACAATAACACATTATAATAACACTGCACTATAATAACACATTATAATAACATTGCACTACAATAACACATTATAATAACACTGCACTACAATAACAGTTTATACGGACACTGCACTACAATAACATTATAATAACACTGCACTACAATAACACATTATAATAATATTCCACTACAATAACACATTATAATAACACATTATAATAACACTGCACTACAATAACACATTATAATAACACTGCACTACAATAACACATTATAATAACATTGCACTACAATAACACATTATAATAACACTGCACTACAATAACACATTATAATAACACTGCACTACAATAACACATTATAATAACATTGCACCACAATAAACATTATAATAACATTGCACTACAATAACACATTATAATAACACTGCACTACAATAACACATTATAATAACACTGCACTACAATAACACATTATAATAACACTGCACTACAATAACACACTATACTGACACTGCACTACAATAACACATTATAATAACACTGCACTACAATAACACATTATTATAACACTGCACTACAATAACAAACTATAATAACACTGCACTACAATAACACATTATAATAACACTGCACTACAATAACACATTATACTGAGACTGTACTACAATAACACATTATAATAACATTGCACTACAATAACACATTATAATAACACATTATAATAACACTGCACTACAATAACACATTATAATAACACTGCACTACAATAACACATTATAATAACACTGCACTACAATAACAAACTATAATAACACTGCACTACAATAACAAACTATAATAACACTGCACTACAATAACACATTATAATAACACTGCACTACAATAACACATTATAATAACATTGCACTACAATAACACATTATAATAACACTGCACTACAATAACACACTATACTGACACTGCACTACAATAACACATTATAATAACACTGCACTACAATAACACATTATACTGACACTGCACTACAATAACATTATAATAACACTGCACTACAATAACACATTATAAAAACACTGCACTACAATAACATTATAATAACACTGCACTACAATAACACATTATAAAAACACTGCACTACAATAACATTATAATAACACTGCACTACAATAACACATTATAATAACACTGCACTACAATAACACATTATAATAACACTGCACTACAATAACATATTATAATAACACTGCACTACAATAACACATTATAATAACATTGCACTACAATAACACATTATAATAACACTGCACTACAATAACACATTATAATAACACTGCACTACAATAACACATTATAATAACATTGCACCACAATAACACATTATAATAACACTGCACTACAAGAACACATTATAATAACACTGCACTACAATAACACATTATAATAACATTGCACCACAATAACACATTATAATAACACATTATAATAACACTGCACTACAATAACACATTATAATAACACTGCACTACAATAACACATTATAATAACATTGCACCATAATAACACATTATAATAACATTGCACTACAATAACACATTATAATAACACATTATAATAACACTGCACTACAATAACATATTATAATAACACTGCACTACAATAACATATTATAATAACATTGCACTACAATAACACATTATAATAACACTGCACTACAATAACACATTATAATAACACTGCACTACAATAACACATTATAATAACATTGCACCACAATAACACATTATAATAACATTGCACTACAATAACACATTATAATAACACATTATAATAACACTGCACTACAATAACACATTATAATAACACTGCACTACAATAACACATTATAATAACACTGCACTACAATAACACATTATAATAACATTGCACCACAATAACACATTATAATAACATTGCACTACAATAACACATTATAATAACACATTATAATAACACTGCACTACAATAACACATTATAATACTGCACTACAATAACACATTATAATAACACTGTACTACAATAACACATTATAATAACACTGCACTACAATAACACATTATAATAACACTGCACTACAATAACACATTATAATAACATTGCACTACAATAACACATTATAATAACACATTATAATAACACTGCACTACAATAAGACACTATACTGACACTGCACTACAATCACACATTATAATAACATTGCACCACAATAACACATTATAATAACATTGCACTACAATAACACATTATAATAACACTGCACTACAATAACAAATTATAATAACACTGCACTACAATAACACATTATAATAACACATTATAATAACACTGCACTACAATAACACATTATAATAACACTGCACTACAATAACACATTATAATAACATTGCACCACAATAACACATTATAATAACATTGCACTACAATAACACATTATAATAACACATTATAATAACACTGTACTACAATAACACATTATAATAACACTGCACTACAATAACACATTATAATAACATTGCACTACAATAACACATTATAATAACACATTATAACAACACTGCACTACAATAACACATTATAATAACACTGCACTACAATAACACATTATAATAACATTGCACCACAATAACACATTATAATAACACTGCACTACAATAACACATTATAATAACATTGCACTACAATAACACATTATAATAACAAATTATAATAACACTGCACTACAATAACACATTATAATAACACTGCACTACAATAACACATTATAATAACATTGCACCACAATAACACATTATAATAACATTGCACTACAATAACACATTATAATAACACATTATAATAACACTGCACTACAATAACACATTATAATAACACTGCACTACAATAACACATTATAATAACATTGCACTACAATAACACATTATAATAACACATTATAATAACACTGCACTACAATAACACATTATAATAACACTGCACTACAATAACACATTATAATAACACTGCACTACAATAACACACTATACTGACACTGCACTACAATAACACATTATAATAACATTGCACTACAATAACACATTATAATAACACTGCACTACAACAACACATTATAATAACACTGCTTTACAATAACAAACTATAATAACACTGCACTACAATAACACATTATAATAACACTGCACTACAATAACACATTATAATAACATTGCACTACAATAACACATTATAATAACACATTATAATAACACTGCACTACAATAACACATTATAATAACACTGCACTACAATAACACATTATAATAACATTGCACCACAATAACACATTATAATAACACTGCACTACAATAACACATTATAATAACACTGCACTACAATAACACATTATAATAACATTGCACTACAATAACACATTATAATAACACATTATAATAACACTGCACTACAATAACACATTATAATAACACTGCACTACAATAACACATTATAATAACACTGCACTACAATAACACATTATAATAACATTGCACCACAATAACACATTATAATAACATTGCACTACAATAACACATTATAATAACACATTATAATAACACTGCACTTCAATAACACATTATAATAACACTGCACTACAATAACACATTATAATAACACTGCACTACAATAACACACTATACTGACACTGCACTACAATAACACACTATAATAACACTGCACTACAATAACACATTATAATAACACTGCACTACAATAACACACTATACTGACACTGCACTACAATAACACATTATTGTAACACTGCACTACAATAACACATTATAATAACACTGCACTACAATAACACATTCTACTGACACTGCACTACAATAACACATTATAATAACACTGCACTACAATAACACATTATAATAACACTGCACTACAATAACACACTATAATAACACTGCAGTAAAATAACACATTAGAATAACACTGCACTACAACAACACATTATAATAACACTGCACTACAATAACACATTATAATAACACTGCACTACAATAACACACTATAATAACATTGCACTACAATAACAAACTATAATAACACTGCACTACAATAACAAACTATAATAACACTGCACTACAATAACACATTATAATAACACTGCACTACAATAACACATTATACTGACACTGCACTACAATAACACATTATAATAACACTGCACTACAATAACACATTATAATAACACTGCACTACAATAACACACTATACTGACACTGCACTACAATAACACACTATACTGACACTGCACTACAATAACACATTATAATAACACTGCACTACAATAACAAACTATAATAACACTGCACTACAATAACACATTATAATAACACTGCACTACAATAACACATTATACTGACACTGCACTACAATAACACATTATAATAACACTGCACTACAATAACACATTATAATAACACTGCACTACAATAACACATTATACTGACACTGCACTACAATAACACATTATAATAACACTGCACTACAATAACACATTATAATAACATTGCACTACAATAACACATTATAATAACACTGCACTACAATAACACATTATACTGACACTGCACTACAATAACACATTATAATAACACTGCACTACAATAACACATTATAATAACACTGCACTACAATAACACATTATAATAACATTGCACCACAATAACACATTATAATAACACTGCACTACAATAACACATTATAATAACATTGCACTACAATAACACATTATAATAACAAATTATAATAACACTGCACTACAATAACACATTATAATAACACTGCACTACAATAACACATTATAATAACATTGCACTACAATAACACATTATAATAACACATTATAATAACACTGCACTACAATAACACATTATAATAACACTGCACTACAATAACACACTATACTGACACTGCACTACAATAACACATTATAATAACATTGCACTACAATAACACATTATAATAACACATTATAATAACACTGCACTACAACAACACATTATAATAACACTGCACTACAATAACACATTATAATAACATTGCACCACAATAACACATTATAATAACACTGCACTACAATAACACATTATAATAACACTGCACTACAATAACACATTATAATAACATTGCACTACAATAACACATTATAATAACACATTATAATAACACTGCACTACAATAACACATTATAATAACACTGCACTACAATAACACATTATAATAACATTGCACCACAATAACACATTATAATAACACTGCACTACAATAACACATTATAATAACACTGCACTACAATAACACATTATAATAACATTGCACTACAATAACACATTATAATAACACATTATAATAACACTGCACTACAATAACACATTATAATAACACTGCACTACAATAACACATTATAATAACACTGCACTACAATAACACATTATAATAACATTGCACCACAATAACACATTATAATAACATTGCACTACAATAACACATTATAATAACACATTATAATAACACTGCACTTCAATAACACATTATAATAACACTGCACTACAATAACACATTATAATAACACTGCACTACAATAACACACTATACTGACACTGCACTACAATAACACATTATAATAACACATAATAACACTGCACTACAATAACACATTATAATAACACTGCACTACAATAACACATTATAATAACACATTATAATAACACTGCACTACAATAACACATTATAATAACACGGCACTACAATAACACATTATAATAACATTGCACCACAATAACACATTATAATAACATTGCACTACAATAACACATTATAATAACACTGCACTACAATAACACATTATAATAACATTGCACTACAATAACACATTATAATAACATTGCACTACAATAACACATTATAATAACATTGCACTACAATAACACATTATAATAACACATTATATTAACACTGCACTACAATAACACATTATAATAACACTGCACTACAATAACACATTATAATAACACTGCACTACAATAACACATTATAATAACACTGCACTACAATAACACATTATACGAACATTGCACTACAATAACACATTATAATAACACACTATACTGACACTGCACTACAATAACACATTATAATAACACTGCACTACAATAACACATTATAATAACACTGCACTACAATAACACATTATAATAACACTGCACTACAATAACAAACTATAATAACACTGCACTACAATAACACATTATAATAACACATTATAATAACACTGCACTACAATAACACATTATAATAACACTGCACTACAATAACACATTATAATAACACTGCACTACAATAACACATTATAATAACATTGCACCACAATAAGACATTATAATAACATTGCACTACAATAACACATTATAATAACACATTATATTAACACTGCACTACAATAACACATTATAATAACACTGCACTACAATAACACATTATAATAACACTGCACTACAATAACACATTATAATAACACTGCACTACAATAACACATTATACGAACATTGCACTACAATAACACATTATAATAACACACTATACTGACACTGCACTACAATAACACATTATAATAACACTGCACTACAATAACACATTATAATAACACTGCACTACAATAACACATTATAATAACACTGCACTACAATAACAAACTATAATAACACTGCACTACAATAACACATTATAATAACACTGCACTACAATAACACATTATAATAACATTGCACTACAATAACACATTATAATAACACTGCACTAAAATAACAGTTTATACGGACACTGCACTACAATAACATTATAATAACACTGCACTACAATAACACATTATAATAATATTCCACTACAATAACACATTATAATAACACATTATAATAACACTGCACTACAATAACACATTATAATAACACTGCACTACAATAACACATTATAATAACATTGCACTACAATAACACATTATAATAACACTGCACTACAATAACACATTATAATAACACTGCACTACAATAACACATTATAATAACATTGCACCACAATAACACATTATAATAACATTGCACTACAATAACACATTATAATAACACTGCACTACAATAACACATTATAATAACACTGCACTACAATAACACATTATAATAACACTGCACTACAATAACACACTATACTGACACTGCACTACAATAACACATTATAATAACACTGCACTACAATAACACATTATTATAACACTGCACTACAATAACAAACTATAATAACACTGCACTACAATAACACATTATGATAACACTGCACTACAATAACACATTATACTGACACTGTACTACAATAACACATTATAATAACATTGCACTACAATAACACATTATAATAACACATTATAATAACACTGCACTACAATAACACATTATAATAACACTGCACTACAATAACACATTATAATAACACTGCACTACAATAACAAACTATAATAACACTGCACTACAATAACACATTATAATAACACTGCACTACAATAACACATTATAATAACATTGCACTACAATAACACATTATAATAACACTGCACTACAATAACACACTATACTGACACTGCACTACAATAACACATTATAATAACACTGCACTACAATAACACATTATACTGACACTGCACTACAATAACATTATAATAACACTGCACTACAATAACACATTATAATAACATTGCACTACAATAACACATTATAATAACACATTATAATAACACTGCACTACAATAACACATTATAAAAACACTGCACTACAATAACACACTATTCTGACACTGCACTACAATAACACATTATAATAACACTGCACTACAATAACACATTATAATAACACTGCACTACAATAACATATTATAATAACACTGCACTACAATAACACATTATAATAACATTGCACTACAATAACACATTATAATAACACTGCACTACAATAACACATTATAATAACACTGCACTACAATAACACATTATAATAACATTGCACCACAATAACACATTATAATAACACTGCACTACAATAACACATTATAATAACACTGCACTACAATAACACATTATAATAACATTGCACCACAATAAGACATTATAATAACACATTATAATAACACTGCACTACAATAACACATTATAATAACACTGCACTACAATAACACATTATAATAACATTGCACCATAATAACACATTATAATAACATTGCACTACAATAACACATTATAATAACACATTATAATAACACTGCACTACAATAACATATTATAATAACACTGCACTACAATAACATATTATAATAACATTGCACTACAATAACACATTATAATAACACTGCACTACAATAACACATTAAAATAACACTGCACTACAATAACACATTATAATAACATTGCACCACAATAACACATTATAATAACACTGCACTACAATAACACATTATAATAACACTGCACTGCAATAACACATTATAATAACATTGCACCACAATAACACATTATAATAACATTGCACTACAATAACACATTATAATAACACATTATAATAACACTGCACTACAATAACACATTATAATAACACTGCACTACAATAACACATTATAATAACACTGCACTACAATAACACATTATAATAACATTGCACCACAATAACACATTATAATAACATTGCACTACAATAACACATTATAATAACACATTATAATAACACTGCACTACAATAACACATTATAATACTGCACTACAATAACACATTATAATAACACTGTACTACAATAACACATTATAATAACACTGCACTACAATAACACATTATAATAACACTGCACTACAATAACACATTATAATAACACTGCACTACAATAACACATTATAATAACACTGCACTACAATAACACATTATAATAACATTGCACTACAATAACACATTATAATAACACATTATAATAACACTGCACTACAATAAGACACTATACTGACACTGCACTACAATCACACATTATAATAACATTGCACCACAATAACACATTATAATAACATTGCACTACAATAACACATTATAATAACACTGCACTACAATAACACATTATAATAACACTGCACTACAATAACACATTATAATAACACATTATAATAACACTGCACTACAATAACACATTATAATAATACTGCACTACAATAACACATTATAATAACATTGCACCACAATAACACATTATAATAACACTGCACTACAATAACACATTATAATAACACTGCACTACAATAACACATTATAATAACATTGCACCACAATAACACATTATAATAACATTGCACTACAATAACACATTATAATAACATTGCACTACAATAACACATTATAATAACACATTATAATAACACTGCACTACAATAACACATTATAATAACACTGCACTACAATAACACATTATAATAACATTGCACCACAATAACACATTATAATAACACTGCACTACAATAACACATTATAATAACACTGCACTACAATAACACATTATAATAACATTGCACTACAATAACACATTATAATAACACATTATAATAACACTGCACTACAATAACACATTATAATAACATTGCACCACAATAACACATTATAATAACATTGCACTACAATAACACATTATAATAACACTGCACTACAATAACACATTATAATAACACATTATAATAACACTGCACTACAATAACACATTATAATAACACTGCACTACAATAACACATTATAATAACATTGCACTACAATAACACATTATAATAACATTGCACCACAATAACACATTATAATAACATTGCACTACAATAACACATTATAATAACACATTATAATAACACTGCACTACAATAACACATTATAATAACACTGCACTACAATAACACATTATAATAACACTGCACCACAATAACACATTATAATAACATTGCACTACAATAACACATTATAATAACACATTATAATAACACTGCACTACAATAACACATTATAATAACACTGCACTACAATAACACATTATAATAACACTGCACTACAATAACACATTATAATAACATTGCACTACAATAACACATTATAATAACACATTATAATAACACTGCACTACAATAACACATTATAATAACACTGCACTACAATAACACATTATAATAACACTGCACTACAATAACACATTATAATAACATTGCACCACAATAACACATTATAATAACACTGCACTACAATAACACATTATAATAACACTGCACTGCAATAACACATTATAATAACATTGCACCACAATAACACATTATAATAACACATTATAATAACACTGCACTACAATAACACATTATAATAACACTGCACTACAATAACACATTATAATAACATTGCACCACAATAACACATTATAATAACATTGCACTACAATAACACATTATAATAACACATTATAATAACACTGCACTACAATAACACATTATAATAACACTGCACTACAATAACACATTATAATAACACTGCACTACAATAACACATTATAATAACATTGCACCACAATAACACATTATAATAACATTGCACTACAATAACACATTATAATAACACATTATAATAACACTGCACTACAATAACACATTATAATACTGCACTACAATAACACATTATAATAACACTGTACTACAATAACACATTATAATAACACTGCACTACAATAACACATTATAATAACACTGCACTACAATAACACATTATAATAACATTGCACTACAATAACACATTATAATAACACATTATAATAACACTGCACTACAATAAGACACTATACTGACACTGCACTACAATCACACATTATAATAACATTGCACCACAATAACACATTATAATAACATTGCACTACAATAACACATTATAATAACACTGCACTACAATAACACATTATAATATCACTGCACTACAATAACACATTATAATAACACATTATAATAACACTGCACTACAATAACACATTATAATAACACTGCACTACAATAACACATTATAATAACATTGCACCACAATAACACATTATAATAACACTGCACTACAATAACACATTATAATAACACTGCACTGCAATAACACATTATAATAACATTGCACCACAATAACACATTATAATAACACATTATAATAACACTGCACTACAATAACACATTATAATAACACTGCACTACAATAACACATTATAATAACATTGCACCACAATAACACATTATAATAACATTGCACTACAATAACACATTATAATAACACATTATAATAACACTGCACTACAATAACACATTATAATAACACTGCACTACAATAACACATTATAATAACATTGCACCACAATAACACATTATAATAACATTGCACTACAATAACACATTATAATAACACATTATAATAACACTGCACTACAATAACACATTATAATACTGCACTACAATAACACATTATAATAACACTGCACTACAATAACACATTATAATAACACTGCACTACAATAACACATTATAATAACATTGCACTACAATAACACATTATAATAACACATTATAATAACACTGCACTACAATAAGACACTATACTGACACTGCACTACAATCACACATTATAATAACATTGCACCACAATAACACATTATAATAACATTGCACTACAATAACACATTATAATAACACTGCACTACAATAACACATTATAATAACACATTATAATAACACTGCACTACAATAACACATTATAATAACACTGCACTACAATAACACATTATAATAACATTGCACCACAATAACACATTATAATAACACTGCACTACAATAACACATTATAATAACACTGCACTACAATAACACATTATAATAACATTGCACTACAATAACACATTATAATAACACATTATAATAACACTGCACTACAATAACACATTATAATAACACTGCACTACAATAACACATTATAATAACATTGCACTACAATAACACATTATAATAACACATTATAATAACACTGCACTACAATAACACATTATAATAACACTGCACTACAATAACACATTATAATAACACTGCACTACAATAACACACTATACTGACACTGCACTACAATAACACATTATAATAACATTGCACTACAATAACACATTATAATAACACTGCACTACAACAACACATTATAATAACACTGCTTTACAATAACAAACTATAATAACACTGCACTACAATAACACATTATAATAACACTGCACTACAATAACACATTATAATAACATTGCACTACAATAACACATTATAATAACACATTATAATAACACTGCACTACAATAACACATTATAATAACACTGCACTACAATAACACATTATAATAACATTGCACCACAATAACACATTATAATAACACTGCACTACAATAACACATTATAATAACACTGCACTACAATAACACATTATAATAACATTGCACTACAATAACACATTATAATAACACATTATAATAACACTGCACTACAATAACACATTATAATAACACTGCACTACAATAACACATTATAATAACACTGCACTACAATAACACATTATAATAACATTGCACCACAATAACACATTATAATAACATTGCACTACAATAACACATTATAATAACACATTATAATAACACTGCACTTCAATAACACATTATAATAACACTGCACTACAATAACACATTATAATAACATTGCACCACAATAACACATTATAATAACACTGCACTACAATAACACATTATACTGACACTGCACTACAATAACACATTATAATAACACTGCACTACAATAACACACTATAATAACACTGCGCTACAATAACACATTATAATAACATTGCACTACAATAACACATTATAATAACACTGCACTACAATAACACATTATAATAACACTGCACTACAATAACACACTATAATGACACTGCACTACAATAACACATTATAATAACACTGCACTACAATAACACATTATAATAACACTGCACTACAATAACACACTATAATAACACTGCAGTAAAATAACACATTATAATAACACTGCACTACAATAACACACTATAATAACATTGCACTACAATAACAAACTATAATAACACTGCACTACAATAACAAACTATAATAACACTGCACTACAATAACACATTATAATAACACTGCACTACAATAACACATTATACTGACACTGCACTACAATAACACATTATAATAACACTGCACTACAATAACACATTATAATAACACTGCACTACAATAACACACTATACTGACACTGCACTACAATAACACATTATAATAACACTGCACTACAATAACAAACTATAATAACACTGCACTACAATAACACATTATAATAACACTGCACTACAATAACACATTATACTGACACTGCACTACAATAACACATTATAATAACACTGCACTACAATAACACATTATAATAACACTGCACTACAATAACACACTATAATAACACTGCACTACAATAACACATTATAATAACACTGCACTACAATAACACATTATAATAACATTGCACTACAATGACACATTATAATAACACTGCACTACAATAACACATTATAGTAACACTGCACTACAATAACACATTATAATAACATTGCACTACAATAACACATTATAATAACACTGCACTACAATAACACATTATAATAACATTGCACTACAATAACACATTATAATAACACATTATAATAACACTGCACTACAATAACACATTATAATAACACTGCACTACAATAACACATTATAATAACATTGCACTACAATGACACATTATAATAACACTGCACTACAATAACACATTATAGTAACACTGCACTACAATAACACATTATAATAACATTGCACTACAATAACACATTATAATAACACTGCACTACAATAACACATTATAATAACATTGCACTACAATAACACATTATAATAACACATTATAATAACACTGCACTACAATAACACATTATAATAACACTGCACTACAATAACACATTATAATAACATTGCACCACAATAACACATTATAATAACATTGCACTACAATAACACATTATAATAACACATTATAATAACACTGCACTACAATAACACATTATAATAACACTGCACTACAATAACACACTATACTGACACTGCACTACAATAACACATTATAATAACATTGCACTACAATAACACATTATAATAACACATTATAATAACACTGCACTACAACAACACATTATAATAACACTGCTTTACAATAACAAACTATAATAACACTGCACTACAATAACACATTATAATAACACTGCACTACAATAACACATTATAATAACATTGCACTACAATAACACATTATAATAACACATTATAATAACACTGCACTACAATAACACATTATAATAACACTGCACTACAATAACACATTATAATAACATTGCACCACAATAACACATTATAATAACACTGCACTACAATAACACATTATAATAACACTGCACTACAATAACACATTATAATAACATTGCACTACAATAACACATTATAATAACACATTATAATAACACTGCACTACAATAACACATTATAATAACACTGCACTACAATAACACATTATAATAACATTGCACCACAATAACACATTATAATAACATTGCACTACAATAACACATTATAATAACACTGCACTTCAATAACACATTATAATAACACTGCACTACAATAACACATTATAATAACACTGCACTACAATAACACACTATACTGACACTGCACTACAATAACACATTATAATAACACATAATAACACTGCACTACAATAACACATTATAATAACACTGCACTTCAATAACACATTATAATAACACTGCACTACAATAACAAACTATAATAACACTGCACTACAATAACACATTATAATAACACTGCACTACAATAACACATTATAATAACATTGCACTACAATAACACATTATAATAACACATTATAATAACACTGCACTACAATAACACATTATAATAACACGGCACTACAATAACACATTATAATAACATTGCACCACAATAACACATTATAATAACATTGCACTACAATAACACATTATAATAACACTGCACTACAATAACACATTATAATAACATTGCACTACAATAACACATTATAATAACATTGCACTACAATAACACATTATAATAACAACTTATAATAACACTGCACTACAATAACACATTATAATAACACTGCACTACAATAACACATTATAATAACACTGCACTACAATAACACATTATAATAACACTGCACTGCAATAACACATTATAATAACATTGCACTACAATAACACATTATAATAACACATTATAATAACACTGCACTACAATAACACATTATAATAACACTGCACTACAATAACACATTATAATAACACTGCACTACAATAACACATTATAATAACATTGCACCACAATAAGACATTATAATAACATTGCACTACAATAACACATTATAATAACACATTATATTAACACTGCACTACAATAACACATTATAATAACACTGCACTACAATAACACATTATAATAACACTGCACTACAATACCACATTATAATAACACTGCACTACAATAACACATTATAATAACATTGCACTACAATAACACATTATAATAACACTGCACTACAATAACAAACTATAATAACACTGCACTACAATAACACATTATAATAACACTGCACTACAATAACACATTATAATAACATTGCACTACAATAACACATTATAATAACACATTATAATAACACTGCACTACAATAACACATTATAATAACACTGCACTACAATAACACATTATAATAACATTGCACTACAATAACACATTATAATAACACACTATACTGACACTGCACTACAATAACACATTATAATAACACTGCACTACAATAACACATTATAATAACATTGCACTACAATAACACACTATAATAACACTGCACTACAATAACACATTATAATAACATTGCACTACAATAACACATTATAATAACACATTATAATAACACTGCACTACAAAAACACATTATAATAACACTGCACTACAATAACACATTATAATAACATTGCACCACAATAACACATTATAATAACATTGCACTACAATAACACATTATAATAACACATTATAATAACACTGCACTACAATAACACATTATAATAACACTGAACTACGATAACACACTATACTGACACTGCACTACAATAACACATTATAATAACACTGCACTACAATAACACATTATAATAACATTGCACTACAATAACACATTATAATAACACATTATAATAACACTGCACTACAATAACACATTATAATAACACTGCACTACAATAACACATTATAATAACATTGCACTACAATAACACATTGTAATAACACTGCACTACAATAACACATTATAATAACACATTATAATAACACTGCACTACAATATCACATTATAATAACACTGCACTACAATAACACACTATAATAACACTGCACTACAATAATACATTATAATAACACTGCACTACAATAACAAACTATAATAACACTGCACTACAATAACACATTATAATAACACTGCACTACAATAACAAACTATAATAACACTGCACTACAATAACACATTATAATAACACTGCACTACAATAACACATTATAATAACACTGCACTACAATAACACATTATAATAACACTGCACTACAATAACACATTATAATAACACTGCACTAAAATAACACATTATACTGACACTGCACTACAATAACACATTATAATAACATTGCACTACAATAACACATTATAATAACACTGCACTACAATAACACACTATAATAACACTGCACTACAATAATACATTATAATAACACTGCACTACAATAACAAACTATAATAACACTGCACTACAATAACACATTATAATAACACTGCACTACAATAACAAACTATAATAACACTGCACTACAATAACACATTATAATAACACTGCACTACAATAACACATTATAATAACACTGCACTACAATAACACATTATAATAACACTGCACTACAATAACACATTATAATAACACTGCACTAAAATAACACATTATACTGACACTGCACTACAATAACACATTATAATAACATTGCACTACAATAACACATTATAATAACACTGCACTACAATAACACACTATAATAACACTGCACTACAATAACACATTATAATAACATTGCACTACAATAACACATTATAATAACACATTATAATAACACTGCACTACAAAAACACATTATAATAACACTGCACTACAATAACACATTATAATAACATTGCACCACAATAACACATTATAATAACATTGCACTACAATAACACATTATAATAACACATTATAATAACACTGCACTACAATAACACATTATAATAACACTGCACTACGATAACACATTATAATAACACTGCACTACAATAACACATTATAATAACATTGCACTACAATAACACATTATAATAACACATTATAATAACACTGCACTACAATAACACATTATAATAACATTGCACTACAATAACACATTATAATAACACATTATAATAACACTGCACTACAATAACACATTATTATAACACTGCACTACAATAACACATTATAATAACACTGCACTACAATAACACATTATACTGACACTGCACTACAATAACACATTGTAATAACACTGCACTACAATAACACATTATAATAACATTGCACTACAATAACACATTATAATAACACATTATAATAACACTGCACTACAATAACACATTATAATAACACTGCACTACAATAACACATTATAATAACATTGCACTGCAATAACACATTATAATAACACATTATAATAACACTGCACTACAATAACACATTATAATAACACTGCACTACAATAACACATTGTAATAACACTGCACTACAATAACACATTATAATAACACATTATAATAACACTGCACTACAATAACACATTATAATAACACTGCACTACAATAACAAACTATAATAACACTGCACTACAATAACACATTATAATAACACTGCACTACAATAACACATTATACTGACACTGCACTACAATAACACATTATAATAACAATGCACTACAATAACACATTATAATAACACCACACTACAATAACACATTATAATAACACTGCACTACAATAACACACTATAATAACACTGCACTACAATAACAAACTATAATAACACTGCACTACAATAATACATTATAATAACACTGCACTACAATAACAAACTATAATAACACTGCACTACAATAACACATTATAATAACACTGCACTACAATAACAAACTATAATAACACTGCACTACAATAACACATTATAATAACACTGCACTACAATAACACATTATAATAACACTGCACTACAATAACACATTATAATAACACTGCACTACAATAACACATTATAATAACATTGCACTACAATAACACACTATAATAACACTGCACTACAATAACACATTATAATAACATTGCACTACAATAACACATTATAATAACATTGCACTACAATAACAGTTTATACTGACACTGCACTACAATAACACATTATAATAACACATTATAATAACACTGCACTACAATAACACATTATAATAACACTGCACTACAATAACACACTATAATAACACTGCACTACAATAACACATTATAATAACACTGCACTACAATAACACATTATAATAACACTGCACTACAATAACAAACTATAATAACACTGCACTACAATAACACATTATAATAACACTGCACTACAATAACACATTATAATAACACCGCACTACAATAACACATTATAATAACACTGCACTACAATAACACACTATAATAACACTGCACTACAATAACAAACTATAATAACACTGCACTACAATAACACACTATAATAACACTGCACTACAATAACAAACTATAATAACACTGCACTACAATAACACATTATAATAACACTGCACTACAATAACACATTATACGAACATTGCACTACAATAACACATTATAATAACACACTATACTGACACTGCACTACAATAACACATTATAATAACACTGCACTACAATAACACATTATAATAACACTGCACTACAATAACACATTATAATAACACTGCACTACAATAACAAACTATAATAACACTGCACTACAATAACACATTATAATAACACTGCACTACAATAACACATTATAATAACATTGCACTACAATAACACATTATAAAAACACTGCACTACAATAACACATTATAATAACACTGCACTACAATAACACATTATAACAACACTGCACTACAATAACACATTATAATAACATTGCACCACAATAACACATTATAATAACATTGCACTACAATAACACATTATAATAACACTGCACTACAATAACACATTATAATAACACTGCACTACAATAACACACTATACTGACACTGCACTACAATAACACATTATTATAACACTGCACTACAATAACAAACTATAATAACACTGCACTACAATAACAAACTATAATAACACTGCACTACAATAACACATTATAATAACACTGCACTACAATAACACATTATAATAACACCGCACTACAATAACACATTATAATAACACTGCACTACAATAACAAACTATAATAACACTGCACTACAATAACACATTATAATAACACTGCACTACAATAACACATTATACGAACATTGCACTACAATAACACATTATAATAACACACTATACTGACACTGCACTACAATAACACATTATACTGACACTGCACTACAATAACACATTATAATAACAATGCACTACAATAACACATTATAATAACACCGCACTACAATAACACATTATAATAACATTGCACTACAATAACACACTATAATAACACTGCACTACAATAACACATTATAATAACATTGCACTACAATAACACATTATAATAACATTGCACTACAATAACAGTTTATACTGACACTGCACTACAATAACACATTATAATAACACATTATAATAACACTGCACTACAATAACACATTATAATAACACTGCACTACAATAACACACTATAATAACACTGCACTACAATAACACATTATAATAACACTGCACTACAATAACACATTATAATAACACTGCACTACAATAACAAACTATAATAACACTGCACTACAATAACACATTATAATAACACTGCACTACAATAACACATTATAATAACACCGCACTACAATAACACATTATAATAACACTGCACTACAATAACACACTATAATAACACTGCACTACAATAACAAACTATAATAACACTGCACTACAATAACACACTATAATAACACTGCACTACAATAACAAACTATAATAACACTGCACTACAATAACACATTATAATAACACTGCACTACAATAACACATTATACGAACATTGCACTACAATAACACATTATAATAACACTGCACTACAATAACACATTATAATAACACTGCACTACAATAACACATTATAATAACACTGCACTACAATAACAAACTATAATAACACTGCACTACAATAACACATTATAATAACACTGCACTACAATAACACATTATAATAACATTGCACTACAATAACACATTATAAAAACACTGCACTACAATAACACATTATAATAACACTGCACTACAATAACACATTATAACAACACTGCACTACAATAACACATTATAATAACATTGCACCACAATAACACATTATAATAACATTGCACTACAATAACACATTATAATAACACTGCACTACAATAACACATTATAATAACACTGCACTACAATAACACACTATACTGACACTGCACTACAATAACACATTATTATAACACTGCACTACAATAACAAACTATAATAACACTGCACTACAATAACACATTATAATAACACTGCACTACAATAACACATTATACTGACACTGTACTACAATAACACATTATAATAACATTGCACTACAATAACACATTATAATAACACATTATAATAACAATGCACTACAATAACACATTATAATAACACTGCACTACAATAACACATTATAATAACACTGCACTACAATAACAAACTATAATAACACTGCACTACAATAACACATTATAATAACACTACACTACAATAACACATTATAATAACATTGCACTACAATAACACATTATAATAACACTGCACTACAATAACATTATAATAACACTGCACTACAATAACACATTATAATAACATTGCACTACAATAACACATTATAATAACACTGCACTACAATAACACACTATAATAACACTGCACTACAATAACACATTATAATAACATTGCACTACAATAACACATTATAATAACACATTATAATAACACTGCACTACAAAAACACATTATAATAACACTGCACTACAATAACACATTATAATAACACTGCACTACAATAACACATTATAATAACATTGCACTACAATAACACATTATAATAACACATTATAATAACACTGCACTACAATAACACATTATAATAACACTGCACTACAATAACACATTATTATAACACTGCACTACAATAACACATTATAATAACACTGCACTACAATAACACATTATACTGACACTGCACTACAATAACACATTGTAATAACACTGCACTACAATAACACATTATAATAACATTGCACTACAATAACACATTATAATAACACATTATAATAACACTGCACTACAATAACACATTATAATAACACTGCACTACAATAACACATTATAATAACATTGCACTACAATAACACATTATAATAACACTGCACTACAATAACACATTATAATAACACTGCACTACAATAACAAACTATAATAACACTGCACTACAATAATACATTATAATAACACTGCACTACAATAACAAACTATAATAACACTGCACTACAATAACACATTATAATAACACTGCACTACAATAACAAACTATAATAACACTGCACT
Source organism: Rana muscosa (assembly GCA_029206835.1). Classification (NCBI taxonomy): domain Eukaryota; kingdom Metazoa; phylum Chordata; class Amphibia; order Anura; family Ranidae; genus Rana; species Rana muscosa. Next base: position 263,575,522 of record CM055123.1, on the reverse strand, counting down.
ACAATAACACATTATAATAACACTGCACTACAATAACACACTATAATAACACTGCACTACAATAACACATTATAATAACATTGCACTACAATAACACATTATAATAACACATTATAATAACACTGCACTACAAAAACACATTATAATAACACTGCACTACAATAACACAGTATAATAACATTGCACCACAATAACACATTATAATAACATTGCACTACAATAACACATTATAATAACACTGCACTACAATAACACATTATAATAACACTGAACTACGATAACACACTATACTGACACTGCACTACAATAACACATTATAATAACACTGCACTACAATAACACATTATAATAACATTGCACTACAATAACACATTATAATAACACATTATAATAACACTGCACTACAATAACACATTATAATAACATTGCACTACAATAACACATTATAATAACACATTATAATAACACTGCACTACAATAACACATTATAATAACACTGCACTACAATAACACATTATAATAACATTGCACTACAATAACACATTATAATAACACATTATAATAACACTGCACTACAATAACACATTATAATAACACTGCACTACAATAACACATTATAATAACACATTATAATAACACTGCACTACAATAACACATTATAATAACACTGCACTACAATAACAAACTATAATAACACTGCACTACAATAATACATTATAATAACACTGCACTACAATAACAAACTATAATAACACTGCACTACAATAACACATTATAATAACACTGCACTACAATAACAAACTATAATAACACTGCACTACAATAACACATTATAATAACACTGCACTACAATAACACATTATACTGACACTGCACTACAATAACACATTATAATAACATTGCACTACAATAACACATTATAATAACACTGCACTACAATAACACACTATAATAACACTGCACTACAATAACACATTATAATAACATTGCACTACAATAACACATTATAATAACACATTATAATAACACTGCACTACAAAAACACATTATAATAACACTGCACTACAATAACACATTATAATAACATTGCACCACAATAACACATTATAATAACATTGCACTACAATAACACATTATAATAACACATTATAATAACACTGCACTACAATAACACATTATAATAACACTGAACTACGATAACACATTATTATAACACTGCACTACAATAACACATTATAATAACACTGCACTACAATAACACATTATAATAACATTGCACTACAATAACACATTATAATAACACACTATAATAACACTGCACTACAATAACACATTATAATAACATTGCACTACAATAACACATTATAATAACACATTATAATAACACTGCACTACAATAACACATTATAATAACACTGCACTACAATAACACATTATTATAACACTGCACTACAATAACACATTATAATAACACTGCACTACAATAACACATTATAATAACACTGCACTACAATAACACATTATAATAACACTGCACTACAATAACACATTATAATAACACTGCACTACAATAACACATTGTAATAACACTGCACTACAATAACACATTATAATAACATTGCACTACAATAACACATTATAATAACACATTATAATAACACTGCACTACAATAACAGATTATAATAACACTGCACTACAATAACACATTATAATAACATTGCACTACAATAACACATTATAATAACACATTATAATAACACTGCACTACAATAACACATTATAATAACACTGCACTACAATAACACATTGTAATAACACTGCACTACAATAACACATTATAATAACACATTATAATAACACTGCACTACAATAACACATTATAATAACACTGCACTACAATAACACACTATAATAACACTGCACTACAATAACACATTATAATAACATTGCACTACAATAACACATTATAATAACACATTATAATAACACTGCACTACAATAACACATTATAATAACACTGCACTACAATAACACATTGTAATAACACTGCACTACAATAACACATTATAATAACACTGCACTACAATAACACATTATAATAACACATTATAATAACACTGCACTACAATAACACATTATAATAACACTGCACTACAATAACAAACTATAATAACACTGCACTACAATAACACATTATAATAACACTGCACTACAATAACACATTATACTGACACTGCACTACAATAACACATTATAATAACAATGCACTACAATAACACATTATAATAACACCGCACTACAATAACACATTATAATAACATTGCACTACAATAACACACTATAATAACACTGCACTACAATAACACATTATAATAACATTGCACTACAATAACACACTATACTGACACTGCACTACAATAATACATTATAATAACACTGCACTACAATAACAAGCTATAATAACACTGCACTACAATAATACATTATAATAACACTGCACTACAATAACACATTATAATAACATTGCACTACAATAACAGTTTATACTGACACTGCACTACAATAACACATTATAATAACACATTATAATAACACTGCACTACAATAACACATTATAATAACACTGCACTACAATAACACACTATAATAACACTGCACTACAATAATACATTATAATAACACTGCACTACAATAACAAACTATAATAACACTGCACTACAATAACACATTATAATAACACTGCACTACAATAACAAACTATAATAACACTGCACTACAATAACACATTATAATAACACTGCACTACAATAACACATTATAATAACAATGCACTACAATAACACATTATAATAACACTGCACTACAATAACACATTATAATAACACTGCACTACAATAACACATTATAATAACACTGCACTACAATAACACACTATAATAACACTGCACTACAATAATACATTATAATAACACTGCACTACAATAACAAACTATAATAACACTGCACTACAATAACACATTATAATAACACTGCACTACAATAACAAACTATAATAACACTGCACTACAATAACACATTATAATAACACTGCACTACAATAACAAACTATAATAACACTGCACTACAATAACACATTATAATAACAATGCACTACAATAACACATTATAATAACACTGCACTACAATAACACATTATACGAACATTGCACTACAATAACACATTATAATAACACACTATACTGACACTGCACTACAATAACACATTATAATAACACTGCACTACAATAACACATTATAATAACACTGCACTACAATAACAAACTATAATAACACTGCACTACAATAACACATTATAATAACACTGCACTACAATAACACATTATAATAACATTGCACTACAATAACACATTATAAAAACACTGCACTACAATAACACATTATAATAACACTGCACTACAATAACACATTATAACAACACTGCACTACAATAACACATTATAATAACATTGCACCACAATAACACATTATAATAACATTGCACTACAATAACACATTATAATAACACTGCACTACAATAACACATTATAATAACACTGCACTACAATAACACATTATTATAACACTGCACTACAATAACAAACTATAATAACACTGCACTACAATAATACATTATAATAACACTGCACTACAATAACAAACTATAATAACACTGCACTACAATAACACATTATAATAACACTGCACTACAATAACACATTATACTGACACTGTACTACAATAACACATTATAATAACATTGCACTACGATAACACATTATAATAACACATTATAATAACACTGCACTACAATAACACATTATAATAACACTGCACTACAATAACAAACTATAATAACACTGCACTACAATAACACATTATAATAACACTGCACTACAATAACACATTATAATAACATTGCACTACAATAACACATTATAATAACACTGCACTACAATAACAAACTATAATAACACTGCACTACAATAACACATTATAATAACACTGCACTACAATAACACATTATAATAACACTGCACTACAATAACAAACTATAATAACACTGCACTACAATAACACATTATAATAACACTGCACTACAATAACAAACTATAATAACACTGCACTACAATAACACATTATAATAACACTGCACTACAATAACACATTATACTGACACTGCACTACAATAACACATTATAATAACAATGCACTACAATAACACATTATAATAACACCGCACTACAATAACACATTATAATAACACTGCACTACAATAACACATTATAATAACACACTATACTGACACTGCACTACAATAACACATTATAATAACACTGCACTACAATAACACATTATAATAACACTGCACTACAATAACAAACTATAATAACACTGCACTACAATAACACATTATAATAACACTGCACTACAATAACACATTATAATAACATTGCACTACAATAACACATTATAAAAACACTGCACTACAATAACACATTATAATAACACTGCACTACAATAACACATTATAACAACACTGCACTACAATAACACATTATAATAACATTGCACCACAATAACACATTATAATAACATTGCACTACAATAACACATTATAATAACACTGCACTACAATAACACATTATAATAACACTGTACTACAATAACACACTATACTGACACTGCACTACAATAACACATTATAATAACACTGCACTACAATAACACATTATTATAACACTGCACTACAATAACAAACTATAATAACACTGCACTACAATAATACATTATAATAACACTGCACTACAATAACAAACTATAATAACACTGCACTACAATAACACATTATAATAACACTGCACTACAATAACACATTATACTGACACTGTACTACAATAACACATTATAATAACATTGCACTACAATAACACATTATAATAACACATTATAATAACACTGCACTACAATAACACATTATAATAACACTGCACTACAATAACACATTATAATAACACTGCACTACAATAACAAACTATAATAACACTGCACTACAATAACAAACTATAATAACACTGCACTACAATAACACATTATAATAACACTACACTACAATAACACATTATAATAACATTGCACTACAATAACACATTATAATAACACTGCACTACAATAACACACTATACTGACACTGCACTACAATAACACATTATAATAACACTGCACTACAATAACACATTATACTGACACTGCACTACAATAACATTATAATAACACTGCACTACAATAACACATTATAATAACATTGCACTACAATAACACATTATAATAACACATTATAATAACACTGCACTACAATAACACATTATAATAACACTGCACTACAATAACACATTATAATAACACTGCACTACAATAACACATTATACGAACATTGCACTACAATAACACATTATAATAACACACTATACTGACACTGCACTACAATAACACATTATAATAACATTGCACTACAATAACACACTATACTGACACTGCACTACAATAATACATTATAATAACACTGCACTACAATAACAAACTATAATAACACTGCACTACAATAACACATTATAATAACACTGCACTACAATAACACACTATACTGACACTGCACTACAATAACATTATAATAACACACTATACTGACACTGCACTACAATAACACATTATAATAACACTGCACTACAATAACAAACTATAATAACACTGCACTACAATAACACATTATAATAACACTGCACTACAATAACACATTATACGAACATTGCACTACAATAACACATTATAATAACACACTATACTGACACTGCACTACAATAACACATTATAATAACACTGCACTACAATAACACATTATAATAACACTGCACTACAATAACACATTATAATAACACTGCACTACAATAACACACTATAATAACACTGCACTACAATAACACATTATAATAACACGGCACTACAATAACATTATAATAACACTGCACTACAATAACACATTATAATAATATTCCACTACAATAACACATTATAATAACACATTATAATAACACTGCACTACAATAACACATTATAATAACATTGCACTACAATAACACATTATAATAACACTGCACTACAATAACACATTATAATAACACTGCACTACAATAACACACTATACTGACACTGCACTACAATAACACATTATAATAACATTGCACTACAATAACACATTATAATAACACATTATAATAACACTGCACTACAATAACACATTATAATAACACTGCACTACAATAACATTATAATAACACTGCACTACAATAACACATTATAATAACATTGCACTACAATTACACATTATAATAACACTGCACTACAATAACACACTATACTGACACTGCACTACAATAACACATTATAATAACATTGCACTACAATAACACATTATAATAACACATTATAATAACACTGCACTACAATAACACATTATAATAACACTGCACTACAATAACACATTATAATAACACTGCACTACAATAACACATTATAATAACATTGCACTACAATAACACATTATAATAACACATTATAATAACACTGCACTACAATAACACATTATAATAACACTGCACTACAATAACACATTATAATAACATTGCACCACAATAACACATTATAATAACATTGCACTACAATAACACATTATAATAACACTGCACTACAATAACACATTATAATAATACTGCACTACAATAACACATTATAATAACATTGCACCACAATAACACATTATAATAACACTGCACTACAATAACACATTATAATAACACTGCACTACAACAAACTATAATAACACTGCACTACAATAACACACTATAATAACACTGCACTACAATAACACATTATAATAACATTGCACTACAATAACACATTATAATAACACATTATAATAACACTGCACTACAAAAACACATTATAATAACACTGCACCACAATAACACATTATAATAACATTGCACTACAATAACACATTATAATAACACATTATAATAACACTGCACTACAATAACACATTATAATAACACTGCACTACAATAACACACTATACTGACACTGCACTACAATAACACATTATAATAACACTGCACTACAATAACACATTATATTAACATTGCACAACAATAACACATTATAATAACACATTATAATAACACTGCACTACAATAACACATTATAATAACACTGCACTACAATAACACATTATACTGACACTGCACTACAATAACACATTGTAATAACACTGCACTACAATAACACATTATAATAACACTGCACTACAATAACACATTATAATAACATTGCACTACAATAACACATTATAATAACACTGCACTACAATAACACATTATAATAACACTGCACTACAATAACACATTATAATAACACATTATAATAACACTGCACTACAATAACACATTATACTGACACTGCACTACAATAACATTATAATAACACTGCACTACAATAACACATTATAATAACATTGCACTACAATAACACATTATAATAACACTGCACTACAATAACACATTATAATAACACTGCACTACAATAACACATTATAATAACACATTATAATAACACTGCACTACAATAACACATTATAATAACACTGCACTACAATAACATTATAATAACACTGCACTACAATAACACATTATAATAACATTGCACTACAATAACACATTATAATAACACTGCACTACAATAACACATTATAATAACACTGCACTACAATAACACACTATACTGACACGGCACTACAATAACACATTATAATAACATTGCACTACAATAACACATTATAATAACACATTATAATAACACTGCACTACAATAACACATTATAATAACACTGCACTACAATAACACATTATAATAACACTGCACTACAATAACACATTATAATAACATTGCACTACAATAACACATTATAATAACACATTATAATAACACTGCACTACAATAACACATTATAATAACACTGCACTACAATAACACATTATAATAACATTGCACCACAATAACACATTATAATAACATTGCACTACAATAACACATTATAATAACACTGCACTACAATAACACATTATAATAATACTGCACTACAATAACACATTATAATAACATTGCACCACAATAACACATTATAATAACACTGCACTACAATAACACATTATAATAACACTGCACTACAATAACAAACTATAATAACACTGCACTACAATAACACACTATAATAACACTGCACTACAATAACACATTATAATAACATTGCACTACAATAACACATTATAATAACACATTATAATAACACTGCACTACAATAACACATTATAATAACATTGCACCACAATAACACATTATAATAACATTGCACTACAATAACACATTATAATAACACATTATAATAACACTGCACTACAATAACACATTATAATAACACTGCACTACAATAACACACTATACTGACACTGCACTACAATAACACATTATAATAACACTGCACTACAATAACACATTATATTAACATTGCACTACAATAACACATTATAATAACACATTATAATAACACTGCATTACAATAACACATTATAATAACACTGCACTACAATAACACATTATAATAACATTGCACTACAATAACACATTATAATAACACATTATAATAACACTGCACTACAATAACACATTATAATAACACTGCACTACAATAACACATTATAATAACACATTATAATAACACTGCACTACAATAACACATTATAATAACACTGCACTACAATAACACACTATAATAACACTGCACTACAATAACACATTATAATAACATTGCACTACAATAACACATTATAATAACACATTATAATAACACTGCACTACAATAACACATTATAATAACACTGCACTACAATAACAAACTATAATAACACTGCACTACAATAACACATTATAATAACACTGCACTACAATAACACATTATAATAACACATTATAATAACACTGCACTACAATAACACATTATACTGACACTGCACTACAATAACACATTATAATAATATTGCACTACAATAACACATTATAATAACACATTATAATAACACTGCACTACAATAACACATTATAATAACACTGCACTACAATAACACATTATAATAACACTGCACTACAATAACACATTATACGAACATTGCACTACAATAACACATTATAATAACACACTATACTGACACTGCACTACAATAACACATTATAATAACACTGCACTACAATAACACATTATAATAACACTGCACTACAATAACACATTATAATAACACTGCACTACAATAACAAACTATAATAACACTGCACTACAATAACACATTATAATAACACTGCACTACAACAACACATTATAATAACATTGCACTACAATAACACATTATAATAACACTGCACTACAATAACAGTTTATACGGACACTGCACTACAATAACACATTATAATAACACTGCACTACAATAACATTATAATAACATTGCACTACAATAACACACTATACTGACACTGCACTACAATAATACATTATAATAACACTGCACTACAATAACAAGCTATAATAACATTGCACTACAATAATACATTATAATAACACTGCACTACAATAACAAACTATAATAACACTGCACTACAATAACACATTATAATAACACTGCACTACAATAACAAACTATAATAACACTGCACTACAATAACACATTATAATAACACTGCACTACAATAACACATTATAATAACATTGCACTACAATAACACATTATAATAACACTGCACTACAATAACAGTTTATACGGACACTGCACTACAATAACATTATAATAACACTGCACTACAATAACACATTATAATAATATTCCACTACAATAACACATTATAATAACACATTATAATAACACTGCACTACAATAACACATTATAATAACACTGCACTACAATAACACATTATAATAACATTGCACTACAATAACACATTATAATAACACTGCACTACAATAACACATTATAATAACACTGCACTACAATAACACATTATAATAACATTGCACCACAATAACACATTATAATAACATTGCACTACAATAACACATTATAATAACACTGCACTACAATAACACATTATAATAACACTGCACTACAATAACACATTATTATAACACTGCACTACAATAACAAACTATAATAACACTGCACTACAATAATACATTATAATAACACTGCACTACAATAACAAACTATAATAACACTGCACTACAATAACACATTATAATAACACTGCACTACAATAACACATTATACTGACACTGTACTACAATAACACATTATAATAACATTGCACTACAATAACACATTATAATAACACATTATAATAACACTGCACTACAATAACACATTATAATAACACTGCACTACAATAACACATTATAATAACACTGCACTACAATAACAAACTATAATAACACTGCACTACAATAACAAACTATAATAACACTGCACTACAATAACACATTATAATAACACTGCACTACAATAACACATTATAATAACATTGCACTACAATAACACATTATAATAACACTGCACTACAATAACACACTATACTGACACTGCACTACAATAACACATTATAATAACACTGCACTACAATAACACATTATACTGACACTGCACTACAATAACATTATAATAACACTGCACTACAATAACACATTATAATAACATTGCACTACAATAACACATTATAATAACACATTATAATAACACTGCACTACAATAACACATTATAATAACACATTATAAAAACACTGCACTACAATAACACACTATACTGACACTGCACTACAATAACACATTATAATAACACTGCACTACAATAACACATTATAATAACACTGCACTACAATAACACTGCACTACAATAACACATTATAATAACATTGCACTACAATAACACATTATAATAACACACTATAATAACACTGCACTACAATAACACATTATAATAACACTGCACTACAATAACACATTATAATAACACTGCACTACAATAACACACTATACTGACACTGCACTACAATAACACATTATAATAACACTGCACTACAATAACACATTATAATAACACTGCACTACAATAACACTGCACTACAATAACACACTATACTGACACTGCACTACAATAACACATTATAATAACACTGCACTACAATAACAAACTATAATAACACTGCACTACAATATCAAACTATAATAACACTGCACTACAATAACACATTATAATAACACTGCACTACAATAACACATTATAATAACACTGCACTACAATAACACATTATAATAACATTGCACTACAATAACACATTATAATAACACATTATAATAACACTGCACTACAATAACACATTATAATAACACTGCACTACAATAACATATTATAATAACACATTATAATAACACTGCACTACAATAACACATTATAATAACACTGCACTACAATAACACACTATACTGACACTGCACTACAATAACACATTATAATAACACTGCACTACAATAACACATTATATTAACATTGCACTACAATAACACATTATAATAACACATTATAATAACACTGCATTACAATAACACATTATAATAACACTGCACTACAATAACACATTATTATAACACTGCACTACAATAACACATTATAATAACACTGCACTACAATAACACATTATACTGACACTGCACTACAATAACACATTGTAATAACACTGCACTACAATAACACATTATAATAACATTGCACTACAATAACACATTATAATAACACATTATAATAACACTGCACTACAATAACACATTATGATAACACTGCACTACAATAACACATTATAATAACACTGCACTACAATAACACATTATAATAACATTGCACTACAATAACACATTATAATAACACATTATAATAACACTGCACTACAATAACACATTATAATAACACTGCACTACAATAACACATTATAATAACACATTATAATAACACTGCACTACAATAACACATTATAATAACACTGCACTACAATAACACACTATAATAACACTGCACTACAATAACACATTATAATAACATTGCACTACAATAACACATTATAATAACACATTATAATAACACTGCACTACAATAACACATTATAATAACACTGCACTACAATAACACACTATAATAACACTGCACTACAATAACACATTATAATAACACTGCACTACAATAACAAACTATAATAACACTGCACTACAATAACACATTATAATAACATTGCACTACAATAACACATTATAATAACACATTATAATAACACTGCACTACAATAACACATTATAATAACACTGCACTACAATAACACATTATAATAACACTGCACTACAATAACACACTATAATAACACTGCACTACAATAACACATTATAATAACATTGCACTACAATAACACACTATACTGACACTGCACTACAATAATACATTATAATGACACTGCACTACAATAACAAACTATAATAACACTGCACTACAATAATACATTATAATAACACTGCACTACAATAACACATTATAATAACATTGCACTACAATAACACATTATAATGACACTGCACTACAATAACAAACTATAATAACACTGCACTACAATAATACATTATAATAACACTGCACTACAATAACACATTATAATAACACATTATAATAACACTGCACTACAATAACACATTGTAATAACACTGCACTACAATAACACATTATAATAACATTGCACTACAATAACACATTATAATAACACATTATAATAACACTGCACTACAATAACACATTATAATAACACTGCACTACAATAACACATTATAATAACACTGCACTACAATAACACATTATAATAACACATTATAATAACACTGCACTACAATAACACACTATAATAACACTGCACTACAATAACACATTATAATAACATTGCACTACAATAACACACTATACTGACACTGCACTACAATAATACATTATAATGACACTGCACTACAATAACAAACTATAATAACACTGCACTACAATAATACATTATAATAACACTGCACTACAATAACACATTATAATAACATTGCACTACAATAATACATTATAATGACACTGCACTACAATAACAAACTATAATAACACTGCACTACAATAATACATTATAATAACACTGCACTACAATAACACATTATAATAACACATTATAATAACACTGCACTACAATAACACATTATAATAACATTGCACTACAATAACACATTATAATGACACATTATAATAACACTGCACTACAATAACACATTATAATAACACTGCACTACAATAACACATTATAATAACACATTATAATAACACTGCACTACAATAACACACTATACTGACACTGCACTACAATAACACATTATAATAACACTGCACTACAATAACACATTATAATAACACTACACTACAATAACACATCATAATAACACATTATAATAACACTGCACTACAATAACACATTATACTGACACTGCACTACAATAACACATTATAATAACACTGCACTACAATAACACATTATAATAACACTGCACTACAATAACACATTATAATAACCTTGCACCACAATAACACATTATAATAACATTGCACTACAATAACACATTATAATAACACTGCACTACAATAACACATTATAATAACACTGCACTACAATAACACATTATAATAACACTGCACTACAATAACACATTATAATAACACTGCACTACAATAACACATTATTATAACACTGCACTACAATAACAAACTATAATAACACTGCACTACAATAATACATTATAATAACACTGCACTACAATAACAAACTATAATAACACTGCACTACAATAACACATTATAATAACACTGCACTACAATAACACATTATACTGACACTGTACTACAATAACACATTATAATAACATTGCACTACAATAACACATTATAATAACACATTATAATAACACTGCACTACAATAACACATTATAATAACACTGCACTACAATAACACATTATAATAACACTGCACTACAATAACAAACTATAATAACACTGCACTACAATAACAAACTATAATAACACTGCACTACAATAACACATTATAATAACACTGCACTACAATAACACATTATAATAACACTGCACTACAATAACACATTATAATAACACTGCACTACAATAACACATTATAATAACACTGCACTACAATAACACATTATAATAACACATTATAATAACACTGCACTACAATAACACATTATAAAAACACTGCACTACAATAACACACTATACTGACACTGCACTACAATAACACATTATAATAACACTGCACTACAATAACACTGCACTACAATAACACATTATAATAACATTGCACTACAATAACACATTATAATAACACATTATAATAACACTGCACTACAATAACACATTATAATAACACTGCACTACAATAACACAATATAATAACACATTATAATAACACTGCACTACAATAACACTGCACTACAATAACACATTATAATAACATTGCACTACAATAACACACTACAATAACACTGCACTACAATAACACACTATACTGACACTGCACTACAATAACACATTATAATAACACTGCACTACAATAACAAACTATAATAACACTGCACTACAATATCAAACTATAATAACACTGCACTACAATAACACATTATAATAACACTGCACTACAATAACACATTATAATAACACTGCACTACAATAACACATTATACTGACACTGCACTACAATAACACACTATAATAACACTGCACTACAATAACACACTATACTGACACTGCACTACAATAACATTATAATAACACTGCACTACAATAACACATTATAATAACACTGCACTACAATAACACATTATAATAACATTGCACTACAATAACACATTATAATAACACATTATAATAACACTGCACTACAATAACACATTATAATAACACTGCACTACAATAACATATTATAATAACACATTATAATAACACTGCACTACAATAACACATTATAATAACACTGCACTACAATAACACACTATACTGACACTGCACTACAATAACACATTATAATAACACTGCACTACAATAACACATTATATTAACATTGCACTACAATAACACATTATACTGACACTGCACTACAATAAAACATTATAATAACATTGCACTACAATAACACATTATAATAACACATTATAATAACACTGCACTACAATAACACATTATAATAACACTGCACTACAATAACATTATAATAACACTGCACTACAATAACACATTATAATAACACTGCACTACAATAACACATTATAATAACACTGCACTACAATAACACATTATAATAACATTGCACTACAATAACACATTATAATAACACATTATAATAACACTGCACTACAATAACACATTATAATAACACTGCACTACAATAACACATTATAATAACACATTATAATAACACTGCACTACAATAACACATTATAATAACATTGCACTACAATAACACACTATACTGACACTGCACTACAATAATACATTATAATACCACTGCACTACAATAACAAGCTATAATAACATTGCACTACAATAATACATTATAATAACACTGCACTACAATAACAAACTATAATAACACTGCACTACAATAACACATTATAATAACACTGCACTACAATAACACATTATACAAACATTGCACTACAATAACACATTATAATAACACACTATACTGACACTGCACTACAATAACACATTATAATAACACTGCACTACAATAACACATTATAATAACACTGCACTACAATAACACATTATAATAACACTGCACTACAATAACACATTATAATAACACTACACTACAATAACACATTATAATAACACTGCACTACAATAACACATTATAATAACACTGCACTACAATAACAAACTATAATAACACTGCACTACAATAACACATTATAATAACACTACACTACAATAACACATTATAATAACACTGCACTACAATAACACATTATAATAACACTGCACTACAATAACACATTATACTGACACTGCACTACAATAACATTATATTAACACTGCACTACAATAACACATTATAATAACATTGCACTACAATAACACATTATAATAACACATTATAATAACACTGCACTACAATAACACATTATAATAACACTGCACTACAATAACACACTATACTGACACTGCACTACAATAACACATTATAATAACACTGCACTACAATAACACTGCACTACAATAACACATTATAATAACATTGCACTACAATAACACACTATAATAACACTGCACTACAATAACACATTATAATAACACTGCACTACAATAACACACTATAATAACACTGCACTACAATAACACATTATTGTAACACTGCACTACAATAACAAACTATAATAACACTGCACTACAATAACAAACTATAATAACACTGCACTACAATAACACATTATTATAACACTGCACTACAATAACAAACTATAATAACACTGCACTACAATAACAAACTATAATAACACTGCACTACAATAACACATTATAATAACACTGCACTACAATAACACATTATAATAACACTGCGCTACAATAACACATTATAATAACACTGCACTACAATAACACATTATAATAACACTGCACTACAATAACACACTATACTGACACTGCACTACAATAACACATTATTATAACACTGCACTACAATAACACACTATACTGACACTGCACTACAATAACACATTATAATAACACTGCACTACAATAACAAACTATAATAACACTGCACTACAATAACACATTATTATAACACTGCACTACAATAACAAACTATAATAACACTGCACTACAATAACACACTATAATAACACTGCACTACAATAACACATTATAATAACACTGCACTACAATAACACATTATAATAACACTGCACTACAATAACACATTATAATAACACTGCACTACAATAACACATTATAATAACACTGCACTACAATAACACACTATACTGACACTGCACTACAATAACACATTATAATAACACTGCACTACAATAACAAACTATAATAACACTGCACTACAATAACACATTATAATAACACTGCACTACAATAACACATTATAATAACACTGCACTACAATAACACATTATAATAACACTGCACTACAATAACACATTATAATAACACTGCACTACAATAACACATTATAATAACACTGCACTACAATAACACATTATAATAACACTGCACTACAATAACACACTATACTGACACTGCACTACAATAACACATTATAATAACACTGCACTACAATAACAAACTATAATAACACTGCACTACAATAACACATTATAATAACACTGCACTACAATAACACATTATAATAACACTGCACTACAATAACACATTATAATAACACTGCACTACAATAACACATTATAATAACATTGCACTACAATAACACATTATAATAACACTGCACTACAATAACACATTATAATAACACTGCACTACAATAACACACTATAATAACACTGCGCTACAATAACACATTATAATAACACTGCACTACAATAACACATTATAATAACACTGCACTACAATAACACACTATAATGACACTGCACTACAATAACACATTATAATAACACTGCACTACAATAACACATTATAATAACACTGCACTACAATAACACACTATAATAACACTGCGCTACAATAACACATTATAATAACACTGCACTACAATAACACATTATAATAACACTGCACTACAATAACACATTATAATAACACTGCACTACAATAACACACTATAATAACACTGCAGTAAAATAACACATTATAATAACACTGCACTACAATAACACATTATAATAACACTGCACTACAATAACATTATAATAACACTGCACTACAATAACACATTATAATAACATTGCACTACAATAACACATTATAATAACACTGCACTACAATAACACATTATACTGACACTGCACTACAATAACACATTATAATAACACTGCACTACAATAACAAACTATAATAACACTGCACTACAATAACACATTATAATAACACTGCACTACAATAACGCATTATAATAACACTGCACTACAATAACACATTATAATAACATTGCACTACAATAACACATTATAATAACACTGCACTACAATAACATGCTATACTGACACTGCACTACAATAACAAACTATAATAACACTGCACTACAATAACACATTATAATAACACTGCACTACAATAACACATTATAATAACACTGCACTACAATAACACATTATAATAACACTGCACTACAATAACACATTATAGTAACACTGCACTACAATAACACATTATAATAACATTGCACTACAATAACACATTATAATAACACTGCACTACAATAACACATTATACTGACACTGCACTACAATAACACATTATAATAACACATTATAATAACATTGCACTACAATAACACATTATAATAACACATTATAATAACACTGCACTACAATAACATTATAATAACACTGCACTACAATAACACATTATAATAACACTGCACTACAATAACACATTATAATAACACTGCACTACAATAACACATTATAATAACACTGCACTACAATAACACATTATAATAACATTGCACTACAATAACACATTATAATAACATTGCACTACAATAACACATTATAATAACACTGCACTACAATAACACATTATAATAACACTGCACTACAATAACACATTATAATAACATTGCACTACAATAACACATTATAATAACACTGCACTACAATAACACATTATAATAACACTGCACTACAATAACACATTATAATAACATTGCACTACAATAACACATTATAATAACACTGCACTACAATAACACATTATAATAACACTGCACTACAATAACACATTATAATAACACTGCACTACAATAACACATTATAATAACATTGCACCACAATAACACATTATAATAACATTGCACCACAATAACACATTATAATAACACTGCACTACAATAACACACTATACTGACACTGCACTACAATAACACATTATTATAACACTGCACTACAATAACACATTATAATAACACTGCACTACAATAACACATTATAATAACATTGCACTACAATAACACATTATAATAACACTGCACTACAATAACACATTATAATAACACTGCACTACAATAACACATTATAATAACACTGCACTACAATAACACATTATAATAACATTGCACCACAATAACACATTATAATAACATTGCACCACAATAACACATTATAATAACATTGCACTACAATAACACATTATAATAACACTGCACTACAATAACACATTATAATAACATTGCACTACAATAACACATTATAATAACACTGCACTACAATAACACATTATAATAACACTGCACTACAATAACACATTATAATAACACTGCACTACAATAACACATTATAATAACACTGCACTACAATAACACATTATAATAACACTGCACTACAATAACACATTATAATAACACTGCACTACAATAACACATTATAATAACATTGCACCACAATAACACATTATAATAACACTGCACTACAATAACACATTATAATAACACTGCACTACAATAACACATTATAATAACACTGCACTACAATAACACATTATAATAACACTGCACTACAATAACACATTATAATAACACTGCACTACAATAACACATTATAATAACATTGCACCACAATAACACATTATAATAACATTGCACCACAATAACACATTATAATAACACTGCACTACAATAACACACTATACTGACACTGCACTACAATAACACATTATTATAACACTGCACTACAATAACACATTATAATAACACTGCACTACAATAACACATTATAATAACATTGCACTACAATAACACATTATAATAACACTGCACTACAATAACACATTATAATAACACTGCACTACAATAACACATTATAATAACATTGCACCACAATAACACATTATAATAACATTGCACCACAATAACACATTATAATAACATTGCACTACAATAACACATTATAATAACACTGCACTACAATAACACATTATAATAACATTGCACTACAATAACACATTATAATAACACTGCACTACAATAACACACTATACTGACACTGCACTACAATAACACATTATAATAACACTGCACTACAATAACACATTATAATAACACTGCACTACAATAACACATTATAATAACACTGCACTACAATAACACATTATAATAACATTGCACCACAATAACACATTATAATAACATTGCACCACAATAACACATTATAATAACACTGCACTACAATAACACACTATACTGACACTGCACTACAATAACACATTATTATAACACTGCACTACAATAACACATTATAATAACACTGCACTACAATAACACATTATAATAACATTGCACTACAATAACACATTATAATAACACTGCACTACAATAACACATTATAATAACACTGCACTACAATAACACATTATAATAACATTGCACCACAATAACACATTATAATAACATTGCACCACAATAACACATTATAATAACATTGCACTACAATAACACATTATAATAACACTGCACTACAATAACACATTATAATAACATTGCACTACAATAACACATTATAATAACACTGCACTACAATAACACATTATAATAACACTGCACTACAATAACACATTATAATAACACTGCACTACAATAACACATTATAATAACACTGCACTACAATAACACATTATAATAACACTGCAGTACAATAATACATTATAATAACACTGCACTACAATAACAAACTATAATAACACTGCACTACAATAACACATTATAATAACATTGCACTACAATAACACATTATAATAACATTGCACTACAATAACACATTATAATAACACTGCACTACAATAACACACTATACTGACACTGCACTACAATAACAAACTATAATAACACTGCACTACAATAACACATTATAATAACACTGCACTACAATAACACATTATACTGACACTGCACTACAATAACACATTATAATAACATTGCACTACAATAACACGTTATAATAACACATTATAATAACACTGCACTACAATAACACATTATAATAACACTGCACTACAATAACATTATAATAACACTGCACTACAATAACACATTATAATAACATTGCACTACAATAACACATTATAATAACACATTATAATAACACTGCACTACAATAACACATTATAATAACACTGCACTACAATAACACACTATACTGACACTGCACTACAATAACACATTATAATAACATTGCACTACAATAACACATTATAATAACACATTATATTAACACTGCACTACAAAACACATTATAATAACACTGCACTACAATAACACAATATAATTACACTGCACTACAATAACACATTATAATAACATTGCACTACAATAACACATTATAATAACACATTATAATAACACTGCACTACAATAACACATTATAATAACACTGCACTACAATAACACATTATAATAACACTGCACTACAATAACACATTATAATAACACTGCACTACAATAACAAACTATAATAACACTGCACTACAATAACACATTATAATAACACTGCACTACAATAACACATTATACTGACACTGCACTACAATAACACATTGTAATAACACTGCACTACAATAACACATTATAATAACATTGCACTACAATAACACATTATAATAACACATTATAATAACACTGCACTACAATAACACATTATAATAACACTGCACTACAATAACACATTATAATAACATTGCACTACAATAACACATTATAATAACATTGCACTACAATAACACATTATAATAACACTGCACTACAATAACACACTATACTGACACTGCACTACAATAACACATTATTATAACACTGCACTACAATAACACATTATAATAACACTGCACTACAATAACACATTATAATAACATTGCACTACAATAACACATTATAATAACACTGCACTACAATAACACATTGTAATAACACTGCACTACAATAACACATTATAATAACACTGCACTACAATAACACATTATAATAACATTGCACCACAATAACACATTATAATAACATTGCACCACAATAACACATTATAATAACACTGCACTACAATAACACATTATAATAACATTGCACTACAATAACACATTATAATAACACTGCACTACAATAACACATTATAATAACACTGCACTACAATAACACATTATAATAACACTGCAGTACAATAATACATTATAATAACACTGCACTACAATAACAAACTATAATAACACTGCACTACAATAACACATTATAATAACATTGCACTACAATAACACATTATAATAACACTGCACTACAATAACACATTATAATAACACTGCACTACAATAACACATTATAATAACACTGCACTACAATAACACATAATAACACTGCACTACAATAACACATTATAATAACACTGCACTACAATAATACATTATAATAACACTGCACTACAATAACACATTATAATAACACTGCACTACAATAACACATTATAATAACATTGCACTACAATAACACATTATAATAACACTGCACTACAATAACACATTATAATAACACTGCACTACAATAACACATTATAATAACACTGCACTACAATAACACATAATAACACTGCACTACAATAACACATTATAATAACACTGCACTACAATAACACTTTATAATAACACTGCACTACAATAACACATTGTAATAACACTGCACTACAATAACACATTATAATAACACTGCACTACAATAACACACTATAATAACACTGCACTACAATAACACATTATAATAACATTGCACTACAATAACACATTATAATAACACTGCACTACAATAACACATTATAATAACACTGCACTACAATAACACACTATAATAACACTGCACTACAATAACACATTATAATAACATTGCACTACAATAACACACTATACTGACACTGCACTACAATCATACATTATTATAACACTGCACTACAATAACAAACTATAATAACACTGCACTACAATAATACATTATAATAACACTGCACTACAATAACACACTATAATAACACTGCACTACAATAACACATTATAATAACACTGAACTACAATAACAAACTATAATAACACTGCACTACAATAACACATTATAATAACACTGCACTACAATAACACATTATACTGACACTGCACTACAATAACACATTGTAATAACACTGCACTACAATAACACATTATAATAACATTGCACTACAATAACACATTATAATAACACATTATAATAACACTGCACTACAATAACACATTATAATAACACTGCACTACAATAACACATTATAATAACACATTATAATAACACTGCACTACAATAACACACTATAATAACACTGCACTACAATAACACATTATAATAACATTGCACTACAATAACACACTATACTGACACTGCACTACAATAATACATTATAATGACACTGCACTACAATAACAAACTATAATAACACTGCACTACAATAATACATTATAATAACACTGCACTACAATAACAAACTATAATAACACTGCACTACAATAATACATTATAATAACACTGCACTACAATAACACATTATAATAACACATTATAATAACACTGCACTACAATAACACACTATACTGACACTGCACTACAATAACACATTATAATAACACTGCACTACAATAACACATTATAATAACATTGCACTACAATAACACATTATAATGACACATTATAATAACACTGCACTACAATAACACATTATAATAACACTGCACTACAATAACATATTATAATAACACATTATAATAACACTGCACTACAATAACACATTATAATAACACTGCACTACAATAACACACTATACTGACACTGCACTACAATAACACATTATAATAACACTGCACTACAATAACACATTATATTAACATTGCACTACAATAACACATTATACTGACACTGCACTACAATAACACATTATAATAACATTGCACTACAATAACACATTATAATAACACATTATAATAACACTGCACTACAATAACACATTATAATAACACTGCACTACAATAACATTATAATAACACTGCACTACAATAACACATTATAATAACACTGCACTACAATAACACATTATAATAACACTGCACTACAATAACACATTATAATAACATTGCACTACAATAACACATTATAATAACACATTATAATAACACTGCACTACAATAACACATTATAATAACACTGCACTACAATAACACATTATAATAACACATTATAATAACACTGCACTACAATAACACATTATAATAACACTGCACTACAATAACACACTATAATAACATTGCACTACAATAACACATTATAATAACACATTATAATAACACTGCACTACAATAACACATTATAATAACACTGCACTACAATAACACATTATAATAACACTGCACTACAATAACACATTATAATAACATTGCACTACAATAACACACTATACTGACACTGCACTACAATAATACATTATAATAACACTGCACTACAATAACAAACTATAATAACACTGCACTACAATAATACATTATAATAACACTGCACTACAATAACAAACTATAATAACACTGCACTACAATAATACATTATAATAACACTGCACTACAATAACACATTATAATAACACTGCACTACAATAACACACTATAATAACATTGCACTACAATAACACATTATAATAACACATTATAATAACACTGCACTACAATAACACATTATAATAACACTGCACTACAATAACACACTATAATAACACTGCACTACAATAACACATTATAATAACATTGCACTACAATAACACATTATAATAACACTGCACTACAATAACAAACTATAATAACACTGCACTACAATAATACATTATAATAACACTGCACTACAATAACAAACTATAATAACACTGCACTACAATAACACATTATAATAACACTGCACTACAATAACAAACTATAATAACACTGCACTACAATAACACATTATAATAACACTGCACTACAATAACAAACTATAATAACACTGCACTACAATAACACATTATAATAACATTGCACTACAATAACACACTATACTGACACTGCACTACAATAATACATTATAATGACACTGCACTACAATAACAAACTATAATAACACTGCACTACAATAATACATTATAATAACACTGCACTACAATAACAAACTATAATAACACTGCACTACAATAATACATTATAATAACACTGCACTACAATAACACATTATAATAACACATTATAATAACACTGCACTACAATAACACACTATACTGACACTGCACTACAATAACACATTATAATAACACTGCACTACAATAACACATTATAATAACATTGCACTACAATAACACATTATAATGACACATTATAATAACACTGCACTACAATAACACTGCACTACAATAACACATTATAATAACACATTATAATAACACTGCACTACAATAACACACTATACTGACACTGCACTACAATAACACATTATAATAACACATTATAATAACACTGCACTACAATAACACATTATAATAACACTGCACTACAATAACACATTATAATAACACATTATAATAACACTGCACTACAATAACACATTATACTGACACTGCACTACAATAACACATTATAATAACACTGCACTACAATAACACATTATAATAACACTGCACTACAATAACACATTATAATAACATTGCACCACAATAACACATTATAATAACATTGCACTACAATAACACATTATAATAACACTGCACTACAATAACACATTATAATAACACTGCACTACAATAACACATTATAATAACACTGCACTACAATAACACATTATAATAACACTGCAGTACAATAATACATTATAATAACACTGCACTACAATAACAAACTATAATAACACTGCACTACAATAACACATTATAATAACATTGCACTACAATAACACATTATAATAACATTGCACTACAATAACACATTATAATAACACTGCACTACAATAACACACTATACTGACACTGCACTACAATAACAAACTATAATAACACTGCACTACAATAACACATTATAATAACACTGCACTACAATAACACATTATACTGACACTGCACTACAATAACACATTATAATAACATTGCACTACAATAACACATTATAATAACACATTATAATAACACTGCACTACAATAACACATTATAATAGCACTGCACTACAATAACATTATAATAACACTGCACTACAATAACACATTATAATAACATTGCACTACAATAACACATTATAATAACACATTATAATAACACTGCACTACAATAACACACTATACTGACACTGCACTACAATAACACATTATAATAACATTGCACTACAATAACACATTATAATAACACATTATATTAACACTGCACTACAATAACACATTATAATAACACTGCACTACAATAACACAATATAATTACACTGAACTACAATAACACATTATAATAACATTGCACTACAATAACACATTATAATAACACATTATAATAACACTGCACTACAATAACACATTATAATAACACTGCACTACAATAACACATTATAATAACACTGCACTACAATAACAAACTATAATAACACTGCACTACAATAACACATTATAATAACACTGCACTACAATAACACATTATACTGACACTGCACTACAATAACACATTGTAATAACACTGCACTACAATAACACATTATAATAACATTGCACTACAATAACACATTATAATAACACATTATAATAACACTGCACTACAATAACACATTATAATAACACATTATAATAACACTGCACTACAATAACACATTATAATAACACTGCACTACAATAACACATTATAATAACACTGCACTACAATAACACATTATAATAACACATTATAATAACACTGCACTACAATAACACATTATACTGACACTGCACTACAATAACACATTATAATAACACTGCACTACAATAACACATTATAATAACACTGCACTACAATAACACATTATAATAACATTGCACTACAATAATACATTATAATAACACTGCAGTACAATAATGCATTATAATAACACTGCACTACAATAACAAACTATAATAACACTGCACTACAATAACACATTATAATAACATTGCACTACAATAACACATTATAATAACATTGCACTACAATAACACATTATAATAACACTGCACTACAATAACACATTATAATAACACTGCACTACAATAATACATTATAATAACACTGCACCACAATAACACATTATAATAACATTGCACTACAATAACACATTATAATAACATTGCACTACAATAACACATTATAATAACACTGCACTACAATAACACATTATAATAACACTGCACTACAATAACACATTATAATAACACTGCACTACAATAACACATTATACTGACACTGCACTACAATAACACATTATAATAACACTGCACTACAATAACACATTATAATAACACTGCACTACAATAACACATTATACTGACACTGCACTACAATAACACACTATAATAACACTGCGCTACAATAACACATTATAATAACACTGCACTACAATAACACATTATAATAACACTGCACTACAATAACACACTATAATAACACTGCAGTAAAATAACACATTATAATAACATTGCACTACAATAACACATTATAATATCACTGCACTACAATAACACATTATAATAACACTGCACTACAATAACACACTATAATAACACTGCACTACAATAACACATTATAATAACACTGCACTACAATAACACACTATAATAACATTGCACTACAATAACAAACTATAATAACACTGCACTACAATAACAAACTATAATAACACTGCACTACAATAACACATTATAATAACACTGCACTACAATAACACATTATACTGACACTGCACTACAATAACACATTATAATAACACTGCACTACAATAACACATTATAATAACACTGCACTACAATAACAAACTATAATAACACTGCACTACAATAACACATTATAATAACACTGCACTACAATAACACATTATACTGACACTGCACTACAATAACACACTATACTGACACTGCACTACAATAACATTATAATAACACTGCACTACAATAACACATTATAATAACATTGCACTACAATAACACATTATAATAACACTGCACTACAATAACACATTATACTGACACTGCACTACAATAACACATTATAATAACACTGCACTACAATAACAAACTATAATAACACTGCACTACAATAACACATTATAATAACACTGCACTACAATAACACATTATAATAACACTGCACTACAATAACACATTATAATAACATTGCACTACAATAACACATTATAATAACACTGCACTACAATAACAAACTATAATAACACTGCACTACAATAACACATTATAATAACATTGCACTACAATAACACACTATACTGACACTGCACTACAATAACACATTATAATAACACTGCACTACAATAACACATTATAATAACACATTATAATAACACTGCACTACAATAACACACTATACTGACACTGCACTACAATAACACATTATAATAACACTGCACTACAATAACACATTATAATAACACTGCACTACAATAACACATTATAATAACACATTATAATAACACTGCACTACAATAACACATTATACTGACACTGCACTACAATAACACATTATAATAACACTGCACTACAATAACACATTATAATAACACTGCACTACAATAACACATTATAATAACACTGCACTACAATAACACATTATAATAACACTGCACTACAATAACACATTATAATAACACTGCACTACAATAACACATTATAATAACATTGCACCACAATAACACATTATAATAACATTGCACTACAAAAACACATTATAATAACACTGCACTACAATAACACATTATAATAACACTGCACTACAATAACACATTATAATAACACTGCAGTACAATAATACATTATAATAACACTGCACTACAATAACAAACTATAATAACACTGCACTACAATAACACATTATAATAACATTGCACTACAATAACACATTATAATAACATTGCACTACAATAACACATTATAATAACACTGCACTACAATAACACACTATACTGACACTGCACTACAATAACAAACTATAATAACACTGCACTACAATAACACATTATAATAACACTGCACTACAATAACACATTATACTGACACTGCACTACAATAACACATTATAATAACATTGCACTACAATAACACATTATAATAACACATTATAATAACACTGCACTACAATAACACATTATAATAGCACTGCACTACAATAACATTATAATAACACTGCACTACAATAACACATTATAATAACATTGCACTACAATAACACATTATAATAACACATTATAATAACACTGCACTACAATAACACATTATAATAACACTGCACTACAATAACACACTATACTGACACTGCACTACAATAACACATTATAATAACATTGCACTACAATAACACATTATAATAACACATTATATTAACACTGCACTACAATAACACATTATAATAACACTGCACTACAATAACACAATATAATTACACTGAACTACAATAACACATTATAATAACATTGCACTACAATAACACATTATAATAACACATTATAATAACACTGCACTACAATAACACATTATAATAACACTGCACTACAATAACACATTATAATAACACTGCACTACAATAACAAACTATAATAACACATTATAATAACACTGCACTACAATAACACATTATACTGACACTGCACTACAATAACACATTATAATAACACTGCACTACAATAACACATTATAATAACACTGCACTACAATAACACATTATAATAACATTGCACTACAATAATACATTATAATAACACTGCAGTACAATAATACATTATAATAACACTGCACTACAATAACAAACTATAATAACACTGCACTACAATAACACATTATAATAACATTGCACTACAATAACACATTATAATAACACTGCACTACAATAACACATTATAATAACACTGCACTACAATAACACATTATAATAACACTGCACTACAATAATACATTATAATAACACTGCACCACAATAACACATTATAATAACATTGCACTACAATAACACATTATAATAACACATTATAATAACACTGCACTACAATAACACATTATTATAACACTGCACTACAATAACAAACTATAATAACACTGCACTACAATAACACATTATAATAACACTGCACTACAATAACACATTCTACTGACACTGCACTACAATAACACACTATAATAACACTGCACTACAATAACACATTATAATAACACTGCACTACAATAACACATTATACTGACACTGCACTACAATAACACATTATACTGACACTGCACTACAATAACACATTATAATAACACTGCACTACAATAACACACTATAATAACACTGCGCTACAATAACACATTATAATAACACTGCACTACAATAACACATTATAATAACACTGCACTACAATAACACATTATAATAACACTGCACTACAATAACACACTATAATGCCACTGCACTACAATAACACATTATAATAACACTGCACTACAATAACACATTATAATAACACTGCACTACAACAACACATTATAATAACACTGCACTACAATAACACATTATAATAACATTGCACCACAATAACACATTATAATAACATTGCACTACAATAACACATTATAATAACACTGCACTACAATAACACATTATAATAACATTGCACTACAATAACACATTATAATAACACTGCACTACAATAACACATTATAATAACACTGCACTACAATAACACATTATAATAACACTGCACTACAATAACACATTATAATAACACTGCACTACAATAACACATTATAATAACACTGCAGTACAATAATACATTATAATAACACTGCACTACAATAACACATTATAATAACACTGCACTACAATAACACATTATAATAACACTGCACTACAATAACACATAATAACACTGCACTACAATAACACATTATAATAACACTGCACTACAATAATACATTATAATAACACTGCACTACAATAACAAACTATAATAACACTGCACTACAATAACACATTATAATAACATTGCACTACAATAACACTTTATAATAACACTGCACTACAATAACACATTGTAATAACACTGCACTACAATAACACATTATAATAACACTGCACTACAATAACACACTATAATAACACTGCACTACAATAACACATTATAATAACATTGCACTACAATAACACATTATAATAACACTGCACTACAATAACACATTATAATAACACTGCACTACAATAACACACTATAATAACACTGCACTACAATAACACATTATAATAACATTGCACTACAATAACACACTATACTGACACTGCACTACAATAATACATTATTATAACACTGCACTACAATAACAAACTATAATAACACTGCACTACAATAATACATTATAATAACACTGCACTACAATAACAAACTATAATAACACTGCACTACAATAATACATTATAATAACACTGCACTACAATAACAAACTATAATAACACTGCACTACAATAATACATTATAATAACACTGCACTACAATAACACATTATAATAACACTGCACTACAATAACACATTATAATAACACTGCAGTACAATAATACATTATAATAACACTGCACTACAATAACACATTATAATAACACTGCACTACAATAACACATTATAATAACACTGCACTACAATAACACATAATAACACTGCACTACAATAACACATTATAATAACACTGCACTACAATAATACATTATAATAACACTGCACTACAATAACAAACTATAATAACACTGCACTACAATAACACATTATAATAACATTGCACTACAATAACACTTTATAATAACACTGCACTACAATAACACATTGTAATAACACTGCACTACAATAACACATTATAATAACACTGCACTACAATAACACACTATAATAACACTGCACTACAATAACACATTATAATAACATTGCACTACAATAACACATTATAATAACACTGCACTACAATAACACATTATAATAACACTGCACTACAATAACACACTATAATAACACTGCACTACAATAACACATTATAATAACATTGCACTACAATAACACACTATACTGACACTGCACTACAATAATACATTATTATAACACTGCACTACAATAATACATTATAATAACATTGCACTACAATAACGAACTATAATAACACTGCACTACAATAATACATTATAATAACACTGCACTACAATAACACACTATAATAACACTGCACTACAATAACACATTATAATAACACTGCACTACAATAACAAACTATAATAACACTGCACTACAATAACACATTATAATAACACTGCACTACAATAACACATTATACTGACACTGCACTACAATAACACATTGTAATAACACTGCACTACAATAACACATTATAATAACATTGCACTACAATAACACATTATAATAACACATTATAATAACACTGCACTACAATAACACATTATAATAACACTGCACTACAATAACACATTATAATAACACTGCACTACAATAACACATTATAATAACACATTATAATAACACTGCACTACAATAACACACTATAATAACACTGCACTACAATAACACATTATAATAACATTGCACTACAATAACACACTATACTGACACTGCACTACAATAATACATTATAATGACACTGCACTACAATAACAAACTATAATAACACTGCACTACAATAATACATTATAATAACACTGCACTACAATAACAAACTATAATAACACTGCACTACAATAATACATTATAATAACACTGCACTACAATAACACATTATAATAACACTGCACTACAATAACACACTATAATGCCACTGCACTACAATAACACATTATAATAACACTGCACTACAATAACACATTATAATAACACTGCACTACAACAACACATTATAATAACACTGCACTACAATAACACATTATAATAACATTGCACCACAATAACACATTATAATAACATTGCACTACAATAACACATTATAATAACACTGCACTACAATAACACATTATAATAACATTGCACTACAATAACACATTATAATAACACTGCACTACAATAACACATTATAATAACACTGCACTACAATAACACATTATAATAACACTGCACTACAATAACACATTATAATAACACTGCACTACAATAACACATTATAATAACACTGCAGTACAATAATACATTATAATAACACTGCACTACAATAACACATTATAATAACACTGCACTACAATAACACATTATAATAACACTGCACTACAATAACACATAATAACACTGCACTACAATAACACATTATAATAACACTGCACTACAATAATACATTATAATAACACTGCACTACAATAACAAACTATAATAACACTGCACTACAATAACACATTATAATAACATTGCACTACAATAACACTTTATAATAACACTGCACTACAATAACACATTGTAATAACACTGCACTACAATAACACATTATAATAACACTGCACTACAATAACACACTATAATAACACTGCACTACAATAACACATTATAATAACATTGCACTACAATAACACATTATAATAACACTGCACTACAATAACACATTATAATAACACTGCACTACAATAACACACTATAATAACACTGCACTACAATAACACATTATAATAACATTGCACTACAATAACACACTATACTGACACTGCACTACAATAATACATTATTATAACACTGCACTACAATAATACATTATAATAACATTGCACTACAATAACGAACTATAATAACACTGCACTACAATAATACATTATAATAACACTGCACTACAATAACACACTATAATAACACTGCACTACAATAACACATTATAATAACACTGCACTACAATAACAAACTATAATAACACTGCACTACAATAACACATTATAATAACACTGCACTACAATAACACATTATACTGACACTGCACTACAATAACACATTGTAATAACACTGCACTACAATAACACATTATAATAACATTGCACTACAATAACACATTATAATAACACATTATAATAACACTGCACTACAATAACACATTATAATAACACTGCACTACAATAACACATTATAATAACACTGCACTACAATAACACATTATAATAACACATTATAATAACACTGCACTACAATAACACACTATAATAACACTGCACTACAATAACACATTATAATAACATTGCACTACAATAACACACTATACTGACACTGCACTACAATAATACATTATAATGACACTGCACTACAATAACAAACTATAATAACACTGCACTACAATAATACATTATAATAACACTGCACTACAATAACAAACTATAATAACACTGCACTACAATAACACACTATAATAACACTGCACTACAATAACACATTATAATAACATTGCACTACAATAACACACTATACTGACACTGCACTACAATAATACATTATTATAACACTGCACTACAATAACAAACTATAATAACACTGCACTACAATAATACATTATAATAACACTGCACTACAATAACAAACTATAATAACACTGCACTACAATAATACATTATAATAACACTGCACTACAATAACAAACTATAATAACACTGCACTACAATAATACATTATAATAACACTGCACTACAATAACACATTATAATAACACTGCACTACAATAACACATTATAATAACACTGCAGTACAATAATACATTATAATAACACTGCACTACAATAACACATTATAATAACACTGCACTACAATAACACATTATAATAACACTGCACTACAATAACACATAATAACACTGCACTACAATAACACATTATAATAACACTGCACTACAATAATACATTATAATAACACTGCACTACAATAACAAACTATAATAACACTGCACTACAATAACACATTATAATAACATTGCACTACAATAACACTTTATAATAACACTGCACTACAATAACACATTGTAATAACACTGCACTACAATAACACATTATAATAACACTGCACTACAATAACACACTATAATAACACTGCACTACAATAACACATTATAATAACATTGCACTACAATAACACATTATAATAACACTGCACTACAATAACACATTATAATAACACTGCACTACAATAACACACTATAATAACACTGCACTACAATAACACATTATAATAACATTGCACTACAATAACACACTATACTGACACTGCACTACAATAATACATTATTATAACACTGCACTACAATAATACATTATAATAACATTGCACTACAATAACGAACTATAATAACACTGCACTACAATAATACATTATAATAACACTGCACTACAATAACACACTATAATAACACTGCACTACAATAACACATTATAATAACACTGCACTACAATAACAAACTATAATAACACTGCACTACAATAACACATTATAATAACACTGCACTACAATAACACATTATACTGACACTGCACTACAATAACACATTGTAATAACACTGCACTACAATAACACATTATAATAACATTGCACTACAATAACACATTATAATAACACATTATAATAACACTGCACTACAATAACACATTATAATAACACTGCACTACAATAACACATTATAATAACACTGCACTACAATAACACATTATAATAACACATTATAATAACACTGCACTACAATAACACACTATAATAACACTGCACTACAATAACACATTATAATAACATTGCACTACAATAACACACTATACTGACACTGCACTACAATAATACATTATAATGACACTGCACTACAATAACAAACTATAATAACACTGCACTACAATAATACATTATAATAACACTGCACTACAATAACAAACTATAATAACACTGCACTACAATAATACATTATAATAACACTGCACTACAATAACACATTATAATAACACATTATAATAACACTGCACTACAATAACACACTATACTGACACTGCACTACAATAACACATTATAATAACACTGCACTACAATAACACATTATAATAACATTGCACTACAATAACACATTATAATGACACATTATAATAACGCTGCACTACAATAACACATTATAATAACACATTATAATAACACTGCACTACAATAACACACTATACTGACACTGCACTACAATAACACATTATAATAACACTGCACTACAATAACACATTATAATAACACTGCACTACAATAACACATTATAATAACACATTATAATAACACTGCACTACAATAACACATTATACTGACACTGCACTACAATAACACATTATAATAACACTGCACTACAATAACACATTATAATAACACTGCACTACAATAACACATTATAATAACATTGCACTACAATAACACATTATAATAACACTGCACTACAATAACACATTATAATAACACTGCACTACAATAACACATTATAATAACACTGTACTACAATAACACATTATAATAACACTGCACTACAATAACACACTATACTGACACTGCACTACAATAACACATTATAATAACACTGCACTACAATAACACATTATAATAACATTGCACTACAATAACACATTATAATAACACTGCACTACAATAACACACTATACTGACACTGCACTACAATAACACATTATAATAACACTGCACTACAATAACACATTATACTGACACTGCACTACAATAACATTATAATAACACTGCACTACAATAACACATTATAATAACATTGCACTACAATAACACATTATAATAACACTGCACTTCAATAACACACTATAATAACACTGCACTACAATAACACACTATAATAACACTGCACTACAATAACACATTATAATAACACTGCACTACAATAACACATTATAATAACACTGCACTACAATAACACATTATAATAACACTGCACTACAATAACACACTATACTTACACTGCACTACAATAACACATTATTATAACACTGCACTACAATAACACACTATACTGACACTGCACTACAATAACACATTATAATAACACTGCACTACAATAACAAACTATAATAACACTGCACTACAATAACACATTATTGTAACACTGCACTACAATAACACATTATTATAACACTGCACTACAATAACAAACTATAATAACACTGCACTACAATAACAAACTATAATAACACTGCACTACAATAACACATTATAATAACACTGCACTACAATAACACATTATAATAACACTGCACTACAATAACACATTATAATAACACTGCACTACAATAACACATTATACTGACACTGCACTACAATAACACATTATAATAACACTGCACTACAATAACACACTATAATAACACTGCGCTACAATAACACATTATAATAACACTGCACTACAATAACACATTATAATAACACTGCACTACAATAACACATTATAATAACACTGCACTACAATAACACATTATAATAACACTGCACTACAATAACACACTATAATAACACTGCGCTACAATAACACATTATAATAACACTGCACTACAATAACACATTATAATAACACTGCACTACAATAACACACTATAATGACACTGCACTACAATAACACATTATAATAACACTGCACAACAATAACACATTATAATAACACTGCACTACAATAACACACTATAATAACACTGCAGTAAAATAACACATTATAATAACACTGCACTACAATAACACATTATAATATCACTGCACTACAATAACACATTATAATAACACTGCACTACAATAACACACTATAATAACACTGCACTACAATAACACATTATAATAACACTGCACTACAATAACACACTATAATAACATTGCACTACAATAACAAACTATAATAACACTGCACTACAATAACAAACTATAATAACACTGCACTACAATAACACATTATAATAACACTGCACTACAATAACACATTATACTGACACTGCACTACAATAACACATTATAATAACACTGCACTACAATAACACATTATAATAACACATTATAATAACACTGCACTACAATAACATTATAATAACACTGCACTACAATAACACATTATAATAACACTGCACTACAATAACACATTATAATAATACTGCACTACAATAACACATTATAATAACACTGCACTACAATAACACACTATACTGACACTGCACTACAATAACACATTATAATAACACTGCACTACAATAACAAACTATAATAACACTGCACTACAATAACACATTATAATAACACTGCACTACAATAACACATTATAATAACACTGCACTACAATAACACATTATAATAACACATTATAATAACACTGCACTACAATAACATTATAATAACACTGCACTACAATAACACATTATAATAACACTGCACTACAATAACACATTATAATAACACTGCACTACAATAACACATTATACTGACACTGCACTACAATAACACATTATAATAACACTGCACTACAATAACACATTATAATAACACATTATAATAACACTGCACTACAATAACATTATAATAACACTGCACTACAATAACACATTATAATAACACTGCACTACAATAACACATTATAATAATACTGCACTACAATAACACATTATAATAACACTGCACTACAATAACACACTATACTGACACTGCACTACAATAACACATTATAATAGCACTGCACTACAATAACAAACTATAATAACACTGCACTACAATAACACATTATAATAACACTGCACTACAATAACACATTATACTGACACTGCACTACAATAACACATTATAATAACACTGCACTACAATAACAAACTATAATAACACTGCACTACAATAACACATTATAATAACACTGCACTACAATAACACATTATAATAACACTGCACTACAATAACACATTATAATAACATTGCACTACAATAACACATTATAGTAACACTGCACTACAATAACACATTATAATAACATTGCACTACAATAACACATTATAATAACACTGCACTACAATAACACATTATAATAACACTGCACTACAATAACATATTATAATAACACTGCACTACAATAACACATTATAATAACATTGCACCACAATAACACATTATAATAACATTGCACCACAATAACACATTATAATAACATTGCACTACAATAACACATTATAATAACACTGCACTACAATAACACATTATAATAACATTGCACTACAATAACACATTATAATAACACTGCACTACAATAACACATTATAATAACACTGCACTACAATAACACATTATAATAACACTGCACTACAATAACACATTATAATAACACTGCAGTACAATAATACATTATAATAACACTGCACTACAATAACAAACTATAATAACACTGCACTACAATAACACATTATAATAACATTGCACTACAATAACACATTATAATAACACTGCACTACAATAACACATTATAATAACACTGCACTACAATAACACATTATAATAACACTGCACTACAATAACACATAATAACACTGCACTACAATAACACATTATAATAACACTGCACTACAATAATACATTATAATAACACTGCACTACAATAACAAACTATAATAACACTGCACTACAATAACACATTATAATAACATTGCACTACAATAACACATTATAATAACACTGCACTACAATAACACATTATTATAACACTGCACTACAATAACACATTATAATAACACTGCACTACAATAACACACTATAATAACACTGCACTACAATAACACATTATAATAACACTGCACTACAATAACACACTATAATAACACTGCACTACAATAACACATTATAATAACATTGCACTACAATAACACATTATAATAACACTGCACTACAATAACACATTATAATAACACTGCACTACAATAACACACTATAATAACACTGCACTACAATAACACATTATAATAACATTGCACTACAATAACACACTATACTGACACTGCACTACAATAATACATTATTATAACACTGCACTACAATAACAAACTATAATAACACTGCACTACAATAATACATTATAATAACACTGCACTACAATAACACACTATAATAACACTGCACTACAATAACACATTATAATAACACTGCACTACAATAACAAACTATAATAACACTGCACTACAATAACACATTATAATAACACTGCACTACAATAACACATTATACTGACACTGCACTACAATAACACATTATAATAACATTGCACTACAATAACACATTATAATAACACATTATAATAACACTGCACTACAATAACACATTATAATAACACTGCACTACAATAACACATTATAATAACAATGCACTACAATAACACACTATAATAACACTGCACTACAATAACACATTATAATAACATTGCACTACAATAACACACTATACTGACACTGCACTACAATAATACATTATAATGACACTGCACTACAATAACAAACTATAATAACACTGCACTACAATAATACATTATAATAACACTGCACTACAATAACAAACTATAATAACACTGCACTACAATAATACATTATAATAACACTGCACTACAATAACACATTATAATAACACATTATAATAACACTGTACTACAATAACACACTATACTGACACTGCACTACAATAACACATTATAATAACA
Organism: Rana muscosa; assembly: GCA_029206835.1. NCBI lineage: Eukaryota > Metazoa > Chordata > Amphibia > Anura > Ranidae > Rana > Rana muscosa. The sequence continues at coordinate 263,534,107 of CM055123.1, read as the reverse complement.
CTGCACTACAATAACACATTATAATAACATTGCACTACAATAACACATTATAATGACACATTATAATAACACTGCACTACAATAACACATTATAATAACACTGCACTACAATAACACATTATAATAACACATTATAATAACACTGCACTACAATAACACACTATACTGACACTGCACTACAATAACACATTATAATAACACTGCACTACAATAACACATTGTAATAACATTGCACTACAATAACACATTATAATAACACTGCACTACAATAACACATTATAATAACACTGCACTACAATAACACATTATAATAACACTGCACTACAATAACACATAATAACACTGCACTACAATAACACATTATAATAACACTGCACTACAATAATACATTATAATAACACTGCACTACAATAACAAACTATAATAACACTGCACTACAATAACACACTATAATAACATTGCACTACAATAACACATTATAATAACACTGCACTACAATAACACATTATTATAACACTGCACTACAATAACACATTATAATAACACTGCACTACAATAACACACTATAATAACACTGCACTACAATAACACATTATAATAACACTGCACTACAATAACACACTATAATAACACTGCACTACAATAACACATTATAATAACATTGCACTACAATAACACATTATAATAACACTGCACTACAATAACACATTATAATAACACTGCACTACAATAACACACTATAATAACACTGCACTACAATAACACATTATAATAACATTGCACTACAATAACACACTATACTGACACTGCACTACAATAATACATTATTATAACACTGCACTACAATAACAAACTATAATAACACTGCACTACAATAATACATTATAATAACACTGCACTACAATAACACACTATAATAACACTGCACTACAATAACACATTATAATAACACTGCACTACAATAACAAACTATAATAACACTGCACTACAATAACACATTATAATAACACTGCACTACAATAACACATTATACTGACACTGCACTACAATAACACATTATAATAACATTGCACTACAATAACACATTATAATAACACATTATAATAACACTGCACTACAATAACACATTATAATAACACTGCACTACAATAACACATTATAATAACAATGCACTACAATAACACACTATAATAACACTGCACTACAATAACACATTATAATAACATTGCACTACAATAACACACTATACTGACACTGCACTACAATAATACATTATAATGACACTGCACTACAATAACAAACTATAATAACACTGCACTACAATAATACATTATAATAACACTGCACTACAATAACAAACTATAATAACACTGCACTACAATAACACATTATAATAACACTGCACTACAATAACACATTATAATAACACTGCACTACAATAACACACTATAATAACACTGCACTACAATAACACATTATAATAACATTGCACTACAATAACACACTATACTGACACTGCACTACAATAATACATTATTATAACACTGCACTACAATAACAAACTATAATAACACTGCACTACAATAATACATTATAATAACACTGCACTACAATAACAAACTATAATAACACTGCACTACAATAATACATTATAATAACACTGCACTACAATAACACATTATAATAACACTGCACTACAATAACACACTATAATGCCACTGCACTACAATAACACATTATAATAACACTGCACTACAACAACACATTATAATAACACTGCACTACAATAACACATTATAATAACACTGCACTACAACAACACATTATAATAACACTGCACTACAATAACACATTATAATAACATTGCACCACAATAACACATTATAATAACATTGCACTACAATAACACATTATAATAACATTGCACTACAATAACACATTATAATAACACTGCACTACAATAACACATTATAATAACACTGCACTACAATAACACATTATAATAACACTGCACTACAATAACACACTATAATGCCACTGCACTACAATAACACATTATAATAACACTGCACTACAATAACACACTATACTGACACTGCACTACAATAATACATTATAATGACACTGCACTACAATAACAAACTATAATAACACTGCACTACAATAATACATTATAATAACACTGCACTACAATAACAAACTATAATAACACTGCACTACAATAACACATTATAATAACACTGCACTACAATAATACATTATAATAACACTGCACTACAATAACAAACTATAATAACACTGCACTACAATAACACATTATAATAACATTGCACTACAATAACACATTATAATAACACTGCACTACAATAACACATTATTATAACACTGCACTACAATAACACATTATAATAACACTGCACTACAATAACACACTATAATAACACTGCACTACAATAACACATTATAATAACACTGCACTACAATAACACACTATAATAACACTGCACTACAATAACACATTATAATAACATTGCACTACAATAACACATTATAATAACACTGCACTACAATAACACATTATAATAACACTGCACTACAATAACACACTATAATAACACTGCACTACAATAACACATTATAATAACATTGCACTACAATAACACACTATACTGACACTGCACTACAATAATACATTATTATAACACTGCACTACAATAACAAACTATAATAACACTGCACTACAATAATACATTATAATAACACTGCACTACAATAACACACTATAATAACACTGCACTACAATAACACATTATAATAACACTGCACTACAATAACAAACTATAATAACACTGCACTACAATAACACATTATAATAACACTGCACTACAATAACACATTATACTGACACTGCACTACAATAACACATTATAATAACATTGCACTACAATAACACATTATAATAACACATTATAATAACACTGCACTACAATAACACATTATAATAACACTGCACTACAATAACACATTATAATAACAATGCACTACAATAACACACTATAATAACACTGCACTACAATAACACATTATAATAACATTGCACTACAATAACACACTATACTGACACTGCACTACAATAATACATTATAATGACACTGCACTACAATAACAAACTATAATAACACTGCACTACAATAATACATTATAATAACACTGCACTACAATAACAAACTATAATAACACTGCACTACAATAATACATTATAATAACACTGCACTACAATAACACATTATAATAACACATTATAATAACACTGTACTACAATAACACACTATACTGACACTGCACTACAATAACACATTATAATAACACTGCACTACAATAACACATTATAATAACATTGCACTACAATAACACATTATAATGACACATTATAATAACACTGCACTACAATAACACATTATAATAACACTGCACTACAATAACACATTATAATAACACATTATAATAACACTGCACTACAATAACACATTATACTGACACTGCACTACAATAACACATTATAATAACACTGCACTACAATAACAAACTATAATAACACTGCACTACAATAACACATTATAATAACACTGCACTACAATAACACATTATAATAACACTGCACTACAATAACACATTATAATAACATTGCACTACAATAACACATTATAGTAACACTGCACTACAATAACACATTATAATAACATTGCACTACAATAACACATTATAATAACACTGCACTACAATAACACATTATAATAACACTGCACTACAATAACATATTATAATAACACTGCACTACAATAACACATTATAATAACATTGCACCACAATAACACATTATAATAACATTGCACCACAATAACACATTATAATAACATTGCACTACAATAACACATTATAATAACACTGCACTACAATAACACATTATAATAACATTGCACTACAATAACACATTATAATAACACTGCACTACAATAACACATTATAATAACACTGCACTACAATAACACATTATAATAACACTGCACTACAATAACACATTATAATAACACTGCAGTACAATAATACATTATAATAACACTGCACTACAATAACAAACTATAATAACACTGCACTACAATAACACATTATAATAACATTGCACTACAATAACACATTATAATAACACTGCACTACAATAACACATTATAATAACACTGCACTACAATAACACATTATAATAACATTGCACTACAATAACACATTATAATAACACTGCACTACAATAACACATTATAATAACACTGCACTACAATAATACATTATAATAACACTGCACTACAATAACAAACTATAATAACACTGCACTACAATAACACATTATAATAACATTGCACTACAATAACACATTATAATAACACTGCACTACAATAACACATTATTATAACACTGCACTACAATAACACATTATAATAACACTGCACTACAATAACACACTATAATAACACTGCACTACAATAACACATTATAATAACACTGCACTACAATAACACACTATAATAACACTGCACTACAATAACACATTATAATAACATTGCACTACAATAACACATTATAATAACACTGCACTACAATAACACATTATAATAACACTGCACTACAATAACACACTATAATAACACTGCACTACAATAACACATTATAATAACATTGCACTACAATAACACACTATACTGACACTGCACTACAATAATACATTATTATAACACTGCACTACAATAACAAACTATAATAACACTGCACTACAATAATACATTATAATAACACTGCACTACAATAACACACTATAATAACACTGCACTACAATAACACATTATAATAACACTGCACTACAATAACAAACTATAATAACACTGCACTACAATAACACATTATACTGACACTGCACTACAATAACACATTATAATAACATTGCACTACAATAACACATTATAATAACACATTATAATAACACTGCACTACAATAACACATTATAATAACACTGCACTACAATAACACATTATAATAACAATGCACTACAATAACACACTATAATAACACTGCACTACAATAACACATTATAATAACATTGCACTACAATAACACACTATACTGACACTGCACTACAATAATACATTATAATGACACTGCACTACAATAACAAACTATAATAACACTGCACTACAATAATACATTATAATAACACTGCACTACAATAACAAACTATAATAACACTGCACTACAATAATACATTATAATAACACTGCACTACAATAACACATTATAATAACACATTATAATAACACTGTACTACAATAACACACTATACTGACACTGCACTACAATAACACATTATAATAACACTGCACTACAATAACACATTATAATAACATTGCACTACAATAACACATTATAATGACACATTATAATAACACTGCACTACAATAACACATTATAATAACACTGCACTACAATAACACATTATAATAACACATTATAATAACACTGCACTACAATAACACACTATACTGACACTGCACTACAATAACACATTATAATAACACTGCACTACAATAACACATTGTAATAACATTGCACTACAATAACACATTATAATAACACTGCACTACAATAACACATTATAATAACACTGCACTACAATAACACATTATAATAACACTGCACTACAATAACACATAATAACACTGCACTACAATAACACATTATAATAACACTGCACTACAATAATACATTATAATAACACTGCACTACAATAACAAACTATAATAACACTGCACTACAATAACACATTATAATAACATTGCACTACAATAACACATTATAATAACACTGCACTACAATAACAAACTATAATAACACTGCACTACAATAACACATTATTATAACACTGCACTACAATAACACATTATAATAACACTGCACTACAATAACAAACTATAATAACACTGCACTACAATAACACATTATTATAACACTGCACTACAATAACACATTATAATAACACTGCACTACAATAACAAACTATAATAACACTGCACTACAATAACACATTATTATAACACTGCACTACAATAACACATTATAATAACACTGCACTACAATAACACACTATAATAACACTGCACTACAATAACACATTATAATAACACTGCACTACAATAACACACTATAATAACACTGCACTACAATAACACATTATAATAACATTGCACTACAATAACACATTATAATAACACTGCACTACAATAACACATTATAATAACACTGCACTACAATAACACACTATAATAACACTGCACTACAATAACACATTATAATAACATTGCACTACAATAACACACTATACTGACACTGCACTACAATAATACATTATTATAACACTGCACTACAATAACAAACTATAATAACACTGCACTACAATAATACATTATAATAACACTGCACTACAATAACACACTATAATAACACTGCACTACAATAACACATTATAATAACACTGCACTACAATAACAAACTATAATAACACTGCACTACAATAACACATTATAATAACACTGCACTACAATAACACATTATACTGACACTGCACTACAATAACACATTATAATAACATTGCACTACAATAACACATTATAATAACACATTATAATAACACTGCACTACAATAACACATTATAATAACACTGCACTACAATAACACATTATAATAACAATGCACTACAATAACACACTATAATAACACTGCACTACAATAACACATTATAATAACATTGCACTACAATAACACACTATACTGACACTGCACTACAATAATACATTATAATGACACTGCACTACAATAACAAACTATAATAACACTGCACTACAATAATACATTATAATAACACTGCACTACAATAACAAACTATAATAACACTGCACTACAATAACACATTATAATAACACTGCACTACAATAACACATTATAATAACACTGCACTACAATAACACACTATAATAACACTGCACTACAATAACACATTATAATAACATTGCACTACAATAACACACTATACTGACACTGCACTACAATAATACATTATTATAACACTGCACTACAATAACAAACTATAATAACACTGCACTACAATAATACATTATAATAACACTGCACTACAATAACAAACTATAATAACACTGCACTACAATAATACATTATAATAACACTGCACTACAATAACACATTATAATAACACTGCACTACAATAACACACTATAATGCCACTGCACTACAATAACACATTATAATAACACTGCACTACAATAACACATTATAATAACACTGCACTACAACAACACATTATAATAACACTGCACTACAATAACACATTATAATAACATTGCACCACAATAACACATTATAATAACATTGCACTACAATAACACATTATAATAACACTGCACTACAATAACACATTATAATAACATTGCACTACAATAACACATTATAATAACACTGCACTACAATAACACATTATAATAACACTGCACTACAATAACACATTATAATAACACTGCACTACAATAACACATTATAATAACACTGCACTACAATAACACATTATAATAACACTGCAGTACAATAATACATTATAATAACACTGCACTACAATAACACATTATAATAACACTGCACTACAATAACACATTATAATAACACTGCACTACAATAACACATAATAACACTGCACTACAATAACACATTATAATAACACTGCACTACAATAATACATTATAATAACACTGCACTACAATAACAAACTATAATAACACTGCACTACAATAACACATTATAATAACATTGCACTACAATAACACTTTATAATAACACTGCACTACAATAACACATTGTAATAACACTGCACTACAATAACACATTATAATAACACTGCACTACAATAACACACTATAATAACACTGCACTACAATAACACATTATAATAACATTGCACTACAATAACACATTATAATAACACTGCACTACAATAACACATTATAATAACACTGCACTACAATAACACACTATAATAACACTGCACTACAATAACACATTATAATAACATTGCACTACAATAACACACTATACTGACACTGCACTACAATAATACATTATTATAACACTGCACTACAATAACAAACTATAATAACACTGCACTACAATAATACATTATAATAACACTGCACTACAATAACAAACTATAATAACACTGCACTACAATAATACATTATAATAACACTGCACTACAATAACAAACTATAATAACACTGCACTACAATAATACATTATAATAACACTGCACTACAATAACACATTATAATAACACTGCACTACAATAACACATTATAATAACACTGCAGTACAATAATACATTATAATAACACTGCACTACAATAACACATTATAATAACACTGCACTACAATAACACATTATAATAACACTGCACTACAATAACACATAATAACACTGCACTACAATAACACATTATAATAACACTGCACTACAATAATACATTATAATAACACTGCACTACAATAACAAACTATAATAACACTGCACTACAATAACACATTATAATAACATTGCACTACAATAACACTTTATAATAACACTGCACTACAATAACACATTGTAATAACACTGCACTACAATAACACATTATAATAACACTGCACTACTATAACACACTATAATAACACTGCACTACAATAACACATTATAATAACATTGCACTACAATAACACATTATAATAACACTGCACTACAATAACACATTATAATAACACTGCACTACAATAACACACTATAATAACACTGCACTACAATAACACATTATAATAACATTGCACTACAATAACACACTATACTGACACTGCACTACAATAATACATTATTATAACACTGCACTACAATAATACATTATAATAACATTGCACTACAATAACGAACTATAATAACACTGCACTACAATAATACATTATAATAACACTGCACTACAATAACACACTATAATAACACTGCACTACAATAACACATTATAATAACACTGCACTACAATAACAAACTATAATAACACTGCACTACAATAACACATTATAATAACACTGCACTACAATAACACATTATACTGACACTGCACTACAATAACACATTGTAATAACACTGCACTACAATAACACATTATAATAACATTGCACTACAATAACACATTATAATAACACATTATAATAACACTGCACTACAATAACACATTATAATAACACTGCACTACAATAACACATTATAATAACACTGCACTACAATAACACATTATAATAACACATTATAATAACACTGCACTACAATAACACACTATAATAACACTGCACTACAATAACACATTATAATAACATTGCACTACAATAACACACTATACTGACACTGCACTACAATAATACATTATAATGACACTGCACTACAATAACAAACTATAATAACACTGCACTACAATAATACATTATAATAACACTGCACTACAATAACAAACTATAATAACACTGCACTACAATAATACATTATAATAACACTGCACTACAATAACACATTATAATAACACATTATAATAACACTGCACTACAATAACACACTATACTGACACTGCACTACAATAACACATTATAATAACACTGCACTACAATAACACATTATAATAACATTGCACTACAATAACACATTATAATGACACATTATAATAACGCTGCACTACAATAACACATTATAATAACACATTATAATAACACTGCACTACAATAACACACTATACTGACACTGCACTACAATAACACATTATAATAACACTGCACTACAATAACACATTATAATAACACTGCACTACAATAACACATTATAATAACACATTATAATAACACTGCACTACAATAACACATTATACTGACACTGCACTACAATAACACATTATAATAACACTGCACTACAATAACACATTATAATAACACTGCACTACAATAACACATTATAATAACATTGCACTACAATAACACATTATAATAACACTGCACTACAATAACACATTATAATAACACTGCACTACAATAACACATTATAATAACACTGTACTACAATAACACATTATAATAACACTGCACTACAATAACACACTATACTGACACTGCACTACAATAACACATTATAATAACACTGCACTACAATAACACATTATAATAACATTGCACTACAATAACACATTATAATAACACTGCACTACAATAACACACTATACTGACACTGCACTACAATAACACATTATAATAACACTGCACTACAATAACACATTATACTGACACTGCACTACAATAACATTATAATAACACTGCACTACAATAACACATTATAATAACATTGCACTACAATAACACATTATAATAACACTGCACTTCAATAACACACTATAATAACACTGCACTACAATAACACACTATAATAACACTGCACTACAATAACACATTATAATAACACTGCACTACAATAACACATTATAATAACACTGCACTACAATAACACATTATAATAACACTGCACTACAATAACACACTATACTTACACTGCACTACAATAACACATTATTATAACACTGCACTACAATAACACACTATACTGACACTGCACTACAATAACACATTATAATAACACTGCACTACAATAACAAACTGTAATAACACTGCACTACAATAACACATTATTGTAACACTGCACTACAATAACACATTATTATAACACTGCACTACAATAACAAACTATAATAACACTGCACTACAATAACAAACTATAATAACACTGCACTACAATAACACATTATAATAACACTGCACTACAATAACACATTATAATAACACTGCACTACAATAACACATTATACTGACACTGCACTACAATAACACATTATAATAACACTGCACTACAATAACACACTATAATAACACTGCGCTACAATAACACATTATAATAACACTGCACTACAATAACACATTATAATAACACTGCACTACAATAACACATTATAATAACACTGCACTACAATAACACACTATAATGACACTGCACTACAATAACACATTATAATAACACTGCACAACAATAACACATTATAATAACACTGCACTACAATAACACACTATAATAACACTGCAGTAAAATAACACATTATAATAACACTGCACTACAATAACACATTATAATATCACTGCACTACAATAACACATTATAATAACACTGCACTACAATAACACACTATAATAACACTGCACTACAATAACACATTATAATAACACTGCACTACAATAACACACTATAATAACATTGCACTACAATAACAAACTATAATAACACTGCACTACAATAACAAACTATAATAACACTGCACTACAATAACACATTATAATAACACTGCACTACAATAACACATTATACTGACACTGCACTACAATAACACATTATAATAACACTGCACTACAATAACACATTATAATAACACATTATAATAACACTGCACTACAATAACATTATAATAACACTGCACTACAATAACACATTATAATAACACTGCACTACAATAACACATTATAATAATACTGCACTACAATAACACATTATAATAACACTGCACTACAATAACACACTATACTGACACTGCACTACAATAACACATTATAATAACACTGCACTACAATAACAAACTATAATAACACTGCACTACAATAACACATTATAATAACACTGCACTACAATAACACATTATAATAACACTGCACTACAATAACACATTATAATAACACATTATAATAACACTGCACTACAATAACATTATAATAACACTGCACTACAATAACACATTATAATAACACTGCACTACAATAACACATTATAATAACACTGCACTACAATAACACATTATACTGACACTGCACTACAATAACACATTATAATAACACTGCACTACAATAACACATTATAATAACACATTATAATAACACTGCACTACAATAACATTATAATAACACTGCACTACAATAACACATTATAATAACACTGCACTACAATAACACATTATAATAATACTGCACTACAATAACACATTATAATAACACTGCACTACAATAACACACTATACTGACACTGCACTACAATAACACATTATAATAACACTGCACTACAATAACAAACTATAATAACACTGCACTACAATAACACATTATAATAACACTGCACTACAATAACACATTATACTGACACTGCACTACAATAACACATTATAATAACACTGCACTACAATAACAAACTATAATAACACTGCACTACAATAACACATTATAATAACACTGCACTACAATAACACATTATAATAACACTGCACTACAATAACACATTATAATAACATTGCACTACAATAACACATTATAGTAACACTGCACTACAATAACACATTATAATAACATTGCACTACAATAACACATTATAATAACACTGCACTACAATAACACATTATAATAACACTGCACTACAATAACATATTATAATAACACTGCACTACAATAACACATTATAATAACATTGCACCACAATAACACATTATAATAACATTGCACCACAATAACACATTATAATAACATTGCACTACAATAACACATTATAATAACACTGCACTACAATAACACATTATAATAACATTGCACTACAATAACACATTGTAATAACACTGCACTACAATAACACATTATAATAACACTGCACTACAATAACACATTATAATAACACTGCACTACAATAACACATTATAATAACACTGCAGTACAATAATACATTATAATAACACTGCACTACAATAACAAACTATAATAACACTGCACTACAATAACACATTATAATAACATTGCACTACAATAACACATTATAATAACACTGCACTACAATAACACATTATAATAACACTGCACTACAATAACACATAATAACACTGCACTACAATAACACATTATAATAACACTGCACTACAATAATACATTATAATAACACTGCACTACAATAACAAACTATAATAACACTGCACTACAATAACACATTATAATAACATTGCACTACAATAACACATTATAATAACACTGCACTACAATAACACATTATTATAACACTGCACTACAATAACACATTATAATAACACTGCACTACAATAACACACTATAATAACACTGCACTACAATAACACATTATAATAACACTGCACTACAATAACACACTATAATAACACTGCACTACAATAACACATTATAATAACATTGCACTACAATAACACATTATAATAACACTGCACTACAATAACACATTATAATAACACTGCACTACAATAACACACTATAATAACACTGCACTACAATAACACATTATAATAACATTGCACTACAATAACACACTATACTGACACTGCACTACAATAATACATTATTATAACACTGCACTACAATAACAAACTATAATAACACTGCACTACAATAATACATTATAATAACACTGCACTACAATAACACACTATAATAACACTGCACTACAATAACACATTATAATAACACTGCACTACAATAACAAACTATAATAACACTGCACTACAATAACACATTATAATAACACTGCACTACAATAACACATTATACTGACACTGCACTACAATAACACATTATAATAACATTGCACTACAATAACACATTATAATAACACATTATAATAACACTGCACTACAATAACACATTATAATAACACTGCACTACAATAACACATTATAATAACAATGCACTACAATAACACACTATAATAACACTGCACTACAATAACACATTATAATAACATTGCACTACAATAACACACTATACTGACACTGCACTACAATAATACATTATAATGACACTGCACTACAATAACAAACTATAATAACACTGCACTACAATAATACATTATAATAACACTGCACTACAATAACAAACTATAATAACACTGCACTACAATAATACATTATAATAACACTGCACTACAATAACACATTATAATAACACATTATAATAACACTGTACTACAATAACACACTATACTGACACTGCACTACAATAACACATTATAATAACACTGCACTACAATAACACATTATAATAACATTGCACTACAATAACACATTATAATGACACATTATAATAACACTGCACTACAATAACACATTATAATAACACTGCACTACAATAACACATTATAATAACACATTATAATAACACTGCACTACAATAACACACTATACTGACACTGCACTACAATAACACATTATAATAACACTGCACTACAATAACACATTATAATAACACTGCACTACAATAACACATTATAATAACACTGCACTACAATAACACATTATAATAACATTGCACCACAATAACACATTATAATAACATTGCACTACAATAACACATTATAATAACACTGCACTACAATAACACATTATAATAACACTGCACTACAATAACACATTATAATAACACTGCACTACAATAACACACTATACTGACACTGCACTACAATAACACATTATAATAGCACTGCACTACAATAACACATTATACTGACACTGCACTACAATAACATTATAATAACATTGCACTACAATAACACATTATAATAACACTGCACTACAATAACACATTATAATAACATTGCACTACAATAACACATTATAATAACACTGCACTACAATAACACACTATACTGACACTGCACTACAATAACACATTATAATAACACTGCACTACAATAACACATTATACTGACACTGCACTACAATAACATTATAATAACACTGCACTACAATAACACATTATAATAACATTGCACTACAATAACACATTATAATAACACTGCACTTCAATAACACACTATAATAACACTGCACTACAATAACACACTATAATAACACTGCACTACAATAACACATTATAATAACACTGCACTACAATAACACATTATAATAACACTGCACTACAATAACACATTATAATAACACTGCACTACAATAACACATTATAATAACACTGCACTACAATAACACACTATAATAACACTGCACTACAATAACACATTATAATAACACTGCACTACAATAACACACTATAATAACACTGCACTACAATAACACACTATAATAACACTGCACTACAATAACACATTATAATAACACTGCACTACAATAACACACTATAATAACACTGCACTACAATAACACATTATAATAACACTGCACTACAATAACACATTATAATAACACTGCACTACAATAACACACTATAATAACACTGCACTACAATAACACACTATAATAACACTGCACTACAATAACACATTATAATAACACTGCACTACAATAACACATTATAATAACACTGCACTACAATAACACACTATAATAACACTGCACTACAATAACACATTATAATAACACTGCACTACAATAACACATTATAATAACACTGCACTACAATAACAAACTATAATAACATTGCACTACAATAACACATTATTATAACACTGCACTACAATAACAAACTATAATAACATTGCACTACAATAACACATTATTATAACACTGCACTACAATAACAAACTATAATAACACTGCACTACAATAACAAACTATAATAACACTGCACTACAATAACACATTATAATAACACTGCACTACAATAACACATTATTATAACACTGCACTACAATAACACACTATAATAACACTGCACTACAATAACACACTATAATAACACTGCACTACAATAACACATTATAATAACATTGCACTACAATAACACATTATAATAACACTGCACTACAATAACACATTATAATAACACTGCACTACAATAACACACTATAATAACACTGCACTACAATAACACATTATAATAACATTGCACTACAATAACACACTATACTGACACTGCACTACAATAATACATTATTATAACACTGCACTACAATAACGAACTATAATAACACTGCACTACAATAATACATTATAATAACACTGCACTACAATAACAAACTATAATAACACTGCACTACAATAATACATTATAATAACACTGCACTACAATAACACATTATAATAACACTGCACTACAATAACACATTATAATAACACTGCACTACAATAACACATTATAATAACACTGCACTACAATAACACATTATACTGACACTGCACTACAATAACACATTGTAATAACACTGCACTACAATAACACATTATACTGACACTGCACTACAATAACACATTGTAATAACACTGCACTACAATAACACATTATAATAACATTGCACTACAATAACACATTATAATAACACATTATAATAACACTGCACTACAATAACACATTATAATAACACATTATAATAACACTGCACTACAATAACACATTATAATAACACTGCACTACAATAACACATTATAATAACACTGCACTACAATAACACACTATAATAACACTGCACTACAATAACACACTATAATAACACTGCACTACAATAACACATTATAATAACACTGCACTACAATAACACATTATAATAACACTGCACTACAATAACACACTATAATAACACTGCACTACAATAACACATTATAATAACACTGCACTACAATAACACACTATAATAACACTGCACTACAATAACACATTATTATAACACTGCACTACAATAACAAACTATAATAACATTGCACTACAATAACACATTATTATAACACTGCACTACAATAACAAACTATAATAACACTGCACTACAATAACAAACTATAATAACACTGCACTACAATAACACATTATAATAACACTGCACTACAATAACACATTATTATAACACTGCACTACAATAACAAACTATAATAACACTGCACTACAATATCAAACTATAATAACACTGCACTACAATAACACATTATAATAACACTGCACTACAATAACACATTATAATAACACTGCACTACAATAACACACTATAGTGACACTGCACTACACTAACACATTATAATAACACTGCACTACAATAACAAACTATAATAACACTGCACTACAATAACACACTATAATAACACTGCACTACAATAACACATTATTATAACACTGCACTACAATAACACATTATTATAACACTGCACTACAATAACAAACTATAATAACACTGCACTACAATATCAAACTATAATAACACTGCACTACAATAACACATTATAATAACACTGCACTACAATAACACATTATACTGACACTGCACTACAATAACACATTATAATAACACTGCACTACAATAACACATTATAATAACACTGCACTACAATAACACATTATAATAACACTGCACTTCAATAACACATTATACTGACACTGCACTACAATAACACAGTATAATAACACTGCACTACAATAACACACTATAATAACATTGCACTACAATAACACATTATAATAACACTGCACTACAATAACACATTATAATAACACTGCACTACAATAACACATTATAATAACACTGCACTACAATAACACATTATTATAACACTGCACTACAATAACAAACTATAATAACACTGCACTACAATAACACATTATAATAACACTGCACTACAATAACACACTATAGTGACACTGCACTACAATAACACATTATAATAACACTGCACTACAATAACACATTATAATAACACTGCACTACAATAACACATTATACTGACACTGCACTACAATAACACAGTATAATAACACTGCACTACAATAACACACTATAATAACATTGCACTACAATAACACATTATAATAACACTGCACTACAATAACACATTATAGTAACACTGCACTACAATAACACATTATAATAACATTGCACTACAATAACACATTATAATAACACTGCACTACAATAACACACTATACTGACACTGCACTACAATAACAAACTATAATAACACTGCACTACAATAACACATTATAATAACATTGCACTACAATAACACATTATAATAACACATTATAATAACACTGCGCTAGAATAACACATTATAATAACACTGCACTACAATAACATTATAATAACACTGCACTACAATAACACATTATAATAACATTGCACTACAATAACACATTATAATAACACTGCACTACAATAACACACTATAATAACACTGCACTACAATAACACATTATTATAACACTGCACTACAATAACAAACTATAATAACATTGCACTACAATAACACATTATTATAACACTGCACTACAATAACAAACTATAATAACATTGCACTACAATAACACATTATTATAACACTGCACTACAATAACAAACTATAATAACACTGCACTACAATAACAAACTATAATAACACTGCACTACAATAACACATTATAATAACACTGCACTACAATAACACATTATTATAACACTGCACTACAATAACACACTATAATAACACTGCACTACAATAACACACTATAATAACACTGCACTACAATAACACATTATAATAACATTGCACTACAATAACACATTATAATAACACTGCACTACAATAACACATTATAATAACACTGCACTACAATAACACACTATAATAACACTGCACTACAATAACACATTATAATAACATTGCACTACAATAACACACTATACTGACACTGCACTACAATAATACATTATTATAACACTGCACTACAATAACGAACTATAATAACACTGCACTACAATAATACATTATAATAACACTGCACTACAATAACAAACTATAATAACACTGCACTACAATAATACATTATAATAACACTGCACTACAATAACACATTATAATAACACTGCACTACAATAACACATTATAATAACACTGCACTACAATAACACATTATAATAACACTGCACTACAATAACACACTATACTGACACTGCACTACAATAACACATTGTAATAACACTGCACTACAATAACACATTATACTGACACTGCACTACAATAACACATTGTAATAACACTGCACTACAATAACACATTATAATAACATTGCACTACAATAACACATTATAATAACACATTATAATAACACTGCACTACAATAACACATTATAATAACACATTATAATAACACTGCACTACAATAACACATTATAATAACACTGCACTACAATAACACATTATAATAACACTGCACTACAATAACACATTATAATAACACTGCACTACAATAACACATTATACTGACACTGCACTACAATAACACATTATAATAACACTGCACTACAATAACACATTATACTGACACTGCACTACAATAACACATTGTAATAACACTGCACTACAATAACACATTATAATAACATTGCACTACAATAACACATTATAATAACACATTATAATAACACTGCACTACAATAACACATTATAATAACACATTATAATAACACTGCACTACAATAACACATTATAATAACACTGCACTACAATAACACATTATAATAACAATGCACTACAATAACACATTATAATAACACTGCACTACAATAACACATTATAATAACATTGCACTACAATAACACACTATACTGACACTGCACTACAATAATACATTATAATGACACTGCACTGCAATAACAAACTATAATAACACTGCACTACAATAATACATTATAATAACACTGCACTACAATAACAAACTATAATAACACTGCACTACAATAATACATTATAATAACACTGCACTACAATAACACATTATAATAACACATTATAATAACACTGTACTACAATAACACACTATACTGACACTGCACTACAATAACACATTATAATAACACTGCACTACAATAACACATTATAATAACATTGCACTACAATAACACATTATAATGACACATTATAATAACACTGCACTACAATAACACATTATAATAACACTGCACTACAATAACACATTATAATAACACATTATAATAACACTGCACTACAATAACACACTATACTGACACTGCACTACAATAACACATTATAATAACACTGCACTACAATAACAAACTATAATAACACTGCACTACAATAATACATTATAATAACACTGCACTACAATAACACATTATAATAACACTGCACTACAATAACACATTATTATAACACTGCACTACAATAACACACTATAATAACACTGCACTACAATAACACACTATAATAACACTGCACTACAATAACACATTATAATAACATTGCACTACAATAACACATTATAATAACACTGCACTACAATAACACATTATAATAACACTGCACTACAATAACACACTATAATAACACTGCACTACAATAACACATTATAATAACATTGCACTACAATAACACACTATACTGACACTGCACTACAATAATACATTATTATAACACTGCACTACAATAACGAACTATAATAACACTGCACTACAATAATACATTATAATAACACTGCACTACAATAACAAACTATAATAACACTGCACTACAATAATACATTATAATAACACTGCACTACAATAACACATTATAATAACACTGCACTACAATAACACATTATAATAACACTGCACTACAATAACACATTATAATAACACTGCACTACAATAACACATTATACTGACACTGCACTACAATAACACATTGTAATAACACTGCACTACAATAACACATTATACTGACACTGCACTACAATAACACATTGTAATAACACTGCACTACAATAACACATTATAATAACATTGCACTACAATAACACATTATAATAACACATTATAATAACACTGCACTACAATAACACATTATAATAACACATTATAATAACACTGCACTACAATAACACATTATAATAACACTGCACTACAATAACACATTATAATAACACTGCACTACAATAACACATTATAATAACACTGCACTACAATAACACATTATACTGACACTGCACTACAATAACACATTATAATAACACTGCACTACAATAACACATTATACTGACACTGCACTACAATAACACATTGTAATAACACTGCACTACAATAACACATTATAATAACATTGCACTACAATAACACATTATAATAACACATTATAATAACACTGCACTACAATAACACATTATAATAACACATTATAATAACACTGCACTACAATAACACATTATAATAACACTGCACTACAATAACACATTATAATAACAATGCACTACAATAACACATTATAATAACACTGCACTACAATAACACATTATAATAACATTGCACTACAATAACACACTATACTGACACTGCACTACAATAATACATTATAATGACACTGCACTGCAATAACAAACTATAATAACACTGCACTACAATAATACATTATAATAACACTGCACTACAATAACAAACTATAATAACACTGCACTACAATAATACATTATAATAACACTGCACTACAATAACACATTATAATAACACATTATAATAACACTGTACTACAATAACACACTATACTGACACTGCACTACAATAACACATTATAATAACACTGCACTACAATAACACATTATAATAACATTGCACTACAATAACACATTATAATGACACATTATAATAACACTGCACTACAATAACACATTATAATAACACTGCACTACAATAACACATTATAATAACACATTATAATAACACTGCACTACAATAACACACTATACTGACACTGCACTACAATAACACATTATAATAACACTGCACTACAATAACAAACTATAATAACACTGCACTACAATAATACATTATAATAACACTGCACTACAATAACACATTATAATAACACATTATAATAACACTGTACTACAATAACACACTATACTGACACTGCACTACAATAACACATTATAATAACACTGCACTACAATAACACATTATAATAACATTGCACTACAATAACACATTATAATGACACATTATAATAACACTGCACTACAATAACACATTATAATAACACTGCACTACAATAACACATTATAATAACACATTATAATAACACTGCACTACAATAACACACTATACTGACACTGCACTACAATAACACATTATAATAACACTGCACTACAATAACACATTATAATAACACTGCACTACAATAACACATTATAATAACACTGCACTACAATAACAAACTATAATAACACTGCACTACAATAACACATTATAATAACACTGCACTACAATAACACATTATACTGACACTGCACTACAATAACACATTGTAATAACACTGCACTACAATAACACATTATAATAACATTGCACTACAATAACACATTATAATAACACATTATAATAACACTGCACTACAATAACACATTATAATAACACTGCACTACAATAACACATTATAATAACATTGCACTACAATAACACATTATAATAACATTGCACTACAATAACACATTATAATAACACTGCACTACAATAACACACTATACTGACACTGCACTACAATAACACATTATTATAACACTGCACTACAATAACACATTATAATAACACTGCACTACAATAACACATTATAATAACATTGCACTACAATAACACATTATAATAACACTGCACTACAATAACACATTGTAATAACACTGCACTACAATAACACATTATAATAACACTGCACTACAATAACACATTATAATAACATTGCACCACAATAACACATTATAATAACATTGCACCACAATAACACATTATAATAACACTGCACTACAATAACACATTATAATAACATTGCACTACAATAACACATTATAATAACACTGCACTACAATAACACATTATAATAACACTGCACTACAATAACACATTATAATAACACTGCAGTACAATAATACATTATAATAACACTGCACTACAATAACAAACTATAATAACACTGCACTACAATAACACATTATAATAACATTGCACTACAATAACACATTATAATAACACTGCACTACAATAACACATTATAATAACACTGCACTACAATAACACATTATAATAACACTGCACTACAATAACACATAATAACACTGCACTACAATAACACATTATAATAACACTGCACTACAATAATACATTATAATAACACTGCACTACAATAACACATTATAATAACACTGCACTACAATAACACATTATAATAACATTGCACTACAATAACACATTATAATAACACTGCACTACAATAACACATTATAATAACACTGCACTACAATAACACATTATAATAACACTGCACTACAATAACACATAATAACACTGCACTACAATAACACATTATAATAACACTGCACTACAATAACACTTTATAATAACACTGCACTACAATAACACATTGTAATAACACTGCACTACAATAACACATTATAATAACACTGCACTACAATAACACACTATAATAACACTGCACTACAATAACACATTATAATAACATTGCACTACAATAACACATTATAATAACACTGCACTACAATAACACATTATAATAACACTGCACTACAATAACACACTATAATAACACTGCACTACAATAACACATTATAATAACATTGCACTACAATAACACACTATACTGACACTGCACTACAATCATACATTATTATAACACTGCACTACAATAACAAACTATAATAACACTGCACTACAATAATACATTATAATAACACTGCACTACAATAACACACTATAATAACACTGCACTACAATAACACATTATAATAACACTGAACTACAATAACAAACTATAATAACACTGCACTACAATAACACATTATAATAACACTGCACTACAATAACACATTATACTGACACTGCACTACAATAACACATTGTAATAACACTGCACTACAATAACACATTATAATAACATTGCACTACAATAACACATTATAATAACACATTATAATAACACTGCACTACAATAACACATTATAATAACACTGCACTACAATAACACATTATAATAACACTGCACTACAATAACACATTATAATAACACATTATAATAACACTGCACTACAATAACACACTATAATAACACTGCACTACAATAACACATTATAATAACATTGCACTACAATAACACACTATACTGACACTGCACTACAATAATACATTATAATGACACTGCACTACAATAACAAACTATAATAACACTGCACTACAATAATACATTATAATAACACTGCACTACAATAACAAACTATAATAACACTGCACTACAATAATACATTATAATAACACTGCACTACAATAACACATTATAATAACACATTATAATAACACTGCACTACAATAACACACTATACTGACACTGCACTACAATAACACATTATAATAACACTGCACTACAATAACACATTATAATAACATTGCACTACAATAACACATTATAATGACACATTATAATAACACTGCACTACAATAACACATTATAATAACACTGCACTACAATAACATATTATAATAACACATTATAATAACACTGCACTACAATAACACATTATAATAACACTGCACTACAATAACACACTATACTGACACTGCACTACAATAACACATTATAATAACACTGCACTACAATAACACATTATATTAACATTGCACTACAATAACACATTATACTGACACTGCACTACAATAACACATTATAATAACATTGCACTACAATAACACATTATAATAACACATTATAATAACACTGCACTACAATAACACATTATAATAACACTGCACTACAATAACATTATAATAACACTGCACTACAATAACACATTATAATAACACTGCACTACAATAACACATTATAATAACACTGCACTACAATAACACATTATAATAACATTGCACTACAATAACACATTATAATAACACATTATAATAACACTGCACTACAATAACACATTATAATAACACTGCACTACAATAACACATTATAATAACACATTATAATAACACTGCACTACAATAACACATTATAATAACACTGCACTACAATAACACACTATAATAACATTGCACTACAATAACACATTATAATAACACATTATAATAACACTGCACTACAATAACACATTATAATAACACTGCACTACAATAACACACTATAATAACACTGCACTACAATAACACATTATAATAACATTGCACTACAATAACACACTATACTGACACTGCACTACAATAATACATTATAATAACACTGCACTACAATAACAAACTATAATAACACTGCACTACAATAATACATTATAATAACACTGCACTACAATAACAAACTATAATAACACTGCACTACAATAATACATTATAATAACACTGCACTACAATAACACACTATAATAACACTGCACTACAATAACACATTATAATAACATTGCACTACAATAACACACTATACTGACACTGCACTACAATAATACATTATAATAACACTGCACTACAATAACAAACTATAATAACACTGCACTACAATAATACATTATAATAACATTGCACTACAATAACAAACTATAATAACACTGCACTACAATAACACATTATAATAACACTGCACTACAATAACAAACTATAATAACACTGCACTACAATAACACATTATAATAACACTGCACTACAATAACAAACTATAATAACACTGCACTACAATAACACATTATTATAACACTGCACTACAATAACAAACTATAATAACATTGCACTACAATAACACATTATTATAACACTGCACTACAATAACAAACTATAATAACATTGCACTACAATAACACATTATTATAACACTGCACTACAATAACAAACTATAATAACACTGCACTACAATAACAAACTATAATAACACTGCACTACAATAACACATTATAATAACACTGCACTACAATAACACATTATTATAACACTGCACTACAATAACACACTATAATAACACTGCACTACAATAACACACTATAATAACACTGCACTACAATAACACATTATAATAACATTGCACTACAATAACACATTATAATAACACTGCACTACAATAACACATTATAATAACACTGCACTACAATAACACACTATAATAACACTGCACTACAATAACACATTATAATAACATTGCACTACAATAACACACTATACTGACACTGCACTACAATAATACATTATTATAACACTGCACTACAATAACGAACTATAATAACACTGCACTACAATAATACATTATAATAACACTGCACTACAATAACAAACTATAATAACACTGCACTACAATAATACATTATAATAACACTGCACTACAATAACACATTATAATAACACTGCACTACAATAACACATTATAATAACACTGCACTACAATAACACATTATAATAACACTGCACTACAATAACACACTATACTGACACTGCACTACAATAACACATTGTAATAACACTGCACTACAATAACACATTATACTGACACTGCACTACAATAACACATTATAATAACATTGCACTACAATAACACATTATAATAACACATTATAATAACACTGCACTACAATAACACATTATAATAACACATTATAATAACACTGCACTACAATAACACATTATAATAACACTGCACTACAATAACACATTATAATAACACTGCACTACAATAACACATTATAATAACACTGCACTACAATAACACATTATACTGACACTGCACTACAATAACACATTATAATAACACTGCACTACAATAACACATTATACTGACACTGCACTACAATAACACATTGTAATAACACTGCACTACAATAACACATTATAATAACATTGCACTACAATAACACATTATAATAACACATTATAATAACACTGCACTACAATAACACATTATAATAACACATTATAATAACACTGCACTACAATAACACATTATAATAACACTGCACTACAATAACACATTATAATAACAATGCACTACAATAACACATTATAATAACACTGCACTACAATAACACATTATAATAACATTGCACTACAATAACACACTATACTGACACTGCACTACAATAATACATTATAATGACACTGCACTGCAATAACAAACTATAATAACACTGCACTACAATAATACATTATAATAACACTGCACTACAATAACAAACTATAATAACACTGCACTACAATAATACATTATAATAACACTGCACTACAATAACACATTATAATAACACATTATAATAACACTGTACTACAATAACACACTATACTGACACTGCACTACAATAACACATTATAATAACACTGCACTACAATAACACATTATAATAACATTGCACTACAATAACACATTATAATAACACATTATAATAACACTGCACTACAATAACACATTATAATAACACTGCACTACAATAACACACTATACTGACACTGCACTACAATAACACATTATAATAACATTGCACTACAATAACACATTATAATAACACATTATATTAACACTGCACTACAAAACACATTATAATAACACTGCACTACAATAACACAATATAATTACACTGCACTACAATAACACATTATAATAACATTGCACTACAATAACACATTATAATAACACATTATAATAACACTGCACTACAATAACACATTATAATAACACTGCACTACAATAACACATTATAATAACACTGCACTACAATAACACATTATAATAACACTGCACTACAATAACAAACTATAATAACACTGCACTACAATAACACATTATAATAACACTGCACTACAATAACACATTATACTGACACTGCACTACAATAACACATTGTAATAACACTGCACTACAATAACACATTATAATAACATTGCACTACAATAACACATTATAATAACACATTATAATAACACTGCACTACAATAACACATTATAATAACACTGCACTACAATAACACATTATAATAACATTGCACTACAATAACACATTATAATAACATTGCACTACAATAACACATTATAATAACACTGCACTACAATAACACACTATACTGACACTGCACTACAATAACACATTATTATAACACTGCACTACAATAACACATTATAATAACACTGCACTACAATAACACATTATAATAACATTGCACTACAATAACACATTATAATAACACTGCACTACAATAACACATTGTAATAACACTGCACTACAATAACACATTATAATAACACTGCACTACAATAACACATTATAATAACATTGCACCACAATAACACATTATAATAACATTGCACCACAATAACACATTATAATAACACTGCACTACAATAACACATTATAATAACATTGCACTACAATAACACATTATAATAACACTGCACTACAATAACACATTATAATAACACTGCACTACAATAACACATTATAATAACACTGCAGTACAATAATACATTATAATAACACTGCACTACAATAACAAACTATAATAACACTGCACTACAATAACACATTATAATAACATTGCACTACAATAACACATTATAATAACACTGCACTACAATAACACATTATAATAACACTGCACTACAATAACACATTATAATAACACTGCACTACAATAACACATAATAACACTGCACTACAATAACACATTATAATAACACTGCACTACAATAATACATTATAATAACACTGCACTACAATAACACATTATAATAACACTGCACTACAATAACACATTATAATAACATTGCACTACAATAACACATTATAATAACACTGCACTACAATAACACATTATAATAACACTGCACTACAATAACACATTATAATAACACTGCACTACAATAACACATAATAACACTGCACTACAATAACACATTATAATAACACTGCACTACAATAACACTTTATAATAACACTGCACTACAATAACACATTGTAATAACACTGCACTACAATAACACATTATAATAACACTGCACTACAATAACACACTATAATAACACTGCACTACAATAACACATTATAATAACATTGCACTACAATAACACATTATAATAACACTGCACTACAATAACACATTATAATAACACTGCACTACAATAACACACTATAATAACACTGCACTACAATAACACATTATAATAACATTGCACTACAATAACACACTATACTGACACTGCACTACAATCATACATTATTATAACACTGCACTACAATAACAAACTATAATAACACTGCACTACAATAATACATTATAATAACACTGCACTACAATAACACACTATAATAACACTGCACTACAATAACACATTATAATAACACTGAACTACAATAACAAACTATAATAACACTGCACTACAATAACACATTATAATAACACTGCACTACAATAACACATTATACTGACACTGCACTACAATAACACATTGTAATAACACTGCACTACAATAACACATTATAATAACATTGCACTACAATAACACATTATAATAACACATTATAATAACACTGCACTACAATAACACATTATAATAACACTGCACTACAATAACACATTATAATAACACTGCACTACAATAACACATTATAATAACACATTATAATAACACTGCACTACAATAACACACTATAATAACACTGCACTACAATAACACATTATAATAACATTGCACTACAATAACACACTATACTGACACTGCACTACAATAATACATTATAATGACACTGCACTACAATAACAAACTATAATAACACTGCACTACAATAACACATTATAATAACACATTATAATAACACTGCACTACAATAACACACTATACTGACACTGCACTACAATAACACATTATAATAACACTGCACTACAATAACACATTATAATAACATTGCACTACAATAACACATTATAATGACACATTATAATAACACTGCACTACAATAACACATTATAATAACACTGCACTACAATAACATATTATAATAACACATTATAATAACACTGCACTACAATAACACATTATAATAACACTGCACTACAATAACACATTATATTAACATTGCACTACAATAACACATTATACTGACACTGCACTACAATAACACATTATAATAACATTGCACTACAATAACACATTATAATAACACATTATAATAACACTGCACTACAATAACACATTATAATAACACTGCACTACAATAACATTATAATAACACTGCACTACAATAACACATTATAATAACACTGCACTACAATAACACATTATAATAACACTGCACTACAATAACACATTATAATAACATTGCACTACAATAACACATTATAATAACACATTATAATAACACTGCACTACAATAACACATTATAATAACACTGCACTACAATAACACATTATAATAACACATTATAATAACACTGCACTACAATAACACATTATAATAACACTGCACTACAATAACACACTATAATAACATTGCACTACAATAACACATTATAATAACACATTATAATAACACTGCACTACAATAACACATTATAATAACACTGCACTACAATAACACACTATAATAACACTGCACTACAATAACACATTATAATAACACTGCACTACAATAACACACTATAATAACACTGCACTACAATAACACATTATAATAACACTGCACTACAATAACACATTATAATAACACTGCACTACAATAACACACTATAATAACACTGCACTACAATAACACACTATAATAACACTGCACTACAATAACACATTATAATAACACTGCACTACAATAACACATTATAATAACACTGCACTACAATAACACACTATAATAACACTGCACTACAATAACACATTATAATAACACTGCACTACAATAACACACTATAATAACACTGCACTACAATAACACATTATTATAACACTGCACTACAATAACAAACTATAATAACATTGCACTACAATAACACATTATTATAACACTGCACTACAATAACAAACTATAATAACATTGCACTACAATAACACATTATTATAACACTGCACTACAATAACAAACTATAATAACACTGCACTACAATAACAAACTATAATAACACTGCACTACAATAACACATTATAATAACACTGCACTACAATAACACATTATTATAACACTGCACTACAATAACACACTATAATAACACTGCACTACAATAACACACTATAATAACACTGCACTACAATAACACATTATAATAACATTGCACTACAATAACACATTATAATAACACTGCACTACAATAACACATTATAATAACACTGCACTACAATAACACACTATAATAACACTGCACTACAATAACACATTATAATAACATTGCACTACAATAACACACTATACTGACACTGCACTACAATAATACATTATTATAACACTGCACTACAATAACGAACTATAATAACACTGCACTACAATAATACATTATAATAACACTGCACTACAATAACAAACTATAATAACACTGCACTACAATAATACATTATAATAACACTGCACTACAATAACACATTATAATAACACTGCACTACAATAACACATTATAATAACACTGCACTACAATAACACATTATACTGACACTGCACTACAATAACACATTGTAATAACACTGCACTACAATAACACATTATACTGACACTGCACTACAATAACACATTGTAATAACACTGCACTACAATAACACATTATAATAACATTGCACTACAATAACACATTATAATAACACATTATAATAACACTGCACTACAATAACACATTATAATAACACATTATAATAACACTGCACTACAATAACACATTATAATAACACTGCACTACAATAACACATTATAATAACACTGCACTACAATAACACACTATAATAACACTGCACTACAATAACACACTATAATAACACTGCACTACAATAACACATTATAATAACACTGCACTACAATAACACATTATAATAACACTGCACTACAATAACACACTATAATAACACTGCACTACAATAACACATTATAATAACACTGCACTACAATAACACACTATAATAACACTGCACTACAATAACACATTATTATAACACTGCACTACAATAACAAACTATAATAACATTGCACTACAATAACACATTATTATAACACTGCACTACAATAACAAACTATAATAACACTGCACTACAATAACAAACTATAATAACACTGCACTACAATAACACATTATAATAACACTGCACTACAATAACACATTATTATAACACTGCACTACAATAACAAACTATAATAACACTGCACTACAATATCAAACTATAATAACACTGCACTACAATAACACATTATAATAACACTGCACTACAATAACACATTATAATAACACTGCACTACAATAACACACTATAGTGACACTGCACTACACTAACACATTATAATAACACTGCACTACAATAACAAACTATAATAACACTGCACTACAATAACACACTATAATAACACTGCACTACAATAACACATTATTATAACACTGCACTACAATAACACATTATTATAACACTGCACTACAATAACAAACTATAATAACACTGCACTACAATATCAAACTATAATAACACTGCACTACAATAACACATTATAATAACACTGCACTACAATAACACATTATACTGACACTGCACTACAATAACACATTATAATAACACTGCACTACAATAACACATTATAATAACACTGCACTTCAATAACACATTATACTGACACTGCACTACAATAACACAGTATAATAACACTGCACTACAATAACACACTATAATAACATTGCACTACAATAACACATTATAATAACACTGCACTACAATAACACATTATAATAACACTGCACTACAATAACACATTATAATAACACTGCACTACAATAACACAATATAATAACACTGCACTACAATAACACATTATTATAACACTGCACTACAATAACAAACTATAATAACACTGCACTACAATAACACATTATAATAACACTGCACTACAATAACACACTATAGTGACACTGCACTACAATAACACATTATAATAACACTGCACTACAATAACACATTATACTGACACTGCACTACAATAACACAGTATAATAACACTGCACTACAATAACACACTATAATAACATTGCACTACAATAACACATTATAATAACACTGCACTACAATAACACATTATAGTAACACTGCACTACAATAACACATTATAATAACATTGCACTACAATAACACATTATAATAACACTGCACTACAATAACACACTATACTGACACTGCACTACAATAACAAACTATAATAACACTGCACTACAATAACACATTATAATAACATTGCACTACAATAACACATTATAATAACACATTATAATAACACTGCGCTAGAATAACACATTATAATAACACTGCACTACAATAACATTATAATAACACTGCACTACAATAACACATTATAATAACATTGCACTACAATAACACATTATAATAACATTGCACTACAATAACACACTATACTGACACTGCACTACAATAACACATTATAATAACACTGCACTACAATAACACACTATAATAACACTGCACTACAATAACACATTATTATAACACTGCACTACAATAACAAACTATAATAACATTGCACTACAATAACACATTATTATAACACTGCACTACAATAACAAACTATAATAACATTGCACTACAATAACACATTATTATAACACTGCACTACAATAACAAACTATAATAACACTGCACTACAATAACAAACTATAATAACACTGCACTACAATAACACATTATAATAACACTGCACTACAATAACACATTATTATAACACTGCACTACAATAACACACTATAATAACACTGCACTACAATAACACACTATAATAACACTGCACTACAATAACACATTATAATAACATTGCACTACAATAACACATTATAATAACACTGCACTACAATAACACATTATAATAACACTGCACTACAATAACACACTATAATAACACTGCACTACAATAACACATTATAATAACATTGCACTACAATAACACACTATACTGACACTGCACTACAATAATACATTATTATAACACTGCACTACAATAACAAACTATAATAACACTGCACTACAATAATACATTATAATAACACTGCACTACAATAACAAACTATAATAACACTGCACTACAATAATACATTATAATAACACTGCACTACAATAACACATTATAATAACACTGCACTACAATAACACATTATAATAACACTGCACTACAATAACACACTATACTGACACTGCACTACAATAACACATTATACTGACACTGCACTACAATAACACATTGTAATAACACTGCACTACAATAACACATTATAATAACATTGCACTACAATAACACATTATAATAACACATTATAATAACACTGCACTACAATAACACATTATAATAACACATTATAATAACACTGCACTACAATAACACATTATAATAACACTGCACTACAATAACACATTATAATAACAATGCACTACAATAACACATTATAATAACACTGCACTACAATAACACATTATAATAACATTGCACTACAATAACACACTATACTGACACTGCACTACAATAATACATTATAATGACACTGCACTGCAATAACAAACTATAATAACACTGCACTACAATAATACATTATAATAACACTGCACTACAATAACAAACTATAATAACACTGCACTACAATAATACATTATAATAACACTGCACTACAATAACACATTATAATAACACATTATAATAACACTGTACTACAATAACACACTATACTGACACTGCACTACAATAACACATTATAATAACACTGCACTACAATAACACATTATAATAACATTGCACTACAATAACACATTATAATGACACATTATAATAACACTGCACTACAATAACACATTATAATAACACTGCACTACAATAACACATTATAATAACACATTATAATAACACTGCACTACAATAACACACTATACTGACACTGCACTACAATAACACATTATAATAACACTGCACTACAATAACAAACTATAATAACACTGCACTACAATAATACATTATAATAACACTGCACTACAATAACACATTATAATAACACTGCACTACAATAACACATTATTATAACACTGCACTACAATAACACACTATAATAACACTGCACTACAATAACACACTATAATAACACTGCACTACAATAACACATTATAATAACATTGCACTACAATAACACATTATAATAACACTGCACTACAATAACACATTATAATAACACTGCACTACAATAACACACTATAATAACACTGCACTACAATAACACATTATAATAACATTGCACTACAATAACACACTATACTGACACTGCACTACAATAATACATTATTATAACACTGCACTACAATAACGAACTATAATAACACTGCACTACAATAATACATTATAATAACACTGCACTACAATAACAAACTATAATAACACTGCACTACAATAATACATTATAATAACACTGCACTACAATAACACATTATAATAACACTGCACTACAATAACACATTATTATAACACTGCACTACAATAACAAACTATAATAACACTGCACTACAATATCAAACTATAATAACACTGCACTACAATAACACATTATAATAACACTGCACTACAATAACACATTATACTGACACTGCACTACAATAACACATTATAATAACACTGCACTACAATAACACATTATAATAACACTGCACTACAATAACACATTATAATAACACTGCACTACAATAACACAATATAATAACACTGCACTACAATAACACATTATTATAACACTGCACTACAATAACAAACTATAATAACACTGCACTACAATAACAAACTATAATAACACTGCACTACAATAACACATTATAATAACACTGCACTACAATAACACATTATTATAACACTGCACTACAATAACACACTATAATAACACTGCACTACAATAACACACTATAATAACACTGCACTACAATAACACATTATAATAACACTGCACTACAATAACACATTATAATAACACTGCACTACAATAACACATTATAATAACATTGCACCACAATAACACACTATAATAACACTGCACTACAATAACACATTATAATAACATTGCACTACAATAACACACTATACTGACACTGCACTACAATAATACATTATTATAACACTGCACTACAATAACGAACTATAATAACACTGCACTACAATAATACATTATAATAACACTGCACTACAATAACACATTATTATAACACTGCACTACAATAACAAACTATAATAACACTGCACTACAATAACACATTATAATAACACTGCACTACAATAACACACTATAGTGACACTGCACTACAATAACACATTATAATAACACTGCACTACAATAACACATTATAATAACACTGCACTACAATAACACATTATACTGACACTGCACTACAATAACACAGTATAATAACACTGCACTACAATAACACACTATAATAACATTGCACTACAATAACACATTATAATAACACTGCACTACAATAACACATTATAGTAACACTGCACTACAATAACACATTATAATAACATTGCACTACAATAACACATTATAATAACACTGCACTACAATAACACACTATACTGACACTGCACTACAATAACAAACTATAATAACACTGCACTACAATAACACATTATAATAACATTGCACTACAATAACACATTATAATAACACATTATAATAACACTGCGCTAGAATAACACATTATAATAACACTGCACTACAATAACATTATAATAACACTGCACTACAATAACACATTATAATAACATTGCACTACAATAACACATTATAATAACATTGCACTACAATAACACACTATACTGACACTGCACTACAATAACACATTATAATAACACTGCACTACAATAACACACTATAATAACACTGCACTACAATAACACATTATTATAACACTGCACTACAATAACAAACTATAATAACATTGCACTACAATAACACATTATTATAACACTGCACTACAATAACAAACTATAATAACATTGCACTACAATAACACATTATTATAACACTGCACTACAATAACAAACTATAATAACACTGCACTACAATAACAAACTATAATAACACTGCACTACAATAACACATTATAATAACACTGCACTACAATAACACATTATTATAACACTGCACTACAATAACACACTATAATAACACTGCACTACAATAACACACTATAATAACACTGCACTACAACAACACATTATAATAACATTGCACTACAATAACACATTATAATAACACTGCACTACAATAACACATTATAATAACACTGCACTACAATAACACACTATAATAACACTGCACTACAATAACACATTATAATAACATTGCACTACAATAACACACTATACTGACACTGCACTACAATAATACATTATTATAACACTGCACTACAATAACGAACTATAATAACACTGCACTACAATAATACATTATAATAACACTGCACTACAATAACACATTATTATAACACTGCACTACAATAATACATTATAATAACACTGCACTACAATAACACATTATAATAACACTGCACTACAATAACACATTATAATAACACTGCACTACAATAACACATTATAATAACACTGCACTACAATAACACATTATAATAACACTGCACTACAATAACACATAATAACACTGCACTACAATAACACATTATAATAACACTGCACTACAATAACACTTTATAATAACACTGCACTACAATAACACATTGTAATAACACTGCACTACAATAACACATTATAATAACACTGCACTACAATAACACACTATAATAACACTGCACTACAATAACACATTATAATAACATTGCACTACAATAACACATTATAATAACACTGCACTACAATAACACATTATAATAACACTGCACTACAATAACACACTATAATAACACTGCACTACAATAACACATTATAATAACATTGCACTACAATAACACACTATACTGACACTGCACTACAATCATACATTATTATAACACTGCACTACAATAACAAACTATAATAACACTGCACTACAATAATACATTATAATAACACTGCACTACAATAACACACTATAATAACACTGCACTACAATAACACATTATAATAACACTGAACTACAATAACAAACTATAATAACACTGCACTACAATAACACATTATAATAACACTGCACTACAATAACACATTATACTGACACTGCACTACAATAACACATTGTAATAACACTGCACTACAATAACACATTATAATAACATTGCACTACAATAACACATTATAATAACACATTATAATAACACTGCACTACAATAACACATTATAATAACACTGCACTACAATAACACATTATAATAACACTGCACTACAATAACACATTATAATAACACATTATAATAACACTGCACTACAATAACACACTATAATAACACTGCACTACAATAACACATTATAATAACATTGCACTACAATAACACACTATACTGACACTGCACTACAATAATACATTATAATGACACTGCACTACAATAACAAACTATAATAACACTGCACTACAATAATACATTATAATAACACTGCACTACAATAACAAACTATAATAACACTGCACTACAATAATACATTATAATAACACTGCACTACAATAACACATTATAATAACACATTATAATAACACTGCACTACAATAACACACTATACTGACACTGCACTACAATAACACATTATAATAACACTGCACTACAATAACACATTATAATAACATTGCACTACAATAACACATTATAATGACACATTATAATAACACTGCACTACAATAACACATTATAATAACACTGCACTACAATAACATATTATAATAACACATTATAATAACACTGCACTACAATAACACATTATAATAACACTGCACTACAATAACACACTATACTGACACTGCACTACAATAACACATTATAATAACACTGCACTACAATAACACATTATAATAACACTGCACTACAATAACACACTATAATAACACTGCACTACAATAACACATTATTATAACACTGCACTACAATAACACATTATTATAACACTGCACTACAATAACAAACTATAATAACACTGCACTACAATATCAAACTATAATAACACTGCACTACAATAACACATTATAATAACACTGCACTACAATAACACATTATACTGACACTGCACTACAATAACACATTATAATAACACTGCACTACAATAACACATTATAATAACACTGCACTACAATAACACATTATAATAACACTGCACTACAATAACACACTATAATAACACTGCACTACAATAACACATTATAATAACACTGCACTACAATAACAAACTATAATAACACTGCACTACAATAACACACTATAATAACACTGCACTACAATAACACATTATAATAACACTGCACTACAATAACACATTATAATAACATTGCACTACAATAACACATTATAATGACACATTATAATAACACTGCACTACAATAACACATTATAATAACACTGCACTACAATAACATATTATAATAACACATTATAATAACACTGCACTACAATAACACATTATAATAACACTGCACTACAATAACACACTATACTGACACTGCACTACAATAACACATTATAATAACACTGCACTACAATAACAAACTATAATAACACTGCACTACAATAACACACTATAATAACACTGCACTACAATAACACATTATTATAACACTGCACTACAATAACACATTATTATAACACTGCACTACAATAACAAACTATAATAACACTGC
This sequence comes from Rana muscosa, assembly GCA_029206835.1. Lineage (NCBI taxonomy): Eukaryota > Metazoa > Chordata > Amphibia > Anura > Ranidae > Rana > Rana muscosa. Next base: position 263,493,907 of record CM055123.1, on the reverse strand, counting down.
ACTACAATATCAAACTATAATAACACTGCACTACAATAACACATTATAATAACACTGCACTACAATAACACATTATACTGACACTGCACTACAATAACACATTATAATAACACTGCACTACAATAACACATTATAATAACACTGCACTACAATAACACATTATAATAACACTGCACTACAATAACACACTATAATAACACTGCACTACAATAACACATTATAATAACACTGCACTACAATAACAAACTATAATAACACTGCACTACAATAACACACTATAATAACACTGCACTACAATAACACATTATTATAACACTGCACTACAATAACACATTATTATAACACTGCACTACAATAACAAACTATAATAACACTGCACTACAATATCAAACTATAATAACACTGCACTACAATAACACATTATAATAACACTGCACTACAATAACACATTATACTGACACTGCACTACAATAACACATTATAATAACACTGCACTACAATAACACATTATAATAACACTGCACTACAATAACACATTATAATAACACATTATAATAACACTGCACTACAATAACACACTATAATAACACTGCACTACAATAACACATTATAATAACATTGCACTACAATAACACACTATACTGACACTGCACTACAATAATACATTATAATGACACTGCACTACAATAACAAACTATAATAACACTGCACTACAATAATACATTATAATAACACTGCACTACAATAACAAACTATAATAACACTGCACTACAATAATACATTATAATAACACTGCACTACAATAACACATTATAATAACACATTATAATAACACTGCACTACAATAACACACTATACTGACACTGCACTACAATAACACATTATAATAACACTGCACTACAATAACACACTATAATAACACTGCACTACAATAACACATTATAATAACATTGCACTACAATAACACACTATACTGACACTGCACTACAATCATACATTATTATAACACTGCACTACAATAACAAACTATAATAACACTGCACTACAATAATACATTATAATAACACTGCACTACAATAACACATTATAATAACACTGCACTACAATAACACATTATAATAACACTGCACTACAATAACACTTTATAATAACACTGCACTACAATAACACATTGTAATAACACTGCACTACAATAACACATTATAATAACACTGCACTACAATAACACACTATAATAACACTGCACTACAATAACACATTATAATAACACTGCACTACAATAACACATTATACTGACACTGCACTACAATAACACATTGTAATAACACTGCACTACAATAACACATTATAATAACATTGCACTACAATAACACATTATAATAACACTGCACTACAATAACACACTATACTGACACTGCACTACAATAACAAACTATAATAACACTGCACTACAATAACACATTATAATAACATTGCACTACAATAACACATTATAATAACACATTATAATAACACTGCGCTAGAATAACACATTATAATAACACTGCACTACAATAACACATTATAATAACATTGCACTACAATAACACATTATAATAACACATTATAATAACACTGCGCTAGAATAACACATTATAATAACACTGCACTACAATAACATTATAATAACACTGCACTACAATAACACATTATAATAACATTGCACTACAATAACACATTATAATAACATTGCACTACAATAACACACTATACTGACACTGCACTACAATAACACATTATAATAACACTGCACTACAATAACACATTATAATAACACTGCACTACAATAACACAATATAATAACACTGCACTACAATAACACATTATTATAACACTGCACTACAATAACAAACTATAATAACACTGCACTACAATAACACATTATAATAACACTGCACTACAATAACACACTATAGTGACACTGCACTACAATAACACATTATAATAACACTGCACTACAATAACACATTATAATAACACTGCACTACAATAACACATTATACTGACACTGCACTACAATAACACATTATAATAACACATTATAATAACACTGCACTACAATAACACATTATAATAACACTGCACTACAATAACACACTATACTGACACTGCACTACAATAACACATTATAATAACATTGCACTACAATAACACATTATAATAACACATTATAATAACACTGCACTACAATAACACATTATAATAACACTGCACTACAATAACACATTATAATAACACTGCACTACAATAACACATTATAATAACACTGCACTACAATAACAAACTATAATAACACTGCACTACAATAACACATTATAATAACACTGCACTACAATAACACATTATACTGACACTGCACTACAATAACACATTGTAATAACACTGCACTACAATAACACATTATAATAACATTGCACTACAATAACACATTATAATAACACATTATAATAACACTGCACTACAATAACACATTATAATAACACTGCACTACAATAACACATTATAATAACATTGCACTACAATAACACATTATAATAACATTGCACTACAATAACACATTATAATAACACTGCACTACAATAACACACTATACTGACACTGCACTACAATAACACATTATTATAACACTGCACTACAATAACACATTATAATAACACTGCACTACAATAACACATTATAATAACATTGCACTACAATAACACATTATAATAACACTGCACTACAATAACACATTGTAATAACACTGCACTACAATAACACATTATAATAACACTGCACTACAATAACACATTATAATAACATTGCACCACAATAACACATTATAATAACATTGCACCACAATAACACATTATAATAACACTGCACTACAATAACACATTATAATAACATTGCACTACAATAACACATTATAATAACACTGCACTACAATAACACATTATAATAACACTGCACTACAATAACACATTATAATAACACTGCAGTACAATAATACATTATAATAACACTGCACTACAATAACAAACTATAATAACACTGCACTACAATAACACATTATAATAACATTGCACTACAATAACACATTATAATAACACTGCACTACAATAACACATTATAATAACACTGCACTACAATAACACATTATAATAACACTGCACTACAATAACACATAATAACACTGCACTACAATAACACATTATAATAACACTGCACTACAATAATACATTATAATAACACTGCACTACAATAACACATTATAATAACACTGCACTACAATAACACATTATAATAACATTGCACTACAATAACACATTATAATAACACTGCACTACAATAACACATTATAATAACACTGCACTACAATAACACATTATAATAACACTGCACTACAATAACACATAATAACACTGCACTACAATAACACATTATAATAACACTGCACTACAATAACACTTTATAATAACACTGCACTACAATAACACATTGTAATAACACTGCACTACAATAACACATTATAATAACACTGCACTACAATAACACACTATAATAACACTGCACTACAATAACACATTATAATAACATTGCACTACAATAACACATTATAATAACACTGCACTACAATAACACATTATAATAACACTGCACTACAATAACACACTATAATAACACTGCACTACAATAACACATTATAATAACATTGCACTACAATAACACACTATACTGACACTGCACTACAATCATACATTATTATAACACTGCACTACAATAACAAACTATAATAACACTGCACTACAATAATACATTATAATAACACTGCACTACAATAACACACTATAATAACACTGCACTACAATAACACATTATAATAACACTGAACTACAATAACAAACTATAATAACACTGCACTACAATAACACATTATAATAACACTGCACTACAATAACACATTATACTGACACTGCACTACAATAACACATTGTAATAACACTGCACTACAATAACACATTATAATAACATTGCACTACAATAACACATTATAATAACACATTATAATAACACTGCACTACAATAACACATTATAATAACACTGCACTACAATAACACATTATAATAACACTGCACTACAATAACACATTATAATAACACATTATAATAACACTGCACTACAATAACACACTATAATAACACTGCACTACAATAACACATTATAATAACATTGCACTACAATAACACACTATACTGACACTGCACTACAATAATACATTATAATGACACTGCACTACAATAACAAACTATAATAACACTGCACTACAATAATACATTATAATAACACTGCACTACAATAACAAACTATAATAACACTGCACTACAATAACACATTATAATAACACATTATAATAACACTGCACTACAATAACACACTATACTGACACTGCACTACAATAACACATTATAATAACACTGCACTACAATAACACATTATAATAACATTGCACTACAATAACACATTATACTGACACTGCACTACAATAACACATTATAATAACACTGCACTACAATAACACATTATAATAACACTGCACTACAATAACACATTATAATAACACATTATAATAACACTGCACTACAATAACACACTATAATAACACTGCACTACAATAACACATTATAATAACATTGCACTACAATAACACACTATACTGACACTGCACTACAATAATACATTATAATGACACTGCACTACAATAACAAACTATAATAACACTGCACTACAATAATACATTATAATAACACTGCACTACAATAACAAACTATAATAACACTGCACTACAATAATACATTATAATAACACTGCACTACAATAACACATTATAATAACACATTATAATAACACTGCACTACAATAACACACTATACTGACACTGCACTACAATAACACATTATAATAACACTGCACTACAATAACACACTATAATAACACTGCACTACAATAACACATTATAATAACATTGCACTACAATAACACACTATACTGACACTGCACTACAATCATACATTATTATAACACTGCACTACAATAACAAACTATAATAACACTGCACTACAATAATACATTATAATAACACTGCACTACAATAACACATTATAATAACACTGCACTACAATAACACATTATAATAACACTGCACTACAATAACACTTTATAATAACACTGCACTACAATAACACATTGTAATAACACTGCACTACAATAACACATTATAATAACACTGCACTACAATAACACACTATAATAACACTGCACTACAATAACACATTATAATAACACTGCACTACAATAACACATTATACTGACACTGCACTACAATAACACATTGTAATAACACTGCACTACAATAACACATTATAATAACATTGCACTACAATAACACATTATAATAACACTGCACTACAATAACACACTATACTGACACTGCACTACAATAACAAACTATAATAACACTGCACTACAATAACACATTATAATAACACTGCACTACAATAACACATTATAATAACACTGCACTACAATAACAAACTATAATAACACTGCACTACAATAACACACTATAATAACACTGCACTACAATAACACATTATTATAACACTGCACTACAATAACACATTATTATAACACTGCACTACAATAACAAACTATAATAACACTGCACTACAATATCAAACTATAATAACACTGCACTACAATAACACATTATAATAACACTGCACTACAATAACACATTATACTGACACTGCACTACAATAACACATTATAATAACACTGCACTACAATAACACATTATAATAACACTGCACTACAATAACACATTATAATAACACTGCACTTCAATAACACATTATACTGACACTGCACTACAATAACACAGTATAATAACACTGCACTACAATAACACACTATAATAACATTGCACTACAATAACACATTATAATAACACTGCACTACAATAACACATTATAATAACACTGCACTACAATAACACATTATAATAACACTGCACTACAATAACACAATATAATAACACTGCACTACAATAACACATTATTATAACACTGCACTACAATAACAAACTATAATAACACTGCACTACAATAACACATTATAATAACACTGCACTACAATAACACACTATAATAACACTGCACTTCAATAACACATTATACTGACACTGCACTACAATAACACAGTATAATAACACTGCACTACAATAACACACTATAATAACATTGCACTACAATAACACATTATAATAACACTGCACTACAATAACACATTATAGTAACACTGCACTACAATAACACATTATAATAACATTGCACTACAATAACACATTATAATAACACTGCACTACAATAACACACTATACTGACACTGCACTACAATAACAAACTATAATAACACTGCACTACAATAACACATTATAATAACATTGCACTACAATAACACATTATAATAACACATTATAATAACACTGCGCTAGAATAACACATTATAATAACACTGCACTACAATAACATTATAATAACACTGCACTACAATAACACATTATAATAACATTGCACTACAATAACACATTATAATAACATTGCACTACAATAACACACTATACTGACACTGCACTACAATAACACATTATAATAACACTGCACTACAATAACACACTATAATAACACTGCACTACAATAACACATTATAATAACATTGCACTACAATAACACATTATAATAACATTGCACTACAATAACACACTATACTGACACTGCACTACAATAACACATTATAATAACACTGCACTACAATAACACATTATAATAACACTGCACTACAATAACACTTTATAATAACACTGCACTACAATAACACATTGTAATAACACTGCACTACAATAACACATTATAATAACACTGCACTACAATAACACACTATAATAACACTGCACTACAATAACACATTATAATAACATTGCACTACAATAACACATTATAATAACACTGCACTACAATAACACATTATAATAACACTGCACTACAATAACACACTATAATAACACTGCACTACAATAACACATTATAATAACATTGCACTACAATAACACACTATACTGACACTGCACTACAATCATACATTATTATAACACTGCACTACAATAACAAACTATAATAACACTGCACTACAATAATACATTATAATAACACTGCACTACAATAACACACTATAATAACACTGCACTACAATAACACATTATAATAACACTGAACTACAATAACAAACTATAATAACACTGCACTACAATAACACATTATAATAACACTGCACTACAATAACACATTATACTGACACTGCACTACAATAACACATTGTAATAACACTGCACTACAATAACACATTATAATAACATTGCACTACAATAACACATTATAATAACACATTATAATAACACTGCACTACAATAACACATTATAATAACACTGCACTACAATAACACATTATAATAACACTGCACTACAATAACACATTATAATAACACATTATAATAACACTGCACTACAATAACACACTATAATAACACTGCACTACAATAACACATTATAATAACATTGCACTACAATAACACACTATACTGACACTGCACTACAATAATACATTATAATGACACTGCACTACAATAACAAACTATAATAACACTGCACTACAATAATACATTATAATAACACTGCACTACAATAACAAACTATAATAACACTGCACTACAATAATACATTATAATAACACTGCACTACAATAACACATTATAATAACACATTATAATAACACTGCACTACAATAACACACTATACTGACACTGCACTACAATAACACATTATAATAACACTGCACTACAATAACACACTATAATAACACTGCACTACAATAACACATTATAATAACATTGCACTACAATAACACACTATACTGACACTGCACTACAATCATACATTATTATAACACTGCACTACAATAACAAACTATAATAACACTGCACTACAATAATACATTATAATAACACTGCACTACAATAACACACTATAATAACACTGCACTACAATAACACATTATAATAACACTGAACTACAATAACAAACTATAATAACACTGCACTACAATAACACATTATAATAACACTGCACTACAATAACACATTATAGTAACACTGCACTACAATAACACATTATATTAACATTGCACTACAATAACACATTATAATAACACTGCACTACAATAACACATTATAATAACACTGCACTACAATAACACACTATACTGACACTGCACTACAATAACACATTATAATAACACTGCACTACAATAACACATTATAATAACACTGCACTACAATAACACATTATAATAACACTGCACTACAATAACACACTATACTGACACTGCACTACAATAACACATTATAATAACACTGCACTACAATAACACATTATAATAACACTGCACTACAATAACACACTATAATAACACTGCACTACAATAACACATTATAATAACACTGCACTACAATAACAAACTATAATAACACTGCACTACAATAACACACTATAATAACACTGCACTACAATAACACATTATTATAACACTGCACTACAATAACACATTATTATAACACTGCACTACAATAACAAACTATAATAACACTGCACTACAATATCAAACTATAATAACACTGCACTACAATAACACATTATAATAACACTGCACTACAATAACACATTATACTGACACTGCACTACAATAACACATTATAATAACACTGCACTACAATAACACATTATAATAACACTGCACTACAATAACACATTATAATAACACTGCACTTCAATAACACATTATACTGACACTGCACTACAATAACACAGTATAATAACACTGCACTACAATAACACACTATAATAACATTGCACTACAATAACACATTATAATAACACTGCACTACAATAACACATTATAATAACACTGCACTACAATAACACATTATAATAACACTGCACTACAATAACACAATATAATAACACTGCACTACAATAACACATTATTATAACACTGCACTACAATAACAAACTATAATAACACTGCACTACAATAACACATTATAATAACACTGCACTACAATAACACACTATAGTGACACTGCACTACAATAACACATTATAATAACACTGCACTACAATAACACATTATAATAACACTGCACTACAATAACACATTATACTGACACTGCACTACAATAACACAGTATAATAACACTGCACTACAATAACACACTATAATAACATTGCACTACAATAACACATTATAATAACACTGCACTACAATAACACATTATAGTAACACTGCACTACAATAACACATTATAATAACATTGCACTACAATAACACATTATAATAACACTGCACTACAATAACACACTATACTGACACTGCACTACAATAACAAACTATAATAACACTGCACTACAATAACACATTATAATAACATTGCACTACAATAACACATTATAATAACACATTATAATAACACTGCGCTAGAATAACACATTATAATAACACTGCACTACAATAACATTATAATAACACTGCACTACAATAACACATTATAATAACATTGCACTACAATAACACATTATAATAACATTGCACTACAATAACACACTATACTGACACTGCACTACAATAACACATTATAATAACACTGCACTACAATAACACACTATAATAACACTGCACTACAATAACACATTATTATAACACTGCACTACAATAACAAACTATAATAACATTGCACTACAATAACACATTATTATAACACTGCACTACAATAACAAACTATAATAACATTGCACTACAATAACACATTATTATAACACTGCACTACAATAACAAACTATAATAACACTGCACTACAATAACAAACTATAATAACACTGCACTACAATAACACATTATAATAACACTGCACTACAATAACACATTATTATAACACTGCACTACAATAACACACTATAATAACACTGCACTACAATAACACACTATAATAACACTGCACTACAATAACACATTATAATAACATTGCACTACAATAACACATTATAATAACACTGCACTACAATAACACATTATAATAACACTGCACTACAATAACACACTATAATAACACTGCACTACAATAACACATTATAATAACATTGCACTACAATAACACACTATACTGACACTGCACTACAATAATACATTATTATAACACTGCACTACAATAACGAACTATAATAACACTGCACTACAATAATACATTATAATAACACTGCACTACAATAACAAACTATAATAACACTGCACTACAATAATACATTATAATAACACTGCACTACAATAACACATTATAATAACACTGCACTACAATAACACATTATAATAACACTGCACTACAATAACACATTATAATAACACTGCACTACAATAACACATTATAATAACACTGCACTACAATAACACATAATAACACTGCACTACAATAACACATTATAATAACACTGCACTACAATAACACTTTATAATAACACTGCACTACAATAACACATTGTAATAACACTGCACTACAATAACACATTATAATAACACTGCACTACAATAACACACTATAATAACACTGCACTACAATAACACATTATAATAACATTGCACTACAATAACACATTATAATAACACTGCACTACAATAACACATTATAATAACACTGCACTACAATAACACACTATAATAACACTGCACTACAATAACACATTATAATAACATTGCACTACAATAACACACTATACTGACACTGCACTACAATCATACATTATTATAACACTGCACTACAATAACAAACTATAATAACACTGCACTACAATAATACATTATAATAACACTGCACTACAATAACACACTATAATAACACTGCACTACAATAACACATTATAATAACACTGAACTACAATAACAAACTATAATAACACTGCACTACAATAACACATTATAATAACACTGCACTACAATAACACATTATACTGACACTGCACTACAATAACACATTGTAATAACACTGCACTACAATAACACATTATAATAACATTGCACTACAATAACACATTATAATAACACTGCACTACAATAACACATTATAATAACACTGCACTACAATAACACATTATAATAACACATTATAATAACACTGCACTACAATAACACACTATAATAACACTGCACTACAATAACACATTATAATAACATTGCACTACAATAACACACTATACTGACACTGCACTACAATAATACATTATAATGACACTGCACTACAATAACAAACTATAATAACACTGCACTACAATAATACATTATAATAACACTGCACTACAATAACAAACTATAATAACACTGCACTACAATAATACATTATAATAACACTGCACTACAATAACACATTATAATAACACATTATAATAACACTGCACTACAATAACACACTATACTGACACTGCACTACAATAACACATTATAATAACACTGCACTACAATAACACATTATAATAACATTGCACTACAATAACACATTATAATGACACATTATAATAACACTGCACTACAATAACACATTATAATAACACTGCACTACAATAACATATTATAATAACACATTATAATAACACTGCACTACAATAACACATTATAATAACACTGCACTACAATAACACACTATACTGACACTGCACTACAATAACACATTATAATAACACTGCACTACAATAACACATTATAATAACACTGCACTACAATAACACACTATAATAACACTGCACTACAATAACACATTATAATAACACTGCACTACAATAACAAACTATAATAACACTGCACTACAATAACACACTATAATAACACTGCACTACAATAACACATTATTATAACACTGCACTACAATAACACATTATTATAACACTGCACTACAATAACAAACTATAATAACACTGCACTACAATATCAAACTATAATAACACTGCACTACAATAACACATTATAATAACACTGCACTACAATAACACATTATACTGACACTGCACTACAATAACACATTATAATAACACTGCACTACAATAACACATTATAATAACACTGCACTACAATAACACATTATAATAACACTGCACTTCAATAACACATTATACTGACACTGCACTACAATAACACAGTATAATAACACTGCACTACAATAACACACTATAATAACATTGCACTACAATAACACATTATAATAACACTGCACTACAATAACACATTATAATAACACTGCACTACAATAACACATTATAATAACACTGCACTACAATAACACAATATAATAACACTGCACTACAATAACACATTATTATAACACTGCACTACAATAACAAACTATAATAACACTGCACTACAATAACACATTATAATAACACTGCACTACAATAACACACTATAATAACACTGCACTTCAATAACACATTATAATAACATTGCACTACAATAACACATTATAATAACATTGCACTACAATAACACACTATACTGACACTGCACTACAATAACACATTATAATAACACTGCACTACAATAACACATTATAATAACACTGCACTACAATAACACATTATAATAACACATTATAATAACACTGCGCTAGAATAACACATTATAATAACACTGCACTACAATAACATTATAATAACACTGCACTACAATAACACATTATAATAACATTGCACTACAATAACACATTATAATAACATTGCACTACAATAACACACTATACTGACACTGCACTACAATAACACATTATAATAACACTGCACTACAATAACACACTATAATAACACTGCACTACAATAACACATTATAATAACATTGCACTACAATAACACATTATAATAACATTGCACTACAATAACACACTATACTGACACTGCACTACAATAACACATTATAATAACACTGCACTACAATAACACATTATAATAACACTGCACTACAATAACACTTTATAATAACACTGCACTACCATAACACATTGTAATAACACTGCACTACAATAACACATTATAATAACACTGCACTACAATAACACACTATAATAACACTGCACTACAATAACACATTATAATAACACTGCACTACAATAACACATTATACTGACACTGCACTACAATAACACATTGTAATAACACTGCACTACAATAACACATTATAATAACATTGCACTACAATAACACATTATAATAACACTGCACTACAATAACACACTATACTGACACTGCACTACAATAACAAACTATAATAACACTGCACTACAATAACACATTATAATAACATTGCACTACAATAACACATTATAATAACACATTATAATAACACTGCGCTAGAATAACACATTATAATAACACTGCACTACAATAACATTATAATAACACTGCACTACAATAACACATTATAATAACATTGCACTACAATAACACATTATAATAACATTGCACTACAATAACACACTATACTGACACTGCACTACAATAACACATTATAATAACACTGCACTACAATAACACACTATAATAACACTGCACTACAATAACACATTATAATAACATTGCACTACAATAACACATTATAATAACATTGCACTACAATAACACACTATACTGACACTGCACTACAATAACACATTATAATAACACTGCACTACAATAACACATTATAATAACACTGCACTACAATAACACTTTATAATAACACTGCACTACAATAACACATTGTAATAACACTGCACTACAATAACACATTATAATAACACTGCACTACAATAACACACTATAATAACACTGCACTACAATAACACATTATAATAACATTGCACTACAATAACACATTATAATAACACTGCACTACAATAACACATTATAATAACACTGCACTACAATAACACACTATAATAACACTGCACTACAATAACACATTATAATAACATTGCACTACAATAACACACTATACTGACACTGCACTACAATCATACATTATTATAACACTGCACTACAATAACAAACTATAATAACACTGCACTACAATAATACATTATAATAACACTGCACTACAATAACACACTATAATAACACTGCACTACAATAACACATTATAATAACACTGAACTACAATAACAAACTATAATAACACTGCACTACAATAACACATTATAATAACACTGCACTACAATAACACATTATACTGACACTGCACTACAATAACACATTGTAATAACACTGCACTACAATAACACATTATAATAACATTGCACTACAATAACACATTATAATAACACATTATAATAACACTGCACTACAATAACACATTATAATAACACTGCACTACAATAACACATTATAATAACACTGCACTACAATAACACATTATAATAACACATTATAATAACACTGCACTACAATAACACACTATAATAACACTGCACTACAATAACACATTATAATAACATTGCACTACAATAACACACTATACTGACACTGCACTACAATAATACATTATAATGACACTGCACTACAATAACAAACTATAATAACACTGCACTACAATAATACATTATAATAACACTGCACTACAATAACAAACTATAATAACACTGCACTACAATAATACATTATAATAACACTGCACTACAATAACACATTATAATAACACATTATAATAACACTGCACTACAATAACACACTATACTGACACTGCACTACAATAACACATTATAATAACACTGCACTACAATAACACACTATAATAACACTGCACTACAATAACACATTATAATAACATTGCACTACAATAACACACTATAATAACACTGCACTACAATAACACATTATAATAACACTGAACTACAATAACAAACTATAATAACACTGCACTACAATAACAAACTATAATAACACTGCACTACAATAACACATTATAATAACACTGCACTACAATAACACATTATTATAACACTGCACTACAATAACACACTATAATAACACTGCACTACAATAACACACTATAATAACACTGCACTACAATAACACATTATAATAACATTGCACTACAATAACACATTATAATAACACTGCACTACAATAACACATTATAATAACACTGCACTACAATAACACACTATAATAACACTGCACTACAATAACACATTATAATAACATTGCACTACAATAACACACTATACTGACACTGCACTACAATAATACATTATTATAACACTGCACTACAATAACGAACTATAATAACACTGCACTACAATAATACATTATAATAACACTGCACTACAATAACACATTATTATAACACTGCACTACAATAATACATTATAATAACACTGCACTACAATAACACATTATAATAACACTGCACTACAATAACACATTATAATAACACTGCACTACAATAACACATTATAATAACACTGCACTACAATAACACATTATAATAACACTGCACTACAATAACACATAATAACACTGCACTACAATAACACATTATAATAACACTGCACTACAATAACACTTTATAATAACACTGCACTACAATAACACATTGTAATAACACTGCACTACAATAACACATTATAATAACACTGCACTACAATAACACACTATAATAACACTGCACTACAATAACACATTATAATAACATTGCACTACAATAACACATTATAATAACACTGCACTACAATAACACATTATAATAACACTGCACTACAATAACACACTATAATAACACTGCACTACAATAACACATTATAATAACATTGCACTACAATAACACACTATACTGACACTGCACTACAATCATACATTATTATAACACTGCACTACAATAACAAACTATAATAACACTGCACTACAATAATACATTATAATAACACTGCACTACAATAACACATTATAATAACACATTATAATAACACTGCACTACAATAACACACTATACTGACACTGCACTACAATAACACATTATAATAACACTGCACTACAATAACACACTATAATAACACTGCACTACAATAACACATTATAATAACATTGCACTACAATAACACACTATACTGACACTGCACTACAATCATACATTATTATAACACTGCACTACAATAACAAACTATAATAACACTGCACTACAATAATACATTATAATAACACTGCACTACAATAACACATTATAATAACACTGCACTACAATAACACATTATAATAACACTGCACTACAATAACACTTTATAATAACACTGCACTACAATAACACATTGTAATAACACTGCACTACAATAACACATTATAATAACACTGCACTACAATAACACACTATAATAACACTGCACTACAATAACACATTATAATAACACTGCACTACAATAACACATTATAATAACATTGCACTACAATAACACATTATAATAACACTGCACTACAATAACACACTATACTGACACTGCACTACAATAACAAACTATAATAACACTGCACTACAATAACACATTATAATAACATTGCACTACAATAACACATTATAATAACACATTATAATAACACTGCGCTAGAATAACACATTATAATAACACTGCACTACAATAACATTATAATAACACTGCACTACAATAACACATTATAATAACATTGCACTACAATAACACATTATAATAACATTGCACTACAATAACACACTATACTGACACTGCACTACAATAACACATTATAATAACACTGCACTACAATAACACACTATAATAACACTGCACTACAATAACACATTATAATAACATTGCACTACAATAACACATTATAATAACATTGCACTACAATAACACACTATACTGACACTGCACTACAATAACACATTATAATAACACTGCACTACAATAACACATTATAATAACACTGCACTACAATAACACTTTATAATAACACTGCACTACAATAACACATTGTAATAACACTGCACTACAATAACACATTATAATAACACTGCACTACAATAACACACTATAATAACACTGCACTACAATAACACATTATAATAACATTGCACTACAATAACACATTATAATAACACTGCACTACAATAACACATTATAATAACACTGCACTACAATAACACACTATAATAACACTGCACTACAATAACACATTATAATAACATTGCACTACAATAACACACTATACTGACACTGCACTACAATCATACATTATTATAACACTGCACTACAATAACAAACTATAATAACACTGCACTACAATAATACATTATAATAACACTGCACTACAATAACACACTATAATAACACTGCACTACAATAACACATTATAATAACACTGAACTACAATAACAAACTATAATAACACTGCACTACAATAACACATTATAATAACACTGCACTACAATAACACATTATACTGACACTGCACTACAATAACACATTGTAATAACACTGCACTACAATAACACATTATAATAACATTGCACTACAATAACACATTATAATAACACATTATAATAACACTGCACTACAATAACACATTATAATAACACTGCACTACAATAACACATTATAATAACACTGCACTACAATAACACATTATAATAACACATTATAATAACACTGCACTACAATAACACACTATAATAACACTGCACTACAATAACACATTATAATAACATTGCACTACAATAACACACTATACTGACACTGCACTACAATAATACATTATAATGACACTGCACTACAATAACAAACTATAATAACACTGCACTACAATAATACATTATAATAACACTGCACTACAATAACAAACTATAATAACACTGCACTACAATAATACATTATAATAACACTGCACTACAATAACACATTATAATAACACATTATAATAACACTGCACTACAATAACACACTATACTGACACTGCACTACAATAACACATTATAATAACACTGCACTACAATAACACACTATAATAACACTGCACTACAATAACACATTATAATAACATTGCACTACAATAACACACTATACTGACACTGCACTACAATCATACATTATTATAACACTGCACTACAATAACAAACTATAATAACACTGCACTACAATAATACATTATAATAACACTGCACTACAATAACACACTATAATAACACTGCACTACAATAACACATTATAATAACACTGAACTACAATAACAAACTATAATAACACTGCACTACAATAACACATTATAATAACACTGCACTACAATAACACATTATACTGACACTGCACTACAATAACACATTGTAATAACACTGCACTACAATAACACATTATAATAACACTGCACTACAATAACACATTATAATAACATTGCACTACAATAACACATTATAATAACACATTATAATAACACTGCACTACAATAACACATTATAATAACACTGCACTACAATAACATTATAATAACACTGCACTACAATAACACATTATAATAACACTGCACTACAATAACACAATATAATTACACTGCACTACAATAACACATTATAATAACATTGCACTACAATAACACATTATAATAACACATTATAATAACACTGCACTACAATAACACATTATAATAACACTGCACTACAATAACAAACTATAATAACACTGCACTACAATAACACATTATAATAACACTGCACTACAATAACACATTATACTGACACTGCACTACAATAACACATTGTAATAACACTGCACTACAATAACACATTATAATAACATTGCACTACAATAACACATTATAATAACACATTATAATAACACTGCACTACAATAACACATTATAATAACACTGCACTACAATAACACATTATAATAACACTGCACTACAATAACACACTATAATAACACTGCACTACAATAACACATTATAATAACATTGCACTACAATAACACACTATACTGACACTGCACTACAATAATACATTATAATGACACTGCACTACAATAACAAACTATAATAACACTGCACTACAATAACACATTATAATAACACTGCACTACAATAACACATTATAATAACACATTATAATAACACTGCACTACAATAACACATTATACTGACACTGCACTACAATAACACATTATAATAACACTGCACTACAATAACACATTATAATAACACTGCACTACAATAACACATTATAATAACACTGCACTACAATAACACATTATAATAACACATTATAATAACATTGCACTACAATAACACACTATACTGACACTGCACTACAATAATACATTATAATGACACTGCACTACAATAACACATTATAATAACACTGCACTACAATAACACATTATAATAACACTGCACTACAATAACACATTATAATAACACATTATAATAACACTGCACTACAATAACACATTATACTGACACTGCACTACAATAACACATTATAATAACACTGCACTACAATAACACATTATAATAACACTGCACTACAATAACACATTATAATAACATTGCACTACAATAATACATTATAATAACACTGCAGTACAATAATACATTATAATAACACTGCACTACAATAACAAACTACAATAACACTGCACTACAATAACACATTATAATAACATTGCACTACAATAACACATTATAATAACACTGCACTACAATAACACATTATAATAACACTGCACTACAATAATACATTATAATAACACTGCACCACAATAACACATTATAATAACATTGCACTACAATAACACATTATAATAACACATTATAATAACACTGCACTACAATAACACATTATAATAACATTGTACTACAATAACACATTATAATAACATATTAGAATAACACTGCACTACAATAACACATTATAATAACACTGCACTACAATAACACATTATTATAACACTGCACTACAATAACACATTATAATAACACTGCACTACAATAACACATTGTAATAACACTGCACTACAATAACACATTATAATAACACATTATAATAACACTGCACTACAATAACACATTATAATAACACTGCACTACAATAACACATTATAATAACATTGCACTACAATAACACATTATAATAACACATTATAATAACACTGCACTACAATAACACATTATAATAACACTGCACTACAATAACACATTATAATAACATTGCACTCCAATAACACATTATAATAACACATTATAATAACACTGCACTACAATAACACATTATAATAACACTGCACTACAATAACACATTATAATAACATTGCACCACAATAACACATTATAATAACACTGCACTACAATAACACATTATAATAACACTGCACTACAATAACACATTATAATAACACTGCACTACAATAACACATTATAATAACATTGCACCACAATAACACATTATAATAACACTGCACTACAATAACACATTATAATAACACTGCACTACAATAACACATTATAATAACACTGCACTACAATAACACATTATAATAACACATTATAATAACACTGCACTACAATAACACATTATAATAACACTGCACTACGATAACACACTATACTGACACTGCACTACAATAACACATTATAATAACACTGCACTACAATAACACATTATAATAACATTGCACTACAATAACACATTACAATAACACATTATAATAACACTGCACTACAATAACACATTATTATAACACTGCACTACAATAACACATTATAATAACACTGCACTACAATAACACATTATAATAACACATTATAATAACACTGCACTACAATAACACATTATAATAACACTGCACTACAATAACACATTATAATAACATTGCACTACAATAACACATTATAATAACACATTATAATAACACTGCACTACAATAACACATTATAATAACACTGCACTACAATAACACATTATAATAACACTGCACTACAATAACACATTATAATAACACATTATAATAACACTGCACTACAATAACACATTATACTGACACTGCACTACAATAACACATTATAATAACACTGCACTACAATAACACATTATAATAACACTGCACTACAATAACACATTATAATAACATTGCACCACAATAACACATTATAATAACATTGCACTACAATAACACATTATAATAACACTGCACTACAATAACACATTATAATAACACTGCACTACAATAACACATTATAATAACACTGCACTACAATAACACATTATAATAACACTGCACTACAATAACACATTATAATAACATTGCACTACAATAACACATTATAATAACACTGCACTACAATAACACACTATACTGACACTGCACTACAATAACACATTATAATAACACTGCACTACAATAACACATTATACTGACACTGCACTACAATAACATTATAATAACACTGCACTACAATAACACATTATAATAACATTGCACTACAATAACACATTATAATAACACTGCACTTCAATAACACACTATAATAACACTGCACTACAATAACACACTATAATAACACTGCACTACAATAACACATTATAATAACACTGCACTACAATAACACATTATAATAACACTGCACTACAATAACAAACTATAATAACACTGCACTACAATAACAAACTATAATAACACTGCACTACAATAACACATTATAATAACACTGCACTACAATAACACATTATTATAACACTGCACTACAATAACACACTATAATAACACTGCACTACAATAACACACTATAATAACACTGCACTACAATAACACATTATAATAACATTGCACTACAATAACACATTATAATAACACTGCACTACAATAACACATTATAATAACACTGCACTACAATAACACACTATAATAACACTGCACTACAATAACACATTATAATAACATTGCACTACAATAACACACTATACTGACACTGCACTACAATAATACATTGTTATAACACTGCACTACAATAACGAACTATAATAACACTGCACTACAATAATACATTATAATAACACTGCACTACAATAACACATTATTATAACACTGCACTACAATAACAAACTATAATAACACTGCACTACAATAACACATTATAATAACACTGCACTACAATAACACACTATAGTGACACTGCACTACAATAACACATTATAATAACACTGCACTACAATAACACATTATAATAACACTGCACTACAATAACACATTATACTGACACTGCACTACAATAACACAGTATAATAACACTGCACTACAATAACACACTATAATAACATTGCACTACAATAACACATTATAATAACACTGCACTACAATAACACATTATAGTAACACTGCACTACAATAACACATTATAATAACATTGCACTACAATAACACATTATAATAACACTGCACTACAATAACACACTATACTGACACTGCACTACAATAACAAACTATAATAACACTGCACTACAATAACACATTATAATAACATTGCACTACAATAACACATTATAATAACACATTATAATAACACTGCGCTAGAATAACACATTATAATAACACTGCACTACAATAACATTATAATAACACTGCACTACAATAACACATTATAATAACATTGCACTACAATAACACATTATAATAACATTGCACTACAATAACACACTATACTGACACTGCACTACAATAACACATTATAATAACACTGCACTACAATAACACACTATAATAACACTGCACTACAATAACACATTATTATAACACTGCACTACAATAACAAACTATAATAACATTGCACTACAATAACACATTATTATAACACTGCACTACAATAACAAACTATAATAACATTGCACTACAATAACACATTATTATAACACTGCACTACAATAACAAACTATAATAACACTGCACTACAATAACAAACTATAATAACACTGCACTACAATAACACATTATAATAACACTGCACTACAATAACACATTATTATAACACTGCACTACAATAACACACTATAATAACACTGCACTACAATAACACACTATAATAACACTGCACTACAATAACACATTATAATAACATTGCACTACAATAACACATTATAATAACACTGCACTACAATAACACATTATAATAACACTGCACTACAATAACACACTATAATAACACTGCACTACAATAACACATTATAATAACATTGCACTACAATAACACACTATACTGACACTGCACTACAATAATACATTATTATAACACTGCACTACAATAACGAACTATAATAACACTGCACTACAATAACACATTATAATAACATTGCACTACAATAACACACTATACTGACACTGCACTACAATCATACATTATTATAACACTGCACTACAATAACAAACTATAATAACACTGCACTACAATAATACATTATAATAACACTGCACTACAATAACACACTATAATAACACTGCACTACAATAACACATTATAATAACACTGAACTACAATAACAAACTATAATAACACTGCACTACAATAACAAACTATAATAACACTGCACTACAATAACACATTATAATAACACTGCACTACAATAACACATTATTATAACACTGCACTACAATAACACACTATAATAACACTGCACTACAATAACACACTATAATAACACTGCACTACAATAACACATTATAATAACACTGCACTACAATAACACATTATAATAACACTGCACTACAATAACACATTATAATAACATTGCACCACAATAACACACTATAATAACACTGCACTACAATAACACATTATAATAACATTGCACTACAATAACACACTATACTGACACTGCACTACAATAATACATTATTATAACACTGCACTACAATAACAAACTATAATAACACTGCACTACAATAACAAACTATAATAACACTGCACTACAATAACACATTATAATAACACTGCACTACAATAACACATTATTATAACACTGCACTACAATAACACACTATAATAACACTGCACTACAATAACACACTATAATAACACTGCACTACAATAACACATTATAATAACACTGCACTACAATAACACATTATAATAACAATGCACTACAATAACACATTATAATAACACTGCACTACAATAACACACTATAATAACACTGCACTACAATAACACATTGTAATAACACTGCACTACAATAACACATTATAATAACATTGCACTACAATAACACATTATAATAACACTGCACTACAATAACACACTATACTGACACTGCACTACAATAACAAACTATAATAACACTGCACTACAATAACACATTATAATAACATTGCACTACAATAACACATTATAATAACACATTATAATAACACTGCGCTAGAATAACACATTATAATAACACTGCACTACAATAACATTATAATAACACTGCACTACAATAACACATTATAATAACATTGCACTACAATAACACATTATAATAACATTGCACTACAATAACACACTATACTGACACTGCACTACAATAACACATTATAATAACACTGCACTACAATAACACACTATAATAACACTGCACTACAATAACACATTATAATAACATTGCACTACAATAACACATTATAATAACATTGCACTACAATAACACACTATACTGACACTGCACTACAATAACACATTATAATAACACTGCACTACAATAACACATTATAATAACACTGCACTACAATAACACTTTATAATAACACTGCACTACAATAACACATTGTAATAACACTGCACTACAATAACACATTATAATAACACTGCACTACAATAACACACTATAATAACACTGCACTACAATAACACATTATAATAACATTGCACTACAATAACACATTATAATAACACTGCACTACAATAACACATTATAATAACACTGCACTACAATAACACACTATAATAACACTGCACTACAATAACACATTATAATAACATTGCACTACAATAACACACTATACTGACACTGCACTACAATCATACATTATTATAACACTGCACTACAATAACAAACTATAATAACACTGCACTACAATAATACATTATAATAACACTGCACTACAATAACACACTATAATAACACTGCACTACAATAACACATTATAATAACACTGAACTACAATAACAAACTATAATAACACTGCACTACAATAACACATTATAATAACACTGCACTACAATAACACACTATACTGACACTGCACTACAATAACACATTATAATAACATTGCACTACAATAACACACTATACTGACACTGCACTACAATCATACATTATTATAACACTGCACTACAATAACAAACTATAATAACACTGCACTACAATAATACATTATAATAACACTGCACTACAATAACACACTATAATAACACTGCACTACAATAACACATTATAATAACACTGAACTACAATAACAAACTATAATAACACTGCACTACAATAACACATTGTAATAACACTGCACTACAATAACACATTATAATAACATTGCACTACAATAACACATTATAATAACACATTATAATAACACTGCACTACAATAACACATTATAATAACACTGCACTACAATAACACATTATAATAACACTGCACTACAATAACACATTATAATAACACATTATAATAACACTGCACTACAATAACACACTATAATAACACTGCACTACAATAACACATTATAATAACATTGCACTACAATAACACACTATACTGACACTGCACTACAATAATACATTATAATGACACTGCACTACAATAACAAACTATAATAACACTGCACTACAATAACACATTGTAATAACACTGCACTACAATAACACATTATAATAACATTGCACTACAATAACACATTATAATAACACATTATAATAACACTGCACTACAATAACACATTATAATAACACTGCACTACAATAACACATTATAATAACACTGCACTACAATAACACATTATAATAACACATTATAATAACACTGCACTACAATAACACACTATAATAACACTGCACTACAATAACACATTATAATAACATTGCACTACAATAACACACTATACTGACACTGCACTACAATAATACATTATAATGACACTGCACTACAATAACACACTATAATAACACTGCACTACAATAACACATTATAATAACACTGCACTACAATAACACATTATAATAACACTGCACTACAATAACACATTATAATAACACTGCACTACAATAACACATTATACTGACACTGCACTACAATAACACATTATAATAACACTGCACTACAATAACACATTATAATAACACTGCACTACAATAACACATTATAATAACACTGCACTTCAATAACACATTATACTGACACTGCACTACAATAACACAGTATAATAACACTGCACTACAATAACACATTATACTGACACTGCACTACAATAACACATTATAATAACACTGCACTACAATAACACATTATAATAACACTGCACTACAATAACACACTATAGTGACACTGCACTACACTAACACATTATAATAACACTGCACTACAATAACACATTATAATAACACTGCACTACAATAACACATTATACTGACACTGCACTACAATAACATTATAATAACACTGCACTACAATAACACATTATACTGACACTGCACTACAATAACACATTGTAATAACACTGCATTACAATAACACATTATAATAACATTGCACTACAATAACACATTATAATAACACATTATAATAACACTGCACTACAATAACACATTATAATAACACTGCACTACAATAACACATTATAATAACATTGCACTACAATAACAAACTATAATAACACTGCACTACAATAACACATTATAATAACACTGCACTACAATAACACACTATAGTGACACTGCACTACAATAACACATTATAATAACACTGCACTACAATAACACATTATAATAACACTGCACTACAATAACACATTATACTGACACTGCACTACAATAACACATTATAATAACACATTATAATAACACTGCACTACAATAACACATTATAATAACACTGCACTACAATAACACACTATACTGACACTGCACTACAATAACACATTATAATAACATTGCACTACAATAACACATTATAATAACACATTATATTAACACTGCACTACAAAACACATTATAATAACACTGCACTACAATAACACAATATAATTACACTGCACTACAATAACACATTATAATAACATTGCACTACAATAACACATTATAATAACACATTATAATAACACTGCACTACAATAACACATTATAATAACACTGCACTACAATAACACATTATAATAACACTGCACTACAATAACAAACTATAATAACACTGCACTACAATAACACATTATAATAACATTGCACTACAATAACACATTATAATAACATTGCACTACAATAACACACTATACTGACACTGCACTACAATAACACATTATAATAACACTGCACTACAATAACACATTATAATAACACTGCACTACAATAACACAATATAATAACACTGCACTACAATAACACATTATTATAACACTGCACTACAATAACAAACTATAATAACACTGCACTACAATAACACATTATAATAACACTGCACTACAATAACACACTATAGTGACATTGCACTACAATAACACATTATAATAACACTGCACTACAATAACACATTATAATAACACTGCACTACAATAACACATTATACTGACACTGCACTACAATAACACATTATAATAACACTGCACTACAATAACACAATATAATAACACTGCACTACAATAACACATTATTATAACACTGCACTACAATAACAAACTATAATAACACTGCACTACAATAACACATTATAATAACACTGCACTACAATAACACACTATAGTGACACTGCACTACAATAACACATTATAATAACACTGCACTACAATAACACATTATAATAACACTGCACTACAATAACACATTATAATAACACTGCACTACAATAACACAATATAATAACACTGCACTACAATAACACATTATTATAACACTGCACTACAATAACAAACTATAATAACACTGCACTACAATAACACATTATAATAACACTGCACTACAATAACACACTATAATAACACTGCACTTCAATAACACATTATACTGACACTGCACTACAATAACACAGTATAATAACACTGCACTACAATAACACACTATAATAACATTGCACTACAATAACACATTATAATAACACTGCACTACAATAACACATTATAGTAACACTGCACTACAATAACACATTATAATAACATTGCACTACAATAACACATTATAATAACACTGCGCTACAATAACACACTATACTGACACTGCACTACAATAACAAACTATAATAACACTGCACTACAATAACACATTATACTGACACTGCACTACAATAACACATTGTAATAACACTGCACTACAATAACACATTATACTGACACTGCACTACAATAACACATTGTAATAACACTGCACTACAATAACACATTATAATAACATTGCACTACAATAACACATTATAATAACACTGCACTACAATAACACACTATACTGACACTGCACTACAATAACACACTATACTGACACTGCACTACAATAACACATTATAATAACACTGCACTACAATAACACATTATAATAACACTGCACTACAATAACACACTATAATAACACTGCACTACAATAACACATTATAATAACACTGCACTACAATAACAAACTATAATAACACTGCACTACAATAACACACTATAATAACACTGCACTACAATAACACATTATTATAACACTGCACTACAATAACACATTATTATAA
The DNA here is from genome assembly GCA_029206835.1 of Rana muscosa. Taxonomy (NCBI): domain Eukaryota; kingdom Metazoa; phylum Chordata; class Amphibia; order Anura; family Ranidae; genus Rana; species Rana muscosa. Next base: position 263,464,787 of record CM055123.1, on the reverse strand, counting down.
CACTGCACTACAATAACAAACTATAATAACACTGCACTACAATATCAAACTATAATAACACTGCACTACAATAACACATTATAATAACACTGCACTACAATAACACATTATACTGACACTGCACTACAATAACACATTATAATAACACTGCACTACAATAACACATTATAATAACACTGCACTACAATAACACATTATAATAACACTGCACTTCAATAACACATTATACTGACACTGCACTACAATAACACAGTATAATAACACTGCACTACAATAACACACTATAATAACATTGCACTACAATAACACATTATAATAACACTGCACTACAATAACACATTATAATAACACTGCACTACAATAACACATTATAATAACACTGCACTACAATAACACAATATAATAACACTGCACTACAATAACACATTATTATAACACTGCACTACAATAACAAACTATAATAACACTGCACTACAATAACACATTATAATAACACTGCACTACAATAACACACTATAATAACACTGCACTTCAATAACACATTATACTGACACTGCACTACAATAACACAGTATAATAACACTGCACTACAATAACACACTATAATAACATTGCACTACAATAACACATTATAATAACACTGCACTACAATAACACATTATAGTAACACTGCACTACAATAACACATTATAATAACATTGCACTACAATAACACATTATAATAACACTGCACTACAATAACACACTATACTGACACTGCACTACAATAACAAACTATAATAACACTGCACTACAATAACACATTATACTGACACTGCACTACAATAACAAACTATAATAACACTGCACTACAATAACACATTATACTGACACTGCACTACAATAACACATTGTAATAACACTGCACTACAATAACACATTATAATAACATTGCACTACAATAACACATTATAATAACACTGCACTACAATAACACACTATACTGACACTGCACTACAATAACAAACTATAATAACACTGCACTACAATAACACATTATAATAACACTGCACTACAATAACACATTATAATAACACTGCACTACAATAACAAACTATAATAACACTGCACTACAATAACACACTATAATAACACTGCACTACAATAACACATTATTATAACACTGCACTACAATAACACATTATTATAACACTGCACTACAATAACAAACTATAATAACACTGCACTACAATATCAAACTATAATAACACTGCACTACAATAACACATTATAATAACACTGCACTACAATAACACATTATACTGACACTGCACTACAATAACACATTATAATAACACTGCACTACAATAACACATTATAATAACACTGCACTACAATAACACATTATAATAACACTGCACTTCAATAACACATTATACTGACACTGCACTACAATAACACAGTATAATAACACTGCACTACAATAACACACTATAATAACATTGCACTACAATAACACATTATAATAACACTGCACTACAATAACACATTATAATAACACTGCACTACAATAACACATTATAATAACACTGCACTACAATAACACAATATAATAACACTGCACTACAATAACACATTATTATAACACTGCACTACAATAACAAACTATAATAACACTGCACTACAATAACACATTATAATAACACTGCACTACAATAACACACTATAATAACACTGCACTTCAATAACACATTATACTGACACTGCACTACAATAACACAGTATAATAACACTGCACTACAATAACACACTATAATAACATTGCACTACAATAACACATTATAATAACACTGCACTACAATAACACATTATAGTAACACTGCACTACAATAACACATTATAATAACATTGCACTACAATAACACATTATAATAACACTGCACTACAATAACACACTATACTGACACTGCACTACAATAACAAACTATAATAACACTGCACTACAATAACACATTATAATAACATTGCACTACAATAACACATTATAATAACACATTATAATAACACTGCGCTAGAATAACACATTATAATAACACTGCACTACAATAACATTATAATAACACTGCACTACAATAACACATTATAATAACATTGCACTACAATAACACATTATAATAACATTGCACTACAATAACACACTATACTGACACTGCACTACAATAACACATTATACTGACACTGCACTACAATAACACATTATAATAACACTGCACTACAATAACACATTATAATAACACTGCACTACAATAACACACTATAGTGACACTGCACTACACTAACACATTATAATAACACTGCACTACAATAACACATTATAATAACACTGCACTACAATAACACATTATACTGACACTGCACTACAATAACATTATAATAACACTGCACTACAATAACACATTATACTGACACTGCACTACAATAACACATTGTAATAACACTGCATTACAATAACACATTATAATAACATTGCACTACAATAACACATTATAATAACACATTATAATAACACTGCACTACAATAACACATTATAATAACACTGCACTACAATAACACATTATAATAACATTGCACTACAATAACACATTATAATAACACATTATAATAACACTGCACTACAATAACACATTATAATAACACTGCACTACAATAACACATTATAATAACATTGCACTCCAATAACACATTATAATAACACATTATAATAACACTGCACTACAATAACACATTATAATAACACTGCACTACAATAACACATTATAATAACATTGCACCACAATAACACATTATAATAACATTGCACTACAATAACACATTATAAAAACACATTATAATAACACTGCACTACAATAACACATTATAATAACACTGCACTACAATAACACATTATAATAACACTGCACTACAATAACACACTATAATAACACTGCACTACAATAACACATTATAATAACACTGCACTACAATAACACACTATAATAACACTGCACTACAATAACACACTATAATAACACTGCACTACAATAACACATTATAATAACACTGCACTACAATAACACATTATTATAACACTGCACTACAATAACAAACTATAATAACACTGCACTACAATAACAAACTATAATAACACTGCACTACAATAACACATTATAATAACACTGCACTACAATAACACATTATACTGACACTGCACTACAATAACACACTATAATAACACTGCACTACAATAACACACTATAATAACACTGCACTACAATAACACATTATAATAACACTGCACTACAATAACACATTATTATAACACTGCACTACAATAACACACTATAATAACACTGCACTACAATAACACACTATAATAACACTGCACTACAATAACACATTATTATAACACTGCACTACAATAACACACTATAATAACACTGCACTACAATAACACATTATAATAACACTGCACTACAATAACACATTATAATAACACTGCACTACAATAACACATTATACTGACACTGCACTACAATAACACACTATAATAACACTGCACTACAATAACACACTATAATAACACTGCACTACAATAACACATTATAATAACACTGCACTACAATAACACACTATAATAACACTGCACTACAATAACACACTATAATAACACTGCACTACAATAACACATTATAATAACACTGCACTACAATAACACATTATAATAACACTGCACTACAATAACAAACTATAATAACACTGCACTACAATATCAAACTATAATAACACTGCACTACAATAACACATTATAATAACACTGCACTACAATAACACATTATAATAACACTGCACTACAATAACACATTATACTGACACTGCACTACAATAACACATTATAATAACACTGCACTACAATAACACATTATAATAACACTGCACTACAATAACACATTATAATAACGTATTAGAATAACACTGCACTACAATAACACATTATACTGACACTGCACTACAATAACACATTGTAATAACACTGCACTACAATAACACATTATAATAACATTGCACTACAATAACACATTATAATAACACATTATAATAACACTGCACTACAATAACACATTATAATAACACTGCACTACAATAACACATTATAATAACATTGCACTACAATAACACATTATAATAACACATTATAATAACACTGCACTACAATAACACATTATAATAACACTGCACTACAATAACACATTATAATAGCATTGCACTCCAATAACACATTATAATAACACTGCACTACAATAACACATTATAATAACACTGCACTACAATAACACATTATAATAACATTGCACCACAATAACACATTATAATAACATTGCACTACAATAACACATTATAAAAACACATTATAATAACACTGCACTACAATAACACATTATAATAACACTGCACTACAATAACACATTATAATAACATTGCACCACAATAACACATTATAATAACATTGCACTACAATAACACATTATAATAACACTGCACTACAATAACACATTATAATAACATTGCACTACAATAACACATTATAATAACACATTATAATAATACTGCACTACAATAACACATTATAATAACACTGCACTACAATAACACATTATAATAACATTGCACCGCAATAACACATTATAATAACATTGCACTACAATAACACATTATAATAACACATTATAATAACACTGCACTACAATAACACATTATAATAACATTGCACCACAAAAACACATTATAATAACATTGCACTACAATAACACATTATAATAACACTGCACTACAATAACACATTATAATAACACTGCACTACAATAACAAACTATAATAACACTGCACTACAATAACACATTATAATAACACTGCACTACAATAACACACTATACTGACACTGCACCACAAAAACACATTATAATAAGATTGCACTACAATAACACATTATAATAACACTGCACTACAATAACACATTATAATAACATTGCACCACAATAACACATTATAATAACACATTATAATAACACTGCACTACAATAACACATTATAATAACACTGCACTACAATAACACATTATAATAACCCTGCACTACAATAACACATTATAATAACATTGCACCACAATAACACATTATAATAACACTGCACTACAATAACACATTATAATAACACTGCACTACAATAACACATTATAATAACATTGCACTACAATAACACATTATAATAACACTGCACTACAATAACACATTATAATAACACTGCACTACAATAACACATTATAATAACACTGCACTACAATAACACATTATAATAACATTGCACCACAATAACACATTATAATAACATTGCACCACAATAACACATTATAATAACATTGCACTACAATAACACATTATAATAACACTGCACTACAATAACACATTATAATAACACTGCACTACAATAACACATTATAATAACACTGCACTACAATAACACATTATAATAACATTGCACCACAATAACACATTATAATAACATTGCACTACAATAACACATTATAATAACACTGCACTACAATAACACACTATACTGACACTGCACTACAATAACACATTATAATAACATTGCACTACAATAACACATTATAATAACATTGCACTACAATAACACATTATAATAACACTGCACTACAATAACACACTATACTGACACTGCACTACAATAACACATTATTATAACACTGCACTACAATAACGAACTATAATAACACTGCACTACAATAATACATTATAATAACACTGCAATACAATAACACATTATAATAACACTGCACTACAATAACACATTATAATAACATTGCACTACAATAACACATTATAATAAAACATTATAATAACACTGCACCACAAAAACACATTATAATAACACTGCACTACAATAACACATGATAATAACACTGCACTACAATAACACATTATAATAACATTGCACCACAATAACACATTATAATAACACATTATAATAACACTGCACTACAATAACACATTATAATAACACTGCACTACAATAACACATTATAATAACACTGCACTATAAAATAACACATTATAATAACCCTGCACTACAATAACACATTACAATAACATTGCACCACAATAACACATTATAATAACACTGCACTACAATAACACATTATAATAACACTGCACTACAATAACACATTATAATAACATTGCACTACAATAACACATTATAATAAAACATTATAATAACATTGCACCACAAAAACACATTATAATAACATTGCACTACAATAACACATTATAATAACACTGCACTACAATAACACATTATAATAACATTGCACCACAATAACACATTATAATAACATTGCACTACAATAACACATTATAATAACACTGCACTACAATAACACACTATACTGACACTGCACTACAATAATACATTATTATAACACTGCACTACAATAACGAACTATAATAACACTGCACTACAATAATACATTATAATAACACTGCACTACAATAACACATTATTATAACACTGCACTACAATAACAAACTATAATAACACTGCACTACAATAACACATTATAATAACACTGCACTACAATAACACACTATAGTGACACTGCACTACAATAACACATTATAATAACACTGCACTACAATAACACATTATAATAACACTGCACTACAATAACACATTATACTGACACTGCACTACAATAACACAGTATAATAACACTGCACTACAATAACACACTATAATAACATTGCACTACAATAACACATTATAATAACACTGCACTACAATAACACATTATAATAACACTGCACTACAATAACACATTATAATAACACTGCACTACAATAACACATAATAACACTGCACTACAATAACACATTATAATAACACTGCACTACAATAACACTTTATAATAACACTGCACTACAATAACACATTATAATAACACTGCACTACAATAACACATTATAATAACATTGCACTCCAATAACACATTATAATAACACATTATAATAACACTGCACTACAATAACACATTATAATAACACTGCACTACAATAACACATTATAATAACATTGCACTACAATAACACATTATAATAACATTGCACTACAATAACACATTATAATAACACTGCACTACAATAACACACTATACTGACACTGCACTACAATAACACATTATAATAACACTGCACTACAATAACACATTATGATAACATTGCACTACAATAACACATTATAATAACACATTATAATAACACTGCACTACAATAACACATTATAATAACACTGCACTACAATAACACATTATAATAACACTGCACTACAATAACACATTATAATAACACATTATAATAACACTGCACTACAATAACACACTATAATAACACTGCACTACAATAACACATTATAATAACATTGCACTACAATAACACACTATACTGACACTGCACTACAATAATACATTATAATGACACTGCACTACAATAACAAACTATAATAACACTGCACTACAATAATACATTATAATAACACTGCACTACAATAACAAACTATAATAACACTGCACTACAATAATACATTATAATAACACTGCACTACAATAACACATTATAATAACACATTATAATAACACTGCACTACAATAACACACTATACTGACACTGCACTACAATAACACATTATAATAACACTGCACTACAATAACACATTATAATAACATTGCACTACAATAACACATTATAATGACACATTATAATAACACTGCACTACAATAACACATTATAATAACACTGCACTACAATAACATATTATAATAACACATTATAATAACACTGCACTACAATAACACATTATAATAACACTGCACTACAATAACACACTATACTGACACTGCACTACAATAACACATTATAATAACACTGCACTACAATAACACATTATAATAACACTGCACTACAATAACACATTATAATAACGTATTAGAATAACACTGCACTACAATAACACATTATACTGACACTGCACTACAATAACACATTGTAATAACACTGCACTACAATAACACATTATAATAACATTGCACTACAATAACACATTATAATAACACATTATAATAACACTGCACTACAATAACACATTATAATAACACTGCACTACAATAACACATTATAATAACATTGCACTACAATAACACATTATAATAACACATTATAATAACACTGCACTACAATAACACATTATAATAACACTGCACTACAATAACACATTATAATAGCATTGCACTCCAATAACACATTATAATAACACTGCACTACAATAACACATTATAATAACACTGCACTACAATAACACATTATAATAACATTGCACTACAATAACACATTATAATAACACTGCACTACAATAACACATTATAATAACACTGCACTACAATAACACATTATAATAACGTATTAGAATAACACTGCACTACAATAACACATTATACTGACACTGCACTACAATAACACATTGTAATAACACTGCACTACAATAACACATTATAATAACATTGCACTACAATAACACATTATAATAACACATTATAATAACACTGCACTACAATAACACATTATAATAACACTGCACTACAATAACACATTATAATAACATTGCACTACAATAACACATTATAATAACACATTATAATAACACTGCACTACAATAACACATTATAATAACACTGCACTACAATAACACATTATAATAGCATTGCACTCCAATAACACATTATAATAACACTGCACTACAATAACACACTATACTGACACTGCACTACAATAACACATTATAATAACATTGCACTACAATAACACATTATAATAACATTGCACTACAATAACACATTATAATAACACTGCACTACAATAACACACTATACTGACACTGCACTACAATAACACATTATTATAACACTGCACTACAATAACGAACTATAATAACACTGCACTACAATAATACATTATAATAACACTGCAATACAATAACACATTATAATAACACTGCACTACAATAACACATTATAATAACATTGCACTACAATAACACATTATAATAAAACATTATAATAACACTGCACCACAAAAACACATTATAATAACACTGCACTACAATAACACATGATAATAACACTGCACTACAATAACACATTATAATAACATTGCACCACAATAACACATTATAATAACACATTATAATAACACTGCACTACAATAACACATTATAATAACACTGCACTACAATAACACATTATAATAACACTGCACTATAAAATAACACATTATAATAACCCTGCACTACAATAACACATTACAATAACATTGCACCACAATAACACATTATAATAACACTGCACTACAATAACACATTATAATAACACTGCACTACAATAACACATTATAATAACATTGCACTACAATAACACATTATAATAAAACATTATAATAACATTGCACCACAAAAACACATTATAATAACATTGCACTACAATAACACATTATAATAACACTGCACTACAATAACACATTATAATAACATTGCACCACAATAACACATTATAATAACATTGCACTACAATAACACATTATAATAACACTGCACTACAATAACACACTATACTGACACTGCACTACAATAATACATTATTATAACACTGCACTACAATAACGAACTATAATAACACTGCACTACAATAATACATTATAATAACACTGCACTACAATAACACATTATTATAACACTGCACTACAATAACAAACTATAATAACACTGCACTACAATAACACATTATAATAACACTGCACTACAATAACACACTATAGTGACACTGCACTACAATAACACATTATAATAACACTGCACTACAATAACACATTATAATAACACTGCACTACAATAACACATTATACTGACACTGCACTACAATAACACAGTATAATAACACTGCACTACAATAACACACTATAATAACATTGCACTACAATAACACATTATAATAACACTGCACTACAATAACACATTATAATAACACTGCACTACAATAACACATTATAATAACACTGCACTACAATAACACATAATAACACTGCACTACAATAACACATTATAATAACACTGCACTACAATAACACTTTATAATAACACTGCACTACAATAACACATTATAATAACACTGCACTACAATAACACATTATAATAACATTGCACTCCAATAACACATTATAATAACACATTATAATAACACTGCACTACAATAACACATTATAATAACACTGCACTACAATAACACATTATAATAACATTGCACTACAATAACACATTATAATAACATTGCACTACAATAACACATTATAATAACACTGCACTACAATAACACACTATACTGACACTGCACTACAATAACACATTATAATAACACTGCACTACAATAACACATTATGATAACATTGCACTACAATAACACATTATAATAACACATTATAATAACACTGCACTACAATAACACATTATAATAACACTGCACTACAATAACACATTATAATAACACTGCACTACAATAACACATTATAATAACACATTATAATAACACTGCACTACAATAACACACTATAATAACACTGCACTACAATAACACATTATAATAACATTGCACTACAATAACACACTATACTGACACTGCACTACAATAATACATTATAATGACACTGCACTACAATAACAAACTATAATAACACTGCACTACAATAATACATTATAATAACACTGCACTACAATAACAAACTATAATAACACTGCACTACAATAATACATTATAATAACACTGCACTACAATAACACATTATAATAACACATTATAATAACACTGCACTACAATAACACACTATACTGACACTGCACTACAATAACACATTATAATAACACTGCACTACAATAACACATTATAATAACATTGCACTACAATAACACATTATAATGACACATTATAATAACACTGCACTACAATAACACATTATAATAACACTGCACTACAATAACATATTATAATAACACAGTATAATAACACTGCACTACAATAACACATTATAATAACACTGCACTACAATAACACACTATACTGACACTGCACTACAATAACACATTATAATAACACTGCACTACAATAACACATTATAATAACACTGCACTACAATAACACATTATAATAACGTATTAGAATAACACTGCACTACAATAACACATTATACTGACACTGCACTACAATAACACATTGTAATAACACTGCACTACAATAACACATTATAATAACATTGCACTACAATAACACATTATAATAACACATTATAATAACACTGCACTACAATAACACATTATAATAACACTGCACTACAATAACACATTATAATAACATTGCACTACAATAACACATTATAATAACACATTATAATAACACTGCACTACAATAACACATTATAATAACACTGCACTACAATAACACATTATAATAGCATTGCACTCCAATAACACATTATAATAACACTGCACTACAATAACACATTATAATAACACTGCACTACAATAACACATTATAATAACATTGCACCACAATAACACATTATAATAACATTGCACTACAATAACACATTATAAAAACACATTATAATAACACTGCACTACAATAACACATTATAATAACACTGCACTACAATAACACATTATAATAACATTGCACCACAATAACACATTATAATAACATTGCACTACAATAACACATTATAATAACACTGCACTACAATAACACATTATAATAACATTGCACTACAATAACACATTATAATAACACATTATAATAATACTGCACTACAATAACACATTATAATAACACTGCACTACAATAACACATTATAATAACATTGCACCGCAATAACACATTATAATAACATTGCACTACAATAACACATTATAATAACACATTATAATAACACTGCACTACAATAACACATTATAATAACATTGCACCACAAAAACACATTATAATAACATTGCACTACAATAACACATTATAATAACACTGCACTACAATAACACATTATAATAACACTGCACTACAATAACAAACTATAATAACACTGCACTACAATAACACATTATAATAACACTGCACTACAATAACACACTATACTGACACTGCACCACAAAAACACATTATAATAAGATTGCACTACAATAACACATTATAATAACACTGCACTACAATAACACATTATAATAACATTGCACCACAATAACACATTATAATAACACATTATAATAACACTGCACTACAATAACACATTATAATAACACTGCACTACAATAACACATTATAATAACATTGCACTACAATAACACATTATAATAACACTGCACTACAATAACACATTATAATAACACTGCACTACAATAACACATTATAATAACACTGCACTACAATAACACATAATAACACTGCACTACAATAACACATTATAATAACACTGCACTACAATAACACTTTATAATAACACTGCACTACAATAACACATTATAATAACACTGCACTACAATAACACATTATAATAACATTGCACTCCAATAACACATTATAATAACACATTATAATAACACTGCACTACAATAACACATTATAATAACACTGCACTACAATAACACATTATAATAACATTGCACTACAATAACACATTATAATAACATTGCACTACAATAACACATTATAATAACACTGCACTACAATAACACACTATACTGACACTGCACTACAATAACACATTATTATAACACTGCACTACAATAACACATTATAATAACACTGCACTACAATAACACATTATAATAACACTGAACTACAATAACAAACTATAATAACACTGCACTACAATAACACATTATAATAACACTGCACTACAATAACACATTATACTGACACTGCACTACAATAACACATTATAATAACACTGCACTACAATAACACATTATAATAACATTGCACTACAATAACACATTATAATGACACATTATAATAACACTGCACTACAATAACACATTATAATAACACTGCACTACAATAACACATTATAATAACACATTATAATAACACTGCACTACAATAACACACTATACTGACACTGCACTACAATAACACATTATAATAACACTGCACTACAATAACACATTATAATAACACTGCACTACAATAACACATTATAATAACATTGCACCACAATAACACATTATAATAACATTGCACTACAATAACACATTATAATAACACTGCACTACAATAACACATTATAATAACACTGCACTACAATAACACATTATAATAACACTGCACTACAATAACACACTATACTGACACTGCACTACAATAACACATTATAATAACACTGCACTACAATAACACATTATACTGACACTGCACTACAATAACATTATAATAACATTGCACTACAATAACACATTATAATAACACTGCACTACAATAACACATTATAATAACATTGCACTACAATAACACATTATAATAACACTGCACTACAATAACACACTATACTGACACTGCACTACAATAACACATTATAATAACACTGCACTACAATAACACATTATACTGACACTGCACTACAATAACATTATAATAACACTGCACTACAATAACACATTATAATAACATTGCACTACAATAACACATTATAATAACACTGCACTTCAATAACACACTATAATAACACTGCACTACAATAACACACTATAATAACACTGCACTACAATAACACATTATAATAACACTGCACTACAATAACACATTATAATAACACTGCACTACAATAACACATTATAATAACACTGCACTACAATAACACACTATAATAACACTGCACTACAATAACACATTATAATAACACTGCACTACAATAACACACTATAATAACACTGCACTACAATAACACACTATAATAACACTGCACTACAATAACACATTATAATAACACTGCACTACAATAACACACTATAATAACACTGCACTACAATAACACATTATAATAACACTGCACTACAATAACACATTATAATAACACTGCACTACAATAACACACTATAATAACACTGCACTACAATAACACACTATAATAACACTGCACTACAATAACACACTATAATAACACTGCACTACAATAACACATTATAATAACACTGCACTACAATAACACATTATAATAACACTGCACTACAATAACACACTATAATAACACTGCACTACAATAACACATTATAATAACACTGCACTACAATAACACACTATAATAACACTGCACTACAATAACACACTATAATAACACTGCACTACAATAACACATTATAATAACACTGCACTACAATAACACACTATAATAACACTGCACTACAATAACACATTATAATAACACTGCACTACAATAACACATTATAATAACACTGCACTACAATAACACACTATAATAACACTGCACTACAATAACACACTATAATAACACTGCACTACAATAACACACTATAATAACACTGCACTACAATAACACATTATAATAACACTGCACTACAATAACACATTATAATAACACTGCACTACAATAACACACTATAATAACACTGCACTACAATAACACATTATTATAACACTGCACTACAATAACAAACTATAATAACATTGCACTACAATAACACATTATTATAACACTGCACTACAATAACAAACTATAATAACACTGCACTACAATAACACACTATAATAACACTGCACTACAATAACACATTATAATAACACTGCACTACAATAACACATTATAATAACACTGCACTACAATAACACACTATAATAACACTGCACTACAATAACACATTATTATAACACTGCACTACAATAACAAACTATAATAACATTGCACTACAATAACACATTATTATAACACTGCACTACAATAACAAACTATAATAACACTGCACTACAATAACAAACTATAATAACACTGCACTACAATAACACATTATAATAACACTGCACTACAATAACACATTATTATAACACTGCACTACAATAACAAACTATAATAACACTGCACTACAATATCAAACTATAATAACACTGCACTACAATAACACATTATAATAACACTGCACTACAATAACACATTATAATAACACTGCACTACAATAACACACTATAGTGACACTGCACTACACTAACACATTATAATAACACTGCACTACAATAACAAACTATAATAACACTGCACTACAATAACACACTATAATAACACTGCACTACAATAACACATTATTATAACACTGCACTACAATAACACATTATTATAACACTGCACTACAATAACAAACTATAATAACACTGCACTACAATATCAAACTATAATAACACTGCACTACAATAACACATTATAATAACACTGCACTACAATAACACATTATACTGACACTGCACTACAATAACACATTATAATAACACTGCACTACAATAACACATTATAATAACACTGCACTACAATAACACATTATAATAACACTGCACTTCAATA
This sequence comes from Rana muscosa, assembly GCA_029206835.1. Lineage (NCBI taxonomy): Eukaryota > Metazoa > Chordata > Amphibia > Anura > Ranidae > Rana > Rana muscosa. Next base: position 263,449,049 of record CM055123.1, on the reverse strand, counting down.
ACACATTATAATAACACTGCACTACAATAACACATTATAATAACACTGCACTACAATAACACATTATAATAACACTGCACTACAATAACACAATATAATAACACTGCACTACAATAACACATTATTATAACACTGCACTACAATAACAAACTATAATAACACTGCACTACAATAACACATTATAATAACACTGCACTACAATAACACACTATAGTGACACTGCACTACAATAACACATTATAATAACACTGCACTACAATAACACATTATAATAACACTGCACTACAATAACACATTATAATAACATTGCACTACAATAACACATTATAATAACACTGCACTACAATAACACATTATAGTAACACTGCACTACAATAACACATTATAATAACATTGCACTACAATAACACATTATAATAACACTGCACTACAATAACACACTATACTGACACTGCACTACAATAATAAACTATAATAACACTGCACTACAATAACACATTATAATAACATTGCACTACAATAACACATTATAATAACACATTATAATAACACTGCGCTACAATAACACATTATAATAACACTGCACTACAATAACATTATAATAACACTGCACTACAATAACACATTATAATAACATTGCACTACAATAACACATTATAATAACATTGCACTACAATAACACACTATACTGACACTGCACTACAATAACACATTATAATAACATTGCACTACAATAACACATCATAATAACACATTATATTAACACTGCACTACAATAACACATTATAATAACACTGCACTACAATAACACAATATAATTACACTGCACTACAATAACACATTATAATAACACTGCACTACAATAACACATTATAATAACACTGCACTACAATAACACATTGTAATAACACTGCACTACAATAACACATTATAATAACACTGCACTACAATAACACACTATACTGACACTGCACTACAATAACACATTATAATAACACTGCACTACAATAACACATTATACTGACACTGCACTATAATAACATTATAATAACACTGCACTACAATAACACATTATAATAACATTGCACTACAATAACACATTATAATAACACTGCACTTCAATAACACACTATAATAACACTGCACTACAATAACACATTATACTGACACTGCACTACAATAACACATTATAATAACACTGCACTACAATAACACATTATAATAACATTGCACCACAATAACACATTATAATAACATTGCACTACAATAACACATTATAATAACACTGCACTACAATAACACATTATAATAACACTGCACTACAATAACACATTATAATAACACTGCACTACAATAACACACTATACTGACACTGCACTACAATAACACATTATAATAACACTGCACTACAATAACATTATAATAACACTGCACTACAATAACACATTATAATAACACTGCACTACAATAACACATTATAATAACACTGCACTTCAATAACACACTATACTGACACTGCACTACAATAACACATTATACTGACACTGCACTACAATAACATTATAATAACACTGCACTACAATAACACATTATAATAACATTGCACTACAATAACACATTATAATAACACTGCACTACAATAACACATTATAATAACATTGCACTACAATAACACATTATAATAACACTGCACTTCAATAACACACTATAATAACACTGCACTACAATAACACATTATACTGACACTGCACTACAATAACACATTATAATAACATTGCACTACAATAACACATTATAATAACACTGCACTACAATAACACACTATACTGACACTGCACTACAATAACACATTATAATAACACTGCACTACAATAACACATTATACTGACACTGCACTACAATAACATTATAATAACACTGCACTACAATAACACATTATAATAACATTGCACTACAATAACACATTATAATAACACTGCACTACAATAACACATTATAATAACATTGCACTACAATAACACATTATAATAACACTGCACTACAATAACACATTATAGTAACACTGCACTACAATAACACATTATAATAACATTGCACTACAATAACACATTATAATAACACTGCACTACAATAACACACTATACTGACACTGCACTACAATAATAAACTATAATAACACTGCACTACAATAACACATTATAATAACATTGCACTACAATAACACATTATAATAACACATTATAATAACACTGCGCTACAATAACACATTATAATAACACTGCACTACAATAACATTATAATAACACTGCACTACAATAACACATTATAATAACATTGCACTACAATAACACATTATAATAACATTGCACTACAATAACACACTATACTGACACTGCACTACAATAACACATTATAATAACATTGCACTACAATAACACATCATAATAACACATTATATTAACACTGCACTACAATAACACATTATAATAACACTGCACTACAATAACACAATATAATTACACTGCACTACAATAACACATTATAATAACACTGCACTACAATAACACATTATAATAACACTGCACTACAATAACACATTGTAATAACACTGCACTACAATAACACATTATAATAACACTGCACTACAATAACACACTATACTGACACTGCACTACAATAACACATTATAATAACACTGCACTACAATAACACATTATACTGACACTGCACTATAATAACATTATAATAACACTGCACTACAATAACACATTATAATAACATTGCACTACAATAACACATTATAATAACACTGCACTTCAATAACACACTATAATAACACTGCACTACAATAACACATTATACTGACACTGCACTACAATAACACATTATAATAACACTGCACTACAATAACACATTATAATAACATTGCACCACAATAACACATTATAATAACATTGCACTACAATAACACATTATAATAACACTGCACTACAATAACACATTATAATAACACTGCACTACAATAACACATTATAATAACACTGCACTACAATAACACACTATACTGACACTGCACTACAATAACACATTATAATAACACTGCACTACAATAACATTATAATAACACTGCACTACAATAACACATTATAATAACACTGCACTACAATAACACATTATAATAACACTGCACTTCAATAACACACTATACTGACACTGCACTACAATAACACATTATACTGACACTGCACTACAATAACATTATAATAACACTGCACTACAATAACACATTATAATAACATTGCACTACAATAACACATTATAATAACACTGCACTACAATAACACATTATAATAACATTGCACTACAATAACACATTATAATAACACTGCACTTCAATAACACACTATAATAACACTGCACTACAATAACACATTATACTGACACTGCACTACAATAACACATTATAATAACATTGCACTACAATAACACATTATAATAACACTGCACTACAATAACACACTATACTGACACTGCACTACAATAACACATTATAATAACACTGCACTACAATAACACATTATACTGACACTGCACTACAATAACATTATAATAACACTGCACTACAATAACACATTATAATAACATTGCACTACAATAACACATTATAATAACACTGCACTACAATAACACATTATAGTAACACTGCACTACAATAACACATTATATTAACATTGCACTACAATAACACATTATAATAACACTGCACTACAATAACACACTATACTGACACTGCACTACAATAACAAACTATAATAACACTGCACTACAATAACACATTATACTGACACTGCACTACAATAACACATTATAATAACATTGCACTACAATAACACATTATAATAACACATTATAATAACACTGCACTACAATAACACATTATAATAACACTGCACTACAATAACACATTATAATAACACTGCACTACAATAACAAACTATAATAACACTGCACTACAATAATACATTATAATAACACTGCACTACAATAACAAACTATAATAACATTGCACTACAATAACACATTATAATAACACATTATAATAACACTGCACTACAATAACACATTATAATAACGCTGCACTACAATAACACATTATAATAACACTGCACTACAATAACACATTATAATAACATTGCACTACAATAACACATTATAACACATTATAATAACACTGCACTACAATAACACATTATAATAACACTGCACTACAATAACACATTATAATAACACATTATAATAACACTGCACTACAATAACACATTATAATAACATTGCACTACAATAACACATTATAATAACACATTATAATAACACTGAACTACAATAACACATTATAATAACACTGCACTACAATAACACATTATAATAACACTGCACTACAATAACACATTATAATAACATTGCACCACAATAACACATTATAATAACATTGCACTACAATAACACATTATAATAACACTGCACTTCAATAACACATTATAATAACACTGCACTACAATAACACATTATAATAACACTGCACTACAATAACACATTGTAATAACACTGCACTACAATAACACATTATAATAACATTGCACTACAATAACACATTATAATAACATTGCACTACAATAACACATTATAATAACACTGCACTACAATAACAAACTATAATAACACTGCACTACAATAACACATTATAATAACACTGCACTACAATAACACATTATAATAACACTGCACTACAATAACACATTATAATAACACTGCACTACAATAACACATTATAATAACATTGCACTACAATAACACATTATGATAACATTGCACTACAATAACACATTATAATAACACTGCACTACAATAACACACTATACTGACACTGCACTACAATAACACATTATTATAACACTGCACTACAATAACACATTATAATAACACTGCACTACAATAACACATTATAATAACATTGCACTACAATAACACATTATAATAACACTGCACTACAATAACACATTATAATAACACTGCACTACAATAACACATTATAATAACACTGCACTACAATAACACATTATAATAACATTGCACCACAATAACACATTATAATAACATTGCACCACAATAACACATTATAATAACATTGCACTACAATAACACATTATAATAACACTGCACTACAATAACACATTATAATAACATTGCACTACAATAACACATTATAATAACACTGCACTACAATAACACATTATAATAACACTGCACTACAATAACACATTATAATAACACTGCACTACAATAACACATTATAATAACATTGCACCACAATAACACATTATAATAACATTGCACTACAATAACACATTATAATAACACTGCACTACAATAACACATTATAATAACACTGCACTACAATAACACATTATAATAACACTGCACTACAATAACACACTATACTGACACTGCACTACAATAACACATTATAATAACACTGCACTACAATAACACATTATAATAACACATTATAATAACACTGCACTACAATAACACATTATAATAACATTGCACTACAATAACACATTATAATAACACATTATAATAACACTGAACTACAATAACACATTATAATAACACTGCACTACAATAACACATTATAATAACACTGCACTACAATAACACATTATAATAACATTGCACCACAATAACACATTATAATAACATTGCACTACAATAACACATTATAATAACACATTATAATAACACTGAACTACAATAACACATTATAATAACACTGCACTACAATAACACATTATAATAACACTGCACTACAATAACACATTATAATAACACATTATAATAACACTGCACTACAATAACACATTATAATAACATTGCACTACAATAACACATTATAATAACACATTATAATAACACTGCACTACAATAACACATTATAATAACATTGCACTACAATAACACATTATAATAACACATTATAATAACACTGCACTACAATAACACATTATAATAACACTGCACTACAATAACACATTATAATAACACTGCACTACAATAACACATTATAATAACACATTATAATAACACTGCACTACAATAACACATTATAATAACATTGCACCACAATAACACATTATAATAACATTGCACTACAATAACACATTATAATAACACTGCACTTCAATAACACATTATAATAACACTGCACTACAATAACACATTATAATAACACTGCACTACAATAACACATTGTAATAACACTGCACTACAATAACACATTATAATAACATTGCACTACAATAACACATTATAATAACACATTATAATAACATTGCACTACAATAACACATTATAATAACACTGCACTACAATAACAAACTATAATAACACTGCACTACAATAACACATTATAATAACACTGCACTACAATAACACATTATAATAACACTGCACTACAATAACACATTATAATAACACTGCACTACAATAACACATTATAATAACATTGCACTACAATAACACATTATGATAACATTGCACTACAATAACACATTATAATAACACTGCACTACAATAACACACTATACTGACACTGCACTACAATAACACATTATTATAACACTGCACTACAATAACACATTATAATAACACTGCACTACAATAACACATTATAATAACATTGCACTACAATAACACATTATAATAACACTGCACTACAATAACACATTATAATAACACTGCACTACAATAACACATTATAATAACACTGCACTACAATAACACATTATAATAACATTGCACCACAATAACACATTATAATAACATTGCACCACAATAACACATTATAATAACATTGCACTACAATAACACATTATAATAACACTGCACTACAATAACACATTATAATAACATTGCACTACAATAACACATTATAATAACACTGCACTACAATAACACATTATAATAACACTGCACTACAATAACACATTATAATAACACTGCACTACAATAACACATTATAATAACATTGCACCACAATAACACATTATAATAACATTGCACTACAATAACACATTATAATAACACTGCACTACAATAACACATTATAATAACACTGCACTACAATAACACATTATAATAACACTGCACTACAATAACACATTATAATAACACTGCACTACAATAACACACTATACTGACACTGCACTACAATAACACATTATAATAACACATTATAATAACACTGCACTACAATAACACATTATAATAACATTGCACTACAATAACACATTATAATAACACATTATAATAACACTGCACTACAATAACACATTATAATAACACTGCACTACAATAACACATTATAATAACATTGCACCACAATAACACATTATAATAACACTGCACTACAATAACACATTATAATAACACTGCACTACAATAACACATTATAATAACACTGCACTACAATAACACATTATAATAACATTGCACCACAATAACACATTATAATAACACTGCACTACAATAACACATTATAATAACACTGCACTACAATGACAAACTATAATAACACTGAACTACAATAACACATTATAATAACATTGCACTACAATAACACATTATAATAACACATTATAATAACACTGCACTACAATAACACATTATAATAACACTGCACTACAATAACACATTATAATAACATTGCACCACAATAACACATTATAATAACATTGCACTACAATAACACATTATAATAACACATTATAATAACACTGCACTACAATAACACATTATAATAACACTGCACTACAATAACACATTATAATAACACTGCACTACGATAACACACTATACTGACACTGCACTACAATAACACATTATAATAACATTGCACTACAATAACACATTATAATAACACATTATAATAACACTGCACTACAATAACACATTATAATAACACTGCACTACAATAACACATTGTAATAACACTGCACTACAATAACACATTATAATAACATTGCACTACAATAACACATTATAATAACACATTATAATAACATTGCACTACAATAACACATTATAATAACACTGCACTACAATAACAAACTATAATAACACTGCACTACAATAACACATTATAATAACACTGCACTACAATAACACATTATAATAACACTGCACTACAATAACACATTATAATAACACTGCACTACAATAACACATTATAATAACATTGCACTACAATAACACATTATGATAACATTGCACTACAATAACACATTATAATAACACTGCACTACAATAACACACTATACTGACACTGCACTACAATAACACATTATTATAACACTGCACTACAATAACACATTATAATAACACTGCACTACAATAACACATTATAATAACATTGCACTACAATAACACATTATAATAACACTGCACTACAATAACACATTATAATAACACTGCACTACAATAACACATTATAATAACACTGCACTACAATAACACATTATAATAACATTGCACCACAATAACACATTATAATAACATTGCACCACAATAACACATTATAATAACATTGCACTACAATAACACATTATAATAACACTGCACTACAATAACACATTATAATAACATTGCACTACAATAACACATTATAATAACACTGCACTACAATAACACATTATAATAACACTGCACTACAATAACACATTATAATAACACTGCACTACAATAACACATTATAATAACATTGCACCACAATAACACATTATAATAACATTGCACTACAATAACACATTATAATAACACTGCACTACAATAACACATTATAATAACACTGCACTACAATAACACATTATAATAACACTGCACTACAATAACACATTATAATAACACTGCACTACAATAACACATTATACTGACACTGCACTACAATAACATTATAATAACACTGCACTACAATAACACATTATAATAACATTGCACTACAATAACACATTATAATAACACTGCACTTCAATAACACACTATAATAACACTGCACTACAATAACACATTATACTGACACTGCACTACAATAACACATTATAATAACACTGCACTACAATAACACATTATAATAACATTGCACCACAATAACACATTATAATAACATTGCACTACAATAACACATTATAATAACACTGCACTACAATAACACATTATAATAACACTGCACTACAATAACACATTATAATAACACTGCACTACAATAACACATTATAATAACACTGCACTACAATAACACACTATACTGACACTGCACTACAATAACACATTATAATAACGCTGCACTACAATAACACATTATAATAACATTGCACTACAATAACACATTATAATAACACTGCACTACAATAACACACTATACTGACACTGCACTACAATAACACATTATAATAACACTGCACTACAATAACACATTATACTGACACTGCACTACAATAACATTATAATAACACTGCACTACAATAACACATTATAATAACATTGCACTACAATAACACATTATAATAACACTGCACTTCAATAACACACTATAATAACACTGCACTACACTAACACATTATAATAACACTGCACTACAATAACAAACTATAATAACACTGCACTACAATAACACATTATAATAACACTGCACTACAATAACACATTATACTGACACTGCACTACAATAACACATTATAATAACATTGCACTACAATAACACACTATACTGACACTGCACTACAATAACACATTATAATAACATTGCACTACAATAACACATTATAATAACACTGCACTACAATAACACATTATAGTAACACTGCACTACAATAACACATTATATTAACATTGCACTACAATAACACATTATAATAACACTGCACTACAATAACACACTATACTGACACTGCACTACAATAACAAACTATAATAACACTGCACTACAATAACACATTATAATAACACTGCACTACAATAACACATTATACTGACACTGCACTACAATAACACATTATAATAACATTGCACTACAATAACACATTATAATAACACATTATAATAACACTGCACTACAATAACACATTATAATAACACTGCACTACAATAACATTATAATAACACTGCACTACAATAACACATTATAATAACACTGCACTACAATAACACATTATAATAACACTGCACTACGATAACACACTATACTGACACTGCACTACAATAACACATTATTATAACACTGCACTACAATAACACATTATAATAACACTGCACTACAATAACACATTATACTGACACTGCACTACAATAACACATTGTAATAACACTGCACTACAATAACACATTATAATAACATTGCACTACAATAACACATTATAATAACACATTATAATAACACTGCACTACAATAACACATTATAATAACACTGCACTACAATAACACATTATAATAACATTGCACTACAATAACACATTATAATAACACATTATAATAACACTGCACTACAATAACACATTATTATAATAACACTGCACTACAATAACACATTGTAATAACACTGCACTACAATAACACATTATAATAACATTGCACTACAATAACACATTATAATAACACATTATAATAACATTGCACTACAATAACACATTATAATAACACTGCACTACAATAACAAACTATAATAACACTGCACTACAATAACACATTATAATAACACTGCACTACAATAACACATTATAATAACACTGCACTACAATAACACATTATAATAACACTGCACTACAATAACACATTATAATAACATTGCACTACAATAACACATTATGATAACATTGCACTACAATAACACATTATAATAACACTGCACTACAATAACACACTATACTGACACTGCACTACAATAACACATTATTATAACACTGCACTACAATAACACATTATAATAACACTGCACTACAATAACACATTATAATAACATTGCACTACAATAACACATTATAATAACACTGCACTACAATAACACATTATAATAACACTGCACTACAATAACACATTATAATAACACTGCACTACAATAACACATTATAATAACATTGCACCACAATAACACATTATAATAACATTGCACCACAATAACACATTATAATAACATTGCACTACAATAACACATTATAATAACACTGCACTACAATAACACATTATAATAACATTGCACTACAATAACACATTATAATAACACTGCACTACAATAACACATTATAATAACACTGCACTACAATAACACATTATAATAACACTGCACTACAATAACACATTATAATAACATTGCACCACAATAACACATTATAATAACATTGCACTACAATAACACATTATAATAACACTGCACTACAATAACACATTATAATAACACTGCACTACAATAACACATTATAATAACACTGCACTACAATAACACATTATAATAACACTGCACTACAATAACACACTATACTGACACTGCACTACAATAACACATTATAATAACACTGCACTACAATAACACATTATAATAACATTGCACTACAATAACACATTATAATAACACTGCACTACAATAACACACTATACTGACACTGCACTACAATAACACATTATAATAACACTGCACTACAATAACACATTATACTGACACTGCACTATAATAACATTATAATAACACTGCACTACAATAACACATTATAATAACATTGCACTACAATAACACATTATAATAACACTGCACTTCAATAACACACTATAATAACACTGCACTACAATAACACATTATACTGACACTGCACTACAATAACACATTATAATAACACTGCACTACAATAACACATTATAATAACATTGCACTACAATAACACATTATAATAACACTGCACTACAATAACACACTATACTGACACTGCACTACAATAACACATTATAATAACACTGCGCTACAATAACACATTATACTGACACTGCACTACAATAACATTATAATAACACTGCACTACAATAACACATTATAATAACATTGCACTACAATAACACATTATAATAACACTGCACTTCAATAACACACTATAATAACACTGCACTACACTAACACATTATAATAACATTGCACTACAATAACACATTATAATAACACTGCACTACAATAACACACTATACTGACACTGCACTACAATAACACAGTATAATAACACTGTACTACAATAACACACTATACTGACACTGCACTACAATAACATTATAATAACACTGCACTACAATAACACATTATAATAACATTGCACTACAATAACACATTATAATAACACTGCACTACAATAACACACTATACTGACACTGCACTACAATAACATTATAATAACACTGCACTACAATAACACATTATAATAACATTGCACTACAATAACACATTATAATAACACTGCACTACAATAACACATTATAGTAACACTGCACTACAATAACACATTATATTAACATTGCACTACAATAACACATTATAATAACACTGCACTACAATAACACACTATACTGACACTGCACTACAATAACAAACTATAATAACACTGCACTACAATAACACATTATAATAACACTGCACTACAATAACACATTATACTGACACTGCACTACAATAACACATTATAATAACATTGCACTACAATAACACATTATAATAACACATTATAATAACACTGCACTACAATAACACATTATAATAACACTGCACTACAATAACATTATAATAACACTGCACTACAATAACACATTATAATAACACTGCACTACAATAACACACTATACTGACACTGCACTACAATAACACATTATAATAACATTGCACTACAATAACACATTATAATAACACATTATATTAACACTGCACTACAATAACACATTATAATAACACTGCACTACAATAACACAATATAATTACACTGCACTACAATAACACATTATAATAACATTGCACTACAATAACACATTATAATAACACATTATAATAACACTGCACTACAATAACACATTATAATAACACTGCACTACAATAACACATTATAATAACACTGCACTACAATAACAAACTATAATAACACTGCACTACAATAACACATTATAATAACACTGCACTACAATAACACATTATACTGACACTGCACTACAATAACACATTGTAATAACACTGCACTACAATAACACATTATAATAACATTGCACTACAATAACACATTATAATAACACATTATAATAACACTGCACTACAATAACACATTATAATAACACTGCACTACAATAACACATTATAATAACACTGCACTACAATAACACACTATAATAACACTGCACTACAATAACACATTATAATAACATTGCACTACAATAACACACTATACTGACACTGCACTACAATAATACATTATAATGACACTGCACTACAATAACAAACTATAATAACACTGCACTACAATAACACATTATAATAACACTGCACTACAATAACACATTATAATAACACATTATAATAACACTGCACTACAATAACACATTATACTGACACTGCACTACAATAACACATTATAATAACACTGCACTACAATAACACATTATAATAACACTGCACTACAATAACACATTATAATAACACTGCACTACAATAACACATTATAATAACACTGCACTACAATAACACATTATAATAACACATTATAATAACATTGCACTACAATAACACACTATACTGACACTGCACTACAATAATACATTATAATGACACTGCACTACAATAAAACATTATAATAACACTGCACTACAATAACACATTATAATAACACTGCACTACAATAACACATTATAATAACACATTATAATAACACTGCACTACAATAACACATTATACTGACACTGCACTACAATAACACATTATAATAACACTGCACTACAATAACACATTATAATAACACTGCACTACAATAACACATTATAATAACATTGCACTACAATAATACATTATAATAACACTGCAGTACAATAATACATTATAATAACACTGCACTACAATAACAAACTACAATAACACTGCACTACAATAACACATTATAATAACATTGCACTACAATAACACATTATAATAACACTGCACTACAATAACACATTATAATAACACTGCACTACAATAATACATTATAATAACACTGCACCACAATAACACATTATAATAACATTGCACTACAATAACACATTATAATAACACATTATAATAACACTGCACTACAATAACACATTATAATAACATTGTACTACAATAACACATTATAATAACATATTAGAATAACACTGCACTACAATAACACATTATAATAACACTGCACTACAATAACACATTATTATAACACTGCACTACAATAACACATTATACTGACACTGCACTACAATAACACATTGTAATAACACTGCACTACAATAACACATTATAATAACATTGCACTACAATAACACATTATAATAACACATTATAATAACACTGCACTACAATAACACATTATAATAACACTGCACTACAATAACACATTATAATAACATTGCACTACAATAACACATTATAATAACACATTATAATAACACTGCACTACAATAACACATTATAATAACACTGCACTACAATAACACATTATAATAACATTGCACTCCAATAACACATTATAATAACACATTATAATAACACTGCACTACAATAACACATTATAATAACACTGCACTACAATAACACATTATAATAACATTGCACCACAATAACACATTATAATAACACTGCACTACAATAACACATTATAATAACACTGCACTACAATAACACATTATAATAACACTGCACTACAATAACACATTATAATAACATTGCACCACAATAACACATTATAATAACACTGCACTACAATAACACATTATAATAACACTGCACTACAATAACAAACTATAATAACACTGAACTACAATAACACATTATAATAACATTGCACTACAATAACACATTATAATAACACATTATAATAACACTGCACTACAATAACACATTATAATAACACTGCACTACAATAACACATTATAATAACATTGCACCACAATAACACATTATAATAACATTGCACTACAATAACACATTATAATAACACATTATAATAACACTGCACTACAATAACACATTATAATAACACTGCACTACAATAACACATTATACTGACACTGCACTACAATAACACATTGTAATAACACTGCACTACAATAACACATTATAATAACATTGCACTACAATAACACATTATAATAACACATTATAATAACACTGCACTACAATAACACATTATAATAACATTGCACTACAATAACACATTATAATAACACATTATAATAACACTGCACTACAATAACACATTATTATAATAACACTGCACTACAATAACACATTGTAATAACACTGCACTACAATAACACATTATAATAACATTGCACTACAATAACACATTATAATAACACATTATAATAACATTGCACTACAATAACACATTATAATAACACTGCACTACAATAACAAACTATAATAACACTGCACTACAATAACACATTATAATAACACTGCACTACAATAACACATTATAATAACACTGCACTACAATAACACATTATAATAACACTGCACTACAATAACACATTATAATAACATTGCACTACAATAACACATTATGATAACATTGCACTACAATAACACATTATAATAACACTGCACTACAATAACACACTATACTGACACTGCACTACAATAACACATTATTATAACACTGCACTACAATAACACATTATAATAACACTGCACTACAATAACACATTATAATAACATTGCACTACAATAACACATTATAATAACACTGCACTACAATAACACATTATAATAACACTGCACTACAATAACACATTATAATAACACTGCACTACAATAACACATTATAATAACATTGCACCACAATAACACATTATAATAACATTGCACCACAATAACACATTATAATAACATTGCACTACAATAACACATTATAATAACACTGCACTACAATAACACATTATAATAACATTGCACTACAATAACACATTATAATAACACTGCACTACAATAACACATTATAATAACACTGCACTACAATAACACATTATAATAACACTGCACTACAATAACACATTATAATAACATTGCACCACAATAACACATTATAATAACATTGCACTACAATAACACATTATAATAACACTGCACTACAATAACACATTATAATAACACTGCACTACAATAACACACTATACTGACACTGCACTACAATAACAAACTATAATAACACTGCACTACAATAACACATTATAATAACACTGCACTACAATAACACATTATAATAACACTGCACTACGATAACACACTATACTGACACTGCACTACAATAACACATTATTATAACACTGCACTACAATAACACATTATAATAACACTGCACTACAATAACACACTATACTGACACTGCACTACAATAACAAACTATAATAACACTGCACTACAATAACACATTATAATAACACTGCACTACAATAACACATTATAGTAACACTGCACTACAATAACACATTATATTAACATTGCACTACAATAACACATTATAATAACACTGCACTACAATAACACACTATACTGACACTGCACTACAATAACAAACTATAATAACACTGCACTACAATAACACATTATAATAACACTGCACTACAATAACACATTATAATAACACTGCACTACGATAACATTATAATAACACTGCACTACGATAACACACTATAATAACACTGCACTACAATAACACATTATAGTAACACTGCACTACAATAACACATTATAGTAACACTGCACTACAATAACACATTATATTAACATTGCACTACAATAACACATTATAATAACACTGCACTACAATAACACACTATACTGACACTGCACTACAATAACAAACTATAATAACACTGCACTACAATAACACATTATAATAACACTGCACTACAATAACACATTATAATAACACTGCACTACGATAACACACTATACTGACACTGCACTACAATAACACATTATTATAACACTGCACTACAATAACACATTATAATAACACTGCACTACAATAACACACTATACTGACACTGCACTACAATAACAAACTATAATAACACTGCACTACAATAACACATTATAATAACACTGCACTACAATAACACATTATAATAACACTGCACTACGATAACACACTATACTGACACTGCACTACAATAACACATTATAATAACACTGCACTACAATAACACATTATAATAACACTGCACTACGATAACACACTATAATAACACTGCACTACAATAACACATTATAGTAACACTGCACTACAATAACACATTATAGTAACACTGCACTACAATAACACATTATATTAACATTGCACTACAATAACACATTATAATAACACTGCACTACAATAACACACTATACTGACACTGCACTACAATAACAAACTATAATAACACTGCACTACAATAACACATTATAATAACACTGCACTACAATAACACATTATAATAACACTGCACTACGATAACACACTATACTGACACTGCACTACAATAACACATTATTATAACACTGCACTACAATAACACATTATAATAACACTGCACTACAATAACACATTGTAATAACACTGCACTACAATAACACATTATAATAACATTGCACTACAATAACACATTATAATAACACATTATAATAACACTGCACTACAATAACACATTATAATAACACTGCACTACAATAACACATTATAATAACATTGCACTACAATAACACATTATAATAACACATTATAATAACACTGCACTACAATAACACATTATTATAATAACACTGCACTACAATAACACATTGTAATAACACTGCACTACAATAACACATTATAATAACATTGCACTACAATAACACATTATAATAACACATTATAATAACATTGCACTACAATAACACATTATAATAACACTGCACTACAATAACAAACTATAATAACACTGCACTACAATAACACATTATAATAACACTGCACTACAATAACACATTATAATAACACTGCACTACAATAACACATTATAATAACACTGCACTACAATAACACATTATAATAACATTGCACTACAATAACACATTATGATAACATTGCACTACAATAACACATTATAATAACACTGCACTACAATAACACACTATACTGACACTGCACTACAATAACACATTATTATAACACTGCACTACAATAACACATTATAATAACACTGCACTACAATAACACATTATAATAACATTGCACTACAATAACACATTATAATAACACTGCACTACAATAACACATTATAATAACACTGCACTACAATAACACATTATAATAACACTGCACTACAATAACACATTATAATAACATTGCACCACAATAACACATTATAATAACATTGCACCACAATAACACATTATAATAACATTGCACTACAATAACACATTATAATAACACTGCACTACAATAACACATTATAATAACATTG
The DNA here is from genome assembly GCA_029206835.1 of Rana muscosa. Taxonomy (NCBI): domain Eukaryota; kingdom Metazoa; phylum Chordata; class Amphibia; order Anura; family Ranidae; genus Rana; species Rana muscosa. Next base: position 263,430,268 of record CM055123.1, on the reverse strand, counting down.
CACTACAATAACACATTATAATAACACTGCACTACAATAACACATTATAATAACACTGCACTACAATAACACATTATAATAACACTGCACTACAATAACACATTATAATAACATTGCACCACAATAACACATTATAATAACATTGCACTACAATAACACATTATAATAACACTGCACTACAATAACACATTATAATAACACTGCACTACAATAACACATTATAATAACACTGCACTACAATAACACATTATAATAACACTGCACTACAATAACACACTATACTGACACTGCACTACAATAACACATTATAATAACACTGCACTACAATAACACATTATAATAACATTGCACTACAATAACACATTATAATAACACTGCACTACAATAACACACTATACTGACACTGCACTACAATAACACATTATAATAACACTGCACTACAATAACACATTATACTGACACTGCACTATAATAACATTATAATAACACTGCACTACAATAACACATTATAATAACATTGCACTACAATAACACATTATAATAACACTGCACTTCAATAACACACTATAATAACACTGCACTACAATAACACATTATACTGACACTGCACTACAATAACACATTATAATAACACTGCACTACAATAACACATTATAATAACACTGCACTACAATAACACATTATAATAACATTGCACCACAATAACACATTATAATAACATTGCACTACAATAACACATTATAATAACACTGCACTACAATAACACATTATAATAACACTGCACTACAATAACACACTATAATAACACTGCACTACAATAACACATTATAATAACACTGCACTACAATAACACATTATAATAACACTGCACTACAATAACACACTATACTGACACTGCACTACAATAACACATTATAATAACACTGCACTACAATAACACATTATAATAACATTGCACTACAATAACACATTATAATAACACTGCACTACAATAACACACTATACTGACACTGCACTACAATAACACATTATAATAACACTGCACTACAATAACACATTATACTGACACTGTACTACAATAACACACTATAATAACACTGCACTACACTAACACATTATAATAACACTGCACTACAATAACAAACTATAATAACACTGCACTACAATAACACATTATATTAACACTGCACTACAATAACACATTATACTGACACTGCACTACAATAACACAGTATAATAACACTGCACTACAATAACACACTATACTGACACTGCACTACAATAACATTATAATAACACTGCACTACAATAACACATTATAATAACATTGCACTACAATAACACATTATAATAACACTGCACTACAATAACACATTATAGTAACACTGCACTACAATAACACATTATATTAACATTGCACTACAATAACACATTATAATAACACTGCACTACAATAACACACTATACTGACACTGCACTACAATAACAAACTATAATAACACTGCACTACAATAACACATTATAATAACACTGCACTACAATAACACATTATACTGACACTGCACTACAATAACACATTATAATAACATTGCACTACAATAACACATTATAATAACACATTATAATAACACTGCACTACAATAACACATTATAATAACACTGCACTACAATAACATTATAATAACACTGCACTACAATAACACATTATAATAACACTGCACTACAATAACACAATATAATTACACTGCACTACAATAACACATTATAATAACATTGCACTACAATAACACATTATAATAACACATTATAATAACACTGCACTACAATAACACATTATAATAACACTGCACTACAATAACAAACTATAATAACACTGCACTACAATAACACATTATAATAACACTGCACTACAATAACACATTATACTGACACTGCACTACAATAACACATTGTAATAACACTGCACTACAATAACACATTATAATAACATTGCACTACAATAACACATTATAATAACACATTATAATAACACTGCACTACAATAACACATTATAATAACACTGCACTACAATAACACATTATAATAACACTGCACTACAATAACACACTATAATAACACTGCACTACAATAACACATTATAATAACATTGCACTACAATAACACACTATACTGACACTGCACTACAATAATACATTATAATGACACTGCACTACAATAACAAACTATAATAACACTGCACTACAATAACACATTATAATAACACTGCACTACAATAACACATTATAATAACACATTATAATAACACTGCACTACAATAACACATTATACTGACACTGCACTACAATAACACATTATAATAACACTGCACTACAATAACACATTATAATAACACTGCACTACAATAACACATTATAATAACACTGCACTACAATAACACATTATAATAACACATTATAATAACATTGCACTACAATAACACACTATACTGACACTGCACTACAATAATACATTATAATGACACTGCACTACAATAACACATTATAATAACACTGCACTACAATAACACATTATAATAACACTGCACTACAATAACACATTATAATAACACATTATAATAACACTGCACTACAATAACACATTATACTGACACTGCACTACAATAACACATTATAATAACACTGCACTACAATAACACATTATAATAACACTGCACTACAATAACACATTATAATAACATTGCACTACAATAATACATTATAATAACACTGCAGTACAATAATACATTATAATAACACTGCACTACAATAACAAACTACAATAACACTGCACTACAATAACACATTATAATAACATTGCACTACAATAACACATTATAATAACACTGCACTACAATAACACATTATAATAACACTGCACTACAATAACACATTATAATAACACTGCACTACAATAATACATTATAATAACACTGCACCACAATAACACATTATAATAACATTGCACTACAATAACACATTATAATAACACATTATAATAACACTGCACTACAATAACACATTATAATAACATTGTACTACAATAACACATTATAATAACATATTAGAATAACACTGCACTACAATAACACATTATAATAACACTGCACTACAATAACACATTATTATAACACTGCACTACAATAACACATTATAATAACACTGCACTACAATAACACATTGTAATAACACTGCACTACAATAACACATTATAATAACACATTATAATAACACTGCACTACAATAACACATTATAATAACACTGCACTACAATAACACATTATAATAACATTGCACTACAATAACACATTATAATAACACATTATAATAACACTGCACTACAATAACACATTATAATAACACTGCACTACAATAACACATTATAATAACATTGCACTCCAATAACACATTATAATAACACATTATAATAACACTGCACTACAATAACACATTATAATAACACTGCACTACAATAACACATTATAATAACATTGCACCACAATAACACATTATAATAACACTGCACTACAATAACACATTATAATAACACTGCACTACAATAACACATTATAATAACACTGCACTACAATAACACATTATAATAACATTGCACCACAATAACACATTATAATAACACTGCACTACAATAACACATTATAATAACACTGCACTACAATAACACATTATAATAACACTGCACTACAATAACACATTATAATAACACATTATAATAACACTGCACTACAATAACACATTATAATAACACTGCACTACGATAACACACTATACTGACACTGCACTACAATAACACATTATAATAACACTGCACTACAATAACACATTATAATAACATTGCACTACAATAACACATTACAATAACACATTATAATAACACTGCACTACAATAACACATTATTATAACACTGCACTACAATAACACATTATAATAACACTGCACTACAATAACACATTATAATAACACTGCACTACAATAACACATTATAATAACACTGCACTACAATAACACATTATAATAACATTGCACTACAATAACACATTATAATAACACATTATAATAACACTGCACTACAATAACACATTATAATAACACTGCACTACAATAACACATTATAATAACACATTATAATAACACTGCACTACAATAACACATTATACTGACACTGCACTACAATAACACATTATAATAACACTGCACTACAATAACACATTATAATAACACTGCACTACAATAACACATTATAATAACATTGCACCACAATAACACATTATAATAACATTGCACTACAATAACACATTATAATAACACTGCACTACAATAACACATTATAATAACACTGCACTACAATAACACATTATAATAACACTGCACTACAATAACACATTATAATAACACTGCACTACAATAACACATTATAATAACATTGCACTACAATAACACATTATAATAACACTGCACTACAATAACACACTATACTGACACTGCACTACAATAACACATTATAATAACACTGCACTACAATAACACATTATACTGACACTGCACTACAATAACATTATAATAACACTGCACTACAATAACACATTATAATAACATTGCACTACAATAACACATTATAATAACACTGCACTTCAATAACACACTATAATAACACTGCACTACAATAACACACTATAATAACACTGCACTACAATAACACATTATAATAACACTGCACTACAATAACACATTATAATAACACTGCACTACAATAACACATTATAATAACACTGCACTACAATAACACATTATAATAACACTGCACTACAATAACACACTATAATAACACTGCACTACAATAACACATTATAATAACACTGCACTACAATAACACACTATAATAACACTGCACTACAATAACAAACTATAATAACACTGCACTACAATAACACATTATAATAACACTGCACTACAATAACAAACTATAATAACACTGCACTACAATATCAAACTATAATAACACTGCACTACAATAACACATTATAATAACACTGCACTACAATAACACATTATAATAACACTGCACTACAATAACACATTATAATAACACTGCACTACAATAACACATTATACTGACACTGCACTACAATAACACATTATAATAACACTGCACTACAATAACACATTATAATAACACTGCACTACAATAACACACTATAGTGACACTGCACTACACTAACACATTATAATAACACTGCACTACAATAACACATTATAATAACACTGCACTACAATAACACATTATACTGACACTGCACTACAATAACATTATAATAACACTGCACTACAATAACACATTATACTGACACTGCACTACAATAACACATTGTAATAACACTGCATTACAATAACACATTATAATAACATTGCACTACAATAACACATTATAATAACACATTATAATAACACTGCACTACAATAACACATTATAATAACACTGCACTACAATAACACATTATAATAACATTGCACTACAATAACACATTATAATAACACATTATAATAACACTGCACTACAATAACACATTATAATAACACTGCACTACAATAACACATTATAATAACATTGCACTCCAATAACACATTATAATAACACATTATAATAACACTGCACTACAATAACACATTATAATAACACTGCACTACAATAACACATTATAATAACATTGCACCACAATAACACATTATAATAACATTGCACTACAATAACACATTATAAAAACACATTATAATAACACTGCACTACAATAACACATTATAATAACACTGCACTACAATAACACATTATAATAACACTGCACTACAATAACACACTATAATAACACTGCACTACAATAACACATTATAATAACACTGCACTACAATAACACACTATAATAACACTGCACTACAATAACACACCATAATAACACTGCACTACAATAACACATTATAATAACACTGCACTACAATAACACATTATTATAACACTGCACTACAATAACAAACTATAATAACACTGCACTACAATAACAAACTATAATAACACTGCACTACAATAACACATTATAATAACACTGCACTACAATAACACATTATACTGACACTGCACTACAATAACACACTATAATAACACTGCACTACAATAACACACTATAATAACACTGCACTACAATAACACATTATAATAACACTGCACTACAATAACACATTATTATAACACTGCACTACAATAACACACTATAATAACACTGCACTACAATAACACACTATAATAACACTGCACTACAATAACACATTATTATAACACTGCACTACAATAACACACTATAATAACACTGCACTACAATAACACATTATAATAACACTGCACTACAATAACACATTATAATAACACTGCACTACAATAACACATTATACTGACACTGCACTACAATAACACACTATAATAACACTGCACTACAATAACACACTATAATAACACTGCACTACAATAACACATTATAATAACACTGCACTACAATAACACATTATTATAACACTGCACTACAATAACAAACTATAATAACACTGCACTACAATATCAAACTATAATAACACTGCACTACAATAACACATTATAATAACACTGCACTACAATAACACATTATAATAACACTGCACTACAATAACACATTATACTGACACTGCACTACAATAACACATTATAATAACACTGCACTACAATAACACATTATAATAACACTGCACTACAATAACACATTATAATAACGTATTAGAATAACACTGCACTACAATAACACATTATACTGACACTGCACTACAATAACACATTGTAATAACACTGCACTACAATAACACATTATAATAACATTGCACTACAATAACACATTATAATAACACATTATAATAACACTGCACTACAATAACACATTATAATAACACTGCACTACAATAACACATTATAATAACATTGCACTACAATAACACATTATAATAACACATTATAATAACACTGCACTACAATAACACATTATAATAACACTGCACTACAATAACACATTATAATAGCATTGCACTCCAATAACACATTATAATAACACTGCACTACAATAACACATTATAATAACACTGCACTACAATAACACATTATAATAACATTGCACCACAATAACACATTATAATAACATTGCACTACAATAACACATTATAAAAACACATTATAATAACACTGCACTACAATAACACATTATAATAACACTGCACTACAATAACACATTATAATAACATTGCACCACAATAACACATTATAATAACATTGCACTACAATAACACATTATAATAACACTGCACTACAATAACACATTATAATAACATTGCACTACAATAACACATTATAATAACACATTATAATAATACTGCACTACAATAACACATTATAATAACACTGCACTACAATAACACATTATAATAACATTGCACCGCAATAACACATTATAATAACATTGCACTACAATAACACATTATAATAACACATTATAATAACACTGCACTACAATAACACATTATAATAACATTGCACCACAAAAACACATTATAATAACATTGCACTACAATAACACATTATAATAACACTGCACTACAATAACACATTATAATAACACTGCACTACAATAACAAACTATAATAACACTGCACTACAATAACACATTATAATAACACTGCACTACAATAACACACTATACTGACACTGCACCACAAAAACACATTATAATAAGATTGCACTACAATAACACATTATAATAACACTGCACTACAATAACACATTATAATAACATTGCACCACAATAACACATTATAATAACACATTATAATAACACTGCACTACAATAACACATTATAATAACACTGCACTACAATAACACATTATAATAACACTGCACTACAATAACACATTATAATAACCCTGCACTACAATAACACATTATAATAACATTGCACCACAATAACACATTATAATAACACTGCACTACAATAACACATTATAATAACACTGCACTACAATAACACATTATAATAACATTGCACTACAATAACACATTATAATAACACTGCACTACAATAACACATTATAATAACACTGCACTACAATAACACATTATAATAACACTGCACTACAATAACACATTATAATAACATTGCACCACAATAACACATTATAATAACATTGCACCACAATAACACATTATAATAACATTGCACTACAATAACACATTATAATAACACTGCACTACAATAACACATTATAATAACACTGCACTACAATAACACATTATAATAACACTGCACTACAATAACACATTATAATAACATTGCACCACAATAACACATTATAATAACATTGCACTACAATAACACATTATAATAACACTGCACTACAATAACACACTATACTGACACTGCACTACAATAACACATTATAATAACATTGCACCACAATAACACATTATAATAACACTGCAATACAATAACACATTATAATAACACTGCACTACAATAACACATTATAATAACATTGCACTACAATAACACATTATAATAAAACATTATAATAACACTGCACCACAAAAACACATTATAATAACACTGCACTACAATAACACATGATAATAACACTGCACTACAATAACACATTATAATAACATTGCACCACAATAACACATTATAATAACACATTATAATAACACTGCACTACAATAACACATTATAATAACACTGCACTACAATAACACATTATAATAACACTGCACTATAAAATAACACATTATAATAACCCTGCACTACAATAACACATTACAATAACATTGCACCACAATAACACATTATAATAACACTGCACTACAATAACACATTATAATAACACTGCACTACAATAACACATTATAATAACATTGCACTACAATAACACATTATAATAAAACATTATAATAACACTGCACTACAATAACACATTATAATAACACTGCACTACAATAACACATTATAATAACACTGCACTACAATAACAACATTATAATAACATTGCACCACAAAAACACATTATAAAAACATTGCACTACAATAACACATTATAATAACACTGCACTACAATAACACATTATAATAACACTGCACTACAATAACAAACTATAATAACACTGCACTACAATAACACATTATAATAACACTGCACTACAATAACACACTATACTGACACTGCACTACAATAACACATTATAATAACATTGCACTACAATAACACATTATAATAACACTGCACTACAATAACACATTATAATAACATTGCACCACAATAACACATTATAATAACACTGCAATACAATAACACATTATAATAACACTGCACTACAATAACACATTATAATAACATTGCACTACAATAACACATTATAATAACACTGCACTACAATAACACATTATAATAACACTGCACTACAATAACACATTATAATAACACTGCACTACAATAACACATTATAATAACATTGCACCACAAAAACACATTATAATAACATTGCACTACAATAACACATTATAATAACACTGCACTACAATAACACATTATAATAACACTGCACTACAATAACCAACTATAATAACACTGCACTACAATAACACATTATAATAACACTGCACTACAATAACACACTATACTGACACTGCACTACAATAACACATTATAATCACATTGCACTACAATAACACATTATAATAACACTGCACTACAATAACACATTATAATAACATTGCACCACAATAACACATTATAATAACACATTATAATAACACTGCACTACAATAACACATTATAATAACACTGCACTACAATAACACATTATAATAACATTGCACCACAATAACACATTATAATAACATTGCACTACAATAACACATTATAATAACACATTATAATAACACTGCACTACAATAACATATTATAATAACACTGCACTACAATAACATATTATAATAACATTGCACTACAATAACACATTATAATAACACTGCACTACAATAACACATTATAATAACACTGCACTACAATAACACATTATAATAACATTGCACCACAATAACACATTATAATAACACTGCACTACAATAACACATTATAATAACACTGCACTACAATAACACATAATAACATTGCACTGCAATAACACATTATAAAAACATTGCACTACAATAACACATTATAATAACACTGCATTACAATAACACACTATACTGACACTGCACTACAATAACACATTATAATAACACTGCACTACAATAACACATTATAATAACATTGCACCACAAAAACACATTATAATAACATTGCACTACAATAACACATTATAATAACACTGCACTACAATAACACATTATAATAACACTGCACTACAATAACAAACTATAATAACACTGCACTACAATAACACATTATAATAACACTGCACTACAATAAAACACTATACTGACACTGCACCACAAAAACACATTATAATAACATTGCACTACAATAACACATTATAATAACACTGCACTACAATAACACATTATAATAACATTGCACCACAATAACACATTATAATAACACATTATAATAACACTGCACTACAATAACACATTATAATAACACTGCACTACAATAACACATTATAATAACACTGCACTACAATAACACATTATAATAACCCTGCACTACAATAACACATTATAATAACATTGCACCACAATAACACATTATAATAACACTGCACTACAATAACACATTATAATAACACTGCACTACAATAACACATTATAATAACATTGCACTACAATAACACATTATAATAAAACATTATAATAACACTGCACTACAATAACACATTATAATAACACTGCACTACAATAACACATTATTATAACACTGCACTACAATAACACATTATAATAACATTGCACCACAATAAAACATTATAATAACACTGCACTACAATAATACATTATAATAACACATTATAATAACACTGCACTACAATAACACATTATAATAACACTGCACTACAATAACACATTATAATAACATTGCACTACAATAACACATTATAATAACACATTATAATAACACTGCACTACAATAACACATTATAATAACATTGCACTACAATAACACATTATAATAACACTGCACTACAATAACACATTATAATAACACTGCACTACAATAACACATTATAATAACATTGCACCACAATAACACATTATAATAACAGTGCACTACAATAACACATTATAATAACACTGCACTACAATAACACATTATAATAACATTGCACCACAATAACACATTATAATAACACATTATAATAACACTGCACTACAATAACACATTATAATAACACTGCACTACAATAACACATTGTAATAACATTGCACCACAATAACACATTATAATAACATTGCACTACAATAACACATTATAATAACACATTATAATAACACTGCACTACAATAACATATTATAATAACACTGCACTACAATAACATATTATAATAACATTGCACTACAATAACACATTATAATAACACTGCACTACAATAACACATTATAATAACACTGCACTACAATAACACATTATAATAACATTGCACCACAATAACACATTATAATAACACTGCACTACAATAACACATTATAATAACACTGCACTACAATAACACATTATAATAACATTGCACTACAATAACACATTTTAAAAACATTGCACTACAATAACACATTATAATAACACTGCATTACAATAACACACTATACTGACACTGCACTACAATAACACATTATAATAACACTGCACTACAATAACACATTATAATAACATTGCACCACAATAACACATTATAATAACACTGCACTACAATAACACATTATAATAACACTGCACTACAATAACACATTATAATAACACTGCACTACAATAACAAACTATAATAACACTGCACTACATTAACACATTATAATAACACTGCACTACAATAACACACTATACTGACACTGCACTACAATAGCACATTATAATAACATTGCACTACAATAACACATTATAATAACACTGCACTACAATAACACATTATAATAACACTGCACTACAATAACACATTATAATAACATTGCACTACAATAACACATTATAATAACACTGCACTACAAAAACACATTATAATAACACTGCACTACAATAACACACTATAATAACACTGCACTACAATAACACATTATAATAACATTTCACTACAATAACACATTATAATAACACTGCACTACAATAACACATTATAATAACACTGCACTACAATAACACATTATATTAACATTGCACCACAATAACACATTATAATAACACTGCACTACAATAACACATTATAATAACACTGCACTACAATAACACATTATAATAACATTGCACTACAATAACACATTATAATAACACATTATAATAACACTGCACTACAATAACACATTATAATAACACTGCACTACAATAACACATTATAATAACATTGCACCACAATAACACATTATAATAACATTGCACTACAATAACACATTATAAAAACACATTATAATAACACTGCACTACAATAACACATTATAATAACACTGCACTACAATAACACATTATAATAACATTGCACCACAATAACACATTATAATAACATTGCACTACAATAACACATTATAATAACACTGCACTACAATAACACATTATAATAACATTGCACTACAATAACACATTATAATAACACATTATAATAATACTGCACTACAATAACACATTATAATAACACTGCACTACAATAACACATTATAATAACATTGCACCACAATAACACATTATAATAACATTGCACTACAATAACACATTATAATAACACATTATAATAACAGTGCACTACAATAACACATTATAATAACACTGCACTACAATAACACATTATAATAACACTGCACTACAATAACAAACTATAATAACACTGCACTACAATAACACATTATAATAACACTGCACTACAATAACACACTATACTGACACTGCACCACAAAAACACATTATAATAACATTGCACTACAATAACACATTATAATAACACTGCACTACAATAACACATTATAATAACATTGCACCACAATAACACATTATAATAACACATTATAATAACACTGCACTACAATAACACATTATAATAACACTGCACTACAATAACACATTATAATAACACTGCACTACAATAACACACTATAGTGACACTGCACTACACTAACACATTATAATAACACTGCACTACAATAACAAACTATAATAACACTGCACTACAATAACACATTATAATAACACTGCACTACAATAACACACTATACTGACACTGCACTACAATAACATTATAATAACACTGCACTACAATAACACATTATAATAACATTGCACTACAATAACACATTATAATAACGTATTAGAATAACACTGCACTACAATAACACATTATAATAACACTGCACTACAATAACACATTATTATAACACTGCACTACAATAACGCATTATACTGACACTGCACTACAATAACACATTGTAATAACACTGCACTACAATAACACATTATAATAACATTGCACTACAATAACACATTATAATAACACATTATAATAACACTGCACTACAATAACACATTATAATAACACTGCACTACAATAACACATTATAATAACATTGCACTACAATAACACATTATAATAACACATTATAATAACACTGCACTACAATAACACATTATAATAACACTGCACTACAATAACACATTATAATAGCATTGCACTCCAATAACACATTATAATAACACTGCACTACAATAACACATTATAATAACACTGCACTACAATAACACATTATAATAACATTGCACCACAATAACACATTATAATAACATTGCACTACAATAACACATTATAAAAACACATTATAATAACACTGCACTACAATAACACATTATAATAACATTGCACCACAATAACACATTATAATAACATTGCACTACAATAACACATTATAATAACACTGCACTACAATAACACATTATAATAACATTGCACTACAATAACACATTATAATAACACATTATAATAATACTGCACTACAATAACACATTATAATAACACTGCACTACAATAACACATTATAATAACATTGCACCACAATAACACATTATAATAACATTGCACTACAATAACACATTATAATAACACATTATAATAACACTGCACTACAATAACACATTATAATAACATTGCACCACAAAAACACATTATAATAACATTGCACTACAATAACACATTATAATAACACTGCACTACAATAACACATTATAATAACACTGCACTACAATAACAAACTATAATAACACTGCACTACAATAACACATTATAATAACACTGCACTACAATAACACATTATAATAACATTGCACCACAATAACACATTATAATAACACATTATAATAACACTGCACTACAATAACACATTATAATAACACTGCACTACAATAACACATTATAATAACACTGCACTACAATAACACATTATAATAACCCTGCACTACAATAACACATTATAATAACATTGCACCACAATAACACATTATAATAACACTGCACTACAATAACACATTATAATAACACTGCACTACAATAACACATTATAATAACATTGCACTACAATAACACATTATAATAAAACATTATAATAACACTGCACTACAATAACACATTATAATAACACTGCACTACAATAACACATTATAATAACATTGCACTACAATAACACATTATAATAACACTGCACTACAATAACACATTATAATAACACTGCACTACAATAACACATTATAATAACACTGCACTACAATAACACATTATAATAACATTGCACCACAATAACACATTATAATAACATTGCACCACAATAACACATTATAATAACATTGCACTACAATAACACATTATAATAACACTGCACTACAATAACACATTATAATAACACTGCACTACAATAACACACTATACTGACACTGCACTACAATAACACATTATAATAACATTGCACCACAATAACACATTATAATAACACTGCAATACAATAACACATTATAATAACACTGCACTACAATAACACATTATAATAACATTGCACTACAATAACACATTATAATAAAACATTATAATAACACTGCACTACAATAACACATTATAATAACACTGCACTACAATAACACATTATAATAACACTGCACTACAATAACACATTATAATAACATTGCACCACAAAAACACATTATAATAACATTGCACCACAAAAACACATTATAATAACACTGCACTACAATAACACATGATAATAACACTGCACTACAATAACACATTATAATAACATTGCACCACAATAACACATTATAATAACACATTATAATAACACTGCACTACAATAACACATTATAATAACACTGCACTACAATAACACATTATAATAACACTGCACTATAAAATAACACATTATAATAACCCTGCACTACAATAACACATTACAATAACATTGCACCACAATAACACATTATAATAACACTGCACTACAATAACACATTATAATAACACTGCACTACAATAACACATTATAATAACATTGCACTACAATAACACATTATAATAAAACATTATAATAACACTGCACTACAATAACACATTATAATAACACTGCACTACAATAACAACATTATAATAACATTGCACCACAAAAACACATTATAAAAACATTGCACTACAATAACACATTATAATAACACTGCACTACAATAACACATTATAATAACACTGCACTACAATAACAAACTATAATAACACTGCACTACAATAACACATTATAATAACACTGCACTACAATAACACACTATACTGACACTGCACTACAATAACACATTATAATAACATTGCACTACAATAACACATTATAATAACACTGCACTACAATAACACATTATAATAACATTGCACCACAATAACACATTATAATAACACTGCAATACAATAACACATTATAATAACACTGCACTACAATAACACATTATAATAACATTGCACTACAATAACACATTATAATAACACTGCACTACAATAACACATTATAATAACACTGCACTACAATAACACATTATAATAACATTGCACCACAAAAACACATTATAATAACATTGCACTACAATAACACATTATAATAACACTGCACTACAATAACACATTATAATAACACTGCACTACAATAACACATTATAATAACACTGCACTACAATAACACACTATACTGACACTGCACTACAATAACACATTATAATCACATTGCACTACAATAACACATTATAATAACACTGCACTACAATAACACATTATAATAACATTGCACCACAATAACACATTATAATAACACTGCACTACAATAACACATTATAATAACACTGCACTACAATAACACATTATAATAACATTGCACCACAATAACACATTATAATAACATTGCACTACAATAACACATTATAATAACACATTATAATAACACTGCACTACAATAACATATTATAATAACACTGCACTACAATAACATATTATAATAACATTGCACTACAATAACACATTATAATAACACTGCACTACAATAACACATTATAATAACACTGCACTACAATAACACATTATAATAACATTGCACCACAATAACACATTATAATAACACTGCACTACAATAACACATTATAATAACACTGCACTACAATAACACATAATAACATTGCACTGCAATAACACATTATAAAAACATTGCACTACAATAACACATTATAATAACACTGCATTACAATAACACACTATACTGACACTGCACTACAATAACACATTATAATAACACTGCACTACAATAACACATTATAATAATATTGCACCACAATAACACATTATAATAACACATTATAATAACACTGCACTACAATAACACATTATAATAACACTGCACTACAATAACACATTATAATAACATTGCACCACAAAAACACATTATAATAACATTGCACTACAATAACACATTATAATAACACTGCACTACAATAACACATTATAATAACACTGCACTACAATAACAAACTATAATAACACTGCACTACAATAACACATTATAATAAAACATTATAATAACACTGCACTACAATAACACATTATAATAACACTGCACTACAAGAACACATTATAATAACAATGCACTACAATAACACATTATAATAACATTGCACCACAATAAAACATTATAATAACACTGCACTACAATAATACATTATAATAACACATTATAATAACACTGCACTACAATAACACATTATAATAACACTGCACTACAATAACACATTATAATAACATTGCACTACAATAACACATTATAATAACACATTATAATAACACTGCACTACAATAACACATTATAATAACATTGCACCACAATAACACATTATAATAACATTGCACTACAATACACATTATAATAACACTGCACTACAATAACACACTATAATAACACTGCACTACAATAACACTGCACTACAATAACACATTATAATAACACTGCACTACAATAACATATTATAATAACACTGCACTACAATAACACTGCACTACAATAACATATTATAATAACACTGCACTACAATAACACATTATAATAACATTGCACTACAATAACACATTATAATAACACTGCACTACAATAACACATTATAATAACACTGCACTACAATAACACATTATAATAACATTGCACCACAATAACACATTATAATAACAGTGCACTACAATAACACATTATAATAACACTGCACTACAATAACACATTATAATAACATTGCACCACAATAACACATTATAATAACACATTATAATAACACTGCACTACAATAACACATTATAATAACACTGCACTACAATAACACATTGTAATAACATTGCACCACAATAACACATTATAATAACATTGCACTACAATAACACATTATAATAACACATTATAATAACACTGCACTACAATAACATATTATAATAACACTGCACTACAATAACATATTATAATAACATTGCACTACAATAACACATTATAATAACACTGCACTACAATAACACATTATAATAACACTGCACTACAATAACACATTATAATAACATTGCACCACAATAACACATTATAATAACACTGCACTACAATAACACATTATAATAACACTGCACTACAATAACACATTATAATAACATTGCACTACAATAACACATTTTAAAAACATTGCACTACAATAACACATTATAATAACACTGCATTACAATAACACACTATACTGACACTGCACTACAATAACACATTATAATAACACTGCACTACAATAACACATTATAATAATATTGCACCACAATAACACATTATAATAACACATTATAATAACACTGCACTACAATAACACATTATAATAACACTGCACTACAATAACACATTATAATAACATTGCACCACAAAAACACATTATAATAACATTGCACTACAATAACACATTATAATAACACTGCACTACAATAACACATTATAATAACACTGCACTACAATAACAAACTATAATAACACTGCACTACAATAACACATTATAATAACACTGCACTACAATAACACACTATACTGACACTGCACTACAATAACACATTATAATAACATTGCACTACAATAACACATTATAATAACATTGCACTACAATAACACATTATAATAACACTGCACTACAATAACACATTATAATAACACTGCACTACAATAACACATTATAATAACATTGCACTACAATAACACATTATAATAACACTGCACTACAAAAACACATTATAATAACACTGCACTACAATAACACACTATACTGACACTGCACTACAATAACACATTATAATAACATTGCACTACAATAACACATTATAATAACATTGCACTACAATAACACATTATAATAACACTGCACTACAATAACACATTATAATAACACTGCACTACAATAACACATTATAATAACATTTCACTACAATAACACATTATAATAACACTGCACTACAATAACACATTATAATAACACTGCACTACAATAACACATTATATTAACATTGCACCACAATAACACATTATAATAACACTGCACTACAATAACACATTATAATAACACTGCACTACAATAACACATTATAATAACATTGCACTACAATAACACATTATAATAACACATTATAATAACACTGCACTACAATAACACATTATAATAACACTGCACTACAATAACGCATTATAATAACATTGCACCACAATAACACATTATAATAACATTGCACTACAATAACACATTATAAAAACACATTATAATAACACTGCACTACAATAACACATTATAATAACACTGCACTACAATAACACATTATAATAACATTGCACCACAATAACACATTATAATAACATTGCACCACAATAACACATTATAATAACACTGCACTACAATAACAAACTATAATAACACTGCACTACAATAACACATTATAATAACACTGCACTACAATAACACACTATACTGACACTGCACCACAAAAACACATTATAATAACATTGCACTACAATAACACATTATAATAACACTGCACTACAATAACACATTATAATAACATTGCACCACAATAACACATTATAATAACACATTATAATAACACTGCACTACAATAACACATTATAATAACACTGCACTACAATAACACATTGTAATAACATTGCACCACAATAACACATTATAATAACATTGCACTACAATAACACATTATAATAACACATTATAATAACACTGCACTACAATAACATATTATAATAACACTGCACTACAATAACATATTATAATAACATTGCACTACAATAACACATTATAATAACACTGCACTACAATAACACATTATAATAACACTGCACTACAATAACACATTATAATAACATTGCACCACAATAACACATTATAATAACACTGCACTACAATAACACATTATAATAACACTGCACTACAATAACACATTATAATAACATTGCACTACAATAACACATTTTAAAAACATTGCACTACAATAACACATTATAATAACACTGCATTACAATAACACACTATACTGACACTGCACTACAATAACACATTATAATAACACTGCACTACAATAACACATTATAATAACATTGCACTACAATAACACATTATAATAACACTGCACTACAAAAACACATTATAATAACACTGCACTACAATAACACATTATAATAACATTGCACCACAAAAACACATTATAATAACATTGCACTACAATAACACATTATAATAACACTGCACTACAATAACACATTATAATAACACTGCACTACAATAACAAACTATAATAACACTGCACTACAATAACACATTATAATAACACTGCACTACAATAACACACTATACTGACACTGCACTACAATAACACATTATAATAACATTGCACTACAATAACACATTATAATAACATTGCACTACAATAACACATTATAATAACACTGCACTACAAAAACACATTATAATAACACTGCACTACAATAACACATTATAATAACACTGCACTACAATAACACATTATATTAACATTGCACCACAATAACACATTATAATAACACTGCACTACAATAACACATTATAATAACACTGCACTACAATAACACATTATAATAACATTGCACTACAATAACACATTATAATAACACATTATAATAACACTGCACTACAATAACACATTATAATAACACTGCACTACAATAACACATTATAATAACATTGCACCACAATAACACATTATAATAACATTGCACTACAATAACACATTATAAAAACACATTATAATAACACTGCACTACAATAACACATTATAATAACACTGCACTACAATAACACATTATAATAACATTGCACCACAATAACACATTATAATAACATTGCACTACAATAACACATTATAATAACACTGCACTACAATAACACATTATAATAACATTGCACTACAATAACACATTATAATAACACATTATAATAATACTGCACTACAATAACACATTATAATAACACTGCACTACAATAACACATTATAATAACATTGCACCACAATAACACATTATAATAACATTGCACTACAATAACACATTATAATAACACATTATAATAACAGTGCACTACAATAACACATTATAATAACACTGCACTACAATAACAAACTATAATAACACTGCACTACAATAACACATTATAATAACACTGCACTACAATAACACACTATAATAACACTGCACTACAATAACACACTATACTGACACTGCACCACAAAAACACATTATAATAACATTGCACTACAATAACACATTATAATAACACTGCACTACAATAACACATTATAATAACATTGCACCACAATAACACATTATAATAACACATTATAATAACACTGCACTACAATAACACATTATAATAACACTGCACTACAATAACACATTATAATAACACTGCACTACAATAACACATTATAATAACCCTGCACTACAATAACACATTATAATAACATTGCACCACAATAACACATTATAATAACACTGCACTACAATAACACATTATAATAACACTGCACTACAATAACACATTATAATAACATTGCACTACAATAACACATTATAATAAAACATTATAATAACACTGCACTACAATAACACATTATAATAACACTGCACTACAATAACACATTATAATAACACTGCACTACAATAACACATTATAATAACATTGCACCACAAAAACACATTATAATAACATTGCACTACAATAACACATTATAATAACACTGCACTACAATAACACATTATAATAACACTGCACTACAATAACAAACTATAATAACACTGCACTACAATAACACATTATAATAACACTGCACTACAATAACACACTATACTGACACTGCACTACAATAACACATTATAATAACATTGCACCACAATAACACATTATAATAACATTGCACTACAATAACACATTATAAAAACACATTATAATAACACTGCACTACAATAACACATTATAATAACACTGCACTACAATAACACATTATAATAACATTGCACCACAATAACACATTATAATAACATTGCACTACAATAACACATTATAATAACACTGCACTACAATAACACATTATAATAACATTGCACTACAATAACACATTATAATAACACATTATAATAATACTGCACTACAATAACACATTATAATAACACTGCACTACAATAACACATTATAATAACATTGCACCACAATAACACATTATAATAACATTGCACTACAATAACACATTATAATAACACATTATAATAACAGTGCACTACAATAACACATTATAATAACACTGCACTACAATAACAAACTATAATAACACTGCACTACAATAACACATTATAATAACACTGCACCACAATAACACATTATAATAACATTGCACTACAATAACACATTATAATAACACTGCACTACAATAACACATTATAATAACATTGCACCACAATAACACATTATAATAACACATTATAATAACACTGCACTACAATAACACATTATAATAACACTGCACTACAATAACACATTATAATAACACTGCACTACAATAACACATTATAATAACCCTGCACTACAATAACACATTATAATAACATTGCACCACAATAACACATTATAATAACACTGCACTACAATAACACATTATAATAACACTGCACTACAATAACACATTATAATAACATTGCACTACAATAACACATTATAATAAAACATTATAATAACACTGCACTACAATAACACATTATAATAACACTGCACTACAATAACACATTATAATAACACTGCACTACAATAACACATTATAATAACATTGCACCACAAAAACACATTATAATAACATTGCACTACAATAACACATTATAATAACACTGCACTACAATAACACATTATAATAACACTGCACTACAATAACAAACTATAATAACACTGCACTACAATAACACATTATAATAACACTGCACTACAATAACACACTATACTGACACTGCACTACAATAACACATTATAATAACATTGCACCACAATAACACATTATAATAACACTGCACTACAATAACACATTATAATAACATTGCACTACAATAACACTGCACTACAATAACACATTATAATAACACTGCACTACAATAACATATTATTATAACATTGCACTACAATAACATATAATAACACTGCACTACAATAACACATTATAATAACATTGCACTACAATAACACATTATAATAACACTGCACTACAATAACACATTATAATAACACTGCACTACAATAACACATTATAATAACATTGCACCACAATAACACATTATAATAACAGTGCACTACAATAACACATTATAATAACACTGCACTACAATAACACATTATAATAACATTGCACCACAATAACACATTATAATAACACATTATAATAACACTGCACTACAATAACACATTATAATAACACTGCACTACAATAACACATTGTAATAACATTGCACCACAATAACACATTATAATAACATTGCACTACAATAACACATTATAATAACACATTATAATAACACTGCACTACAATAACATATTATAATAACACTGCACTACAATAACATATTATAATAACATTGCACTACAATAACACATTATAATAACACTGCACTACAATAACACATTATAATAACACTGCACTACAATAACACATTATAATAACATTGCACCACAATAACACATTATAATAACACTGCACTACAATAACACATTATAATAACATTGCACTACAATAACACATTTTAAAAACATTGCACTACAATAACACATTATAATAACACTGCATTACAATAACACACTATACTGACACTGCACTACAATAACACATTATAATAACACTGCACTACAATAACACATTATAATAATATTGCACCACAATAACACATTATAATAACACATTATAATAACACTGCACTACAATAACACATTATAATAACACTGCACTACAATAACACATTATAATAACATTGCACCACAAAAACACATTATAATAACATTGCACTACAATAACACATTATAATAACACTGCACTACAATAACACATTATAATAACACTGCACTACAATAACAAACTATAATAACACTGCACTACAATAACACATTATAATAACACTGCACTACAATAACACACTATACTGACACTGCACTACAATAACACATTATAATAACATTGCACTACAATAACACATTATAATAACATTGCACTACAATAACACATTATAATAACACTGCACTACAATAACACATTATAATAACACTGCACTACAATAACACATTATAATAACATTGCACTACAATAACACATTATAATAACACTGCACTACAAAAACACATTATAATAACACTGCACTACAATAACACACTATAATAACACTGCACTACAATAACACATTATAATAACATTTCACTACAATAACACATTATAATAACACATTATAATAACACTGCACTACAATAACACATTATAATAACACTGCACTACAATAACACATTATATTAACACTGCACTACAATAACACATTATAATAACACTGCACTACAATAACACACTATAATAACACTGCACTACAATAACACATTATAATAACATTTCACTACAATAACACATTATAATAACACTGCACTACAATAACACATTATAATAACATTGCACCACAATAACACATTATAATAACATTGCACTACAATAACACATTATAAAAACACATTATAATAACACTGCACTACAATAACACATTATAATAACACTGCACTACAATAACACATTATAATAACATTGCACCACAATAACACATTATAATAACATTGCACTACAATAACACATTATAATAACACATTATAATAATACTGCACTACAATAACACATTATAATAACACTGCACTACAATAACACATTATAATAACATTGCACCACAATAACACATTATAATAACATTGCACTACAATAACACATTATAATAACACTGCACTACAATAACAAACTATAATAACACTGCACTACAATAACACATTATAATAACACTGCACTACAATAACACACTATACTGACACTGCACTACAATAACACATTATAATAACATTGCACTACAATAACACATTATAATAACATTGCACTACAATAACACATTATAATAACACTGCACTACAATAACACATTATAATAACACTGCACTACAATAACACATTATAATAACATTGCACTACAATAACACATTATAATAACACTGCACTACAAAAACAAATTATAATAACACTGCACTACAATAACACACTATAATAACACTGCACTACAATAACACATTATAATAACATTTCACTACAATAACACATTATAATAACACATTATAATAACACTGCACTACAATAACACATTATAATAACACTGCACTACAATAACACATTATATTAACATTGCACCACAATAACACATTATAATAACACTGCACTACAATAACACATTATAATAACACTGCACTACAATAACACATTATAATAACATTGCACTACAATAACACATTATAATAACACATTATAATAACACTGCACTACAATAACACATTATAATAACACTGCACTACAATAACACATTATAATAACATTGCACCACAATAACACATTATAATAACATTGCACTACAATAACACATTATAAAAACACATTATAATAACACTGCACTACAATAACACATTATAATAACACTGCACTACAATAACACATTATAATAACATTGCACCACAATAACACATTATAATAACATTGCACTACAATAACACATTATAATAACACATTATAATAATACTGCACTACAATAACACATTATAATAACACTGCACTACAATAACACATTATAATAACATTGCACCACAATAACACATTATAATAACAGTGCACTACAATAACACATTATAATAACACTGCACTACAATAACAAACTATAATAACACTGCACTACAATAACACATTATAATAACACTGCACTACAATAACACACTATACTGACACTGCACCACAAAAACACATTATAATAACATTGCACTACAATAACACATTATAATAACACTGCACTACAATAACACATTATAATAACATTGCACCACAATAACACATTATAATAACACATTATAATAACACTGCACTACAATAACACATTATAATAACACTGCACTACAATAACACATTATAATAACACTGCACTACAATAACACATTATAATAACCCTGCACTACAATAACACATTATAATAACATTGCACCACAATAACACATTATAATAACACTGCACTACAATAACACATTATAATAACACTGCACTACAATAACACATTATAATAACATTGCACTACAATAACACATTATAATAAAACATTATAATAACACTGCACTACAATAACACATTATAATAACACTGCACTACAATAACACATTATAATAACACTGCACTACAATAACACATTATAATAACATTGCACCACAAAAACACATTATAATAACATTGCACTACAATAACACATTATAATAACACTGCACTACAATAACACATTATAATAACACTGCACTACAATAACAAACTATAATAACACTGCACTACAATAACATATTATAATAACACTGCACTACAATAACACACTATACTGACACTGCACTACAATAACACATTATAATAACATTGCACCACAATAACACATTATAATAACACTGCACTACAATAACACATTATAATAACACTGCACTACAATAACACATTATAATAACATTGCACTACAATAACACATTATAATAAAACATTAAAATAACACTGCACTACAATAACACATTATAATAACACTGCACTACAATAACACATTATAATAACATTGCACCACAAAAACACATTATAATAACATTGCACTACAATAACACATTATAATAACACTGCACTACAATAACACATTATAATAACACTGCACTACAATAACACATTATAATAACACTGCACTACAATAACACACTATACTGACACTGCACTACAATAACACATTATAATCACATTGCACTACAATAACACATTATAATAACACTGCACTACAATAACACATTATAATAACATTGCACCACAATAACACATTATAATAACACTGCACTACAATAACACATTATAATAACACTGCACTACAATAACACATTATAATAACATTGCACCACAATAACACATTATAATAACATTGCACTACAATAACACATTATAATAACACATTATAATAACACTGCACTACAATAACATATTATAATAACACTGCACTACAATAACATATTATAATAACATTGCACTACAATAACACATTATAATAACACTGCACTACAATAACACATTATAATAACACTGCACTACAATAACACATTATAATAACATTGCACCACAATAACACATTATAATAACACTGCACTACAATAACACATTATAATAACACTGCACTACAATAACACATAATAACATTGCACTGCAATAACACATTATAAAAACATTGCACTACAATAACACATTATAATAACACTGCATTACAATAACACACTATACTGACACTGCACTACAATAACACATTATAATAACACTGCACTACAATAACACATTATAATAATATTGCACCACAATAACACATTATAATAACACATTATAATAACACTGCACTACAATAACACATTATAATAACACTGCACTACAATAACACATTATAATAACATTGCACCACAAAAACACATTATAATAACATTGCACTACAATAACACATTATAATAACACTGCACTACAATAACACATTATAATAACACTGCACTACAATAACAAACTATAATAACACTGCACTACAATAACACATTATAATAAAACATTATAATAACACTGCACTACAATAACACATTATAATAACACTGCACTACAAGAACACATTATAATAACAATGCACTACAATAACACATTATAATAACATTGCACCACAATAAAACATTATAATAACACTGCACTACAATAATACATTATAATAACACATTATAATAACACTGCACTACAATAACACATTATAATAACACTGCACTACAATAACACATTATAATAACATTGCACTACAATAACACATTATAATAACACATTATAATAACACTGCACTACAATAACACATTATAATAACATTGCACCACAATAACACATTATAATAACATTGCACTACAATACACATTATAATAACACTGCACTACAATAACACACTATAATAACACTGCACTACAATAACACTGCACTACAATAACACATTATAATAACACTGCACTACAATAACATATTATAATAACACTGCACTACAATAACACTGCACTACAATAACATATTATAATAACACTGCACTACAATAACACATTATAATAACATTGCACTACAATAACACATTATAATAACACTGCACTACAATAACACATTATAATAACACTGCACTACAATAACACATTATAATAACATTGCACCACAATAACACATTATAATAACAGTGCACTACAATAACACATTATAATAACACTGCACTACAATAACACATTATAATAACATTGCACCACAATAACACATTATAATAACACATTATAATAACACTGCACTACAATAACACATTATAATAACACTGCACTACAATAACACATTGTAATAACATTGCACCACAATAACACATTATAATAACATTGCACTACAATAACACATTATAATAACACATTATAATAACACTGCACTACAATAACATATTATAATAACACTGCACTACAATAACATATTATAATAACATTGCACTACAATAACACATTATAATAACACTGCACTACAATAACACATTATAATAACACTGCACTACAATAACACATTATAATAACATTGCACCACAATAACACATTATAATAACACTGCACTACAATAACACATTATAATAACACTGCACTACAATAACACATTATAATAACATTGCACTACAATAACACATTTTAAAAACATTGCACTACAATAACACATTATAATAACACTGCATTACAATAACACACTATACTGACACTGCACTACAATAACACATTATAATAACACTGCACTACAATAACACATTATAATAATATTGCACCACAATAACACATTATAATAACACATTATAATAACACTGCACTACAATAACACATTATAATAACACTGCACTACAATAACACATTATAATAACATTGCACCACAAAAACACATTATAATAACATTGCACTACAATAACACATTATAATAACACTGCACTACAATAACACATTATAATAACACTGCACTACAATAACAAACTATAATAACACTGCACTACAATAACACATTATAATAACACTGCACTACAATAACACACTATACTGACACTGCACTACAATAACACATTATAATAACATTGCACTACAATAACACATTATAATAACATTGCACTACAATAACACATTATAATAACACTGCACTACAATAACACATTATAATAACACTGCACTACAATAACACATTATAATAACATTGCACTACAATAACACATTATAATAACACTGCACTACAAAAACACATTATAATAACACTGCACTACAATAACACACTATACTGACACTGCACTACAATAACACATTATAATAACATTGCACTACAATAACACATTATAATAACATTGCACTACAATAACACATTATAATAACACTGCACTACAATAACACATTATAATAACACTGCACTACAATAACACATTATAATAACATTTCACTACAATAACACATTATAATAACACTGCACTACAATAACACATTATAATAACACTGCACTACAATAACACATTATATTAACATTGCACCACAATAACACATTATAATAACACTGCACTACAATAACACATTATAATAACACTGCACTACAATAACACATTATAATAACATTGCACTACAATAACACATTATAATAACACATTATAATAACACTGCACTACAATAACACATTATAATAACACTGCACTACAATAACGCATTATAATAACATTGCACCACAATAACACATTATAATAACATTGCACTACAATAACACATTATAAAAACACATTATAATAACACTGCACTACAATAACACATTATAATAACACTGCACTACAATAACACATTATAATAACATTGCACCACAATAACACATTATAATAACATTGCACCACAATAACACATTATAATAACACTGCACTACAATAACAAACTATAATAACACTGCACTACAATAACACATTATAATAACACTGCACTACAATAACACACTATACTGACACTGCACCACAAAAACACATTATAATAACATTGCACTACAATAACACATTATAATAACACTGCACTACAATAACACATTATAATAACATTGCACCACAATAACACATTATAATAACACATTATAATAACACTGCACTACAATAACACATTATAATAACACTGCACTACAATAACACATTGTAATAACATTGCACCACAATAACACATTATAATAACATTGCACTACAATAACACATTATAATAACACATTATAATAACACTGCACTACAATAACATATTATAATAACACTGCACTACAATAACATATTATAATAACATTGCACTACAATAACACATTATAATAACACTGCACTACAATAACACATTATAATAACACTGCACTACAATAACACATTATAATAACATTGCACCACAATAACACATTATAATAACACTGCACTACAATAACACATTATAATAACACTGCACTACAATAACACATTATAATAACATTGCACTACAATAACACATTTTAAAAACATTGCACTACAATAACACATTATAATAACACTGCATTACAATAACACACTATACTGACACTGCACTACAATAACACATTATAATAACACTGCACTACAATAACACATTATAATAACATTGCACTACAATAACACATTATAATAACACTGCACTACAAAAACACATTATAATAACACTGCACTACAATAACACATTATAATAACATTGCACCACAAAAACACATTATAATAACATTGCACTACAATAACACATTATAATAACACTGCACTACAATAACACATTATAATAACACTGCACTACAATAACAAACTATAATAACACTGCACTACAATAACACATTATAATAACACTGCACTACAATAACACACTATACTGACACTGCACTACAATAACACATTATAATAACATTGCACTACAATAACACATTATAATAACATTGCACTACAATAACACATTATAATAACACTGCACTACAAAAACACATTATAATAACACTGCACTACAATAACACATTATAATAACACTGCACTACAATAACACATTATATTAACATTGCACCACAATAACACATTATAATAACACTGCACTACAATAACACATTATAATAACACTGCACTACAATAACACATTATAATAACATTGCACTACAATAACACATTATAATAACACATTATAATAACACTGCACTACAATAACACATTATAATAACACTGCACTACAATAACACATTATAATAACATTGCACCACAATAACACATTATAATAACATTGCACTACAATAACACATTATAAAAACACATTATAATAACACTGCACTACAATAACACATTATAATAACACTGCACTACAATAACACATTATAATAACATTGCACCACAATAACACATTATAATAACATTGCACTACAATAACACATTATAATAACACTGCACTACAATAACACATTATAATAACATTGCACTACAATAACACATTATAATAACACATTATAATAATACTGCACTACAATAACACATTATAATAACACTGCACTACAATAACACATTATAATAACATTGCACCACAATAACACATTATAATAACATTGCACTACAATAACACATTATAATAACACATTATAATAACAGTGCACTACAATAACACATTATAATAACACTGCACTACAATAACAAACTATAATAACACTGCACTACAATAACACATTATAATAACACTGCACTACAATAACACACTATAATAACACTGCACTACAATAACACACTATACTGACACTGCACCACAAAAACACATTATAATAACATTGCACTACAATAACACATTATAATAACACTGCACTACAATAACACATTATAATAACATTGCACCACAATAACACATTATAATAACACATTATAATAACACTGCACTACAATAACACATTATAATAACACTGCACTACAATAACACATTATAATAACACTGCACTACAATAACACATTATAATAACCCTGCACTACAATAACACATTATAATAACATTGCACCACAATAACACATTATAATAACACTGCACTACAATAACACATTATAATAACACTGCACTACAATAACACATTATAATAACATTGCACTACAATAACACATTATAATAAAACATTATAATAACACTGCACTACAATAACACATTATAATAACACTGCACTACAATAACACATTATAATAACACTGCACTACAATAACACATTATAATAACATTGCACCACAAAAACACATTATAATAACATTGCACTACAATAACACATTATAATAACACTGCACTACAATAACACATTATAATAACACTGCACTACAATAACAAACTATAATAACACTGCACTACAATAACACATTATAATAACACTGCACTACAATAACACACTATACTGACACTGCACTACAATAACACATTATAATAACATTGCACCACAATAACACATTATAATAACATTGCACTACAATAACACATTATAAAAACACATTATAATAACACTGCACTACAATAACACATTATAATAACACTGCACTACAATAACACATTATAATAACATTGCACCACAATAACACATTATAATAACATTGCACTACAATAACACATTATAATAACACTGCACTACAATAACACATTATAATAACATTGCACTACAATAACACATTATAATAACACATTATAATAATACTGCACTACAATAACACATTATAATAACACTGCACTACAATAACACATTATAATAACATTGCACCACAATAACACATTATAATAACATTGCACTACAATAACACATTATAATAACACATTATAATAACAGTGCACTACAATAACACATTATAATAACACTGCACTACAATAACAAACTATAATAACACTGCACTACAATAACACATTATAATAACACTGCACCACAATAACACATTATAATAACATTGCACTACAATAACACATTATAATAACACTGCACTACAATAACACATTATAATAACATTGCACCACAATAACACATTATAATAACACATTATAATAACACTGCACTACAATAACACATTATAATAACACTGCACTACAATAACACATTATAATAACACTGCACTACAATAACACATTATAATAACCCTGCACTACAATAACACATTATAATAACATTGCACCACAATAACACATTATAATAACACTGCACTACAATAACACATTATAATAACACTGCACTACAATAACACATTATAATAACATTGCACTACAATAACACATTATAATAAAACATTATAATAACACTGCACTACAATAACACATTATAATAACACTGCACTACAATAACACATTATAATAACACTGCACTACAATAACACATTATAATAACATTGCACCACAAAAACACATTATAATAACATTGCACTACAATAACACATTATAATAACACTGCACTACAATAACACATTATAATAACACTGCACTACAATAACAAACTATAATAACACTGCACTACAATAACACATTATAATAACACTGCACTACAATAACACACTATACTGACACTGCACTACAATAACACATTATAATAACATTGCACCACAATAACACATTATAATAACACTGCACTACAATAACACATTATAATAACATTGCACTACAATAACACTGCACTACAATAACACATTATAATAACACTGCACTACAATAACATATTATTATAACATTGCACTACAATAACATATAATAACACTGCACTACAATAACACATTATAATAACATTGCACTACAATAACACATTATAATAACACTGCACTACAATAACACATTATAATAACACTGCACTACAATAACACATTATAATAACATTGCACCACAATAACACATTATAATAACAGTGCACTACAATAACACATTATAATAACACTGCACTACAATAACACATTATAATAACATTGCACCACAATAACACATTATAATAACACATTATAATAACACTGCACTACAATAACACATTATAATAACACTGCACTACAATAACACATTGTAATAACATTGCACCACAATAACACATTATAATAACATTGCACTACAATAACACATTATAATAACACATTATAATAACACTGCACTACAATAACATATTATAATAACACTGCACTACAATAACATATTATAATAACATTGCACTACAATAACACATTATAATAACACTGCACTACAATAACACATTATAATAACACTGCACTACAATAACACATTATAATAACATTGCACCACAATAACACATTATAATAACACTGCACTACAATAACACATTATAATAACACTGCACTACAATAACACATTATAATAACATTGCACTACAATAACACATTTTAAAAACATTGCACTACAATAACACATTATAATAACACTGCATTACAATAACACACTATACTGACACTGCACTACAATAACACATTATAATAACATTTCACTACAATAACACATTATAATAACACATTATAATAACACTGCACTACAATAACACATTATAATAACACTGCACTACAATAACACATTATAATAATATTGCACCACAATAACACATTATAATAACACATTATAATAACACTGCACTACAATAACACATTATAATAACACTGCACTACAATAACACATTATAATAACATTGCACCACAAAAACACATTATAATAACATTGCACTACAATAACACATTATAATAACACTGCACTACAATAACACATTATAATAACACTGCACTACAATAACAAACTATAATAACACTGCACTACAATAACACATTATAATAACACTGCACTACAATAACACACTATACTGACACTGCACTACAATAACACATTATAATAACATTGCACTACAATAACACATTATAATAACATTGCACTACAATAACACATTATAATAACACTGCACTACAATAACACATTATAATAACACTGCACTACAATAACACATTATAATAACATTGCACTACAATAACACATTATAATAACACTGCACTACAAAAACACATTATAATAACACTGCACTACAATAACACACTATAATAACACTGCACTACAATAACACATTATAATAACATTTCACTACAATAACACATTATAATAACACATTATAATAACACTGCACTACAATAACACATTATAATAACACTGCACTACAATAACACATTATATTAACACTGCACTACAATAACACATTATAATAACACTGCACTACAATAACACACTATAATAACACTGCACTACAATAACACATTATAATAACATTTCACTACAATAACACATTATAATAACACTGCACTACAATAACACATTATAATAACATTGCACCACAATAACACATTATAATAACATTGCACTACAATAACACATTATAAAAACACATTATAATAACACTGCACTACAATAACACATTATAATAACACTGCACTACAATAACACATTATAATAACATTGCACCACAATAACACATTATAATAACATTGCACTACAATAACACATTATAATAACACATTATAATAATACTGCACTACAATAACACATTATAATAACACTGCACTACAATAACACATTATAATAACATTGCACCACAATAACACATTATAATAACATTGCACTACAATAACACATTATAATAACACTGCACTACAATAACAAACTATAATAACACTGCACTACAATAACACATTATAATAACACTGCACTACAATAACACACTATACTGACACTGCACTACAATAACACATTATAATAACATTGCACTACAATAACACATTATAATAACATTGCACTACAATAACACATTATAATAACACTGCACTACAATAACACATTATAATAACACTGCACTACAATAACACATTATAATAACATTGCACTACAATAACACATTATAATAACACTGCACTACAAAAACAAATTATAATAACACTGCACTACAATAACACACTATAATAACACTGCACTACAATAACACATTATAATAACATTTCACTACAATAACACATTATAATAACACATTATAATAACACTGCACTACAATAACACATTATAATAACACTGCACTACAATAACACATTATATTAACATTGCACCACAATAACACATTATAATAACACTGCACTACAATAACACATTATAATAACACTGCACTACAATAACACATTATAATAACATTGCACTACAATAACACATTATAATAACACATTATAATAACACTGCACTACAATAACACATTATAATAACACTGCACTACAATAACACATTATAATAACATTGCACCACAATAACACATTATAATAACATTGCACTACAATAACACATTATAAAAACACATTATAATAACACTGCACTACAATAACACATTATAATAACACTGCACTACAATAACACATTATAATAACATTGCACCACAATAACACATTATAATAACATTGCACTACAATAACACATTATAATAACACATTATAATAATACTGCACTACAATAACACATTATAATAACACTGCACTACAATAACACATTATAATAACATTGCACCACAATAACACATTATAATAACAGTGCACTACAATAACACATTATAATAACACTGCACTACAATAACAAACTATAATAACACTGCACTACAATAACACATTATAATAACACTGCACTACAATAACACACTATACTGACACTGCACCACAAAAACACATTATAATAACATTGCACTACAATAACACATTATAATAACACTGCACTACAATAACACATTATAATAACATTGCACCACAATAACACATTATAATAACACATTATAATAACACTGCACTACAATAACACATTATAATAACACTGCACTACAATAACACATTATAATAACACTGCACTACAATAACACATTATAATAACCCTGCACTACAATAACACATTATAATAACATTGCACCACAATAACACATTATAATAACACTGCACTACAATAACACATTATAATAACACTGCACTACAATAACACATTATAATAACATTGCACTACAATAACACATTATAATAAAACATTATAATAACACTGCACTACAATAACACATTATAATAACACTGC
This sequence comes from Rana muscosa, assembly GCA_029206835.1. Taxonomy (NCBI): domain Eukaryota; kingdom Metazoa; phylum Chordata; class Amphibia; order Anura; family Ranidae; genus Rana; species Rana muscosa. Next base: position 263,392,406 of record CM055123.1, on the reverse strand, counting down.
ACTACAATAACACATTATAATAACACTGCACTACAATAACACATTATAATAACATTGCACCACAAAAACACATTATAATAACATTGCACTACAATAACACATTATAATAACACTGCACTACAATAACACATTATAATAACACTGCACTACAATAACAAACTATAATAACACTGCACTACAATAACACATTATAATAACATTGCACCACAATAACACATTATAATAACACTGCACTACAATAACACATTATAATAACACTGCACTACAATAACACATTATAATAACATTGCACTACAATAACACATTATAATAAAACATTAAAATAACACTGCACTACAATAACACATTATAATAACACTGCACTACAATAACACATTATAATAACACTGCACTACAATAACACATTATAATAACATTGCACCACAAAAGACATTATAATAACATTGCACTACAATAACACATTATAATAACACTGCACTACAATAACACACTATACTGACACTGCACTACAATAACACATTATAATAACATTGCACCACAATAACACATTATAATAACACTGCACTACAATAACACATTATAATAACACTGCACTACAATAACACATTATAATAACATTGCACTACAATAACACATTATAATAAAACATTAAAATAACACTGCACTACAATAACACATTATAATAACACTGCACTACAATAACACATTATAATAACACTGCACTACAATAACACATTATAATAACATTGCACCACAAAAGACATTATAATAACATTGCACTACAATAACACATTATAATAACACTGCACTACAATAACAAACTATAATAACACTGCACTACAATAACACATTATAATAACATTGCACTACAATAACACATTATAATAACACTGCACTACAATAACACATTATAATAACACTGCACTACAATAACACATTATAATAACACTGCACTACAATAACACATTATAATAACACTGCACTACAATAACACATTATAATAACATTGCACCACAATAACACATTATAATAACACATTATAATAACACTGAACTACAATAACACATTATAATAACACTGCACTACAATAACACATTATAATAACATTGCACCACAATAACACATTATAATAACATTGCACTACAATAACACATTATAATAACACTGCACTACAATAACACATTATAATAACACTGCACTACAATAACACATTATAATAACACTGCACTACAATAACACACTATACTGACACTGCACTACAATAACACATTATAATAACATTGCACTACAATAACACATTATAATAACACTGCACTACAATAACACATTATAATAACATTGCACCACAATAACACATTATAATAACACATTATAATAACACTGCACTACAATAACACATTATAATAACACTGCACTACAATAACACATTATAATAACATTGCACTACAATAACACATTATAATAACACATTATAATAACACTGCACTACAATAACATATTATAATAACACTGCACTACAATAACATATTATAATAACATTGCACTACAATAACACATTATAATAACACTGCACTACAATAACACATTATAATAACACTGCACTACAATAACACATTATAATAACATTGCACCACAATAACACATTATAATAACACTGCACTACAATAACACATTATAATAACACTGCACTACAATAACACATTATAATAACATTGCACTACAATAACACATTTTAAAAACATTGCACTACAATAACACATTATAATAACACTGCATTACAATAACACACTATACTGACACTGCACTACAATAACACATTATAATAACACTGCACTGCAATAACACATTATAATAATATTGCACCACAATAACACATTATAATAACACATTATAATAACACTGCACTACAATAACACATTATAATAACACTGCACTACAATAACACATTATAATAACATTGCACCACAAAAACACATTATAATAACATTGCACTACAATAACACATTATAATAACACTGCACTACAATAACACATTATAATAACACTGCACTACAATAACAAACTATAATAACACTGCACTACAATAACACATTATAATAACACTGCACTACAATAACACACTATACTGACACTGCACTACAATAACACATTATAATAACATTGCACTACAATAACACATTATAATAACATTGCACTACAATAACACATTATAATAACACTGCACTACAATAACACATTATAATAACACTGCACTACAATAACACATTATAATAACATTGCACTACAATAACACATTATAATAACACTGCACTACAAAAACACATTATAATAACACTGCACTACAATAACACACTATAATAACACTGCACTACAATAACACATTATAATAACATTTCACTACAATAACACATTATAATAACACATTATAATAACACTGCACTACAATAACACATTATAATAACACTGCACTACAATAACACATTATATTAACATTGCACCACAATAACACATTATAATAACACTGCACTACAATAACACATTATAATAACACTGCACTACAATAACACATTATAATAACACTGCACTACAATAACACATTATAATAACATTTCACTACAATAACACATTATAATAACACTGCACTACAATAACACATTATAATAACATTGCACCACAATAACACATTATAATAACATTGCACTACAATAACACATTATAAAAACACATTATAATAACACTGCACTACAATAACACATTATAATAACACTGCACTACAATAACACATTATAATAACATTGCACCACAATAACACATTATAATAACATTGCACTACAATAACACATTATAATAACACATTATAATAATACTGCACTACAATAACACATTATAATAACACTGCACTACAATAACACATTATAATAACATTGCACCACAATAACACATTATAATAACATTGCACTACAATAACAAATTATAATAACACTGCACTACAATAACAAACTATAATAACACTGCACTACAATAACACATTATAATAACACTGCACTACAATAACACACTATACTGACACTGCACTACAATAACACATTATAATAACATTGCACTACAATAACACATTATAATAACATTGCACTACAATAACACATTATAATAACACTGCACTACAATAACACATTATAATAACACTGCACTACAATAACACATTATAATAACATTGCACTACAATAACACATTATAATAACACTGCACTACAAAAACACATTATAATAACACTGCACTACAATAACACACTATAATAACACTGCACTACAATAACACATTATAATAACATTTCACTACAATAACACATTATAATAACACATTATAATAACACTGCACTACAATAACACATTATAATAACACTGCACTACAATAACACATTATATTAACATTGCACCACAATAACACATTATAATAACACTGCACTACAATAACACATTATAATAACACTGCACTACAATAACACATTATAATAACATTGCACTACAATAACACATTATAATAACACATTATAATAACACTGCACTACAATAACACATTATAATAACACTGCACTACAATAACACATTATAATAACATTGCACCACAATAACACATTATAATAACATTGCACTACAATAACACATTATAAAAACACATTATAATAACACTGCACTACAATAACACATTATAATAACACTGCACTACAATAACACATTATAATAACATTGCACCACAATAACACATTATAATAACATTGCACTACAATAACACATTATAATAACACATTATAATAATACTGCACTACAATAACACATTATAATAACACTGCACTACAATAACACATTATAATAACATTGCACCACAATAACACATTATAATAACAGTGCACTACAATAACACATTATAATAACACTGCACTACAATAACAAACTATAATAACACTGCACTACAATAACACATTATAATAACACTGCACTACAATAACACACTATACTGACACTGCACCACAAAAACACATTATAATAACATTGCACTACAATAACACATTATAATAACACTGCACTACAATAACACATTATAATAACATTGCACCACAATAACACATTATAATAACACATTATAATAACACTGCACTACAATAACACATTATAATAACACTGCACTACAATAACACATTATAATAACACTGCACTACAATAACACATTATAATAACCCTGCACTACAATAACACATTATAATAACATTGCACCACAATAACACATTATAATAACACTGCACTACAATAACACATTATAATAACACTGCACTACAATAACACATTATAATAACATTGCACTACAATAACACATTATAATAAAACATTATAATAACACTGCACTACAATAACACATTATAATAACACTGCACTACAATAACACATTATAATAACACTGCACTACAATAACACATTATAATAACATTGCACCACAAAAACACATTATAATAACATTGCACTACAATAACACATTATAATAACACTGCACTACAATAACACATTATAATAACACTGCACTACAATAACAAACTATAATAACACTGCACTACAATAACACATTATAATAACACTGCACTACAATAACACACTATACTGACACTGCACTACAATAACACATTATAATAACATTGCACCACAATAACACATTATAATAACACTGCACTACAATAACACATTATAATAACACTGCACTACAATAACACATTATAATAACATTGCACTACAATAACACATTATAATAAAACATTAAAATAACACTGCACTACAATAACACATTATAATAACACTGCACTACAATAACACATTATAATAACACTGCACTACAATAACACATTATAATAACATTGCACCACAAAAGACATTATAATAACATTGCACTACAATAACACATTATAATAACACTGCACTACAATAACAAACTATAATAACACTGCACTACAATAACACATTATAATAACATTGCACTACAATAACACATTATAATAACACTGCACTACAATAACACATTATAATAACACTGCACTACAATAACACATTATAATAACACTGCACTACAATAACACACTATACTGACACTGCACTACAATAACACATTATAATAACATTGCACTACAATAACACATTATAATAACACTGCACTACAATAACACATTATAATAACATTGCACCACAATAACACATTATAATAACACATTATAATAACACTGAACTACAATAACACATTATAATAACACTGCACTACAATAACACATTATAATAACATTGCACCACAATAACACATTATAATAACATTGCACTACAATAACACATTATAATAACACTGCACTACAATAACACATTATAATAACACTGCACTACAATAACACATTATAATAACACTGCACTACAATAACACACTATACTGACACTGCACTACAATAACACATTATAATAACATTGCACTACAATAACACATTATAATAACACTGCACTACAATAACACATTATAATAACATTGCACCACAATAACACATTATAATAACACATTATAATAACACTGCACTACAATAACACATTATAATAACACTGCACTACAATAACACATTATAATAACATTGCACCACAATAACACATTATAATAACATTGCACTACAATAACACATTATAATAACACTGCACTACAATAACACATTATAATAACACTGCACTACAATAACATATTATAATAACACTGCACTACAATAACACATTATAATAACACTGCACTACAATAACACATTATAATAACATTGCACCACAATAACACATTATAATAACACTGCACTACAATAACACATTATAATAACACTGCACTACAATAACACATTATAATAACATTGCACTACAATAACACATTATAATAACACTGCACTACAATAACACATTATAATAACACTGCACTACAATAACACATTATATTAACATTGCACCACAATAACACATTATAATAACACATTATAATAACACTGCACTACAATAACACATTATAATAACACTGCACTACAATAACACATTATAATAACATTGCACTACAATAACACATTATAATAACACATTATAATAACACTGCACTACAATAACACATTATAATAACACTGCACTACAATAACACATTATAATAACATTGCACCACAATAACACATTATAATAACATTGCACTACAATAACACATTATAAAAACACATTATAATAACACTGCACTACAATAACACATTATAATAACACTGCACTACAATAACACATTATAATAACATTGCACCACAATAACACATTATAATAACATTGCACTACAATAACACATTATAATAACACTGCACTACAATAACACATTATAATAACATTGCACTACAATAACACATTATAATAACACATTATAATAATACTGCACTACAATAACACATTATAATAACATTGCACCACAATAACACATTATAATAACATTGCACTACAATAACACATTATAATAACACATTATAATAACAGTGCACTACAATAACACATTATAATAACACTGCACTACAATAACAAACTATAATAACACTGCACTACAATAACACACTATGCTGACACTGCACCACAAAAACACATTATAATAACATTGCACTACAATAACACATTATAATAACACTGCACTACAATAACACATTATAATAACATTGCACCACAATAACACATTATAATAACACATTATAATAACACTGCACTACAATAACACATTATAATAACACTGCACTACAATAACACATTATAATAACACTGCACTACAATAACACATTATAATAACCCTGCACTACAATAACACATTATAATAACATTGCACCACAATAACACATTATAATAACACTGCACTACAATAACACATTATAATAACACTGCACTACAATAACACATTATAATAACATTGCACTACAATAACACATTATAATAAAACATTATAATAACACTGCACTACAATAACACATTATAATAACACTGCACTACAATAACACATTATAATAACATTGCACCACAAAAACACATTATAATAACATTGCACTACAATAACACATTATAATAACACTGCACTACAATAACACATTATAATAACACTGCACTACAATTACAAACTATAATAACACTGCACTACAATAACACATTATAATAACACTGCACTACAATAACACACTATACTGACACTGCACTACAATAACACATTATAATAACATTGCACCACAATAACACATTATAATAACACTGCACTACAATAACACATTATAATAACACTGCACTACAATAACACATTATAATAACATTGCACTACAATAACACATTATAATAAAACATTAAAATAACACTGCACTACAATAACACATTATAATAACACTGCACTACAATAACACATTATAATAACACTGCACTACAATAACACATTATAATAACATTGCACCACAAAAGACATTATAATAACATTGCACTACAATAACACATTATAATAACACTGCACTACAATAACACATTATAATAACACTGCACTACAATAACAAACTATAATAACACTGCACTACAATAACACATTATAATAACATTGCACTACAATAACACATTATAATAACACTGCACTACAATAACACATTATAATAACACTGCACTACAATAACACATTATAATAACACTGCACTACAATAACACACTATACTGACACTGCACTACAATAACACATTATAATAACATTGCACTACAATGACACATTATAATAACACTGCACTACAATAACACATTATAATAACATTGCACCACAATAACACATTATAATAACACATTATAATAACACTGCACTACAATAACACATTATAATAACACTGCACTACAATAACACATTATAATAACATTGCACCACAATAACACATTATAATAACATTGCACTACAATAACACATTATAATAACACATTATAATAACACTGCACTACAATAACACATTATAATAACACTGCACTACAATAACATATTATAATAACACTGCACTACAATAACACATTATAATAACACTGCACTACAATAACACATTATAATAACATTGCACCACAATAACACATTATAATAACACTGCACTACAATAACACATTATAATAACACTGCACTACAATAACACATTATAATAACATTGCACTACAATAACACATTATAAAAACATTGCACTACAATAACACATTATAATAACACTGCATTACAATAACACACTATACTGACACTGCACTACAATAACACATTATAATAACACTGCACTACAATAACACATTATAATAATATTGCACCACAATAACACATTATAATAACACATTATAATAACACTGCACTACAATAACACATTATAATAACACTGCACTACAATAACACATTATAATAACATTGCACCACAAAAACACATTATAATAACATTGCACTACAATAACACATTATAATAACACTGCACTACAATAACACATTATAATAACACAGCACTACAATAACAAACTATAATAACACTGCACTACAATAACACATTATAATAACACTGCACTACAATAACACACTATAATAACATTGCACCACAATAACACATTATAATAACATTGCACCACAAAAACACATTATAATAACATTGCACTACAATAACACATTATAATAACACTGCACTACAATAACACATTATAATAACATTGCACCACAATAACACATTATAATAACACATTATAATAACACTGCACTACAATAACACATTATAATAACCCTGCACTACAATAACACATTATAATAACATTGCACCACAATAACACATTATAATAACACTGCACTACAATAACACATTATAATAACACTGCACTACAATAACACGTTATAATAACATTGCACTACAATAACACATTAGAATAAAACATTATAATAACACTGCACTACAATAACACATTATAATAACACTGCACTACAATAACACATTATAATAACAATGCACTACAATAACACATTATAATAACATTGCACCACAATAACACATTATAATAACACTGCACTACAATAATACATTATAATAACACATTATAATAACACTGCACTACAATAACACATTATAATAACACTGCACTACAATAACATATTATAATAACACTGCACTACAATAACACATTATAATAACATTGCACTACAATAACACATTATAATAACACTGCACTACAATAACACATTATAATAACACTGCACTACAATAACACATTATAATAACACTGCACCACAATAACACATTATAATAACACTGCACCACAATAACACACTATAATAACATTGCACTACAATAACACATTATAATAACACATTATAATAACACTGCACTACAATAACATATTATAATAACACTGCACTACAATAACATATTATAATAACATTGCACTACAATAACACATTATAATAACACTGCACTACAATAACACATTATAATAACATTGCACTACAATAACACATTATAATAACATTGCACCACAATAACACATTATAATAACACTGCACTACAATAACACATTATAATAACACTGCACTACAATAACACATTATAATAACATTGCACTACAATAACATTATAAAAACATTGCACTACAATAACACATTATAATAACACTGCATTACAATAACACACTATACTGACACTGCACTACAATAACACATTATAATAACACTGCACTACAATAACACATTATAATAATATTGCACCACAATAACACATTATAATAACACATTATAATAACACTGCACTACAATAACACATTATAATAACACTGCACTACAATAACACATTATAATAACACTGCACTACAATAACAAACTATAATAACACTGCACTACAAAAACACACTATACTGACACTGCACCACAAAAACACATTATAATAACATTGCACTATAATAACACATTATAATAACACTGCACTACAATAACACATTATAATAACATTGCACCACAATAACACATTATAATAACACTGCACTACAATAACACATTATAATAACACTGCACTACAATAACACATTATAATAACACTGCACTACAATAACACATTATAATAACCCTGCACTACAATAACACATTATAATAACATTGCACCACAATAACACATTATAATAACATTGCACTACAATAACACATTATAATAACACTGCACTACAATAACACATTATAATAACACTGCACTACAATAACACATTATAATAACACTGCACTACAATAACACACTATACTGACACTGCACTACAATAACACATTATAATAACATTGCACTACAATAACACATTATAATAACACTGCACTACAATAACACATTATAATAACATTGCACCACAATAACACATTATAATAACACATTATAATAACACTGCACTACAATAACACATTATAATAACACTGCACTACAATAACACATTATAATAACATTGCACCACAATAACACATTATAATAACATTGCACTACAATAACACATTATAATAACACATTATAATAACACTGCACTACAATAACACATTATAATAACACTGCACTACAATAACATATTATAATAACACTGCACTACAATAACACATTATAATAACACTGCACTACAATAACACATTATAATAACACTGCACTACAATAACATATTATAATAACACTGCACTACAATAACACATTATAATTACACTGCACTACAATAACACATTATAATAACATTGCACCACAATAACACATTATAATAACACTGCACTACAATAACACATTATAATAACACTGCACTACAATAACACATTATAATAACATTGCACTACAATAACACATTATAATAACACTGCACTACAATAACACATTATAATAACACTGCACTACAATAACACATTATATTAACATTGCACCACAATAACACATTATAATAACACATTATAATAACACTGCACTACAATAACACATTATAATAACACTGCACTACAATAACACATTATAATAACATTGCACTACAATAACACATTATAATAACACATTATAATAACACTGCACTACAATAACACATTATAATAACACTGCACTACAATAACACATTATAATAACATTGCACCACAATAACACATTATAATAACATTGCACTACAATAACACATTATAAAAACACATTATAATAACACTGCACTACAATAACACATTATAATAACACTGCACTACAATAACACATTATAATAACATTGCACCACAATAACACATTATAATAACATTGCACTACAATAACACATTATAATAACACTGCACTACAATAACACATTATAATAACATTGCACTACAATAACACATTATAATAACACATTATAATAATACTGCACTACAATAACACATTATAATAACACTGCACTACAATAACACATTATAATAACATTGCACCACAATAACACATTATAATAACATTGCACTACAATAACACATTATAATAACACATTATAATAACAGTGCACTACAATAACACATTATAATAACACTGCACTACAATAACAAACTATAATAACACTGCACTACAATAACACACTATACTGACACTGCACCACAAAAACACATTATAATAACATTGCACTACAATAACACATTATAATAACACTGCACTACAATAACACATTATAATAACATTGCACCACAATAACACATTATAATAACACATTATAATAACACTGCACTACAATAACACATTATAATAACACTGCACTACAATAACACATTATAATAACACTGCACTACAATAACACATTATAATAACCCTGCACTACAATAACACATTATAATAACATTGCACCACAATAACACATTATAATAACACTGCACTACAATAACACATTATAATAACACTGCACTACAATAACACATTATAATAACATTGCACTACAATAACACATTATAATAAAACATTATAATAACACTGCACTACAATAACACATTATAATAACACTGCACTACAATAACACATTATAATAACACTGCACTACAATAACACATTATAATAACATTGCACCACAAAAACACATTATAATAACATTGCACTACAATAACACATTATAATAACACTGCACTACAATAACACATTATAATAACACTGCACTACAATAACAAACTATAATAACACTGCACTACAATAACACATTATAATAACACTGCACTACAATAACACACTATACTGACACTGCACTACAATAACACATTATAATAACATTGCACCACAATAACACATTATAATAACACTGCACTACAATAACACATTATAATAACACTGCACTACAATAACACATTATAATAACATTGCACTACAATAACACATTATAATAAAACATTAAAATAACACTGCACTACAATAACACATTATAATAACACTGCACTACAATAACACATTATAATAACACTGCACTACAATAACACATTATAATAACATTGCACCACAAAAGACATTATAATAACATTGCACTACAATAACACATTATAATAACACTGCACTACAATAACACATTATAATAACACTGCACTACAATAACAAACTATAATAACACTGCACTACAATAACACATTATAATAACATTGCACTACAATAACACATTATAATAACACTGCACTACAATAACACATTATAATAACACTGCACTACAATAACACATTATTATAACACTGCACCACAATAACACATTATAATAACACTGCACTACAATAACACATTATAATAACACTGCACTACAATAACACATTATAATAACATTGCACTACAATAACGCATTATAATAACACTGCACTACAAAAACACATTATAATAACACTGCACTACAATAACATATTATAATAACACTGCACTACAATAACACATTGTATTAACATTGCACCACAATAACACATTATAATAACACTGCACTACAATAACACATTATAATAACACTGCACTACAATAACACATTATAATAACATTGCACTACAATAACACATTATAATAACACATTATAATAACACTGCACTACAATAACACATTATAATAACACTGCACTACAATAACACATTATAATAACATTGCACCACAATAACACATTATAATAACATTGCACTACAATAACACATTATAATAACACTGCACTACAATAACACATTATAATAACACTGCACTACAATAACACATTATAATAACACTGCACTACAATAACACATTATAATAACCCTGCACTACAATAACACATTATAATAACATTGCACCTCAATAACACATTATAATAACACTGCACTACAATAACACATTATAATAACACTGCACTACAATAACACATTATAATAACATTGCACTACAATAACACATTATAATAAAACATTATAATAACACTGCACTACAATAACACATTATAATAACACTGCACTACAATAACACATTATAATAACATTGCACCACAATAACACATTATAATAACACTGCACTACAATAATACATTATAATAACACATTATAATAACACTGCACTACAATAACACATTATAATAACACTGCACTACAATAACACATTATAATAACACTGCACTACAATAACACATTATAATAACACTGCACTACAATAACACATTATAATAACACTGCACTACAATAACACATTATAATAACATTGCACTACAATAACACATTATAATAACATTGCACTACAATAACACACTATACTGACACTGCACTACAATAACACATTATAATAACACTGCACTACAATAACACTGCACTACAATAACACATTATAATAACACTGCACTACAATAACATATTATAATAACACTGCACTACAATAACACATTATAATAACATTGCACTACAATAACACATTATAATAACACTGCACTACAATAACACATTATAATAACACTGCACTACAATAACACATTGTAATAACATTGCACCACAATAACACATTATAATAGCACTGCAATACAATAACACATTATAATAACACTGCACTACAATAACACATTATAATAACATTGCACCACAATAACACATTATAATAACACATTATAATAACACTGCACTACAATAACACATTATAATAACACTGCACTACAATAACACATTATAATAACATTGCACCACAATAACACATTATAATAACATTGCACTACAATAACACATTATAATAACACATTATAATAACACTGCACTACAATAACATATTATAATAACACTGCACTACAATAACATATTATAATAACATTGCACTACAATAACACATTATAATAACACTGCACTACAATAACATATTATAATAACACTGCACTACAATAACATATTATAATAACACTGCACTACAATAACACATTATAATAACATTGCACCACAATAACACATTATAATAATACTGCACTACAATAACACATTATAATAACACTGCACTACAATAACACATTATAATAACATTGCACCACAATAACACATTATAATAACACATTATAATAACACTGCACTACAATAACACATTATAATAACACTGCACTACAATAACACATTATAATAACATTGCACCACAATAACACATTATAATAACATTGCACTACAATAACACATTATAATAACACATTATAATAACACTGCACTACAATAACACATTATAATAACACTGCACTACAATAACACATTATAATAACATTGCACCACAATAACACATTATAATAACATTGCACTACAATAACACATTATAATAACACATTATAATAACACTGCACTACAATAACACATTATAATAACACTGCACTACAATAACACATTATAATAACACTGCACTACAATAACACATTATAATAACATTGCACCACAATAACACATTATAATATCATTGCACTACAATAACACATTATAATAACACATTATAATAACACTGCACTACAATAACACATTATAATAACACTGCACTACAATAACACATTATAATACTGCACTACAATAACACATTATAATAACACTGCACTACAATAACACATTATAATAACACTGCACTACAATAACACATTATAATAACACTGCACTACAATAACACATTATAATAACACTGCACTACAATAACACATTATAATAACATTGCACTACAATAACACATTATAATAACACATTATAATAACACTGCACTACAATAACACATTATAATAACACTGCACTACAATAACACATTATAATAACATTGCACCACAATAACACATTATAATAACATTGCACTACAATAACACATTATAATAACACATTATAATAACACTGTACTACAATAACACATTATAATAACACTGCACTACAATAACACATTATAATAACATTGCACTACAATAACACATTATAATAACACATTATAATAACACTGCACTACAATAACACATTATAATAACACTGCACTACAATAACACATTATAATAACATTGCACCACAATAACACATTATAATAACACTGCACTACAATAACACATTATAATAACATTGCACTACTATAACACATTATAATAACAAATTATAATAACACTGCACTACAATAACACATTATAATAACACTGCACTACAATAACACATTATAATAACACTGCACTACAATAACACACTATACTGACACTGCACTACAATAACACATTATAATAACATTGCACTACAATAACACATTATAATAACACATTATAATAACACTGCACTACAACAACACATTATAATAACACTGCACTACAATAACAAACTATAATAACACTGCACTACAATAACACATTATAATAACACTGCACTACAATAACACATTATAATAACATTGCACTACAATAACACATTATAATAACACATTATAATAACACTGCGCTACAATAACACATTATAATAACACTGCACTACAATAACACATTATAATAACATTGCACCACAATAACACATTATAATAACACTGCACTACAATAACACATTATAATAACATTGCACTACAATAACGCATTATAATAACATTGCACCACAATAACACATTATAATAACACATTATAATAACACTGCACTACAATAACACATTATAATAACACTGCACTACAATAACACATTATAATAACACTGCACTACAATAACATATTATAATAACACTGCACTACAATAACATATTATAATAACACTGCACTACAATAACACATTATAATAACATTGCACCACAATAACACATTATAATAATACTGCACTACAATAACACATTATAATAACACTGCACTACAATAACACATTATAATAACATTGCACCACAATAACACATTATAATAACACATTATAATAACACTGCACTACAATAACACATTATAATAACACTGCACTACAATAACACATTATAATAACATTGCACCACAATAACACATTATAATAACATTGCACTACAATAACACATTATAATAACACATTATAATAACACTGCACTACAATAACACATTATAATAACACTGCACTACAATAACACATTATAATAACATTGCACTACAATAACACATTATAATAACACATTATAATAACACTGCACTACAATAACACATTGTAATAACACTGCACTACAATAACACATTATAATAACACTGCACTACAATAACACATTATAATAACATTGCACCACAATAACACATTATAATAACACTGCACTACAATAACACACTATAATAACACTGCACTACAATAACACATTATAATAACATTGCACTACAATAACACATTATAATAACATTGCACCACAATAACACATTATAATAACACTGCACTACAATAACACACTATAATAACACTGCACTACAATAACACATTATAATAACATTGCACTACAATAACACATTATAATAACACTGCACTACAATAATACATTATAATAACACTGCACTACAATAACACACTATAATAACACTGCACTACAATAACACATTATAATAACACTGCACTACAATAACAAACTATAATAACACTGCACTACAATAACACATTATAATAACACTGCACTACAATAACACATTATACTGACACTGCACTACAATAACACATTGTAATAACACTGCACTACAATAACACATTATAATAACATTGCACTACAATAACACATTATAATAACACATTATAATAACACTGCACTACAATAACACATTATAATAACACTGCACTACAATAACACATTATAATAACACTGCACTACAATAACACATTATAATAACACATTATAATAACACTGCACTACAATAACACACTATAATAACACTGCACTACAATAACACATTATAATAACATTGCACTACAATAACACACTATACTGACACTGCACTACAATAATACATTATAATGACACTGCACTACAATAACAAACTATAATAACACTGCACTACAATAATACATTATAATAACACTGCACTACAATAACAAACTATAATAACACTGCACTACAATAATACATTATAATAACACTGCACTACAATAACACATTATAATAACACATTATAATAACACTGCACTACAATAACACACTATACTGACACTGCACTACAATAACACATTATAATAACACTGCACTACAATAACACATTATAATAACATTGCACTACAATAACACATTATAATGACACATTATAATAACACTGCACTACAATAACACTGCACTACAATAACACATTATAATAACACATTATAATAACACTGCACTACAATAACACACTATACTGACACTGCACTACAATAACACATTATAATAACACTGCACTACAATAACACATTATAATAACACTGCACTACAATAACACATTATAATAACACTGCACTACAATAACACATTATAATAACACTGCACTACAATAACACATTATAATAACACTGCACTACAATAACACATTATACTGACACTGCACTACAATAACACATTATAATAACATTGCACCACAATAACACATTATAATAACATTGCACTACAATAACACATTATAATAACACTGCACTACAATAACACATTATAATAACACTGCACTACAATAACACATTATAATAACACTGCACTACAATAACACATTATAATAACCCTGCACTACAATAACACATTATAATAACATTGCACCTCAATAACACATTATAATAACACTGCACTACAATAACACATTATAATAACACTGCACTACAATAACACATTATAATAACATTGCACTACAATAACACATTATAATAAAACATTATAATAACACTGCACTACAATAACACATTATAATAACACTGCACTACAATAACACATTATAATAACATTGCACCACAATAACACATTATAATAACACTGCACTACAATAATACATTATAATAACACATTATAATAACACTGCACTACAATAACACATTATAATAACACTGCACTACAATAACACATTATAATAACACTGCACTACAATAACACATTATAATAACACTGCACTACAATAACACATTATAATAACACTGCACTACAATAACACATTATAATAACATTGCACTACAATAACACATTATAATAACATTGCACTACAATAACACACTATACTGACACTGCACTACAATAACACATTATAATAACACTGCACTACAATAACACTGCACTACAATAACACATTATAATAACACTGCACTACAATAACATATTATAATAACACTGCACTACAATAACACATTATAATAACATTGCACTACAATAACACATTATAATAACACTGCACTACAATAACACATTATAATAACACTGCACTACAATAACACATTGTAATAACATTGCACCACAATAACACATTATAATAGCACTGCAATACAATAACACATTATAATAACACTGCACTACAATAACACATTATAATAACATTGCACCACAATAACACATTATAATAACACATTATAATAACACTGCACTACAATAACACATTATAATAACACTGCACTACAATAACACATTATAATAACATTGCACCACAATAACACATTATAATAACATTGCACTACAATAACACATTATAATAACACATTATAATAACACTGCACTACAATAACATATTATAATAACACTGCACTACAATAACATATTATAATAACATTGCACTACAATAACACATTATAATAACACTGCACTACAATAACATATTATAATAACACTGCACTACAATAACATATTATAATAACACTGCACTACAATAACACATTATAATAACATTGCACCACAATAACACATTATAATAATACTGCACTACAATAACACATTATAATAACACTGCACTACAATAACACATTATAATAACATTGCACCACAATAACACATTATAATAACACATTATAATAACACTGCACTACAATAACACATTATAATAACACTGCACTACAATAACACATTATAATAACATTGCACCACAATAACACATTATAATAACATTGCACTACAATAACACATTATAATAACACATTATAATAACACTGCACTACAATAACACATTATAATAACACTGCACTACAATAACACATTATAATAACATTGCACCACAATAACACATTATAATAACATTGCACTACAATAACACATTATAATAACACATTATAATAACACTGCACTACAATAACACATTATAATAACACTGCACTACAATAACACATTATAATAACACTGCACTACAATAACACATTATAATAACATTGCACCACAATAACACATTATAATAACATTGCACTACAATAACACATTATAATAACACATTATAATAACACTGCACTACAATAACACATTATAATAACACTGCACTACAATAACACATTATAATACTGCACTACAATAACACATTATAATAACACTGCACTACAATAACACATTATAATAACACTGCACTACAATAACACATTATAATAACACTGCACTACAATAACACATTATAATAACACTGCACTACAATAACACATTATAATAACATTGCACTACAATAACACATTATAATAACACATTATAATAACACTGCACTACAATAACACATTATAATAACACTGCACTACAATAACACATTATAATAACATTGCACCACAATAACACATTATAATAACATTGCACTACAATAACACATTATAATAACACATTATAATAACACTGTACTACAATAACACATTATAATAACACTGCACTACAATAACACATTATAATAACATTGCACTACAATAACACATTATAATAACACATTATAATAACACTGCACTACAATAACACATTATAATAACACTGCACTACAATAACACATTATAATAACATTGCACCACAATAACACATTATAATAACACTGCACTACAATAACACATTATAATAACATTGCACTACTATAACACATTATAATAACAAATTATAATAACACTGCACTACAATAACACATTATAATAACACTGCACTACAATAACACATTATAATAACACTGCACTACAATAACACACTATACTGACACTGCACTACAATAACACATTATAATAACATTGCACTACAATAACACATTATAATAACACATTATAATAACACTGCACTACAACAACACATTATAATAACACTGCACTACAATAACAAACTATAATAACACTGCACTACAATAACACATTATAATAACACTGCACTACAATAACACATTATAATAACATTGCACTACAATAACACATTATAATAACACATTATAATAACACTGCGCTACAATAACACATTATAATAACACTGCACTACAATAACACATTATAATAACATTGCACCACAATAACACATTATAATAACACTGCACTACAATAACACATTATAATAACATTGCACTACAATAACGCATTATAATAACACATTATAATAACACTGCACTACAATAACACATTATAATAACACTGCACTACAATAACACATTATAATAACACTGCACTACAATAACACATTATAATAACATTGCACCACAATAACACATTATAATAACATTGCACTACAATAACACATTATAATAACACTGCACTACAATAACACATTATAATACTGCACTACAATAACACATTATAATAACACTGTACTACAATAACACATTATAATAACACTGCACTACAATAACACATTATAATAACATTGCACTACAATAACACATTATAATAACACTGCACTACAATAACACATTATAATAACACTGCACTACAATAACACATTATAATACTGCACTACAATAACACATTATAATAACACTGTACTACAATAACACATTATAATAACACATTATAATAACACTGTACTACAATAACACATTATAATAACACTGCACTACAATAACACATTATAATAACATTGCACTACAATAACACATTATAATAACACATTATAATAACACTGCACTACAATAACACATTATAATAACACTGCACTACAATAACACATTATAATAACATTGCACTACAATAACACATTATAATAACACATTATAATAACACTGCACTACAATAACACATTGTAATAACACTGCACTACAATAACACATTATAATAACACTGCACTACAATAACACATTATAATAACATTGCACCACAATAACACATTATAATAACACTGCACTACAATAACACACTATAATAACACTGCACTACAATAACACATTATAATAACATTGCACTACAATAACACATTATAATAACATTGCACCACAATAACACATTATAATAACACTGCACTACAATAACACACTATAATAACACTGCACTACAATAACACATTATAATAACATTGCACTACAATAACACATTATAATAACACTGCACTACAATAATACATTATAATAACACTGCACTACAATAACACACTATAATAACACTGCACTACAATAACACATTATAATAACACTGCACTACAATAACAAACTATAATAACACTGCACTACAATAACACATTATAATAACACTGCACTACAATAACACATTATACTGACACTGCACTACAATAACACATTGTAATAACACTGCACTACAATAACACATTATAATAACATTGCACTACAATAACACATTATAATAACACATTATAATAACACTGCACTACAATAACACATTATAATAACACTGCACTACAATAACACATTATAATAACACTGCACTACAATAACACATTATAATAACACATTATAATAACACTGCACTACAATAACACACTATAATAACACTGCACTACAATAACACATTATAATAACATTGCACTACAATAACACACTATACTGACACTGCACTACAATAATACATTATAATGACACTGCACTACAATAACAAACTATAATAACACTGCACTACAATAATACATTATAATAACACTGCACTACAATAACAAACTATAATAACACTGCACTACAATAATACATTATAATAACACTGCACTACAATAACACATTATAATAACACATTATAATAACACTGCACTACAATAACACACTATACTGACACTGCACTACAATAACACATTATAATAACACTGCACTACAATAACACATTATAATAACATTGCACTACAATAACACATTATAATGACACATTATAATAACACTGCACTACAATAACACTGCACTACAATAACACATTATAATAACACATTATAATAACACTGCACTACAATAACACACTATACTGACACTGCACTACAATAACACATTATAATAACACTGCACTACAATAACACATTATAATAACACTGCACTACAATAACACATTATAATAACACTGCACTACAATAACACATTATAATAACACTGCACTACAATAACACATTATACTGACACTGCACTACAATAACACAGTATAATAACACTGCACTACAATAACACATTATAATAACACTGCACTACAATAACACATTATAATAACATTGCACCACAATAACACATTATAATAACATTGCACTACAATAACACATTATAATAACACTGCACTACAATAACACATTATAATAACACTGCACTACAATAACACATTATAATAACACTGCACTACAATAACACATTATAATAACACTGCAGTACAATAATACATTATAATAACACTGCACTACAATAACAAACTATAATAACACTGCACTACAATAACACATTATAATAACATTGCACTACAATAACACATTATAATAACATTGCACTACAATAACACATTATAATAACACTGCACTACAATAACACATTATAATAACACTGCACTACAATAACACATTATACTGACACTGCACTACAATAACACATTATAATAACATTGCACTACAATAACACATTATAATAACACATTATAATAACACTGCACTACAATAACACATTATAATAGCACTGCACTACAATAACATTATAATAACACTGCACTACAATAACACATTATAATAACATTGCACTACAATAACACATTATAATAACACATTATAATAACACTGCACTACAATAACACATTATAATAACACTGCACTACAATAACACACTATACTGACACTGCACTACAATAACACATTATAATAACATTGCACTACAATAACACATTATAATAACACATTATATTAACACTGCACTACAATAACACATTATAATAACACTGCACTACAATAACACATTATAATAACATTGCACTACAATAACACATTATAATAACACATTATAATAACACTGCACTACAATAACACATTATAATAACACTGCACTACAATAACACTGCACTACAATAACAAACTATAATAACACTGCACTACAATAACACATTATAATAACACTGCACTACAATAACACATTATACTGACACTGCACTACAATAACACATTGTAATAACACTGCACTACAATAACACATTATAATAACACATTATAATAACACTGCACTACAATAACACATTATAATAACACATTATAATAACACTGCACTACAATAACACATTATAATAACACTGCACTACAATAACACATTATAATAACACTGCACTACAATAACACATTATAATAACACATTATAATAACACTGCACTACAATAACACATTATACTGACACTGCACTACAATAACACATTATAATAATCTGCACTACAATAACACATTATAATAACACTGCACTACAATAACACATTATAATAACATTGCACTACAATAATACATTATAATAACACTGCAGTACAATAATACATTATAATAACACTGCACTACAATAACAAACTATAATAACACTGCACTACAATAACACATTATAATAACATTGCACTACAATAACACATTATAATAACACTGCACTACAATAACACATTATAATAACACTGCACTACAATAACACATTATAATAACACTGCACTACAATAATACATTATAATACCACTGCACCACAATAACACATTATAATAACATTGCACTACAATAACACATTATAATAACACATTATAATAACACTGCACTACAATAACACATTATTATAACACTGCACTACAATAACAAACTATAATAACACTGCACTACAATAACAAACTATAATAACACTGCACTACAATAACACATTCTACTGACACTGCACTACAATAACACATTATAATAACACTGCACTACAATAACACATTATAATAACACTGCACTACAATAACACATTATACTGACACTGCACTACAATAACACATTATAATAACACTGCACTACAATAACACACTATAATAACACTGCGCTACAATAACACATTATAATAACACTGCACTACAATAACACATTATAATAACACTGCACTACAATAACACATTATAATAACACTGCACTACAATAACACACTATAATGACACTGCACTACAATAACACATTATAATAACACTGCACTACAATAACACATTATAATAACACTGCACTACAATAACACACTATAATAACACTGCAGTAAAATAACACATTATAATAACACTGCACTACAATAACACATTATAATATCACTGCACTACAATAACACATTATAATAACACTGCACTACAATAACACACTATAATAACACTGCACTACAATAACACATTATAATAACACTGCACTACAATAACACACTATAATAACATTGCACTACAATAACAAACTATAATAACACTGCACTACAATAACAAACTATAATAACACTGCACTACAATAACACATTATAATAACACTGCACTACAATAACACATTATACTGACACTGCACTACAATAACACATTATAATAACACTGCACTACAATAACACATTATAATAACACTGCACTACAATAACACACTATACTGACACTGCACTACAATAACACATTATAATAACACTGCACTACAATAACAAACTATAATAACACTGCACTACAATAACACATTATAATAACACTGCACTACAATAACACATTATACTGACACTGCACTACAATAACACACTATACTGACACTGCACTACAATAACATTATAATAACACTGCACTACAATAACACATTATAATAACATTGCACTACAATAACACATTATAATAACACTGCACTACAATAACACATTATACTGACACTGCACTACAATAACACATTATAATAACACTGCACTACAATAACAAACTATAATAACACTGCACTACAATAACACATTATAATAACACTGCACTACAATAACACATTATAATAACACTGCACTACAATAACACATTATAATAACATTGCACTACAATAACACATTATAATAACACTGCACTACAATAACACATTATAGTAACACTGCACTACAATAACACATTATAATAACATTGCACTACAATAACACATTATAATAACACTGCACTACAATAACACGCTATACTGACACTGCACTACAATAACAAACTATAATAACACTGCACTACAATAACACATTATAATAACACTGCACTACAATAACACATTATAATAACACTGCACTACAATAACACATTATGATAACATTGCACTACAATAACACATTATAATAACACATTATAATAACACTGCACTACAATAACATTATAATAACACTGCACTACAATAACACATTATAATAACACTGCACTACAATAACACATTATAATAACACTGCACTACAATAACACATTATAATAACACTGCACTACAATAACACATTATAATAACATTGCACTACAATAACACATTATAATAACATTGCACTACAATAACACATTATAATAACACTGCACTACAATAACACATTATAATAACACTGCACTACAATAACACATTATAATAACATTGCACTACAATAACACATTATAATAACACTGCACTACAATAACACATTATAATAACACTGCACTACAATAACACATTATAATAACACTGCAGTACAATAATACATTATAATAACACTGCACTACAATAACAAACTATAATAACACTGCACTACAATAACACATTATAATAACATTGCACTACAATAACACATTATAATAACATTGCACTACAATAACACATTATAATAACACTGCACTACAATAACACACTATACTGACACTGCACTACAATAACAAACTATAATAACACTGCACTACAATAACACATTATAATAACACTGCACTACAATAACACATTATACTGACACTGCACTACAATAACACATTATAATAACACTGCACTACAATAACACATTATAATAACACTGCACTACAATAACACATTATAATAACACTGCACTACAATAACACATTATAATAACATTGCACCACAATAACACATTATAATAACATTGCACCACAATAACACATTATAATAACACTGCACTACAATAACACATTATAATAACACTGCACTACAATAACACATTATAATAACACTGCACTACAATAACACATTATAATAACACTGCACTACAATAACACATTATAATAACACTGCAGTACAATAATACATTATAATAACACTGCACTACAATAACACATTATAATAACACTGCACTACAATAACAAACTATAATAACACTGCACTACAATAACACATTATAATAACATTGCACTACAATAACACATTATAATAACATTGCACTACAATAACACATTATAATAACACTGCACTACAATAACACACTATACTGACACTGCACTACAATAACAAACTATAATAACACTGCACTACAATAACACATTATAATAACACTGCACTACAATAACACATTATACTGACACTGCACTACAATAACACATTATAATAACATTGCACTACAATAACACATTATAATAACACATTATAATAACACTGCACTACAATAACACATTATAATAACACTGCACTACAATAACATTATAATAACACTGCACTACAATAACACATTATAATAACATTGCACTGCAATAACACATTATAATAACACATTATAATAACACTGCACTACAATAACACATTATAATAACACTGCACTACAATAACACACTATACTGACACTGCACTACAATAACACATTATAATAACATTGCACTACAATAACACATTATAATAACACATTATATTAACACTGCACTACAATAACACATTATAATAACACTGCACTACAATAACACAATATAATTACACTGCACTACAATAACACATTATAATAACATTGCACTACAATAACACATTATAATAACACATTATAATAACACTGCACTACAATAACACATTATAATAACACTGCACTACAATAACACATTATAATAACACTGCACTACAATAACAAACTATAATAACACTGCACTACAATAACACATTATAATAACACTGCACTACAATAACACATTATACTGACACTGCACTACAATAACACATTGTAATAACACTGCACTACAATAACACATTATAATAACATTGCACTACAATAACACATTATAATAACACATTATAATAACACTGCACTACAATAACACATTATAATAACACTGCACTACAATAACACATTATAATAACATTGCACTACAATAACACATTATAATAACATTGCACTACAATAACACATTATAATAACACTGCACTACAATAACACACTATACTGACACTGCACTACAATAACACATTATTATAACACTGCACTACAATAACACATTATAATAACACTGCACTACAATAACACATTATAATAACATTGCACTACAATAACACATTATAATAACACTGCACTACAATAACACACTATACTGACACTGCACTACAATAACACATTATAATAACATTGCACCACAATAACACATTATAATAACATTGCACCACAATAACACATTATAATAACATTGCACTACAATAACACATTATAATAACACTGCACTACAATAACACATTATAATAACATTGCACTACAATAACACATTATAATAACACTGCACTACAATAACACATTATAATAACACTGCACTACAATAACACATTATAATAACACTGCACTACAATAACACATTATAATAACACTGCACTACAATAACACATTATAATAACACTGCAGTACAATAATACATTATAATAACACTGCACTACAATAACACATTATAATAACACTGCACTACAATAACACATTATAATAACACTGCACTACAATAACACATAATAACACTGCACTACAATAACACATTATAATAACACTGCACTACAATAATACATTATAATAACACTGCACTACAATAACAAACTATAATAACACTGCACTACAATAACACATTATAATAACATTGCACTACAATAACACTTTATAATAACACTGCACTACAATAACACATTGTAATAACACTGCACTACAATAACACATTATAATAACACTGCACTACAATAACACATTATAATAACACTGCAGTACAATAATACATTATAATAACACTGCACTACAATAACACATTATAATAACACTGCACTACAATAACACATTATAATAACATTGCACTACAATAGCACATTATAATAACACTGCACTACAATAACACATTATAATAACATTGCACTACAATAACACACTATACTGACACTGCACTACAATAATACATTATTATAACACTGCACTACAATAACGAACTATAATAACACTGCACTACAATAATACATTATAATAACACTGCACTACAATAACAAACTATAATAACACTGCACTACAATAATACATTATAATAACACTGCACTACAATAACAAACTATAATAACACTGCACTACAATAATACATTATAATAACACTGCACTACAATAACACATTATAATAACACTGCACTACAATAACACATTATAATAACACTGCAGTACAATAATACATTATAATAACACTGCACTACAATAACACATTATAATAACACTGCACTACAATAACACATTATAATAACACTGCACTACAATAACACATAATAACACTGCACTACAATAACACATTATAATAACACTGCACTACAATAATACATTATAATAACACTGCACTACAATAACAAACTATAATAACACTGCACTACAATAACACATTATAATAACATTGCACTACAATAACACTTTATAATAACACTGCACTACAATAACACATTGTAATAACACTGCACTACAATAACACATTATAATAACACTGCACTACAATAACACATTATAATAACATTGCACTACAATAACACATTATAATAACACTGCACTACGATAACACACTATAATAACACTGCACTACAATAACACATTATAATAACACTGCACTACAATAACACATTATACTGACACTGCACTACAATAACACATTGTAATAACACTGCACTACAATAACACATTATAATAACATTGCACTACAATAACACATTATAATAACACATTATAATAACACTGCACTACAATAACACATTATAATAACACTGCACTACAATAACACATTATAATAACACTGCACTACAATAACACATTATAATAACACATTATAATAACACTGCACTACAATAACACACTATAATAACACTGCACTACAATAACACATTATAATAACATTGCACTACAATAACACACTATACTGACACTGCACTACAATAATACATTATAATGACACTGCACTACAATAACACATTATAATAACACTGCACTACAATAATACATTATAATAACACTGCACTACAATAACACATTATAATAACACATTATAATAACACTGCACTACAATAACACACTATACTGACACTGCACTACAATAACACATTATAATAACACTGCACTACAATAACACATTATAATAACATTGCACTACAATAACACATTATAATGACACATTATAATAACACTGCACTACAATAACACATTATAATAACACTGCACTACAATAACACATTATAATAACACATTATAATAACACTGCACTACAATAACACATTATAATAACACTGCACTACAATAACACATTATAATAACACTGCACTACAATAACACATTATAATAACACATTATAATAACACTGCACTACAATAACACATTATACTGACACTGCACTACAATAACACATTATAATAACACTGCACTACAATAACACATTATAATAACACTGCACTACAATAACACATTATAATAACATTGCACCACAATAACACATTATAATAACATTGCACTACAATAACACATTATAATATTACTGCACTACAATAACACATTATAATAACACTGCACTACAATAACACATTATAATAACACTGTACTACAATAACACATTATAATAACACTGCACTACAATAACACATTATAATAACATTGCACTACAATAACACATTATAATAACACTGCACTACAATAACACACTATACTGACACTGCACTACAATAACACATTATAATAACACTGCACTACAATAACACATTATACTGACACTGCACTACAATAACATTATAATAACACTGCACTACAATAACACACTATAATAACACTGCACTACAATAACACATTATAATAACACTGCACTACAATAACACATTATAATAACACTGCACTACAATAACACACTATACTGACACTGCACTACAATAACACATTATAATAACACTGCACTACAATAACACTGCACTACAATAACACATTATAATAACATTGCACTGCAATAACACATTATAATAACACTGCACTACAATAACACACTATAATAACACTGCACTACAATAACACATTATAATAACACTGCACTACAATAACACATTATAATAACACTGCACTACAATAACACACTATACTGACACTGCACTACAATAACACATTATTATAACACTGCACTACAATAACACATTATAATAACACTGCACTACAATAACAAACTATAATAACACTGCACTACAATAACACATTATTGTAACTCTGCACTACAATAACACATTATTATAACACTGCACTACAATAACAAACTATAATAACACTGCACTACAATAACAAACTATAATAACACTGCACTACAATAACACATTATAATAACACTGCACTACAATAACACATTATAATAACACTGCACTACAATAACACATTATAATAACACTGCACTACAATAACACATTATACTGACACTGCACTACAATAACACATTATAATAACACTGCACTACAATAACACACTATAATAACACTGCGCTACAATAACACATTATAATAACACTGCACTACAATAACACATTATAATAACACTGCACTACAATAACACATTATAATAACACTGCACTACAATAACACATTATAATAACACTGCACTACAATAACACACTATAATAACACTGCACTACAATAACACATTATAATAACACTGCACTACAATAACACACTATAATAACATTGCACTACAATAACAAACTATAATAACACTGCACTACAATAACAAACTATAATAACACTGCACTACAATAACACATTATAATAACACTGCACTACAATAACACATTATACTGACACTGCACTACAATAACACACTATACTGACACTGCACTACAATAACACACTATAATAACACTGCACTACAATAACACATTATAATAACACTGCACTACAATAACACATTATAATAACACTGCACTACAATAACACATTATAATAACATTGCACTACAATAACACATTATAGTAACACTGCACTACAATAACACATTATAATAACATTGCACTACAATAACACATTATAATAACACTGCACTACAATAACACACTATAATAACATTGCACTACAATAACAAACTATAATAACACTGCACTACAATAACAAACTATAATAACACTGCACTACAATAACACATTATAATAACACTGCACTACAATAACACATTATACTGACACTGCACTACAATAACACATTATACTGACACTGCACTACAATAACACACTATAATAACACTGCACTACAATAACACATTATAATAACACTGCACTACAATAACACATTATAATAACACTGCACTACAATAACACATTATAATAACATTGCACTACAATAACACATTATAGTAACACTGCACTACAATAACACATTATAATAACATTGCACTACAATAACACATTATAATAACACTGCACTACAATAACACGCTATACTGACACTGCACTACAATAACACACTATAATAACACTGCACTACAATAACACATTATAATAACACTGCACTACAATAACACATTATACTGACATTGCACTACAATAACACATTATAATAACATTGCACTACAATAACACATTATAATAACACATTATAATAACACTGCACTACAATAACATTATAATAACACTGCACTACAATAACACATTATAATAACACTGCACTACAATAACACATTATAATAATACTGCACTACAATAACACATTATAATAACACTGCACTACAATAACACATTATAATAACATTGCACTACAATAACACATTATAATAACATTGCACTACAATAACACATTATAATAACACTGCACTACAATAACACACTATACTGACACTGCACTACAATAACACATTATTATAACACTGCACTACAATAACACATTATAATAACACTGCACTACAATAACACATTATAATAACATTGCACTACAATAACACATTATAATAACACTGCACTACAATAACACATTATAATAACACTGCACTACAATAACATATTATAATAACACTGCACTACAATAACACATTATAATAACATTGCACCACAATAACACATTATAATAACATTGCACCACAATAACACATTATAATAACATTGCACTACAATAACACATTATAATAACACTGCACTACAATAACACATTATAATAACATTGCACTACAATAACACATTATAATAACACTGCACTACAATAACAAATTATAATGACACTGCACTACAATAACACATTATAATAACACTGCACTACAATAACACATTATAATAACACTGCAGTACAATAATACATTATAATAACACTGCACTACAATAACAAACTATAATAACACTGCACTACAATAACACATTATAATAACATTGCACTACAATAACACATTATAATAACACTGCACTACAATAACACATTATAATAACACTGCACTACAATAACACATTATAATAACACTGCACTACAATAACACATAATAACACTGCACTACAATAACACATTATAATAACACTGCACTACAATAATACATTATAATAACACTGCACTACAATAACAAACTATAATAACACTGCACTACAATAACACATTATAATAACATTGCACTACAATAACACATTATAATAACACTGCACTACAATAACACATTATTATAACACTGCACTACAATAACACTTTATAATAACACTGCACTACAATAACACACTATAATAACACTGCACTACAATAACACATTATAATAACACTGCACTACAATAACACACTATAATAACACTGCACTACAATAACACATTATAATAACATTGCACTACAATAACACATTATAATAACACTGCACTACAATAACACATTATAATAACACTGCACTACAATAACACACTATAATAACACTGCACTACAATAACACATTATAATAACATTGCACTACAATAACACACTATACTGACACTGCACTACAATAATACATTATTATAACACTGCACTACAATAACGAACTATAATAACACTGCACTACAATAATACATTATAATAACACTGCACTACAATAACAAACTATAATAACACTGCACTACAATAATACATTATAATAACACTGCACTACAATAACACACTATAATAACACTGCACTACAATAACACATTATAATAACACTGCACTACAATAACAAACTATAATAACACTGCACTACAATAACACATTATAATAACACTGCACTACAATAACACATTATACTGACACTGCACTACAATAACACATTGTAATAACACTGCACTACAATAACACATTATAATAACATTGCACTACAATAACACATTATAATAACACATTATAATAACACTGCACTACAATAACACATTATAATAACACTGCACTACAATAACACATTATAATAACAATGCACTACAATAACACACTATAATAACACTGCACTACAATAACACATTATAATAACATTGCACTACAATAACACACTATACTGACACTGCACTACAATAATACATTATAATGACACTGCACTACAATAACAAACTATAATAACACTGCACTACAATAACACATTATAATAACATTGCACTACAATAACACATTATAATAACACTGCACTACGATAACACACTATAATAACACTGCACTACAATAACACATTATAATAACATTGCACTACAATAACACATTATAATAACATTGCACTACAATAACACATTATAATAACATTGCACTACAATAACACATTATTATAACACTGCACTACAATAATACATTATTATAACACTGCACTACAATAACGAACTATAATAACACTGCACTACAATAATACATTATAATAACACTGCACTACAATAACGAACTATAATAACACTGCACTACAATAATACATTATAATAACACTGCACTACAATAACACACTATAATAACACTGCACTACAATAACACATTATAATAACACTGCACTACAATAACAAACTATAATAACACTGCACTACAATAACACATTATACTGACACTGCACTACAATAACACATTGTAATAACACTGCACTACAATAATACATTATAATAACATTGCACTACAATAACACATTATAATAACACTGCAGTACAATAATACATTATAATAACACTGCACTACAATAACAAACTATAATAACACTGCACTACAATAACACATTATAATAACATTGCACTACAATAACACATTATAATAACATTGCACTACAATAACACATTATAATAACACTGCACTACAATAACAAACTATAATAACACTGCACTACAATAACACATTATAATAACACTGCACTACAATAACACATTATACTGACACTGCACTACAATAACACATTATAATAACATTGCACTACAATAACACATTATAATAACACATTATAATAACACTGCACTACAATAACACATTATAATAACACTGCACTACAATAACATTATAATAACACTGCACTACAAGAACACATTATAATAACATTGCACTGCAATAACACATTATAATAACACATTATAATAACACTGCACTACAATAACACATTATAATAACACTGCACTACAATAACACACTATACTGACACTGCACTACAATAACACATTATAATAACATTGCACTACAATAACACATTATAATAACACATTATATTAACACTGCACTACAATAACACATTATAATAACACTGCACTACAATAACACAATATAATTACACTGCACTACAATAACACATTATAATAACATTGCACTACAATAACACATTATAATAACACATTATAATAACACTGCACTACAATAACACATTATAATAACACTGCACTACAATAACACATTATAATAACACTGCACTACAATAACAAACTATAATAACACTGCACTACAATAACACATTATAATAACACTGCTCTACAATAACACATTATACTGACACTGCACTACAATAACACATTGTAATAACACTGCACTACAATAACACATTATAATAACATTGCACTACAATAACACATTATAATAACACATTATAATAACACTGCACTACAATAACACATTATAATAACACTGCACTACAATAACACATTATAATAACATTGCACTACAATAACACATTATAATAACATTGCACTACAATAACACATTATAATAACACTGCACTACAATAACACACTATACTGACACTGCACTACAATAACACATTATTATAACACTGCACTACAATAACACATTATAATAACACTGCACTACAATAACACATTATAATAACATTGCACTACAATAACACATTATAATAACACTGCACTACAATAACACACTATACTGACACTGCACTACAATAACACATTATAATAACATTGCACCACAATAACACATTATAATAACATTGCACCACAATAACACATTATAATAACATTGCACTACAATAACACATTATAATAACACTGCACTACAATAACACATTATAATAACATTGCACTACAATAACACATTATAATAACACTGCACTACAATAACACATTATAATAACACTGCACTACAATAACACATTATAATAACACTGCACTACAATAACACATTATAATAACACTGCACTACAATAACACATTATAATAACACTGCAGTACAATAATACATTATAATAACACTGCACTACAATAACACATTATAATAACACTGCACTACAATAACACATTATAATAACACTGCACTACAATAACACATAATAACACTGCACTACAATAACACATTATAATAACACTGCACTACAATAATACATTATAATAACACTGCACTACAATAACAAACTATAATAACACTGCACTACAATAACACATTATAATAACATTGCACTACAATAACACTTTATAATAACACTGCACTACAATAACACATTATAATAACATTGCACTACAATAACACATTATAATAACACTGCACTACAATAACACATTATAATAACACTGCAGTACAATAATACATTATAATAACACTGCACTACAATAACACATTATAATAACACTGCACTACAATAACACATTATAATAACACTGCACTACAATAACACATTATAATAACACTGCAGTACAATAATACATTATAATAACACTGCACTACAATAACACATTATAATAACACTGCACTACAATAACACATTATAATAACATTGCACTACAATAGCACATTATAATAACACTGCACTACAATAACACATTATAATAACATTGCACTACAATAACACACTATACTGACACTGCACTACAATAATACATTATTATAACACTGCACTACAATAACGAACTATAATAACACTGCACTACAATAATACATTATAATAACACTGCACTACAATAACAAACTATAATAACACTGCACTACAATAATACATTATAATAACACTGCACTACAATAACAAACTATAATAACACTGCACTACAATAATACATTATAATAACACTGCACTACAATAACACATTATAATAACACTGCACTACAATAACACATTATAATAACACTGCACTACAATAACACATAATAACACTGCACTACAATAACACATTATAATAACACTGCACTACAATAATACATTATAATAAAACTGCACTACAATAACAAACTATAATAACACTGCACTACAATAACACATTATAATAACATTGCACTACAATAACACTTTATAATAACACTGCACTACAATAACACATTGTAATAACACTGCACTACAATAACACATTATAATAACACTGCACTACAATAACACATTATAATAACATTGCACTACAATAACACATTATAATAACACTGCACTACGATAACACACTATAATAACACTGCACTACAATAACACATTATAATAACACTGCACTACAATAACACATTATACTGACACTGCACTACAATAACACATTGTAATAACACTGCACTACAATAACACATTATAATAACATTGCACTACAATAACACATTATAATAACACATTATAATAACACTGCACTACAATAACACATTATAATAACACTGCACTACAATAACACATTATAATAACACATTATAATAACACTGCACTACAATAACACACTATAATAACACTGCACTACAATAACACATTATAATAACATTGCACTACAATAACACACTATACTGACACTGCACTACAATAATACATTATAATGACACTGCACTACAATAACACATTATAATAACACTGCACTACAATAATACATTATAATAACACTGCACTACAATAACACATTATAATAACACATTATAATAACACTGCACTACAATAACACACTATACTGACACTGCACTACAATAACACATTATAATAACACTGCACTACAATAACACATTATAATAACATTGCACTACAATAACACATTATAATGACACATTATAATAACACTGCACTACAATAACACATTATAATAACACTGCACTACAATAACACATTATAATAACACATTATAATAACACTGCACTACAATAACACACTATACTGACACTGCACTACAATAACACATTATAATAACACTGCACTACAATAACACATTATAATAACACTGCACTACAATAACACATTATAATAACACATTATAATAACACTGCACTACAATAACACATTATACTGACACTGCACTACAATAACACATTATAATAACACTGCACTACAATAACACATTATAATAACATTGCACCACAATAACACATTATAATAACACTGCACTACAATAACACATTATAATAACACTGCACTACAATAACACATTATACTGACACTGCACTACAATAACATTATAATAACACTGCACTACAATAACACACTATAATAACACTGCACTACAATAACACATTATAATAACACTGCACTACAATAACACATTATAATAACACTGCACTACAATAACACACTATACTGACACTGCACTACAATAACACATTATAATAACACTGCACTACAATAACACTGCACTACAATAACACATTATAATAACATTGCACTGCAATAACACATTATAATAACACTGCACTACAATAACACACTATAATAACACTGCACTACAATAACACATTATAATAACACTGCGCTACAATAACACATTATAATAACACTGCACTACAATAACACATTATAATAACACTGCACTACAATAACACACTATACTGACACTGCACTACAATAACACATTATAATAACACTGCACTACAATAACAAACTATAATAACACTGCACTACAATAACACATTATTGTAACTCTGCACTACAATAACACATTATTATAACACTGCACTACAATAACAAACTATAATAACACTGCACTACAATAACAAACTATAATAACACTGCACTACAATAACACATTATAATAACACTGCACTACAATAACACATTATAATAACACTGCACTACAATAACACATTATAATAACACTGCACTACAATAACACATTATAATAACACTGCACTACAATAACACATTATACTGACACTGCACTACAATAACACATTATAATAACACTGCACTACAATAACACACTATAATAACACTGCGCTACAATAACACATTATAATAACACTGCACTACAATAACACATTATAATAACACTGCACTACAATAACACATTATAATAACACTGCACTACAATAACACACTATAATGACACTGCACTACAATAACACATTATAATAACACTGCACTACAATAACACATTATAATAACACTGCACTACAATAACACACTATAATAACACTGCAGTAAAATAACACATTATAATAACACTGCACTACAATAACACATTATAATATCACTGCACTACAATAACACATTATAATAACACTGCACTACAATAACACACTATAATAACATTGCACTACAATAACAAACTATAATAACACTGCACTACAATAACAAACTATAATAACACTGCACTACAATAACACATTATAATAACACTGCACTACAATAACACATTATACTGACACTGCACTACAATAACACACTATACTGACACTGCACTACAATAACACACTATAATAACACTGCACTACAATAACACATTATAATAACACTGCACTACAATAACACACTATAATAACATTGCACTACAATAACAAACTATAATAACACTGCACTACAATAACAAACTATAATAACACTGCACTACAATAACACATTATAATAACACTGCACTACAATAACACATTATACTGACACTGCACTACAATAACACACTATACTGACACTGCACTACAATAACACACTATAATAACACTGCACTACAATAACACATTATAATAACACTGCACTACAATAACACATTATAATAACACTGCACTACAATAACACATTATAATAACATTGCACTACAATAACACATTATAGTAACACTGCACTACAATAACACATTATAATAACATTGCACTACAATAACACATTATAATAACACTGCACTACAATAACACGCTATACTGACACTGCACTACAATAACACACTATAATAACACTGCACTACAATAACACATTATAATAACACTGCACTACAATAACACATTATACTGACATTGCACTACAATAACACATTATAATAACATTGCACTACAATAACACATTATAATAACACATTATAATAACACTGCACTACAATAACATTATAATAACACTGCACTACAATAACACATTATAATAACACTGCACTACAATAACACATTATAATAATACTGCACTACAATAACACATTATAATAACACTGCACTACAATAACACATTATAATAACATTGCACTACAATAACACATTATAATAACATTGCACTACAATAACACATTATAATAACACTGCACTACAATAACACACTATACTGACACTGCACTACAATAACACATTATTATAACACTGCACTACAATAACACATTATAATAACACTGCACTACAATAACACATTATAATAACATTGCACTACAATAACACATTATAATAACACTGCACTACAATAACACATTATAATAACACTGCACTACAATAACATATTATAATAACACTGCACTACAATAACACATTATAATAACATTGCACCACAATAACACATTATAATAACATTGCACCACAATAACACATTATAATAACATTGCACTACAATAACACATTATAATAACACTGCACTACAATAACACATTATAATAACATTGCACTACAATAACACATTATAATAACACTGCACTACAATAACAAATTATAATAACACTGCACTACAATAACACATTATAATAACACTGCACTACAATAACACATTATAATAACACTGCAGTACAATAATACATTATAATAACACTGCACTACAATAACAAACTATAATAACACTGCACTACAATAACACATTATAATAACATTGCACTACAATAACACATTATAATAACACTGCACTACAATAACACATTATAATAACACTGCACTACAATAACACATTATAATAACACTGCACTACAATAACACATAATAACACTGCACTACAATAACACATTATAATAACACTGCACTACAATAATACATTATAATAACACTGCACTACAATAACAAACTATAATAACACTGCACTACAATAACACATTATAATAACATTGCACTACAATAACACATTATAATAACACTGCACTACAATAACACTTTATAATAACACTGCACTACAATAACACACTATAATAACACTGCACTACAATAACACATTATAATAACATTGCACTACAATAACACATTATTATAACACTGCACTACAATAACACTTTATAATAACACTGCACTACAATAACACACTATAATAACACTGCACTACAATAACACATTATAATAACACTGCACTACAATAACACACTATAATAACACTGCACTACAATAACACATTATAATAACATTGCACTACAATAACACATTATAATAACACTGCACTACAATAACACATTATAATAACACTGCACTACAATAACACACTATAATAACACTGCACTACAATAACACATTATAATAACATTGCACTACAATAACACACTATACTGACACTGCACTACAATAATACATTATTATAACACTGCACTACAATAACGAACTATAATAACACTGCACTACAATAATACATTATAATAACACTGCACTACAATAACAAACTATAATAACACTGCACTACAATAATACATTATAATAACACTGCACTACAATAACACACTATAATAACACTGCACTACAATAACACATTATAATAACACTGCACTACAATAACAAACTATAATAACACTGCACTACAATAACACATTATAATAACACTGCACTACAATAACACATTATACTGACACTGCACTACAATAACACATTGTAATAACACTGCACTACAATAACACATTATAATAACATTGCACTACAATAACACATTATAATAACACATTATAATAACACTGCACTACAATAACACATTATAATAACACTGCACTACAATAACACATTATAATAACAATGCACTACAATAACACACTATAATAACACTGCACTACAATAACACATTATAATAACATTGCACTACAATAACACACTATACTGACACTGCACTACAATAATACATTATAATGACACTGCACTACAATAACAAACTATAATAACACTGCACTACAATAACACATTATAATAACATTGCACTACAATAACACATTATAATAACACTGCACTACAATAACACACTATAATAACACTGCACTACAATAACACATTATAATAACACTGCACTACAATAACAAACTATAATAACACTGCACTACAATAACACATTATACTGACACTGCACTACAATAACACATTGTAATAACACTGCACTACAATAATACATTATAATAACATTGCACTACAATAACACATTATAATAACACATTATAATAACACTGCACTACAATAACACATTATAATAACACTGCACTACAATAACACATTATAATAACACATTATAATAACACTGCACTACAATAACACATTATAATAACATTGCACTACAATAACACACTATACTGACACTGCACTACAATAATACATTATAATGACACTGCACTACAATAACACATTATAATAACACTGCACTACAATAATACATTATAATAACACTGCACTACAATAACACATTATAATAACACATTATAATAACACTGCACTACAATAACACACTATACTGACACTGCACTACAATAACACATTATAATAACACTGCACTACAATAACACATTATAATAACATTGCACTACAATAACACATTATAATGACACATTATAATAACACTGCACTACAATAACACATTATAATAACACTGCACTACAATAACACATTATAATAACACATTATAATAACACTGCACTACAATAACACATTATACTGACACTGCACTACAATAACACATTATAATAACACTGCACTACAATAACACATTATAATAACACTGCACTACAATAACACATTATAATAACATTGCACCACAATAACACATTATAATAACATTGCACTACAATAACACATTATAATAACACTGCACTACAATAACACATTATAATAACACTGCACTACAATAACACATTATAATAACACTGCACTACAATAACACACTATACTGACACTGCACTACAATAACACATTATAATAACACTGCACTACAATAACACATTATACTGACACTGCACTACAATAACATTATAATAACACTGCACTACAATAACACACTATAATAACACTGCACTACAATAACACATTATAATAACACTGCACTACAATAACACATTATAATAACACTGCACTACAATAACACACTATACTGACACTGCACTACAATAACACATTATAATAACACTGCACTACAATAACACTGCACTACAATAACACATTATAATAACATTGCACTGCAATAACACATTATAATAACACTGCACTACAATAACACACTATAATAACACTGCACTACAATAACACATTATAATAACACTGCACTACAATAACAAACTATAATAACACTGCACTACAATAACACATTATTGTAACTCTGCACTACAAT
Source organism: Rana muscosa (assembly GCA_029206835.1). Taxonomy (NCBI): domain Eukaryota; kingdom Metazoa; phylum Chordata; class Amphibia; order Anura; family Ranidae; genus Rana; species Rana muscosa. Next base: position 263,348,256 of record CM055123.1, on the reverse strand, counting down.
AACACATTATTATAACACTGCACTACAATAACAAACTATAATAACACTGCACTACAATAACACATTATAATAACACTGCACTACAATAACACATTATAATAACACTGCACTACAATAACACATTATAATAACACTGCACTACAATAACACATTATAATAACACTGCACTACAATAACACACTATAATGACACTGCACTACAATAACACATTATAATAACACTGCACTACAATAACACATTATAATAACACTGCACTACAATAACACACTATAATAACACTGCAGTAAAATAACACATTATAATAACACTGCACTACAATAACACATTATAATATCACTGCACTACAATAACACATTATAATAACACTGCACTACAATAACACACTATAATAACACTGCACTACAATAACACATTATAATAACACTGCACTACAATAACACACTATAATAACATTGCACTACAATAACAAACTATAATAACACTGCACTACAATAACAAACTATAATAACACTGCACTACAATAACACATTATAATAACACTGCACTACAATAACACATTATAATAACATTGCACCACAATAACACATTATAATAACATTGCACCACAATAACACATTATAATAACATTGCACTACAATAACACATTATAATAACACTGCACTACAATAACACATTATAATAACACTGCACTACAATAACACATTATAATAACACTGCAATACAATAACACATTATAATAACACTGCACTACAATAACACATTATAATAACATTGCACTACAATAACACATTATAATAACACTGCAATACAATAACACATTATAATAACACTGCACTACAATAACACATTATAATAACATTGCACTACAATAACACATTATAATAAAACATTATAATAACACTGCACTACAATAACACATTATAATAACACTGCACTACAATAACACATTATAATAACACTGCACTACAATAACACATTATAATAACATTGCACCACAATAACACATTATAATAACACTGCAATACAATAACACATTATAATAACACTGCACTACAATAACACATTATAATAACATTGCACTACAATAACACATTATAATAAAACATTATAATAACACTGCACTACAATAACACATTATAATAACACTGCACTACAATAACACATTATAATAACACTGCACTACAATAACACATTATAATAACATTGCACCACAAAAACACATTATAATAACATTGCACTACAATAACACATTATAATAACACTGCACTACAATAACACACTATACTGACACTGCACCACAAAAACACATTATAATAACACTGCACTACAATAACACATGATAATAACACTGCACTACAATAACACATTATAATAACATTGCACCACAATAACACATTATAATAACACATTATAATAACACTGCACTACAATAACACATTATAATAACACTGCACTACAATAACACATTATAATAACACTGCACTATAAAATAACACATTATAATAACCCTGCACTACAATAACACATTACAATAACATTGCACCACAATAACACATTATAATAACACTGCACTACAATAACACATTATAATAACACTGCACTACAATAACACATTATAATAACATTGCACTACAATAACACATTATAATAAAACATTATAATAACACTGCACTACAATAACACATTATAATAACACTGCACTACAATAACACATTATAATAACACTGCACTACAATAACAACATTATAATAACATTGCACCACAAAAACACATTATAAAAACATTGCACTACAATAACACATTATAATAACACTGCACTACAATAACACATTATAATAACACTGCACTACAATAACAAACTATAATAACACTGCACTACAATAACACATTATAATAACACTGCACTACAATAACACACTATACTGACACTGCACTACAATAACACATTATAATAACATTGCACTACAATAACACATTATAATAACACTGCACTACAATAACACATTATAATAACATTGCACCACAATAACACATTATAATAACACTGCAATACAATAACACATTATAATAACACTGCACTACAATAACACATTATAATAACATTGCACTACAATAACACATTATAATAACACTGCACTACAATAACACATTATAATAACACTGCACTACAATAACACATTATAATAACACTGCACTACAATAACACATTATAATAACATTGCACCACAAAAACACATTATAATAACATTGCACTACAATAACACATTATAATAACACTGCACTACAATAACACATTATAATAACACTGCACTACAATAACAAACTATAATAACACTGCACTACAATAACACATTATAATAACACTGCACTACAATAACACATTATAATCACATTGCACTACAATAACACATTATAATAACACTGCACTACAATAACACATTATAATAACATTGCACCACAATAACACATTATAATAACACATTATAATAACACTGCACTACAATAACACATTATAATAACACTGCACTACAATAACACATTATAATAACATTGCACCACAATAACACATTATAATAACATTGCACTACAATAACACATTATAATAACACATTATAATAACACTGCACTACAATAACATATTATAATAACACTGCACTACAATAACATATTATAATAACATTGCACTACAATAACACATGATAATAACACTGCACTACAATAACACATTATAATAACACTGCACTACAATAACACATTATAATAACATTGCACCACAATAACACATTATAATAACACTGCACTACAATAACACATTATAATAACACTGCACTACAATAACACATAATAACATTGCACTGCAATAACACATTATAAAAACATTGCACTACAATAACACATTATAATAACACTGCATTACAATAACACACTATACTGACACTGCACTACAATAACACATTATAATAACACTGCACTACAATAACACATTATAATAACATTGCACCACAAAAACACATTATAATAACATTGCACTACAATAACACATTATAATAACACTGCACTACAATAACACATTATAATAACACTGCACTACAATAACAAACTATAATAACACTGCACTACAATAACACATTATAATAACACTGCACTACAATAACACATTATAATAACATTGCACTACAATAACACATTATAATAACATTGCACTACAATAACACATTATAATAACATTGCACCACAATAACACATTATAATAACATTGCACCACAATAACACATTATAATAACACATTATAATAACACTGCACTACAATAACACATTATAATAACACTGCACTACAATAACACATTATAATAACATTGCACTACAATAACACATTATAATAACACATTATAATAACACTGCACTACAATAACACATTATAATAACATTGCACCACAATAACACATTATAATAACACTGCACTACAATAACACATTATAATAACACTGCACTACAATAACATATTATAATAACACTGCACTACAATAACACATTATAATAACATTGCACTACAATAACACATTATAATAACACTGCACTACAATAACACATTATAATAACACTGCACTACAATAACACATTATAATAACATTGCACCACAATAACACATTATAATAACAGTGCACTACAATAACACATTATAATAACACTGCACTACAATAACACATTATAATAACATTGCACTACAATAACACATTATAATAAAACATTATAATAACACTGCACTACAATAACACATTATAATAACACTGCACTACAATAACACATTATAATAACATTGCACCACAATAACACATTATAATAACAGTGCACTACAATAACACATTATAATAACACTGCACTACAATAACACATTATAATAACATTGCACTACAATAACACATTATAATAAAACATTATAATAACACTGCACTACAATAACACATTATAATAACAATGCACTACAATAACACATTATAATAACATTGCACCACAATAAAACATTATAATAACACTGCACTACAATAATACATTATAATAACACATTATAATAACACTGCACTACAATAACACATTATAATAACACTGCACTACAATAACACATTATAATAACATTGCACTACAATAACACATTATAATAACACATTATAATAACACTGCACTACAATAACACATTATAATAACATTGCACCACAATAACACATTATAATAACATTGCACTACAATAACACATTATAATAACATTGCACCACAATAACACATTATAATAACATTGCACTACAATAACACATTATAATAACACTGCACTACAATAACACACTATAATAACACTGCACTACAATAACACTGCACTACAATAACACATTATAATAACACTGCACTACAATAACATATTATAATAACACTGCACTACAATAACACTGCACTACAATAACACATTATAATAACACTGCACTACAATAACATATTATAATAACACTGCACTACAATAACACATTATAATAACATTGCACTACAATAACACATTATAATAACACTGCACTACAATAACACATTATAATAACACTGCACTACAATAACACATTATAATAACATTGCACCACAATAACACATTATAATAACAGTGCACTACAATAACACATTATAATAACACTGCACTACAATAACACATTATAATAACATTGCACCACAATAACACATTATAATAACACATTATAATAACACTGCACTACAATAACACATTATAATAACACTGCACTACAATAACACATTGTAATAACATTGCACCACAATAACACATTGTAATAACATTGCACTACAATAACACATTATAATAACACATTATAATAACACTGCACTACAATAACATATTATAATAACACTGCACTACAATAACATATTATAATAACATTGCACTACAATAACACATTATAATAACACTGCACTACAATAACACATTATAATAACACTGCACTACAATAACACATTATAATAACATTGCACCACAATAACACATTATAATAACACTGCACTACAATAACACATTATAATAACACTGCACTACAATAACACATTATAATAACATTGCACTACAATAACACATTTTAAAAACATTGCACTACAATAACACATTATAATAACACTGCATTACAATAACACACTATACTGACACTGCACTACAATAACACATTATAATAACACTGCACTACAATAACACATTATAATAATATTGCACCACAATAACACATTATAATAACACATTATAATAACACTGCACTACAATAACACATTATAATAACACTGCACTACAATAACACATTATAATAACATTGCACCACAAAAACACATTATAATAACATTGCACTACAATAACACATTATAATAACACTGCACTACAATAACACATTATAATAACACTGCACTACAATAACAAACTATAATAACACTGCACTACAATAACACATTATAATAACACTGCACTACAATAACACACTATACTGACACTGCACTACAATAACACATTATAATAACATTGCACTACAATAACACATTATAATAACATTGCACTACAATAACACATTATAATAACACTGCACTACAATAACACATTATAATAACACTGCACTACAATAACACATTATAATAACATTGCACTACAATAACACATTATAATAACACTGCACTACAAAAACACATTATAATAACACTGCACTACAATAACACACTATAATAACACTGCACTACAATAACACATTATAATAACATTTCACTACAATAACACATTATAATAACACTGCACTACAATAACACATTATAATAACACTGCACTACAATAACACATTATATTAACATTGCACCACAATAACACATTATAATAACACTGCACTACAAAAACACATTATAATAACACTGCACTACAATAACACATTATAATAACATTGCACTACAATAACACATTACAATAACACATTATAATAACACTGCACTACAATAACACATTATTATAACACTGCACTACAATAACACATTATAATAACACTGCACTACAATAACACATTATAATAACACATTATAATAACACTGCACTACAATAACACATTATAATAACACTGCACTACAATAACACATTATAATAACATTGCACTACAATAACACATTATAATAACACATTATAATAACACTGCACTACAATAACACATTATAATAACACTGCACTACAATAACACATTATAATAACACTGCACTACAATAACACATTATAATAACACATTATAATAACACTGCACTACAATAACACATTATACTGACACTGCACTACAATAACACATTATAATAACACTGCACTACAATAACACATTATAATAACATTGCACCACAATAACACATTATAATAACATTGCACTACAATAACACATTATAATAACACTGCAATACAATACCACATTATAATAACACTGCACTACAATAACACACTATAATAACACTGCACTACAATAACACATTATACTGACACTGCACTACAATAACATTATAATAACACTGCACTACAATAACACATTATAATAACATTGCACTACAATAACACATTATAATAACACTGCACTACAATAACACACTATAATAACACTGCACTACAATAACACATTATAATAACACTGCACTACAATAACACATTATAATAACACTGCACTACAATAACACACTATAATAACACTGCACTACAATAACACACTATAATAACACTGCACTACAATAACACATTATAATAACACTGCACTACAATAACACATTATTATAACACTGCACTACAATAACAAACTATAATAACACTGCACTACAATAACAAACTATAATAACACTGCACTACAATAACACATTATAATAACACTGCACTACAATAACACATTATTATAACACTGCACTACAATAACAAACTATAATAACACTGCACTACAATATCAAACTATAATAACACTGCACTACAATAACACATTATAATAACACTGCACTACAATAACACATTATAATAACACTGCACTACAATAACACATTATAATAACACTGCACTACAATAACACATTATACTGACACTGCACTACAATAACACATTATAATAACACTGCACTACAATAACACATTATAATAACACTGCACTACAATAACACACTATAGTGACACTGCACTACACTAACACATTATAATAACACTGCACTACAATAACAAACTATAATAACACTGCACTACAATAACACATTATACTGACACTGCACTACAATAACACAGTATAATAACACTGCACTACAATAACACATTATAATAACACTGCACTACAATAACACATTATACTGACACTGCACTACAATAACACATTGTAATAACACTGCACTACAATAACACATTATAATAACATTGCACTACAATAACACATTATAATAACACATTATAATAACACTGCACTACAATAACACATTATAATAACACTGCACTACAATAACACATTATAATAACATTGCACTCCAATAACACATTATAATAACACATTATAATAACACTGCACTACAATAACACATTATAATAACACTGCACTACAATAACACATTATAATAACATTGCACCACAATAACACATTATAATAACATTGCACTACAATAACACATTATAAAAACACATTATAATAACACTGCACTACAATAACACATTATAATAACACTGCACTACAATAACACATTATAATAACACTGCACTACAATAACACATTATAATAACACTGCACTACAATAACACACTATAATAACACTGCACTACAATAACACATTATAATAACACTGCACTACAATAACACACTATAATAACACTGCACTACAATAACACACTATAATAACACTGCACTACAATAACACATTATAATAACACTGCACTACAATAACACATTATAATAACACTGCACTACAATAACACATTATAATAACACTGCACTACAATAACACATTATTATAACACTGCACTACAATAACAAACTATAATAACACTGCACTACAATAACAAACTATAATAACACTGCACTACAATAACACATTATAATAACACTGCACTACAATAACACATTATACTGACACTGCACTACAATAACACACTATAATAACACTGCACTACAATAACACACTATAATAACACTGCACTACAATAACACATTATAATAACACTGCACTACAATAACACATTATTATAACACTGCACTACAATAACAAACTATAATAACACTGCACTACAATATCAAACTATAATAACACTGCGCTACAATAACACATTATAATAACACTGCACTACAATAACACATTATAATAACACTGCACTACAATAACACATTATACTGACACTGCACTACAATAACACATTATAATAACACTGCACTACAATAACACATTATAATAACACTGCACTACAATAACACACTATAGTGACACTGCACTACACTAACACATTATAATAACACTGCACTACAATAACAAACTATAATAACACTGCACTACAATAACACATTATAATAACACTGCACTACAATAACACACTATACTGACACTGCACTACAATAACATTATAATAACACTGCACTACAATAACACATTATAATAACATTGCACTACAATAACACATTATAATAACGTATTAGAATAACACTGCACTACAATAACACATTATAATAACACTGCACTACAATAACACATTATAATAACATTGCACTACAATAACACATTATAATAACACATTATAATAACACTGCACTACAATAACACATTATAATAACACTGCACTACAATAACACATTATAATAGCATTGCACTCCAATAACACATTATAATAACACTGCACTACAATAACACATTATAATAACACTGCACTACAATAACACATTATAATAACATTGCACCACAATAACACATTATAATAACATTGCACTACAATAACACATTATAAAAACACATTATAATAACACTGCACTACAATAACACATTATAATAACACTGCACTACAATAACACATTATAATAACATTGCACCACAATAACACATTATAATAACATTGCACTACAATAACACATTATAATAACACTGCACTACAATAACACATTATAATAACATTGCACTACAATAACACATTATAATAACACATTATAATAATACTGCACTACAATAACACATTATAATAACACTGCACTACAATAACACATTATAATAACATTGCACCACAATAACACATTATAATAACATTGCACTACAATAACACATTATAATAACACATTATAATAACACTGCACTACAATAACACATTATAATAACATTGCACCACAAAAACACATTATAATAACATTGCACTACAATAACACATTATAATAACACTGCACTACAATAACACATTATAATAACACTGCACTACAATAACAAACTATAATAACACTGCACTACAATAACACATTATAATAACACTGCACTACAATAACACACTATACTGACACTGCACCACAAAAACACATTATAATAAGATTGCACTACAATAACACATTATAATAACACTGCACTACAATAACACATTATAATAACATTGCACCACAATAACACATTATAATAACACATTATAATAACACTGCACTACAATAACACATTATAATAACACTGCACTATAAAATAACACATTATAATAACCCTGCACTACAATAACACATTATAATAACACTGCACTACAATAACACATTATAATAACACTGCACTACAATAACTCATTATAATAACATTGCACTACAATAACACATTATAATAAAACATTATAATAACACTGCACTACAATAACACATTATAATAACACTGCACTACCATAACACATTATAATAACACTGCACTACAATAACAACATTATAATAACATTGCACCACAAAAACACATTATAAAAACATTGCACTACAATAACACATTATAATAACACTGCATTACAATAACACATTATAATAACACTGCACTACAATAACAAACTATAATAACACTGCACTACAATAACACATTATAATAACACTGCACTACAATAACACACTATACTGACACTGCACTACAATAACACATTATAATAACATTGCACTACAATAACACATTATAATAACACTGCACTACAATAACACATTATAATAACATTGCACCACAATAACACATTATAATAACACTGCAATACAATAACACATTATAATAACACTGCATTACAATAACACATTATAATAACATTGCACTACAATAACACATTATAATAACACTGCACTACAATAACACATTATAATAACACTGCACTACAATAACACACTATACTGACACTGCACTACAATAACATTATAATAACACTGCACTACAATAACACATTATACTGACACTGCACTACAATAACACATTGTAATAACACTGCACTACAATAACACATTATAATAACATTGCACTACAATAACACATTATAATAACACATTATAATAACACTGCACTACAATAACACATTATAATAACACTGCACTACAATAACACATTATAATAACATTGCACTACAATAACACATTATAATAACACATTATAATAACACTGCACTACAATAACACATTATAATAACACTGCACTACAATAACACATTATAATAACATTGCACTCCAATAACACATTATAATAACACATTATAATAACACTGCACTACAATAACACATTATAATAACACTGCACTACAATAACACATTATAATAACATTGCACCACAATAACACATTATAATAACATTGCACTACAATAACACATTATAAAAACACATTATAATAACACTGCACTACAATAACACATTATAATAACACTGCACTACAATAACACATTATAATAACACTGCACTACAATAACACATTATAATAACACTGCACTACAATAACACACTATAATAACACTGCACTACAATAACACATTATAATAACACTGCACTACAATAACACACTATAATAACACTGCACTACAATAACACACTATAATAACACTGCACTACAATAACACATTATAATAACACTGCACTACAATAACACATTATTATAACACTGCACTACAATAACAAACTATAATAACACTGCACTACAATAACAAACTATAATAACACTGCACTACAATAACACATTATAATAACACTGCACTACAATAACACATTATTATAACACTGCACTACAATAACAAACTATAATAACACTGCACTACAATATCAAACTATAATAACACTGCACTACAATAACACACTATAATAACACTGCACTACAATAACACATTATAATAACACTGCACTACAATAACACATTATTATAACACTGCACTACAATAACAAACTATAATAACACTGCACTACAATAACACACTATAATAACACTGCACTACAATAACACATTATAATAACACTGCACTACAATAACACATTATTATAACACTGCACTACAATAACAAACTATAATAACACTGCACTACAATAACACATTATAATAACACTGCACTACAATAACACACTATAATAACACTGCACTACAATAACACATTATAATAACACTGCACTACAATAACACATTATTATAACACTGCACTACAATAACAAACTATAATAACACTGCACTACAATATCAAACTATAATAACACTGCACTACAATAACACATTATAATAACACTGCACTACAATAACACATTATACTGACACTGCACTACAATAACACATTATAATAACACTGCACTACAATAACACATTATAATAACACTGCACTACAATAACACACTATACTGACACTGCACTACAATAACATTATAATAACACTGCACTACAATAACACATTATAATAACATTGCACTACAATAACACATTATAATAACGTATTAGAATAACACTGCACTACAATAACACATTATAATAACACTGCACTACAATAACACATTATTATAACACTGCACTACAATAACGCATTATACTGACACTGCACTACAATAACACATTGTAATAACACTGCACTACAATAACACATTATAATAACATTGCACTACAATAACACATTATAATAACACATTATAATAACACTGCACTACAATAACACATTATAATAACACTGCACTACAATAACACATTATAATAACATTGCACTACAATAACACATTATAATAACACATTATAATAACACTGCACTACAATAACACATTATAATAACACTGCACTACAATAACACATTATAATAGCATTGCACTCCAATAACACATTATAATAACACTGCACTACAATAACACATTATAATAACACTGCACTACAATAACACATTATAATAACATTGCACCACAATAACACATTATAATAACATTGCACTACAATAACACATTATAAAAACACATTATAATAACACTGCACTACAATAACACATTATAATAACACTGCACTACAATAACACATTATAATAATATTGCACCACAATAACACATTATAATAACATTGCACTACAATAACACATTATAATAACACTGCACTACAATAACACATTATAATAACATTGCACTACAATAACACATTATAATAACACATTATAATAATACTGCACTACAATAACACATTATAATAACACTGCACTACAATAACACATTATAATAACATTGCACCACAATAACACATTATAATAACATTGCACTACAATAACACATCATAATAACACATTATAATAACACTGCACTACAATAACACATTATAATAACATTGCACCACAAAAACACATTATAATAACATTGCACTACAATAACACATTATAATAACACTGCACTACAATAACACATTATAATAACACTGCACTACAATAACAAACTATAATAACACTGCACTACAATAACACATTATAATAACACTGCACTACAATAACACATTATAATAACACATTATAATAACACTGCACTACAATAACACATTATAATAACACTGCACTACAATAACACATTATAATAACATTGCACTACAATAACACATTATAATAACACATTATAATAACACTGCACTACAATAACACATTATAATAACACTGCACTACAATAACACATTATAATAACACTGCACTACAATAACACATTATAATAACACATTATAATAACACTGCACTACAATAACACATTATACTGACACTGCACTACAATAACACATTATAATAACACTGCACTACAATAACACATTATAATAACACTGCACTACAATAACACATTATAATAACATTGCACCACAATAACACATTATAATAACATTGCACTACAATAACACATTATAATAACACTGCACTACAATACCACATTATAATAACACTGCACTACAATAACACATTATAATAACACTGCACTACAATAACACATTATACTGACACTGCACTACAATAACATTATAATAACACTGCACTACAATAACACATTATAATAACATTGCACTACAATAACACATTATAATAACACTGCACTTCAATAACACACTATAATAACACTGCACTACAATAACACACTATAATAACACTGCACTACAATAACACATTATAATAACACTGCACTACAATAACACACTATAACACTGCACTACAATAACACATTATAATAACACTGCACTACAATAACACACTATAATAACACTGCACTACAATAACACACTATAATAACACTGCACTACAATAACACATTATAATAACACTGCACTACAATAACACATTATTATAACACTGCACTACAATAACAAACTATAATAACACTGCACTACAATAACAAACTATAATAACACTGCACTACAATAACACATTATAATAACACTGCACTACAATAACACATTATTATAACACTGCACTACAATAACAAACTATAATAACACTGCACTACAATATCAAACTATAATAACACTGCACTACAATAACACATTATAATAACACTGCACTACAATAACACATTATAATAACACTGCACTACAATAACAAACTATAATAACACTGCACTACAATAACACATTATAATAACACTGCACTACAATAACACATTATACTGACACTGCACTACAATAACACAGTATAATAACACTGCACTACAATAACACATTATAATAACACATTATAATAACACTGCACTACAATAACACATTATAATAACACTGCACTACAATAACACATTATAATAACATTGCACTACAATAACACATTATAATAACACATTATAATAACACTGCACTACAATAACACATTATAATAACACTGCACTACAATAACACATTATAATAACATTGCACTCCAATAACACATTATAATAACACATTATAATAACACTGCACTACAATAACACATTATAATAACACTGCACTACAATAACACATTATAATAACATTGCACCACAATAACACATTATAATAACATTGCACTACAATAACACATTATAAAAACACATTATAATAACACTGCACTACAATAACACATTATAATAACACTGCACTACAATAACACATTATAATAACACTGCACTACAATAACACATTATAATAACACTGCACTACAATAACACACTATAATAACACTGCACTACAATAACACATTATAATAACACTGCACTACAATAACACACTATAATAACACTGCACTACAATAACACACTATAATAACACTGCACTACAATAACACACTATAATAACACTGCACTACAATAACACATTATAATAACACTGCACTACAATAACACACTATAATAACACTGCACTACAATAACACATTATAATAACACTGCACTACAATAACACATTATTATAACACTGCACTACAATAACAAACTATAATAACACTGCACTACAATAACAAACTATAATAACACTGCACTACAATAACACATTATAATAACACTGCACTACAATAACACATTATAATAACACTGCACTACAATAACACATTATACTGACACTGCACTACAATAACACACTATAATAACACTGCACTACAATAACACACTATAATAACACTGCACTACAATAACAAACTATAATAACACTGCACTACAATATCAAACTATAATAACACTGCGCTACAATAACACATTATAATAACACTGCACTACAATAACACACTATAATAACACTGCACTACAATAACACACTATAATAACACTGCACTACAATAACACATTATAATAACACTGCACTACAATAACACATTATTATAACACTGCACTACAATAACACATTATAATAACACTGCACTACAATAACACATTATAATAACACTGCACTACAATAACACATTATACTGACACTGCACTACAATAACACATTATAATAACACTGCACTACAATAACACATTATAATAACACTGCACTACAATAACACACTATAGTGACACTGCACTACACTAACACATTATAATAACACTGCACTACAATAACAAACTATAATAACACTGCACTACAATAACACATTATAATAACACTGCACTACAATAACACACTATACTGACACTGCACTACAATAACATTATAATAACACTGCACTACAATAACACATTATAATAACATTGCACTACAATAACACATTATAATAACGTATTAGAATAACACTGCACTACAATAACACATTATAATAACACTGCACTACAATAACACATTATTATAACACTGCACTACAATAACGCATTATACTGACACTGCACTACAATAACACATTGTAATAACACTGCACTACAATAACACATTATAATAACATTGCACTACAATAACACATTATAATAACACATTATAATAACACTGCACTACAATAACACATTATAATAACATTGCACTACAATAACACATTATAATAACACATTATAATAACACTGCACTACAATAACACATTATAATAACACTGCACTACAATAACACATTATATTAGCATTGCACTCCAATAACACATTATAATAACACTGCACTACAATAACACATTATAATAACACTGCACTACAATAACACATTATAATAACATTGCACCACAATAACACATTATAATAACATTGCACTACAATAACACATTATAAAAACACATTATAATAACACTGCACTACAATAACACATTATAATAACACTGCACTACAATAACACATTATAATAACATTGCACCACAATAACACATTATAATAACATTGCACTACAATAACACATTATAATAACACTGCACTACAATAACAAACTATAATAACACTGCACTACAATAACACATTATAATAACACTGCACTGCAATAACACATTATAATAACATTGCACCACAATAACACATTATAATAACACTGCACTACAATAACACATTATAATAACATTGCACCACAATAACACATTATAATAACACATTATAATAACACTGCACTACAATAACACATTATAATAACACTGCACTACAATAACACATTATAATAACACTGCACTATAAAATAACACATTATAATAACCCTGCACTACAATAACACATTATAATAACACTGCACTACAATAACACATTATAATAACACTGCACTACAATAACACATTATAATAACATTGCACTACAATAACACATTATAATAAAACATTATAATAACACTGCACTACAATAACACATTATAATAACACTGCACTACAATAACACATTATAATAACACTGCACTACAATAACAACATTATAATAACATTGCACCACAAAAACACATTATAAAAACATTGCACTACAATAACACATTATAATAACACTGCATTACAATAACACATTATAATAACACTGCACTACAATAACAAACTATAATAACACTGCACTACAATAACACATTATAATAACACTGCACTACAATAACACACTATACTGACACTGCACTACAATAACACATTATAATAACATTGCACTACAATAACACATTATAATAACACTGCACTACAATAACACATTATAATAACATTGCACCACAATAACACATTATAATAACACTGCAATACAATAACACATTATAATAACACTGCACTACAATAACACATTATAATAACATTGCACTACAATAACACATTATAATAACACTGCACTACAATAACACATTATAATAACACTGCACTACAATAACACATTATAATAACACTGCACTACAATAACACATTATAATAACATTGCACCACAAAAACACATTATAATAACATTGCACTACAATAACACATTATAATAACACTGCACTACAATAACACATTATAATAACACTGCACTACAATAACAAACTATAATAACACTGCACTACAATAACACATTATAATAACACTGCACTACAATAACACACTATACTGACACTGCACTACAATAACACATTATAATCACATTGCACTACAATAACACATTATAATAACACTGCACTACAATAACACATTATAATAACATTGCACCACAATAACACATTATAATAACACATTATAATAACACTGCACTACAATAACACATTATAATAACACTGCACTACAATAACACATTATAATAACATTGCACCACAATAACACATTATAATAACATTGCACTACAATAACACATTATAATAACACATTATAATAACACTGCACTACAATAACATATTATAATAACACTGCACTACAATAACATATTATAATAACATTGCACTACAATAACACATTATAATAACACTGCACTACAATAACACATTATAATAACACTGCACTACAATAACACATTATAATAACATTGCACCACAATAACACATTATAATAACACTGCACTACAATAACACATTATAATAACACTGCACTACAATAACACATAATAACATTGCACTGCAATAACACATTATAAAAACATTGCACTACAATAACACATTATAATAACACTGCATTACAATAACACACTATACTGACACTGCACTACAATAACACATTATAATAACACTGCACTACAATAACACATTATAATAATATTGCACCACAATAACACATTATAATAACACATTATAATAACACTGCACTACAATAACACATTATAATAACACTGCACTACAATAACACATTATAATAACATTGCACCACAAAAACACATTATAATAACATTGCACTACAATAACACATTATAATAACACTGCACTACAATAACACATTATAATAACACTGCACTACAATAACACATAATAACATTGCACTGCAATAACACATTATAAAAACATTGCACTACAATAACACATTATAATAACACTGCATTACAATAACACACTATACTGACACTGCACTACAATAACACATTATAATAACACTGCACTACAATAACACATTATAATAATATTGCACCACAATAACACATTATAATAACACATTATAATAACACTGCACTACAATAACACATTATAATAACACTGCACTACAATAACACATTATAATAACATTGCACCACAAAAACACATTATAATAACACTGCACTACAATAACACATTATAATAACATTGCACCACAAAAACACATTATAATAACACTGCACTACAATAACACACTATACTGACATTGCACTACAATAACACATTATAATAACACTGCACTACAATAACACACTATACTGACACTGCACCACAAAAACACATTATAATAACATTGCACTACAATAACACATTATAATAACACTGCACTACAATAACACATTATAATAACATTGCACCACAATAACACATTATAATAACACATTATAATAACACTGCACTACAATAACACATTATAATAACACTGCACTACAATAACACATTATAATAACACTGCACTACAATAACACATTATAATAACCCTGCACTACAATAACACATTATAATAACATTGCACCACAATAACACATTATAATAACACTGCACTACAATAACACATTATAATAACACTGCACTACAATAACACATTATAATAACATTGCACTACAATAACACATTATAATAAAACATTATAATAACACTGCACTACAATAACACATTATAATAACACTGCACTACAATAACACATTATAATAACACTGCACTACAAGAACACATTATAATAACAATGCACTACAATAACACATTATAATAACACTGCACTACAATAACACATTATAATAACACTGCACTACAAGAACACATTATAATAACAATGCACTACAATAACACATTATAATAACGTATTAGAATAACACTGCACTACAATAACACATTATAATAACACTGCACTACAATAACACATTATTATAACACTGCACTACAATAACGCATTATACTGACACTGCACTACAATAACACATTGTAATAACACTGCACTACAATAACACATTATAATAACATTGCACTACAATAACACATTATAATAACACATTATAATAACACTGCACTACAATAACACATTATAATAACACTGCACTACAATAACACATTATAATAACATTGCACTACAATAACACATTATAATAACACATTATAATAACACTGCACTACAATAACACATTATAATAACACTGCACTACAATAACACATTATAATAACATTGCACTACAATAACACATTATAATAACACATTATAATAATACTGCACTACAATAACACATTATAATAACACTGCACTACAATAACACATTATAATAACATTGCACCACAATAACACATTATAATAACATTGCACTACAATAACACATTATAATAACACATTATAATAACACTGCACTACAATAACACATTATAATAACATTGCACCACAAAAACACATTATAATAACATTGCACTACAATAACACATTATAATAACACTGCACTACAATAACACATTATAATAACACTGCACTACAATAACAAACTATAATAACACTGCACTACAATAACACATTATAATAACACTGCACTACAATAACACACTATACTGACACTGCACCACAAAAACACATTATAATAAGATTGCACTACAATAACACATTATAATAACACTGCACTACAATAACACATTATAATAACATTGCACTACAATAACACATTATAATAAAACATTATAATAACACTGCACTACAATAACACATTATAATAACACTGCACTACAATAACACATTATAATAACATTGCACTACAATAACACATTATAATAACACTGCACTACAATAACACATTATAATAACACTGCACTACAATAACACATTATAATAACACTGCACTACAATAACACATTATAATAACATTGCACCACAATAACACATTATAATAACATTGCACCACAATAACACATTATAATAACATTGCACTACAATAACACATTATAATAACACTGCACTACAATAACACATTATAATAACACTGCACTACAATAACACATTATAATAACACTGCACTACAATAACACATTATAATAACACTGCACTACAATAACACATTATAATAACATTGCACTACAATAACACATTATAATAAAACATT
This sequence comes from Rana muscosa, assembly GCA_029206835.1. Taxonomy (NCBI): domain Eukaryota; kingdom Metazoa; phylum Chordata; class Amphibia; order Anura; family Ranidae; genus Rana; species Rana muscosa. The sequence continues at coordinate 263,327,782 of CM055123.1, read as the reverse complement.
ATAATAACACTGCACTACAATAACACATTATAATAACACTGCACTACAATAACACATTATAATAACACTGCACTACAATAACACATTATAATAACATTGCACCACAAAAACACATTATAATAACATTGCACTACAATAACACATTATAATAACACTGCACTACAATAACACATTATAATAACACTGCACTACAATAACAAACTATAATAACACTGCACTACAATAACACATGATAATAACACTGCACTACAATAACACATGATAATAACATTGCACCACAATAACACATTATAATAACATTGCACCACAATAACACATTATAATAACACATTATAATAACACTGCACTACAATAACACATTATAATAACACTGCACTACAATAACACATTATAATAACACTGCACTATAAAATAACACATTATAATAACCCTGCACTACAATAACACATTACAATAACATTGCACCACAATAACACATTATAATAACACTGCACTACAATAACACATTATAATAACACTGCACTACAATAACACATTATAATAACATTGCACTACAATAACACATTATAATAAAACATTATAATAACACTGCACTACAATAACACATTATAATAACACTGCACTACAATAACAACATTATAATAACATTGCACCACAAAAACACATTATAAAAACATTGCACTACAATAACACATTATAATAACACTGCACTACAATAACACATTATAATAACACTGCACTACAATAACAAACTATAATAACACTGCACTACAATAACACATTATAATAACACTGCACTACAATAACACACTATACTGACACTGCACTACAATAACACATTATAATAACATTGCACTACAATAACACATTATAATAACACTGCACTACAATAACACATTATAATAACATTGCACCACAATAACACATTATAATAACACTGCAATACAATAACACATTATAATAACACTGCACTACAATAACACATTATAATAACATTGCACTACAATAACACATTATAATAACACTGCACTACAATAACACATTATAATAACACTGCACTACAATAACACATTATAATAACACTGCACTACAATAACACATTATAATAACATTGCACCACAAAAACACATTATAATAACATTGCACTACAATAACACATTATAATAACACTGCACTACAATAACACATTATAATAACACTGCACTACAATAACAAACTATAATAACACTGCACTACAATAACACATTATAATAACACTGCACTACAATAACACATTATAATAACACTGCACTACAATAACACATTATAATAACATTGCACCACAATAACAAATTATAATAACATTGCACTACAATAACACATTATAATAACACATTATAATAACACTGCACTACAATAACATATTATAATAACACTGCACTACAATAACATATTATAATAACATTGCACTACAATAACACATGATAATAACACTGCACTACAATAACACATTATAATAACACTGCACTACAATAACACATTATAATAACATTGCACCACAATAACACATTATAATAACACTGCACTACAATAACACATTATAATAACACTGCACTACAATAACACATAATAACATTGCACTGCAATAACACATTATAAAAACATTGCACTACAATAACACATTATAATAACACTGCATTACAATAACACACTATACTGACACTGCACTACAATAACACATTATAATAACACTGCACTACAATAACACATTATAATAATATTGCACCACAATAACACATTATAATAACACATTATAATAACACTGCACTACAATAACACATTATAATAACACTGCACTACAATAACACATTATAATAACATTGCACCACAAAAACACATTATAATAACATTGCACTACAATAACACATTATAATAACACTGCACTACAATAACACATTATAATAACACTGCACTACAATAACAAACTATAATAACACTGCACTACAATAACACATTATAATAACACTGCACTACAATAACACATTATAATAACATTGCACTACAATAACACATTATAATAACATTGCACTACAATAACACATTATAATAACATTGCACCACAATAACACATTATAATAACATTGCACCACAATAACACATTATAATAACACTGCACTACAATAACACATTATAATAACACTGCACTACAATAACACATTATAATAACATTGCACTACAATAACACATTATAATAACACATTATAATAACACTGCACTACAATAACACATTATAATAACATTGCACCACAATAACACATTATAATAACATTGCACTACAATAACACATTATAATAACACTGCACTACAATAACACACTATAATAACACTGCACTACAATAACACTGCACTACAATAACACATTATAATAACACTGCACTACAATAACATATTATAATAACACTGCACTACAATAACACTGCACTACAATAACACATTATAATAACACTGCACTACAATAACATATTATAATAACACTGCACTACAATAACACATTATTATAACACCGCACTACAATAACACATTATAATAAAACATTATAATAACACTGCACTACAATAACACATTATAATAACACTGCACTACAATAACACATTATAATAACATTGCACCACAATAACACATTATAATAACAGTGCACTACAATAACACATTATAATAACACTGCACTACAATAACACATTATAATAACATTGCACTACAATAACACATTATAATAAAACATTATAATAACACTGCACTACAATAACACATTATAATAACACTGCACTACAATAACACATTATAATAACATTGCACCACAATAACACATTATAATAACAGTGCACTACAATAACACATTATAATAACACTGCACTACAATAACACATTATAATAACATTGCACTACAATAACACATTATAATAAAACATTATAATAACACTGCACTACAATAACACATTATAATAACAATGCACTACAATAACACATTATAATAACATTGCACCACAATAAAACATTATAATAACACTGCACTACAATAATACATTATAATAACACATTATAATAACACTGCACTACAATAACACATTATAATAACACTGCACTACAATAACACATTATAATAACATTGCACTACAATAACACATTATAATAACACATTATAATAACACTGCACTACAATAACACATTATAATAACATTGCACCACAATAACACATTATAATAACATTGCACTACAATAACACATTATAATAACACTGCACTACAATAACACACTATAATAACACTGCACTACAATAACACTGCACTACAATAACACATTATAATAACACTGCACTACAATAACATATTATAATAACACTGCACTACAATAACACATTATAATAACATTGCACTACAATAACACATTATAATAACACTGCACTACAATAACACATTATAATAACACTGCACTACAATAACACATTATAATAACATTGCACCACAATAACACATTATAATAACACATTATAATAACACTGCACTACAATAACACATTATAATAACACTGCACTACAATAACACATTGTAATAACATTGCACCACAATAACACATTATAATAACATTGCACTACAATAACACATTATAATAACACATTATAATAACACTGCACTACAATAACATATTATAATAACACTGCACTACAATAACATATTATAATAACATTGCACTACAATAACACATTATAATAACACTGCACTACAATAACACATTATAATAACACTGCACTACAATAACACATTATAATAACATTGCACCACAATAACACATTATAATAACACTGCACTACAATAACACATTATAATAACACTGCACTACAATAACACATTATAATAACATTGCACTACAATAACACATTTTAAAAACATTGCACTACAATAACACATTATAATAACACTGCATTACAATAACACACTATACTGACACTGCACTACAATAACACATTATAATAACACTGCACTACAATAACACATTATAATAATATTGCACCACAATAACACATTATAATAACACATTATAATAACACTGCACTACAATAACACATTATAATAACACTGCACTACAATAACACATTATAATAACATTGCACCACAAAAACACATTATAATAACATTGCACTACAATAACACATTATAATAACACTGCACTACAATAACATATTATAATAACACTGCACTACAATAACACTGCACTACAATAACACATTATAATAACACTGCACTACAATAACATATTATAATAACACTGCACTACAATAACACATTATAATAACATTGCACTACAATAACACATTATAATAACACTGCACTACAATAACACATTATAATAACATTGCACCACAATAACACATTATAATAACAGTGCACTACAATAACACATTATAATAACACTGCACTACAATAACACATTATAATAACATTGCACTACAATAACACATTATAATAAAACATTATAATAACACTGCACTACAATAACACATTATAATAACACTGCACTACAATAACACATTATAATAACATTGCACTACAATAACACATTATAATAAAACATTATAATAACACTGCACTACAATAACACATTATAATAACAATGCACTACAATAACACATTATAATAACATTGCACCACAATAAAACATTATAATAACACTGCACTACAATAATACATTATAATAACACATTATAATAACACTGCACTACAATAACACATTATAATAACACTGCACTACAATAACACATTATAATAACATTGCACTACAATAACACATTATAATAACACATTATAATAACACTGCACTACAATAACACATTATAATAACATTGCACCACAATAACACATTATAATAACATTGCACTACAATAACACATTATAATAACACTGCACTACAATAACACACTATAATAACACTGCACTACAATAACACTGCACTACAATAACACATTATAATAACACTGCACTACAATAACATATTATAATAACACTGCACTACAATAACACTGCACTACAATAACACATTATAATAACACTGCACTACAATAACATATTATAATAACACTGCACTACAATAACACATTATAATAACATTGCACTACAATAACACATTATAATAACACTGCACTACAATAACACATTATAATAACACTGCACTACAATAACACATTATAATAACATTGCACCACAATAACACATTATAATAACAGTGCACTACAATAACACATTATAATAACACTGCACTACAATAACACATTATAATAACATTGCACCACAATAACACATTATAATAACACATTATAATAACACTGCACTACAATAACACATTATAATAACACTGCACTACAATAACACATTGTAATAACATTGCACCACAATAACACATTATAATAACATTGCACTACAATAACACATTATAATAACACATTATAATAACATTGCACTACAATAACACATTTTAAAAACATTGCACTACAATAACACATTATAATAACACTGCATTACAATAACACACTATACTGACACTGCACTACAATAACACATTATAATAACACTGCACTACAATAACACATTATAATAATATTGCACCACAATAACACATTATAATAACACATTATAATAACACTGCACTACAATAACACATTATAATAACACTGCACTACAATAACACATTATAATAACATTGCACCACAAAAACACATTATAATAACATTGCACTACAATAACACATTATAATAACACTGCACTACAATAACACATTATAATAACACTGCACTACAATAACAAACTATAATAACACTGCACTACAATAACACATTATAATAACACTGCACTACAATAACACACTATACTGACACTGCACTACAATAACACATTATAATAACATTGCACTACAATAACACATTATAATAACATTGCACTACAATAACACATTATAATAACACTGCACTACAATAACACATTATAATAACACTGCACTACAATAACACATTATAATAACATTTCACTACAATAACACATTATAATAACACTGCACTACAATAACACATTATAATAACACTGCACTACAATAACACATTATAATAACATTGCACTACAATAACACATTATAATAACATTTCACTACAATAACACATTATAATAACACTGCACTACAATAACACATTATAATAACACTGCACTACAATAACACATTATATTAACATTGCACCACAATAACACATTATAATAACACTGCACTACAATAACACATTATAATAACACTGCACTACAATAACACATTATAATAACATTGCACTACAATAACACATTATAATAACACATTATAATAACACTGCACTACAATAACACATTATAATAACACTGCACTACAATAACACATTATAATAACATTGCACCACAATAACACATTATAATAACATTGCACTACAATAACACATTATAAAAACACATTATAATAACACTGCACTACAATAACACATTATAATAACACTGCACTACAATAACACATTATAATAACATTGCACCACAATAACACATTATAATAACATTGCACTACAATAACACATTATAATAACACTGCACTACAATAACACATTATAATAACATTGCACTACAATAACACATTATAATAACACATTATAATAATACTGCACTACAATAACACATTATAATAACACTGCACTACAATAACACATTATAATAACATTGCACCACAATAACACATTATAATAACATTGCACTACAATAACACATTATAATAACACATTATAATAACAGTGCACTACAATAACACATTATAATAACACTGCACTACAATAACAAACTATAATAACACTGCACTACAATAACACATTATAATAACACTGCACTACAATAACACATTATAATAACATTGCACCACAATAACACATTATAATAACACATTATAATAACACTGCACTACAATAACACATTATAATAACACTGCACTACAATAACACATTATAATAACACTGCACTACAATAACACATTATAATAACCCTGCACTACAATAACACATTATAATAACATTGCACCACAATAACACATTATAATAACACTGCACTACAATAACACATTATAATAACACTGCACTACAATAACACATTATAATAACATTGCACTACAATAACACATTATAATAAAACATTATAATAACACTGCACTACAATAACACATTATAATAACACTGCACTACAATAACACATTATAATAACACTGCACTACAATAACACATTATAATAACATTGCACCACAAAAACACATTATAATAACATTGCACTACAATAACATATTATAATAACACTGCACTACAATAACACATTATAATAACACTGCACTACAATAACACATTATAATAACACTGCACTACAATAACACACTATACTGACACTGCACTACAATAACACATTATAATAACATTGCACCACAATAACACATTATAATAACACTGCACTACAATAACACATTATAATAACATTGCACTACAATAACACTGCACTACAATAACACATTATAATAACACTGCACTACAATAACATATTATAATAACACTGCACTACAATAACACATTATAATAACATTGCACTACAATAACACATTATAATAACACTGCACTACAATAACACATTATAATAACACTGCACTACAATAACACATTATAATAACATTGCACCACAATAACACATTATAATAACAGTGCACTACAATAACACATTATAATAACAATGCACTACAATAACACATTATAATAACATTGCACCACAATAACACATTATAATAACACATTATAATAACACTGCACTACAATAACACATTATAATAACACTGCACTACAATAACACATTGTAATAACATTGCACCACAATAACACATTATAATAACATTGCACTACAATAACACATTATAATAACACATTATAATAACACTGCACTACAATAACATATTATAATAACACTGCACTACAATAACATATTATAATAACATTGCACTACAATAACACATTATAATAACACTGCACTACAATAACACATTATAATAACACTGCACTACAATAACACATTATAATAACATTGCACCACAATAACACATTATAATAACACTGCACTACAATAACACATTATAATAACACTGCACTACAATAACACATTATAATAACACTGCACTACAATAACACTGCACTACAATAACACATTATAATAACACTGCACTACAATAACACATTATAATAACACTGCACCACAATAACACATTATAATAACACTGCACTACAATAACACATTGTAATAACATTGCACCACAATAACACATTATAATAACATTGCACTACAATAACACATTATAATAACACATTATAATAACACTGCACTACAATAACATATTATAATAACACTGCACTACAATAACATATTATAATAACATTGCACTACAATAACACATTATAATAACACTGCACTACAATAACACATTATAATAACACTGCACTACAATAACACATTATAATAACATTGCACCACAATAACACATTATAATAACACTGCACTACAATAACACATTATAATAACACTGCACTACAATAACACATTATATTAACATTGCACTACAATAACACATTTTAAAAACATTGCACTACAATAACACATTATAATAACACTGCATTACAATAACACACTATACTGACACTGCACTACAATAACACATTATAATAACACTGCACTACAATAACACATTATAATAATATTGCACCACAATAACACATTATAATAACACATTATAATAACACTGCACTACAATAACACATTATAATAACACTGCACTACAATAACACATTATAATAACATTGCACCACAAAAACACATTATAATAACATTGCACTACAATAACACATTATAATAACACTGCACTACAATAACACATTATAATAACACTGCACTACAATAACACACTATACTGACACTGCACTACAATAACACATTATAATAACATTGCACTACAATAACACATTATAATAACATTGCACTACAATAACACATTATAATAACACTGCATTACAATAACACACTATACTGACACTGCACTACAATAACACATTATAATAACACTGCACTACAATAACACATTATAATAATATTGCACCACAATAACACATTATAATAACACATTATAATAACACTGCACTACAATAACACATTATAATAACACTGCACTACAATAACACATTATAATAACATTGCACCACAAAAACACATTATAATAACATTGCACTACAATAACACATTATAATAACACTGCACTACAATAACACATTATAATAACACTGCACTACAATAACAAACTATAATAACACTGCACTACAATAACACATTATAATAACACTGCACTACAATAACACACTATACTGACACTGCACTACAATAACACATTATAATAACATTGCACTACAATAACACATTATAATAACATTGCACTACAATAACACATTATAATAACACTGCACTACAATAACACATTATAATAACACTGCACTACAATAACACATTATAATAACATTTCACTACAATAACACATTATAATAACACTGCACTACAATAACACATTATAATAACACTGCACTACAATAACACATTATAATAACATTGCACTACAATAACACATTATAATAACATTTCACTACAATAACACATTATAATAACACTGCACTACAATAACACATTATAATAACACTGCACTACAATAACACATTATATTAACATTGCACCACAATAACACATTATAATAACACTGCACTACAATAACACATTATAATAACACTGCACTACAATAACACATTATAATAACATTGCACTACAATAACACATTATAATAACACATTATAATAACACTGCACTACAATAACACATTATAATAACACTGCACTACAATAACACATTATAATAACATTGCACCACAATAACACATTATAATAACATTGCACTACAATAACACATTATAAAAACACATTATAATAACAACACTGCACTACAATAACACATTATAATAACACTGCACTACAATAACACATTATAATAACATTGCACCACAATAACACATTATAATAACATTGCACTACAATAACACATTATAATAACACTGCACTACAATAACACATTATAATAACATTGCACTACAATAACACATTATAATAACACATTATAATAATACTGCACTACAATAACACATTATAATAACACTGCACTACAATAACACATTATAATAACATTGCACCACAATAACACATTATAATAACATTGCACTACAATAACACATTATAATAACACATTATAATAACAGTGCACTACAATAACACATTATAATAACACTGCACTACAATAACAAACTATAATAACACTGCACTACAATAACACATTATAATAACACTGCACTACAATAACACACTATACTGACACTGCACCACAAAAACACATTATAATAACATTGCACTACAATAACACATTATTATAACACTGCACTACAATAACACATTATAATAACATTGCACCACAATAACACATTATAATAACACATTATAATAACACTGCACTACAATAACACATTATAATAACACTGCACTACAATAACACATTATAATAACACTGCACTACAATAACACATTATAATAACCCTGCACTACAATAACACATTATAATAACATTGCACCACAATAACACATTATAATAACACTGCACTACAATAACACATTATAATAACACTGCACTACAATAACACATTATAATAACATTGCACTACAATAACACATTATAATAAAACATTATAATAACACTGCACTACAATAACACATTATAATAACACTGCACTACAATAACACATTATAATAACACTGCACTACAATAACACATTATAATAACATTGCACCACAAAAACACATTATAATAACATTGCACTACAATAACATATTATAATAACACTGCACTACAATAACACATTATAATAACACTGCACTACAATAACACATTATAATAACACTGCACTACAATAACACACTATACTGACACTGCACTACAATAACACATTATAATAACATTGCACCACAATAACACATTATAATAACACTGCACTACAATAACACATTATAATAACATTGCACTACAATAACACTGCACTACAATAACACATTATAATAACACTGCACTACAATAACATATTATAATAACACCTGCATACTACAATAACACATTATAATAACATTGCACTACAATAACACATTATAATAACACTGCACTACAATAACACATTATAATAACACTGCACTACAATAACACATTATAATAACATTGCACCACAATAACACATTATAATAACAGTGCACTACAATAACACATTATAATAACAATGCACTACAATAACACATTATAATAACATTGCACCACAATAACACATTATAATAACACATTATAATAACACTGCACTACAATAACACATTATAATAACACTGCACTACAATAACACATTGTAATAACATTGCACCACAATAACACATTATAATAACATTGCACTACAATAACACATTATAATAACACATTATAATAACACTGCACTACAATAACATATTATAATAACACTGCACTACAATAACATATTATAATAACATTGCACTACAATAACACATTATAATAACACTGCACTACAATAACACATTATAATAACACTGCACTACAATAACACATTATAATAACATTGCACCACAATAACACATTATAATAACACTGCACTACAATAACACATTATAATAACACTGCACTACAATAACACATTATAATAACACTGCACTACAATAACACTGCACTACAATAACACATTATAATAACACTGCACTACAATAACACATTATAATAACACTGCACCACAATAACACATTATAATAACACTGCACTACAATAACACATTGTAATAACATTGCACCACAATAACACATTATAATAACATTGCACTACAATAACACATTATAATAACACATTATAATAACACTGCACTACAATAACATATTATAATAACACTGCACTACAATAACATATTATAATAACATTGCACTACAATAACACATTATAATAAACACTGCACTACAATAACACATTATAATAACACTGCACTACAATAACACATTATAATAACATTGCACCACAATAACACATTATAATAACACTGCACTACAATAACACATTATAATAACACTGCACTACAATAACACATTATATTAACATTGCACTACAATAACACATTTAAAAACATTGCACTACAATAACACATTATAATAACACTGCATTACAATAACACACTATACTGACACTGCACTACAATAACACATTATAATAACACTGCACTACAATAACACATTATAATAATATTGCACCACAATAACACATTATAATAACACATTATAATAACACTGCACTACAATAACACATTATAATAACACTGCACTACAATAACACATTATAATAACATTGCACCACAAAAACACATTATAATAACATTGCACTACAATAACACATTATAATAACACTGCACTACAATAACACATTATAATAACACTGCACTACAATAACACACTATACTGACACTGCACTACAATAACACATTATAATAACATTGCACTACAATAACACATTATAATAACATTGCACTACAATAACACATTATAATAACACTGCACTACAATAACACATTATAATAACACTGCACTACAATAACACATTATAATAACATTGCACTACAATAACACATTATAATAACACTGCACTACAATAACACACTATAATAACACTGCACTACAATAACACATTATAATAACATTTCACTACAATAACACATTATAATAACACTGCACTACAATAACACATTATAATAACACTGCACTACAATAACACATTATAATAACATTGCACCACAATAACACATTATAATAACACTGCACTACAATAACACATTATAATAACACTGCACTACAATAACACATTATAATAACATTGCACTACAATAACACATTATAATAACACATTATAATAACACTGCACTACAATAACACATTATAATAACACTGCACTACAATAACACATTATAATAACATTGCACCACAATAACACATTATAATAACATTGCACTACAATAACACATTATAAAAACACATTATAATAACACTGCACTACAATAACACATTATAATAACACTGCACTACAATAACACATTATAATAACATTGCACCACAATAACACATTATAATAACATTGCACTACAATAGCACATTATAATAACACTGCACTACAATAACACATTATAATAACATTGCATTACAATAACACATTATAATAACACATTATAATAATACTGCACTACAATAACACATTATAATAACACTGCACTACAATAACACATTATAATAACATTGCACCACAATAACACATTATAATAACATTGCACTACAATAACACATTATAATAAAACATTATAATAACACTGCACTACAATAACACACTATACTGACACTGCACCACAAAAACACATTATAATAACATTGCACTACAATAACACATTATAATAACACTGCACTACAATAACACATTATAATAACATTGCACCACAATAACACATTATAATAACACATTATAATAACACTGCACTACAATAACACATTATAATAACCCTGCACTACAATAACACATTATAATAACATTGCACCACAATAACACATTATAATAACACTGCACTACAATAACACATTATAATAACACTGCACTACAATAACACATTATAATAACATTGCACTACAATAACACATTATAATAAAACATTATAATAACACTGCACTACAATAACACATTATAATAACACTGCACTACAATAACACATTATAATAACATTGCACCACAAAAACACATTATAATAACATTGCACTACAATAACATATTATAATAACACTGCACTACAATAACACATTATAATAACACTGCACTACAATAACAAACTATAATAACACTGCACTACAATAACACACTATACTGACACTGCACTACAATAACACATTATAATAACATTGCACCACAATAACACATTATAATAACACTGCACTACAATAACACATTATAATAACATTGCACTACAATAACACTGCACTACAATAACACATTATAATAACACTGCACTACAATAACATATTATAATAACACTGCACTACAATAACACATTATAATAACATTGCACTACAATAACACATTATAATAACACTGCACTACAATAACACATTATAATAACACTGCACTACAATAACACATTATAATAACATTGCACCACAATAACACATTATAATAACAGTGCACTACAATAACACATTATAATAACACTGCACTACAATAACACATTATAATAACATTGCACCACAATAACACATTATAATAACACATTATAATAACACTGCACTACAATAACACATTATAATAACACTGCACTACAATAACACATTGTAATAACATTGCACCACAATAACACATTATAATAACATTGCACTACAATAACACATTATAGTAACACATTATAATAACACTGCACTACAATAACATATTATAATAACACTGCACTACAATAACATATTATAATAACATTGCACTACAATAACACATTATAATAACACTGCACTACAATAACACATTATAATAACACTGCACTACAATAACACATTATAATAACATTGCACCACAATAACACATTATAATAGCACTGCACTGCAATAACACATTATAATAACACTGCACTACAATAACACATTATAATAACATTGCACTACAATAACACATTTTAAAAACATTGCACTACAATAACACATTATAATAACACTGCATTACAATAACACACTATACTGACACTGCACTACAATAACACATTATAATAACACTGTACTACAATAACACATTATAATAATATTGCACCACAATAACACATTATAATAACACATTATAATAACACTGCACTACAATAACACATTATAATAACACTGCACTACAATAACACATTATAATAACATTGCACCACAAAAACACATTATAATAACATTGCACTACAATAACACATTATAATAACACTGCACTACAATAACACATTATAATAACACTGCACTACAATAACAAACTATAATAACACTGCACTACAATAACACATTATAATAACACTGCACTACAATAACACACTATACTGACACTGCACTACAATAACACATTATAATAACATTGCACTACAATAACACATTATAATAACATTGCACTACAATAACACATTATAATAACACTGCACTACAATAACACATTATAATAACACTGCACTACAATAACACATTATAATAACATTGCACTACAATAACACATTATAATAACACTGCACTACAAAAACACATTATAATAACACTGCACTACAATAACACATTATAATAACATTTCACTACAATAACACATTATAATAACACATTATAATAACACTGCACTACAATAACACATTATAATAACACTGCACTACAATAACACATTATATTAACATTGCACCACAATAACACATTATAATAACACTGCACTACAATAACACATTATAATAACACTGCACTACAATAACACATTATAATAACATTGCACTACAATAACACATTATAATAACACATTATAATAACACTGCACTACAATAACACATTATAATATCACTGCACTACAATAACACATTATAATAACATTGCACCACAATAACACATTATAATAACATTGCACTACAATAACACATTATAAAAACACATTATAATAACACTGCACTACAATAACACATTATAATAACACTGCACTACAATTACACATTATAATAACATTGCACCACAATAACACATTATAATAACATTGCACTACAATAACACATTATAATAACACTGCACTACAATAACACATTATAATAACATTGCACTACAATAACACATTATAATAACACATTATAATAATACTGCACTACAATAACACATTATAATAACACTGCACTACAATAACACATTATAATAACACTGCACTACAATAACACATTATAATAACATTGCACCACAATAACACATTATAATAACACTGCACTACAATAACACATTATAATAACATTGCACCACAATAACACATTATAATAACACATTATAATAACACTGCACTACAATAACACATTATAATAACACTGCACTACAATAACACATTATAATAACATTGCACCACAATAACACATTATAATAACACTGCACTACAATAACACATTATAATAACACTGCACTACAATAACACATTATAATAACATTGCACTACAATAACACATTATAATAAAACATTAAAATAACACTGCACTACAATAACACATTATAATAACACTGCACTACAATAACACATTATAATAACACTGCACTACAATAACACATTATAATAACATTGCACCACAATAACACATTATAATAACACTGCACTACAATAACACATTATAATAACACTGCACTACAATAACACATTATAATAACATTGCACTACAATAACACATTATAATAAAACATTAAAATAACACTGCACTACAATAACACATTATAATAACACTGCACTACAATAACACATTATAATAACACTGCACTACAATAACACATTATAATAACATTGCACCACAATAACACATTATAATAACACTGCACTACAATAACACATTATAATAACACTGCACTACAATAACACATTATAATAACATTGCACTACAATAACACATTATAATAAAACATTAAAATAACACTGCACTACAATAACACATTATAATAACACTGCACTACAATAACACATTATAATAACACTGCACTACAATAACACATTATAATAACATTGCACCACAAAACACATTATAATAACATTGCACTACAATAACACATTATAATAACACTGCACTACAATAACACATTATAATAACACTGCACTACAATAACAAACTATAATAACACTGCACTACAATAACACATTATAATAACATTGCACTACAATAACACATTATAATAACACTGCACTACAATAACACATTATAATAACACTGCACTACAATAACACACTATACTGACACTGCACTACAATAACACATTATAATAACATTGCACTACAATAACACATTATAATAACACTGCACTACAATAACACATTATAATAACATTGCACCACAATAACACATTATAATAACACATTATAATAACACTGCACTACAATAACACATTATAATAACACTGCACTACAATAACACATTATAATAACATTGCACCACAATAACACATTATAATAACATTGCACTACAATAACACATTATAATAACACATTATAATAACACTGCACTACAATAACACATTATAATAACACTGCACTACAATAACATATTATAATAACACTGCACTACAATAACACATTATAATAACACTGCACTACAATAACACATTATAATAACATTGCACCACAATAACACATTATAATAACACTGCACTACAATAACACATTATAATAACACTGCACTACAATAACACATTATAATAACATTGCACTACAATAACACATTATAAAAACACTGCACTACAATAACACATTATAATAACACTGCACTACAATAACACACTATAATAACATTGCACTACAATAACACATTATAATAACACTGCACTACAATAACATATTATAATAACACTGCACTACAATAACACATTATAATAACACTGCACTACAATAACACATTATAATAACATTGCACCACAATAACACATTATAATAACATTGCACTACAATAACACATTATAATAACACTGCACTACAATAACACATTATAATAATATTGCACCACAATAACACATTATAATAACACATTATAATAACACTGCACTACAATAACACATTATAATAACACTGCACTACAATAACACATTATAATAACATTGCACCACAAAAACACATTATAATAACATTGCACTACAATAACACATTATAATAACACTGCACTACAATAACACATTATAATAACACTGCACTACAATAACATATTATAATAACACTGCACTACAATAACATATTATAATAACATTGCACTACAATAACACATTATAATAACACTGCACTACAATAACACATTATAATAACACTGCACTACAATAACACATTATAATAACATTGCACCACAATAACACATTATAATAGCACTGCACTACAATAACACATTATAATAACACTGCACTACAATAACACATTATAATAACATTGCACTACAATAACACATTTTAAAAACATTGCACTACAATAACACATTATAATAACACTGCATTACAATAACACACTATACTGACACTGCACTACAATAACACATTATAATAACACTGTACTACAATAACACATTATAATAATATTGCACCACAATAACACATTATAATAACACATTATAATAACACTGCACTACAATAACACATTATAATAACACTGCACTACAATAACACATTATAATAACATTGCACCACAAAAACACATTATAATAACATTGCACTACAATAACACATTATAATAACACTGCACTACAATAACACATTATAATAACACTGCACTACAATAACAAACTATAATAACACTGCACTACAATAACACATTATAATAACACTGCACTACAATAACACACTATACTGACACTGCACTACAATAACACATTATAATAACATTGCACTACAATAACACATTATAATAACATTGCACTACAATAACACATTATAATAACACTGCACTACAATAACACATTATAATAACACTGCACTACAATAACACATTATAATAACATTGCACTACAATAACACATTATAATAACACTGCACTACAATAACACATTATAATAACACTGCACTACAATAACACATTATAATAACATTGCACTACAATAACACATTATAATAACACATTATAATAACACTGCACTACAATAACACATTATAATATCACTGCACTACAATAACACATTATAATAACATTGCACCACAATAACACATTATAATAACATTGCACTACAATAACACATTATAAAAACACATTATAATAACACTGCACTACAATAACACATTATAATAACACTGCACTACAATAACACATTATAATAACATTGCACCACAATAACACATTATAATAACATTGCACTACAATAACACATTATAATAACACTGCACTACAATAACACATTATAATAACATTTCACTACAATAACACATTATAATAACACATTATAATAACACTGCACTACAATAACACATTATAATAACACTGCACTACAATAACACATTATATTAACATTGCACCACAATAACACATTATAATAACACTGCACTACAATAACACATTATAATAACACTGCACTACAATAACACATTATAATAACATTGCACTACAATAACACATTATAATAACACATTATAATAACACTGCACTACAATAACACATTATAATATCACTGCACTACAATAACACATTATAATAACATTGCACCACAATAACACATTATAATAACATTGCACTACAATAACACATTATAAAAACACATTATAATAACACTGCACTACAATAACACATTATAATAACACTGCACTACAATAACACATTATAATAACATTGCACCACAATAACACATTATAATAACATTGCACTACAATAACACATTATAATAACACTGCACTACAATAACACATTATAATAACATTGCACTACAATAACACATTATAATAACACATTATAATAATACTGCACTACAATAACACATTATAATAACACTGCACTACAATAACACATTATAATAACATTGCACCACAATAACACATTATAATAACAGTGCACTACAATAACACATTATAATAACACTGCACTACAATAACAAACTATAATAACACTGCACTACAATAACACATTATAATAACACTGCACTACAATAACACATTATAATAACACTGCACTACAATAACACATTATAATAACACTGCACTACAATAACACATTATAATAACATTGCACCACAATAACACATTATAATAACACATTATAATAACACTGCACTACAATAACACATTATAATAACACTGCACTACAATAACACATTATAATAACATTGCACCACAATAACACATTATAATAACACTGCACTACAATAACACATTATAATAACACTGCACTACAATAACACATTATAATAACATTGCACTACAATAACACATTATAATAAAACATTAAAATAACACTGCACTACAATAACACATTATAATAACACTGCACTACAATAACACATTATAATAACACTGCACTACAATAACACATTATAATAACATTGCACCACAATAACACATTATAATAACACTGCACTACAATAACACATTATAATAACACTGCACTACAATAACACATTATAATAACATTGCACTACAATAACACATTATAATAAAACATTAAAATAACACTGCACTACAATAACACATTATAATAACACTGCACTACAATAACACATTATAATAACACTGCACTACAATAACACATTATAATAACATTGCACCACAAAACACATTATAATAACATTGCACTACAATAACACATTATAATAACACTGCACTACAATAACACATTATAATAACACTGCACTACAATAACAAACTATAATAACACTGCACTACAATAACACATTATAATAACATTGCACTACAATAACACATTATAATAACACTGCACTACAATAACACATTATAATAACACTGCACTACAATAACACACTATACTGACACTGCACTACAATAACACATTATAATAACATTGCACTACAATAACACATTATAATAACACTGCACTACAATAACACATTATAATAACATTGCACCACAATAACACATTATAATAACACATTATAATAACACTGCACTACAATAACACATTATAATAACACTGCACTACAATAACACATTATAATAACATTGCACCACAATAACACATTATAATAACATTGCACTACAATAACACATTATAATAACACATTATAATAACACTGCACTACAATAACACATTATAATAACACTGCACTACAATAACATATTATAATAACACTGCACTACAATAACACATTATAATAACACTGCACTACAATAACACATTATAATAACATTGCACCACAATAACACATTATAATAACACTGCACTACAATAACACATTATAATAACACTGCACTACAATAACACATTATAATAACATTGCACTACAATAACACATTATAAAAACACTGCACTACAATAACACATTATAATAACACTGCACTACAATAACACACTATAATAACATTGCACTACAATAACACATTA
The DNA here is from genome assembly GCA_029206835.1 of Rana muscosa. Lineage (NCBI taxonomy): Eukaryota > Metazoa > Chordata > Amphibia > Anura > Ranidae > Rana > Rana muscosa. Next base: position 263,306,294 of record CM055123.1, on the reverse strand, counting down.
TAATAACACTGCACTACAATAACATATTATAATAACACTGCACTACAATAACACATTATAATAACACTGCACTACAATAACACATTATAATAACATTGCACCACAATAACACATTATAATAACATTGCACTACAATAACACATTATAATAACACTGCACTACAATAACACATTATAATAATATTGCACCACAATAACACATTATAATAACACATTATAATAACACTGCACTACAATAACACATTATAATAACACTGCACTACAATAACACATTATAATAACATTGCACCACAAAAACACATTATAATAACATTGCACTACAATAACACATTATAATAACACTGCACTACAATAACACATTATAATAACACTGCACTACAATAACAAACTATAATAACACTGCACTACAATAACACATTATAATAACACTGCACTACAATAACACACTATAATAACATTGCACCACAATAACACATTATAATAACATTGCACCACAAAAACACATTATAATAACATTGCACTACAATAACACATTATAATAACACTGCACTACAATAACACATTATAATAACACTGCACTACAATAACACATTATAATAACACTGCACTACAATAACACATTATAATAACCCTGCACTACAATAACACATTATAATAACATTGCACCACAATAACACATTATAATAACACTGCACTACAATAACACATTATAATAACACTGCACTACAATAACACATTATAATAACATTGCACTACAATAACACATTATAATAAAACATTATAATAACACTGCACTACAATAACACATTATAATAACACTGCACTACAATAACACATTATAATAACATTGCACCACAATAACACATTATAATAACACTGCACTACAATAATACATTATAATAACACATTATAATAACACTGCACTACAATAACACATTATAATAACACTGCACTACAATAACACATTATAATAACATTGCACTACAATAACACATTATAATAACACATTATAATAACACTGCGCTACAATAACACATTATAATAACATTGCACCACAATAACACATTATAATAACATTGCACTACAATAACACATTATAATAACACTGCACTACAATAACACACTATACTGACACTGCACTACAATAACACATTATAATAACACTGCACTACAATAACAATGCACTACAATAACATATTATAATAACACTGCACTACAATAACACATTATAATAACATTGCACTACAATAACACATTATAATAACACTGCACTACAATAACACATTATAATAACACTGCACTACAATAACACATTATAATAACATTGCACCACAATAACACATTATAATAACACTGCACTACAATAACATATTATAATAACACTGCACTACAATAACACATTATAATAACATTGCACTACAATAACACATTATAATAACACTGCACTACAATAACACATTATAATAACACTGCACTACAATAACACATTATAATAACATTGCACCACAATAACACATTATAATAACATTGCACTACAATAACACATTATAATAACACATTATAATAACACTGCACTACAATAACATATTATAATAACACTGCACTACAATAACATATTATAATAACATTGCACTACAATAACACATTATAATAACACTGCACTACAATAACACATTATAATAACACTGCACTACAATAACACATTATAATAACATTGCACCACAATAACACATTATAATAACACTGCACTACAATAACACATTATAATAACACTGCACTACAATAACACATTATAATAACATTGCACTACAATAACACATTATAAAAACATTGCACTACAATAACACATTATAATAACACTGCATTACAATAACACACTATACTGACACTGCACTACAATAACACATTATAATAACACTGCACTACAATAACACATTATAATAATATTGCACCACAATAACACATTATAATAACACATTATAATAACACTGCACTACAATAACACATTATAATAACACTGCACTACAATAACACACTATACTGACACTGCACCACAAAAACACATTATAATAACATTGCACTACAATAACACATTATAATAACACTGCACTACAATAACACATTATAATAACACTGCACTACAATAACAAACTATAATAACACTGCACTACAATAACACATTATAATAACACTGCACTACAATAACACACTATACTGACACTGCACCACAAAAACACATTATAATAACATTGCACTACAATAACACATTATAATAACACTGCACTACAATAACACATTATAATAACATTGCACCACAATAACACATTATAATAACACATTATAATAACACTGCACTACAATAACACATTATAATAACACTGCACTACAATAACACATTATAATAACCCTGCACTACAATAACACATTATAATAACATTGCACCACAATAACACATTATAATAACACTGCACTACAATAACACATTATAATAACACTGCACTACAATAACACATTATAATAACATTGCACTACAATAACACATTATAATAAAACATTATAATAACACTGCACTACAATAACACATTATAATAACACTGCACTACAATAACACATTATAATAACAATGCACCACAATAACACATTATAATAACACTGCACTACAATAATACATTATAATAACACATTATAATAACACTGCACTACAATAACACATTATAATAACACTGCACTACAATAACACATTATAATAACATTGCACTACAATAACACATTATAATAACACATTATAATAACACTGCACTACAATAACACATTATAATAACATTGCACCACAATAACACATTATAATAACATTGCACTACAATAACACATTATAATAACACTGCACTACAATAACACATTATAATAACACTGCACTACAATAACACATTATAATAACACTGCACTACAATAACACATTATAATAACACTGCACTACAATAACACATTATAATAACACTGCACTACAATAACACATTATAATAACAATGCACCACAATAACACATTATAATAACACTGCACTACAATAATACATTATAATAACACATTATAATAACACTGCACTACAATAACACATTATAATAACATTGCACCACAATAACACATTATAATAACATTGCACTACAATAACACATTATAATAACACTGCACTACAATAACACTGCACTACAATAACACATTATAATAACACTGCACTACAATAACACATTATAATAACACTGCACTACAATAACACATTATAATAACACTGCACTACAATAACACATTATAATAACACTGCACTACAATAACACATTATAATAACATTGCACCACAATAACACATTATAATAACACTGCACTACAATAACACATTATAATAACACTGCACCACAATAACACATTATAATAACATTGCACCACAATAACACATTATAATAACACATTATAATAACACTGCACTACAATAACACATTATAATAACACTGCACTACAATAACACATTGTAATAACATTGCACCACAATAACACATTATAATAACATTGCACTACAATAACACATTATAATAACACATTATAATAACACTGCACTACAATAACATATTATAATAACACTGCACTACAATAACATATTATAATAACATTGCACTACAATAACACATTATAATAACACTGCACTACAATAACACATTATAATAACACTGCACTACAATAACACATTATAATAACATTGCACCACAATAACACATTATAATAACACTGCACTACAATAACACATTATAATAACACTGCACTACAATAACACATTATAATAACATTGCACTACAATAACACATTATAAAAACATTGCACTACAATAACACATTATAATAACACTGCATTACAATAACACACTATACTGACACTGCACTACAATAACACATTATAATAACACTGCACTACAATAACACATTATAATATTATTGCACCACAATAACACATTATAATAACACATTATAATAACACTGCACTACAATAACACATTATAATAACACTGCACTACAATAACACATTATAATAACATTGCACCACAAAAACACATTATAATAACATTGCACTACAATAACACATTATAATAACACTGCACTACAATGACACATTATAATAACACTGCACTACAATAACAAACTATAATAACACTGCACTACAATAACACATTATAATAACACTGCACTACAATAACACACTATACTGACACTGCACTACAATAACACATTATAATAACATTGCACTACAATAACACATTATAATAACATTGCACTACAATAACACATTATAATAACATTGCACTACAATAACACATTATAATAACACTGCACTACAATAACACATTATAATAACACTGCACTACAATAACACATTATAATAACATTGCACTACAATAACACATTATAATAACACTGCACTACAATAACACATTATAATAACACTGCACTACAATAACACATTATAATAACATTGCACTACAATAACACATTATAATAACACATTATAATAACACTGCGCTACAATAACACATTATAATAACATTGCACCACAATAACACATTATAATAACATTGCACTACAATAACACATTATAATAACACTGCACTACAATAACACACTATACTGACACTGCACTACAATAACACATTATAATAACACTGCACTACAATAACATATTATAATAACACTGCACTACAATAACACATTATAATAACATTGCACTACAATAACACATTATAATAACACTGCACTACAATAACACATTATAATAACACTGCACTACAATAACACATTATAATAACATTGCACCACAATAACACATTATAATAACACTGAACTACAATAACACACTATACTGACACTGCACTACAATAACACATTATAATAACATTGCACTACAATAACACATTATAATAACACTGCACTACAATAACACATTATAATAACATTGCACCACAATAACACATTATAATAACACATTATAATAACACTGCACTACAATAACACATTATAATAACATTGCACCACAATAACACATTATAATAACATTGCACTACAATAACACATTATAATAACACATTATAATAACACTGCACTACAATAACATATTATAATAACACTGCACTACAATAACATATTATAATAACATTGCACTACAATAACACATTATAATAACACTGCACTACAATAACACATTATAATAACACTGCACTACAATAACACATTATAATAACATTGCACCACAATAACACATTATAATAACACTGCACTACAATAACACATTATAATAACACTGCACTACAATAACACATTATAATAACATTGCACTACAATAACACATTATAAAAACATTGCACTACAATAACACATTATAATAACACTGCATTACAATAACACACTATACTGACACTGCACTACAATAACACATTATAATAACACTGCACTACAATAACACATTATAATAATATTGCACCACAATAACACATTATAATAACACATTATAATAACACTGCACTACAATAACACATTATAATAACACTGCACTACAATAACACACTATACTGACACTGCACCACAAAAACACATTATAATAACATTGCACTACAATAACACATTATAATAACACTGCACTACAATAACACATTATAATAACACTGCACTACAATAACAAACTATAATAACACTGCACTACAATAACACATTATAATAACACTGCACTACAATAACACACTATACTGACACTGCACCACAAAAACACATTATAATAACACATTATAATAACACTGCACTACAATAACACATTATAATAACACTGCACTACAATAACACATTATAATAACACTGCACTACAATAACACATTATAATAACCCTGCACTACAATAACACATTATAATAACATTGCACCACAATAACACATTATAATAACACTGCACTACAATAACACATTATAATAACACTGCACTACAATAACACATTATAATAACATTGCACTACAATAACACATTATAATAAAACATTATAATAACACTGCACTACAATAACACATTATAATAACACTGCACTATAATAACACTGCACTACAATAACACATTATAATAACAATGCACTACAATAACACATTATAATAACATTGCACCACAATAACACATTATAATAACACTGCACTACAATAATACATTATAATAACACATTATAATAACACTGCACTACAATAACACATTATAATAACACTGCACTACAATAACACATTATAATAACATTGCACTACAATAACACATTATAATAACACATTATAATAACACTGCACTACAATAACACATTATAATAACATTGCACCACAATAACACATTATAATAACTTTGCACTACAATAACACATTATAATAACACTGCACTACAATAACACTGCACTACAATAACACATTATAATAACACTGCACTACAATAACACATTATAATAACACTGCACTACAATAACACATTATAATAACACTGCACTACAATAACACATTATAATAACATTGCACCACAATAACACATTATAATAACACATTATAATAACACTGCACTACAATAACACATTATAATAACACTGCACTACAATAACACATTATAATAACACTGCACTACAATAACACATTATAATAACCCTGCACTACAATAACACATTATAATAACATTGCACCACAATAACACATTATAATAACACTGCACTACAATAACACATTATAATAACACTGCACTACAATAACACATTATAATAACATTGCACTACAATAACACATTATAATAAAACATTATAATAACACTGCACTACAATAACACATTATAATAACACTGCACTACAATAACACATTATAATAACATTGCACTACAATAACACATTATAATAACACTGCACTACAATAACACATTATAATAACACTGCACTACAATAACACATTATAATAACACTGCACTACAATAACACATTATAATAACATTGCACCACAATAACACATTATAATAACATTGCACCACAATAACACATTATAATAACATTGCACTACAATAACACATTATAATAACACTGCACTACAATAACACACTATACTGACACTGCACTACAATAACACATTATAATAACATTGCACCACAATAACACATTATAATAACACTGCAATACAATAACACATTATAATAACACTGCACTACAATAACACATTATAATAACATTGCACTACAATAACACATTATAATAAAACATTATAATAACACTGCACTACAATAACACATTATAATAACATTGCACCACAAAAACACATTATAATAACATTGCACTACAATAACACATTATAATAACACTGCACTACAATAACACATTATAATAACACTGCACTACAATAACAAACTATAATAACACTGCACTACAATAACACACTATACTGACACTGCACCACAAAAACACATTATAATAACATTGCACTACAATAACACATGATAATAACACTGCACTACAATAACACATTATAATAACATTGCACCACAATAACACATTATAATAACACATTATAATAACACTGCACTACAATAACACATTATAATAACACTGCACTATAAAATAACACATTATAATAACCCTGCACTACAATAACACATTACAATAACATTGCACCACAATAACACATTATAATAACACTGCACTACAATAACACATTATAATAACACTGCACTACAATAACACATTATAATAACATTGCACTACAATAACACATTATAATAAAACATTATAATAACACTGCACTACAATAACACATTATAATAACACTGCACTACAATAACAACATTATAATAACATTGCACCACAAAAACACATTATAAAAACATTGCACTACAATAACACATTATAATAACACTGCACTACAATAACACATTATAATAACACTGCACTACAATAACAAACTATAATAACACTGCACTACAATAACACATTATAATAACACTGCACTACAATAACACACTATACTGACACTGCACTACAATAACACATTATAATAACATTGCACTACAATAACACATTATAATAACACTGCACTACAATAACACATTATAATAACATTGCACCACAATAACACATTATAATAACACTGCAATACAATAACACATTATAATAACACTGCACTACAATAACACATTATAATAACATTGCACTACAATAACACATTATAATAACACTGCACTACAATAACACATTATAATAACACTGCACTACAATAACACATTATAATAACACTGCACTACAATAACACATTATAATAACATTGCACCACAAAAACACATTATAATAACATTGCACTACAATAACACATTATAATAACACTGCACTACAATAACACATTATAATAACACTGCACTACAATAACAAACTATAATAACACTGCACTACAATAACACATTATAATAACACTGCACTACAATAACACACTATACTGACACTGCACTACAATAACACAGTATAATCACATTGCACTACAATAACACATTATAATAACACTGCACTACAATAACACATTATAATAACATTGCACCACAATAACACATTATAATAACACATTATAATAACACTGCACTACAATAACACATTATAATAACACTGCACTACAATAACACATTATAATAACATTGCACCACAATAACACATTATAATAACATTGCACTACAATAACACATTATAATAACACATTATAATAACACTGCACTACAATAACATATTATAATAACACTGCACTACAATAACATATTATAATAACATTGCACTACAATAACACATGATAATAACACTGCACTACAATAACACATTATAATAACACTGCACTACAATAACACATTATAATAACATTGCACCACAATAACACATTATAATAACACTGCACTACAATAACACATTATAATAACACTGCACTACAATAACACATAATAACATTGCACTGCAATAACACATTATAAAAACATTGCACTACAATAACACATTATAATAACACTGCATTACAATAACACACTATACTGACACTGCACTACAATAACACATTATAATAACACTGCACTACAATAACACATTATAATAATATTGCACCACAATAACACATTATAATAACACATTATAATAACACTGCACTACAATAACACATTATAATAACACTGCACTACAATAACACATTATAATAACATTGCACCACAAAAACACATTATAATAACATTGCACTACAATAACACATTATAATAACACTGCACTACAATAACACATTATAATAACACTGCACTACAATAACAAACTATAATAACATTGCACTACAATAACACATTATAATAACATTGCACTACAATAACACATTATAATAACATTGCACCACAATAACACATTATAATAACATTGCACCACAATAACACATTATAATAACACATTATAATAACACTGCACTACAATAACATATTATAATAACACTGCACTACAATAACACATTATAATAACATTGCACTATAATAACACATTATAATAACACATTATAATAACACTGCACTACAATAACACATTATAATAACATTGCACCACAATAACACATTATAATAACATTGCACTACAATAACACATTATAATAACACTGCACTACAATAACACACTATAATAACACTGCACTACAATAACACTGCACTACAATAACACATTATAATAACACTGCACTACAATAACATATTATAATAACACTGCACTACAATAACACTGCACTACAATAACACATTATAATAACACTGCACTACAATAACATATTATAATAACACTGCACTACAATAACACATTATAATAACATTGCACTACAATAACACATTATAATAACACTGCACTACAATAACACATTATAATAACACTGCACTACAATAACACATTATAATAACATTGCACCACAATAACACATTATAATAACAGTGCACTACAATAACACATTATAATAACACAGCACTACAATAACACATTATAATAACATTGCACTACAATAACACATTATAATAAAACATTATAATAACACTGCACTACAATAACACATTATAATAACACTGCACTACAATAACACATTATAATAACATTGCACCACAATAACACATTATAATAACAGTGCACTACAATAACACATTATAATAACACTGCACTACAATAACACATTATAATAACATTGCACTACAATAACACATTATAATAAAACATTATAATAACACTGCACTACAATAACACATTATAATAACAATGCACTACAATAACACATTATAATAACATTGCACCACAATAAAACATTATAATAACACTGCACTACAATAATACATTATAATAACACATTATAATAACACTGCACTACAATAACACATTATAATAACACTGCACTACAATAACACATTATAATAACATTGCACTACAATAACACATTATAATAACACATTATAATAACACTGCACTACAATAACACATTATAATAACATTGCACCACAATAACACATTATAATAACATTGCACTACAATAACACATTATAATAACACTGCACTACAATAACACACTATAATAACACTGCACTACAATAACACTGCACTACAATAACACATTATAATAACACTGCACTACAATAACATATTATAATAACACTGCACTACAATAACACATTATAATAACATTGCACTACAATAACACATTATAATAACACTGCACTACAATAACACATTATAATAACACTGCACTACAATAACACATTATAATAACATTGCACCACAATAACACATTATAATAACACATTATAATAACACTGCACTACAATAACACATTATAATAACACTGCACTACAATAACACATTGTAATAACATTGCACCACAATAACACATTATAATAACATTGCACTACAATAACACATTATAATAACACATTATAATAACACTGCACTACAATAACATATTATAATAACACTGCACTACAATAACATATTATAATAACATTGCACTACAATAACACATTATAATAACACTGCACTACAATAACACATTATAATAACACTGCACTACAATAACACATTATAATAACATTGCACCACAATAACACATTATAATAACACTGCACTACAATAACACATTATAATAACACTGCACTACAATAACACATTATAATAACATTGCACTACAATAACACATTTTAAAAACATTGCACTACAATAACACATTATAATAACACTGCATTACAATAACACACTATACTGACACTGCACTACAATAACACATTATAATAACACTGCACTACAATAACACATTATAATAATATTGCACCACAATAACACATTATAATAACACATTATAATAACACTGCACTACAATAACACATTATAATAACACTGCACTACAATAACACATTATAATAACATTGCACCACAAAAACACATTATAATAACATTGCACTACAATAACACATTATAATAACACTGCACTACAATAACATATTATAATAACACTGCACTACAATAACACTGCACTACAATAACACATTATAATAACACTGCACTACAATAACATATTATAATAACACTGCACTACAATAACACTGCACTACAATAACACATTATAATAACACTGCACTACAATAACATATTATAATAACACTGCACTACAATAACACATTATAATAACATTGCACTACAATAACACATTATAATAACACTGCACTACAATAACACATTATAATAACACTGCACTACAATAACACATTATAATAACATTGCACCACTATAACACATTATAATAACAGTGCACTACAATAACACATTATAATAACACTGCACTACAATAACACATTATAATAACATTGCACTACAATAACACATTATAATAAAACATTATAATAACACTGCACTACAATAACACATTATAATAACACTGCACTACAATAACACATTATAATAACATTGCACCACAATAACACATTATAATAACAGTGCACTACAATAACACATTATAATAACACTGCACTACAATAACACATTATAATAACATTGCACTACAATAACACATTATAATAAAACATTATAATAACACTGCACTACAATAACACATTATAATAACAATGCACTACAATAACACATTATAATAACATTGCACCACAATAAAACATTATAATAACACTGCACTACAATAATACATTATAATAACACATTATAATAACACTGCACTACAATAACACATTATAATAACACTGCACTACAATAACACATTATAATAACATTGCACTACAATAACACATTATAATAACACATTATAATAACACTGCACTACAATAACACATTATAATAACATTGCACCACAATAACACATTATAATAACATTGCACTACAATAACACATTATAATAACACTGCACTACAATAACACACTATAATAACACTGCACTACAATAACACTGCACTACAATAACACATTATAATAACACTGCACTACAATAACATATTATAATAACACTGCACTACAATAACACTGCACTACAATAACACATTATAATAACACTGCACTACAATAACATATTATAATAACACTGCACTACAATAACACATTATAATAACATTGCACTACAATAACACATTATAATAACACTGCACTACAATAACACATTATAATAACACTGCACTACAATAACACATTATAATAACATTGCACCACAATAACACATTATAATAACAGTGCACTACAATAACACATTATAATAACACTGCACTACAATAACACATTATAATAACATTGCACCACAATAACACATTATAATAACACATTATAATAACACTGCACTACAATAACACATTATAATAACACTGCACTACAATAACACATTGTAATAACATTGCACCACAATAACACATTATAATAACATTGCACTACAATAACACATTATAATAACACATTATAATAACACTGCACTACAATAACATATTATAATAACACTGCACTACAATAACATATTATAATAACATTGCACTACAATAACACATTATAATAACACTGCACTACAATAACACATTATAATAACACTGCACTACAATAACACATTATAATAACATTGCACCACAATAACACATTATAATAACACTGCACTACAATAACACATTATAATAACACTGCACTACAATAACACATTATAATAACATTGCACTACAATAACACATTTTAAAAACATTGCACTACAATAACACATTATAATAACACTGCATTACAATAACACACTATACTGACACTGCACTACAATAACACATTATAATAACACTGCACTACAATAACACATTATAATAATATTGCACCACAATAACACATTATAATAACACATTATAATAACACTGCACTACAATAACACATTATAATAACACTGCACTACAATAACACATTATAATAACATTGCACCACAAAAACACATTATAATAACATTGCACTACAATAACACATTATAATAACACTGCACTACAATAACACATTATAATAACACTGCACTACAATAACAAACTATAATAACACTGCACTACAATAACACATTATAATAACACTGCACTACAATAACACACTATACTGACACTGCACTACAATAACACATTATAATAACATTGCACTACAATAACACATTATAATAACATTGCACTACAATAACACATTATAATAACACTGCACTACAATAACACATTATAATAACACTGCACTACAATAACACATTATAATAACATTGCACTACAATAACACATTATAATAACACTGCACTACAAAAACACATTATAATAACACTGCACTACAATAACACACTATAATAACACTGCACTACAATAACACATTATAATAACATTTCACTACAATAACACATTATAATAACACTGCACTACAATAACACATTATAATAACACTGCACTACAATAACACATTATATTAACATTGCACCACAATAACACATTATAATAACACTGCACTACAATAACACATTATAATAACACTGCACTACAATAACACATTATAATAACATTGCACTACAATAACACATTATAATAACACATTATAATAACACTGCACTACAATAGCACATTATAATAACACTGCACTACAATAACACATTATAATAACATTGCACCACAATAACACATTATAATAACATTGCACTACAATAACACATTATAAAAACACATTATAATAACACTGCACTACAATAACACATTATAATAACACTGCACTACAATAACACATTATAATAACATTGCACCACAATAACACATTATAATAACATTGCACTACAATAACACATTATAATAACACTGCACTACAATAACACATTATAATAACATTGCACTACAATAACACATTATAATAACACATTATAATAATACTGCACTACAATAACACATTATAATAACACTGCACTACAATAACACATTATAATAACATTGCACCACAATAACACATTATAATAACATTGCACTACAATAACACATTATAATAACACATTATAATAACAGTGCACTACAATAACACATTATAATAACACTGCACTACAATAACAAACTATAATAACACTGCACCACAAAAACACATTATAATAACATTGCACTACAATAACACATTATAATAACACTGCACTACAATAACACATTATAATAACATTGCACCACAATAACACATTATAATAACACATTATAATAACACTGCACTACAATAACACATTATAATAACACTGCACTACAATAACACATTATAATAACACTGCACTACAATAACACATTATAATAACCCTGCACTACAATAACACATTATAATAACATTGCACCACAATAACACATTATAATAACACTGCACTACAATAACACATTATAATAACACTGCACTACAATAACACATTATAATAACATTGCACTACAATAACACATTATAATAAAACATTATAATAACACTGCACTACAATAACACATTATAATAACACTGCACTACAATAACACATTATAATAACACTGCACTACAATAACACATTATAATAACATTGCACCACAAAAACACATTATAATAACATTGCACTACAATAACATATTATAATAACACTGCACTACAATAACACATTATAATAACACTGCACTACAATAACAAACTATAATAACACTGCACTACAATAACACATTATAATAACACTGCACTACAATAACACATTATAATAACACTGCACTACAATAACACACTATAATAACACTGCACCACAATAACACATTATAATAACACTGCACTACAATAACACATTATAATAACATTGCACCACAATAACACATTATAATAACACTGCACTACAATAACACATTATAATAACATTGCACTACAATAACACTGCACTACAATAACACATTATAATAACACTGCACTACAATAACATATTATAATAACACTGCACTACAATAACACATTATAATAACATTGCACTACAATAACACATTATAATAACACTGCACTACAATAACACATTATAATACCACTGCACTACAATAACACATTATAATAACATTGCACCACAATAACACATTATAATAACAGTGCACTACAATAACACATTATAATAACAATGCACTACAATAACACATTATAATAACATTGCACCACAATAACACATTATAATAACACATTATAATAACACTGCACTACAATAACACATTATAATAACACTGCACTACAATAACACATTGTAATAACATTGCACCACAATAACACATTATAATAACACATTATAATAACACTGCACTACAATAACATATTATAATAACACTGCACTACAATAACATATTATAATAACATTGCACTACAATAACACATTATAATAACACTGCACTACAATAACACATTATAATAACATTGCACCACAATAACACATTACAATAACACTGCACTACAATAACACATTATAATAACACTGCACTACAATAACACATTATAATAACACTGCACTACAATAACACATTATAATAACACTGCACTACAATAACACATTATAATAACACTGCACTACAATAACACATTATAATAACATTGCACCACAATAACACATTATAATAACACTGCACTACAATAACACATTATAATAACACTGCACTACAATAACACATTATAATAACATTGCACTACAATAACACATTTTAAAAACATTGCACTACAATAACACATTATAATAACACTGCATTACAATAACACACTATACTGACACTGCACTACAATAACACATTATAATAACACTGCACTACAATAACACATTATAATAATATTGCACCACAATAACACATTATAATAACACATTATAATAACACTGCACTACAATAACACATTATAATAACACTGCACTACAATAACACATTATAATAACATTGCACCACAAAAACACATTATAATAACATTGCACTACAATAACACATTATAATAACACTGCACTACAATAACACATTATAATAACACTGCACTACAATAACAAACTATAATAACACTGCACTACAATAACACATTATAATAACACTGCACTACAATAACACACTATACTGACACTGCACTACAATAACACATTATAATAACATTGCACTACAATAACACATTATAATAACATTGCACTACAATAACACATTATAATAACACTGCACTACAATAACACATTATAATAACACTGCACTACAATAACACATTATAATAACATTGCACTACAATAACACATTATAATAACACTGCACTACAAAAACACATTATAATAACACTGCACTATAATAACACTGCACTACAATAACACATTATAATAACATTTCACTACAATAACACATTATAATAACACTGCACTACAATAACACATTATAATAACACTGCACTACAATAACACATTATATTAACATTGCACCACAATAACACATTATAATAACACTGCACTACAATAACACATTATAATAACACTGCACTACAATAACACATTATAATAACATTGCACTACAATAACACATTATAATAACACTGCACTACAATAACACATTATAATAACACTGCACTACAATAACACATTATAATAACATTGCACCACAATAACACATTATAATAACATTGCACTACAATAACACATTATAAAAACACATTATAATAACACTGCACTACAATAACACATTATAATAACACTGCACTACAATAACACATTATAATAACATTGCACCACAATAACACATTATAATAACATTGCACTACAATAGCACATTATAATAACACTGCACTACAATAACACATTATAATAACATTGCACTACAATAACACATTATAATAACACATTATAATAATACTGCACTACAATAACACATTATAATAACACTGCACTACAATAACACATTATAATAACATTGCACCACAATAACACATTATAATAACATTGCACTACAATAACACATTATAATAAAACATTATAATAACACTGCACTACAATAACACACTATACTGACACTGCACCACAAAAACACATTATAATAACATTGCACTACAATAACACATTATAATAACACTGCACTACAATAACACATTATAATAACATTGCACCACAATAACACATTATAATAACACATTATAATAACACTGCACTACAATAACACATTATAATAACACTGCACTACAATAACACATTATAATAACCCTGCACTACAATAACACATTATAATAACATTGCACCACAATAACACATTATAATAACACTGCACTACAATAACACATTATAATAACACTGCACTACAATAACACATTATAATAACATTGCACTACAATAACACATTATAATAAAACATTATAATAACACTGCACTACAATAACACATTATAATAACACTGCACTACAATAACACATTATAATAACACTGCACTACAATAACACATTATAATAACATTGCACCACAAAAACACATTATAATAACATTGCACTACAATAACATATTATAATAACACTGCACTACAATAACACATTATAATAACACTGCACTACAATAACAAACTATAATAACACTGCACTACAATAACACATTATAATAACACTGCACTACAATAACACATTATAATAACACTGCACTACAATAACACATTATAATAACATTGCACCACAATAACACACTATACTGACACTGCACTACAATAACACATTATAATAACATTGCACCACAATAACACATTATAATAACACTGCACTACAATAACACATTATAATAACATTGCACTACAATAACACTGCACTACAATAACACATTATAATAACACTGCACTACAATAACATATTATAATAACACTGCACTACAATAACACATTATAATAACATTGCACTACAATAACACATTATAATAACACTGCACTACAATAACACATTATAATAACACTGCACTACAATAACACATTATAATAACATTGCACCACAATAACACATTATAATAACAGTGCACTACAATAACACATTATAATAACACTGCACTACAATAACACATTATAATAACATTGCACCACAATAACACATTATAATAACACATTATAATAACACTGCACTACAATAACACATTATAATAACACTGCACTACAATAACACATTGTAATAACATTGCACCACAATAACACATTATAATAACATTGCACTACAATAACACATTATAATAACACATTATAATAACACTGCACTACAATAACATATTATAATAACACTGCACTACAATAACATATTATAATAACATTGCACTACAATAACACATTATAATAACACTGCACTACAATAACACATTATAATAACACTGCACTACAATAACACATTATAATAACATTGCACCACAATAACACATTATAATAACACTGCACTACAATAACACATTATAATAACACTGCACTACAATAACACATTATAATAACATTGCACTACAATAACACATTTTAAAAACATTGCACTACAATAACACATTATAATAACACTGCACTACAATAACACATTATAATAATATTGCACCACAATAACACATTATAATAACACATTATAATAACACTGCACTACAATAACACATTATAATAACACTGCACTACAATAACACATTATAATAACATTGCACCACAAAAACACATTATAATAACATTGCACTACAATAACACATTATAATAACACTGCACTACAATAACACATTATAATAACACTGCACTACAATAACAAACTATAATAACACTGCACTACAATAACACATTATAATAACACTGCACTACAATAACACACTATAATAACACTGCACTACAAAAACACATTATAATAACACTGCACTACAATAACACACTATAATAACACTGCACTACAATAACACATTATAATAACATTGCACTACAATAACACATTATAATAACATTGCACTACAATAACACATTATAATAACACTGCACTACAATAACACATTATAATAACACTGCACTACAATAACACATTATAATAACATTGCACTACAATAACACATTATAATAACACTGCACTACAAAAACACATTATAATAACACTGCACTACAATAACACACTATAATAACACTGCACTACAATAACACATTATAATAACATTTCACTACAATAACACATTATAATAACACATTATAATAACACTGCACTACAATAACACATTATAATAACACTGCACTACAATAACACATTATATTAACATTGCACCACAATAACACATTATAATAACACTGCACTACAATAACACATTATAATAACACTGCACTACAATAACACATTATAATAACATTGCACTACAATAACACATTATAATAACACATTATAATAACACTGCACTACAATAACACATTATAATAACACTGCACTACAATAACACATTATAATAACATTGCACCACAATAACACATTATAATAACATTGCACTACAATAACACATTATAAAAACACATTATAATAACACTGCACTACAATAACACATTATAATAACACTGCACTACAATAACACATTATAATAACATTGCACCACAATAACACATTATAATAACATTGCACTACAATAACACATTATAATAACACTGCACTACAATAACACATTATAATAACATTGCACTACAATAACACATTATAATAACACATTATAATAATACTGCACTACAATAACACATTATAATAACACTGCACTACAATAACACATTATAATAACATTGCACCACAATAACACATTATAATAACAGTGCACTACAATAACACATTATAATAACACTGCACTACAATAACAAACTATAATAACACTGCACTACAATAACACATTATAATAACACTGCACTACAATAACACACTATACTGACACTGCACCACAAAAACACATTATAATAACATTGCACTACAATAACACATTATAATAACACTGCACTACAATAACACATTATAATAACATTGCACCACAATAACACATTATAATAACACATTATAATAACACTGCACTACAATAACACATTATAATAACACTGCACTACAATAACACATTATAATAACACTGCACTACAATAACACATTATAATAACCCTGCACTACAATAACACATTATAATAACATTGCACCACAATAACACATTATAATAACACTGCACTACAATAACACATTATAATAACACTGCACTACAATAACACATTATAATAACATTGCACTACAATAACACATTATAATAAAACATTAAAATAACACTGCACTACAATAACACATTATAATAACACTGCACTACAATAACACATTATAATAACACTGCACTACAATAACACATTATAATAACATTGCACCACAAAACACATTATAATAACATTGCACTACAATAACACATTATAATAACACTGCACTACAATAACACATTATAATAACACTGCACTACAATAACAAACTATAATAACACTGCACTACAATAACACATTATAATAACATTGCACTACAATAACACATTATAATAACACTGCACTACAATAACACATTATAATAACACTGCACTACAATAACACATTATAATAACACTGCACTACAATAACACACTATACTGACACTGCACTACAATAACACATTATAATAACATTGCACTACAATAACACATTATAATAACACTGCACTACAATAACACATTATAATAACATTGCACCACAATAACACATTATAATAACACATTATAATAACACTGCACTACAATAACACATTATAATAACACTGCACTACAATAACACATTATAATAACATTGCACCACAATAACACATTATAATAACATTGCACTACAATAACACATTATAATAACACATTATAATAACACTGCACTACAATAACACATTATAATAACACATTATAATAACACTGCACTACAATAACACATTATAATAACACTGCACTACAATAACATATTATAATAACACTGCACTACAATAACACATTATAATAACACTGCACTACAATAACACATTATAATAACATTGCACCACAATAACACATTATAATAACACTGCACTACAATAACACATTATAATAACATTGCACTACAATAACACATTATAATAACACTGCACTACAATAACACATTATAATAACACTGCACTACAATAACACATTATAATAACATTGCACTACAATAACATATTATAATAACACTGCACTACAATAACACATTATAATAACATTGCACTACAATAACACATTATAATAACACTGCACTACAATAACACATTATAATAACACTGCACTACAATAACACATTATAATAACATTGCACCACAATAACACATTATAATAACACTGCACTACAATAACACACTATACTGACACTGCACTACAATAACACATTATAATAACATTGCACTACAATAACACATTATAATAACACTGCACTACAATAACACATTATAATAACATTGCACCACAATAACACATTATAATAACACATTATAATAACACTGCACTACAATAACACATTATAATAACACTGCACTACAATAACACATTATAATAACATTGCACCACAATAACACATTATAATAACATTGCACTACAATAACACATTATAATAACACATTATAATAACACTGCACTACAATAACATATTATAATAACACTGCACTACAATAACATATTATAATAACATTGCACTACAATAACACATTATAATAACACTGCACTACAATAACACATTATAATAACACTGCACTACAATAACACATTATAATAACATTGCACCACAATAACACATTATAATAACACTGCACTACAATAACACATTATAATAACACTGCACTACAATAACACATTATAATAACATTGCACTACAATAACACATTATAAAAACATTGCACTACAATAACACATTATAATAACACTGCATTACAATAACACACTATACTGACACTGCACTACAATAACACATTATAATAACACTGCACTACAATAACACATTATAATAATATTGCACCACAATAACACATTATAATAACACATTATAATAACACTGCACTACAATAACACATTATAATAACACTGCACTACAATAACACACTATACTGACACTGC
Organism: Rana muscosa; assembly: GCA_029206835.1. NCBI lineage: Eukaryota > Metazoa > Chordata > Amphibia > Anura > Ranidae > Rana > Rana muscosa. The sequence continues at coordinate 263,283,653 of CM055123.1, read as the reverse complement.
ACCACAAAAACACATTATAATAACATTGCACTACAATAACACATTATAATAACACTGCACTACAATAACACACTATACTGACACTGCACCACAAAAAACACATTATAATAACATTGCACTACAATAACACATTATAATAACACTGCACTACAATAACACATTATAATAACATTGCACCACAATAACACATTATAATAACACATTATAATAACACTGCACTACAATAACACATTATAATAACACTGCACTACAATAACACATTATAATAACCCTGCACTACAATAACACATTATAATAACATTGCACCACAATAACACATTATAATAACACTGCACTACAATAACACATTATAATAACACTGCACTACAATAACACATTATAATAACATTGCACTACAATAACACATTATAATAAAACATTATAATAACATTGCACTACAATAACACATTATAATAACACTGCACTACAATAACACATTATAATAACAATGCACCACAATAACACATTATAATAACACTGCACTACAATAATACATTATAATAACACATTATAATAACACTGCACTACAATAACACATTATAATAACACTGCACTACAATAACACATTATAATAACATTGCACTACAATAACACATTATAATAACACATTATAATAACACTGCACTACAATAACACATTATAATAACATTGCACCACAATAACACATTATAATAACATTGCACTACAATAACACATTATAATAACACTGCACTACAATAACACTGCACTACAATAACACATTATAATAACACTGCACTACAATAACACATTATAATAACACTGCACTACAATAACACATTATAATAACACTGCACTACAATAACACATTATAATAACATTGCACCACAATAACACATTATAATAACACTGCACTACAATAACACATTATAATAACACTGCACCACAATAACACATTATAATAACATTGCACCACAATAACACATTATAATAACACTGCACTAAAATAACACATTATAATAACACTGCACTACAATAACACATTGTAATAACATTGCACCACAATAACACATTATAATAACATTGCACTACAATAACACATTATAATAACACATTATAATAACACTGCACTACAATAACATATTATAATAACACTGCACTACAATAACATATTATAATAACACTGCACTACAATAACACATTATAATAACATTGCACTACAATAACACATTATAAAAAACATTGCACTACAATAACACATTATAATAACACTGCATTACAATAACACACTATACTGACACTGCACTACAATAACACATTATAATAACACTGCACTACAATAACACATTATAATAATATTGCACCACAATAACACATTATAATAACACATTATAATAACACTGCACTACAATAACACATTATAATAACACTGCACTACAATAACACATTATAATAACATTGCACCACAAAAACACATTATAATAACATTGCACTACAATAACACATTATAATAACACTGCACTACAATGACACATTATAATAACACTGCACTACAATAACAAACTATAATAACACTGCACTACAATAACACATTATAATAACACTGCACTACAATAACACACTATACTGACACTGCACTACAATAACACATTATAATAACATTGCACTACAATAACACATTATAATAACATTGCACTACAATAACACATTATAATAACATTGCACTACAATAACACATTATAATAACACTGCACTACAATAACACATTATAATAACACTGCACTACAATAACACATTATAATAACATTGCACTACAATAACACATTATAATAACACTGCACTACAATAACACATTATAATAACACTGCACTACAATAACACATTATAATAACATTGCACTACAATAACACATTATAATAACACATTATAATAACACTGCGCTACAATAACACATTATAATAACATTGCACCACAATAACACATTATAATAACATTGCACTACAATAACACATTATAATAACACTGCACTACAATAACACACTATACTGACACTGCACTACAATAACACATTATAATAACACTGCACTACAATAACATATTATAATAACACTGCACTACAATAACACATTATAATAACATTGCACTACAATAACACATTATAATAACACTGCACTACAATAACACATTATAATAACACTGCACTACAATAACACATTATAATAACATTGCACCACAATAACACATTATAATAACACTGAACTACAATAACACACTATACTGACACTGCACTACAATAACACATTATAATAACATTGCACTACAATAACACATTATAATAACACTGCACTACAATAACACATTATAATAACATTGCACCACAATAACACATTATAATAACACATTATAATAACACTGCACTACAATAACACATTATAATAACACTGCACTACAATAACACATTATAATAACATTGCACCACAATAACACATTATAATAACATTGCACTACAATAACACATTATAATAACACATTATAATAACACTGCACTACAATAACATATTATAATAACACTGCACTACAATAACATATTATAATAACATTGCACTACAATAACACATTATAATAACACTGCACTACAATAACACATTATAATAACACTGCACTACAATAACACATTATAATAACATTGCACCACAATAACACATTATAATAACACTGCACTACAATAACACATTATAATAACACTGCACTACAATAACACTTTATAATAACATTGCACTACAATAACACATTATAAAAACATTGCACTACAATAACACATTATAATAACACTGCATTACAATAACACACTATACTGACACTGCACTACAATAACACATTATAATAACACTGCACTACAATAACACATTATAATAATATTGCACCACAATAACACATTATAATAACACATTATAATAACACTGCACTACAATAACACACTATACTGACACTGCACCACAAAAACACATTATAATAACATTGCACTACAATAACACATTATAATAACACTGCACTACAATAACACATTATAATAACACTGCACTACAATAACAAACTATAATAACACTGCACTACAATAACACATTATAATAACACTGCACTACAATAACACACTATACTGACACTGCACCACAAAAACACATTATAATAACATTGCACTACAATAACACATTATAATAACACTGCACTACAATAACACATTATAATAACATTGCACCACAATAACACATTATAATAACACATTATAATAACACTGCACTACAATAACACATTATAATAACACTGCACTACAATAACACATTATAATAACACTGCACTACAATAACACATTATAATAACCCTGCACTACAATAACACATTATAATAACATTGCACCACAATAACACATTATAATAACACTGCACTACAATAACACATTATAATAACACTGCACTACAATAACACATTATAATAACATTGCACTACAATAACACATTATAATAAAACATTATAATAACACTGCACTACAATAACACATTATAATAACACTGCACTATAATAACACTGCACTACAATAACACATTATAATAACAATGCACTACAATAACACATTATAATAACATTGCACCACAATAACACATTATAATAACACTGCACTACAATAATACATTATAATAACACATTATAATAACACTGCACTACAATAACACATTATAATAACACTGCACTACAATAACACATTATAATAACATTGCACTACAATAACACATTATAATAACACATTATAATAACACTGCACTACAATAACACATTATAATAACATTGCACCACAATAACACATTATAATAACTTTGCACTACAATAACACATTATAATAACACTGCACTACAATAACACTGCACTACAATAACACATTATAATAACACTGCACTACAATAACACATTATAATAACACTGCACTACAATAACACATTATAATAACACTGCACTACAATAACACATTATAATAACACTGCACTACAATAACACATTATAATAACATTGCACCACAATAACACATTATAATAACACTGCACTACAATAACACATTATAATAACACTGCACCACAATAACACATTATAATAACATTGCACCACAATAACACATTATAATAACACATTATAATAACACTGCACTACAATAACACATTATAATAACACTGCACTACAATAACACATTGTAATAACATTGCACCACAATAACACATTATAATAACATTGCACTACAATAACACATTATAATAACACATTATAATAACACTGCACTACAATAACATATTATAATAACACTGCACTACAATAACATATTATAATAACATTGCACTACAATAACACATTATAATAACACTGCACTACAATAACACATTATAATAACATTGCACCACAATAACACATTATAATAACACTGCACTACAATAACACATTATAATAACACTGCACTACAATAACACATTATAATAACATTGCACTACAATAACACATTATAAAAACATTGCACTACAATAACACATTATAATAACACTGCATTACAATAACACACTATACTGACACTGCACTACAATAACACATTATAATAACACTGCACTACAATAACACACTATACTGACACTGCACTACAATAACACATTATAATAATATTGCACCACAATAACACATTATAATAACACATTATAATAACACTGCACTACAATAACACATTATAATAACACTGCACTACAATAACACATTATAATAACATTGCACCACAAAAACACATTATAATAACATTGCACTACAATAACACATTATAATAACACTGCACTACAATGACACATTATAATAACACTGCACTACAATAACAAACTATAATAACACTGCACTACAATAACACATTATAATAACACTGCACTACAATAACACACTATAATAACATTGCACTACAATAACACATTATAATAACATTGCACTACAATAACACATTATAATAACATTGCACTACAATAACACATTATAATAACACTGCACTACAATAACACATTATAATAACACTGCACTACAATAACACATTATAATAACATTGCACTACAATAACACATTATAATAACACTGCACTACAAAAACACATTATAATAACACTGCACTACAATAACACATTATAATAACACTGCACTACAATAACACATTATAATAACACTGCACTACAATAACACATTATAATAACATTGCACTACAATAACACATTATAATAACACATTATAATAACACTGCACTACAATAACACATTATAATAACACTGCACTACAATAACACATTATAATAACATTGCACCACAATAACACATTATAATAACATTGCACTACAATAACACATTATAATAACACTGCACTACAATAACACATTATAATAACATTGCACTACAATAACACATTATAATAACACATTATAATAATACTGCACTACAATAACACATTATAATAACACTGCACTACAATAACACATTATAATAACATTGCACCACAATAACACATTATAATAACATTGCACTACAATAACACATTATAATAACACTGCACTACAATAACACATTATAATAACACTGCACTACAATAACACATTATAATAACCCTGCACTACAATAACACATTATAATAACATTGCACCTCAATAACACATTATAATAACACTGCACTACAATAACACATTATAATAACACTGCACTACAATAACACATTATAATAACATTGCACTACAATAACACATTATAATAAAACATTATAATAACACTGCACTACAATAACACATTATAATAACACTGCACTACAATAACACATTATAATAACATTGCACCACAATAACACATTATAATAACACTGCACTACAATAATACATTATAATAACACATTATAATAACACTGCACTACAATAACATATTATAATAACACTGCACTACAATAACACATTATAATAACATTGCACTACAATAACACATTATAATAACACTGCACTACAATAACACATTATAATAACACTGCACTACAATAACACATTGTAATAACATTGCACCACAATAACACATTATAATAGCACTGCAATACAATAACACATTATAATAACACTGCACTACAATAACACATTATAATAACATTGCACCACAATAACACATTATAATAACACATTATAATAACACTGCACTACAATAACACATTATAATAACACTGCACTACAATAACACATTATAATAACATTGCACCACAATAACACATTATAATAACATTGCACTACAATAACACATTATAATAACACATTATAATAACACTGCACTACAATAACATATTATAATAACACTGCACTACAATAACATATTATAATAACATTGCACTACAATAACACATTATAATAACACTGCACTACAATAACATATTATAATAACACTGCACTACAATAACACATTATAATAACATTGCACCACAATAACACATTATAATAACACTGCACTACAATAACACATTATAATAACACTGCACTACAATAACACATTATAATAACATTGCACCACAATAACACATTATAATAACACATTATAATAACACTGCACTACAATAACACATTATAATAACACTGCACTACAATAACACATTATAATAACACTGCACTACAATAACACATTATAATAACCCTGCACTACAATAACACATTATAATAACATTGCACCACAATAACACATTATAATAACACTGCACTACAATAACACATTATAATAACACTGCACTACAATAACACATTATAATAACATTGCACTACAATAACACATTATAATAAAACATTATAATAACACTGCACTACAATAACACATTATAATAACACTGCACTATAATAACACTGCACTACAATAACACATTATAATAACAATGCACTACAATAACACATTATAATAACATTGCACCACAATAACACATTATAATAACACTGCACTACAATAATACATTATAATAACACATTATAATAACACTGCACTACAATAACACATTATAATAACACTGCACTACAATAACACATTATAATAACATTGCACTACAATAACACATTATAATAACACTGCACTACAATAACACTGCACTACAATAACACATTATAATAACACTGCACTACAATAACACATTATAATAACACTGCACTACAATAACACATTATAATAACATTGCACCACAATAACACATTATAATAACACTGCACTACAATAACACTGCACTACAATAACACATTATAATAACACTGCACTACAATAACACATTATAATAACACTGCACTACAATAACACATTATAATAACACTGCACTACAATAACACATTATAATAACATTGCACCACAATAACACATTATAATAACACTGCACTACAATAACACATTATAATAACACTGCACCACAATAACACATTATAATAACATTGCACCACAATAACACATTATAATAACACATTATAATAACACTGCACTACAATAACACATTATAATAACACTGCACTACAATAACACATTGTAATAACATTGCACCACAATAACACATTATAATAACATTGCACTACAATAACACATTATAATAACACATTATAATAACACTGCACTACAATAACATATTATAATAACACTGCACTACAATAACATATTATAATAACATTGCACTACAATAACACATTATAATAACACTGCACTACAATAACACATTATAATAACACTGCACTACAATAACACATTATAATAACATTGCACCACAATAACACATTATAATAACACTGCACTACAATAACACATTATAATAACACTGCACTACAATAACACATTATAATAACATTGCACTACAATAACACATTATAAAAACATTGCACTACAATAACACATTATAATAACACTGCACTACAATAACACACTATACTGACACTGCACTACAATAACACATTATAATAACACTGCACTACAATAACACACTATACTGACACTGCACTACAATAACACATTATAATAATATTGCACCACAATAACACATTATAATAACACATTATAATAACACTGCACTACAATAACACATTATAATAACACTGCACTACAATAACACATTATAATAACATTGCACCACAAAAACACATTATAATAACATTGCACTACAATAACACATTATAATAACACTGCACTACAATGACACATTATAATAACACTGCACTACAATAACAAACTATAATAACACTGCACTACAATAACACATTATAATAACACTGCACTACAATAACACACTATAATAACATTGCACTACAATAACACATTATAATAACATTGCACTACAATAACACATTATAATAACATTGCACTACAATAACACATTATAATAACACTGCACTACAATAACACATTATAATAACACTGCACTACAAAAACACATTATAATAACACTGCACTACAATAACACATTATAATAACACTGCACTACAATAACACATTATAATAACACTGCACTACAATAACACATTATAATAACATTGCACTACAATAACACATTATAATAACACATTATAATAACACTGCACTACAATAACACATTATAATAACACTGCACTACAATAACACATTATAATAACATTGCACCACAATAACACATTATAATAACATTGCACTACAATAACACATTATAATAACACTGCACTACAATAACACATTATAATAACATTGCACTACAATAACACATTATAATAACACATTATAATAATACTGCACTACAATAACACATTATAATAACACTGCACTACAATAACACATTATAATAACATTGCACCACAATAACACATTATAATAACATTGCACTACAATAACACATTATAATAACACTGCACTACAATAACACATTATAATAACCCTGCACTACAATAACACATTATAATAACATTGCACCTCAATAACACATTATAATAACACTGCACTACAATAACACATTATAATAACACTGCACTACAATAACACATTATAATAACATTGCACTACAATAACACATTATAATAAAACATTATAATAACACTGCACTACAATAACACATTATAATAACACTGCACTACAATAACACATTATAATAACATTGCACCACAATAACACATTATAATAACATTGCACTACAATAACACATTATAATAACACTGCACTACAAAAACACATTATAATAACACTGCACTACAATAACACATTATAATAACACTGCACTACAATAACACATTATAATAACACTGCACTACAATAACACATTATAATAACATTGCACTACAATAACACATTATAATAACACATTATAATAACACTGCACTACAATAACACATTATAATAACACTGCACTACAATAACACATTATAATAACATTGCACCACAATAACACATTATAATAACATTGCACTACAATAACACATTATAATAACACTGCACTACAATAACACATTATAATAACATTGCACTACAATAACACATTATAATAACACATTATAATAATACTGCACTACAATAACACATTATAATAACACTGCACTACAATAACACATTATAATAACATTGCACCACAATAACACATTATAATAACATTGCACTACAATAACACATTATAATAACACTGCACTACAATAACACATTATAATAACCCTGCACTACAATAACACATTATAATAACATTGCACCTCAATAACACATTATAATAACACTGCACTACAATAACACATTATAATAACACTGCACTACAATAACACATTATAATAACATTGCACTACAATAACACATTATAATAAAACATTATAATAACACTGCACTACAATAACACATTATAATAACACTGCACTACAATAACACATTATAATAACATTGCACCACAATAACACATTATAATAACACTGCACTACAATAATACATTATAATAACACATTATAATAACACTGCACTACAATAACACATTATAATAACACTGCACTACAATAACACATTATAATAACACTGCACTACAATAACACATTATAATAACACTGCACTACAATAACACATTATAATAACATTGCACTACAATAACACATTATAATAACACTGCACTACAATAACACATTATAATAACACTGCACTACAATAACACATTGTAATAACATTGCACCACAATAACACATTATAATAGCACTGCAATACAATAACACATTATAATAACACTGCACTACAATAACACATTATAATAACATTGCACCACAATAACACATTATAATAACACATTATAATAACACTGCACTACAATAACACATTATAATAACACTGCACTACAATAACACATTATAATAACATTGCACCACAATAACACATTATAATAACATTGCACTACAATAACACATTATAATAACACATTATAATAACACTGCACTACAATAACATATTATAATAACACTGCACTACAATAACATATTATAATAACATTGCACTACAATAACACATTATAATAACACTGCACTACAATAACATATTATAATAACACTGCACTACAATAACACATTATAATAACATTGCACCACAATAACACATTATAATAACACTGCACTACAATAACACATTATAATAACACTGCACTACAATAACACATTATAATAACATTGCACCACAATAACACATTATAATAACACATTATAATAACACTGCACTACAATAACACATTATAATAACACTGCACTACAATAACACATTATAATAACATTGCACCACAATAACACATTATAATAACATTGCACTACAATAACACATTATAATAACACATTATAATAACACTGCACTACAATAACACATTATAATAACACTGCACTACAATAACACATTATAATAACACTGCACTACAATAACACATTATAATAACATTGCACCACAATAACACATTATAATAACATTGCACTACAATAACACATTATAATAACACATTATAATAACACTGCACTACAATAACACATTATAATAACACTGCACTACAATAACACATTATAATACTGCACTACAATAACACATTATAATAACACTGTACTACAATAACACATTATAATAACACTGCACTACAATAACACATTATAATAACACTGCACTACAATAACACATTATAATAACACTGCACTACAATAACACATTATAATAACATTGCACCACAATAACACATTATAATAACATTGCACTACAATAACACATTATAATAACACTGCACTACAATAACACATTATAATAACACTGCACTACAATAACACATTATAATAACACATTATAATAACACTGCACTACAATAACACATTATAATAACACTGCACTACAATAACACATTATAATAACATTGCACCACAATAACACATTATAATAACATTGCACTACAATAACACATTATAATAACACATTATAATAACACTGTACTACAATAACACATTATAATAACACTGCACTACAATAACACATTATAATAACATTGCACTACAATAACACATTATAATAACACATTATAATAACACTGCACTACAATAACACATTATAATAACACTGCACTACAATAACATATTATAATAACATTGCACTACAATAACACATTATAATAACACTGCACTACAATAACATATTATAATAACACTGCACTACAATAACACATTATAATAACATTGCACCACAATAACACATTATAATAACACTGCACTACAATAACACATTATAATAACACTGCACTACAATAACACATTATAATAACATTGCACCACAATAACACATTATAATAACACATTATAATAACACTGCACTACAATAACACATTATAATAACACTGCACTACAATAACACATTATAATAACATTGCACCACAATAACACATTATAATAACATTGCACTACAATAACACATTATAATAACACATTATAATAACACTGCACTACAATAACACATTATAATAACACTGCACTACAATAACACATTATAATAACATTGCACCACAATAACACATTATAATAACATTGCACTACAATAACACATTATAATAACACATTATAATAACACTGCACTACAATAACACATTATAATAACACTGCACTACAATAACACATTATAATAACACTGCACTACAATAACACATTATATTAACATTGCACCACAATAACACATTATAATAACATTGCACTACAATAACACATTATAATAACACATTATAATAACACTGCACTACAATAACACATTATAATAACACTGCACTACAATAACACATTATAATACTGCACTACAATAACACATTATAATAACACTGCACTACAATAAAACATTATAATAACACTGCACTACAATAACACACTATAATAACACTGCACTACAATAACACATTATAATAACACTGCACTACAATAACACATTATAATAACACTGCACTACAATAACACATTATAATAACATTGCACCACAATAACACATTATAATAACATTGCACTACAATAACACATTATAATAACACTGCACTACAATAACACACTATACTGACACTGCACTACAATAACACATTATAATAACACTGCACTACAATAACACTGCACTACAATAACACATTATAATAACACTGCACTACAATAACATATTATAATAACACTGCACTACAATAACACATTATAATAACATTGCACTACAATAACACATTATAATAACACTGCACTACAATAACACATTGTAATAACATTGCACCACAATAACACATTATAATAGCACTGCAATACAATAACACATTATAATAACACTGCACTACAATAACACATTATAATAACATTGCACCACAATAACACATTATAATAACACATTATAATAACACTGCACTACAATAACACATTATAATAACACTGCACTACAATAACACATTATAATAACATTGCACCACAATAACACATTATAATAACATTGCACTACAATAACACATTATAATAACACATTATAATAACACTGCACTACAATAACATATTATAATAACACTGCACTACAATAACATATTATAATAACATTGCACTACAATAACACATTATAATAACACTGCACTACAATAACATATTATAATAACACTGCACTACAATAACACATTATAATAACATTGCACCACAATAACACATTATAATAACACTGCACTACAATAACACATTATAATAACACTGCACTACAATAACACATTATAATAACATTGCACCACAATAACACATTATAATAACACATTATAATAACACTGCACTACAATAACACATTATAATAACACTGCACTACAATAACACATTATAATAACATTGCACCACAATAACACATTATAATAACATTGCACTACAATAACACATTATAATAACACATTATAATAACACTGCACTACAATAACACATTATAATAACACTGCACTACAATAACACATTATAATAACACTGCACTACAATAACACATTATAATAACATTGCACCACAATAACACATTATAATAACATTGCACTACAATAACACATTATAATAACACATTATAATAACACTGCACTACAATAACACATTATAATAACACTGCACTACAATAACACATTATAATACTGCACTACAATAACACATTATAATAACACTGTACTACAATAACACATTATAATAACACTGCACTACAATAACACATTATAATAACACTGCACTACAATAACACATTATAATAACACTGCACTACAATAACACATTATAATAACATTGCACCACAATAACACATTATAATAACATTGCACTACAATAACACATTATAATAACACTGCACTACAATAACACATTATAATAACACTGCACTACAATAACACATTATAATAACACATTATAATAACACTGCACTACAATAACACATTATAATAACACTGCACTACAATAACACATTATAATAACATTGCACCACAATAACACATTATAATAACATTGCACTACAATAACACATTATAATAACACATTATAATAACACTGTACTACAATAACACATTATAATAACACTGCACTACAATAACACATTATAATAACATTGCACTACAATAACACATTATAATAACACATTATAATAACACTGCACTACAATAACACATTATAATAACACTGCACTACAATAACATATTATAATAACATTGCACTACAATAACACATTATAATAACACTGCACTACAATAACATATTATAATAACACTGCACTACAATAACACATTATAATAACATTGCACCACAATAACACATTATAATAACACTGCACTACAATAACACATTATAATAACACTGCACTACAATAACACATTATAATAACATTGCACCACAATAACACATTATAATAACACATTATAATAACACTGCACTACAATAACACATTATAATAACACTGCACTACAATAACACATTATAATAACATTGCACCACAATAACACATTATAATAACATTGCACTACAATAACACATTATAATAACACATTATAATAACACTGCACTACAATAACACATTATAATAACACTGCACTACAATAACACATTATAATAACATTGCACCACAATAACACATTATAATAACATTGCACTACAATAACACATTATAATAACACATTATAATAACACTGCACTACAATAACACATTATAATAACACTGCACTACAATAACACATTATAATAACACTGCACTACAATAACACATTATATTAACATTGCACCACAATAACACATTATAATAACATTGCACTACAATAACACATTATAATAACACATTATAATAACACTGCACTACAATAACACATTATAATAACACTGCACTACAATAACACATTATAATACTGCACTACAATAACACATTATAATAACACTGCACTACAATAAAACATTATAATAACACTGCACTACAATAACACACTATAATAACACTGCACTACAATAACACATTATAATAACACTGCACTACAATAACACATTATAATAACACTGCACTACAATAACACATTATAATAACATTGCACCACAATAACACATTATAATAACATTGCACTACAATAACACATTATAATAACACTGCACTACAATAACACATTATAATAACACTGCACTACAATAACACATTATAATAACACATTATAATAACACTGCACTACAATAACACATTATAATAACACTGCACTACAATAACACATTATAATAACATTGCACCACAATAACACATTATAATAACATTGCACTACAATAACACATTATAATAACACATTATAATAACACTGTACTACAATAACACATTATAATAACACTGCACTACAATAACACATTATAATAACATTGCACTACAATAACACATTATAATAACACATTATAATAACACTGCACTACAATAACACATTATAATAACACTGCACTACAATAACACATTATAATAACATTGCACCACAATAACACATTATAATAACACTGCACTACAATAACACATTATAATAACATTGCACTACTATAACACATTATAATAACAAATTATAATAACACTGCACTACAATAACACATTATAATAACACTGCACTACAATAACACATTATAATAACACTGCACTACAATAACACATTATAATAACATTGCACCACAATAACACATTATAATAACATTGCACTACAATAACACATTATAATAACACATTATAATAACACTGCACTACAATAACACAGTATAATAACACTGCACTACAATAACACACTATACTGACACTGCACTACAATAACACATTATAATAACATTGCACTACAATAACACATTATAATAACACATTATAATAACACTGCACTACAACAACATATTATAATAACACTGCACTACAATAACACATTATAATAACATTGCACCACAATAACACATTATAATAACACTGCACTACAATAACACATTATAATAACACTGCACTACAATAACACATTATAATAACATTGCACTACAATAACGCATTATAATAACACATTATAATAACACTGCACTACAATAACACATTATAATAACACTGCACTACAATAACACATTATAATAACACTGCACTACAATAACACATTATAATAACATTGCACCACAATAACACATTATAATAACATTGCACTACAATAACACATTATAATAACACTGCACTACAATAACACATTATAATAACACTGCACTACAATAACACATTATAATACTGCACTACAATAACACATTATAATAACACTGTACTACAATAACACATTATAATAACACTGCACTACAATAACACATTATAATAACACTGCACTACAATAACACATTGTAATAACATTGCACCACAATAACACATTATAATAGCACTGCAATACAATAACACATTATAATAACACTGCACTACAATAACACATTATAATAACATTGCACCACAATAACACATTATAATAACACATTATAATAACACTGCACTACAATAACACATTATAATAACACTGCACTACAATAACACATTATAATAACATTGCACCACAATAACACATTATAATAACATTGCACTACAATAACACATTATAATAACACATTATAATAACACTGCACTACAATAACATATTATAATAACACTGCACTACAATAACATATTATAATAACATTGCACTACAATAACACATTATAATAACACTGCACTACAATAACATATTATAATAACACTGCACTACAATAACACATTATAATAACATTGCACCACAATAACACATTATAATAACACTGCACTACAATAACACATTATAATAACACTGCACTACAATAACACATTATAATAACATTGCACCACAATAACACATTATAATAACACATTATAATAACACTGCACTACAATAACACATTATAATAACACTGCACTACAATAACACATTATAATAACATTGCACCACAATAACACATTATAATAACATTGCACTACAATAACACATTATAATAACACATTATAATAACACTGCACTACAATAACACATTATAATAACACTGCACTACAATAACACATTATAATAACACTGCACTACAATAACACATTATAATAACATTGCACCACAATAACACATTATAATAACATTGCACTACAATAACACATTATAATAACACATTATAATAACACTGCACTACAATAACACATTATAATAACACTGCACTACAATAACACATTATAATACTGCACTACAATAACACATTATAATAACACTGTACTACAATAACACATTATAATAACACTGCACTACAATAACACATTATAATAACACTGCACTACAATAACACATTATAATAACACTGCACTACAATAACACATTATAATAACATTGCACCACAATAACACATTATAATAACATTGCACTACAATAACACATTATAATAACACTGCACTACAATAACACATTATAATAACACTGCACTACAATAACACATTATAATAACACATTATAATAACACTGCACTACAATAACACATTATAATAACACTGCACTACAATAACACATTATAATAACATTGCACCACAATAACACATTATAATAACATTGCACTACAATAACACATTATAATAACACATTATAATAACACTGCACTACAATAACACATTATAATAACACTGCACTACAATAACATATTATAATAACATTGCACTACAATAACACATTATAATAACACTGCACTACAATAACATATTATAATAACACTGCACTACAATAACACATTATAATAACATTGCACCACAATAACACATTATAATAACACTGCACTACAATAACACATTATAATAACACTGCACTACAATAACACATTATAATAACATTGCACCACAATAACACATTATAATAACATTGCACTACAATAACACATTATAATAACACTGCACTACAATAACACATTATAATAACACTGCACTACAATAACACATTATAATAACACATTATAATAACACTGCACTACAATAACACATTATAATAACACTGCACTACAATAACACATTATAATAACACTGCACTACAATAACACATTATAATAACATTGCACTACAATAACACATTATAATAACACATTATAATAACACTGCACTACAATAACACATTATAATAACACTGCACTACAATAACATATTATAATAACATTGCACTACAATAACACATTATAATAACACTGCACTACAATAACATATTATAATAACACTGCACTACAATAACACATTATAATAACATTGCACCACAATAACACATTATAATAACACTGCACTACAATAACACATTATAATAACACTGCACTACAATAACACATTATAATAACATTGCACCACAATAACACATTATAATAACACATTATAATAACACTGCACTACAATAACACATTATAATAACACTGCACTACAATAACACATTATAATAACATTGCACCACAATAACACATTATAATAACATTGCACTACAATAACACATTATAATAACACATTATAATAACACTGCACTACAATAACACATTATAATAACACTGCACTACAATAACACATTATAATAACATTGCACCACAATAACACATTATAATAACATTGCACTACAATAACACATTATAATAACACATTATAATAACACTGCACTACAATAACACATTATAATAACACTGCACTACAATAACACATTATAATAACACTGCACTACAATAACACATTATATTAACATTGCACCACAATAACACATTATAATAACATTGCACTACAATAACACATTATAATAACACATTATAATAACACTGCACTACAATAACACATTATAATAACACTGCACTACAATAACACATTATAATACTGCACTACAATAACACATTATAATAACACTGCACTACAATAAAACATTATAATAACACTGCACTACAATAACACACTATAATAACACTGCACTACAATAACACATTATAATAACACTGCACTACAATAACACATTATAATAACACTGCACTACAATAACACATTATAATAACATTGCACCACAATAACACATTATAATAACATTGCACTACAATAACACATTATAATAACACTGCACTACAATAACACATTATAATAACACTGCACTACAATAACACATTATAATAACACATTATAATAACACTGCACTACAATAACACATTATAATAACACTGCACTACAATAACACATTATAATAACATTGCACCACAATAACACATTATAATAACATTGCACTACAATAACACATTATAATAACACATTATAATAACACTGTACTACAATAACACATTATAATAGCACTGCACTACAATAACACATTATAATAACATTGCACTACAATAACACATTATAATAACACATTATAATAACACTGCACTACAATAACACATTATAATAACACTGCACTACAATAACACATTATAATAACATTGCACCACAATAACACATTATAATAACACTGCACTACAATAACACATTATAATAACATTGCACTACTATAACACATTATAATAACAAATTATAATAACACTGCACTACAATAACACATTATAATAACACTGCACTACAATAACACATTATAATAACACTGCACTACAATAACACATTATAATAACATTGCACCACAATAACACATTATAATAACATTGCACTACAATAACACATTATAATAACACATTATAATAACACTGCACTACAATAACACAGTATAATAACACTGCACTACAATAACACACTATACTGACACTGCACTACAATAACACATTATAATAACATTGCACTACAATAACACATTATAATAACACATTATAATAACACTGCACTACAACAACATATTATAATAACACTGCACTACAATAACACATTATAATAACATTGCACCACAATAACACATTATAATAACACTGCACTACAATAACACATTATAATAACACTGCACTACAATAACACATTATAATAACATTGCACTACAATAACGCATTATAATAACACATTATAATAACACTGCACTACAATAACACATTATAATAACACTGCACTACAATAACACATTATAATAACACTGCACTACAATAACACATTATAATAACATTGCACCACAATAACACATTATAATAACATTGCACTACAATAACACATTATAATAACACTGCACTACAATAACACATTATAATAACACTGCACTACAATAACACATTATAATACTGCACTACAATAACACATTATAATAACACTGTACTACAATAACACATTATAATAACACTGCACTACAATAACACATTATAATAACACTGCACTACAATAACACATTATAATAACACTGCACTACAATAACACATTATAATAACATTGCACCACAATAACACATTATAATAACATTGCACTACAATAACACATTATAATAACACTGCACTACAATAACACATTATAATAACACATTATAATAACACTGCACTACAATAACACATTATAATAACACTGCACTACAATAACACATTATAATAACATTGCACCACAATAACACATTATAATAACATTGCACTACAATAACACATTATAATAACACATTATAATAACACTGTACTACAATAACACATTATAATAACACTGCACTACAATAACACATTATAATAACATTGCACTACAATAACACATTATAATAACACATTATAATAACACTGCACTACAATAACACATTATAATAACACTGCACTACAATAACACATTATAATAACATTGCACCACAATAACACATTATAATAACACTGCACTACAATAACACATTATAATAACATTGCACTACAATAACACATTATAATAACAAATTATAATAACACTGCACTACAATAACACATTATAATAACACTGCACTACAATAACACATTATAATAACATTGCACTACAATAACACATTATAATAACACATTATAATAACACTGCACTATAATAACACTGCACTACAATAACACATTATAATAACACTGCACTACAATAACACATTATAATAACATTGCACCACAATAACACATTATAATAACATTGCACTACAATAACACATTATAATAACACATTATAATAACACTGCACTACAATAACACATTATAATAACATTGCACTACAATAACACATTATAATAACACATTATAATAACACTGCACTACAATAACACATTATAATAACACTGCACTACAATAACACATTATAATAACATTGCACCACAATAACACATTATAATAACACTGCACTACAATAACACATTATAATAACACTGCACTACAATAACACATTATAATAACATTGCACTACAATAACACATTATAATAACACATTATAATAACACTGCACTACAATAACACATTATAATAACACTGCACTACAATAACACATTATAATAACATTGCACCACAATAACACATTATAATAACATTGCACTACAATAACACATTATAATAACACATTATAATAACATTGCACTACAATAACACATTATAATAACACATTATAATAACACTACACTTCAATAACACATTATAATAACACTGCACTACAATAACACATTATAATAACACTGCACTACAATAACACATTATAATAACACATAATAACACTGCACTACAATAACACATTATAATAACACATAATAACACTGCACTACAATAACACATTATAATAACACTGCACTACAATAACAAACTATAATAACACTGCACTACAATAACACATTATAATAACATTGCACTACAATAACACATTATAATAACACATTATAATAACACTGCACTACAATAACACATTATAATAACACTGCACTACAATAACACATTATAATAACATTGCACCACAATAACACATTATAATAACATTGCACTACAATAACACATTATAATAACACTGCACTACAATAACACATTATAATAACATTGCACTACAATAACACATTATAATAACATTGCACTACAATAACACATTATAATAACAAATTATAATAACACTGCACTACAATAACACATTATAATAACACTGCACTACAATAACACATTATAATAACACTGCACTACAATAACACATTATAATAACACTGCACTACAATAACACCTTATAATAACACATTATAATAACACTGCACTACAATAACACATTATAATAACACTGCACTACAATAACACATTATAATAACATTGCACCACAATAAGACATTATAATAACATTTCACTACAATAACACATTATAATAACACTGCACTACAATAACACATTATAATAACACTGCACTACAATAACACATTATAATAACATTGCACTACAATAACACATTATAATAACACTGCACTACAATAACAAACTATAATAACACTGCACTACAATAACACATTATAATAACATTGCACTACAATAACACATTATAATAACACTGCACTAAAATAACACATTATAATAACACTGCACTACAATAACACATTATAATAACATTGCACTACAATAACACATTATAATAACACTGCACTACAATAACAAACTATAATAACACTGCACTACAATAACACATTATAATAACATTGCACTACAATAACACATTATAATAACACTGCACTACAATAACACATTATAATAACACTGCACTACAATAACACATTATAATAACATTGCACTACAATAACACATTATAATAACAAATTATAATAACACTGCACTACAATAACACATTATAATAACACTGCACTACAATAACACATTATAATAACACTGCACTACAATAACACATTATAATAACATTGCACTACAATAACACATTATAATAACACATTATAATAACACTGCACTACAATAACACATTATAATAACACTGCACTACAATAACACATTATAATAACATTGCACCACAATAAGACATTATAATAACATTGCACTACAATAACACATTATAATAACACATTATAATAACACTGCACTACAATAACACATTATAATAACACTGCACTACAATAACACATTATAATAACACTGCACTACAATAACACATTATAATAACACATTATAATAACACTGCACTACAATAACACATTATAATAACACTGCACTACAATAACACATTATAATAACATTGCACCACAATAAGACATTATAATAACATTTCACTACAATAACACATTATAATAACACTGCACTACAATAACACCTTATAATAACACATTATAATAACACTGCACTACAATAACACATTATAATAACACTGCACTACAATAACACATTATAATAACATTGCACCACAATAAGACATTATAATAACATTTCACTACAATAACACATTATAATAACACTGCACTACAATAACACATTATAATAACACTGCACTACAATAACACATTATAATAACATTGCACTACAATAACACATTATAATAACACTGCACTACAATAACAAACTATAATAACACTGCACTACAATAACACATTATAATAACATTGCACTACAATAACACATTATAATAACACTGCACTAAAATAACACATTATAATAACACTGCACTACAATAACACATTATAATAACATTGCACTACAATAACACATTATAATAACACTGCACTACAATAACAAACTATAATAACACTGCACTACAATAACACATTATAATAACATTGCACTACAATAACACATTATAATAACACTGCACTACAATAACACATTATAATAACACTGCACTACAATAACACATTATAATAACATTGCACTACAATAACACATTATAATAACAAATTATAATAACACTGCACTACAATAACACATTATAATAACACTGCACTACAATAACACATTATAATAACACTGCACTACAATAACACATTATAATAACATTGCACTACAATAACACATTATAATAACACATTATAATAACACTGCACTACAATAACACATTATAATAACACTGCACTACAATAACACATTATAATAACATTGCACCACAATAAGACATTATAATAACATTGCACTACAATAACACATTATAATAACACATTATAATAACACTGCACTACAATAACACATTATAATAACACTGCACTACAATAACACATTATAATAACACTGCACTACAATAACACATTATAATAACATTGCACTACAATAACACATTATAATAACACTGCACTACAATAACAAACTATAATAACACTGCACTACAATAACACATTATAATAACACTGCACTGCAATAACACATTATAATAACATTGCACCACAATAACACATTATAATAACATTGCACTACAATAACACATTATAATAACACTGCACTACAATAACACATTATAATAACATTGCACTACAATAGCACATTATAATAACACATTATAATAATACTGCACTACAATAACACATTATAATAACACTGCACTACAATAACACATTATAATAACATTGCACCACAATAACACATTATAATAACACATTATAATAACACTGCACTACAATAACACATTATAATAACATTGCACTACAATAATACATTATAATAACACATTATAATAACACTGCACTACAATAACACATTATAATAACACTGCACTACAATAACACATTATAATAACATTGCACTACAATAACACATTATAATAACATTGCACTACAATAATACATTATAATAACACATTATAATAACACTGCACTACAATAACACATTATAATAACACATTATAATAACACTGCACTACAATAACACATTATAATAACATTGCACTACAATAATACATTATAATAACACATTATAATAACACTGCACTACAATAACACATTATAATAACACTGCACTACAATAACACATTATAATAACATTGCACTACAATAACACATTATAATAACATTGCACTACAATAATACATTATAATAACACATTATAATAACACTGCACTACAATAACACATTATAATAACACTGCACTACAATAACACATTATAATAACATTGCACTACAATAACACATTATAATAACACATTATAATAACACTGCACTACAATAACACATTATAATAACATTGCACCACAATAACACATTATAATAACATTGCACTACAATAACACATTATAATAACACTGCACTACAATAACACATTATAATAACACTGCACTACAATAACACATTATAATAACACTGCACTACAATAACACATTATAATACTGCACTACAATAACACATTATAATAACACTGTACTACAATAACACATTATAATAACACTGCACTACAATAACACATTATAATAACACTGCACTACAATAACACATTATAATAACACTGCACTACAATAACACATTATAATAACATTGCACCACAATAACACATTATAATAACATTGCACTACAATAACACATTATAATAACACTGCACTACAATAACACATTATAATAACACATTATAATAACACTGCACTACAATAACACATTATAATAACATTGCACCACAATAACACATTATAATAACATTGCACTACAATAACACATTATAATAACACTGTACTACAATAACACATTATAATAACACTGCACTACAATAACACATTATAATAACATTGCACTACAATAACACATTATAATAACACATTATAATAACACTGCACTACAATAACACATTATAATAACACTGCACTACAATAACACATTATAATAACATTGCACCACAATAACACATTATAATAACACTGCACTACAATAACACATTATAACAACATTGCACTACAATAACACATTATAATAACAAATTATAATAACACTGCACTACAATAACACATTATAATAAAACTGCACTACAATAACACATTATAATAACATTGCACTACAATAACACATTATAATAACACATTATAATAACACTGCACTATAATAACACTGCACTACAATAACACATTATAATAACACTGCACTACAATAACACATTATAATAACATTGCACCACAATAACACATTATAATAACATTGCACTACAATAACACATTATAATAACACATTATAATAACACTGCACTACAATAACACATTATAATAACATTGCACTACAATAACACATTATAATAACACATTATAATAACACTGCACTACAATAACACATTATAATAACACTGCACTACAATAACACATTATAATAACATTGCACCACAATAACACATTATAATAACACTGCACTACAATAACACATTATAATAACACTGCACTACAATAACACATTATAATAACATTGCACTACAATAACACATTATAATAACACATTATAATAACACTGCACTACAATAACACATTATAATAACACTGCACTACAATAACACATTATAATAACATTGCACCACAATAACACATTATAATAACATTGCACTACAATAACACATTATAATAACACATTATAATAACATTGCACTACAATAACACATTATAATAACACATTATAATAACACTACACTTCAATAACACATTATAATAACACTGCACTACAATAACACATTATAATAACACTGCACTACAATAACACATTATAATAACACATAATAACACTGCACTACAATAACACATTATAATAACACATAATAACACTGCACTACAATAACACATTATAATAACACTGCACTACAATAACAAACTATAATAACACTGCACTACAATAACACATTATAATAACATTGCACTACAATAACACATTATAATAACACATTATAATAACACTGCACTACAATAACACATTATAATAACACTGCACTACAATAACACATTATAATAACATTGCACCACAATAACACATTATAATAACATTGCACTACAATAACACATTATAATAACACTGCACTACAATAACACATTATAATAACATTGCACTACAATAACACATTATAATAACATTGCACTACAATAACACATTATAATAACAAATTATAATAACACTGCACTACAATAACACATTATAATAACACTGCACTACAATAACACATTATAATAACACTGCACTACAATAACACATTATAATAACACTGCACTACAATAACACCTTATAATAACACATTATAATAACACTGCACTACAATAACACATTATAATAACACTGCACTACAATAACACATTATAATAACACTGCACTACAATAACACATTATAATAACATTGCACCACAATAAGACATTATAATAACATTTCACTACAATAACACATTATAATAACACTGCACTACAATAACACATTATAATAACACTGCACTACAATAACACATTATAATAACATTGCACTACAATAACACATTATAATAACACTGCACTACAATAACAAACTATAATAACACTGCACTACAATAACACATTATAATAACATTGCACTACAATAACACATTATAATAACACTGCACTAAAATAACACATTATAATAACACTGCACTACAATAACACATTATAATAACATTGCACTACAATAACACATTATAATAACACTGCACTACAATAACAAACTATAATAACACTGCACTACAATAACACATTATAATAACATTGCACTACAATAACACATTATAATAACACTGCACTACAATAACACATTATAATAACACTGCACTACAATAACACATTATAATAACATTGCACTACAATAACACATTATAATAACAAATTATAATAACACTGCACTACAATAACACATTATAATAACACTGCACTACAATAACACATTATAATAACACTGCACTACAATAACACATTATAATAACATTGCACTACAATAACACATTATAATAACACATTATAATAACACTGCACTACAATAACACATTATAATAACACTGCACTACAATAACACATTATAATAACATTGCACCACAATAAGACATTATAATAACATTGCACTACAATAACACATTATAATAACACATTATAATAACACTGCACTACAATAACACATTATAATAACACTGCACTACAATAACACATTATAATAACACTGCACTACAATAACACATTATAATAACACTGCACTACAATAACACATTATAATAACATTGCACTACAATAACACATTATAATAACACTGCACTACAATAACAAACTATAATAACACTGCACTACAATAACACATTATAATAACACTGCACTGCAATAACACATTATAATAACATTGCACCACAATAACACATTATAATAACATTGCACTACAATAACACATTATAATAACACTGCACTACAATAACACATTATAATAACATTGCACTACAATAGCACATTATAATAACACATTATAATAATACTGCACTACAATAACACATTATAATAACACTGCACTACAATAACACATTATAATAACATTGCACCACAATAACACATTATAATAACACATTATAATAACACTGCACTACAATAACACATTATAATAACATTGCACTACAATAATACATTATAATAACACATTATAATAACACTGCACTACAATAACACATTATAATAACACTGCACTACAATAACACATTATAATAACATTGCACTACAATAACACATTATAATAACATTGCACTACAATAATACATTATAATAACACATTATAATAACACTGCACTACAATAACACATTATAATAACACATTATAATAACACTGCACTACAATAACACATTATAATAACATTGCACTACAATAATACATTATAATAACACAGTATAATAACACTGCACTACAATAACACATTATAATAACACTGCACTACAATAACACATTATAATAACATTGCACTACAATAACACATTATAATAACATTGCACTACAATAATACATTATAATAACACATTATAATAACACTGCACTACAATAACACATTATAATAACACTGCACTACAATAACACATTATAATAACATTGCACTACAATAACACATTATAATAACACATTATAATAACACTGCACTACAATAACACATTATAATAACATTGCACCACAATAACACATTATAATAACATTGCACTACAATAACACATTATAATAACACTGCACTACAATAACACATTATAATAACATTGCACTACAATAACACTGCACTACAATAACACATTATAATAACACTGCACTACAATAACATATTATAATAACACTGCACTACAATAACACATTATAATAACACTGCACTACAATAACACATTATAATAACATTGCACTACAATAACACATTATAATAAAACATTATAATAACACTGCACTACAATAACACATTATAATAACACTGCACTACAATAACACATTATAATAACACTGCACTACAATAACACATTATAATAACAATGCACTACAATAACACATTATAATAACATTGCACTACAATAATACATTATAATAACACATTATAATAACACTGCACTACAATAACACATTATAATAACACTGCACTACAATAACACATTATAATAACATTGCACTACAATAACACATTATAATAACACATTATAATAACACTGCACTACAATAACACATTATAATAACATTGCACCACAATAACACATTATAATAACATTGCACTACAATAACACATTATAATAACACTGCACTACAATAACACATTATAATAACATTGCACTACAATAACACTGCACTACAATAACACATTATAATAACACTGCACTACAATAACATATTATAATAACACTGCACTACAATAACACATTATAATAACATTGCACTACAATAACACATTATAATAACACTGCACTACAATAACACATTATAATAACACTGCACTACAATAACACATTATAATAACATTGCACCACAATAACACATTATAATAACACTGCACTACAATAACACATTATAATAACACTGCACTACAATAACACATTATAATAACATTGCACCACAATAACACATTATAATAACATATTATAATAACACTGCACTACAATAACACATTATAATAACACTGCACTACAATAACACATTATAATAACATTGCATCACAATAACACATTATAATAACATTGCACTACAATAACACATTATAA
This sequence comes from Rana muscosa, assembly GCA_029206835.1. Classification (NCBI taxonomy): domain Eukaryota; kingdom Metazoa; phylum Chordata; class Amphibia; order Anura; family Ranidae; genus Rana; species Rana muscosa. Next base: position 263,253,627 of record CM055123.1, on the reverse strand, counting down.
TAACACTGCACTACAATAACATATTATAATAACACTGCACTACAATAACATATTATAATAACATTGCACTACAATAACACATTATAATAACACTGCACTACAATAACACATTATAATAACACTGCACTACAATAACACATTATAATAACATTGCACCACAATAACACATTATAATAACACTGCACTACAATAACACATTATAATAACACTGCACTACAATAACACATTATAATAACATTGCACTACAATAACACATTATAAAAACATTGCACTACAATAACACATTATAATAACACTGCATTACAATAACACACTATACTGACACTGCACTACAATAACACATTATAATAATATTGCACCACAATAACACATTATAATAACACATTATAATAACACTGCACTACAATAACACATTATAATAACACTGCACTACAATAACACATTATAATAACATTGCACCACAAAAACACATTATAATAACATTGCACTACAATAACACATTATAATAACACTGCACTACAATAACACATTATAATAACACTGCACTACAATAACAAACTATAATAACACTGCACTACAATAACACATTATAATAACACTGCACTACAATAACACACTATACTGACACTGCACTACAATAACACATTATAATAACATTGCACTACAATAACACATTATAATAACATTACACTACAATAACACATTATAATAACACTGCACTACAATAACACATTATAATAACACTGCACTACAATAACACATTATAATAACATTGCACTACAATAACACATTATAATAACACTGCACTACAAAAACACATTATAATAACACTGCACTACAATAACACACTATAATAACACTGCACTACAATAACACATTATAATAACATTTCACTACAATAACACATTATAATAACACATTATAATAACACTGCACTACAATAACACATTATAATAACACTGCACTACAATAACACATTATATTAACATTGCACCACAATAACACATTATAATAACACTGCACTACAATAACACATTATAATAACACTGCACTACAATAACACATTATAATAATATTGCACTACAATAACACATTATAATAACACATTATAATAACACTGCACTACAATAACACATTATAATAACACTGCACTACAATAACACATTATAATAACATTGCACCACAATAACACATTATAATAACATTGCACTACAATAAACACATTATAAAAACACATTATAATAACACTGCACTACAATAACACATTATAATAACACTGCACTACAATAACACATTATAATAACATTGCACCACAATAACACATTATAATAACATTGCACTACAATAACACATTATAATAACACTGCACTACAATAACACATTATAATAACATTGCACTACAATTACACATTATAATAACACATTATAATAATACTGCACTACAATAACACATTATAATAACACTGCACTACAATAACACATTATAATAACATTGCACCACAATAACACATTATAATAACATTGCACTACAATAACACATTATAATAACACATTATAATAACACTGCACTACAATAACACATTATAATAACACTGCACTACAATAACACATTATAATAACCCTGCACTACAATAACACATTATAATAACATTGCACCACAATAACACATTATAATAACACTGCACTACAATAACACATTATAATAACATTGCACTACAATAACACATTATAATAAAACATTATAATAACACTGCACTACAATAACACATTATAATAACACTGCACTACAATAACACATTATAATAACACTGCACTACAATAACACATTATAATAACACTGCACTACAATAACACATTATAATAACACTGCACTACAATAACACATTATAATAACATTGCACCACAATAACACATTATAATAACATTGCACTACAATAACACATTATAATAACACTGCACTACAATAACACATTATAATAACACTGCACTACAATAACACTGCACTACAATAACACATTATAATAACACTGCACTACAATAACATATTATAATAACACTGCACTACAATAACACATTATAATAACATTGCACTACAATAACACATTATAATAACAATGCACTACAATAACACATTATAATAACACTGCACTACAATAACACATTATAATAACATTGCACCACAATAACACATTATAATAACACTGCACTACAATAACACATTATAATAACACTGCACTACAATAACACATTATAATAACATTGCACCACAATAACACATTATAATAACACATTATAATAACACTGCACTACAATAACACATTATAATAACACTGCACTACAATAACACATTATAATAACATTGCACCACAATAACACATTATAATAACATTGCACTACAATAACACATTATAATAACACATTATAATAACACTGCACTACAATAACATATTATAATAACACTGCACTACAATAACATATTATAATAACATTGCACTACAATAACACATTATAATAACACTGCACTACAATAACACATTATAATAACACTGCACTACAATAACACATTATAATAACATTGCACCACAATAACACATTATAATAACACTGCACTACAATAACACATTATAATAACATTGCACCACAATAACACATTATAAAAACACATTATAATAACACTGCACTACAATAACACATTATAATAACACTGCACTACAATAACACATTATAATAACATTGCACCACAATAACACATTATAATAACACTGCACTACAATAACACATTATAATAACACTGCACTACAATAACAAACTATAATAACACTGCACTACAATAACACATTATAATAACACTGCACTACAATAACACACTATACTGACACTGCACTACAATAACACATTATAATAACATTGCACTACAATAACACATTATAATAACATTGCACTACAATAACACATTATAATAACACTGCACTACAATAACACATTATAATAACACTGCACTACAATAACACATTATAATAACATTGCACTACAATAACACATTATAATAACACTGCACTACAAAAACACATTATAATAACACTGCACTACAATAACACACTATAATAACACTGCACTACAATAACACATTATAATAACATTTCACTACAATAACACATTATAATAACACATTATAATAACACTGCACTACAATAACACATTATAATAACACTGCACTACAATAACACATTATATTAACATTGCACCACAATAACACATTATAATAACACTGCACTACAATAACACATTATAATAACATTGCACTACAATAACACATTATAATAACACATTATAATAACACTGCACTACAATAACACATTATAATAACATTGCACCACAATAACACATTATAATAACATTGCACTACAATAACACATTATAAAAACACATTATAATAACACTGCACTACAATAACACATTATAATAACACTGCACTACAATAACACATTATAATAACATTGCACTACAATAACACATTATAAAAACATTGCACTACAATAACACACTATACTGACACTGCACTACAATAACACATTATAATAATATTGCACCACAATAACACATTATAATAACACATTATAATAACACTGCACTACAATAACACATTATAATAACACTGCACTACAATAACACATTATAATAACATTGCACCACAAAAACACATTATAATAACATTGCACTACAATAACACATTATAATAACACTGCACTACAATAACACATTATAATAACACTGCACTACAATAACACATTATAATAACACTGCACTACAATAACACATTATAATAACATTGCACTACAATAACACATTATAATAACACTGCACTACAATAACACATTATATTAACATTGCACTACAATAACACATTATAATAACACTGCACTACAATAACACATTATAATAACACTGCACTACAATAACACATTATATTAACATTGCACTACAATAACACATTATAATAACACTGCACTACAATAACACATTATAATAACATTGCACTACAATAACACATTATAATAACACATTATAATAACACTGCACTACAATAACACATTATAATAACATTGCACCACAATAACACATTATAATAACATTGCACTACAATAACACATTATAAAAACACATTATAATAACACTGCACTACAATAACACATTATAATAACACTGCACTACAATAACACATTATAATAACATTGCACTACAATAACACATTATAAAAACATTGCACTACAATAACACACTATACTGACACTGCACTACAATAACACATTATAATAATATTGCACCACAATAACACATTATAATAACACATTATAATAACACTGCACTACAATAACACATTATAATAACACTGCACTACAATAACACATTATAATAACATTGCACCACAAAAACACATTATAATAACATTGCACTACAATAACACATTATAATAACACTGCACTACAATAACACATTATAATAACACTGCACTACAATAACACATTATAATAACACTGCACTACAATAACACATTATAATAACATTGCACTACAATAACACATTATAATAACACTGCACTACAAAAACACATTATAATAACACTGCACTACAATAACACACTATAATAACACTGCACTACAATAACACATTATAATAACATTTCACTACAATAACACATTATAATAACATTGCACCACAATAACACATTATAATAACATTGCACTACAATAACACATTATAATAACACTGCACTACAATAACACATTATAATAACATTGCACTACAATAACACATTATAATAACACTGCACTACAAAAACACATTATAATAACACTGCACTACAATAACACATTATAATAACATTTCACTACAATAACACATTATAATAACACTGCACTACAATAACACATTATAATAACACTGCACTACAATAACACATTATATTAACATTGCACCACAATAACACATTATAATAACACTGCACTACAATAACACATTATAATAACACTGCACTACAATAACACATTATAATAACATTGCACTACAATAACACATTATAATAACACATTATAATAACACTGCACTACAATAACACATTATAATAACACTGCACTACAATAACACATTATAATAACATTGCACCACAATAACACATTATAATAACATTGCACTACAATAACACATTATAAAAACACATTATAATAACACTGCACTACAATAACACATTATAATAACACTGCACTACAATAACACATTATAATAACATTGCACCACAATAACACATTATAATAACATTGCACTACAATAACACATTATAATAACACTGCACTACAATAACACATTATAATAACATTGCACTACAATTACACATTATAATAACACTGCACTACAAAAACACATTATAATAACACTGCACTACAATAACACACTATAATAACACTGCACTACAATAACACATTATAATAACATTTCACTACAATAACACATTATAATAACACATTATAATAACACTGCACTACAATAACACATTATAATAACACTGCACTACAATAACACATTATATTAACATTGCACCACAATAACACATTATAATAACACTGCACTACAATAACACATTATAATAACACTGCACTACAATAACACATTATAATAACATTGCACTACAATAACACATTATAATAACACATTATAATAACACTGCACTACAATAACACATTATAATAACACTGCACTACAATAACACATTATAATAACATTGCACCACAATAACACATTATAATAACATTGCACTACAATAACACATTATAAAAACACATTATAATAACACTGCACTACAATAACACATTATAATAACACTGCACTACAATAACACATTATAATAACATTGAACCACAATAACACATTATAATAACATTGCACTACAATAACACATTATAATAACACTGCACTACAATAACACATTATAATAACATTGCACTACAATTACACATTATAATAACACATTATAATAATACTGCACTACAATAACACATTATAATAACACTGCACTACAATAACACATTATAATAACATTGCACCACAATAACACATTATAATAACATTGCACTACAATAACACATTATAATAACACATTATAATAACACTGCACTACAATAACACATTATAATAACACTGCACTACAATAACACATTATAATAACATTGCACTACAATAACACATTATAAAAACATTGCACTACAATAACACATTATAATAACACTGCATTACAATAACACACTATACTGACACTGCACTACAATAACACATTATAATAATATTGCACCACAATAACACATTATAATAACACATTATAATAACACTGCACTACAATAACACATTATAATAACACTGCACTACAATAACACATTATAATAACATTGCACCACAAAAACACATTATAATAACATTGCACTACAATAACACATTATAATAACACTGCACTACAATAACACATTATAATAACACTGCACTACAATAACACATTATAATAACACTGCACTACAATAACACACTATACTGACACTGCACTACAATAACACATTATAATAACATTGCACTACAATAACACATTATAATAACATTGCACTACAATAACACATTATAATAACACTGCACTACAATAACACATTATAATAACACTGCACTACAATAACACATTATAATAACATTGCACTACAATAACACATTATAATAACACTGCACTACAAAAACACATTATAATAACACTGCACTACAATAACACATTATAATAACATTTCACTACAATAACACATTATAATAACATTGCACCACAATAACACATTATAATAACATTGCACTACAATAACACATTATAATAACACTGCACTACAATAACACATTATAATAACATTGCACTACAATAACACATTATAATAACACTGCACTACAAAAACACATTATAATAACACTGCACTACAATAACACACTATAATAACACTGCACTACAATAACACATTATAATAACATTTCACTACAATAACACATTATAATAACACTGCACTACAATAACACATTATAATAACACTGCACTACAATAACACATTATATTAACATTGCACCACAATAACACATTATAATAACACTGCACTACAATAACACATTATAATAACACTGCACTACAATAACACATTATAATAACATTGCACTACAATAACACATTATAATAACACATTATAATAACACTGCACTACAATAACACATTATAATAACACTGCACTACAATAACACATTATAATAACATTGCACCACAATAACACATTATAATAACATTGCACTACAATAACACATTATAAAAACACATTATAATAACACTGCACTACAATAACACATTATAATAACACTGCACTACAATAACACATTATAATAACATTGCACCACAATAACACATTATAATAACATTGCACTACAATAACACATTATAATAACACTGCACTACAATAACACATTATAATAACATTGCACTACAATTACACATTATAATAACACATTATAATAATACTGCACTACAATAACACATTATAATAACACTGCACTACAATAACACATTATAATAACATTGCACCACAATAACACATTATAATAACATTGCACTACAATAACACATTATAATAACACATTATAATAACACTGCACTACAATAACACATTATAATAACACTGCACTACAATAACACATTATAATAACCCTGCAATACAATAACACATTATAATAACATTGCACCACAATAACACATTATAATAACACTGCACTACAATAACACATTATAATAACACTGCACTACAATAACACATTATAATAACATTGCACCACAATAACACATTATAATAACACTGCACTACAATAATACATTATAATAACACATTATAATAACACTGCACTACAATAACACATTATAATAACACTGCACTACAATAACACATTATAATAACATTGCACCACAATAACACATTATAATAACATTGCACTACAATAACACATTATAATAACACTGCACTACAATAACACATTATAATAACATTGCACCACAATAACACATTATAATAACACTGCACTACAATAACACATTATAATAACACTGCACTACAATAACACTGCACTACAATAACACATTATAATAACACTGCACTACAATAACATATTATAATAACACTGCACTACAATAACACATTATAATAACATTGCACTACAATAACACATTATAATAACAATGCACTACAATAACACATTATAATAACACTGCACTACAATAACACATTATAATAACACATTATAATAACACTGCACTACAATAACACATTATAATAACACTGCACTACAATAACACATTATAATAACATTGCACTACAATAACACATTATAATAACAATGCACTACAATAACATATTATAATAACACTGCACTACAATAACACATTATAATAACATTGCACTACAATAACACATTATAATAACAATGCACTACAATAACACATTATAATAACATTGCACCACAATAACACATTATAATAACACTGCACTACAATAACACATTATAATAACACTGCACTACAATAACACATTATAATAACATTGCACCACAATAACACATTATAATAACACATTATAATAACACTGCACTACAATAACACATTATAATAACACTGCACTACAATAACACATTATAATAACATTGCACCACAATAACACATTATAATAACATTGCACTACAATAACACATTATAATAACACATTATAATAACACTGCACTACAATAACATATTATAATAACACTGCACTACAATAACATATTATAATAACATTGCACTACAATAACACATTATAATAACACTGCACTACAATAACACATTATAATAACACTGCACTACAATAACACATTATAATAACATTGCACCACAATAACACATTATAATAACACTGCACTACAATAACACATTATAATAACACTGCACTACAATAACACATTATAATAACATTGCACCACAATAACACATTATAAAAACACATTATAATAACACTGCACTACAATAACACATTATAATAACACTGCACTACAATAACACATTATAATAACATTGCACCACAATAACACATTATAATAACACTGCACTACAATAACACATTATAATAACACTGCACTACAATAACAAACTATAATAACACTGCACTACAATAACACATTATAATAACACTGCACTACAATAACACACTATACTGACACTGCACTACAATAACACATTATAATAACATTGCACTACAATAACACATTATAATAACATTGCACTACAATAACACATTATAATAACACTGCACTACAATAACACATTATAATAACACTGCACTACAATAACACATTATATTAACATTGCACCACAATAACACATTATAATAACACTGCACTACAATAACACATTATAATAACATTGCACTACAATAACACATTATAATAACACATTATAATAACACTGCACTACAATAACACATTATAATAACATTGCACCACAATAACACATTATAATAACATTGCACTACAATAACACATTATAAAAACACATTATAATAACACTGCACTACAATAACACATTATAATAACACTGCACTACAATAACACATTATAATAACACTGCACTACAATAACACATTATAATAACACTGCACTACAATAACACATTATAATAACATTGCACCACAATAACACATTATAATAACATTGCACTACAATAACACATTATAATAACACTGCACTACAATAACACACTATACTGACACTGCACTACAATAACACACTATAATAACACTGCACTACAATAATACATTATAATAACACATTATAATAACACTGCACTACAATAACACATTATAATAACACTGCACTACAATAATACATTATAATAACACATTATAATAACACTGCACTACAATAACACATTATAATAACACTGCACTACAATAACACATTATAATAACCCTGCACTACAATAACACATTATAATAACATTGCACCACAATAACACATTATAATAACACGGCACTACAATAACACATTATAATAACATTGCACTACAATAACACATTATAATAAAACATTATAATAACACTGCACTACAATAACACATTATAATAACACTGCACTACAATAACACATTATAATAACACTGCACTACAATAACACATTATAATAACACTGCACTACAATAACACATTATAATAACACTGCACTACAATAACACATTATAATAACATTGCACTAAAATAACACATTATAATAACACTGCACTACAATAACACTGCACTACAATAACACATTATAATAACACTGCACTACAATAACATATTATAATAACACTGCACTACAATAACACATTATAATAACATTGCACTACAATAACACATTATAATAACAATGCACTACAATAACACATTATAATAACACTGCACTACAATAACACATTATAATAACACTGCACTACAATAACATATTATAATAACACTGCACTACAATAACACATTATAATAACACTGCACTACAATAACACATTATAATAACACTGCACTACAATAACATATTATAATAACACTGCACTACAATAACACATTATAATAACACTGCACTACAATAACACATAATAACACTGCACTACAATAACACATTATAATAACACTGCACTACAATAACACATTATAATAACATTGCACTACAATAACACATTATAATAACAATGCACTACAATAACACATTATAATAACACTGCACTACAATAACACATTATAATAACACTGCACTACAATAACACATTATAATAACACTGCACTACAATAACATATTATAATAACACTGCACTACAATAACACATTATAATAACACTGCACTACAATAACACATAATAACACTGCACTACAATAACACATTATAATAACAATGCACTACAATAACACATTATAATAACACTGCACTACAATAACACATTATAATAACACTGCACTACAATAACATATTATAATAACACTGCACTACAATAACACATTATAATAACACTGCACTACAATAACACATAATAACACTGCACTACAATAACACATTATAATAACATTGCACCACAATAACACATTATAATAACATTGCACTACAATAACACATTATAATAACACATTATAATAACACTGCACTACAATAACACATTATAATAACACTGCACTACAATAACACATTATAATAACACATTATAATAACACTGCACTACAATAACACATTATAATAACACTGCACTACAATAACACATTATAATAACACATTATAATAACACTGCACTACAATAACACATTATAATAACACTGCACTACAATAACACATTATAATAACATTGCACCACAATAACACATTATAATAACATTGCACTACAATAACACATTATAATAACACATTATAATAACACTGCACTACAATAACATATTATAATAACACTGCACTACAATAACATATTATAATAACATTGCACTACAATAACACATTATAATAACACTGCACTACAATAACACATTATAATAACACTGCACTACAATAACACATTATAATAACACATTATAATAACACTGCACTACAATAACACATTATAATAACACTGCACTACAATAACACATTATAATAACATTGCACTACAATAACACATTATAATAACACATTATAATAACACTGCACTACAATAACACATTATAATAACACATTATAATAACACTGCACTACAATAACACATTATAATAACACTGCACTACAATAACACATTATAATAACATTGCACCACAATAACACATTATAATAACATTGCACTACAATAACACATTATAATAACACATTATAATAACACTGCACTACAATAACATATTATAATAACACTGCACTACAATAACATATTATAATAACATTGCACTACAATAACACATTATAATAACACTGCACTACAATAACACATTATAATAACATTGCACCACAATAACACATTATAATAACACTGCACTACAATAACACATTATAATAACACTGCACTACAATAACACATTATAATAACATTGCACCACAATAACACATTATAATAACACTGCACTACAATAACACATTATAATAACACTGCACTACAATAACACATTATAATAACATTGCACCACAATAACACATTATAATAACACTGCACTACAATAACACATAATAATAACACTGCACTACAATAACACATTATAATAACATTGCACCACAATAACACATTATAATAACATTGCACTACAATAACACATTATAATAACACATTATAATAACACTGCACTACAATAACACATTATAATAACACTGCACTACAATAACACATTATAATAACACTGCACTACAATAACACACTATACTGACACTGCACTACAATAACACATTATAATAACATTGCACTACAATAACACATTATAATAACATTGCACTACAATAACACATTATAATAACACTGCACTACAATAACACATTATAATAACACTGCACTACAATAACACATTATAATAACATTGCACTACAATAACACATTATAATAACACTGCACTACAAAAACACATTATAATAACACTGCACTACAATAACACATTATAATAACATTTCACTACAATAACACATTATAATAACATTGCACCACAATAACACATTATAATAACATTGCACTACAATAACACATTATAATAACACTGCACTACAATAACACATTATAATAACATTGCACTACAATAACACATTATAATAACACTGCACTACAAAAACACATTATAATAACACTGCACTACAATAACACACTATAATAACACTGCACTACAATAACACATTATAATAACATTTCACTACAATAACACATTATAATAACACTGCACTACAATAACACATTATAATAACACTGCACTACAATAACACATTATATTAACATTGCACCACAATAACACATTATAATAACACTGCACTACAATAACACATTATAATAACACTGCACTACAATAACACATTATAATAACATTGCACTACAATAACACATTATAATAACACATTATAATAACACTGCACTACAATAACACATTATAATAACACTGCACTACAATAACACATTATAATAACACTGCACTACAATAACACATTATAATAACATTGCACCACAATAACACATTATAATAACATTGCACTACAATAACACATTATAATAACACTGCACTACAATAACACACTATACTAACACTGCACTACAATAATACACTATAATAACACATTATAATAACACTGCACTACAATAACACATTATAATAACACTGCACTACAATAATACATTATAATAACACATTATAATAACACTGCACTACAATAACACATTATAATAACACTGCACTACAATAACACATTATAATAACCCTGCACTACAATAACACATTATAATAACATTGCACCACAATAACACATTATAATAACACGGCACTACAATAACACATTATAATAACATTGCACTACAATAACACATTATAATAAAACATTATAATAACACTGCACTACAATAACACATTATAATAACACTGCACTACAATAACACATTATAATAACACTGCACTACAATAACACATTATAATAACACTGCACTACAATAACACATTATAATAACACTGCACTACAATAACACATTATAATAACATTGCACTAAAATAACACATTATAATAACACTGCACTACAATAACACTGCACTACAATAACACATTATAATAACACTGCACTACAATAACATATTATAATAACACTGCACTACAATAACACATTATAATAACATTGCACTACAATAACACATTATAATAACAATGCACTACAATAACACATTATAATAACACTGCACTACAATAACACATTATAATAACATTGCACCACAATAACACATTATAATAACACTGCACTACAATAACACATTATAATAACACTGCACTACAATAACACATTATAATAACACTGCACTACAATAACACATAATAACACTGCACTACAATAACACATTATAATAACATTGCACCACAATAACACATTATAATAACATTGCACTACAATAACACATTATAATAACACATTATAATAACACTGCACTACAATAACACATTATAATAACACTGCACTACAATAACACATTATAATAACACATTATAATAACACTGCACTACAATAACACATTATAATAACACTGCACTACAATAACACATTATAATAACACATTATAATAACACTGCACTACAATAACACATTATAATAACACTGCACTACAATAACACATTATAATAACATTGCACCACAATAACACATTATAATAACATTGCACTACAATAACACATTATAATAACACATTATAATAACACTGCACTACAATAACATATTATAATAACACTGCACTACAATAACATATTATAATAACATTGCACTACAATAACACATTATAATAACACTGCACTACAATAACACATTATAATAACATTGCACCACAATAACACATTATAATAACACTGCACTACAATAACACATTATAATAACACTGCACTACAATAACACATTATAATAACATTGCACCACAATAACACATTATAAAAACACATTATAATAACACTGCACTACAATAACACATTATAATAACACTGCACTACAATAACACATTATAATAACATTGCACCACAATAACACATTATAATAACACTGCACTACAATAACACATTATAATAACACTGCACTACAATAACAAACTATAATAACATTGCACCACAATAACACATTATAAAAACACATTATAATAACACTGCACTACAATAACACATTATAATAACACTGCACTACAATAACACATTATAATAACATTGCACCACAATAACACATTATAATAACACTGCACTACAATAACACATTATAATAACACTGCACTACAATAACAAACTATAATAACACTGCACTACAATAACACATTATAATAACATTGCACTACAATAACACATTATAATAACATTGCACTACAATAACAAACTATAATAACACTGCACTACAATAACACACTATACTGACACTGCACTACAATAACACATTATAATAACATTGCACTACAATAACAAACTATAATAACACTGCACTACAATAACACACTATACTGACACTGCACTACAATAACACATTATAATAACATTGCACTACAATAACACATTATAATAACATTGCACTACAATAACAAACTATAATAACACTGCACTACAATAACACATTATAATAACATTGCACTACAATAACACATTATAATAACACTGCACTACAATAACAAACTATAATAACACTGCACTACAATAACACACTATACTGACACTGCACTACAATAACACATTATAATAACATTGCACTACAATAACACATTATAATAACATTGCACTACAATAACACATTATAATAACACTGCACTACAATAACACATTATAATAACACTGCACTACAATAACACATTATATTAACATTGCACCACAATAACACATTATAATAACACTGCACTACAATAACACATTATAATAACATTGCGCTACAATAACACATTATAATAACACATTATAATAACACTGCACTACAATAACACATTATAATAACATTGCACCACAATAACACATTATAATAACATTGCACTACAATAACACATTATAAAAACACATTATAATAACACTGCACTACAATAACACATTATAATAACACTGCACTACAATAACACATTATAATAACACTGCACTACAATAACACATTATAATAACACTGCACTACAATAACACATTATAATAACATTGCACCACAATAACACATTATAATAACATTGCACTACAATAACACATTATAATAACACTGCACTACAATAACACACTATACTGACACTGCACTACAATAACACACTATAATAACACTGCACTACAATAATACATTATAATAACACATTATAATAACACTGCACTACAATAACACATTATAATAACACTGCACTACAATAATACATTATAATAACACATTATAATAACACTGCACTACAATAACACATTATAATAACACTGCACTACAATAACACATTATAATAACCCTGCACTACAATAACACATTATAATAACATTGCACCACAATAACACATTATAATAACACGGCACTACAATAACACATTATAATAACATTGCACTACAATAACACATTATAATAAAACATTATAATAACACTGCACTACAATAACACATTATAATAACACTGCACTACAATAACACATTATAATAACACTGCACTACAATAACACATTATAATAACACTGCACTACAATAACACATTATAATAACATTGCACTAAAATAACACATTATAATAACACTGCACTACAATAACACTGCACTACAATAACACATTATAATAACACTGCACTACAATAACATATTATAATAACACTGCACTACAATAACACATTATAATAACATTGCACTACAATAACACATTATAATAACAATGCACTACAATAACACATTATAATAACACTGCACTACAATAACACATTATAATAACACTGCACTACAATAACACATTATAATAACACTGCACTACAATAACACATTATAATAACAATGCACTACAATAACACATTATAATAACATTGCACTACAATAATACATTATAATAACACATTATAATAACACTGCACTACAATAACACATTATAATAACACTGCACTACAATAACACATTATAATAACATTGCACTACAATAACACATTATAATAACACATTATAATAACACTGCACTACAATAACACATTATAATAACATTGCACCACAATAACACATTATAATAACATTGCACTACAATAACACATTATAATAACACTGCACTACAATAACACATTATAATAACATTGCACTACAATAACACTGCACTACAATAACACATTATAATAACACTGCACTACAATAACATATTATAATAACACTGCACTACAATAACACATTATAATAACATTGCACTACAATAACACATTATAATAACACTGCACTACAATAACACATTATAATAACACTGCACTACAATAACACATTATAATAACATTGCACCACAATAACACATTATAATAACACTGCACTACAATAACACATTATAATAACACTGCACTACAATAACACATTATAATAACATTGCACCACAATAACACATTATAATAACATATTATAATAACACTGCACTACAATAACACATTATAATAACACTGCACTACAATAACACATTATAATAACATTGCATCACAATAACACATTATAATAACATTGCACTACAATAACACATTATAATAACACTGCACTACAATAACATATTATAATAACACTGCACTACAATAACATATTATAATAACATTGCACTACAATAACACATTATAATAACACTGCACTACAATAACACATTATAATAACACTGCACTACAATAACACATTATAATAACATTGCACCACAATAACACATTATAATAACACTGCACTACAATAACACATTATAATAACACTGCACTACAATAACACATTATAATAACATTGCACTACAATAACACATTATAAAAACATTGCACTACAATAACACATTATAATAACACTGCATTACAATAACACACTATACTGACACTGCACTACAATAACACATTATAATAATATTGCACCACAATAACACATTATAATAACACATTATAATAACACTGCACTACAATAACATATTATAATAACACTGCACTACAATAACATATTATAATAACATTGCACTACAATAACACATTATAATAACACTGCACTACAATAACACATTATAATAACACTGCACTACAATAACACATTATAATAACACATTATAATAACACTGCACTACAATAACACATTATAATAACACTGCACTACAATAACACATTATAATAACATTGCACTACAATAACACATTATAATAACACATTATAATAACACTGCACTACAATAACACATTATAATAACACATTATAATAACACTGCACTACAATAACACATTATAATAACACTGCACTACAATAACACATTATAATAACATTGCACCACAATAACACATTATAATAACATTGCACTACAATAACACATTATAATAACACATTATAATAACACTGCACTACAATAACATATTATAATAACACTGCACTACAATAACATATTATAATAACATTGCACTACAATAACACATTATAATAACACTGCACTACAATAACACATTATAATAACATTGCACCACAATAACACATTATAATAACACTGCACTACAATAACACATTATAATAACACTGCACTACAATAACACATTATAATAACATTGCACCACAATAACACATTATAATAACACTGCACTACAATAACACATTATAATAACACTGCACTACAATAACACATTATAATAACATTGCACCACAATAACACATTATAATAACACTGCACTACAATAACACATTATAATAACACTGCACTACAATAACACATTATAATAACATTGCACCACAATAACACATTATAATAACATTGCACTACAATAACACATTATAATAACACATTATAATAACACTGCACTACAATAACACATTATAATAACACTGCACTACAATAACACATTATAATAACACTGCACTACAATAACACACTATACTGACACTGCACTACAATAACACATTATAATAACATTGCACTACAATAACACATTATAATAACATTGCACTACAATAACACATTATAATAACACTGCACTACAATAACACATTATAATAACACTGCACTACAATAACACATTATAATAACATTGCACTACAATAACACATTATAATAACACTGCACTACAAAAACACATTATAATAACACTGCACTACAATAACACATTATAATAACATTTCACTACAATAACACATTATAATAACATTGCACCACAATAACACATTATAATAACATTGCACTACAATAACACATTATAATAACACTGCACTACAATAACACATTATAATAACATTGCACTACAATAACACATTATAATAACACTGCACTACAAAAACACATTATAATAACACTGCACTACAATAACACACTATAATAACACTGCACTACAATAACACATTATAATAACATTTCACTACAATAACACATTATAATAACACTGCACTACAATAACACATTATAATAACACTGCACTACAATAACACATTATATTAACATTGCACCACAATAACACATTATAATAACATTGCACTACAATAACACATTATAATAACACTGCACTACAATAACACATTATAATAACATTGCACTACAATAACACTGCACTACAATAACACATTATAATAACACTGCACTACAATAACATATTATAATAACACTGCACTACAATAACACATTATAATAACATTGCACTACAATAACACATTATAATAACACTGCACTACAATAACACATTATAATAACACTGCACTACAATAACACATTATAATAACATTGCACCACAATAACACATTATAATAACACTGCACTACAATAACACATTATAATAACACTGCACTACAATAACACATTATAATAACATTGCACCACAATAACACATTATAATAACATATTATAATAACACTGCACTACAATAACACATTATAATAACACTGCACTACAATAACACATTATAATAACACTGCACTACAATAACATATTATAATAACACTGCACTACAATAACATATTATAATAACATTGCACTACAATAACACATTATAATAACACTGCACTACAATAACACATTATAATAACACTGCACTACAATAACACATTATAATAACATTGCACCACAATAACACATTATAATAACACTGCACTACAATAACACATTATAATAACACTGCACTACAATAACACATTATAATAACATTGCACTACAATAACACATTATAAAAACATTGCACTACAATAACACATTATAATAACACTGCATTACAATAACACACTATACTGACACTGCACTACAATAACACATTATAATAATATTGCACCACAATAACACATTATAATAACACATTATAATAACACTGCACTACAATAACACATTATAATAACACTGCACTACAATAACACATTATAATAACATTGCACCACAAAAACACATTATAATAACATTGCACTACAATAACACATTATAATAACACTGCACTACAATAACACATTATAATAACACTGCACTACAATAACAAACTATAATAACACTGCACTACAATAACACATTATAATAACACTGCACTACAATAACACACTATACTGACACTGCACTACAATAACACATTATAATAACATTGCACTACAATAACACATTATAATAACATTACACTACAATAACACATTATAATAACACTGCACTACAATAACACATTATAATAACACTGCACTACAATAACACATTATAATAACATTGCACTACAATAACACATTATAATAACACTGCACTACAAAAACACATTATAATAACACTGCACTACAATAACACACTATAATAACACTGCACTACAATAACACATTATAATAACATTTCACTACAATAACACATTATAATAACACATTATAATAACACTGCACTACAATAACACATTATAATAACACTGCACTACAATAACACATTATATTAACATTGCACCACAATAACACATTATAATAACACTGCACTACAATAACACATTATAATAACACTGCACTACAATAACACATTATAATAATATTGCACTACAATAACACATTATAATAACACATTATAATAACACTGCACTACAATAACACATTATAATAACACTGCACTACAATAACACATTATAATAACATTGCACCACAATAACACATTATAATAACATTGCACTACAATAACACATTATAAAAACACATTATAATAACACTGCACTACAATAACACATTATAATAACACTGCACTACAATAACACATTATAATAACATTGCACCACAATAACACATTATAATAACATTGCACTACAATAACACATTATAATAACACTGCACTACAATAACACATTATAATAACATTGCACTACAATTACACATTATAATAACACATTATAATAATACTGCACTACAATAACACATTATAATAACACTGCACTACAATAACACATTATAATAACATTGCACCACAATAACACATTATAATAACATTGCACTACAATAACACATTATAATAACACATTATAATAACACTGCACTACAATAACACATTATAATAACACTGCACTACAATAACACATTATAATAACCCTGCACTACAATAACACATTATAATAACATTGCACCACAATAACACATTATAATAACACTGCACTACAATAACACATTATAATAACATTGCACTACAATAACACATTATAATAAAACATTATAATAACACTGCACTACAATAACACATTATAATAACACTGCACTACAATAACACATTATAATAACACTGCACTACAATAACACATTATAATAACACTGCACTACAATAACACATTATAATAACACTGCACTACAATAACACATTATAATAACATTGCACCACAATAACACATTATAATAACATTGCACTACAATAACACATTATAATAACACTGCACTACAATAACACATTATAATAACACTGCACTACAATAACACTGCACTACAATAACACATTATAATAACACTGCACTACAATAACATATTATAATAACACTGCACTACAATAACACATTATAATAACATTGCACTACAATAACACATTATAATAACAATGCACTACAATAACACATTATAATAACACTGCACTACAATAACACATTATAATAACATTGCACCACAATAACACATTATAATAACACTGCACTACAATAACACATTATAATAACACTGCACTACAATAACACATTATAATAACATTGCACCACAATAACACATTATAATAACACATTATAATAACACTGCACTACAATAACACATTATAATAACACTGCACTACAATAACACATTATAATAACATTGCACCACAATAACACATTATAATAACATTGCACTACAATAACACATTATAATAACACATTATAATAACACTGCACTACAATAACATATTATAATAACACTGCACTACAATAACATATTATAATAACATTGCACTACAATAACACATTATAATAACACTGCACTACAATAACACATTATAATAACACTGCACTACAATAACACATTATAATAACATTGCACCACAATAACACATTATAATAACACTGCACTACAATAACACATTATAATAACATTGCACCACAATAACACATTATAAAAACACATTATAATAACACTGCACTACAATAACACATTATAATAACACTGCACTACAATAACACATTATAATAACATTGCACCACAATAACACATTATAATAACACTGCACTACAATAACACATTATAATAACACTGCACTACAATAACAAACTATAATAACACTGCACTACAATAACACATTATAATAACACTGCACTACAATAACACACTATACTGACACTGCACTACAATAACACATTATAATAACATTGCACTACAATAACACATTATAATAACATTGCACTACAATAACACATTATAATAACACATTATAATAACACTGCACTACAATAACACATTATAATAACACTGCACTACAATAACACATTATAATAACACATTATAATAACACTGCACTACAATAACACATTATAATAACACATTATAATAACACTGCACTACAATAACACATTATAATAACACTGCACTACAATAACACATTATAATAACATTGCACCACAATAACACATTATAATAACATTGCACTACAATAACACATTATAATAACACATTATAATAACACTGCACTACAATAACATATTATAATAACACTGCACTACAATAACATATTATAATAACATTGCACTACAATAACACATTATAATAACACTGCACTACAATAACACATTATAATAACACTGCACTACAATAACACATTATAATAACACATTATAATAACACTGCACTACAATAACACATTATAATAACACTGCACTACAATAACACATTATAATAACATTGCACTACAATAACACATTATAATAACACATTATAATAACACTGCACTACAATAACACATTATAATAACACATTATAATAACACTGCACTACAATAACACATTATAATAACACTGCACTACAATAACACATTATAATAACATTGCACCACAATAACACATTATAATAACATTGCACTACAATAACACATTATAATAACACATTATAATAACACTGCACTACAATAACATATTATAATAACACTGCACTACAATAACATATTATAATAACATTGCACTACAATAACACATTATAATAACACTGCACTACAATAACACATTATAATAACATTGCACCACAATAACACATTATAATAACACTGCACTACAATAACACATTATAATAACACTGCACTACAATAACACATTATAATAACATTGCACCACAATAACACATTATAATAACACTGCACTACAATAACACATTATAATAACACTGCACTACAATAACACATTATAATAACATTGCACCACAATAACACATTATAATAACACTGCACTACAATAACACATTATAATAACACTGCACTACAATAACACATTATAATAACATTGCACCACAATAACACATTATAATAACATTGCACTACAATAACACATTATAATAACACATTATAATAACACTGCACTACAATAACACATTATAATAACACTGCACTACAATAACACATTATAATAACACTGCACTACAATAACACACTATACTGACACTGCACTACAATAACACATTATAATAACATTGCACCACAATAACACATTATAATAACACGGCACTACAATAACACATTATAATAACATTGCACTACAATAACACATTATAATAAAACATTATAATAACACTGCACTACAATAACACATTATAATAACACTGCACTACAATAACACATTATAATAACACTGCACTACAATAACACATTATAATAACACTGCACTACAATAACACATTATAATAACACTGCACTACAATAACACATTATAATAACATTGCACTAAAATAACACATTATAATAACACTGCACTACAATAACACTGCACTACAATAACACATTATAATAACACTGCACTACAATAACATATTATAATAACACTGCACTACAATAACACATTATAATAACATTGCACTACAATAACACATTATAATAACAATGCACTACAATAACACATTATAATAACACTGCACTACAATAACACATTATAATAACACTGCACTACAATAACACATTATAATAACACTGCACTACAATAACACATTATAATAACAATGCACTACAATAACACATTATAATAACATTGCACTACAATAATACATTATAATAACACATTATAATAACACTGCACTACAATAACACATTATAATAACACTGCACTACAATAACACATTATAATAACATTGCACTACAATAACACATTATAATAACACATTATAATAACACTGCACTACAATAACACATTATAATAACATTGCACCACAATAACACATTATAATAACATTGCACTACAATAACACATTATAATAACACTGCACTACAATAACACATTATAATAACATTGCACTACAATAACACTGCACTACAATAACACATTATAATAACACTGCACTACAATAACATATTATAATAACACTGCACTACAATAACACATTATAATAACATTGCACTACAATAACACATTATAATAACACTGCACTACAATAACACATTATAATAACACTGCACTACAATAACACATTATAATAACATTGCACCACAATAACACATTATAATAACACTGCACTACAATAACACATTATAATAACACTGCACTACAATAACACATTATAATAACATTGCACCACAATAACACATTATAAAAACACATTATAATAACACTGCACTACAATAACACATTATAATAACACTGCACTACAATAACACATTATAATAACATTGCACCACAATAACACATTATAATAACACTGCACTACAATAACACATTATAATAACACTGCACTACAATAACAAACTATAATAACACTGCACTACAATAACACATTATAATAACACTGCACTACAATAACACACTATACTGACACTGCACTACAATAACACATTATAATAACATTGCACTACAATAACACATTATAATAACATTGCACTACAATAACACATTATAATAACACTGCACTACAATAACACATTATAATAACACTGCACTACAATAACACATTATATTAACATTGCACCACAATAACACATTATAATAACACTGCACTACAATAACACATTATAATAACATTGCACTACAATAACACATTATAATAACACATTATAATAACACTGCACTACAATAACACATTATAATAACATTGCACCACAATAACACATTATAATAACATTGCACTACAATAACACATTATAAAAACACATTATAATAACACTGCACTACAATAACACATTATAATAACACTGCACTACAATAACACATTATAATAACACTGCACTACAATAACACATTATAATAACACTGCACTACAATAACACATTATAATAACATTGCACCACAATAACACATTATAATAACATTGCACTACAATAACACATTATAATAACACTGCACTACAATAACACACTATACTGACACTGCACTACAATAACACACTATAATAACACTGCACTACAATAATACATTATAATAACACATTATAATAACACTGCACTACAATAACACATTATAATAACACTGCACTACAATAACACACTATACTGACACTGCACTACAATAACACATTATAATAACATTGCACCACAATAACACATTATAATAACACGGCACTACAATAACACATTATAATAACATTGCACTACAATAACACATTATAATAAAACATTATAATAACACTGCACTACAATAACACATTATAATAACACTGCACTACAATAACACATTATAATAACACTGCACTACAATAACACATTATAATAACACTGCACTACAATAACACACTATACTGACACTGCACTACAATAACACATTATAATAACATTGCACCACAATAACACATTATAATAACACGGCACTACAATAACACATTATAATAACATTGCACTACAATAACACATTATAATAAAACATTATAATAACACTGCACTACAATAACACATTATAATAACACTGCACTACAATAACACATTATAATAACACTGCACTACAATAACACATTATAATAACACTGCACTACAATAACACATTATAATAACACTGCACTACAATAACACATTATAATAACATTGCACTAAAATAACACATTATAATAACACTGCACTACAATAACACTGCACTACAATAACACATTATAATAACACTGCACTACAATAACATATTATAATAACACTGCACTACAATAACACATTATAATAACATTGCACTACAATAACACATTATAATAACAATGCACTACAATAACACATTATAATAACACTGCACTACAATAACACATTATAATAACACTGCACTACAATAACACATTATAATAACACTGCACTACAATAACACATTATAATAACAATGCACTACAATAACACATTATAATAACATTGCACTACAATAATACATTATAATAACACATTATAATAACACTGCAC
Source organism: Rana muscosa (assembly GCA_029206835.1). NCBI lineage: Eukaryota > Metazoa > Chordata > Amphibia > Anura > Ranidae > Rana > Rana muscosa. Next base: position 263,226,721 of record CM055123.1, on the reverse strand, counting down.
TACAATAACACATTATAATAACACTGCACTACAATAACACATTATAATAACATTGCACTACAATAACACATTATAATAACACATTATAATAACACTGCACTACAATAACACATTATAATAACATTGCACCACAATAACACATTATAATAACATTGCACTACAATAACACATTATAATAACACTGCACTACAATAACACATTATAATAACATTGCACTACAATAACACTGCACTACAATAACACATTATAATAACACTGCACTACAATAACATATTATAATAACACTGCACTACAATAACACATTATAATAACATTGCACTACAATAACACATTATAATAACACTGCACTACAATAACACATTATAATAACACTGCACTACAATAACACATTATAATAACATTGCACCACAATAACACATTATAATAACACTGCACTACAATAACACATTATAATAACACTGCACTACAATAACACATTATAATAACATTGCACCACAATAACACATTATAATAACATATTATAATAACACTGCACTACAATAACACATTATAATAACACTGCACTACAATAACACATTATAATAACATTGCATCACAATAACACATTATAATAACATTGCACTACAATAACACATTATAATAACACTGCACTACAATAACATATTATAATAACACTGCACTACAATAACATATTATAATAACATTGCACTACAATAACACATTATAATAACACTGCACTACAATAACACATTATAATAACACTGCACTACAATAACACATTATAATAACATTGCACCACAATAACACATTATAATAACACTGCACTACAATAACACATTATAATAACACTGCACTACAATAACACATTATAATAACATTGCACTACAATAACACATTATAAAAACATTGCACTACAATAACACATTATAATAACACTGCATTACAATAACACACTATACTGACACTGCACTACAATAACACATTATAATAATATTGCACCACAATAACACATTATAATAACACATTATAATAACACTGCACTACAATAACACATTATAATAACACTGCACTACAATAACACATTATAATAACATTGCACCACAAAAACACATTATAATAACATTGCACTACAATAACACATTATAATAACACTGCACTACAATAACACATTATAATAACACTGCACTACAATAACAAACTATAATAACACTGCACTACAATAACACATTATAATAACACTGCACTACAATAACACACTATACTGACACTGCACTACAATAACACATTATAATAACATTGCACTACAATAACACATTATAATAACATTACACTACAATAACACATTATAATAACACTGCACTACAATAACACATTATAATAACACTGCACTACAATAACACATTATAATAACATTGCACTACAATAACACATTATAATAACACTGCACTACAAAAACACATTATAATAACACTGCACTACAATAACACACTATAATAACACTGCACTACAATAACACATTATAATAACATTTCACTACAATAACACATTATAATAACACATTATAATAACACTGCACTACAATAACACATTATAATAACACTGCACTACAATAACACATTATATTAACATTGCACCACAATAACACATTATAATAACACTGCACTACAATAACACATTATAATAACACTGCACTACAATAACACATTATAATAATATTGCACTACAATAACACATTATAATAACACATTATAATAACACTGCACTACAATAACACATTATAATAACACTGCACTACAATAACACATTATAATAACATTGCACCACAATAACACATTATAATAACATTGCACTACAATAACACATTATAAAAACACATTATAATAACACTGCACTACAATAACACATTATAATAACACTGCACTACAATAACACATTATAATAACATTGCACCACAATAACACATTATAATAACATTGCACTACAATAACACATTATAATAACACTGCACTACAATAACACATTATAATAACATTGCACTACAATTACACATTATAATAACACATTATAATAATACTGCACTACAATAACACATTATAATAACACTGCACTACAATAACACATTATAATAACATTGCACCACAATAACACATTATAATAACATTGCACTACAATAACACATTATAATAACACATTATAATAACACTGCACTACAATAACACATTATAATAACACTGCACTACAATAACACATTATAATAACCCTGCACTACAATAACACATTATAATAACATTGCACCACAATAACACATTATAATAACACTGCACTACAATAACACATTATAATAACATTGCACTACAATAACACATTATAATAAAACATTATAATAACACTGCACTACAATAACACATTATAATAACACTGCACTACAATAACACATTATAATAACACTGCACTACAATAACACATTATAATAACACTGCACTACAATAACACATTATAATAACACTGCACTACAATAACACATTATAATAACATTGCACCACAATAACACATTATAATAACATTGCACTACAATAACACATTATAATAACACTGCACTACAATAACACATTATAATAACACTGCACTACAATAACACTGCACTACAATAACACATTATAATAACACTGCACTACAATAACATATTATAATAACACTGCACTACAATAACACATTATAATAACATTGCACTACAATAACACATTATAATAACAATGCACTACAATAACACATTATAATAACACTGCACTACAATAACACATTATAATAACATTGCACCACAATAACACATTATAATAACACTGCACTACAATAACACATTATAATAACACTGCACTACAATAACACATTATAATAACATTGCACCACAATAACACATTATAATAACACATTATAATAACACTGCACTACAATAACACATTATAATAACACTGCACTACAATAACACATTATAATAACACTGCACTACAATAACACATTATAATAACATTGCACCACAATAACACATTATAAAAACACATTATAATAACACTGCACTACAATAACACATTATAATAACACTGCACTACAATAACACATTATAATAACATTGCACCACAATAACACATTATAATAACACTGCACTACAATAACACATTATAATAACACTGCACTACAATAACAAACTATAATAACACTGCACTACAATAACACATTATAATAACACTGCACTACAATAACACACTATACTGACACTGCACTACAATAACACATTATAATAACATTGCACTACAATAACACATTATAATAACATTGCACTACAATAACACATTATAATAACACTGCACTACAATAACACATTATAATAACACTGCACTACAATAACACATTATATTAACATTGCACCACAATAACACATTATAATAACACTGCACTACAATAACACATTATAATAACATTGCACTACAATAACACATTATAATAACACATTATAATAACACTGCACTACAATAACACATTATAATAACATTGCACCACAATAACACATTATAATAACATTGCACTACAATAACACATTATAAAAACACATTATAATAACACTGCACTACAATAACACATTATAATAACACTGCACTACAATAACACATTATAATAACACTGCACTACAATAACACATTATAATAACACTGCACTACAATAACACATTATAATAACATTGCACCACAATAACACATTATAATAACATTGCACTACAATAACACATTATAATAACACTGCACTACAATAACACACTATACTGACACTGCACTACAATAACACACTATAATAACACTGCACTACAATAATACATTATAATAACACATTATAATAACACTGCACTACAATAACACATTATAATAACACTGCACTACAATAATACATTATAATAACACATTATAATAACACTGCACTACAATAACACATTATAATAACACTGCACTACAATAACACATTATAATAACCCTGCACTACAATAACACATTATAATAACATTGCACCACAATAACACATTATAATAACACGGCACTACAATAACACATTATAATAACATTGCACTACAATAACACATTATAATAAAACATTATAATAACACTGCACTACAATAACACATTATAATAACACTGCACTACAATAACACATTATAATAACACTGCACTACAATAACACATTATAATAACACTGCACTACAATAACACATTATAATAACACTGCACTACAATAACACATTATAATAACATTGCACTAAAATAACACATTATAATAACACTGCACTACAATAACACTGCACTACAATAACACATTATAATAACACTGCACTACAATAACATATTATAATAACACTGCACTACAATAACACATTATAATAACATTGCACTACAATAACACATTATAATAACAATGCACTACAATAACACATTATAATAACACTGCACTACAATAACACATTATAATAACATTGCACCACAATAACACATTATAATAACACTGCACTACAATAACACATTATAATAACACTGCACTACAATAACACATTATAATAACACTGCACTACAATAACACATAATAACACTGCACTACAATAACACATTATAATAACATTGCACCACAATAACACATTATAATAACATTGCACTACAATAACACATTATAATAACACATTATAATAACACTGCACTACAATAACACATTATAATAACACTGCACTACAATAACACATTATAATAACACATTATAATAACACTGCACTACAATAACACATTATAATAACACTGCACTACAATAACACATTATAATAACATTGCACCACAATAACACATTATAATAACATTGCACTACAATAACACATTATAATAACACATTATAATAACACTGCACTACAATAACATATTATAATAACACTGCACTACAATAACATATTATAATAACATTGCACTACAATAACACATTATAATAACACTGCACTACAATAACACATTATAATAACACTGCACTACAATAACACATTATAATAACACATTATAATAACACTGCACTACAATAACACATTATAATAACACTGCACTACAATAACACATTATAATAACATTGCACTACAATAACACATTATAATAACACATTATAATAACACTGCACTACAATAACACATTATAATAACACATTATAATAACACTGCACTACAATAACACATTATAATAACACTGCACTACAATAACACATTATAATAACATTGCACCACAATAACACATTATAATAACATTGCACTACAATAACACATTATAATAACACATTATAATAACACTGCACTACAATAACATATTATAATAACACTGCACTACAATAACATATTATAATAACATTGCACTACAATAACACATTATAATAACACTGCACTACAATAACACATTATAATAACATTGCACCACAATAACACATTATAATAACACTGCACTACAATAACACATTATAATAACACTGCACTACAATAACACATTATAATAACATTGCACCACAATAACACATTATAATAACACTGCACTACAATAACACATTATAATAACACTGCACTACAATAACACATTATAATAACATTGCACCACAATAACACATTATAATAACACTGCACTACAATAACACATTATAATAACACTGCACTACAATAACACATTATAATAACATTGCACCACAATAACACATTATAATAACATTGCACTACAATAACACATTATAATAACACATTATAATAACACTGCACTACAATAACACATTATAATAACACTGCACTACAATAACACATTATAATAACACTGCACTACAATAACACACTATACTGACACTGCACTACAATAACACATTATAATAACATTGCACTACAATAACACATTATAATAACATTGCACTACAATAACACATTATAATAACACTGCACTACAATAACACATTATAATAACACTGCACTACAATAACACATTATAATAACATTGCACTACAATAACACATTATAATAACACTGCACTACAAAAACACATTATAATAACACTGCACTACAATAACACATTATAATAACATTTCACTACAATAACACATTATAATAACATTGCACCACAATAACACATTATAATAACATTGCACTACAATAACACATTATAATAACACTGCACTACAATAACACATTATAATAACATTGCACTACAATAACACATTATAATAACACTGCACTACAAAAACACATTATAATAACACTGCACTACAATAACACACTATAATAACACTGCACTACAATAACACATTATAATAACATTTCACTACAATAACACATTATAATAACACTGCACTACAATAACACATTATAATAACACTGCACTACAATAACACATTATATTAACATTGCACCACAATAACACATTATAATAACACTGCACTACAATAACACATTATAATAACACTGCACTACAATAACACATTATAATAACATTGCACTACAATAACACATTATAATAACACATTATAATAACACTGCACTACAATAACACATTATAATAACACTGCACTACAATAACACATTATAATAACACTGCACTACAATAACACATTATAATAACATTGCACCACAATAACACATTATAATAACATTGCACTACAATAACACATTATAATAACACTGCACTACAATAACACACTATACTGACACTGCACTACAATAACACACTATAATAACACTGCACTACAATAATACATTATAATAACACATTATAATAACACTGCACTACAATAACACATTATAATAACACTGCACTACAATAACACATTATAATAACATTGCACTACAATAACACATTATAATAACACTGCACTACAAAAACACATTATAATAACACTGCACTACAATAACACATTATAATAACATTTCACTACAATAACACATTATAATAACATTGCACCACAATAACACATTATAATAACATTGCACTACAATAACACATTATAATAACACTGCACTACAATAACACATTATAATAACATTGCACTACAATAACACATTATAATAACACTGCACTACAAAAACACATTATAATAACACTGCACTACAATAACACACTATAATAACACTGCACTACAATAACACATTATAATAACATTTCACTACAATAACACATTATAATAACACTGCACTACAATAACACATTATAATAACACTGCACTACAATAACACATTATATTAACATTGCACCACAATAACACATTATAATAACACTGCACTACAATAACACATTATAATAACACTGCACTACAATAACACATTATAATAACATTGCACTACAATAACACATTATAATAACACATTATAATAACACTGCACTACAATAACACATTATAATAACACTGCACTACAATAACACATTATAATAACACTGCACTACAATAACACATTATAATAACCCTGCACTACAATAACACATTATAATAACATTGCACCACAATAACACATTATAATAACACGGCACTACAATAACACATTATAATAACATTGCACTACAATAACACATTATAATAAAACATTATAATAACACTGCACTACAATAACACATTATAATAACACTGCACTACAATAACACATTATAATAACACTGCACTACAATAACACATTATAATAACACTGCACTACAATAACACATTATAATAACACTGCACTACAATAACACATTATAATAACATTGCACTAAAATAACACATTATAATAACACTGCACTACAATAACACTGCACTACAATAACACATTATAATAACACTGCACTACAATAACATATTATAATAACACTGCACTACAATAACACATTATAATAACATTGCACTACAATAACACATTATAATAACAATGCACTACAATAACACATTATAATAACACTGCACTACAATAACACATTATAATAACATTGCACCACAATAACACATTATAATAACACTGCACTACAATAACACATTATAATAACACTGCACTACAATAACACATTATAATAACACTGCACTACAATAACACATAATAACACTGCACTACAATAACACATTATAATAACATTGCACCACAATAACACATTATAATAACATTGCACTACAATAACACATTATAATAACACATTATAATAACACTGCACTACAATAACACATTATAATAACACTGCACTACAATAACACATTATAATAACACATTATAATAACACTGCACTACAATAACACATTATAATAACACTGCACTACAATAACACATTATAATAACACATTATAATAACACTGCACTACAATAACACATTATAATAACACTGCACTACAATAACACATTATAATAACATTGCACCACAATAACACATTATAATAACATTGCACTACAATAACACATTATAATAACACATTATAATAACACTGCACTACAATAACATATTATAATAACACTGCACTACAATAACATATTATAATAACATTGCACTACAATAACACATTATAATAACACTGCACTACAATAACACATTATAATAACATTGCACCACAATAACACATTATAATAACACTGCACTACAATAACACATTATAATAACACTGCACTACAATAACACATTATAATAACATTGCACCACAATAACACATTATAAAAACACATTATAATAACACTGCACTACAATAACACATTATAATAACACTGCACTACAATAACACATTATAATAACATTGCACCACAATAACACATTATAATAACACTGCACTACAATAACACATTATAATAACACTGCACTACAATAACAAACTATAATAACATTGCACCACAATAACACATTATAAAAACACATTATAATAACACTGCACTACAATAACACATTATAATAACACTGCACTACAATAACACATTATAATAACATTGCACCACAATAACACATTATAATAACACTGCACTACAATAACACATTATAATAACACTGCACTACAATAACAAACTATAATAACACTGCACTACAATAACACATTATAATAACACTGCACTACAATAACACACTATACTGACACTGCACTACAATAACACATTATAATAACATTGCACTACAATAACACATTATAATAACATTGCACTACAATAACACATTATAATAACACTGCACTACAATAACACATTATAATAACACTGCACTACAATAACACATTATATTAACATTGCACCACAATAACACATTATAATAACACTGCACTACAATAACACATTATAATAACATTGCACTACAATAACACATTATAATAACACATTATAATAACACTGCACTACAATAACACATTATAATAACATTGCACCACAATAACACATTATAATAACATTGCACTACAATAACACATTATAAAAACACATTATAATAACACTGCACTACAATAACACATTATAATAACACTGCACTACAATAACACATTATAATAACACTGCACTACAATAACACATTATAATAACACTGCACTACAATAACACATTATAATAACATTGCACCACAATAACACATTATAATAACATTGCACTACAATAACACATTATAATAACACTGCACTACAATAACACACTATACTGACACTGCACTACAATAACACACTATAATAACACTGCACTACAATAATACATTATAATAACACATTATAATAACACTGCACTACAATAACACATTATAATAACACTGCACTACAATAATACATTATAATAACACATTATAATAACACTGCACTACAATAACACATTATAATAACACTGCACTACAATAACACATTATAATAACCCTGCACTACAATAACACATTATAATAACATTGCACCACAATAACACATTATAATAACACGGCACTACAATAACACATTATAATAACATTGCACTACAATAACACATTATAATAAAACATTATAATAACACTGCACTACAATAACACATTATAATAACACTGCACTACAATAACACATTATAATAACACTGCACTACAATAACACATTATAATAACACTGCACTACAATAACACATTATAATAACATTGCACTAAAATAACACATTATAATAACACTGCACTACAATAACACTGCACTACAATAACACATTATAATAACACTGCACTACAATAACATATTATAATAACACTGCACTACAATAACACATTATAATAACATTGCACTACAATAACACATTATAATAACAATGCACTACAATAACACATTATAATAACACTGCACTACAATAACACATTATAATAACACTGCACTACAATAACACATTATAATAACACTGCACTACAATAACACATTATAATAACAATGCACTACAATAACACATTATAATAACATTGCACTACAATAATACATTATAATAACACATTATAATAACACTGCACTACAATAACACATTATAATAACACTGCACTACAATAACACATTATAATAACATTGCACTACAATAACACATTATAATAACACATTATAATAACACTGCACTACAATAACACATTATAATAACATTGCACCACAATAACACATTATAATAACATTGCACCACAATAACACATTATAATAACATTGCACTACAATAACACATTATAATAACATTGCACTACAATAACACTGCACTACAATAACACATTATAATAACACTGCACTACAATAACATATTATAATAACACTGCACTACAATAACACATTATAATAACACTGCACTACAATAACACATTATAATAACACTGCACTACAATAACACATAATAACACTGCACTACAATAACACATTATAATAACATTGCACCACAATAACACATTATAATAACATTGCACTACAATAACACATTATAATAACACATTATAATAACACTGCACTACAATAACACATTATAATAACACTGCACTACAATAACACATTATAATAACACATTATAATAACACTGCACTACAATAACACATTATAATAACACTGCACTACAATAACACATTATAATAACACATTATAATAACACTGCACTACAATAACACATTATAATAACACTGCACTACAATAACACATTATAATAACATTGCACCACAATAACACATTATAATAACATTGCACTACAATAACACATTATAATAACACATTATAATAACACTGCACTACAATAACATATTATAATAACACTGCACTACAATAACATATTATAATAACATTGCACTACAATAACACATTATAATAACACTGCACTACAATAACACATTATAATAACACTGCACTACAATAACACATTATAATAACACATTATAATAACACTGCACTACAATAACACATTATAATAACACTGCACTACAATAACACATTATAATAACATTGCACTACAATAACACATTATAATAACACATTATAATAACACTGCACTACAATAACACATTATAATAACACATTATAATAACACTGCACTACAATAACACATTATAATAACACTGCACTACAATAACACATTATAATAACATTGCACCACAATAACACATTATAATAACATTGCACTACAATAACACATTATAATAACACATTATAATAACACTGCACTACAATAACATATTATAATAACACTGCACTACAATAACATATTATAATAACATTGCACTACAATAACACATTATAATAACACTGCACTACAATAACACATTATAATAACATTGCACCACAATAACACATTATAATAACACTGCACTACAATAACACATTATAATAACACTGCACTACAATAACACATTATAATAACATTGCACCACAATAACACATTATAATAACACTGCACTACAATAACACATTATAATAACACTGCACTACAATAACACATTATAATAACATTGCACCACAATAACACATTATAATAACACTGCACTACAATAACACATTATAATAACACTGCACTACAATAACACATTATAATAACATTGCACCACAATAACACATTATAATAACATTGCACTACAATAACACATTATAATAACACATTATAATAACACTGCACTACAATAACACATTATAATAACACTGCACTACAATAACACATTATAATAACACTGCACTACAATAACACACTATACTGACACTGCACTACAATAACACATTATAATAACATTGCACTACAATAACACATTATAATAACATTGCACTACAATAACACATTATAATAACACTGCACTACAATAACACATTATAATAACACTGCACTACAATAACACATTATAATAACATTGCACTACAATAACACATTATAATAACACTGCACTACAAAAACACATTATAATAACACTGCACTACAATAACACATTATAATAACATTTCACTACAATAACACATTATAATAACATTGCACCACAATAACACATTATAATAACATTGCACTACAATAACACATTATAATAACACTGCACTACAATAACACATTATAATAACATTGCACTACAATAACACATTATAATAACACTGCACTACAAAAACACATTATAATAACACTGCACTACAATAACACACTATAATAACACTGCACTACAATAACACATTATAATAACATTTCACTACAATAACACATTATAATAACACTGCACTACAATAACACATTATAATAACACTGCACTACAATAACACATTATATTAACATTGCACCACAATAACACATTATAATAACACTGCACTACAATAACACATTATAATAACACTGCACTACAATAACACATTATAATAACATTGCACTACAATAACACATTATAATAACACATTATAATAACACTGCACTACAATAACACATTATAATAACACTGCACTACAATAACACATTATAATAACATTGCACCACAATAACACATTATAATAACACATTATAATAACACTGCACTACAATAACACATTATAATAACACTGCACTACAATAACACATTATAATAACATTGCACCACAATAACACATTATAATAACATTGCACTACAATAACACATTATAATAACACATTATAATAACACTGCACTACAATAACACATTATAATAACACTGCACTACAATAACACATTATAATAACATTGCACCACAATAACACATTATAATAACATTGCACTACAATAACACATTATAATAACACATTATAATAACACTGCACTACAATAACACATTATAATAACACTGCACTACAATAACACATTATAATAACACTGCACTACAATAACACATTATATTAACATTGCACCACAATAACACATTATAATAACATTGCACTACAATAACACATTATAATAACACATTATAATAACACTGCACTACAATAACACATTATAATAACACTGCACTACAATAACACATTATAATACTGCACTACAATAACACATTATAATAACACTGCACTACAATAAAACATTATAATAACACTGCACTACAATAACACACTATAATAACACTGCACTACAATAACACATTATAATAACACTGCACTACAATAACACATTATAATAACACTGCACTACAATAACACATTATAATAACATTGCACCACAATAACACATTATAATAACATTGCACTACAATAACACATTATAATAACACTGCACTACAATAACACACTATACTGACACTGCACTACAATAACACATTATAATAACACTGCACTACAATAACACATTATAATAACACTGCACTACAATAACACATTATATTAACATTGCACCACAATAACACATTATAATAACACATTATAATAACACTGCACTACAATAACACATTATAATAACACTGCACTACAATAACACATTATAATAACATTGCACCACAATAACACATTATAATAACATTGCACTACAATAACACATTATAATAACACATTATAAAAACACTGTACTACAATAACACATTATAATAACACTGCACTACAATAACACATTATAATAACATTGCACTACAATAACACATTATAATAACACATTATAATAACACTACACTACAATAACACATTATAATAACACTGCACTACAATAACACATTATAATAACTCTGCACTACAATAACACATTATAATAACACTGCACTACAATAACACATTATAATAACATTGCACTACAATAACACATTATAATAACACATTATAATAACACTGCACTACAATAAGACACTATACTGACACTGCACTACAATAACACATTATAATAACATTGCACCACAATAACACATTATAATAACATTGCACTACAATAACACATTATAATAACACTGCACTACAATAACACATTATAATAACACATTATAATAACACTGCACTACAATAACACATTATAATAACACTGCACTACAATAACACATTATAATAACATTGCACCACAATAACACATTATAATAACATTGCACTACAATAACACATTATAATAACACATTATAATAACACTGTACTACAATAACACATTATAATAACACTGCACTACAATAACACATTATAATAACATTGCACTACAATAACACATTATAATAACACATTATAATAACACTGCACTACAATAACACATTATAATAACATTGCACTACAATAACACATTATAATAACACTGCACTACAATAACACATTATAATAACACATTATAATAACACTGCACTACAATAACACATTATAATAACATTGCACCACAATAACACATTATAATAACATTGCACTACAATAACACATTATAATAACACTGCACTACAATAACACATTATAATAACACATTATAATAACACTGCACTACAATAACACATTATAATAACACTGCACTACAATAACACATTATAATAACATTGCACCACAATAACACATTATAATAACACTGCACTACAATAACACATTATAATAACATTGCACTACAATAACACATTATAATAACAAATTATAATAACACTGCACTACAATAACACATTATAATAACACTGCACTACAATAACACATTATAATAACACTGCACTACAATAACACATTATAATAACATTGCACCACAATAACACATTATAATAACATTGCACTACAATAACACATTATAATAACACATTATAATAACACTGCACTACAATAACACATTATAATAACACTGCACTACAATAACACACTATACTGACACTGCACTACAATAACACATTATAATAACATTGCACTACAATAACACATTATAATAACACATTATAATAACACTGCACTACAATAACACATTATAATAACACTGCACTACAATAACACATTATAATAACATTGCACTACAATAACACATTATAATAACACTGCACTACAATAACAAACTATAATAACACTGCACTACAATAACACATTATAATAACATTGCACTACAATAACACATTATAATAACACATTATAATAACACTGCACTACAATAACACATTATAATAACACTGCACTACAATAACACATTATAATAACATTGCACTACAATAACACATTATAATAACACTGCACTACAATAACAAACTATAATAACACTGCACTACAATAACACATTATAATAACATTGCACTACAATAACACATTATAATAACACATTATAATAACACTGCACTACAATAACACATTATAATAACACTGCACTACAATAACACATTATAATAACACTGCACTACAATAACACATTATAATAACATTGCACCACAATAACACATTATAATAACACTGCACTACAATAACACATTATAATAACACTGCACTACAATAACACATTATAATAACATTGCACTACAATAACACATTATAATAACACATTATAATAACACTGCACTACAATAACACATTATAATAACACTGCACTACAATAACACTTTTTAATAACACTGCACTACAATAACACATTATAATAACATTGCACCACAATAACACATTATAATAACATTGCACTACAATAACACATTATAATAACACATTATAATAACACTGCACTTCAATAACACATTATAATAACATTGCACCACAATAACACATTATAATAACACATTATAATAACACTGCACTACAATAACACATTATAATAACACTGCACTACAATAACACATTATAATAACATTGCACCACAATAACACATTATAATAACATTGCACTACAATAACACATTATAATAACACATTATAATAACACTGCACTACAATAACACATTATAATAACACTGCACTACAATAACACATTATAATAACACTGCACTACAATAACACATTATAATAACACTGCACTACAATAACACATTATAATAAAACTGCACTACAATAACACATTATAATAACATTGCACCACAATAACACATTATAATAACATTGCACTACAATAACACATTATAATAACACATTATAATAACACTGCACTACAATAACATATTATAATAACACTGCACTACAATAACATATTATAATAACATTGCACTACAATAACACATTATAATAACACTGCACTACAATAACACATTATAATAACATTGCACCACAATAACACATTATAATAACACTGCACTACAATAACACATTATAATAACACTGCACTACAATAACACATTATAATAACATTGCACCACAATAACACATTATAATAACACTGCACTACAATAACACATTATAATAACACTGCACTACAATAACACATTATAATAACATTGCACCACAATAACACATTATAATAACACTGCACTACAATAACACATTATAATAACACTGCACTACAATAACACATTATAATAACACTGCACTACAATAACACATTATAATAACATTGCACCACAATAACACATTATAATAACATTGCACTACAATAACACATTATAATAACACATTATAATAACACTGCACTACAATAAGACACTATACTGACACTGCACTACAATAACACATTATAATAACATTGCACCACAATAACACATTATAATAACACTGCACTACAATAACACATTATAATAACACTGCACTACAATAACACATTATAATAACACATTATAATAACACTGCACTACAATAACACATTATAATAACACTGCACTACAATAACACATTATAATAACATTGCACCACAATAACACATTATAATAACATTGCACTACAATAACACATTATAATAACACATTATAATAACACTGTACTACAATAACACATTATAATAACACTGCACTACAATAACACATTATAATAACATTGCACTACAATAACACATTATAATAACACATTATAATAACACTGCACTACAATAACACATTATAATAACACTGCACTACAATAACACATTATAATAACTCTGCACTACAATAACACATTATAATAACACTGCACTACAATAACACATTATAATAACACATTATAATAATACTGCACTACAATAACACATTATAATAACACTGCACTACAATAACACATTATAATAACACTGCACTACAATAACACATTATAATAACACTGCACTACAATAACACATTATAATAACACATTATAATAACACTGCACTACAATAACACATTATAATAACACTGCACTACAATAACACATTATAATAACATTGCACCACAATAACACATTATAATAACATTGCACTACAATAACACATTATAATAACACATTATAAAAACACTGTACTACAATAACACATTATAATAACACTGCACTACAATAACACATTATAATAACATTGCACTACAATAACACATTATAATAACACATTATAATAACACTACACTACAATAACACATTATAATAACACTGCACTACAATAACACATTATAATAACTCTGCACTACAATAACACATTATAATAACACTGCACTACAATAACACATTATAATAACATTGCACTACAATAACACATTATAATAACACATTATAATAACACTGCACTACAATAAGACACTATACTGACACTGCACTACAATAACACATTATAATAACATTGCACCACAATAACACATTATAATAACATTGCACTACAATAACACATTATAATAACACTGCACTACAATAACACATTATAATAACACATTATAATAACACTGCACTACAATAACACATTATAATAACACTGCACTACAATAACACATTATAATAACATTGCACCACAATAACACATTATAATAACATTGCACTACAATAACACATTATAATAACACATTATAATAACACTGTACTACAATAACACATTATAATAACACTGCACTACAATAACACATTATAATAACATTGCACTACAATAACACATTATAATAACACATTATAATAACACTGCACTACAATAAGACACTATACTGACACTGCACTACAATAACACATTATAATAACATTGCACCACAATAACACATTATAATAACATTGCACTACAATAACACATTATAATAACACTGCACTACAATAACACATTATAATAACACATTATAATAACACTGCACTACAATAACACATTATAATAACACTGCACTACAATAACACATTATAATAACATTGCACCACAATAACACATTATAATAACACTGCACTACAATAACACATTATAATAACATTGCACTACAATAACACATTATAATAACAAATTATAATAACACTGCACTACAATAACACATTATAATAACACTGCACTACAATAACACATTATAATAACACTGCACTACAATAACACATTATAATAACATTGCACCACAATAACACATTATAATAACATTGCACTACAATAACACATTATAATAACACATTATAATAACACTGCACTACAATAACACATTATAATAACACTGCACTACAATAACACACTATACTGACACTGCACTACAATAACACATTATAATAACATTGCACTACAATAACACATTATAATAACACATTATAATAACACTGCACTACAATAACACATTATAATAACACTGCACTACAATAACACATTATAATAACATTGCACTACAATAACACATTATAATAACACTGCACTACAATAACAAACTATAATAACACTGCACTACAATAACACATTATAATAACATTGCACTACAATAACACATTATAATAACACATTATAATAACACTGCACTACAATAACACATTATAATAACACTGCACTACAATAACACATTATAATAACATTGCACTACAATAACACATTATAATAACACTGCACTACAATAACAAACTATAATAACACTGCACTACAATAACACATTATAATAACATTGCACTACAATAACACATTATAATAACACATTATAATAACACTGCACTACAATAACACATTATAATAACACTGCACTACAATAACACATTATAATAACACTGCACTACAATAACACATTATAATAACATTGCACCACAATAACACATTATAATAACACTGCACTACAATAACACATTATAATAACACTGCACTACAATAACACATTATAATAACATTGCACTACAATAACACATTATAATAACACATTATAATAACACTGCACTACAATAACACATTATAATAACACTGCACTACAATAACACTTTTTAATAACACTGCACTACAATAACACATTATAATAACATTGCACCACAATAACACATTATAATAACATTGCACTACAATAACACATTATAATAACACATTATAATAACACTGCACTTCAATAACACATTATAATAACATTGCACCACAATAACACATTATAATAACACATTATAATAACACTGCACTACAATAACACATTATAATAACACTGCACTACAATAACACATTATAATAACATTGCACCACAATAACACATTATAATAACATTGCACTACAATAACACATTATAATAACACATTATAATAACACTGCACTACAATAACACATTATAATAACACTGCACTACAATAACACATTATAATAACACTGCACTACAATAACACATTATAATAACACTGCACTACAATAACACATTATAATAAAACTGCACTACAATAACACATTATAATAACATTGCACCACAATAACACATTATAATAACATTGCACTACAATAACACATTATAATAACACATTATAATAACACTGCACTACAATAACACATTATAATAACACTGCACTACAATAACACATTATAATACTGCACTACAATAACACATTATAATAACACTGTACTACAATAACACATTATAATAACACTGCACTACAATAACACATTATAATAACACTGCACTACAATAACACATTATAATAACACTGCACTACAATAACACATTATAATAACACTGCACTACAATAACACATTATAATAACACTGCACTACAATAACACATTATAATAACATTGCACTACAATAACACATTATAATAACACATTATAATAACACTGCACTACAATAACACATTATAATAACACTGCACTACAATAACACATTATAATAACACTGCACTACAATAACACATTATAATAACATTGCACCACAATAACACATTATAATAACATTGCACTACAATAACACATTATAATAACAAATTATAATAACACTGCACTACAATAACACATTATAATAACACTGCACTACAATAACACACTATACTGACACTGCACTACAATAACACATTATAATAACATTGCACCACAATAACACATTATAATAACATTGCACTACAATAACACATTATAATAACACTGCACTACAATAACACATTATAATAACACATTATAATAACACTGCACTACAATAACACATTATAATAACACTGCACTACAATAACACATTATAATAACATTGCACCACAATAACACATTATAATAACACTGCACTACAATAACACATTATAATAACATTGCACTACAATAACACATTATAATAACAAATTATAATAACACTGCACTACAATAACACATTATAATAACACTGCACTACAATAACACATTATAATAACACTGCACTACAATAACACATTATAATAACATTGCACCACAATAACACATTATAATAACATTGCACTACAATAACACATTATAATAAAACATTATAATAACACTGCACTACAATAACACATTATAATAACACTGCACTACAATAACACACTATACTGACACTGCACTACAATAACACATTATAATAACATTGCACTACAATAACACATTATAATAACACATTATAATAACACTGCACTACAACAACACATTATAATAACACTGCACTACAATAACACATTATAATAACACTGCACTACAATAACACATTATAATAACATTGCACCACAATAACAAACTATAATAACATTGCACTACAATAACACATTATAATAACACATTATAATAACACTGCACTACAATAACACATTATAATAACACTGCACTACAATAACACATTATAATAACACTGCACTACAATAACACATTATAATAACATTGCACCACAATAACACATTATAATAACACTGCGCTACAATAACACATTATAATAACACTGCACTACAATAACACATGATAATAACATTGCACTACAATAACACATTATAATAACACATTATAATAACACTGCACTACAATAACACATTATAATAACACTGCACTACAATAACACATTATAATAACACTGCACTACAATAACACATTATAATAACATTGCACCACAATAACACATTATAATAACATTGCACTACAATAACACATTATAATAACACATTATAATAAAACTGCACTTCAATAACACATTATAATAACACTGCACTACAATAACACACTATACTGACACTGCACTACAATAACACATTATAATAACACATAATAACACTGCACTACAATAACAAACTATAATAACACTGCACTACAATAACACATTATAATAACACTGCACTACAATAACACATTATAATAACATTGCACTACAATAACACATTATAATAACACATTATAATAACACTGCACTACAATAACACATTATAATAACACTGCACTACAATAACACATTATAATAACATTGCACCACAATAACACATTATAATAACATTGCCCTACAATAACACATTATAATAACACTTCACTACAATAACACATTATAATAACATTGCACTACAATAACACATTATAATAACATTGCACTACAATAACACATTATAATAACAAATTATAATAACACTGCACTACAATAACACATTATAATAACACTGCACTACAATAACACATTATAATAACATTGCACTACAATAACACATTATAATAACACATTATAATAACACTGCACTACAATAACACATTATAATAACACTGCACTACAATAACACATTATAATAACATTGCACCACAATAAGACATTATAATAACATTGCACTACAATAACACATTATAATAACACATTATAATAACACTGCACTACAATAATACATTATAATAACACTGCACTACAATAACACATTATAATAACACTGCACTACAATAACACATTATAATAACATTGCACTACAATAACACATTATAATAACACTGCACTACAATAACAAACTATAATAACACTGCACTACAATAACACATTATAATAACACTGCACTACAATAACACATTATAATAACATTGCACTACAATAACACATTATAATAACACATTATAATAACACTGCACTACAATAACACATTATAATAACACTGCACTACAATAACACATTATAATAACATTGCACTACAATAACACATTATAATAACAAATTATAATAACACTGCACTACAATAACACATTATAATAACACTGCACAACAATAACACATTATAATAACACTGCACTACAATAACTCATTATAATAACACTGCACTACAATAACACATTATAATAACATTGCACTACAATAACACATTATAATAACACATTATAATAACACTGCACTACAATAACACATTATAATAACACTGCACTACAATAACACATTATAATAACATTGCACCACAATAAGACATTATAATAACATTGCACTACAATAACTCATTATATAACACTGCACTACAATAACACATTATAATAACATTGCACTACAATAACACATTATAATAACACATTATAATAACACTGCACTACAATAACACATTATAATAACACTGCACTACAATAACACATTATAATAACATTGCACCACAATAACACATTATAATAACACATTATAATAACACTGCACTACAATAACACATTATAATAACATTGCACTACAATTACATACTATACTGACACTGCACTACAATAACACATTATAACACTGCACTACAATAACACATTATAATAACATCGCACTACAAAAACACATTATAATAACATTGCACTACAATAACACATTATAATAACACATTATAATAACACTGCACTACAATAACTCACTATACTGACACTGCACTACAATAACACATTATAATAACATTGCACTACAATAACACATTATAATAACATTGCACTACAATAACACATTATAATAACATTGCACTACAATAACACATTATAATAACACTGCACTACAATAACACATTATAATAACACTGCACTACAATAACACATTATAATAACATTGCACTACAATAACACATTATAATAACACTGCACTACAAAAACACATTATAATAACACTGCACTACAATAACACATTATAATAACACTGCACTACAATAACACACTATAATAACACTGCACTACAATAACACATTATAATAACATTTCACTACAATAACACATTATAATAACACATTATAATAACACTGCACTACAATAACACATTATAATAACACTGCACTACAATAACACATTATAATAACACATTATAATAACACTGCACTACAATAACACATTATAATAACACTGCACTACAATAACACATTATAATAACATTGCACCACAATAACACATTATAATAATATTGCACTACAATAACACATTATAATAACACATTATAATAACACTGCACTACAATAACACATTATAATAACACATTATAATAACACTGCACTACAACAACACATTATAATAACACTGCACTACAATAACACATTATAATAACATTGCACCACAATAACACATTATAATAACATTGCACTACAATAACACATTATAATAACACTGCACTACAATAACACATTATAATAACATTGCACTACAATAACACATTATAATAACACATTATAATAATACTGCACTACAATAACACATTATAATAACACTGCACTACAATAACACATTATAATAACATTGCACCACAATAACACATTATAATAACACTGCACTACAATAACACATTATAATAACACTGCACTACAATAACACATTATAATAACATTGCACTACAATAACACATTATAATAACATTGCACCACAATAACACATTATAATAACACATTATAATAACACTGCACTACAATAACACATTATAATAACACTGCACTACAATAACACATTATAATAACACTGCACTACAATAACACATTATAATAACCCTGCACTACAATAACACATTATAATAACACTGCACTACAATAACACATTATAATAACACTGCACTACAATAACACATTATAATAACATTGCACTACAATAACACATTATAATAAAACATTATAATAACACTGCACTACAATAACACATTATAATAACACTGCACTACAATAACACATTATAATAACAATGCACTACAATAACACATTATAATAACACATTATAATAACACTGCACTACAATAACACATTATAATAACACTGCACTACAATAACACATTATAATAACCCTGCACTACAATAACACATTATAATAACATTGCACCACAATAACACATTATAATAACACTGCACTACAATAACACATTATAATAACACTGCACTACAATAACACATTATAATAACACTGCACTACAATAACACATTATAATAACATTGCACCACAATAACACATTATAATAACATTGCACTACAATAACACATTATAATAACACTGCACTACAATAACACACTATACTGACACTGCACTACAATAACACATTATAATAACACTGCACTACAATAACACATTATAATAACATTGCACCACAATAACACATTATAATAACACATTATAATAACACTGCACTACAATAACACATTATAATAACATTGCACCACAATAACACATTATAATAACATTGCACTACAATAACACATTATAATAACACATTATAATAACACTGCACTACAATAACATATTATAATAACACTGCACTACAATAACATATTATAATAACATTGCACTACAATAACACATTATAATAACACTGCACTACAATAACACATTATAATAACACTGCACTACAATAACACATTATAATAACATTGCACCACAATAACACATTATAATAACACTGCACTACAATAACACATTATAATAACACTGCACTACAATAACACATTATAATAACATTGCACCACAATAACACATTATAATAACACTGCACTACAATAACACATTATAATAACACTGCACTACAATAACACATTATAATAACATTGCACCACAATAACACATTATAATAACACATTATAATAACACTGCACTACAATAACACATTATAATAACATTGCACCACAATAACACATTATAATAACATTGCACTACAATAACACATTATAATAACACATTATAATAACACTGCACTACAATAACATATTATAATAACACTGCACTACAATAACATATTATAATAACATTGCACTACAATAACACATTATAATAACACTGCACTACAATAACACATTATAATAACACTGCACTACAATAACACATTATAATAACATTGCACCACAATAACACATTATAATAACACTGCACTACAATAACACATTATAATAACATTGCACCACAATAACAAATTATAATAACACATTATAATAACACTGCACTACAATAACACATTATAATAACACTGCACTACAATAACACATTATAATAACATTGCACCACAATAACACATTATAATAACATTGCACTACAATAACACATTATAATAACACTGCACTACAATAACACATTATAATAACACTGCACTACAATAACACATTATAATAACACTGCACTACAATAACACATTATAATAACATTGCACCACAATAACACATTATAATAACATTGCACTACAATAACACATTATAATAACACATTATAATAACACTGCACTACAATAACACATTATAATAACACTGTACTACAATAACACATTATAATAACACTGCACTACAATAACACATTATAATAACACTGCACTACAATAACACATTATAATAACACTGCACTACAATAACACATTATAATAACACTGCACTACAATAACACATTATAATAACATTGCACTACAATAACACATTATAATAACTCTGCACTACAATAACACATTATAATAACACTGCACTACAATAACACATTATAATAACATTGCACTACAATAACACATTATAATAACACATTATAATAACACTGCACTACAATAACACATTATAATAACATTGCACCACAATAACACATTATAATAACATTGCACTACAATAACACATTATAATAACACATTATAATAACACTGCACTACAATAACATATTATAATAACACTGCACTACAATAACATATTATAATAACATTGCACTACAATAACACATTATAATAACACTGCACTACAATAACACATTATAATAACACTGCACTACAATAACACATTATAATAACATTGCACCACAATAACACATTATAATAACACTGCACTACAATAACACATTATAATAACATTGCACCACAATAACAAATTATAATAACACATTATAATAACACTGCACTACAATAACACATTATAATAACACTGCACTACAATAACACATTATAATAACATTGCACCACAATAACACATTATAATAACATTGCACTACAATAACACATTATAATAACACTGCACTACAATAACACATTATAATAACACTGCACTACAATAACACATTATAATAACACTGCACTACAATAACACATTATAATAACATTGCACCACAATAACACATTATAATAACATTGCACTACAATAACACATTATAATAACACATTATAATAACACTGCACTACAATAACACATTATAATAACACTGCACTACAATAACACATTATAATAACACTGCACTACAATAACACATTATAATAACACTGCACTACAATAACACATTATAATAACACTGCACTACAATAACACATTATAATAACACTGCACTACAATAACACATTATAATAACACTGCACTACAATAACACATTATAATAACTCTGCACTACAATAACACATTATAATAACACTGCACTACAATAACACATTATAATAACATTGCACTACAATAACACATTATAATAACACATTATAATAACACTGCACTACAATAAGACACTATACTGACACTGCACTACAATAACACATTATAATAACATTGCACCACAATAACACATTATAATAACATTGCACTACAATAACACATTATAATAACACTGCACTACAATAACACATTATAATAACACTGCACTACAATAACACATTATAATAACACATTATAATAACACTGCACTACAATAACACATTATAATAACATTGCACTACAATAACACATTATAATAACACATTATAATAACACTGCACTACAATAACACATTATAATAACACTGCACTACAATAACACATTATAATAACATTGCACTACAATAACACATTATAATAACAAATTATAATAACACTGCACTACAATAACACATTATAATAACACTGCACTACAATAACACTTTATAATAACACTGCACTACAATAACACATTATAATAACATTGCACCACAATAACACATTATAATAACATTGCACTACAATAACACATTATAATAACACATTATAATAACACTGCACTACAACAACACATTAAAATAACACTGCACTACAATAACAAACTATAATAACACTGCACTACAATAACACATTATAATAACACTGCACTACAATAACACATTATAATAACATTGCACTACAATAACACATTATAATAACACATTATAATAACACTGCACTACAATAACACATTATAATAACACTGCACTACAATAACACATTATAATAACACTGCACTACAATAACACATTATAATAACATTGCACCACAATAACACATTATAATAACACTGCACTACAATAACACATTATAATAACACTGCACTACAATAACACATTATAATAACATTGCACCACAATAACACATTATAATAACACATTATAATAACACTGCACTACAATAACACATTATAATAACACTGCACTACAATAACACATTATAATAACATTGCACCACAATAACACATTATAATAACATTGCACTACAATAACACATTATAATAACACATTATAATAACACTGCACTACAATAACATATTATAATAACACTGCACTACAATAACATATTATAATAACATTGCACTACAATAACACCTTATAATAACACTGCACTACAATAACACATTATAATAACACTGCACTACAATAACACATTATAATAACATCGCACCACAATAACACATTATAATAACATTGCACTACAATAACACATTATAATAACACATTATAATAACACTGCACTACAATAACACATTATAATAACACTGCACTACAATAACACATTATAATAACATCGCACCACAATAACACATTATAATAACATTGCACTACAATAACACATTATAATAACACATTATAATAACACTGCACTACAATAACACATTATAATAACACTGCACTACAATAACACATTATAATAACATTGCACCACAATAACACATTATAATAACACTGCACTACAATAACACATTATAATAACACATTATAATAACACTGCACTACAATAACACATTATAATAACACTGCACTACAATAACACATTATAATAACACTGTACTACAATAACACATTATAATAACACTGCACTACAATAACACATTATAATAACACTGCACTACAATAACACATTATAATAACACTGCACTACAATAACACATTATAATAACACTGCACTACAATAACACATTATAATAACATTGCACTACAATAACACATTATAATAACACATTATAATAACACTGCACTACAATAAGACACTATACTGACACTGCACTACAATAACACATTATAATAACATTGCACCACAATAACACATTATAATAACATTGCACTACAATAACACATTATAATAACACTTCACTACAATAACACATTATAATAACACTGCACTACAATAACACATTATAATAACACATTATAATAACACTGCACTACAATAACACATTATAATAACACTGCACTACAATAACACATTATAATAACATTGCACCACAATAACACATTATAATAACATTGCACTACAATAACACATTATAATAACACATTATAATAACACTGTACTACAGTAACACATTATAATAACACTGCACTACAATAACACATTATAATAACATTGCACTACAATAACACATTATAATAACACATTATAATAACACTGCACTACAATAACACATTATAATAACACTGCACTACAATAACACATTATAATAACATTGCACTACAATAACACATTATAATAACATTGCACCACAATAACACATTATAATAACACATTATAATAACACTGCACTACAATAACACATTATAATAACATTGCACCACAATAACACATTATAATAACACATTATAATAACACTGCACTACAATAACACATTATAATAACACTGCACTACAATAACACATTATAATAACATTGCACCACAATAACACATTATAATAACATTGCACTACAATAACACATTATAATAACACATTATAATAACACTGCACTACAATAACACATTATAATAACACTGCACTACAATAACACATTATAATAACACTGCACTACAATAACACATTATAATAACATTGCACCACAATAACACATTATAATAACATTGCACTACAATAACACATTATAATAACACATTATAATAACACTGCACTACAATAACACATTATAATAACACTGCACTACAATAACACATTATAATACTGCACTACAATAACACATTATAATAACATTGCACCACAATAACACATTATAATAACACTGCACTACAATAACACATTATAATAACACATTATAATAACACTGCACTACAATAACACATTATAATAATACTGCACTACAATAACACATTATAATAACACTGCACTACAATAACACATTATAATAACATTGCACTACAATAACACATTATAATAACACATTATAATAACACTGCACTACAATAAGACACTATACTGACACTGCACTACAATAACACATTATAATAACATTGCACCACAATAACACATTATAATAACATTGCACTACAATAACACATTATAATAACACTTCATTACAATAACACATTATAATAACACTGCACTACAATAACACATTATAATAACACATTATAATAACACTGCACTACAATAACACATTATAATAACATTGCACTACAATAACACATTATAATAACACATTATAATAACACTGCACTACAATAACACATTATAATAATACTGCACTACAATAACACATTATAATAACACTGCACTACAATAACACATTATAATAACATTGCACTACAATAACACATTATAATAACACATTATAATAACACTGCACTACAATAAGACACTATACTGACACTGCACTACAATAACACATTATAATAACATTGCACCACAATAACACATTATAATAACATTGCACTACAATAACACATTATAATAACACTTCATTATAATAACACTGCACTACAATAACACATTATAATAACACATTATAATAACACTGCACTACAATAACACATTATAATAACACTGCACTACAATAACACATTATAATAACATTGCACTACAATAACACATTATAATAACACTGCACTACAATAACACATTATAATAACACATTATAATAACACTGCACTACAATAAGACACTATACTGACACTGCACTACAATAACACATTATAATAACATTGCACCACAATAACACATTATAATAACATTGCACTACAATAACACATTATAATAACACTTCATTACAATAACACATTATAATAACACTGCACTACAATAACACATTATAATAACACATTATAATAACACTGCACTACAATAACACATTATAATAACACTGCACTACAATAACACATTATAATAACATTGCACCACAATAACACATTATAATAACATTGCACTACAATAACACATTATAATAACACATTATAATAACACTGTACTACAGTAACACATTATAATAACACTGCACTACAATAACACATTATAATAACATTGCACTACAATAACACATTATAATAACACATTATAATAACACTGCACTACAATAACACATTATAATAACACTGCACTACAATAACACATTATAATAACATTGCACTACAATAACACATTATAATAACATTGCACCACAATAACACATTATAATAACACTGCACTACAATAACACATTATAATAACACTGCACTACAATAACACATTATAATAACATTGCACCACAATAACACATTATAATAACACATTATAATAACACTGCACTACAATAACACATTATAATAACATTGCACCACAATAACACATTATAATAACACATTATAATAACACTGCACTACAATAACACATTATAATAACACTGCACTACAATAACACATTATAATAACATTGCACCACAATAACACATTATAATAACATTGCACTACAATAACACATTATAATAACACATTATAATAACACTGCACTACAATAACACATTATAATAACACTGCACTACAATAACACATTATAATAACATTGCACCACAATAACACATTATAATAACACTGCACTACAATAACACATTATAATAACACTGCACTACAATAACACATTATAATAACACTGCACTACAATAACACATTATAATAACACTGCACTACAATAACACATTATAATAACACTGCACTACAATAACACATTATAATAACATTGCACCACAATAACACATTATAATAACATTGCACTACAATAACACATTATAATAACACTGCACTACAATAACACATTATAATAACATTGCACCACAATAACACATTATAATAACATTGCACTACAATAACACATTATAATAACACATTATAATAACACTGCACTACAATAACATATTATAATAACACTGCACTACAATAACATATTATAATAACATTGCACTACAATAACACATTATAATAACACTGCACTACAATAACACATTATAATAACACTGCACTACAATAACACATTATAATAACATTGCACCACAATAACACATTATAATAACACTGCACTACAATAACACATTATAATAACACTGCACTACAATAACACATTATAATAACATTGCACCACAATAACACATTATAATAACACATTATAATAACACTGCACTACAATAACACATTATAATAACACTGCACTACAATAACACATTATAATAACATTGCACTACAATAACACATTATAATAACACATTATAATAACACTGCACTACAATAACACATTATAATAACACTGCACTACAATAACACATTATAATAACATTGCACCACAATAACACATTATAATAACACTGCACTACAATAACACATTATAATAACATTGCACTACAATAACACATTATAATAACAAATTATAATAACACTGCACTACAATAACACATTATAATAACACTGCACTACAATAACACATTATAATAACACTGCACTACAATAACACATTATAATAACATTGCACCACAATAACACATTATAATAACATTGCACTACAATAACACATTATAATAACACATTATAATAACACTGCACTACAATAACACATTATAATAACACTGCACTACAATAACACACTATACTGACACTGCACTACAATAACACATTATAATAACATTGCACTACAATAACACATTATAATAACACATTATAATAACACTGCACTACAATAACACATTATAATAACACTGCACTACAATAACACATTATAATAACATTGCACCACAATAACACATTATAATAACATTGCACTACAATAACACATTATAATAACACATTATAATAACACTGCACTACAATAACATATTATAATAACACTGCACTACAATAACATATTATAATAACATTGCACTACAATAACACATTATAATAACACTGCACTACAATAACACATTATAATAACACTGCACTACAATAACACATTATAATAACATTGCACCACAATAACACATTATAATAACACTGCACTACAATAACACATTATAATAACACTGCACTACAATAACACATTATAATAACATTGCACCACAATAACACATTATAATAACATTGCACTACAATAACACATTATAATAACACATTATAATAACACTGCACTACAATAACACATTATAATAACACTGCACTACAATAACACATTATAATAACACTGCACTACAATAACACATTATAATAACATTGCACCACAATAACACATTATAATAACATTGCACTACAATAACACATTATAATAACACATTATAATAACACTGCACTACAATAACACATTATAATAACACTGCACTACAATAACACATTATAATAACACTGCACTACAATAACACATTATAATAACACTGCACTACAATAATACATTATAATAACATTGCACTACAATAACACATTATAATAACACATTATAATAACACTGCACTACAATAACACATTATAATAACATTGCACCACAATAACACATTATAATAACATTGCACTACAATAACACATTATAATAATACTGCACTACAATAACACATTATAATAACACTGCACTACAATAACACATTATAATAACACATTATAATAACACTGCACTACAATAACACATTATAATAACACTGCACTACAATAACACATTATAATAACATTGCACCACAATAACACACTATAATAACATTGCACTACAATAACACATTATAATAACACATTATAATAACACTGTACTACAATAACACATTATAATAACACTGCACTACAATAACACATTATAATAACACATTATAATAACACTGCACTACAATAACACATTATAATAACACTGCACTACAATAACACATTATAATAACATTGCACCACAATAACACATTATAATAACACATTATAATAACACTGCACTACAATAACACATCATAATGACATTGCACCACAATAACACATTATAATAACACATTATAATAACACTGCACTACAATAACACATTATAATAACACTGCACTACAATAACACATTATAATAACACTGCACTACAATAACACATTATAATAACACTGCACTACAATAACACATTATAATAACACTGCACTACAATAACACATTATAATAACACATTATAATAACACTGCACTACAATAACACATTATAATAACACTGCACTACAATAACACATTATAATAACATTGCACCACAATAACACATTATAATAACATTGCACTACAATAACACATTATAATAACACATTATAATAACACTGTACTACAATAACACATTATAATAACACTGCACTACAATAACACATTATAATAACATTGCACTACAATAACACATTATAATAACACATTATAATAACACTGTACTACAATAACACATTATAATAACACTGCACTACAATAACACATTATAATAACATTGCACTACAATAACACATTATAATAACACATTATAATAACACTGCACTACAATAACACATTATAATAACATTGCACTACAATAACACATTATAATAACATTGCACCACAATAACACATTATAATAACACTGCACTACAATAACACATTATAATAACATTGCACCACAATAACACATTATAATAACACATTATAATAACACTGCACTACAATAACACATTATAATAACATTGCACCACAATAACACATTATAATAACACATTATAATAACACTGCACTACAATAACACATTATAATAACACTGCACTACAATAACACATTATAATAACATTGCACCACAATAACACATTATAATAACATTGCACTACAATAACACATTATAATAACACATTATAATAACACTGCACTACAATAACACATTATAATAACACTGCACTACAATAACACATTATAATAACACTGCACTACAATAACACATTATAATAACATTGCACCACAATAACACATTATAATAACATTGCACTACAATAACACATTATAATAACACATTATAATAACACTGTACTACAATAACACATTATAATAACACTGCACTACAATAACACATTATAATAACACTGCACTACAATAACACATTATAATAACACTGCACTACAATAACACATTATAATAACACTGCACTACAATAACACATTATAATAACATTGCACTACAATAACACATTATAATAACACATTATAATAACACTGCACTACAATAAGACACTATACTGACACTGCACTACAATAACACATTATAATAACATTGCACCACAATAACACATTATAATAACATTGCACTACAATAACACATTATAATAACACTGCACTACAATAACACATTATAATAACACTGCACTACAATAACACATTATAATAACATTGCACCACAATAACACATTATAATAACATTGCACTACAATAACACATTATAATAACATTGCACCACAATAACACATTATAATAACACATTATAATAACACTGCACTACAATAACACATTATAATAACACTGCACTACAATAACACATTATAATAACATTGCACCACAATAACACATTATAATAACATTGCACTACAATAACACATTATAATAACACATTATAATAACACTGCACTACAATAACACATTATAATAACACTGCACTACAATAACACATTATAATAACATTGCACCACAATAACACATTATAATAACATTGCACTACAATAACACATTATAATAACACATTATAATAACACTGCACTACAATAACACATTATAATAACACTGCACTACAATAACACATTATAATACTGCACTACAATAACACATTATAATAACACTGTACTACAATAACACATTATAATAACACTGCACTACAATAACACATTATAATAACATCGCACTACAATAACACATTATAATAACACATTATAATAACACTGCACTACAATAACACATTATAATAACATTGCACTACAATAACACATTATAATAACATTGCACCACAATAACACATTATAATAACACTGCACTACAATAACACATTATAATAACATTGCACCACAATAACACATTATAATAACACATTATAATAACACTGCACTACAATAACACATTATAATAACATTGCACCACAATAACACATTATAATAACACATTATAATAACACTGCACTACAATAACACATTATAATAACACTGCACTACAATAACACATTATAATAACATTGCACCACAATAACACATTATAATAACATTGCACTACAATAACACATTATAATAACACATTATAATAACACTGCACTACAATAACACATTATAATAACACTGCACTACAATAACACATTATAATAACATTGCACCACAATAACACATTATAATAACATTGCACTACAATAACACATTATAATAACACATTATAATAACACTGTACTACAATAACACATTATAATAACACTGCACTACAATAACACATTATAATAACACTGCACTACAATAACACATTATAATAACACTGCACTACAATAACACATTATAATAACACTGCACTACAATAACACATTATAATAACATTGCACTACAATAACACATTATAATAACACATTATAATAACACTGCACTACAATAAGACACTATACTGACACTGCACTACAATAACACATTATAATAACATTGCACCACAATAACACATTATAATAACATTGCACTACAATAACACATTATAATAACACTGCACTACAATAACACATTATAATAACACTGCACTACAATAACACATTATAATAACATTGCACCACAATAACACATTATAATAACATTGCACTACAATAACACATTATAATAACATTGCACCACAATAACACATTATAATAACACATTATAATAACACTGCACTACAATAACACATTATAATAACACTGCACTACAATAACACATTATAATAACATTGCACCACAATAACACATTATAATAACATTGCACTACAATAACACATTATAATAACACATTATAATAACACTGCACTACAATAACACATTATAATAACACTGCACTACAATAACACATTATAATAACATTGCACCACAATAACACATTATAATAACATTGCACTACAATAACACATTATAATAACACATTATAATAACACTGCACTACAATAACACATTATAATAACACTGCACTACAATAACACATTATAATACTGCACTACAATAACACATTATAATAACACTGCACTACAATAACACATTATAATAACACTGCACTACAATAACACATTATAATAACACTGCACTACAATAACACATTATAATAACACTGCACTACAATAACATATTATAATAACACTGCACTACAATAACACATTATAATAACATTGCACTACAATAACACATTATAATAACACATTATAATAACACTGCACTACAATAAGACACTATACTGGCACTGCACTACAATAACACATTATAATAACATTGCACCACAATAACACATTATAATAACACTGCACTACAATAACACATTATAATAACACTGCACTACAATAACACATTATAATAACACATTATAATAACACTGCACTACAATAACACATTATAATAACACTGCACTACAATAACACATTATAATAACATTGCACCACAATAACACATTATAATAACATTGCACTACAATAACACATTATAATAACACATTATAATAACACTGTACTACAATAACACATTATAATAACACTGCACTACAATAACACATTATAATAACATTGCACTACAATAACACATTATAATAACACATTATAATAACACTGCACTACAATAACACATTATAATAACACTGCACTACAATAACACATTATAATAACATTGCACCACAATAACACATTATAATAACACTGCACTACAATAACACATTATAATAACATTGCACTACAATAACACATTATAATAACAAATTATAATAACACTGCACTACAATAACACATTATAATAACACTGCACTACAATAACACATTATAATAACATTGCACCACAATAACACATTATAATAACATTGCACTACAATAACACATTATAATAACACATTATAATAACACTGCACTACAATAACACATTATAATAACACTGCACTACAATAACACATTATAATAACATTGCACCACAATAACACATTATAATAACATTGCACTACAATAACACATTATAATAACACATTATAATAACACTGCACTACAATAACACATTATAATAACACTGCACTACAATAACACATTATAATAACATTGCACCACAATAACACATTATAATAACATTGCACTACAATAACACATTATAATAACACATTATAATAACACTGCACTACAATAACACATTATAATAACACTGCACTACAATAACACATTATAATACTGCACTACAATAACACATTATAATAACACTGCACTACAATAACACATTATAATAACACTGCACTACAATAACACATTATAATAACACGGCACTACAATAACACATTATAATAACACTGCACTACAATAACATATTATAATAACACTGCACTACAATAACACATTATAATAACATTGCACTACAATAACACATTATAATAACACATTATAATAACACTGCACTACAATAAGACACTATACTGACACTGCACTACAATAACACATTATAATAACATTGCACCACAATAACACATTATAATAACACTGCACTACAATAACACATTATAATAACACTGCACTACAATAACACATTATAATAACACATTATAATAACACTGCACTACAATAACACATTATAATAACACTGCACTACAATAACACATTATAATAACATTGCACCACAATAACACATTATAATAACATTGCACTACAATAACACATTATAATAACACATTATAATAACACTGCACTACAATAACATATTATAATAACACTGCACTACAATAACATATTATAATAACATTGCACTACAATAACACATTATAATAACACTGCACTACAATAACACATTATAATAACACTGCACTACAATAACACATTATAATAACATTGCACCACAATAACACATTATAATAACACTGCACTACAATAACACATTATAATAACACTGCACTACAATAACACATTATAATAACATTGCACCACAATAACACATTATAATAACACATTATAATAACACTGCACTACAATAACACATTATAATAACACTGCACTACAATAACACATTATAATAACATTGCACTACAATAACACATTATAATAACACATTATAATAACACTGCACTACAATAACACATTATAATAACACTGCACTACAATAACACATTATAATAACATTGCACCACAATAACACATTATAATAACACTGCACTACAATAACACATTATAATAACATTGCACTACAATAACACATTATAATAACAAATTATAATAACACTGCACTACAATAACACATTATAATAACACTGCACTACAATAACACATTATAATAACACTGCACTACAATAACACATTATAATAACATTGCACCACAATAACACATTATAATAACATTGCACTACAATAACACATTATAATAAC
Organism: Rana muscosa; assembly: GCA_029206835.1. Classification (NCBI taxonomy): domain Eukaryota; kingdom Metazoa; phylum Chordata; class Amphibia; order Anura; family Ranidae; genus Rana; species Rana muscosa. The sequence goes on along the minus strand of CM055123.1, from coordinate 263,186,854 downwards.
ACATTATAATAACACTGCACTACAATAACACATTATAATAACACTGCACTACAATAACACACTATACTGACACTGCACTACAATAACACATTATAATAACATTGCACTACAATAACACATTATAATAACACATTATAATAACACTGCACTACAATAACACATTATAATAACACTGCACTACAATAACACATTATAATAACATTGCACCACAATAACACATTATAATAACATTGCACTACAATAACACATTATAATAACACATTATAATAACACTGCACTACAATAACATATTATAATAACACTGCACTACAATAACATATTATAATAACATTGCACTACAATAACACATTATAATAACACTGCACTACAATAACACATTATAATAACACTGCACTACAATAACACATTATAATAACATTGCACCACAATAACACATTATAATAACACTGCACTACAATAACACATTATAATAACACTGCACTACAATAACACATTATAATAACATTGCACCACAATAACACATTATAATAACATTGCACTACAATAACACATTATAATAACACATTATAATAACACTGCACTACAATAACACATTATAATAACACTGCACTACAATAACACATTATAATAACACTGCACTACAATAACACATTATAATAACATTGCACCACAATAACACATTATAATAACATTGCACTACAATAACACATTATAATAACACATTATAATAACACTGCACTACAATAACACATTATAATAACACTGCACTACAATAACACATTATAATAACACTGCACTACAATAACACATTATAATAACACTGCACTACAATAATACATTATAATAACATTGCACTACAATAACACATTATAATAACACATTATAATAACACTGCACTACAATAACACATTATAATAACATTGCACCACAATAACACATTATAATAACATTGCACTACAATAACACATTATAATAATACTGCACTACAATAACACATTATAATAACACTGCACTACAATAACACATTATAATAACACATTATAATAACACTGCACTACAATAACACATTATAATAACACTGCACTACAATAACACATTATAATAACATTGCACCACAATAACACACTATAATAACATTGCACTACAATAACACATTATAATAACACATTATAATAACACTGTACTACAATAACACATTATAATAACACTGCACTACAATAACACATTATAATAACACATTATAATAACACTGCACTACAATAACACATTATAATAACACTGCACTACAATAACACATTATAATAACATTGCACCACAATAACACATTATAATAACACATTATAATAACACTGCACTACAATAACACATCATAATGACATTGCACCACAATAACACATTATAATAACACATTATAATAACACTGCACTACAATAACACATTATAATAACACTGCACTACAATAACACATTATAATAACACTGCACTACAATAACACATTATAATAACACTGCACTACAATAACACATTATAATAACACTGCACTACAATAACACATTATAATAACACATTATAATAACACTGCACTACAATAACACATTATAATAACACTGCACTACAATAACACATTATAATAACATTGCACCACAATAACACATTATAATAACATTGCACTACAATAACACATTATAATAACACATTATAATAACACTGTACTACAATAACACATTATAATAACACTGCACTACAATAACACATTATAATAACATTGCACTACAATAACACATTATAATAACACATTATAATAACACTGTACTACAATAACACATTATAATAACACTGCACTACAATAACACATTATAATAACATTGCACTACAATAACACATTATAATAACACATTATAATAACACTGCACTACAATAACACATTATAATAACATTGCACTACAATAACACATTATAATAACATTGCACCACAATAACACATTATAATAACACTGCACTACAATAACACATTATAATAACATTGCACCACAATAACACATTATAATAACACATTATAATAACACTGCACTACAATAACACATTATAATAACATTGCACCACAATAACACATTATAATAACACATTATAATAACACTGCACTACAATAACACATTATAATAACACTGCACTACAATAACACATTATAATAACATTGCACCACAATAACACATTATAATAACATTGCACTACAATAACACATTATAATAACACATTATAATAACACTGCACTACAATAACACATTATAATAACACTGCACTACAATAACACATTATAATAACACTGCACTACAATAACACATTATAATAACATTGCACCACAATAACACATTATAATAACATTGCACTACAATAACACATTATAATAACACATTATAATAACACTGTACTACAATAACACATTATAATAACACTGCACTACAATAACACATTATAATAACACTGCACTACAATAACACATTATAATAACACTGCACTACAATAACACATTATAATAACACTGCACTACAATAACACATTATAATAACATTGCACTACAATAACACATTATAATAACACATTATAATAACACTGCACTACAATAAGACACTATACTGACACTGCACTACAATAACACATTATAATAACATTGCACCACAATAACACATTATAATAACATTGCACTACAATAACACATTATAATAACACTGCACTACAATAACACATTATAATAACACTGCACTACAATAACACATTATAATAACATTGCACCACAATAACACATTATAATAACATTGCACTACAATAACACATTATAATAACATTGCACCACAATAACACATTATAATAACACATTATAATAACACTGCACTACAATAACACATTATAATAACACTGCACTACAATAACACATTATAATAACATTGCACCACAATAACACATTATAATAACATTGCACTACAATAACACATTATAATAACACATTATAATAACACTGCACTACAATAACACATTATAATAACACTGCACTACAATAACACATTATAATAACATTGCACCACAATAACACATTATAATAACATTGCACTACAATAACACATTATAATAACACATTATAATAACACTGCACTACAATAACACATTATAATAACACTGCACTACAATAACACATTATAATACTGCACTACAATAACACATTATAATAACACTGTACTACAATAACACATTATAATAACACTGCACTACAATAACACATTATAATAACATTGCACTACAATAACACATTATAATAACACATTGTAATAACACTGCACTACAATAACACATTATAATAACATTGCACTACAATAACACATTATAATAACATTGCACCACAATAACACATTATAATAACACTGCACTACAATAACACATTATAATAACATTGCACCACAATAACACATTATAATAACACATTATAATAACACTGCACTACAATAACACATTATAATAACATTGCACCACAATAACACATTATAATAACACATTATAATAACACTGCACTACAATAACACATTATAATAACACTGCACTACAATAACACATTATAATAACATTGCACCACAATAACACATTATAATAACATTGCACTACAATAACACATTATAATAACACATTATAATAACACTGCACTACAATAACACATTATAATAACACTGCACTACAATAACACATTATAATAACATTGCACCACAATAACACATTATAATAACATTGCACTACAATAACACATTATAATAACACATTATAATAACACTGTACTACAATAACACATTATAATAACACTGCACTACAATAACACATTATAATAACACTGCACTACAATAACACATTATAATAACACTGCACTACAATAACACATTATAATAACACTGCACTACAATAACACATTATAATAACATTGCACTACAATAACACATTATAATAACACATTATAATAACACTGCACTACAATAAGACACTATACTGACACTGCACTACAATAACACATTATAATAACATTGCACCACAATAACACATTATAATAACATTGCACTACAATAACACATTATAATAACACTGCACTACAATAACACATTATAATAACACTGCACTACAATAACACATTATAATAACATTGCACCACAATAACACATTATAATAACATTGCACTACAATAACACATTATAATAACATTGCACCACAATAACACATTATAATAACACATTATAATAACACTGCACTACAATAACACATTATAATAACACTGCACTACAATAACACATTATAATAACATTGCACCACAATAACACATTATAATAACATTGCACTACAATAACACATTATAATAACACATTATAATAACACTGCACTACAATAACACATTATAATAACACTGCACTACAATAACACATTATAATAACATTGCACCACAATAACACATTATAATAACATTGCACTACAATAACACATTATAATAACACATTATAATAACACTGCACTACAATAACACATTATAATAACACTGCACTACAATAACACATTATAATACTGCACTACAATAACACATTATAATAACACTGCACTACAATAACACATTATAATAACACTGCACTACAATAACACATTATAATAACACTGCACTACAATAACACATTATAATAACACTGCACTACAATAACATATTATAATAACACTGCACTACAATAACACATTATAATAACATTGCACTACAATAACACATTATAATAACACATTATAATAACACTGCACTACAATAAGACACTATACTGGCACTGCACTACAATAACACATTATAATAACATTGCACCACAATAACACATTATAATAACACTGCACTACAATAACACATTATAATAACACTGCACTACAATAACACATTATAATAACACATTATAATAACACTGCACTACAATAACACATTATAATAACACTGCACTACAATAACACATTATAATAACATTGCACCACAATAACACATTATAATAACATTGCACTACAATAACACATTATAATAACACATTATAATAACACTGTACTACAATAACACATTATAATAACACTGCACTACAATAACACATTATAATAACATTGCACTACAATAACACATTATAATAACACATTATAATAACACTGCACTACAATAACACATTATAATAACACTGCACTACAATAACACATTATAATAACATTGCACCACAATAACACATTATAATAACACTGCACTACAATAACACATTATAATAACATTGCACTACAATAACACATTATAATAACAAATTATAATAACACTGCACTACAATAACACATTATAATAACACTGCACTACAATAACACATTATAATAACATTGCACCACAATAACACATTATAATAACATTGCACTACAATAACACATTATAATAACACATTATAATAACACTGCACTACAATAACACATTATAATAACACTGCACTACAATAACACATTATAATAACATTGCACCACAATAACACATTATAATAACATTGCACTACAATAACACATTATAATAACACATTATAATAACACTGCACTACAATAACACATTATAATAACACTGCACTACAATAACACATTATAATAACATTGCACCACAATAACACATTATAATAACATTGCACTACAATAACACATTATAATAACACATTATAATAACACTGCACTACAATAACACATTATAATAACACTGCACTACAATAACACATTATAATACTGCACTACAATAACACATTATAATAACACTGCACTACAATAACACATTATAATAACACTGCACTACAATAACACATTATAATAACACTGCACTACAATAACATATTATAATAACACTGCACTACAATAACACATTATAATAACATTGCACTACAATAACACATTATAATAACACATTATAATAACACTGCACTACAATAAGACACTATACTGACACTGCACTACAATAACACATTATAATAACATTGCACCACAATAACACATTATAATAACACTGCACTACAATAACACATTATAATAACACTGCACTACAATAACACATTATAATAACACATTATAATAACACTGCACTACAATAACACATTATAATAACACTGCACTACAATAACACATTATAATAACATTGCACCACAATAACACATTATAATAACATTGCACTACAATAACACATTATAATAACACATTATAATAACACTGTACTACAATAACACATTATAATAACACTGCACTACAATAACACATTATAATAACATTGCACTACAATAACACATTATAATAACACATTATAATAACACTGCACTACAATAACACATTATAATAACACTGCACTACAATAACACATTATAATAACATTGCACCACAATAACACATTATAATAACAAATTATAATAACACTGCACTACAATAACACATTATAATAACACTGCACTACAATAACACATTATAATAACATTGCACCACAATAACACATTATAATAACATTGCACTACAATAACACATTATAATAACAAATTATAATAACACTGCACTACAATAACACATTATAATAACACTGCACTACAATAACACATTATAATAACATTGCACCACAATAACACATTATAATAACATTGCACTACAATAACACATTATAATAACACATTATAATAACACTGCACTACAATAACACATTATAATAACACTGCACTACAATAACACACTATACTGACACTGCACTACAATAACACATTATAATAACATTGCACTACAATAACACATTATAATAACACATTATAATAACACTGCACTACAATAACACATTATAATAACACTGCACTACAATAACACATTATAATAACATTGCACCACAATAACACATTATAATAACATTGCACTACAATAACACATTATAATAACACATTATAATAACACTGCACTACAATAACATATTATAATAACACTGCACTACAATAACATATTATAATAACATTGCACTACAATAACACATTATAATAACACTGCACTACAATAACACTGCACTACAATAACACATTATAATAACATTGCACCACAATAACACATTATAATAACACTGCACTACAATAACACATTATAATAACATTGCACCACAATAACACATTATAATAACACATTATAATAACACTGCACTACAATAACACATTATAATAACACTGCACTACAATAACACATTATAAAAACATTGCACCACAATAACACATTATAATAACATTGCACTACAATAACACATTATAATAACACATTATAATAACACTGCACTACAATAGCACATTATAATAACACTGCACTACAATAACACATTATAATAACACTGCACTACAATAACACATTATAATAACATTGCACCACAATAACACATTATAATAACATTGCACTACAATAACACATTATAATAACACATTATAATAACACTGCACTACAATAACACATTATAATAACACTGCACTACAATAACACATTATAATACTGCACTACAATAACACATTATAATAACACTGCACTACAATAACACATTATAATAACACATTATAATAACACTGCACTACAATAACACATTATAATAACACGGCACTACAATAACACATTATAATACTGCACTACAATAACACATTATAATAACACATTATAATAACACTGCACTACAATAACACATTATAATAACACTGCACTACAATAACACATTATAATACTGCACTACAATAACACATTATAATAACACTGCACTACAATAACACATTATAATAACACATTATAATAACACTGCACTACAATAACACATTATAATAACACTGTACTACAATAACACATTATAATAACACTGCACTACAATAACACATTATAATAACACTGCACTACAATAACACATTATAATAACACTGCACTACAATAACACATTATAATAACACTGCACTACAATAACACATTATAATAACACTGCACTACAATAACACATTATAATAACACATTATAATAACACTGCACTACAATAACACATTATAATAACACTGCACTACAATAACACATTATAATACTGCACTACAATAACACATTATAATAACACTGCACTACAATAACACATTATAATAACACTGCACTACAATAATACATTATAATAACACTGCACTACAATAACATATTATAATAACACTGCACTACAATAACACATTATAATAACATTGCACTACAATAACACATTATAATAACACTGCACTACAATAAGACACTATACTGACACTGCACTACAATAACACATTATAATAACATTGCACCACAATAACACATTATAATAACATTGCACTACAATAACACATTATAATAACACTGCACTACAATAACACATTATAATAACACTGCACTACAATAACACATTATAATAACACATTATAATAACACTGCACTACAATAACACATTATAATAACATTGCACCACAATAACACATTATAATAACATTGCACTACAATAACACATTATAATAACACATTATAATAACACTGTAATACAATAACACATTATAATAACACTGCACTACAATAACACATTATAATAACATTGCACTACAATAACACATTATAATAACACATTATAATAACACTGCACTACAATAACACATTATAATAACACTGCACTACAATAACACATTATAATAACATTGCACCACAATAACACATTATAATAACACTGCACTACAATAACACATTATAATAACATTGCACTACAATAACACATTATAATAACAAATTATAATAACACTGCACTACAATAACACATTATAATAACACTGCACTACAATAACACATTATAATAACACTGCACTACAATAACACATTATAATAACATTGCACCACAATAACACATTATAATAACATTGCACTACAATAACACATTATAATAACACATTATAATAACACTGCACTACAATAACACATTATAATAACACTGCACTACAATAACACACTATACTGACACTGCACTACAATAACACATTATAATAACATTGCACTACAATAACACATTATAATAACACATTATAATAACACTGCACTACAATAACACATTATAATAACACTGCACTACAATAACACATTATAATAACATTGCACTACAATAACACATTATAATAACACATTATAATAACACTGCACTACAATAACACATTATAATAACACTGCACTACAATAACACATTATAATAACATTGCACTACAATAACACATTATAATAACACATTATAATAACACTGCACTACAATAACACATTATAATACTGCACTACAATAACACATTATAATAACACTGCACTACAATAACACATTATAATAACACTGCACTACAATAACACATTATAATAACATTGCACCACAATAACACATTATAATAACACTGTACTACAATAACACATTATAATAACACTGCACTACAATAACACATTATAATAACACTGCACTACAATAACACATTATAATAACACTGCACTACAATAACACATTATAATAACATTGCACTACAATAACACATTATAATAACACATTATAATAACACTGCACTACAATAAGACACTATACTGACACTGCACTACAATAACACATTATAATAACATTGCACCACAATAACACATTATAATAACATTGCACTACAATAACACATTATAATAACACTGCACTACAATAACACATTATAATAACACTGCACTACAATAACACATTATAATAACACATTATAATAACACTGCACTACAATAACACATTATAATAACACTGCACTACAATAACACATTATAATAACATTGCACCACAATAACACATTATAATAACATTGCACTACAATAACATTGCACTACAATAACACATTATAATAACACATTATAATAACACTGTACTACAATAACACATTATAATAACACTGCACTACAATAACACATTATAATAACATTGCACTACAATAACACATTATAATAACACATTATAATAACACTGCACTACAATAACACATTATAATAACACTGCACTACAATAACACATTATAATAACATTGCACCACAATAACACATTATAATAACACTGCACTACAATAACACATTATAATAACATTGCACTTCAATAACACATTATAATAACAAATTATAATAACACTGCACTACAATAACACATTATAATAACACTGCACTACAATAACACATTATAATAACACTGCACTACAATAACACATTATAATAATATTGCACCACAATAACACATTATAATAACATTGCACTACAATAACACATTATAATAACACATTATAATAACACTGCACTACAATAACACATTATAATAACACATTATACTGACACTGCACTACAATAACACATTATAATAACATTGCACTACAATAACACATTATAATAACACATTATAATAACACTGCACTACAACAACACATTATAATAACACTGCACTACAATAACAAACTATAATAACACTGCACTACAATAACACATTATAATAACACTGCACTACAATAACACATTATAATAACATTGCACTACAATAACACATTATAATAACACATTATAATAACACTGCACTACAATAACACATTATAATAACACTGCACTACAATAACACATTATAATAACACTGCACTACAATAACACGTTATAATAACACTGCACTACAATAACACATTATAATAACATTGCACCACAATAACACATTATAATAACATTGCACAACAATAACACATTATAATAACACTGCACTACAATAACACATTATAATAACACTGCACTACAATAACACATTATAATAACACATTATAATAACACTGCACTACAATAACACATTATAATAACACTGCACTACAATAACACATTATAATAACATTGCACCACAATAACACATTATAATAACATTGCACTACAATAACACATTATAATAACACATTATAATAACACTGTACTACAATAACACATTATAATAACACTGCACTACAATAACACATTATAATAACATTGCACTACAATAACACATTATAATAACACATTATAATAACACTGCACTACAATAACACATTATAATAACACTGCACTACAATAACACATTATAATAACATTGCACTACAATAACACATTATAATAACATTGCACCACAATAACACATTATAATAACACATTATAATAACACTGCACTACAATAACACATTATAATAACACTGCACTACAATAACACATTATAATAACATTGCACCACAATAACACATTATAATAACACATTATAATAACACTGCACTACAATAACACATTATAATAACATTGCACCACAATAACACATTATAATAACACATTATAATAACACTGCACTACAATAACACATTATAATAACACTGCACTACAATAACACATTATAATAACACTGCACTACAATAACACATTATAATAACATTGCACCACAATAACACATTATAATAACATTGCACCACAATAACACATTATAATAACATTGCACTACAATAACACATTATAATAACACATTATAATAACACTGCACTACAATAACACATTATAATAACACTGCACTACAATAACACATTATAATAACACTGCACTACAATAACACATTATAATAACATTGCACCACAATAACACATTATAATAACATTGCACTACAATAACACATTATAATAACACATTATAATAACACTGCACTACAATAACACATTATAATAACACTGCACTACAATAACACATTATAATACTGCACTACAATAACACATTATAATAACACTGCACTACAATAACACATTATAATAACACTGCACTACAATAACACATTATAATAACACTGCACTACAATAACACATTATAATAACACTGCACTACAATAACACATTATAATAACACTGCACTACAATAACACATTATAATAACATTGCACTACAATAACACATTATAATAACACATTATAATAACACTGCACTACAATAAGACACTATACTGACACTGCACTACAATAACACATTATAATAACATTGCACCACAATAACACATTATAATAACATTGCACTACAATAACACATTATAATAACACTGCACTACAATAACACATTATAATAACACTGCACTACAATAACACATTATAATAACATTGCACCACAATAACACATTATAATAACATTGCACTACAATAACACATTATAATAACACATTATAATAACACTGCACTACAATAACATATTATAATAACACTGCACTACAATAACATATTATAATAACATTGCACTACAATAACACATTATAATAACACTGCACTACAATAACACATTATAATAACATTGCACTACAATAACAGATTATAATAACATTGCACCACAATAACACATTATAATAACACTACACTACAATAACACATTATAATAACACTGCACTACAATAACACATTATAATAACATTGCACCACAATAACACATTATAATAACACATTATAATAACACTGCACTACAATAACACATTATAATAACACTGCACTACAATAACACATTATAATAACATTGCACCACAATAACACATTATAATAACATTGCACTACAATAACACATTATAATAACACATTATAATAACACTGCACTACAATAACACATTATAATAACACTGCACTATAATAACACATTATAATAACACTGCACTACAATAACACATTATAATAACATTGCACCACAATAACACATTATAATAACATTGCACTACAATAACACATTATAATAACACATTATAATAACACTGCACTACAATAACACATTATAATAACACTGCACTACAATAACACATTATAATAACACTGCACTACAATAACACATTATAATAACACTGCACTACAATAACACATTATAATAACACTGCACTACAATAACACATTATAATAACATTGCACTACAATAACACATTATAATAACACATTATAATAACACTGCACTACAATAACACATTATAATAACACATTATAATAACACTACACTACAATAACACATTATAATAACACTGCACTACAATAACACATTATAATAACATTGCACCACAATAACACATTATAATAACATTGCACTACAATAACACATTATAATAACACATTATAATAACACTGCACTACAATAACACATTATAATAACACTGCACTACAATAACACATTATAATAACACTGCACTACAATAACACATTATAATAACACTGCACTACAATAACACATTATAATAACACTGCACTACAATAACATATTATAATAACACTGCACTACAATAACACATTATAATAACATTGCACTACAATAACACATTATAATAACACATTATAATAACACTGCACTACAATAAGACACTATACTGACACTGCACTACAATAACACATTATAATAACATTGCACCACAATAACACATTATAATAACATTGCACTACAATAACACATTATAATAACACTGCACTACAATAACACATTATAATAACACTGCACTACAATAACACATTATAATAACACATTATAATAACACTGCACTACAATAACACATTATAATAACACTGCACTACAATAACACATTATAATAACATTGCACTACAATAACACATTATAATAACACATTATAATAACACTGTACTACAATAACACATTATAATAACATTGCACTACAATAACACATTATAATAACACATTATAATAACACTGCACTACAATAACACATTATAATAACACTGCACTACAATAACACATTATAATAACATTGCACCTCAATAACACATTATAATAACACTGCACTACAATAACACATTATAATAACATTGCACTACAATAACACATTATAATAACAAATTATAATAACACTGCACTACAATAACACATTATAATAACACTGCACTACAATAACACATTATAATAACACTGCACCACAATAACACATTATAATAACATTGCACTACAATAACACATTATAATAACACATTATAATAACACTGCACTACAATAACACATTATAATAACACATTATAATAACACTGCACTACAATAACACATTATAATAACACTGCAATACAATAACACATTATAATAACATTGCACTACAATAACACATTATAATAGCATTGCACTACAATAACACATTATAATAACACATTATAATAACACTGCACTACAATAACACATTATAATAACACTGCACTACAATAACACATTATAATAACATTGCACCACAATAACACATTATAATAACACTGCACTACAATAACACATTATAATAACATTGCACTTCAATAACACATTATAATATCACATTATAATAACACTGCACTACAATAACAAATTATAATAACACTGCACTACAATAACACATTATAATAACACTGCACTACAATAACACATTATAATAACACTGCACTACAATAACACATTATAATAATATTGCACCACAATAACACATTATAATAACATTGCACTACAATAACACATTATAATAACACATTATAATAACACTGCACTACAATAACACATTATAATAACACTGCACTACAATAACACACTATACTGACACTGCACTACAATAACACATTATAATAACATTGCACTACAATAACACATTATAATAACACATTATAATAACACTGCACTACAACAACACATTATAATAACACTGCACTACAATAACAAACTATAATAACACTGCACTACAATAACACATTATAATAACACTGCACTACAATAACACATTATAATAACATTGCACTACAATAACACATTATAATAACACATTATAATAACACTGCACTACAATAACACATTATAATAACACTGCACTACAATAACACGTTATAATAACACTGCACTACAATAACACATTATAATAACATTGCACCACAATAACACATTATAATAACACTGCACTACAATAACACATTATAATAACACTGCACTACAATAACATATTATAATAACACTGCACTACAATAACATATTATAATAACATTGCACTACAATAACACATTATAATAACACATTATAATAACACTGCACTACAATAACACATTATAATAACACTGCACTACAATAACACGTTATAATAACACTGCACTACAATAACACATTATAATAACATTGCACCACAATAACACATTATAATAACACTGCACTACAATAACACATTATAATAACATTGCACTACAATAACACATTATAATAACAAATTATAATAACACTGCACTACAATAACACATTATAATAACACTGCACTACAATAACACATTATAATAACATTGCACCACAATAACACATTATAATAACATTGCACCACAATAACACATTATAATAACATTGCACTACAATAACACATTATAATAACACATTATAATAACACTGCACTACAATAACACATTATAATAACACTGCACTACAATAACACATTATAATAACATTGCACCACAATAACACATTATAATAACATTGCACTACAATAACACATTATAATAACACATTATAATAACACTGCACTACAATAACACATTATAATAACACTGCACTACAATAACACATTATAATAACATTGCACTACAATAACACATTATAATAACACATTATAATAACACTGCACTACAATAACACATTATAATAACACATTATAATAACACTGCACTACAATAACACATTATAATAACACTGCACTACAATAACACATTATAATAACATTGCACTACAATAACACATTATAATAACACATTATAATAACACTGCACTACAATAACACATTATAATAACACTGCACTACAATAACACATTATAATAACATTGCACTTCAATAACACATTATAATAACAAATTATAATAACACTGCACTACAATAACACATTATAATAACACTGCACTACAATAACACATTATAATAACACTGCACTACAATAACACATTATAATAATATTGCACCACAATAACACATTATAATAACATTGCACTACAATAACACATTATAATAACACATTATAATAACACTGCACTACAATAACACATTATAATAACACTGCACTACAATAACACACTATACTGACACTGCACTACAATAACACATTATAATAACATTGCACTACAATAACACATTATAATAACACATTATAATAACACTGCACTACAACAACACATTATAATAACACTGCACTACAATAACAAACTATAATAACACTGCACTACAATAACACATTATAATAACACTGCACTACAATAACACATTATAATAACATTGCACTACAATAACACATTATAATAACACATTATAATAACACTGCACTACAATAACACATTATAATAACACTGCACTACAATAACACATTATAATAACACTGCACTACAATAACACATTATAATAACACTGCACTACAATAACACGTTATAATAACACTGCACTACAATAACACATTATAATAACATTGCACCACAATAACACATTATAATAACACTGCACTACAATAACACATTATAATAACACTGCACTACAATAACATATTATAATAACATTGCACCACAATAACACATTATAATAACACTGCACTACAATAACATATTATAATAACACTGCACTACAATAACACATTATAATAACACTGCACTACAATAACACATTATAATAACATTGCACCACAATAACACATTATAATAACACTGCACTACAATAACACATTATAATAACATTGCACTACAATAACACATTATAATAACACATTATAATAACACTGCACTACAATAACACATTATAATAACACTGCACTACAATAACACATTATAATAACATTGCACCACAATAACACATTATAATAACACTGCACTACAATAACACATTATAATAACATTGCACTACAATAACACATTATAATAACACATTATAATAACACTGCACTACAATAACACATTATAATAACACTGCACTACAATAACACATTATAATAACATTGCACCACAATAACACATTATAATAACATTGCACCACAATAACACATTATAATAACACATTATAATAACACTGTACTACAATAACACATTATAATAACACTGCACTACAATAACACATTATAATAACATTGCACTACAATAACACATTATAATAACACATTATAATAACACTGCACTACAATAACACATTATAATAACACTGCACTACAATAACACATTATAATAACATTGCACCACAATAACACATTATAATAACACTGCACTACAATAACACATTATAATAACATTGCACCACAATAACACATTATAATAACATTGCACTACAATAACACATTATAATAACACATTATAATAACACTGTACTACAATAACACATTATAATAACACTGCACTACAATAACACATTATAATAACATTGCACTACAATAACACATTATAATAACACATTATAATAACACTGCTCTACAATAACACATTATAATAACACTGCACTACAATAACACATTATAATAACATTGCACCACAATAACACATTATAATAACACTGCACTACAATAATACATTATAATAACATTGCAATACAATAACACATTATAATAACAAATTATAATAACACTGCACTACAATAACACATTATAATAACACTGCACTACAATAACACATTATAATAACATTGCACCACAATAACACATTATAATAACATTGCACTACAATAACACATTATAATAACACATTATAATAACACTGCACTACAATAACACATTATAATAACACTGCACTACAATAACACACTATACTGACACTGCACTACAATAACACATTATAATAACATTGCACTACAATAACACATTATAATAACACATTATAATAACACTGCACTACAATAACACATTATAATAACACTGCACTACAATAACACATTATAATAACATTGCACTACAATAACACATTATAATAACACATTATAATAACACTGCACTACAATAACATATTATAATAACACTGCACTACAATAACATATTATAATAACACTGCACTACAATAACACATTATAATAACACTGCACTACAATAACACATTATAATAACACTGCACTACAAAAACACATTATAATAACATTGCACCACAATAACACATTATAATAACATTGCACCACAATAACACATTATAATAACACTGCACTACAATAACACATTATAATAACATTGCACCACAATAACACATTATAATAACATTGCACTACAATAACACATTATAATAACACTGCACTACAATAACACATTATAATAACACTGCACTACAATAACACATTATAATAACACTGCACTACAATAACACATTATAATAACATTGCACCACAATAACACATTATAATAACATTGCACTACAATAACACATTATAATAACACATTATAATAACACTGCACTACAATAACACATTATAATAACACTGCACTACAATAACACATTATAATACTGCACTACAATAACACATTATAATAACACTGTACTACAATAACACATTATAATAACACTGCACTACAATAACACATTATAATAACATTGCACTACAATAACACATTATAATAACACTGCACTACAATAACACATTATAATAACACTGCACTACAATAACACATTATAATAACATTGCACCACAATAACACATTATAATAACACTGCACTACAATAACACATTATAATAACATTGCAATACAATAACACATTATAATAACAAATTATAATAACACTGCACTACAATAACACATTATAATAACACTGCACTACAATAACACATTATAATAACACTGCACTACAATAACACATTATAATAACATTGCACCACAATAACACATTATAATAACATTGCACTACAATAACACATTATAATAACACATTATAATAACACTGCACTACAATAACACATTATAATAACACTGCACTACAATAACACACTATACTGACACTGCACTACAATAACACATTATAATAACATTGCACTACAATAACACATTATAATAACACATTATAATAACACTGCACTACAATAACACATTATAATAACACTGCACTACAATAACACATTATAATAACATTGCACTACAATAACACATTATAATAACACATTATAATAACACTGCACTACAATAACATATTATAATAACACTGCACTACAATAACATATTATAATAACATTGCACTACAATAACACATTATAATAACACTGCACTACAATAACACATTATAATAACACTGCACTACAATAACACATTATAATAACATTGCACCACAATAACACATTATAATAACACTGCACTACAATAACACATTATAATAACACTGCACTACAATAACACGTTATAATAACACTGCACTACAATAACACATTATAATAACATTGCACCACAATAACACATTATAATAACACTGCACTACAATAACACATTATAATAACACTGCACTACAATAACACATTATAATAACATTGCACCACAATAACACATTATAATAACATTGCACTACAATAACACATTATAATAACACTGCACTACAATAACACATTATAATAACACTGCACTACAATAACACATTATAATAACACTGCACTACAATAACACATTATAATAACATTGCACCACAATAACACATTATAATAACATTGCACTACAATAACACATTATAATAACACATTATAATAACACTGCACTACAATAACACATTATAATAACACTGCACTACAATAACACATTATAATACTGCACTACAATAACACATTATAATAACACTGTACTACAATAACACATTATAATAACACTGCACTACAATAACACATTATAATAACATTGCACTACAATAACACATTATAATAACACTGCACTACAATAACACATTATAATAACACTGCACTACAATAACACATTATAATAACACATTATAATAACACTGCACTACAATAACACATTATAATAACACTGCACTACAATAACACATTATAATAACATTGCACTACAATAACACTTTATAATAACACATTATAATAACACTGCACTACAATAACACATTATAATAACATTGCACCACAATAACACATTATAATAACACTGCACTACAATAAGACACTATACTGACACTGCACTACAATAACACATTATAATAACATTGCACCACAATAACACATTATAATAACATTGCACTACAATAACACATTATAATAACACTGCACTACAATAACACATTATAATAACACTGCACTACAATAACACATTATAATAACACATTATAATAACACTGCACTACAATAACACATTATAATAACACTGCACTACAATAACACATTATAATAACATTGCACCACAATAACACATTATAATAACATTGCACTACAATAACACATTATAATAACATTGCACCACAATAACACATTATAATAACATTGCACTACAATAACACATTATAATAACACATTATAATAACACTGTACTACAATAACACATTATAATAACACTGCACTACAATAACACATTATAATAACATTGCACTACAATAACACATTATAATAACACATTATAATAACACTGCACTACAATAACACATTATAATAACACTGCACTACAATAACACATTATAATAACATTGCACCACAATAACACATTATAATAACACTGCACTACAATAACACATTATAATAACATTGCACCACAATAACACATTATAATAACATTGCACTACAATAACACATTATAATAACACATTATAATAACACTGTACTACAATAACACATTATAATAACACTGCACTACAATAACACATTATAATAACATTGCACTACAATAACACATTATAATAACACATTATAATAACACTGCACTACAATAACACATTATAATAACACTGCACTACAATAACACATTATAATAACATTGCACCACAATAACACATTATAATAACATTGCACCACAATAACACATTATAATAACACTGCACTACAATAACACATTATAATAACATTGCAATACAATAACACATTATAATAACAAATTATAATAACACTGCACTACAATAACACATTATAATAACACTGCACTACAATAACACATTATAATAACACTGCACTACAATAACACATTATAATAACATTGCACCACAATAACACATTATAATAACATTGCACTACAATAACACATTATAATAACACATTATAATAACACTGCACTACAATAACACATTATAATAACACTGCACTACAATAACACACTATACTGACTCTGCACTACAATAACACATTATAATAACATTGCACTACAATAACACATTATAATAACACATTATAATAACACTGCACTACAATAACACATTATAATAACACTGCACTACAATAACACATTATAATAACATTGCACCACAATAACACATTATAATAACATTGCACTACAATAACACATTATAATAACACTGCACTACAATAACATATTATAATAACACTGCACTACAATAACATATTATAATAACATTGCACTACAATAACACATTATAATAACACTGCACTACAGTAACACATTATAATAACACTGCACTACAATAACACATTATAATAACATTGCACCACAATAACACATTATAATAACACTGCACTACAATAACACATTATAATAACACTGCACTCCAATAACACATTATAATAACATTGCACCACAATAACACATTATAATAACACATTATAATAACACTGCACTACAATAACACATTATAATAACACTGCACTACAATAACACATTATAATAACATTGCACCACAATAACACATTATAATAACATTGCACTACAATAACACATTATAATAACACTGCACTACAATAACACATTATAATAACACTGCACTACAATAACACATTATAATAACACTGCACTACAATAACACATTATAATAACATTGCACCACAATAACACATTATAATAACATTGCACTACAATAACACATTATAATAACACATTATAATAACATTGCACTACAATAACACATTATAATAACACTGCACTACAATAACACATTATAATAACACTGCACTACAATAACACATTATAATAACACTGCACTACAATAACACATTATAATAACACTGCACTACAATAACACATTATAATAACATTGCACTACAATAACACATTATAATAACACATTATAATAACACTGCACTACAATAAGACACTATACTGACACTGCACTACAATAACACATTATAATAACATTGCACCACAATAACACATTATAATAACATTGCACTACAATAACACATTATAATAACACTGCACTACAATAACACATTATAATAACACTGCACTACAATAACACATTATAATAACACATTATAATAACACTGCACTACAATAACACATTATAATAACACTGCACTACAATAACACATTATAATAACATTGCACCACAATAACACATTATAATAACATTGCACTACAATAACACATTATAATAACACATTATAATAACACTGCACTACAATAACACATTATAATAACACTGCACTACAATAACACATTATAATAACATTGCACTACAATAACACATTATAATAACACATTATAATAACACTGCACTACAATAACACATTATAATAACACTGCACTACAATAACACACTATACTGACACTGCACTACAATAACACATTATAATAACATTGCACTACAATAACACATTATAATAACACATTATAATAACACTGCACTACAACAACACATTATAATAACACTGCACTACAATAACAAACTATAATAACACTGCACTACAATAACACATTATAATAACACTGCACTACAATAACACACTATACTGACACTGCACTACAATAACACATTATAATAACATTGCACTACAATAACACATTATAATAACACATTATAATAACACTGCACTACAACAACACATTATAATAACACTGCACTACAATAACAAACTATAATAACACTGCACTACAATAACACATTATAATAACACTGCACTACAATAACACATTATAATAACACTGCACTACAATAACACATTATAATAACACTGCACTACAATAACACATTATAATAACATTGCACCACAATAACACATTATAATAACACTGCACTACAATAACACATTATAATAACACTGCACTACAATAACACATTATAATAACATTGCACTACAATAACACATTATAATAACACATTATAATAACACTGCACTACAATAACACATTATAATAACACTGCACTACAATAACACGTTATAATAACACTGCACTACAATAACACATTATAATAACATTGCACCACAATAACACATTATAATAACATTGCACTACAATAACACATTATAATAACACATTATAATAACACTGCACTTCAATAACACATTATAATAACACTGCACTACAATAACACATTATAATAACACTGCACTACAATAACACACTATACTGACACTGCACTACAATAACACATTATAATAACACATTATAATAACACTGCACTACAATAACATATTATAATAACACTGCACTACAATAACACATTATAATAACATTGCACTACAATAACACATTATAATAACACATTATAATAACACTGCACTACAATAAGACACTATACTGACACTGCACTACAATAACACATTATAATAACATTGCACCACAATAACACATTATAATAACATTGCACTACAATAACACATTATAATAACACTGCACTACAATAACACATTATAATAACACTGCACTACAATAACACATTATAATAACACATTATAATAACACTGCACTACAATAACACATTATAATAACACTGCACTACAATAACACATTATAATAACATTGCACCACAATAACACATTATAATAACATTGCACTACAATAACACATTATAATAACACATTATAATAACACTGTACTACAATAACACATTATAATAACATTGCACTACAATAACACATTATAATAACACATTATAATAACACTGCACTACAATAACACATTATAATAACACTGCACTACAATAACACATTATAATAACATTGCACCTCAATAACACATTATAATAACACTGCACTACAATAACACATTATAATAACATTGCACTGCAATAACACATTATAATAACAAATTATAATAACACTGCACTACAATAACACATTATAATAACATTGCACCACAATAACACATTATAATAACATTGCACTACAATAACACATTATAATAACACATTATAATAACACTGCACTACAATAACACATTATAATAACACTGCACTACAATAACACACTATACTGACACTGCACTACAATAACACATTATAATAACATTGCACTACAATAACACATTATAATAACACATTATAATAACACTGCACTACAATAACACATTATAATAACACATTATAATAACACTGCACTACAATAACACATTATAATAACACTGCACTACAATAACACATTATAATAACATTGCACTACAATAACACATTATAATAACATTGCACTACAATAACACATTATAATAACACATTATAATAACACTGCACTACAATAACACATTATAATAACACTGCACTACAATAACACATTATAATAACATTGCACCACAATAACACATTATAATAACACTGCACTACAATAACACATTATAATAACATTGCACTTCAATAACACATTATAATAACAAATTATAATAACACTGCACTACAATAACACATTATAATAACATTGCACCTCAATAACACATTATAATAACACTGCACTACAATAACACATTATAATAACATTGCACTACAATAACACATTATAATAACAAATTATAATAACACTGCACTACAATAACACATTATAATAACACTGCACTACAATAACACATTATAATAACATTGCACCACAATAACACATTATAATAACATTGCACTACAATAACACATTATAATAACACATTATAATAACACTGCACTACAATAACACATTATAATAACACTGCACTACAATAACACACTATACTGACACTGCACTACAATAACACATTATAATAACATTGCACTACAATAACACATTATAATAACACATTATAATAACACTGCACTACAATAACACATTATAATAACACATTATAATAACACTGCACTACAATAACACATTATAATAACACTGCACTACAATAACACATTATAATAACATTGCACTACAATAACACATTATAATAACATTGCACTACAATAACACATTATAATAACACATTATAATAACACTGCACTACAATAACACATTATAATAACACTGCACTACAATAACACATTATAATAACATTGCACCACAATAACACATTATAATAACACTGCACTACAATAACACATTATAATAACATTGCACTTCAATAACACATTATAATAACAAATTATAATAACACTGCACTACAATAACACATTATAATAACACTGCACTACAATAACACATTATAATAATATTGCACCACAATAACACATTATAATAACATTGCACTACAATAACACATTATAATAACACATTATAATAACACTGCACTACAATAACACACTATACTGACACTGCACTACAATAACACATTATAATAACATTGCACTACAATAACACATTATAATAACACATTATAATAACACTGCACTACAACAACACATTATAATAACACTGCACTACAATAACAAACTATAATAACACTGCACTACAATAACACATTATAATAACACTGCACTACAATAACACATTATAATAACATTGCACTACAATAACACATTATAATAACACATTATAATAACACTGCACTACAACAACACATTATAATAACATTGCACCACAATAACACATTATAATAACACTGCACTACAATAACACATTATAATAACACTGCACTACAATAACACATTATAATAACATTGCACCACAATAACACATTATAATAACACTGCACTACAATAACACATTATAATAACACTGCACTACAATAACACGTTATAATAACACTGCACTACAATAACACATTATAATAACATTGCACCACAATAACACATTATAATAACACTGCACTACAATAACACATTATAATAACACTGCACTACAATAACATATTATAATAACACTGCACTACAATAACATATTATAATAACATTGCACTACAATAACACATTATAATAACACATTATAATAACACTGCACTACAATAACACGTTATAATAACACTGCACTACAATAACACATTATAATAACATTGCACCACAATAACACATTATAATAACACTGCACTACAATAACACATTATAATAACATTGCACTACAATAACACATTATAATAACAAATTATAATAACACTGCACTACAATAACACATTATAATAACACTGCACTACAATAACACATTATAATAACACTGCACTACAATAACACATTATAATAACATTGCACCACAATAACACATTATAATAACATTGCACTACAATAACACATTATAATAACACATTATAATAACACTGCACTACAATAACACATTATAATAACACTGCACTACAATAACACACTATACTGACAATGCACTACAATAACACATTATAATAACATTGCACTACAATAACACATTATAATAACACATTATAATAACACTGCACTACAATAACACATTATAATAACACATTATAATAACACTGCACTACAATAACACATTATAATAACACTGCACTACAATAACACATTATAATAACATTGCACTACAATAACACATTATAATAACACATTATAATAACACTGCACTACAATAACACATTATAATAACACTGCACTACAATAACACATTATAATAACATTGCACCACAATAACACATTATAATAACACTGCACTACAATAACACATTATAATAACATTGCACTACAATAACACATTATAATAACAAATTATAATAACACTGCACTACAATAACACATTATAATAACACTGCACTACAATAACACATTATAATAACACTGCACTACAATAACACATTATAATAACATTGCACCACAATAACACATTATAATAACATTGCACCACAATAACACATTATAATAACACATTATAATAACACTGTACTACAATAACACATTATAATAACACTGCACTACAATAACACATTATAATAACATTGCACTACAATAACACATTATAATAACACATTATAATAACACTGCACTACAATAACACATTATAATAACACTGCACTACAATAACACATTATAATAACATTGCACCACAATAACACATTATAATAACACTGCACTACAATAACACATTATAATAACATTGCACCACAATAACACATTATAATAACATTGCACTACAATAACACATTATAATAACACATTATAATAACACTGCACTACAATAACACATTATAATAACATTGCACCACAATAACACATTATAATAACATTGCACCACAATAACACATTATAATAACACATTATAATAACACTGTACTACAATAACACATTATAATAACACTGCACTACAATAACACATTATAATAACATTGCACTACAATAACACATTATAATAACACATTATAATAACACTGCACTACAATAACACATTATAATAACACTGCACTACAATAACACATTATAATAACACTGCACTACAATAACACATTATAATAACACTGCACTACAATAACACATTATAATAACATTGCACCACAATAACACATTATAATAACATTGCACTACAATAACACATTATAATAACACATTATAATAACACTGCACTACAATAACACATTATAATAACACTGCACTACAATAACACACTATACTGACACTGCACTACAATAACACATTATAATAACATTGCACTACAATAACACATTATAATAACACATTATAATAACACTGCACTACAATAACACATTATAATAACACTGCACTACAATAACACATTATAATAACATTGCACTACAATAACACATTATAATAACACATTATAATAACACTGCACTACAATAACATATTATAATAACACTGCACTACAATAACATATTATAATAACATTGCACTACAATAACACATTATAATAACACTGCACTACAATAACACATTATAATAACACTGCACTACAATAACACATTATAATAACATTGCACCACAATAACACATTATAATAACACTGCACTACAATAACACATTATAATAACACTGCACTACAATAACACATTATAATAACATTGCACCACAATAACACATTATAATAACACATTATAATAACACTGCACTACAATAACACATTATAATAACACTGCACTACAATAACACATTATAATAACATTGCACCACAATAACACATTATAATAACATTGCACTACAATAACACATTATAATAACACTGCACTACAATAACACATTATAATAACACTGCACTACAATAACACATTATAATAACACTGCACTACAATAACACATTATAATAACATTGCACCACAATAACACATTATAATAACATTGCACTACAATAACACATTATAATAACACATTATAATAACACTGCACTACAATAACACATTATAATAACACTGCACTACAATAACACATTATAATACTGCACTACAATAACACATTATAATAACACTGTACTACAATAACACATTATAATAACACTGCACTACAATAACACATTATAATAACATTGCACTACAATAACACATTATAATAACACTGCACTACAATAACACATTATAATAACACTGCACTACAATAACACATTATAATAACACTGCACTACAATAACACATTATAATAACACATTATAATAACACTGCACTACAATAACACATTATAATAACACTGCACTACAATAACACATTATAATAACATTGCACTACAATAACACATTATAATAACACATTATAATAACACTGCACTACAATAACACATTATAATAACACTGCACTACAATAACACATTATAATAACATTGCACCACAATAACACATTATAATAACACTGCACTACAATAAGACACTATACTGACACTGCACTACAATAACACATTATAATAACATTGCACCACAATAACACATTATAATAACATTGCACTACAATAACACATTATAATAACACTGCACTACAATAACACATTATAATAACACTGCACTACAATAACACATTATAATAACACATTATAATAACACTGCACTACAATAACATATTATAATAACACTGCACTACAATAACATATTATAATAACATTGCACTACAATAACACATTATAATAACACTGCACTACAATAACACATTATAATAACACTGCACTACAATAACACATTATAATAACATTGCACTACAATAACACATTATAATAACATTGCACTACAATAACACATTATAATAACACATTATAATAACACTGCACTACAATAACATATTATAATAACACTGCACTACAATAACATATTATAATAACATTGCACTACAATAACACATTATAATAACACATTATAATAACACTGCACTACAATAACACATTATAATAACACTGCACTACAATAACACATTATAATAACATTGCACTACAATAACACATTATAATAACACATTATAATAACACTGCACTACAATAACATATTATAATAACACTGCACTACAATAACATATTATAATAACATTGCACTACAATAACACATTATAATAACACTGCACTACAATAACACATTATAATAACACTGCACTACAATAACACATTATAATAACATTGCACCACAATAACACATTATAATAACACTGCACTACAATAACACATTATAATAACACTGCACTACAATAACACATTATAATAACATTGCACCACAATAACACATTATAATAACACATTATAATAACACTGCACTACAATAACACATTATAATAACACTGCACTACAATAACACATTATAATAACATTGCACCACAATAACACATTATAATAACATTGCACTACAATAACACATTATAATAACACTGCACTACAATAACACATTATAATAACACTGCACTACAATAACACATTATAATAACACTGCACTACAATAACACATTATAATAACATTGCACCACAATAACACATTATAATAACATTGCACTACAATAACACATTATAATAACACATTATAATAACACTGCACTACAATAACACATTATAATAACACTGCACTACAATAACACATTATAATACTGCACTACAATAACACATTATAATAACACTGTACTACAATAACACATTATAATAACACTGCACTACAATAACACATTATAATAACATTGCACTACAATAACACATTATAATAACACTGCACTACAATAACACATTATAATAACACTGCACTACAATAACACATTATAATAACACATTATAATAACACTGCACTACAATAACACATTATAATAACACTGCACTACAATAACACATTATAATAACATTGCACTACAATAACACATTATAATAACACATTATAATAACACTGCACTACAATAACACATTATAATAACACTGCACTACAATAACACATTATAATAACATTGCACCACAATAACACATTATAATAACACTGCACTACAATAAGACACTATACTGACACTGCACTACAATAACACATTATAATAACATTGCACCACAATAACACATTATAATAACATTGCACTACAATAACACATTATAATAACACTGCACTACAATAACACATTATAATAACACTGCACTACAATAACACATTATAATAACACATTATAATAACACTGCACTACAATAACACATTATAATAACACTGCACTACAATAACACATTATAATAACATTGCACCACAATAACACATTATAATAACATTGCACTACAATAACACATTATAATAACATTGCACCACAATAACACATTATAATAACATTGCACTACAATAACACATTATAATAACACATTATAATAACACTGTACTACAATAACACATTATAATAACACTGCACTACAATAACACATTATAATAACATTGCACTACAATAACACATTATAATAACACATTATAATAACACTGCACTACAATAACACATTATAATAACACTGCACTACAATAACACATTATAATAACATTGCACCACAATAACACATTATAATAACATTGCACCACAATAACACATTATAATAACACTGCACTACAATAACACATTATAATAACATTGCAATACAATAACACATTATAATAACAAATTATAATAACACTGCACTACAATAACACATTATAATAACACTGCACTACAATAACACATTATAATAACACTGCACTACAATAACACATTATAATAACATTGCACCACAATAACACATTATAATAACATTGCACTACAATAACACATTATAATAACACATTATAATAACACTGCACTACAATAACACATTATAATAACACTGCACTACAATAACACACTATACTGACTCTGCACTACAATAACACATTATAATAACTTTGCACTACAATAACACATTATAATAACACATTATAATAACACTGCACTACAATAACACATTATAATAACACTGCACTACAATAACACATTATAATAACATTGCACCACAATAACACATTATAATAACATTGCACTACAATAACACATTATAATAACACTGCACTACAATAACATATTATAATAACACTGCACTACAATAACATATTATAATAACATTGCACTACAATAACACATTATAATAACACTGCACTACAATAACACATTATAATAACACTGCACTACAATAACACATTATAATAACATTGCACCACAATAACACATTATAATAACACTGCACTACAATAACACATTATAATAACACTGCACTCCAATAACACATTATAATAACATTGCACCACAATAACACATTATAATAACACATTATAATAACACTGCACTACAATAACACATTATAATAACACTGCACTACAATAACACATTATAATAACATTGCACCACAATAACACATTATAATAACATTGCACTACAATAACACATTATAATAACACTGCACTACAATAACACATTATAATAACACTGCACTACAATAACACATTATAATAACACTGCACTACAATAACACATTATAATAACATTGCACCACAATAACACATTATAATAACATTGCACTACAATAACACATTATAATAACACATTATAATAACATTGCACTACAATAACACATTATAATAACACTGCACTACAATAACACATTATAATAACACTGCACTACAATAACACATTATAATAACACTGCACTACAATAACACATTATAATAACACTGCACTACAATAACACATTATAATAACACTGCACTACAATAACACATTATAATAACATTGCACTACAATAACACATTATAATAACACATTATAATAACACTGCACTACAATAAGACACTATACTGACACTGCACTACAATAACACATTATAATAACATTGCACCACAATAACACATTATAATAACATTGCACTACAATAACACATTATAATAACACTGCACTACAATAACACATTATAATAACACTGCACTACAATAACACATTATAATAACACATTATAATAACACTGCACTACAATAACACATTATAATAACACTGCACTACAATAACACATTATAATAACATTGCACCACAATAACACATTATAATAACATTGCACTACAATAACACATTATAATAACACATTATAATAACACTGCACTACAACAACACATTATAATAACACTGCACTACAATAACAAACTATAATAACACTGCACTACAATAACACATTATAATAACACTGCACTACAATAACACATTATAATAACATTGCACTACAATAACACATTATAATAACACATTATAATAACACTGCACTACAATAACACATTATAATAACACTGCACTACAATAACACATTATAATAACATTGCACCACAATAACACATTATAATAACACTGCACTACAATAACACATTATAATAACACTGCACTACAATAACACATTATAATAACATTGCACTACAATAACACATTATAATAACACATTATAATAACACTGCACTACAATAACACATTATAATAACATTGCACTACAATAACACATTATAATAACACTGCACTACAATAACACATTATAATAACACTGCACTACAATAACACGTTATAATAACACTGCACTACAATAACACATTATAATAACATTGCACCACAATAACACATTATAATAACATTGCACTACAATAACACATTATAATAACACATTATAATAACACTGCACTTCAATAACACATTATAATAACACTGCACTACAATAACACATTATAATAACACTGCACTACAATAACACATTATAATAACATTGCACTACAATAACACACTATAATAACACTGCACTACAATAACACATTATAATAACACTGCACTACAATAACACATTATAATAACACTGCACTACAATAACACATTATAATAACACTGCACTACAATAACACATTATAATAACATTGCACTACAATAACACATTATAATAACATTGCACCACAATAACACATTATAATAACACTGCACTACAATAACACATTATAATAACACTGCACTACAATAACACATTATAATAACATTGCACCACAATAACACATTATAATAACACATTATAATAACACTGCACTACAATAACACATTATAATAACATTGCACCACAATAACACATTATAATAACACATTATAATAACACTGCACTACAATAACACATTATAATAACACTGCACTACAATAACACATTATAATAACATTGCACCACAATAACACATTATAATAACATTGCACTACAATAACACATTATAATAACACATTATAATAACACTGCACTACAATAAAACATTATAATAACACTGCACTACAATAACACATTATAATAACACTGCACTACAATAACACATTATAATAACATTGCACCACAATAACACATTATAATAACATTGCACTACAATAACACATTATAATAACACATTATAATAACACTGCACTACAATAACACATTATAATAACACTGCACTACAATAACACATTATAATACTGCACTACAATAACACATTATAATAACACTGTACTACAATGACACATTATAATAACACTGCACTACAATAACACATTATAATAACACTGCACTACAATAACACATTATAATAACACTGCACTACAATAACACATTATAATAACACTGCACTACAATAACACATTATAATAACACTGCACTACAATAACACATTATAATAACATTGCACTACAATAACACATTATAATAACACATTATAATAACACTGCACTACAATAAGACACTATACTGACACTGCACTACAATAACACATTATAATAACATTGCACCACAATAACACATTATAATAACATTGCACTACAATAACACATTGTAATAACACTGCACTACAATAACACATTATAATAACACTGCACTACAATAACACATTATAATAACATTGCACCACAATAACACATTATAATAACATTGCACTACAATAACACATTATAATAACACATTATAATAACACTGCACTACAATAACATATTATAATAACACTGCACTACAATAACATATTATAATAACACTGCACTACAATAACACATTATGATAACACTGCACTACAATAACACATTATAATAACACTGCACTACAATAACACATTATAATAACATTGCACCACAATAACACATTATAATAACACTGCACTACAATAGCACATTATAATAACACTGCACTACAATAACACATTATAATAACATTGCACCACAATAACACATTATAATAACACATTATAATAACACTGCACTACAATAACACATTATAATAACACTGCACTACAATAACACATTATAATAACATTGCACCACAATAACACATTATAATAACATTGCACTACAATAACACATTATAATAACACATTATAATAACACTGCACTACAATAACACATTATAATAACACTGCACTACAATAACACATTATAATAACACTGCACTACAATAACACATTATAATAACATTGCACCACAATAACACATTATAATAACATTGCACTACAATAACACATTATAATAACACATTATAATAACACTGCACTACAATAACACATTATAATAACACTGCACTACAATAACACATTATAATAACACTGCACTACAATAACACATTATAATAACACTGTACTGCAATAACACATTATAATAACACTGCACTACAATAACACATTATAATAACACTGCACTACAATAACATATTATAATAACACTGCACTACAATAACATATTATAATAACATTGCACTACAATAACACATTATAATAACATTGCACTACAATAACACATTATAATAACACATTATAATAACACTGCACTACAATAACACATTATAATAACACTGCACTACAATAACACATTATAATAACACTGCACTACAATAACACATTATAATAACATTGCACCACAATAACACATTATAATAACATTGCACTACAATAACACATTATAATAACACATTATAATAACACTGCACTACAATAACACATTATAATAACACTGCACTACAATAACACATTATAATAACATTGCACCACAATAAAACATTATAATAACATTGCACTACAATAACACATTATAATAACACATTATAATAACACTGCACTACAATAACACATTATAATAACACTGCACTACAATAACACATTATAATAACACTGCACTACAATAACACATTATAATAACATTGCACCACAATAACACATTATAATAACATTGCACTACAATAACACATTATAATAACACATTATAATAACACTGCACTACAATAACACATTATAATAACACTGCACTACAATAACACATTATAATAACACTGCACTACAATAACACATTATAATAACACTGTACTGCAATAACACATTATAATAACACTGCACTACAATAACACATTATAATAACACTGCACTACAATAACATATTATAATAACACTGCACTACAATAACACATTATAATAACATTGCACTACAATAACACATTATAATAACACATTATAATAACACTGCACTACAATAAGACACTATACTGACACTGCACTACAATAACACATTATAATAACATTGCACCACAATAACACATTATAATAACATTGCACTACAATAACACATTATAATAACACTGCACTACAATAACACATTATAATAACACATTATAATAACACTGCACTACAATAACACATTATAATAACACTGCACTACAATAACACATTATAATAACATTGCACCACAATAACACATTATAATAACATTGCACTACAATAACACATTATAATAACACATTATAATAACACTGTACTACAATAACATTATAATAACACTGCACTACAATAACACATTATAATAACACATTATAATAACACTGCACTACAATAACACATTATAATAACACTGCACTACAATAACACATTATAATAACATTGCACCACAATAACACATTATAATAACACTGCACTACAATAACACATTATAATAACATTGCACTACAATAACACATTATAATAACAAATTATAATAACACTGCACTACAATAACACATTATAATAACACTGCACTACAATAACACATTATAATAACATTGCACTACAATAACACATTATAATAACACATTATAATAACACTGCACTACAATAACACATTATAATAACACTGCACTACAATAACACATTATAATAACATTGCACTACAATAACACATTATAATAACATTGCACCACCATAACACATTATAATAACACATTATAATAACACTGCACTACAATAACACATTATAATAACATTGCACCACAATAACACATTATAATAACACATTATAATAACACTGCACTACAATAACACATTATAATAACACTGCACTACAATAACACATTATAATAACACTGTACTACAATAACACATTATAATAACACTGCACTACAATAACACATTATAATAACACTGCACTACAATAACACATTATAATAACATTGCACTACAATAACACATTATAATAACACTGCACTACAATAACACATTATAATAACACTGCGCTACAATAACACATTATAATAACATTGCACTACAATAACACATTATAATAACACATTATAATAACACTGCACTACAATAAGACACTATACTGACACTGCACTACAATAACACATTATAATAACATTGCACCACAATAACACATTATAATAACATTGCACTACAATAACACATTATAATAACACTGCACTACAATAACACATTATAATAACACTGCACTACAATAACACATTATAATAACATTGCACCACAATAACACATTATAATAACATTGCACTACAATAACACATTTTAATAACACATTATAATAACACTGCACTACAATAACATATTATAATAACATTGCACTACAATAACACATTATAATAACACATTATAATAACACTGCACTACAATAACACGTTATAATAACACTGCACTACAATAACACATTATAATAACACTGCACTACAATAACACATTATAATAACATTGCACCACAATAACACATTATAATAACACTGCACTACAATAACACATTATAATAACACTGCACTACAATAACACACTATACTGACAATGCACTACAATAACACATTATAATAACATTGCACTACAATAACACATTATAATAACACATTATAATAACACTGCACTACAATAACACATTATAATAACACATTACAATAACACTGCACTACAATAACACATTATAATAACACTGCACTACAATAACACATTATAATAACATTGCACTACAATAACACATTATAATAACATTGCACTACAATAACACATTATAATAACACATTATAATAACACTGCACTACAATAACACATTATAATAACACTGCACTACAATAACACATTATAATAACATTGCACCACAATAACACATTATAATAACACTGCACTACAATAACACATTATAATAACATTGCACTACAATAACACATTATAATAACACTGCACTACAATAACACATTATAATAACACTGCACTACAATAACACATTATAATAACACTGCACTACAATAACACATTATAATAACATTGCACTACAATAACACATTATAATAACATTGCACTACAATAACACATTATAATAACACATTATAATAACACTGCACTACAATAACACATTATAATAACACTGCACTACAATAACACATTATAATAACATTGCACCACAATAACACATTATAATAACACTGCACTACAATAACACATTATAATAACATTGCACTACAATAACACATTATAATAACACTGCACTACAATAACACATTATAATAACACTGCACTACAATAACACATTATAATAACACTGCTCTACAATAACACATTATAATAACATTGCACTACAATAACACATTATAATAACACATTATAATAACACTGCACTACAATAAGACACTATACTGACACTGCACTACAATAACACATTATAATAACATTGCACCACAATAACACATTATAATAACATTGCACTACAATAACACATTATAATAACACTGCACTACAATAACACATTATAATAACACTGCACTACAATAACACATTATAATAACATTGCACCACAATAACACATTATAATAACATTGCACTACAATAACACATTTTAATAACACATTATAATAACACTGCACTACAATAACATATTATAATAACACTGCACTACAATAACATATTATAATAACATTGCACTACAATAACACATTATAATAACACATTATAATAACACTGCACTACAATAACACGTTATAATAACACTGCACTACAATAACACATTATAATAACACTGCACTACAATAACACATTATAATAACATTGCACCACAATAACACATTATAATAACACTGCACTACAATAACACATTATAATAACACTGCACTACAATAACACATTATAATAACACATTATAATAACACTGCACTACAATAACACATTATAATAACACATTACAATAACACTGCACTACAATAACACATTATAATAACACTGCACTACAATAACACATTATAATAACATTGCACTACAATAACACATTATAATAACATTGCACTACAATAACACATTATAATAACACATTATAATAACACTGCACTACAATAACACATTATAATAACACTGCACTACAATAACACATTATAATAACATTGCACCACAATAACACATTATAATAACACTGCACTACAATAACACATTATAATAACATTGCACTACAATAACACATTATAATAACAAATTATAATAACACTGCACTACAATAACACATTATAATAACACTGCACTACAATAACACATTATAATAACACTGCACTACAATAACACATTATAATAACATTGCACCACAATAACACATTATAATAACATTGCACCACAATAACACATTATAATAACACATTATAATAACACTGTACTACAATAACACATTATAATAACACTGCACTACAATAACACATTATAATAACATTGCACTACAATAACACATTATAATAACACATTATAATAACACTGCACTACAATAACACATTATAATAACACTGCACTACAATAACACATTATAATAACATTGCACCACAATAACACATTATAATAACACTGCACTACAATAACACATTATAATAACATTGCAATACAATAACACATTATAATAACAAATTATAATAGCACTGCACTACAATAACACATTATAATAACACTGCACTACAATAACACATTATAATAACACTGCACTACAATAACACATTATAATAACATTGCACCACAATAACACATTATAATAACATTGCACTACAATAACACATTATAATAACACATTATAATAACACTGTACTACAATAACACATTATAATAACACTGCACTACAATAACACATTATAATAACATTGCACTACAATAACACATTATAATAACACATTATAATAACACTGCACTACAATAACACATTATAATAACACTGCACTACAATAACACATTATAATAACATTGCACCACAATAACACATTATAATAACACTGCACTACAATAACACATTATAATAACATTGCAATACAATAACACATTATAATAACAAATTATAATAACACTGCACTACAATAACACATTATAATAACACTGCACTACAAT
This sequence comes from Rana muscosa, assembly GCA_029206835.1. Taxonomy (NCBI): domain Eukaryota; kingdom Metazoa; phylum Chordata; class Amphibia; order Anura; family Ranidae; genus Rana; species Rana muscosa. Next base: position 263,146,570 of record CM055123.1, on the reverse strand, counting down.
AACACATTATAATAACACTGCACTACAATAACACATTATAATAACATTGCACCACAATAACACATTATAATAACATTGCACTACAATAACACATTATAATAACACATTATAATAACACTGCACTACAATAACACATTATAATAACACTGCACTACAATAACACACTATACTGACACTGCACTACAATAACACATTATAATAACATTGCACTACAATAACACATTATAATAACACATTATAATAACACTGCACTACAATAACACATTATAATAACACTGCACTACAATAACACATTATAATAACATTGCACCACAATAACACATTATAATAACATTGCACTACAATAACACATTATAATAACACATTATAATAACACTGCACTACAATAACATATTATAATAACACTGCACTACAATAACATATTATAATAACATTGCACTACAATAACACATTATAATAACACTGCACTACAATAACACATTATAATAACACTGCACTACAATAACACATTATAATAACATTGCACCACAATAACACATTATAATAACACTGCACTACAATAACACATTATAATAACACTGCACTACAATAACACATTATAATAACATTGCACCACAATAACACATTATAATAACACATTATAATAACACTGCACTACAATAACACATTATAATAACACTGCACTACAATAACACATTATAATAACATTGCACCACAATAACACATTATAATAACATTGCACTACAATAACACATTATAATAACACTGCACTACAATAACACATTATAATAACACTGCACTACAATAACACATTATAATAACACTGCACTACAATAACACATTATAATAACATTGCACCACAATAACACATTATAATAACATTGCACTACAATAACATATTATAATAACACATTATAATAACACTGCACTACAATAACACATTATAATAACACTACACTACAATAACACATTATAATACTGCACTACAATAACACATTATAATAACACTGTACTACAATAACACATTATAATAACACTGCACTACAATAACACATTATAATAACACATTATAATAACACTGCACTACAATAAGACACTATACTGACACTGCACTACAATAACACATTATAATAACATTGCACCACAATAACACATTATAATAACATTGCACTACAATAACACATTATAATAACACTGCACTACAATAACACATTATAATAACACTGCACTACAATAACACATTATAATAACACATTATAATAACACTGCACTACAATAACACATTATAATGACACTGCACTACAATAACACATTATAATAACATTGCACCACAATAACACATTATAATAACATTGCACTACAATAACACATTATAATAACATTGCACCACAATAACACATTATAATAACATTGCACTACAATAACACATTATAATAACACATTATAATAACACTGTACTACAATAACACATTATAATAACACTGCACTACAATAACACATTATAATAACATTGCACTACAATAACACATTATAATAACACATTATAATAACACTGCACTACAATAACACATTATAATAACACTGCACTACAATAACACATTATAATAACATTGCACCACAATAACACATTATAATAACACTGCACTACAATAACACATTATAATAACATTGCACCACAATAACACATTATAATAACATTGCACTACAATAACACATTATAATAACACAGTATAATAACACTGTACTACAATAACACATTATAATAACACTGCACTACAATAACACATTATAATAACATTGCACTACAATAACACATTATAATAACACATTATAATAACACTGCACTACAATAACACATTATAATAACACTGCACTACAATAACACATTATAATAACATTGCACCACAATAACACATTATAATAACACTGCACTACAATAACACATTATAATAACATTGCAATACAATAACACATTATAATAACAAATTATAATAACACTGCACTACAATAACACATTTTAATAACACTGCACTACAATAACACATTATAATAACACTGCACTACAATAACACATTATAATAACATTGCACCACAATAACACATTATAATAACATTGCACTACAATAACACATTATAATAACACATTATAATAACACTGCACTACAATAACACATTATAATACTGCACTACAATAACACATTATAATAACACTGTACTACAATGACACATTATAATAACACTGCACTACAATAACACATTATAATAACACTGCACTACAATAACACATTATAATAACACTGCACTACAATAACACATTATAATAACACTGCACTACAATAACACATTATAATAACACTGCACTACAATAACACATTATAATAACACTGCACTACAATAACACATTATAATAACATTGCACCACAATAACACATTATAATAACACATTATAATAACACTGCACTACAATAACACATTATAATAACACTGCACTACAATAACACATTATAATAACATTGCACCACAATAACACATTATAATAACATTGCACTACAATAACACATTATAATAACACTGCACTACAATAACACATTATAATAACACTGCACTACAATAACACATTATAATAACACTGCACTACAATAACACATTATAATAACATTGCACCACAATAACACATTATAATAACATTGCACTACAATAACACATTATAATAACACATTATAATAACACTGCACTACAATAACACATTATAATAACACTGCACTACAATAACACATTATAATACTGCACTACAATAACACATTATAATAACACTGTACTACAATAACACATTATAATAACACTGCACTACAATAACACATTATAATAACATTGCACTACAATAACACATTATAATAACACTGCACTACAATAACACATTATAATAACACTGCACTACAATAACACATTATAATAACACTGCACTACAATAACACATTATAATAACACATTATAATAACACTGCACTACAATAACACATTATAATAACACTGCACTACAATAACACATTATAATAACATTGCACTACAATAACACATTATAATAACACATTATAATAACACTGCACTACAATAACACATTATAATAACACTGCACTACAATAACACATTATAATAACATTGCACCACAATAACACATTATAATAACACTGCACTACAATAAGACACTATACTGACACTGCACTACAATAACACATTATAATAACATTGCACCACAATAACACATTATAATAACATTGCACTACAATAACACATTATAATAACACTGCACTACAATAACACATTATAATAACACTGCACTACAATAACACATTATAATAACACATTATAATAACACTGCACTACAATAACACATTATAATAACACTGCACTACAATAACACATTATAATAACATTGCACCACAATAACACATTATAATAACATTGCACTACAATAACACATTATAATAACATTGCACCACAATAACACATTATAATAACATTGCACTACAATAACACATTATAATAACACATTATAATAACACTGTACTACAATAACACATTATAATAACACTGCACTACAATAACACATTATAATAACATTGCACTACAATAACACATTATAATAACACATTATAATAACACTGCACTACAATAACACATTATAATAACACTGCACTACAATAACACATTATAATAACATTGCACCACAATAACACATTATAATAACACTGCACTACAATAACACATTATAATAACATTGCACCACAATAACACATTATAATAACATTGCACTACAATAACACATTATAATAACACATTATAATAACACTGTACTACAATAACACATTATAATAACACTGCACTACAATAACACATTATAATAACATTGCACTACAATAACACATTATAATAACACATTATAATAACACTGCACTACAATAACACATTATAATAACACTGCACTACAATAACACATTATAATAACATTGCACCACAATAACACATTATAATAACATTGCACCACAATAACACATTATAATAACACTGCACTACAATAACACATTATAATAACATTGCAATACAATAACACATTATAATAACAAATTATAATAACACTGCACTACAATAACACATTATAATAACACTGCACTACAATAACACATTATAATAACACTGCACTACAATAACACATTATAATAACATTGCACCACAATAACACATTATAATAACATTGCACTACAATAACACATTATAATAACACATTATAATAACACTGCACTACAATAACACATTATAATAACACTGCACTACAATAACACACTATACTGACTCTGCACTACAATAACACATTATAATAACTTTGCACTACAATAACACATTATAATAACACATTATAATAACACTGCACTACAATAACACATTATAATAACACTGCACTACAATAACACATTATAATAACATTGCACCACAATAACACATTATAATAACATTGCACTACAATAACACATTATAATAACACTGCACTACAATAACATATTATAATAACACTGCACTACAATAACATATTATAATAACATTGCACTACAATAACACATTATAATAACACTGCACTACAATAACACATTATAATAACACTGCACTACAATAACACATTATAATAACATTGCACCACAATAACACATTATAATAACACTGCACTACAATAACACATTATAATAACACTGCACTCCAATAACACATTATAATAACATTGCACCACAATAACACATTATAATAACACATTATAATAACACTGCACTACAATAACACATTATAATAACACTGCACTACAATAACACATTATAATAACATTGCACCACAATAACACATTATAATAACATTGCACTACAATAACACATTATAATAACACTGCACTACAATAACACATTATAATAACACTGCACTACAATAACACATTATAATAACACTGCACTACAATAACACATTATAATAACATTGCACCACAATAACACATTATAATAACATTGCACTACAATAACACATTATAATAACACATTATAATAACATTGCACTACAATAACACATTATAATAACACTGCACTACAATAACACATTATAATAACACTGCACTACAATAACACATTATAATAACACTGCACTACAATAACACATTATAATAACACTGCACTACAATAACACATTATAATAACACTGCACTACAATAACACATTATAATAACATTGCACTACAATAACACATTATAATAACACATTATAATAACACTGCACTACAATAAGACACTATACTGACACTGCACTACAATAACACATTATAATAACATTGCACCACAATAACACATTATAATAACATTGCACTACAATAACACATTATAATAACACTGCACTACAATAACACATTATAATAACACTGCACTACAATAACACATTATAATAACACATTATAATAACACTGCACTACAATAACACATTATAATAACACTGCACTACAATAACACATTATAATAACATTGCACCACAATAACACATTATAATAACATTGCACTACAATAACACATTATAATAACACATTATAATAACACTGCACTACAATAACACATTATAATAACACTGCACTACAATAACACATTATAATAACATTGCACTACAATAACACATTATAATAACACATTATAATAACACTGCACTACAATAACACATTATAATAACACTGCACTACAATAACACACTATACTGACACTGCACTACAATAACACATTATAATAACATTGCACTACAATAACACATTATAATAACACATTATAATAACACTGCACTACAACAACACATTATAATAACACTGCACTACAATAACAAACTATAATAACACTGCACTACAATAACACATTATAATAACACTGCACTACAATAACACATTATAATAACATTGCACTACAATAACACATTATAATAACACATTATAATAACACTGCACTACAATAACACATTATAATAACACTGCACTACAATAACACATTATAATAACATTGCACCACAATAACACATTATAATAACACTGCACTACAATAACACATTATAATAACACTGCACTACAATAACACATTATAATAACATTGCACTACAATAACACATTATAATAACACATTATAATAACACTGCACTACAATAACACATTATAATAACACTGCACTACAATAACACGTTATAATAACACTGCACTACAATAACACATTATAATAACATTGCACCACAATAACACATTATAATAACATTGCACTACAATAACACATTATAATAACACATTATAATAACACTGCACTTCAATAACACATTATAATAACACTGCACTACAATAACACATTATAATAACACTGCACTACAATAACACATTATAATAACATTGCACTACAATAACACACTATAATAACACTGCACTACAATAACACATTATAATAACACTGCACTACAATAACACATTATAATAACACTGCACTACAATAACACATTATAATAACACTGCACTACAATAACACATTATAATAACATTGCACTACAATAACACATTATAATAACATTGCACCACAATAACACATTATAATAACACTGCACTACAATAACACATTATAATAACACTGCACTACAATAACACATTATAATAACATTGCACCACAATAACACATTATAATAACACATTATAATAACACTGCACTACAATAACACATTATAATAACATTGCACCACAATAACACATTATAATAACACATTATAATAACACTGCACTACAATAACACATTATAATAACACTGCACTACAATAACACATTATAATAACATTGCACCACAATAACACATTATAATAACATTGCACTACAATAACACATTATAATAACACATTATAATAACACTGCACTACAATAAAACATTATAATAACACTGCACTACAATAACACATTATAATAACACTGCACTACAATAACACATTATAATAACATTGCACCACAATAACACATTATAATAACATTGCACTACAATAACACATTATAATAACACATTATAATAACACTGCACTACAATAACACATTATAATAACACTGCACTACAATAACACATTATAATACTGCACTACAATAACACATTATAATAACACTGTACTACAATGACACATTATAATAACACTGCACTACAATAACACATTATAATAACACTGCACTACAATAACACATTATAATAACACTGCACTACAATAACACATTATAATAACACTGCACTACAATAACACATTATAATAACACTGCACTACAATAACACATTATAATAACATTGCACTACAATAACACATTATAATAACACATTATAATAACACTGCACTACAATAAGACACTATACTGACACTGCACTACAATAACACATTATAATAACATTGCACCACAATAACACATTATAATAACATTGCACTACAATAACACATTGTAATAACACTGCACTACAATAACACATTATAATAACACTGCACTACAATAACACATTATAATAACATTGCACCACAATAACACATTATAATAACATTGCACTACAATAACACATTATAATAACACATTATAATAACACTGCACTACAATAACATATTATAATAACACTGCACTACAATAACATATTATAATAACACTGCACTACAATAACACATTATGATAACACTGCACTACAATAACACATTATAATAACACTGCACTACAATAACACATTATAATAACATTGCACCACAATAACACATTATAATAACACTGCACTACAATAACACATTATAATAACACTGCACTACAATAACACATTATAATAACATTGCACCACAATAACACATTATAATAACACATTATAATAACACTGCACTACAATAACACATTATAATAACACTGCACTACAATAACACATTATAATAACATTGCACCACAATAACACATTATAATAACATTGCACTACAATAACACATTATAATAACACATTATAATAACACTGCACTACAATAACACATTATAATAACACTGCACTACAATAACACATTATAATAACACTGCACTACAATAACACATTATAATAACATTGCACCACAATAACACATTATAATAACATTGCACTACAATAACACATTATAATAACACATTATAATAACACTGCACTACAATAACACATTATAATAACACTGCACTACAATAACACATTATAATAACACTGCACTACAATAACACATTATAATAACACTGTACTGCAATAACACATTATAATAACACTGCACTACAATAACACATTATAATAACACTGCACTACAATAACATATTATAATAACACTGCACTACAATAACATATTATAATAACATTGCACTACAATAACACATTATAATAACATTGCACTACAATAACACATTATAATAACACATTATAATAACACTGCACTACAATAACACATTATAATAACACTGCACTACAATAACACATTATAATAACACTGCACTACAATAACACATTATAATAACATTGCACCACAATAACACATTATAATAACATTGCACTACAATAACACATTATAATAACACATTATAATAACACTGCACTACAATAACACATTATAATAACACTGCACTACAATAACACATTATAATAACATTGCACCACAATAAAACATTATAATAACATTGCACTACAATAACACATTATAATAACACATTATAATAACACTGCACTACAATAACACATTATAATAACACTGCACTACAATAACACATTATAATAACACTGCACTACAATAACACATTATAATAACATTGCACCACAATAACACATTATAATAACATTGCACTACAATAACACATTATAATAACACATTATAATAACACTGCACTACAATAACACATTATAATAACACTGCACTACAATAACACATTATAATAACACTGCACTACAATAACACATTATAATAACACTGTACTGCAATAACACATTATAATAACACTGCACTACAATAACACATTATAATAACACTGCACTACAATAACATATTATAATAACACTGCACTACAATAACACATTATAATAACATTGCACTACAATAACACATTATAATAACACATTATAATAACACTGCACTACAATAAGACACTATACTGACACTGCACTACAATAACACATTATAATAACATTGCACCACAATAACACATTATAATAACATTGCACTACAATAACACATTATAATAACACTGCACTACAATAACACATTATAATAACACTGCACTACAATAACACATTATAATAACACATTATAATAACACTGCACTACAATAACACATTATAATAACACTGCACTACAATAACACATTATAATAACATTGCACCACAATAACACATTATAATAACATTGCACTACAATAACACATTATAATAACACATTATAATAACACTGTACTACAATAACATTATAATAACACTGCACTACAATAACACATTATAATAACACATTATAATAACACTGCACTACAATAACACATTATAATAACACTGCACTACAATAACACATTATAATAACATTGCACCACAATAACACATTATAATAACACTGCACTACAATAACACATTATAATAACATTGCACTACAATAACACATTATAATAACAAATTATAATAACACTGCACTACAATAACACATTATAATAACACTGCACTACAATAACACATTATAATAACATTGCACTACAATAACACATTATAATAACACATTATAATAACACTGCACTACAATAACACATTATAATAACACTGCACTACAATAACACATTATAATAACATTGCACTACAATAACACATTATAATAACATTGCACCACAATAACACATTATAATAACACATTATAATAACACTGCACTACAATAACACATTATAATAACATTGCACCACAATAACACATTATAATAACACATTATAATAACACTGCACTACAATAACACATTATAATAACACTGCACTACAATAACACATTATAATAACACTGTACTACAATAACACATTATAATAACACTGCACTACAATAACACATTATAATAACACTGCACTACAATAACACATTATAATAACATTGCACTACAATAACACATTATAATAACACTGCACTACAATAACACATTATAATAACACTGCGCTACAATAACACATTATAATAACATTGCACTACAATAACACATTATAATAACACATTATAATAACACTGCACTACAATAAGACACTATACTGACACTGCACTACAATAACACATTATAATAACATTGCACCACAATAACACATTATAATAACATTGCACTACAATAACACATTATAATAACACTGCACTACAATAACACATTATAATAACACTGCACTACAATAACACATTATAATAACATTGCACCACAATAACACATTATAATAACATTGCACTACAATAACACATTTTAATAACACATTATAATAACACTGCACTACAATAACATATTATAATAACATTGCACTACAATAACACATTATAATAACACATTATAATAACACTGCACTACAATAACACGTTATAATAACACTGCACTACAATAACACATTATAATAACACTGCACTACAATAACACATTATAATAACATTGCACCACAATAACACATTATAATAACACTGCACTACAATAACACATTATAATAACACTGCACTACAATAACACACTATACTGACAATGCACTACAATAACACATTATAATAACATTGCACTACAATAACACATTATAATAACACATTATAATAACACTGCACTACAATAACACATTATAATAACACATTACAATAACACTGCACTACAATAACACATTATAATAACACTGCACTACAATAACACATTATAATAACATTGCACTACAATAACACATTATAATAACATTGCACTACAATAACACATTATAATAACACATTATAATAACACTGCACTACAATAACACATTATAATAACACTGCACTACAATAACACATTATAATAACATTGCACCACAATAACACATTATAATAACACTGCACTACAATAACACATTATAATAACATTGCACTACAATAACACATTATAATAACACTGCACTACAATAACACATTATAATAACACTGCACTACAATAACACATTATAATAACACTGCGCTACAATAACACATTATAATAACATTGCACTACAATAACACATTATAATAACACATTATAATAACACTGCACTACAATAAGACACTATACTGACACTGCACTACAATAACACATTATAATAACATTGCACCACAATAACACATTATAATAACATTGCACTACAATAACACATTATAATAACACTGCACTACAATAACACATTATAATAACACTGCACTACAATAACACATTATAATAACATTGCACCACAATAACACATTATAATAACATTGCACTACAATAACACATTTTAATAACACATTATAATAACACTGCACTACAATAACATATTATAATAACACTGCACTACAATAACATATTATAATAACATTGCACTACAATAACACATTATAATAACACATTATAATAACACTGCACTACAATAACACGTTATAATAACACTGCACTACAATAACACATTATAATAACACTGCACTACAATAACACATTATAATAACATTGCACCACAATAACACATTATAATAACACTGCACTACAATAACACATTATAATAACACTGCACTACAATAACACATTATAATAACACATTATAATAACACTGCACTACAATAACACATTATAATAACACATTACAATAACACTGCACTACAATAACACATTATAATAACACTGCACTACAATAACACATTATAATAACATTGCACTACAATAACACATTATAATAACATTGCACTACAATAACACATTATAATAACACATTATAATAACACTGCACTACAATAACACATTATAATAACACTGCACTACAATAACACATTATAATAACATTGCACCACAATAACACATTATAATAACACTGCACTACAATAACACATTATAATAACATTGCACTACAATAACACATTATAATAACAAATTATAATAACACTGCACTACAATAACACATTATAATAACACTGCACTACAATAACACATTATAATAACACTGCACTACAATAACACATTATAATAACATTGCACCACAATAACACATTATAATAACATTGCACCACAATAACACATTATAATAACACATTATAATAACACTGTACTACAATAACACATTATAATAACACTGCACTACAATAACACATTATAATAACATTGCACTACAATAACACATTATAATAACACATTATAATAACACTGCACTACAATAACACATTATAATAACACTGCACTACAATAACACATTATAATAACATTGCACCACAATAACACATTATAATAACACTGCACTACAATAACACATTATAATAACATTGCAATACAATAACACATTATAATAACAAATTATAATAACACTGCACTACAATAACACATTATAATAACACTGCACTACAATAACACATTATAATAACACTGCACTACAATAACACATTATAATAACATTGCACCACAATAACACATTATAATAACATTGCACTACAATAACACATTATAATAACACATTATAATAACACTGTACTACAATAACACATTATAATAACACTGCACTACAATAACACATTATAATAACATTGCACTACAATAACACATTATAATAACACATTATAATAACACTGCACTACAATAACACATTATAATAACACTGCACTACAATAACACATTATAATAACATTGCACCACAATAACACATTATAATAACACTGCACTACAATAACACATTATAATAACATTGCAATACAATAACACATTATAATAACAAATTATAATAACACTGCACTACAATAACACATTATAATAACACTGCACTACAATAACACATTATAATAACACTGCACTACAATAACACATTATAATAACATTGCACCACAATAACACATTATAATAACATTGCACTACAATAACACATTATAATAACACATTATAATAACACTGCACTACAATAACACATTATAATAACACTGCACTACAATAACACACTATACTGACACTGCACTACAATAACACATTATAATAACATTGCACTACAATAACACATTATAATAACACATTATAATAACACTGCACTACAATAAACATTATAATAACACTGCACTACAATAACACATTATAATAACATTGCACCACAATAACACATTATAATAACATTGCACTACAATAACACATTATAATAACACATTATAATAACACTGCACTACAATAACATATTATAATAACACTGCACTACAATAACATATTATAATAACATTGCACTACAATAACACATTATAATTAACACTGCACTACAATAACACATTATAATAACACTGCACTACAATAACACATTATAATAACATTGCACCACAATAACACATTATAATAACACTGCACTACAATAACACATTATAATAACACTGCACTACAATAACACATTATAATAACATTGCACCACAATAACACATTATAATAACACATTATAATAACACTGCACTACAATAACACATTATAATAACACTGCACTACAATAACACATTATAATAACATTGCACCACAATAACACATTATAATAACATTGCACTACAATAACACATTATAATAACACTGCACTACAATAACACATTATAATAACACTGCACTACAATAACACATTATAATAACACTGCACTACAATAACACATTATAATAACATTGCACCACAATAACACATTATAATAACATTGCACTACAATAACATATTATAATAACACATTATAATAACACTGCACTACAATAACACATTATAATAACACTACACTACAATAACACATTATAATACTGCACTACAATAACACATTATAATAACACTGTACTACAATAAACACATTATAATAACACTGCACTACAATAACACATTATAATAACACATTATAATAACACTGCACTACAATAAGACACTATACTGACACTGCACTACAATAACACATTATAATAACATTGCACCACAATAACACATTATAATAACATTGCACTACAATAACACATTATAATAACACTGCACTACAATAACACATTATAATAACACTGCACTACAATAACACATTATAATAACACATTATAATAACACTGCACTACAATAACACATTATAATGACACTGCACTACAATAACACATTATAATAACATTGCACCACAATAACACATTATAATAACATTGCACTACAATAACACATTATAATAACATTGCACCACAATAACACATTATAATAACATTGCACTACAATAACACATTATAATAACACATTATAATAACACTGTACTACAATAACACATTATAATAACACTGCACTACAATAACACATTATAATAACATTGCACTACAATAACACATTATAATAACACATTATAATAACACTGCACTACAATAACACATTATAATAACACTACACTACAATAACACATTATAATAACATTGCACCACAATAACACATTATAATAACACTGCACTACAATAACACATTATAATAACATTGCACCACAATAACACATTATAATAACATTGCACTACAATAACACATTATAATAACACAGTATAATAACACTGTACTACAATAACACATTATAATAACACTGCACTACAATAACACATTATAATAACATTGCACTACAATAACACATTATAATAACACATTATAATAACACTGCACTACAATAACACATTATAATAACACTGCACTACAATAACACATTATAATAACATTGCACCACAATAACACATTATAATAACACTGCACTACAATAACACATTATAATAACATTGCAATACAATAACACATTATAATAACAATTATAATAACACTGCACTACAATAACACATTTTAATAACACTGCACTACAATAACACATTATAATAACACTGCACTACAATAACACATTATAATAACATTGCACCACAATAACACATTATAATAACATTGCACTACAATAACACATTATAATAACACATTATAATAACACTGCACTACAATAACACATATAATAACACTGCACTACAATAACACACTATACTGACTCTGCACTACAATAACACATTATAATAACATTGCACTACAATAACACATTATAATAACACATTATAATAACACTGCACTACAATAACACATTATAATAACACTGCACTACAATAACACATTATAATAACATTGCACCACAATAACACATTATAATAACATTGCACTACAATAACACATTATAATAACACTGCACTACAATAACATATTATAATAACACTGCACTACAATAACATATTATAATAACATTGCACTACAATAACACATTATAATAACACTGCACTACAATAACACATTATAATAACACTGCACTACAATAACACATTATAATAACATTGCACCACAATAACACATTATAATAACACTGCACTACAATAACACATTATAATAACACTGCACTACAATAACACATTATAATAACATTGCACCACAATAACACATTATAATAACACATTATAATAACACTGCACTACAATAACACATTATAATAACACTGCACTACAATAACACATTATAATAATATTGCACCACAATAACACATTATAATAACATTGCACTACAATAACACATTATAATAACACTGCACTACAATAACACATTATAATAATATTGCACACAATAACACATTATAATAACATTGCACTACAATAACACATTATAATAACACTGCACTACAATAACACATTATAATAACATTGCACCACAATAACACATTATAATAACATTGCACTACAATAACACATTATAATAACACATTATAATAACATTGCACTACAATAACACATTATAATAACACTGCACTACAATAACACATTATAATAACACTGCACTACAATAACACATTATAATAACACTGCACTACAATAACACATTATAATAACACTGCACTACAATAACACATTATAATAACATTGCACTACAATAACACATTATAATAACACATTATAATAACACTGCACTACAATAAGACACTATACTGACACTGCACTACAATAACACATTATAATAACATTGCACCACAATAACACATTATAATAACATTGCACTACAATAACACATTATAATAACACTGCACTACAATAACACATTATAATAACACTGCACTACAATAACACATTATAATAACACATTATAATAACACTGCACTACAATAACACATTATAATAACACTGCACTACAATAACACATTATAATAACATTGCACCACAATAACACATTATAATAACATTGCACTACAATAACACATTATAATAACACATTATAATAACACTGCACTACAATAACACATTATAATAACACTGCACTACAATAACACATTATAATAACATTGCACTACAATAACACATTATAATAACACATTATAATAACACTGCACTACAATAACACATTATAATAACACTGCACCACAATAACACATTATAATAACATTGCACCACAATAACACATTATAATAACACATTATAATAACACTGCACTACAATAACACATTATAATAACACTGCACTACAATAACACATTATAATAACATTGCACCACAATAACACATTATAATAACACTGCACTACAATAACACATTATAATAACACTGCACTACAATAACACATTATAATAACATTGCACCACAATAACACATTATAATAACACATTATAATAACACTGCACTACAATAACACATTATAATAACATTGCACCACAATAACACATTATAATAACACTGCACTACAATAACACATTATAATAACACATTATAATAACACTGCACTACAATAACACATTATAATAACATTGCACCACAATAACACATTATAATAACACTGCACTACAATAACACATTATAATAACACTGCACTACAATAACACATTATAATAACATTGCACCACAATAACACATTATAATAACACATTATAATAACACTGCACTACAATAACACATTATAATAACATTGCACCACAATAACACATTATAATAACACATTATAATAACACTGCACTACAATAACACATTATAATAACACTGCACTACAATAACACATTATAATAACATTGCACCACAATAACACATTATAATAACATTGCACTACAATAACACATTATAATAACACATTATAATAACACTGCACTACAATAACACATTATAATAACACTGCACTACAATAACACATTATAATACTGCACTACAATAACACATTATAATAACACTGTACTACAATGACACATTATAATAACACTGCACTACAATAACACATTATAATAACACTGCACTACAATAACACATTATAATAACATTGCACTACAATAACACATTATAATAACACATTATAATAACACTGCACTACAATAAGACACTATACTGACACTGCACTACAATAACACATTATAATAACATTGCACCACAATAACACATTATAATAACATTGCACTACAATAACACATTGTAATAACACTGCACTACAATAACACATTATAATAACACTGCACTACAATAACACATTATAATAACATTGCACCACAATAACACATTATAATAACATTGCACTACAATAACACATTATAATAACACTGCACTACAATAACACATTATAATAACATTGCACCACAATAACACATTATAATAACACTGCACTACAATAACACATTATAATAACACTGCACTACAATAACACATTATAATAACACTGCACTACAATAACACATTATAATAACATTGCACCACAATAACACATTATAATAACACATTATAATAACACTGCACTACAATAACACATTATAATAACACTGCACTACAATAACACATTATAATAACATTGCACCACAATAACACATTATAATAACATTGCACTACAATAACACATTATAATAACACATTATAATAACACTGCACTACAATAACACATTATAATAACACTGCACTACAATAACACATTATAATAACATTGCACCACAATAACACATTATAATAACATTGCACTACAATAACACATTATAATAACACATTATAATAACACTGCACTACAATAACACATTATAATAACATTGCACTACAATAACACATTATAATAACACTGCACTACAATAACACATTATAATAACACTGCACTACAATAACACATTATAATAACATTGCACCACAATAACACATTATAATAACACTGCACTACAATAACACATTATAATAACACTGCACTACAATAACACATTATAATAACACTGCACTACAATAACACATTATAATAACATTGCACCACAATAACACATTATAATAACACATTATAATAACACTGCACTACAATAACACATTATAATAACACTGCACTACAATAACACATTATAATAACATTGCACCACAATAACACATTATAATAACATTGCACTACAATAACACATTATAATAACACATTATAATAACACTGCACTACAATAACACATTATAATAACACTGCACTACAATAACACATTATAATAACATTGCACCACAATAACACATTATAATAACATTGCACTACAATAACACATTATAATAACACATTATAATAACACTGCACTACAATAACACATTATAATAACACTGCACTACAATAACACATTATAATAACACTGTACTGCAATAACACATTATAATAACACTGCACTACAATAACACATTATAATAACACTGCACTACAATAACACATTATAATAACACTGCACTACAATAACATATTATAATAACACTGCACTACAATAACACATTATAATAACATTGCACTACAATAACACATTATAATAACACATTATAATAACACTGCACTACAATAACACATTATAATAACACTGCACTACAATAACACATTATAATAACACTGTACTGCAATAACACATTATAATAACACTGCACTACAATAACACATTATAATAACATTGCACCACAATAACACATTATAATAACATTGCACTACAATAACACATTATAATAACACTGCACTACAATAACACATTATAATAACACTGCACTACAATAACACATTATAATAACACATTATAATAACACTGCACTACAATAACACATTATAATAACACTGCACTACAATAACACATTATAATAACATTGCACCACAATAACACATTATAATAACATTGCACTACAATAACACATTATAATAACACATTATAATAACACTGTACTACAATAACACATTATAATAACACTGCACTACAATAACACATTATAATAACACATTATAATAACACTGCACTACAATAACACATTATAATAACACTGCACTACAATAACACATTATAATAACATTGCACCACAATAACACATTATAATAACACTACACTACAATAACACATTATAATAACATTGCACTACAATAACACATTATAATAACAAATTATAATAACACTGCACTACAATAACACATTATAATAACACTGCACTACAATAACACATTATAATACTATTGCACTACAATAACACATTATAATAACACATTATAATAACACTGCACTACAATAACACATTATAATAACACTGCACTACAATAACACATTATAATAACATTGCACTACAATAACACATTATAATAACATTGCACCACAATAACACATTATAATAACACATTATAATAACACTGCACTACAATAACATATTATAATAACATTGCACTACAATAACACATTATAATAACACATTATAATAACACTGCACTACAATAACACGTTATAATAACACTGCACTACAATAACACATTATAATAACATTGCACCACAATAACACATTATAATAACATTGCACTACAATAACACATTATAATAACACTGCACTACAATAACACATTATAATAACACTGCACTACAATAACACATTATAATAACATTGCACCACAATAACACATTATAATAACACTGTACTACAATAACACATTATAATAACACTGCACTACAATAACACATTATAATAACATTGCACTACAATAACACATTATAATAACACATTATAATAACACTGCACTACAATAACACATTATAATAACACTGCACTACAATAACACATTATAATAACATTGCACTACAATAACACATTATAATAACATTGCACCACAATAACACATTATAATACCACATTATAATAACACTGCACTACAATAACACATTATAATAACATTGCACTACAATAACACATTATAATAACACATTATAATAACACTGCACTACAATAACACATTATAATAACACTGCACTACAATAACACATTATAATAACACTGCACTACAATAACACATTATAATAACACTGCACTACAATAACACATTATAATAACACTGCACTACAATAACACATTATAATAACATTGCACTACAATAACACATTATAATAACACATTATAATAACACTGCACTACAATAACACATTATAATAACACTGCACTACAATAACACGTTATAATAACACTGCACTACAATAACACATTATAATAACATTGCACCACAATAACACATTATAATAACATTGCACTACAATAACACATTATAATAACACTGCACTACAATAACACATTATAATAACACTGCACTACAATAACACATTATAATAACACATTATAATAACACTGCACTACAATAACACATTATAATAACACTGCACTACAATAACACATTATAATAACATTGCACCACAATAACACATTATAATAACATTGCACTACAATAACACATTATAATAACACATTATAATAACACTGTACTACAATAACACATTATAATAACACTGCACTACAATAACACATTATAATAACATTGCACTACAATAACACATTATAATAACACATTATAATAACACTGCACTACAATAACACATTATAATAACACTGCACTACAATAAAACATTATAATAACATTGCACTACAATAACACATTATAATAACATTGCACCACAATAACACATTATAATAACACTGCACTACAATAACACATTATAATAACACTGCACTACAATAACACATTATAATAACATTGCACCACAATAACACATTATAATAACACATTATAATAACACTGCCCTACAATAACACATTATAATAACATTGCACCACAATAACACATTATAATAACACATTATAATAACACTGCACTACAATAACACATTATAATAACATTGCACCACAATAACACATTATAATAACATTGCACTACAATAACACATTATAATAACACATTATAATAACACTGCACTACAATAACACATTATAATAACACTGCACTACAATAACACATTATAATACTGCACTACAATAACACATTATAATAACACTGCACTACAATAACATTATAATAACACTGCACTACAATAACACGTTATAATAACACTGCACTACAATAACACATTATAATAACACTGCACTACAATAACACATTATAATAACATTGCACCACAATAACACATTATAATAACACTGCACTACAATAACACATTATAATAACACTGCACTACAATAACACACTATACTGACAATGCACTACAATAACACATTATAATAACATTGCACTACAATAACACATTATAATAACACATTATAATAACACTGCACTACAATAACACATTATAATAACACATTACAATAACACTGCACTACAATAACACATTATAATAACACTGCACTACAATAACACATTATAATAACATTGCACTACAATAACACATTATAATAACATTGCACTACAATAACACATTATAATAACACATTATAATAACACTGCACTACAATAACACATTATAATAACACTGCACTACAATAACACATTATAATAACATTGCACCACAATAACACATTATAATAACACTGCACTACAATAACACATTATAATAACATTGCACTACAATAACACATTATAATAACACTGCACTACAATAACACATTATAATAACACTGCACTACAATAACACATTATAATAACACTGCGCTACAATAACACATTATAATAACATTGCACTACAATAACACATTATAATAACACATTATAATAACACTGCACTACAATAACATATTATAATAACACTGCACTACAATAACATATTATAATAACATTGCACTACAATAACACATTATAATAACACATTATAATAACACTGCACTACAATAACACGTTATAATAACACTGCACTACAATAACACATTATAATAACACTGCACTACAATAACACATTATAATAACATTGCACCACAATAACACATTATAATAACACTGCACTACAATAACACATTATAATAACACTGCACTACAATAACACATTATAATAACACATTACAATAACACTGCACTACAATAACACATTATAATAACACTGCACTACAATAACACATTATAATAACATTGCACTACAATAACACATTATAATAACATTGCACTACAATAACACATTATAATAACACATTATAATAACACTGCACTACAATAACACATTATAATAACACTGCACTACAATAACACATTATAATAACATTGCACCACAATAACACATTATAATAACACTGCACTACAATAACACATTATAATAACATTGCACTACAATAACACATTATAATAACAAATTATAATAACACTGCACTACAATAACACATTATAATAACACTGCACTACAATAACACATTATAATAACACTGCACTACAATAACACATTATAATAACATTGCACCACAATAACACATTATAATAACATTGCACCACAATAACACATTATAATAACACATTATAATAACACTGTACTACAATAACACATTATAATAACACTGCACTACAATAACACATTATAATAACATTGCACTACAATAACACATTATAATAACACATTATAATAACACTGCACTACAATAACACATTATAATAACACTGCACTACAATAACACATTATAATAACATTGCACCACAATAACACATTATAATAACACTGCACTACAATAACACATTATAATAACATTGCAATACAATAACACATTATAATAACAAATTATAATAACACTGCACTACAATAACACATTATAATAACACTGCACTACAATAACACATTATAATAACACTGCACTACAATAACACATTATAATAACATTGCACCACAATAACACATTATAATAACATTGCACTACAATAACACATTATAATAACACATTATAATAACACTGTACTACAATAACACATTATAATAACACTGCACTACAATAACACATTATAATAACATTGCACTACAATAACACATTATAATAACACATTATAATAACACTGCACTACAATAACACATTATAATAACACTGCACTACAATAACACATTATAATAACATTGCACCACAATAACACATTATAATAACACTGCACTACAATAACACATTATAATAACATTGCAATACAATAACACATTATAATAACAAATTATAATAACACTGCACTACAATAACACATTATAATAACACTGCACTACAATAACACATTATAATAACACTGCACTACAATAACACATTATAATAACATTGCACCACAATAACACATTATAATAACATTGCACTACAATAACACATTATAATAACACATTATAATAACACTGCACTACAATAACACATTATAATAACACTGCACTACAATAACACACTATACTGACACTGCACTACAATAACACATTATAATAACATTGCACTACAATAACACATTATAATAACACATTATAATAACACTGCACTACAATAACACATTATAATAACACTGCACTACAATAACACATTATAATAACATTGCACCACAATAACACATTATAATAACATTGCACTACAATAACACATTATAATAACACATTATAATAACACTGCACTACAATAACATATTATAATAACACTGCACTACAATAACATATTATAATAACATTGCACTACAATAACACATTATAATAACACTGCACTACAATAACACATTATAATAACACTGCACTACAATAACACATTATAATAACATTGCACCACAATAACACATTATAATAACACTGCACTACAATAACACATTATAATAACACTGCACTACAATAACACATTATAATAACATTGCACCACAATAACACATTATAATAACACATTATAATAACACTGCACTACAATAACACATTATAATAACACTGCACTACAATAACACATTATAATAACATTGCACCACAATAACACATTATAATAACATTGCACTACAATAACACATTATAATAACACTGCACTACAATAACACATTATAATAACACTGCACTACAATAACACATTATAATAACACTGCACTACAATAACACATTATAATAACATTGCACCACAATAACACATTATAATAACATTGCACTACAATAACATATTATAATAACACATTATAATAACACTGCACTACAATAACACATTATAATAACACTACACTACAATAACACATTATAATACTGCACTACAATAACACATTATAATAACACTGTACTACAATAACACATTATAATAACACTGCACTACAATAACACATTATAATAACACATTATAATAACACTGCACTACAATAAGACACTATACTGACACTGCACTACAATAACACATTATAATAACATTGCACCACAATAACACATTATAATAACATTGCACTACAATAACACATTATAATAACACTGCACTACAATAACACATTATAATAACACTGCACTACAATAACACATTATAATAACACATTATAATAACACTGCACTACAATAACACATTATAATGACACTGCACTACAATAACACATTATAATAACATTGCACCACAATAACACATTATAATAACATTGCACTACAATAACACATTATAATAACATTGCACCACAATAACACATTATAATAACATTGCACTACAATAACACATTATAATAACACATTATAATAACACTGTACTACAATAACACATTATAATAACACTGCACTACAATAACACATTATAATAACATTGCACTACAATAACACATTATAATAACACATTATAATAACACTGCACTACAATAACACATTATAATAACATTGCACTACAATAACACATTATAATAACATTGCACCACAATAACACATTATAATAACACTGCACTACAATAACACATTATAATAACATTGCACCACAATAACACATTATAATAACATTGCACTACAATAACACATTATAATAACACAGTATAATAACACTGTACTACAATAACACATTATAATAACACTGCACTACAATAACACATTATAATAACATTGCACTACAATAACACATTATAATAACACATTATAATAACACTGCACTACAATAACACATTATAATAACACTGCACTACAATAACACATTATAATAACATTGCACCACAATAACACATTATAATAACACTGCACTACAATAACACATTATAATAACATTGCAATACAATAACACATTATAATAACAAATTATAATAACACTGCACTACAATAACACATTTTAATAACACTGCACTACAATAACACATTATAATAACACTGCACTACAATAACACATTATAATAACATTGCACCACAATAACACATTATAATAACATTGCACTACAATAACACATTATAATAACACATTATAATAACACTGCACTACAATAACACATTATAATAACACTGCACTACAATAACACACTATACTGACTCTGCACTACAATAACACATTATAATAACATTGCACTACAATAACACATTATAATAACACATTATAATAACACTGCACTACAATAACACATTATAATAACACTGCACTACAATAACACATTATAATAACATTGCACCACAATAACACATTATAATAACATTGCACTACAATAACACATTATAATAACACTGCAATACAATAACATATTATAATAACACTGCACTACAATAACATATTATAATAACATTGCACTACAATAACACATTATAATAACACTGCACTACAATAACACATTATAATAACACTGCACTACAATAACACATTATAATAACATTGCACCACAATAACACATTATAATAACACTGCACTACAATAACACATTATAATAACACTGCACTACAATAACACATTATAATAACATTGCACCACAATAACACATTATAATAACACATTATAATAACACTGCACTACAATAACACATTATAATAACACTGCACTACAATAACACATTATAATAATATTGCACCACAATAACACATTATAATAACATTGCACTACAATAACACATTATAATAACACTGCACTACAATAACACATTATAATAATATTGCACCACAATAACACATTATAATAACATTGCACTACAATAACACATTATAATAACACTGCACTACAATAACACATTATAATAACATTGCACCACAATAACACATTATAATAACATTGCACTACAATAACACATTATAATAACACATTATAATAACATTGCACTACAATAACACATTATAATAACACTGCACTACAATAACACATTATAATAACACTGCACTACAATAACACATTATAATAACACTGCACTACAATAACACATTATAATAACACTGCACTACAATAACACATTATAATAACATTGCACTACAATAACACATTATAATAACACATTATAATAACACTGCACTACAATAAGACACTATACTGACACTGCACTACAATAACACATTATAATAACATTGCACCACAATAACACATTATAATAACATTGCACTACAATAACACATTATAATAACACTGCACTACAATAACACATTATAATAACACTGCACTACAATAACACATTATAATAACACATTATAATAACACTGCACTACAATAACACATTATAATAACACTGCACTACAATAACACATTATAATAACATTGCACCACAATAACACATTATAATAACATTGCACTACAATAACACATTATAATAACACATTATAATAACACTGCACTACAATAACACATTATAATAACACTGCACTACAATAACACATTATAATAACATTGCACTACAATAACACATTATAATAACACATTATAATAACACTGCACTACAATAACACATTATAATAACACTGCACCACAATAACACATTATAATAACATTGCACCACAATAACACATTATAATAACACATTATAATAACACTGCACTACAATAACACATTATAATAACACTGCACTACAATAACACATTATAATAACATTGCACCACAATAACACATTATAATAACACTGCACTACAATAACACATTATAATAACACTGCACTACAATAACACATTATAATAACATTGCACCACAATAACACATTATAATAACACATTATAATAACACTGCACTACAATAACACATTATAATAACATTGCACCACAATAACACATTATAATAACACTGCACTACAATAACACATTATAATAACACATTATAATAACACTGCACTACAATAACACATTATAATAACATTGCACCACAATAACACATTATAATAACACTGCACTACAATAACACATTATAATAACACTGCACTACAATAACACATTATAATAACATTGCACCACAATAACACATTATAATAACACATTATAATAACACTGCACTACAATAACACATTATAATAACATTGCACCACAATAACACATTATAATAACACATTATAATAACACTGCACTACAATAACACATTATAATAACACTGCACTACAATAACACATTATAATAACATTGCACCACAATAACACATTATAATAACATTGCACTACAATAACACATTATAATAACACATTATAATAACACTGCACTACAATAACACATTATAATAACACTGCACTACAATAACACATTATAATACTGCACTACAATAACACATTATAATAACACTGTACTACAATGACACATTATAATAACACTGCACTACAATAACACATTATAATAACACTGCACTACAATAACACATTATAATAACATTGCACTACAATAACACATTATAATAACACATTATAATAACACTGCACTACAATAAGACACTATACTGACACTGCACTACAATAACACATTATAATAACATTGCACCACAATAACACATTATAATAACATTGCACTACAATAACACATTGTAATAACACTGCACTACAATAACACATTATAATAACACTGCACTACAATAACACATTATAATAACATTGCACCACAATAACACATTATAATAACATTGCACTACAATAACACATTATAATAACACATTATAATAACACTGCACTACAATAACATATTATAATAACACTGCACTACAATAACATATTATAATAACATTGCACTACAATAACACATTATAATAACACTGCACTACAATAACACATTATAATAACACTGCACTACAATAACACATTATAATAACATTGCACCACAATAACACATTATAATAACACTGCACTACAATAACACATTATAATAACACTGCACTACAATAACACATTATAATAACACTGCACTACAATAACACATTATAATAACATTGCACCACAATAACACATTATAATAACACATTATAATAACACTGCACTACAATAACACATTATAATAACACTGCACTACAATAACACATTATAATAACATTGCACCACAATAACACATTATAATAACATTGCACTACAATAACACATTATAATAACACATTATAATAACACTGCACTACAATAACACATTATAATAACACTGCACTACAATAACACATTATAATAACATTGCACCACAATAACACATTATAATAACATTGCACTACAATAACACATTATAATAACACATTATAATAACACTGCACTACAATAACACATTATAATAACACTGCACTACAATAACACATTATAATAACACTGTACTGCAATAACACATTATAATAACACTGCACTACAATAACACATTATAATAACACTGCACTACAATAACACATTATAATAACACTGCACTACAATAACATATTATAATAACACTGCACTACAATAACACATTATAATAACATTGCACTACAATAACACATTATAATAACACATTATAATAACACTGCACTACAATAACACATTATAATAACACTGCACTACAATAACACATTATAATAACACTGTACTGCAATAACACATTATAATAACACTGCACTACAATAACACATTATAATAACATTGCACCACAATAACACATTATAATAACATTGCACTACAATAACACATTATAATAACACTGCACTACAATAACACATTATAATAACACTGCACTACAATAACACATTATAATAACACATTATAATAACACTGCACTACAATAACACATTATAATAACACTGCACTACAATAACACATTATAATAACATTGCACCACAATAACACATTATAATAACATTGCACTACAATAACACATTATAATAACACATTATAATAACACTGTACTACAATAACACATTATAATAACACTGCACTACAATAACACATTATAATAACACATTATAATAACACTGCACTACAATAACACATTATAATAACACTGCACTACAATAACACATTATAATAACATTGCACCACAATAACACATTATAATAACACTACACTACAATAACACATTATAATAACATTGCACTACAATAACACATTATAATAACAAATTATAATAACACTGCACTACAATAACACATTATAATAACACTGCACTACAATAACACATTATAATACTATTGCACTACAATAACACATTATAATAACACATTATAATAACACTGCACTACAATAACACATTATAATAACACTGCACTACAATAACACATTATAATAACATTGCACTACAATAACACATTATAATAACATTGCACCACAATAACACATTATAATAACACATTATAATAACACTGCACTACAATAACATATTATAATAACATTGCACTACAATAACACATTATAATAACACATTATAATAACACTGCACTACAATAACACGTTATAATAACACTGCACTACAATAACACATTATAATAACATTGCACCACAATAACACATTATAATAACATTGCACTACAATAACACATTATAATAACACTGCACTACAATAACACATTATAATAACACTGCACTACAATAACACATTATAATAACATTGCACCACAATAACACATTATAATAACACTGTACTACAATAACACATTATAATAACACTGCACTACAATAACACATTATAATAACATTGCACTACAATAACACATTATAATAACACATTATAATAACACTGCACTACAATAACACATTATAATAACACTGCACTACAATAACACATTATAATAACATTGCACTACAATAACACATTATAATAACATTGCACCACAATAACACATTATAATACCACATTATAATAACACTGCACTACAATAACACATTATAATAACATTGCACTACAATAACACATTATAATAACACATTATAATAACACTGCACTACAATAACACATTATAATAACACTGCACTACAATAACACATTATAATAACACTGCACTACAATAACACATTATAATAACACTGCACTACAATAACACATTATAATAACACTGCACTACAATAACACATTATAATAACATTGCACTACAATAACACATTATAATAACACATTATAATAACACTGCACTACAATAACACATTATAATAACACTGCACTACAATAACACGTTATAATAACACTGCACTACAATAACACATTATAATAACATTGCACCACAATAACACATTATAATAACATTGCACTACAATAACACATTATAATAACACTGCACTACAATAACACATTATAATAACACTGCACTACAATAACACATTATAATAACACATTATAATAACACTGCACTACAATAACACATTATAATAACACTGCACTACAATAACACATTATAATAACATTGCACCACAATAACACATTATAATAACATTGCACTACAATAACACATTATAATAACACATTATAATAACACTGTACTACAATAACACATTATAATAACACTGCACTACAATAACACATTATAATAACATTGCACTACAATAACACATTATAATAACACATTATAATAACACTGCACTACAATAACACATTATAATAACACTGCACTACAATAAAACATTATAATAACATTGCACTACAATAACACATTATAATAACATTGCACCACAATAACACATTATAATAACACTGCACTACAATAACACATTATAATAACACTGCACTACAATAACACATTATAATAACATTGCACCACAATAACACATTATAATAACACATTATAATAACACTGCCCTACAATAACACATTATAATAACATTGCACCACAATAACACATTATAATAACACATTATAATAACACTGCACTACAATAACACATTATAATAACATTGCACCACAATAACACATTATAATAACATTGCACTACAATAACACATTATAATAACACATTATAATAACACTGCACTACAATAACACATTATAATAACACTGCACTACAATAACACATTATAATACTGCACTACAATAACACATTATAATAACACTGCACTACAATAACACATTATAATAACACTGCACTACAATAACACATTATAATAACACTGCACTACAATAACACATTATAATAACATTGCACTACAATAACACGTTATAATAACACATTATAATAACACTGCACTACAATAAGACACTATACTGACACTGCACTACAATAACACATTATAATAACATTGCACCACAATAACACATTATAATAACATTGCACTACAATAACACATTATAATAACACATTATAATAACACTGCACTACAATAACACATTATAATAACACTGCACTACAATAACACATTATAATACTGCACTACAATAACACATTATAATAACACTGTACTACAATAACACATTATAATAACACTGCACTACAATAACACATTATAATAACACTGCACTACAATAACACATTATAATAACACTGCACTACAATAACACATTATAATAACACTGCACTACAATAACACATTATAATAACACTGCACTACAATAACACATTATAATAACACATTATAATAACACTGCACTACAATAAGACACTATACTGACACTGCACTACAATAACACATTATAATAACATTGCACCACAATAACACATTATAATAACATTGCACTACAATAACACATTATAATAACACTGCACTACAATAACACATTATAATAAAACTGCACTACAATAACACATTATAATAACATTGCACCACAATAACACATTATAATAACATTGCACTACAATAACACATTATAATAACACATTATAATAACACTGCACTACAATAACATATTATAATAACACTGCACTACAATAACATATTATAATAACATTGCACTACAATAACACATTATAATAACACTGCACTACAATAACACATTATAATAACACTGCACTACAATAACACATTAGAATAACATTGCACCACAATAACACATTATAATAACACTGCACTACAATAACACATTATAATAACACTGCACTACAATAACACATTATAATAACACTGCACTACAATAACACATTATAATAACATTGCACCACAATAACACATTATAATAACATTGCACTACAATAACACATTATAATAACACATTATAATAACACTGCACTACAATAACATATTATAATAACACTGCACTACAATAACATATTATAATAACATTGCACTACAATAACACATTATAATAACACTGCACTACAATAACACATTATAATAACACTGCACTACAATAACACATTAGAATAACATTGCACCACAATAACACATTAGAATAACACTGCACTACAATAACACATTATAATAACACTGCACTACAATAACACATTATAATAACACTGCACTACAATAACACATTATAATAACACTGCACTACAATAACACATTATAATAACACTGCACTACAATAACACATTATAATAACATTGCACCACAATAACACATTATAATAACATTGCACTACAATAACACATTATAATAACACATTATAATAACACTGCACTACAATAACACATTATAATAACACTGCACTACAATAACACATTATAATACTGCACTACAATAACACATTATAATAACACTGCACTACAATAACACATTATAATAACACTGCACTACAATAACACATTATAATAACACTGCACTACAATAACACATTATAATAACATTGCACTACAATAACACGTTATAATAACACATTATAACAACACTGCACTACAATAAGACACTATACTGACACTGCACTACAATAACACATTATAATAACATTGCACCACAATAACACATTATAATAACATTGCACTACAATAACACATTATAATAACACATTATAATAACACTGCACTACAATAACACATTATAATAACACTGCACTACAATAACACATTATAATACTGCACTACAATAACACATTATAATAACACTGTACTACAATAACACATTATAATAACACTGCACTACAATAACACATTATAATAACACTGCACTACAATAACACATTATAATAACACTGCACTACAATAACACATTATAATAACACTGCACTACAATAACACATTATAATAACACTGCACTACAATAACACATTATAATAACACTGCACTACAATAACACATTATAATAACACTGCACTACAATAACACATTATAATAACACATTATAATAACACTGCACTACAATAAGACATTATAATAACATTGCACCACAATAACACATTATAATAACATTGCACTACAATAACACATTATAATAACACTGCACTACAATAACACATTATAATAAAACTGCACTACAATAACACATTATAATAACATTGCACCACAATAACACATTATAATAACATTGCACTACAATAACACATTATAATAACACATTATAATAACACTGCACTACAATAACATATTATAATAACACTGCACTACAATAACATATTATAATAACATTGCACTACAATAACACATTATAATAACACTGCACTACAATAACACATTATAATAACACTGCACCACAATAACACATTATAATAACACTGCACTACAATAACACATTATAATAACATTGCACCACAATAACACATTATAATAACACATTATAATAACACTGCACTACAATAACACATTATAATAACACTGCACTACAATAACACATTATAATAACATTGCAACACAATAACACATTATAATAACATTGCACTACAATAACACATTATAATAACACATTATAATAACACTGCACTACAATAACACATTATAATAACACTGCACTACAATAACACATTATAATAACACTGCACTACAATAACACATTATAATAACATTGCACCACAATAACACATTATAATAACATTGCACTACAATAACACATTATAATAACACATTATAATAACACTGCACTACAATAACACATTATAATAACACTGCACTACAATAACACATTATAATACTGCACTACAATAACACATTATAATAACACTGTACTACAATAACACATTATAATAACACTGCACTACAATAACACATTATAATAACACTGCACTACAATAACACATTATAATAACACTGCACTACAATAACATATTATAATAACACTGCACTACAATAACACATTATAATAACATTGCACTACAATAACACATAATAATAACACATTATAATAACACTGCACTACAATAAGACACTATACTGACACTGCACTACAATAACACATTATAATAACATTGCACCACAATACCACATTATAATAACATTGCACTACAATAACACATTATAATAACACTGCACTACAATAACACATTATAATAACACTGCACTACAATAACACATTATAATAACACATTATAATAACACTGCACTACAATAACACATTATAATAACACTGCACTACAATAACACATTATAATAACATTGCACCACAATAACACATTATAATAACATTGCACTACAATAACACATTATAATAACACATTATAATAACACTGTACTACAATAACACATTATAATAACACTGCACTACAATAACACATTATAATAACATTGCACTACAATAACACATTATAATAACACATTATAATAACACTGCACTACAATAACACATTATAATAACATTGCACCACAATAACACATTATAATAACATTGCACTACAATAACACATTATAATAACACATTATAATAACACTGTACTACAATAACACATTATAATAACACTGCACTACAATAACACATTATAATAACATTGCACCACAATAACACATTATAATAACACTGCACTACAATAACACATTATAATAACATTGCACTACAATAACACATTATAATAACAAATTATAATAACACTGCACTACAATAACACATTATAATAACACTGCACTACAATAACACATTATAATAACACTGCACTACAATAACACATTATAATAACATTGCACCACAATAACACATTATAATAACATTGCACTACAATAACACATTATAATAACACATTATAATAACACTGCACTACAATAACACATTATAATAACACTGCACTACAATAACACACTATACTGACACTGCACTACAATAACACATTATAATAACATTGCACTACAATAACACATTATAATAACACATTATAATAACACTGCACTACAATAACACATTATAATAACACTGCACTACAATAACACATTATAATAACATTGCACCACAATAACACATTATAATAACATTGCACTACAATAACACATTATAATAACACATTATAATAACACTGCACTACAATAACATATTATAATAACACTGCACTACAATAACATATTATAATAACATTGCACTACAATAACACATTATAATAACATTGCACTACAATAACACATTATAATAACACATTATAATAACACTGCACTACAATAACACATTATAATAACACTGCACTACAATAACACATTATAATAACATTGCACCACAATAACACATTATAATAACACTGCACTACAATAACACATTATAATAACACTGCACTACAATAACACATTATAATAACATTGCACCACAATAACACATTATAATAACACATTATAATAACACTGCACTACAATAACACATTATAATAACACTGCACTACAATAACACATTATAATAACATTGCACCACAATAACACATTATAATAACATTGCACTACAATAACACATTATAATAACACATTATAATAACACTGCACTACAATAACACATTATAATAACACTGCACTACAATAACACATTATAATAACACTGCACTACAATAACACATTATAATAACATTGCACCACAATAACACATTATAATAACATTGCACTACAATAACACATTATAATAACACATTATAATAACACTGCACTACAATAACACATTATAATAACACTGCACTACAATAACACATTATAATAACACTGCACTACAATAACACATTATAATAACACTGCACTACAATAACACATTATAATAACACTGCACTACAATAACACATTATAATAACATTGCACTACAATAACACATTATAATAACACATTATAATAACACTGCACTACAATAAGACACTATACTGACACTGCACTACAATAACACATTATAATAACATTGCACCACAATAACACATTATAATAACATTGCACTACAATAACACATTATAATAACACTGCACTACAATAACACATTATAATAACACTGCACTACAATAACACATTATAATAACACATTATAATAACACTGCACTACAATAACACATTATAATAACATTGCACCACAATAACACATTATAATAACATTGCACTACAATAACACATTATAATAACACATTATAATAACACTGTACTACAATAACACATTATAATAACACTGCACTACAATAACACATTATAATAACATTGCACTACAATAACACATTATAATAACACATTATAATAACACTGCACTACAATAACACATTATAATAACATTGCACCACAATAACACATTATAATAACACTGCACTACAATAACACATTATAATAACATTGCACTACAATAACACATTATAATAACAAATTATAATAACACTGCACTACAATAACACATTATAATAACACTGCACTACAATAACACATTATAATAACATTGCACCACAATAACACATTATAATAACACTGCACTACAATAACACATTATAATAACACTGCACTACAATAACACATTATAATAACATTGCACCACAATAACACATTATAATAACACTGCACTACAATAACACATTATAATAACACTGCACTACAATAACACACTATACTGACACTGCACTACAATAACACATTATAATAATATTGCACTACAATAACACATTATAATAACACATTATAATAACACTGCACTACAACAACACATTATAATAACACTGCACTACAATAACAAACTATAATAACATTGCACTACAATAACACATTATAATAACACTGCACTACAATAACACATTATAATAACATTGCACTACAATAACACATTATAATAACACTGCACTACAATAACACATTATAATAACACTGCACTACAATAACACATTATAATAACATTGCACCACAATAACACATTATAATAACACTGCACTACAATAACACATTATAATAACATTGCACTACAATAACACATTATAATAACACATTATAATAACACTGCACTACAATAACACATTATAATAACACTGCACTACAATAACACGTTATAATAACACTGCACTACAATAACACATTATAATAACATTGCACCACAATAACACATTATAATAACATTGCACTACAATAACACATTATAATAACACATTATAATAACACTGCACTTCAATAACACATTATAATAACACTGCACTACAATAACACATTATAATAACACTGCACTACAATAACACATTATAATAACACATTATAATATCACTGCACTACAATAACACATTATAATAACATTGCACTACAATAACACATTATAATAACATTGCACTACAATAACACATTATAATAACAAATTATAATAACACTGCACTACAATAACACATTATAATAACACTGCACTACAATAACACATTATTATAACACTGCACTACAATAACAAACTATAATAACACTGCACTACAATAACACATTATAATAACATTGCACTACAATAACACATTATTATAACACTGCACTACAATAACAAACTATAATAACACTGCACTACAATAACACATTATACTGACACTGCACTACAATAACACATTATAATAACACTGCACTACAATAACACATTATAATAACATTGCATCACAATAACACATTATAATAACACATTATAATAACACTGCACTACAATAACACACTATACTGACACTGCACTACAATAACACATTATAATATCATTGCACTACAATAACACATTATAATAACATTGCACTACAATAACACATTATAATAACACTGCACTACAATAAAACATTAAAATAACACATTATAATAACACTGCCCTACAATAACAAACTATAATAACACTGCACTACAATAACACATTATAATAACATTGCATCACAATAACACATTATAATAACACATTATAATAACACTGCACTACAATAACACATTATAATAACATTGTACCACAATAACACATTATAATAACATTGCACTACAATAACACATTATAATAACACTGCACTACAATAACACATTATAATAACACTGCACTACAATAACACATTATAATAACATTGCACCACAATAACACATTATAATAACACATTATAATAACACTGCACTACAATAACACACTATACTGACACTGCACTACAATAACACATTATAATAACACTGCACTACAATAACACATTATAATAACATTGCACCACAATAACACATTATAATAACACATTATAATAACACTGCACTACAATAACACATTATAATAACACTGCACTACAATAACACATTATAATAACATTGCACTACAATAACACATTATAATAACACATTATAATAACACTGCACTACAATAACACATTATAATAACACTGCACTACAATAACACATTATAATAACATTGCACTACAATAACACATTATAATAACATTGCACCACAATAACACATTATAATAACACATTATAATAACACTGTACTACAATAACACATTATAATAACACTGCACTACAATAACACATTATAATAACATTGCACTACAATAACACATTATAATAACACATTATAATAACACTGCACTACAATAACACATTATAATAACACTGCACTACAATAACACATTATAATAACATTGCACTACAATAACACATTATAATAACATTGCACCACAATAACACATTATAATAACACATTATAATAACACTGCACTACAATAACACATTATAATAACATTGCACTACAATAACACATTATAATAACACATTATAATAACACTGCACTACAATAACACATTATAATAACACTGCACTCCAATAACACATTATAATAACACTGCACTACAATAACACATTATAATAACATTGCACCACAATAACACATTATAATAACACATTATAATAACACTGCACTACAATAACACATTATAATAACATTGCACCACAATAACACATTATAATAACACATTATAATAACACTGCACTACAATAACACATTATAATAACACTGCACTACCATAACACATTATAATAACATTGCACCACAATAACACATTATAATAACATTGCACTACAATAACACATTATAATAACACTGCACTACAATAACACATTATAATAACACTGCACTACAATAACACATTATAATAACACTGTACTACAATAACACATTATAATAACACTGCACTACAATAACACATTATAATAACACTGCACTACAATAACACATTATAATAGCACTGCACTACAATAACACATTATAATAACACTGCACTACAATAACACATTATAATAACACTGCACTACAATAACACATTATAATAACATTGCACTACAATAACACATTATAATAACACATTATAATAACACTGCACTACAATAAGACACTATACTGACACTGCACTACAATAACACATTATAATAACATTGCACCACAATAACACATTATAATAACATTGCACTACAATAACACATTATAATAACACTGCACTACAATAACACATTATAATAACACTGCACTACAATAACACATTATAATAACATTGCACCACAATAACACATTATAATAACATTGCACTACAATAACACATTTTAATAACACATTATAATAACACTGCACTACAATAACATATTATAATAACACTGCACTACAATAACATATTATAATAACATTGCACTACAATAACACATTATAATAACACATTATAATAACACTGCACTACAATAACACGTTATAATAACACTGCACTACAATAACACATTATAATAACATTGCACCACAATAACACATTATAATAACATTG
This sequence comes from Rana muscosa, assembly GCA_029206835.1. Lineage (NCBI taxonomy): Eukaryota > Metazoa > Chordata > Amphibia > Anura > Ranidae > Rana > Rana muscosa. The sequence continues at coordinate 263,105,836 of CM055123.1, read as the reverse complement.
CACTACAATAACACATTATAATAACACTGCACTACAATAACACATTATAATAACACTGCACTACAATAACACATTATAATAACACATTATAATAACACTGCACTACAATAACACATTATAATAACACTGCACTACAATAACACATTATAATAACATTGCACCACAATAACACATTATAATAACATTGCACTACAATAACACATTATAATAACACATTATAATAACACTGTACTACAATAACACATTATAATAACACTGCACTACAATAACACATTATAATAACATTGCACTACAATAACACATTATAATAACACATTATAATAACACTGCACTACAATAACACATTATAATAACACTGCACTACAATAAAACATTATAATAACATTGCACTACAATAACACATTATAATAACATTGCACCACAATAACACATTATAATAACACATTATAATAACACTGCCCTACAATAACACATTATAATAACATTGCACCACAATAACACATTATAATAACACATTATAATAACACTGCACTACAATAACACATTATAATAACATTGCACCACAATAACACATTATAATAACATTGCACTACAATAACACATTATAATAACACATTATAATAACACTGCACTACAATAACACATTATAATAACACTGCACTACAATAACACATTATAATACTGCACTACAATAACACATTATAATAACACTGTACTACAATAACACATTATAATAACACTGCACTACAATAACACATTATAATACTGCACTACAATAACACATTATAATAACACTGTACTACAATAACACATTATAATAACACTGCACTACAATAACACATTATAATAACACTGCACTACAATAACACATTATAATAACACTGCACTACAATAACACATTATAATAACACTGCACTACAATAACACATTATAATAACATTGCACTACAATAACACATTATAATAACACATTATAATAACACTGCACTACAATAAGACACTATACTGACACTGCACTACAATAACACATTATAATAACATTGCACCACAATAACACATTATAATAACATTGCACTACAATAACACATTATAATAACACTGCACTACAATAACACATTATAATAAAACTGCACTACAATAACACATTATAATAACATTGCACCACAATAACACATTATAATAACATTGCACTACAATAACACATTATAATAACACATTATAATAACACTGCACTACAATAACATATTATAATAACACTGCACTACAATAACATATTATAATAACATTGCACTACAATAACACATTATAATAACACTGCACTACAATAACACATTATAATAACACTGCACTACAATAACACATTAGAATAACATTGCACCACAATAACACATTATAATAACACATTATAATAACACTGCACTACAATAACACATTATAATAACACTGCACTACAATAACACATTATAATAACATTGCAACACAATAACACATTATAATAACATTGCACTACAATAACACATTATAATAACACATTATAATAACACTGCACTACAATAACACATTATAATAACACTGCACTACAATAACACATTATAATAACACTGCACTACAATAACACATTATAATAACATTGCACCACAATAACACATTATAATAACATTGCACTACAATAACACATTATAATAACACATTATAATAACACTGCACTACAATAACACATTATAATAACACTGCACTACAATAACACATTATAATAACACTGTACTACAATAACACATTATAATAACACTGTACTACAATAACACATTATAATAACACTGCACTACAATAACACATTATAATAACACTGCACTACAATAACACATTATAATAACACTGCACTACAATAACACATTATAATAACACTGCACTACAATAACATATTATAATAACACTGCACTACAATAACACATTATAATAACATTGCACTACAATAACACATAATAATAACACATTATAATAACACTGCACTACAATAAGACACTATACTGACACTGCACTACAATAACACATTATAATAACATTGCACTACAATAACACATTATAATAACACTGCACTACAATAACACATTATAATAACACATTATAATAACACTGCACTACAATAACACATTATAATAACACTGCACTACAATAACACATTATAATAACATTGCACCACAATAACACATTATAATAACATTGCACTACAATAACACATTATAATAACACATTATAATAACACTGTACTACAATAACACATTATAATAACACTGCACTACAATAACACATTATAATAACATTGCACCACAATAACACATTATAATAACACTGCACTACAATAACACATTATAATAACATTGCACTACAATAACACATTATAATAACAAATTATAATAACACTGCACTACAATAACACATTATAATAACACTGCACTACAATAACACATTATAATAACACTGCACTACAATAACACATTATAATAACATTGCACCACAATAACACATTATAATAACATTGCACTACAATAACACATTATAATAACACATTATAATAACACTGCACTACAATAACACATTATAATAACACTGCACTACAATAACACACTATACTGACACTGCACTACAATAACACATTATAATAACATTGCACTACAATAACACATTATAATAACACATTATAATAACACTGCACTACAATAACACATTATAATAACACTGCACTACAATAACACATTATAATAACATTGCACCACAATAACACATTATAATAACATTGCACTACAATAACACATTATAATAACACATTATAATAACACTGCACTACAATAACATATTATAATAACACTGCACTACAATAACATATTATAATAACATTGCACTACAATAACACATTATAATAACATTGCACTACAATAACACATTATAATAACACATTATAATAACACTGCACTACAATAACACATTATAATAACACTGCACTACAATAACACACTATACTGACACTGCACTACAATAACACATTATAATAACATTGCACTACAATAACACATTATAATAACACATTATAATAACACTGCACTACAATAACACATTATAATAACACTGCACTACAATAACACATTATAATAACATTGCACCACAATAACACATTATAATAACACTGCACTACAATAACACATTATAATAACACTGCACTACAATAACACATTATAATAACATTGCACCACAATAACACATTATAATAACACATTATAATAACACTGCACTACAATAACACATTATAATAACACTGCACTACAATAACACATTATAATAACATTGCACCACAATAACACATTATAATAACATTGCACTACAATAACACATTATAATAACACATTATAATAACACTGCACTACAATAACACATTATAATAACACTGCACTACAATAACACATTATAATAACATTGCACCACAATAACACATTATAATAACACTGTACTACAATAACACATTATAATAACACTGCACTACAATAACACATTATAATAACATTGCACTACAATAACACATTATAATAACACATTATAATAACACTGCACTACAATAACACATTATAATAACACTGCACTACAATAACACATTATAATAACATTGCGCTACAATAACACATTATAATAACATTGCACTACAATAACACATTATAATAACACATTATAATAACACTGCACTACAATAACACATTATAATAACATTGCACTACAATAACACATTATAATAACACATTATAATAACACTGCACTACAATAACACATTATAATAACACTGCACTCCAATAACACATTATAATAACACTGCACTACAATAACACATTATAATAACACATTATAATAACACTGCACTACAATAACACATTATAATAACATTGCACCACAATAACACATTATAATAACACATTATAATAACACTGCACTACAATAACACATTATAATAACACTGCACTACAATAACACATTATAATAACATTGCACCACAATAACACATTATAATAACATTGCACTACAATAACACATTATAATAACACATTATAATAACACTGCACTACAATAACACATTATAATAACACTGCACTACAATAACACATTATAATAACACTGCACTACAATAACACATTATAATAACACTGCACTACAATAACACATTATAATAACATTGCACTACAATAACACATTATAATAACACATTATAATAACACTGCACTACAATAAGACACTATACTGACACTGCACTACAATAACACATTATAATAACATTGCACCACAATAACACATTATAATAACATTGCACTACAATAACACATTATAATAACACTGCACTACAATAACACATTATAATAACACTGCACTACAATAACACATTATAATAACATTGCACCACAATAACACATTATAATAACATTGCACTACAATAACACATTTTAATAACACATTATAATAACACTGCACTACAATAACATATTATAATAACACTGCACTACAATAACATATTATAATAACATTGCACTACAATAACACATTATAATAACACATTATAATAACACTGCACTACAATAACACATTATAATAACACTGCACTACAATAACACGTTATAATAACACTGCACTACAATAACACATTATAATAACATTGCACCACAATAACACATTATAATAACATTGCACTACAATAACACATTATAATAACACTGCACTACAATAACACATTATAATAACACTGCACTACAATAACACATTATAATAACACATTATAATAACACTGCACTACAATAACACATTATAATAACACTGCACTACAATAACACATTATAATAACATTGCACCACAATAACACATTATAATAACATTGCACTACAATAACACATTATAATAACACATTATAATAACACTGTACTACAATAACACATTATAATAACACTGCACTACAATAACACATTATAATAACATTGCACTACAATAACACATTATAATAACACATTATAATAACACTGCACTACAATAACACATTATAATAACACTGCACTACAATAAAACATTATAATAACATTGCACTACAATAACACATTATAATAACATTGCACCACAATAACACATTATAATAACACTGCACTACAATAACACATTATAATAACACTGCACTACAATAACACATTATAATAACATTGCACCACAATAACACATTATAATAACACATTATAATAACACTGCCCTACAATAACACATTATAATAACATTGCACCACAATAACACATTATAATAACACATTATAATAACACTGCACTACAATAACACATTATAATAAAATTGCACCACAATAACACATTATAATAACATTGCACTACAATAACACATTATAATAACACATTATAATAACACTGCACTACAATAACACATTATAATAACACTGCACTACAATAACACATTATAATACTGCACTACAATAACACATTATAATAACACTGTACTACAATAACACATTATAATAACACTGCACTACAATAACACATTATAATAACACTGCACTACAATAACACATTATAATAACATTGCACTACAATAACACGTTATAATAACACATTATAATAACACTGCACAACAATAAGACACTATACTGACACTGCACTACAATAACACATTATAATAACATTGCACCACAATAACACATTATAATAACATTGCACTACAATAACACATTATAATAACACATTATAATAACACTGCACTACAATAACACATTATAATAACATTGCACTACAATAACACATTATAATAACACTGCACTACAATAACACATTATAATAACACTGCACTACAATAAGACACTATACTGACACTGCACTACAATAACACATTATAATAACATTGCACCACAATAACACATTATAATAACATTGCACTACAATAACACATTATAATAACACTGCACTACAATAACACATTATAATAAAACTGCACTACAATAACACATTATAATAACATTGCACCACAATAACACATTATAATAACATTGCACTACAATAACACATTATAATAACACTGCACTACAATAACATATTATAATAACACTGCACTACAATAACATATTATAATAACATTGCACTACAATAACACATTATAATAACACTGCACTACAATAACACATTATAATAACACTGCACTACAATAACACATTAGAATAACATTGCACCACAATAACACATTATAATAACACTGCACTACAATAACACATTATAATAACACTGCACTACAATAACACATTATAATAACATTGCACCACAATAACACATTATAATAACACATTATAATAACACTGCACTACAATAACACATTATAATAACACTGCACTACAATAACACATTATAATACTGCACTACAATAACACATTATAATAACACTGTACTACAATAACACACTATAATAACACTGCACTACAATAACACATTATAATAACACTGCACTACAATAACACATTATAATAACACTGCACTACAATAACACATTATAATAACATTGCACTACAATAACACACTATAATAACACATTATAATAACACTGCACTACAATAACACATTATAATAACACTGCACTACAATAACATATTATAATAACACTGCACTACAATAACACATTATAATAACATTGCACTACAATAACACATTATAATAACACATTATAATAACACTGCACTACAATAAGACACTATACTGACACTGCACTACAATAACACATTATAATAACACTGCACTACAATAACACATTATAATAACACTGCACTACAATAACATATTATAATAACACTGCACTACAATAACACATTATAATAACATTGCACTACAATAACACATTATAATAACACATTATAATAACACTGCACTACAATAAGACACTATACTGACACTGCACTACAATAACACATTATAATAACATTGCACCACAATAACACATTATAATAACATTGCACTACAATAACACATTATAATAACACTGCACTACAATAACACATTATAATAACACATTATAATAACACTGCACTACAATAACACATTATAATAACACTGCACTACAATAACACATTATAATAACACTGCACTACAATAACACATTATAATAACATTGCACCACAATAACACATTATAATAACACATTATAATAACACTGCACTACAATAACACATTATAATAACACTGCACTACAATAACACATTATAATAACACTGCACTACAATAACACATTATAATAACATTGCACCACAATAACACATTATAATAACATTGCACTACAATAACACATTATAATAACACATTATAATAACACTGCACTACAATAACACATTATAATAACACTGCACTACAATAACACATTATAATACTGCACTACAATAACACATTATAATAACACTGCACTACAATAACATATTATAATAACACTGCACTACAATAATACATTATAATAACACTGCACTACAATAACACATTATAATAACACTGCACTACAATAACACATTATAATAACACTGCACTACAATAACACATTATAATAACACTGCACTACAATAACACATTATAATAACACTGCACTACAATAACATATTATAATAACACTGCACTACAATAACACATTATAATAACATTGCACTACAATAACACATTATAATAACACATTATAATAACACTGCACTACAATAAGACACTATACTGACACTGCACTACAATAACACATTATAATAACATTGCACCACAATAACACATTATAATAACATTGCACTACAATAACACATTATAATAACACTGCACTACAATAACACATTATAATAACACTGCACTACAATAACACATTATAATAACACTGCACTACAATAACACATTATAATAACATTGCACCACAATAACACATAATAATAACATTGCACTACAATAACACATTATAATAACACATTATAATAACACTGTACTACAATAACACATTATAATAACACTGCACTACAATAACACATTATAATAACATTGCACTACAATAACACATTATAATAACACATTATAATAACACTGCACTACAATAACACATTATAATAACATTGCACCACAATAACACATTATAATAACATTGCACTACAATAACACATTATAATAACACATTATAATAACACTGTACTACAATAACACATTATAATAACACTGCACTACAATAACACATTATAATAACATTGCACCACAATAACACATTATAATAACACTGCACTACAATAACACATTATAATAACATTGCACTACAATAACACATTATAATAACAAATTATAATAACACTGCACTACAATAACACATTATAATAACACTGCACTACAATAACACATTATAATAACACTGCACTACAATAACACATTATAATAACATTGCACCACAATAACACATTATAATAACATTGCACTACAATAACACATTATAATAACACATTATAATAACACTGCACTACAATAACACATTATAATAACACTGCACTACAATAACACACTATACTGACACTGCACTACAATAACACATTATAATAACATTGCACTACAATAACACATTATAATAACACATTATAATAACACTGCACTACAATAACACATTATAATAACACTGCACTACAATAACACATTATAATAACATTGCACCACAATAACACATTATAATAACATTGCACTACAATAACACATTATAATAACACATTATAATAACACTGCACTACAATAACATATTATAATAACACTGCACTACAATAACATATTATAATAACATTGCACTACAATAACACATTATAATAACATTGCACTACAATAACACATTATAATAACACATTATAATAACACTGCACTACAATAACACATTATAATAACACTGCACTACAATAACACACTATACTGACACTGCACTACAATAACACATTATAATAACATTGCACTACAATAACACATTATAATAACACATTATAATAACACTGCACTACAATAACACATTATAATAACACTGCACTACAATAACACATTATAATAACATTGCACCACAATAACACATTATAATAACACTGCACTACAATAACACATTATAATAACACTGCACTACAATAACACATTATAATAACATTGCACCACAATAACACATTATAATAACACATTATAATAACACTGCACTACAATAACACATTATAATAACACTGCACTACAATAACACATTATAATAACATTGCACCACAATAACACATTATAATAACATTGCACTACAATAACACATTATAATAACACATTATAATAACACTGCACTACAATAACACATTATAATAACACTGCACTACAATAACACATTATAATAACACTGCACTACAATAACACATTATAATAACATTGCACCACAATAACACATTATAATAACATTGCACTACAATAACACATTATAATAACACATTATAATAACACTGCACTACAATAACACATTATAATAACACTGCACTACAATAACACATTATAATAACACTGCACTACAATAACACATTATAATAACACTGCACTACAATAACACATTATAATAACATTGCACTACAATAACACATTATAATAACACATTATAATAACACTGCACTACAATAAGACACTATACTGACACTGCACTACAATAACACATTATAATAACATTGCACCACAATAACACATTATAATAACATTGCACTACAATAACACATTATAATAACACTGCACTACAATAACACATTATAATAACACTGCACTACAATAACACATTATAATAACACATTATAATAACACTGCACTACAATAACACATTATAATAACATTGCACCACAGTAACACATTATAATAACATTGCACTACAATAACACATTATAATAACACATTATAATAACACTGTACTACAATAACACATTATAATAACACTGCACTACAATAACACATTATAATAACATTGCACTACAATAACACATTATAATAACACATTATAATAACACTGCACTACAATAACACATTATAATAACATTGCACCACAATAACACATTATAATAACACTGCACTACAATAACACATTATAATAACATTGCACTACAATAACACATTATAATAACAAATTATAATAACACTGCACTACAATAACACATTATAATAACACTGCACTACAATAACACATTATAATAACATTGCACCACAATAACACATTATAATAACATTGCACTACAATAACACATTATAATAACACATTATAATAACACTGCACTACAATAACACATTATAATAACACTGCACTACAATAACACACTATACTGACACTGCACTACAATAACACATTATAATAACATTGCACTACAATAACACATTATAATAACACATTATAATAACACTGCACTACAACAACACATTATAATAACACTGCACTACAATAACAAACTATAATAACACTGCACTACAATAACACATTATAATAACACTGCACTACAATAACACATTATAATAACATTGCACTACAATAACACATTATAATAACACATTATAATAACACTGCACTACAATAACACATTATAATAACACTGCACTACAATAACACATTATAATAACACATTATAATAACACTGCACTACAATAACACATTATAATAACACATTATAATAACATTGCACTACAATAACACATTATAATAACACATTATAATAACACTGCACTACAATAACACATTATAATAACACTGCACTACAATAACACATTATAATAACACTGCACTACAATAACACATTATAATAACACATTATAATAACACTGCACCACAATAACACATTATAATAACACTGCACTACAATAACACATTATAATAACACTGCACTACAATAACACATTATAATAACATTGCACTACAATAACACATTATAATAACACATTATAATAACACTGCACTACAATAACACATTATAATAACACTGCACTACAATAACACGTTATAATAACACTGCACTACAATAACACATTATAATAACATTGCACCACAATAACACATTATAATAACATTGCACTACAATAACACATTATAATAACACATTATAATAACACTGCACTTCAATAACACATTATAATAACACTGCACTACAATAACACATTATAATAACACTGCACTACAATAACACATTATAATAACACATAATAACACTGCACTACAATAACACATTATAATAACACTGCACTACAATAACAAACTATAATAACACTGCACTACAATAACACATTATAATAACACTGCACTACAATAACACATTATACTGACACTGCACTACAATAACACATTATAATAACACTGCACTACAATAACACATTATAATAACACTGCACTACAATAACACATTATAATAACACTGCACTACAATAACACATTATAATAACACTGCACTACAATAACACATTATAATAACATTGCACTACAATAACACATTATAATAACACATTATAATAACACTGCACTACAATAACACATTATAATAACATTGCACTACAATAACACATTATAATAACATTGCACTACAATAACACATTATAATAACAAATTATAATAACACTGCACTACAATAACACATTATAATAACACTGCACTACAATAACACATTATAATAACACTGCACTACAATAACACATTATAATAACACTGCACTACAATAACACATTATAATAACATTGCACCACAATAACACATTATAATAACACATTATAATAACACTGCACTACAATAACACATTATAATAACACTGCACTACAATAACACATTATAATAACATTGCACTACAATAACACATTATAATAACACATTATAATAATACTGCACTACAATAACACATTATAATAACACTGCACTACAATAACACATTATAATAACATTGCACCACAATAACACATTATAATAACACATTATAATAACACTGCACTACAATAACACATTATAATAACACTGCACTACAATAACACATTATAATAACACTGCACTACAATAACACATTATAATAACCCTGCACTACAATAACACATTATAATAACATTGCACCACAATAACACATTATAATAACACTGCACTACAATAACACATTATAATAACACTGCAATACAATAACACATTATAATAACATTGCACTACAATAACACATTATAATAACATTGCACCACAATAACACATTATAATAACACATTATAATAACACTGCACTACAATAACACATTATAATAACACTGCACTACAATAACACATTATAATAACACTGCACTACAATAACACATTATAATAACATTGCACCACAATAACACATTATAATAACCCTGCACTACAATAACACATTATAATATCATTGCACCACAATAACACATTATAATAACATTGCACTACAATAACACATTATAATAACACTGCACTACAATAACACATTATAATAACACATTATAATAATACTGCACTACAATAACAAACTATAATAACACTGCACTACAATAACACATTATAATAACATTGCATCACAATAACACATTATAATAACACATTATAATAACACTGCACTACAATAACACATTATAATAACATTGTACCACAATAACACATTATAATAACATTGCACTACAATAACACATTATAATAACACTGCACTACAATAACACATTATAATAACACTGCACTACAATAACACATTATAATAACATTGCACCACAATAACACATTATAATAACACATTATAATAACACTGCACTACAATAACACACTATACTGACACTGCACTACAATAACACATTATAATAACATTGCACTACAATAACAAACTATAATAACACTGCACTACAATAACACATTATAATAACACTGCACTACAATAACACATTATAATAACATTGCACCACAATAACACATTATAATAACATTGCACTACAATAACACATTATAATAACACTGCACTACAATAACACATTATAATAACACTGCACTACAATAACAAACTATAATAACACTGCACTACAATAACACATTATAATAACACTGCATTACAATAACACATTATAATAATATTGCACCACAATAACACATTATAATAACACATTATAATAACACTGCACTACAATAACAAACTATAATAACACTGCACTACAATAACACATTATAATAACACTGCACTACAATAACACATTATAATAACACATTATAATAACACTGCACTACAATAACAAACTATAATAACACTGCACTACAATAACACATTATAATAACACTGCACTACAATAACACATTATAATAACATTGCACTACAATAACACATTATAATAACACTGCACTACAATAACAAACTATAATAACACTGCACTACAATAACACATTATAATAACACTGCACTACAATAACACATTATAATAACACTGCACTACAATAACACATTATAATAACACTGCACTACAATAACACATTATAATAACATTGCACTACAATAACACATTATAATAACACATTATAATAACACTGCACTACAATAACACATTATAATAACATTGCACTACAATAACACATTATAATAACATTGCACTACAATAACACATTATAATAACACATTATAATAACACTGCACTACAATAACACACTATAATAACACTGCACTACAATAACACATTATAATAACACTGCACTACAATAACACATTATTATAACACTGCACTACAATAACAAACTATAATAACACTGCACTACAATAACACATTATAATAACACTGCACTACAATAACACATTATTATAACACTGCACTACAATAACACATTATAATAACACTGCACTACAATAACACACTATACTGACACTGCACTACAATAACACATTATAATATCATTGCACCACAATAACACATTATAATAACATTGCACTACAATAACACATTATAATAACACTGCACTACAATAACACATTATAATAACACATTATAATAACACTGCCCTACAATAACAAACTATAATAACACTGCACTACAATAACACATTATAATAACATTGCATCACAATAACACATTATAATAACACATTATAATAACACTGCACTAGAATAACACACTATACTGACACTGCACTACAATAACACATTATAATAACACTGCACTACAATAACACATTATAATAACACTGCACTACAATAACACACTATAATAACACTGCACTACAATAACACATTATAATAACACTGCACTACAATAACACATTATTATAACACTGCACTACAATAACAAACTATAATAACACTGCACTACAATAACACATTATAATAACACTGCACTACAATAACACATTATTATAACACTGCACTACAATAACACATTATAATAACACTGCACTACAATAACACACTATACTGACACTGCACTACAATAACACATTATAATAACACTGCACTACAATAACACATTATAATAACATTGTACCACAATAACACATTATAATAACATTGCACTACAATAACACATTATAATAACACTGCACTACAATAACACATTATAATAACATTGCACCACAATAACACATTATAATAACACATTATAATAACACTGCACTACAATAACACACTATACTGACACTGCACTACAATAACACATTATAATAACATTGCACTACAATAACAAACTATAATAACACTGCACTACAATAACACATTATAATAACACTGCACTACAATAACACATTATAATAACATTGCACCACAATAACACATTATAATAACATTGCACTACAATAACACATTATAATAACACTGCACTACAATAACACATTATAATAACACTGCATTACAATAACACATTATAATAATATTGCACCACAATAACACATTATAATTACACATTATAATAACACTGCACTACAATAACAAACTATAATAACACTGCACTACAATAACACATTATAATAACACTGCACTACAATAACACATTATAATAACACTGCACTACAATAACAAACTATAATAACACTGCACTACAATAACACATTATAATAACACTGCACTACAATAACACATTATAATAACATTGCACTACAATAACACATTATAATAACACTGCACTACAATAACACATTATAATAACACTGCACTACAATAACACATTATAATAACACTGCACTACAATAACAAACTATAATAACACTGCACTACAATAACACATTATAATAACACTGCATTACAATAACACATTATAATAATATTGCACCACAATAACACATTATAATAACACTGCACTACAATAACACATTATAATAACACATTATAATAACACTGCACTACAATAACACATTATAATAACACTGCACTACAATAACAAACTATAATAACACTGCACCACAATAACACATTATAATAACATTGCACTACAATAACACATTATAATAACACATTATAATAACACTGCACTACAATAACACATTATAATAACACTGCACTACAATAACACATTATAATAACACTGCACTACAATAACACATTATAATAACATTGCACCAAAATAACACATTATAATAACATTGCACTACAATAACACATTATAATAACACATTATAATAACACTGCACTACAATAACACATTATAATAACACTGCACTACAATAACACATTATAATAACACTGCACTACAATAACACATTATAATAACACTGCACTACAATAACACATTATAATAACATTGCACTACAATAACACATTATAATAACACATTATAATAACACTGCACTACAATAACACATTATACTGACACTGCACTACAATAACACATTATAATAACATTGCACCACAATAACACATTATAATAACCCTGCACTACAATAACACATTATAATAACATTGCACCACAATAACACATTATAATAACACTGCACTACAATAACACATTATAATAACATTGCACTACAATAACACATTATAATAAAACATTATAATAACACTGCACTACAATAACACATTATAATAACACTGCACTACAATCACACATTATAATAACACTGCACTACAATAACACATTATAATACCAATGCACTACAATAACACATTATAATAACATTGCACCACAATAACACATTATAATAACACTGCACTACAATAATACATTATAATAACACATTATAATAACACTGCACTACAATAACACATTATACTGACACTGCACTACAATAACACATTATAACACTGCACTACAATAACACATTATAATAACACTGCACTACAATAACACATTATAATAACATTGCAGTACAATAACACATTATAATAACACATTATAATAACACTGCACTACAATAACACATTATAATAACACTGCACTACAATAACACACTATACTGACACTGCACTACAATAACACATTATAATAACACTGCACTACAATAACAAACTATAATAACACTGCACTACAATAACACATTATAATAACACTGCACTACAATAACACACTATAATAACACTGCACTACAATAACACATTATAATAACACTGCACTACAATAACACATTATAATAACACTGCACTACAATAACACATTATAATAACACTGCACTACAATAACACACTATAATAACACTGCACTACAATAACACATTATAATAACACTGCACTACAATAACACATTATTATAACACTGCACTACAATAACAAACTATAATAACACTGCACTACAATAACACATTATAATAACACTGCACTACAATAACACACTATACTGACACTGCACTACAATAACACATTAT
This sequence comes from Rana muscosa, assembly GCA_029206835.1. NCBI lineage: Eukaryota > Metazoa > Chordata > Amphibia > Anura > Ranidae > Rana > Rana muscosa. Next base: position 263,089,020 of record CM055123.1, on the reverse strand, counting down.
AATAACACTGCACTACAATAACACATTATAATATCATTGCACCACAATAACACATTATAATAACATTGCACTACAATAACACATTATAATAACACTGCACTACAATAACACATTATAATAACACATTATAATAATACTGCACTACAATAACAAACTATAATAACACTGCACTACAATAACACATTATAATAACATTGCATCACAATAACACATTATAATAACACATTATAATAACACTGCACTACAATAACACATTATAATAACATTGTACCACAATAACACATTATAATAACATTGCACTACAATAACACATTATAATAACACTGCACTACAATAACACATTATAATAACACTGCACTACAATAACACATTATAATAACATTGCACCACAATAACACATTATAATAACACATTATAATAACACTGCACTACAATAACACACTATACTGACACTGCACTACAATAACACATTATAATAACATTGCACTACAATAACAAACTATAATAACACTGCACTACAATAACACATTATAATAACACTGCACTACAATAACACATTATAATAACATTGCACCACAATAACACATTATAATAACATTGCACTACAATAACACATTATAATAACACTGCACTACAATAACACATTATAATAACACTGCACTACAATAACAAACTATAATAACACTGCACTACAATAACACATTATAATAATATTGCACCACAATAACACATTATAATAACACATTATAATAACACTGCACTACAATAACAAACTATAATAACACTGCACTACAATAACACATTATAATAACACTGCACTACAATAACACATTATAATAACACATTATAATAACACTGCACTACAATAACAAACTATAATAACACTGCACTACAATAACACATTATAATAACACTGCACTACAATAACACATTATAATAACATTGCACTACAATAACACATTATAATAACACTGCACTACAATAACACATTATAATAACACTGCACTACAATAACACATTATAATAACACTGCACTACAATAACAAACTATAATAACACTGCACTACAATAACACATTATAATAACACTGCACTACAATAACACATTATAATAACACTGCACTACAATAACACATTATAATAACACTGCACTACAATAACACATTATAATAACATTGCACTACAATAACACATTATAATAACACATTATAATAACACTGCACTACAATAACACATTATAATAACATTGCACTACAATAACACATTATAATAACATTGCACTACAATAACACATTATAATAACAAATTATAATAACACTGCACTACAATAACACATTATAATAACACTGCACTACAATAACACATTATAATAACACTGCACTACAATAACACACTATAATAACACTGCACTACAATAACACATTATAATAACACTGCACTACAATAACACATTATAATAACACTGCACTACAATAACACATTATTATAACACTGCACTACAATAACACATTATAATAACACTGCACTACAATAACACACTATACTGACACTGCACTACAATAACACATTATAATATCATTGCACCACAATAACACATTATAATAACATTGCACTACAATAACACATTATAATAACACTGCACTACAATAACACATTATAATAACACATTATAATAACACTGCCCTACAATAACAAACTATAATAACACTGCACTACAATAACACATTATAATAACATTGCATCACAATAACACATTATAATAACACATTATAATAACACTGCACTAGAATAACACACTATACTGACACTGCACTACAATAACACATTATAATAACACTGCACTACAATAACACATTATAATAACACTGCACTACAATAACACACTATAATAACACTGCACTACAATAACACATTATAATAACACTGCACTACAATAACACATTATTATAACACTGCACTACAATAACAAACTATAATAACACTGCACTACAATAACACATTCTAATAACACTGCACTACAATAACACATTATTATAACACTGCACTACAATAACACATTATAATAACACTGCACTACAATAACACACTATACTGACACTGCACTACAATAACACATTATAATAACACTGCACTACAATAACACATTATAATAACATTGTACCACAATAACACATTATAATAACATTGCACTACAATAACACATTATAATAACACTGCACTACAATAACACATTATAATAACACTGCACTACAATAACACATTATAATAACATTGCACCACAATAACACATTATAATAACACATTATAATAACACTGCACTACAATAACACACTATACTGACACTGCACTACAATAACACATTATAATAACATTGCACTACAATAACAAACTATAATAACACTGCACTACAATAACACATTATAATAACACTGCACTACAATAACACATTATAATAACATTGCACCACAATAACACATTATAATAACATTGCACTACAATAACACATTATAATAACACTGCACTACAATAACACATTATAATAACACTGCATTACAATAACACATTATAATAATATTGCACCACAATAACACATTATAATTACACATTATAATAACACTGCACTACAATAACAAACTATAATAACACTGCACTACAATAACACATTATAATAACACTGCACTACAATAACACATTATAATAACACTGCACTACAATAACAAACTATAATAACACTGCACTACAATAACACATTATAATAACACTGCACTACAATAACACATTATAATAACATTGCACTACAATAACACATTATAATAACACTGCACTACAATAACACATTATAATAACACTGCACTACAATAACACATTATAATAACACTGCACTACAATAACAAACTATAATAACACTGCACTACAATAACACATTATAATAACACTGCATTACAATAACACATTATAATAATATTGCACCACAATAACACATTATAATAACACTGCACTACAATAACACATTATAATAACACATTATAATAACACTGCACTACAATAACACATTATAATAACACTGCACTACAATAACAAACTATAATAACACTGCACCACAATAACACATTATAATAACATTGCACTACAATAACACATTATAATAACACATTATAATAACACTGCACTACAATAACACATTATAATAACACTGCACTACAATAACACATTATAATAACACTGCACTACAATAACACATTATAATAACATTGCACCACAATAACACATTATAATAACATTGCACTACAATAACACATTATAATAACACATTATAATAACACTGCACTACAATAACACATTATAATAACACTGCACTAAAATAACACATTATAATAACACTGCACTACAATAACACATTATAATAACACTGCACTACAATAACACATTATAATAACATTGCACTACAATAACACATTATAATAACACATTATAATAACACTGCACTACAATAACACATTATACTGACACTGCACTACAATAACACATTATAATAACATTGCACCACAATAACACATTATAATAACCCTGCACTACAATAACACATTATAATAACATTGCACCACAATAACACATTATAATAACACTGCACTACAATAACACATTATAATAACATTGCACTACAATAACACATTATAATAAAACATTATAATAACACTGCACTACAATAACACATTATAATAACACTGCACTACAATCACACATTATAATAACACTGCACTACAATAACACATTATAATACCAATGCACTACAATAACACATTATAATAACATTGCACCACAATAACACATTATAATAACACTGCACTACAATAATACATTATAATAACACATTATAATAACACTGCACTACAATAACACATTATACTGACACTGCACTACAATAACACATTATAACACTGCACTACAATAACACATTATAATAACACTGCACTACAATAACACATTATAATAACATTGCAGTACAATAACACATTATAATAACACATTATAATAACACTGCACTACAATAACACATTATAATAACACTGCACTACAATAACACACTATACTGACACTGCACTACAATAACACATTATAATAACACTGCACTACAATAACAAACTATAATAACACTGCACTACAATAACACATTATAATAACACTGCACTAGAATAACACATTATAATAACACTGCACTACAATAACACATTATTATAACACTGCACTACAATAACAAACTATAATAACACTGCACTACAATAACACATTATAATAACACTGCACTACAATAACACACTATACTGACACTGCACTACAATAACACATTATAATAACACTGCACTACAATAACACATTATAATATCATTGCACCACAATAACACATTATAATAACATTGCACTACAATAACACATTATAATAACACTGCACTACAATAACACATTATAATAACACATTATAATAACACTGCCCTACAATAGCAAACTATAATAACACTGCACTACAATAACACACTATAATAACACTGCACTACAATAACACATTATTATAACACATTATAATAACACTGCACTACAATAACACATTATAATAACATTGTACCACAATAACACATTATAATAACACATTATAATAACACTGCACTACAATAACACATTATAATAACACTGCACTACAATAACACATTATTATAACACATTATAATAACACTGCACTACAATAACACATTATAATAACATTGCATCACAATAACACATTATAATAACACATTATAATAACACTGCACTACAATAACACATTATAATAACATTGTACCACAATAACACATTATAATAACATTGCACTACAATAACACATTATAATAACACTGCACTACAATAACACATTATAATAACACTGCACTACAATAACACATTATAATAACATTGCACCACAATAACACATTATAATAACACATTATAATAACACTGCACTACAATAACACACTATACTGACACTGCACTACAATAACACATTATAATAACATTGCACTACAATAACAAACTATAATAACACTGCACTACAATAACACATTATAATAACACTGCACTACAATAACACATTATAATAACATTGCACCACAATAACACATTATAATAACATTGCACTACAATAACACATTATAATAACACTGCACTACAATAACACATTATAATAACACTGCACTACAATAACAAACTATAATAACACTGCACTACAATAACACATTATAATAACACTGCATTACAATAACACATTATAATAATATTGCACCACAATAACACATTATAATAACACATTATAATAACACTGCACTACAATAACAAACTATAATAACACTGCACTACAATAACACATTATAATAACACTGCACTACAATAACACATTATAATAACACATTATAATAACACTGCACTACAATAACAAACTATAATAACACTGCACTACAATAACACATTATAATAACACTGCATTACAATAACACATTATAATAACACTGCACTACAATAACACATTATAATAACACATTATAATAACACTGCACTACAATAACACATTATAATAACACTGCACTACAATAACAAACTATAATAACACTGCACTACAATAACACATTATAATAACATTGCACTACAATAACACATTATAATAACACTGCACTACAATAACACATTATAATAACATTTCACTACAATAACACATTATAATAACACATTATAATAACACTGCACTACAATAACACATTATAATAACATTGCACCACAATAACACATTATAATAACACTGCACTACAATAACACATTATAATAACATTGCACTACAATAACACATTATAATAACACTGCACTACAATAACACATTATAATAACATTGCACCACAATAACACATTATAATAACATTGCACTACAATAACACATTATAATAACACTGCACTACAATAACACATTATAATAACACATTATAATAACACTGCACTACAATAACACATTATAATAACACTGCACTACAATAACACATTATAATAACATTGCACTACAATAACACATTATAATAACATTGCACTACAATAACACATTATAATAACACTGCACTACAATAACACATTATAATAACATTTCACTACAATAACACATTATAATAACACATTATAATAACACTGCACTACAATAACACATTATAATAACATTGCACCACAATAACACATTATAATAACACTGCACTACAATAACACATTATAATAACATTGCACTACAATACCACATTATAATAACACATTATAATAACACTGCACTACAATAACACACTATACTGACACTGCACTACAATAACACATTATAATAACATTGCACTACAATAACACATTATAATAACACATTATAATAACACTGCACTACAATAACACATTATAATAACACTGCACTACAATAACAAACTATAATAACACTGCACTACAATAACACATTATAATAACACTGCACTACAATAACACATTATAATAACATTGCACTACAATAACACATTATAATAACACTGCACTACAATAACACACTATAATAACACTGCACTACAATAACACATTATAATAACATTGCACTACAATAACACATTATAATAACACATTATAATAACACTGCACTACAATAACACATTATAATAACACATTATAATAACACTGCACTACAATAACACATTATAATAACACTGCACTACAATAACACATTATAATAACATTGCACCACAATAACACATTATAATAACATTGCACTACAATAACACATTATAATAACACTGCACTACAATAACACATTATAATAACATTGCACCACAATAACACATTATAATAACATTGCACTACAATAACACATTATAATAACACATTATAATAACACTGCACTACAATAACACATTATAATAACACTGCACTACAATAACACACTATACTGACACTGCACTACAATAACACATTATAATAACACTGCACTACAATAACAAACTATAATAACACTGCACTACAATAACACATTATAATAACACTGCACTAGAATAACACATTATAATAACACTGCACTACAATAACACATTATTATAACACTGCACTACAATAACAAACTATAATAACACTGCACTACAATAACACATTATAATAACACTGCACTACAATAACACATTATTATAACACTGCACTACAATAACACATTATAATAACACTGCACTACAATAACACACTATACTGACACTGCACTACAATAACACATTATAATAACACTGCACTACAATAACACATTATAATATCATTGCACCACAATAACACATTATAATAACATTGCACTACAATAACACATTATAATAACACTGCACTACAATAACACATTATAATAACACATTATAATAACACTGCCCTACAATAGCAAACTATAATAACACTGCACTACAATAACACACTATAATAACACTGCACTACAATAACACATTATTATAACACATTATAATAACACTGCGCTACAATAACACATTATAATAACATTGTACCACAATAACACATTATAATAACACATTATAATAACACTGCACTACAATAACACATTATAATAACACTGCACTACAATAACACATTATTATAACACATTATAATAACACTGCACTACAATAACACATTATAATAACATTGCATCACAATAACACATTATAATAACACATTATAATAACACTGCACTACAATAACACATTATAATAACATTGTACCACAATAACACATTATAATAACATTGCACTACAATAACACATTATAATAACACTGCACTACAATAACACATTATAATAACACTGCACTACAATAACACATTATAATAACATTGCACCACAATAACACATTATAATAACACATTATAATAACACTGCACTACAATAACACACTATACTGACACTGCACTACAATAACACATTATAATAACATTGCACTACAATAACAAACTATAATAACACTGCACTACAATAACACATTATAATAACACTGCACTACAATAACACATTATAATAACATTGCACCACAATAACACATTATAATAACATTGCACTACAATAACACATTATAATAACACTGCACTACAATAACACATTATAATAACACTGCACTACAATAACAAACTATAATAACACTGCACTACAATAACACATTATAATAACACTGCATTACAATAACACATTATAATAATATTGCACCACAATAACACATTATAATAACACATTATAATAACACTGCACTACAATAACAAACTATAATAACACTGCACTACAATAACACATTATAATAACACTGCACTACAATAACACATTATAATAACACATTATAATAACACTGCACTACAATAACACATTATAATAACACTGCACTACAATAACACATTATAATAACATTGCACTACAATAACACATTATAATAACACTGCACTACAATAACACATTATAATAACACATTATAATAACACTGCACTACAATAACACACTATAATAACACTGCACTACAATAACACATTATAATAACACTGCACTACAATAACACATTATAATAACATTGCACTACAATAACACATTATAATAACACTGCACTACAATAACACATTATAATAACACTGCACTACAATAACACATTATAATAACACTGCACTACAATAACAAACTATAATAACACTGCACTACAATAACACATTATAATAACACTGCATTACAATAACACATTATAATAACACTGCACTACAATAACACATTATAATAACACATTATAATAACACTGCACTACAATAACACATTATAATAACACTGCACTACAATAACAAACTATAATAACACTGCACTACAATAACACATTATAATAACACTGCATTACAATAACACATTATAATAACACTGCACTACAATAACACATTATAATAACACTGCACTACAATAACACATTATAATAACATTGCACTACAATAACACATTATAATAACACTGCACTACAATAACACATTATAATAACATTGCACCACAATAACACATTATAATAACATTGCACTACAATAACACATTATAATAACACTGCACTACAATAACACATTATAATAACACATTATAATAACACTGCACTACAATAACACATTATAATAACACTGCACTACAATAACACATTATAATAACATTGCACTACAATAACACATTATAATAACATTGCACTACAATAACACATTATAATAACACTGCACTACAATAACACATTATAATAACATTTCACTACAATAACACATTATAATAACACATTATAATAACACTGCACTACAATAACACATTATAATAACATTGCACCACAATAACACATTATAATAACACTGCACTACAATAACACATTATAATAACATTGCACTACAATACCACATTATAATAACACATTATAATAACACTGCACTACAATAACACACTATACTGACACTGCACTACAATAACACATTATAATAACATTGCACTACAATAACACATTATAATAACACATTATAATAACACTGCACTACAATAACACATTATAATAACACTGCACTACAATAACAAACTATAATAACACTGCACTACAATAACACATTATAATAACACTGCACTACAATAACACATTATAATAACATTGCACTACAATAACACATTATAATAACACTGCACTACAATAACACACTATAATAACACTGCACTACAATAACACATTATAATAACATTGCACTACAATAACACATTATAATAACACATTATAATAACACTGCACTACAATAACACATTATAATAACACATTATAATAACACTGCACTACAATAACACATTATAATAACACTGCACTACAATAACACATTATAATAACATTGCACCACAATAACACATTATAATAACATTGCACTACAATAACACATTATAATAACACTGCACTACAATAACACATTATAATAACATTGCACCACAATAACACATTATAATAACATTGCACTACAATAACACATTATAATAACACATTATAATAACACTGCACTACAATAACACATTATAATAACACTGCACTACAATAACAAACTATAATAACACTGCACTACAATAACACATTATAATAACACTGCACTACAATAACACATTATAATAACATTGCACTACAATAACACATTATAATAACACATTATAATAACACTGCACTACAATAACACATTATAATAACACTGCACTACAATAACACATTATAATAACACTGCACTACAATAACACATTATAATAACATTGCACCACAATAAGACATTATAATAACATTGCACTACAATAACACATTATAATAACACATTATAATAACACTGAACTACAATAACACATTATAATAACACTGCACTACAATAACACATTATAATAACACTGCACTACAATAACACATTATTATAACACTGCACTACAATAACACATTATAATAACACTGCACTACAATAACACATTATTATAACACTGCACTACAATAACACATTATAATAACACTGCACTACAATAACACATTATAATAACATTGCACTACAATAACACATTATAATAACACATTATAATAACACTGCACTACAATAACACATTATAATAACATTGCACTACAATAACACATTATAATAACACATTATAATAACACTGCACTACAATAACAAACTATAATAACACTGCACTACAATAACACATTATAATAACACTGCACTACAATAACACATTATAATAACATTGCACTACAATAACACATTATAATAACACTGCACTACAATAACACATTATAATAACACTGCACTACAATAACACATTATAATAACACTGCACTACAATAACAAACTATAATAACACTGCACTACAATAACACATTATAATAACACTGCATTACAATAACACATTATAATAATATTGCACCACAATAACACATTATAATAACACATTATAATAACACTGCACTACAATAACACATTATAATAACACTGCACTACAATAACACATTATAATAACATTGCACCACAATAACACATTATAATATCATTGCACTACAATAACACATTATAATAACACTGCACTACAATAACACATTATAATAACACATTATAATAACACTGCACTACAATAACACATTATAATAACATTGCACTACAATAACACATTATAATAACATTGCACTACAATAACACATTATAATAACACTGTACTACAATAACACATTATAATAACACTGCACTACAATAACACATTATAATAACATTGCACTACAATAACACATTATAATAACACTGCACTACAAAAACACATTATAATAACACTGCACTACAATAACACATTATAATAACACTGCACTACAATAACACACTATAATAACACTGCACTACAATAACACATTATAATAACATTTCACTACAATAACACATTATAATAACACATTATAATAACACTGCACTACAATAACACATTATAATAACATTGCACCACAATAACACATTATAATAACACTGCACTACAATAACACATTATAATAACACTGCACCACAATAACACATTATAATAACACATTATAATAACACTGCACTACAATAACACATTATAATAACATTGCACCACAATAACACATTATAATAACACTGCACTACAATAACACATTATAATAACATTGCACCACAATAACACATTATAATATCATTGCACTACAATAACACATTATAATAACACTGCACTACAATAACACATTATAATAACACATTATAATAACACTGCACTACAATAACACATTATAATAACACTGCACTACAATAATACATTATAATAACATTGCACTACAATAACACATTATAATAACACTGCACTACAATAACACATTATAATAACACATTATAATAACACTGCACTACAATAACACATTATAATAACACTGCACTACAATAACACATTATAATAACATTGCACTACAATAACACATTATAATAACATTGCACTACAATAACACATTATAATAACACTGTACTACAATAACACATTATAATAACACTGCACTACAATAACACATTATAATAACATTGCACTACAATAACACATTATAATAACACTGCACTATAAAAACACATTATAATAACACTGCACTACAATAACACATTATAATAACACATTATAATAACACTGCACTACAATAACACATTATAATAACACATTATAATAACACATTATAATAACACTGCACCACAATAACACATTATAATAACACATTATAATAACACTGCACTACAATAACACATTATAATAACATTGCACCACAATAACACATTATAATAACACTGCACTACAATAACACATTATAATAACATTGCACCACAATAACACATTATAATATCATTGCACTACAATAACACATTATAATAACACTGCACTACAATAACACATTATAATAACACATTATAATAACACTGCACTACAATAACACATTATAATAACACTGCACTACAATAATACATTATAATAACATTGCACTACAATAACACATTATAATAACACTGCACTACAATAACACATTATAATAACACATTATAATAACACTGCACTACAATAACACATTATAATAACACTGCACTACAATAACACATTATAATAACATTGCACTACAATAACACATTATAATAACATTGCACTACAATAACACATTATAATAACACTGCACTACAATAACACACTATAATAACACTGCACTACAATAACACATTATAATAACATTTCACTACAATAACACATTATAATAACACATTATAATAACACTGCACTACAATAACACATTATAATAACATTGCACCACAATAACACATTATAATAACACTGCACTACAATAACACATTATAATAACATTGCACTACAATACCACATTATAATAACACATTATAATAACACTGCACTACAATAACACATTATAATAACACTGCACTACAATAACACACTATACTGACACTGCACTACAATAACACATTATAATAACATTGCACTACAATAACACATTATAATAACACATTATAATAACACTGCACTACAATAACACATTATAATAACACTGCACTACAATAACAAACTATAATAACACTGCACTACAATAACACATTATAATAACACTGCACTACAATAACACATTATAATAACATTGCACTACAATAACACATTATAATAACACATTATAATAACACTGCACTACAATAACACATTATAATAACATTGCACTACAATAACACATTATAATAACACATTATAATAACACTGCACTACAATAACACATTATAATAACATTGCACTACAATAACACATTATAATAACACATTATAATAACACTGCACTATAATAACACATTATAATAACACTGCACTACAATAACACATTATAATAACATTGCACCACAATAACACATTATAATAACATTGCACTACAATAACACATTATAATAACACATTATAATAACACTGCACTACAATAACTCATTATAATAACACTGCACTACAATAACACATTATTATAACACTGCACTACAATAACACATTATTATAACACTGCACTACAATAACACATTATAATAACACTGCGCTACAATAACACATTATTATAACACTGCACTACAATAACACATTATAATAACACTGCACTACAATAACACATTATAATAACATTGCACTACAATAACACATTATAATAACACATTATAATAACACTGCACTACAATAACACATTATAATAACATTGCACTACAATAACACATTATAATAACACATTATAATAACACTGCACTACAATAACACATTATAATAATACATTATAATAACACTGCACTATAATAACACATTATAATAACACTGCACTACAATAACACATTATAATAACATTGCACCACAATAACACATTATAATAACATTGCACTACAATAACACATTATAATAACACATTATAATAACACTGCACTACAATAACACATTATAATAACACTGCACTACAATAACACATTATAATAACACTGCACTACAATAACACATTATAATAACATTGCACTACAATAACACATTATAATAACACTGCACTACAATAACACACTATAATAACACTGCACTACAATAACACATTATAATAACATTGCACTACAATAACACATTATAATAACACATTATAATAACACTGCACTACAATAACACATTATAATAACACATTATAATAACACTGCACTACAATAACACATTATAATAACACTGCACTACAATAACACATTATAATAACATTGCACCACAATAACACATTATAATAACATTGCACTACAATAACACATTATAATAACACTGCACTACAATAACACATTATAATAACATTGCACCACAATAACACATTATAATAACATTGCACTACAATAACACATTATAATAACACATTATAATAACACTGCACTACAATAACACATTATAATAACACTGCACTACAATAACAAACTATAATAACACTGCACTACAATAACACATTATAATAACACTGCACTACAATAACACATTATAATAACATTGCACTACAATAACACATTATAATAACACATTATAATAACACTGCACTACAATAACACATTATAATAACACTGCACTACAATAACACATTATAATAACACTGCACTACAATAACACATTATAATAACATTGCACCACAATAAGACATTATAATAACATTGCACTACAATAACACATTATAATAACACATTATAATAACACTGCACTACAATAACACATTATAATAACACTGCACTACAATAACACATTATAATAACACTGCACTACAATAACACATTATTATAACACTGCACTACAATAACACATTATAATAACACTGCACTACAATAACACATTATTATAACACTGCACTACAATAACACATTATAATAACACTGCACTACAATAACACATTATAATAACATTGCACTACAATAACACATTATAATAACACATTATAATAACACTGCACTACAATAACACATTATAATAACATTGCACTACAATAACACATTATAATAACACATTATAATAACACTGCACTACAATAACAAACTATAATAACACTGCACTACAATAACACATTATAATAACACTGCACTACAATAACACATTATAATAACACATTATAATAACACTGCACTACAATAACAAACTATAATAACACTGCACTACAATAACACATTATAATAACACTGCACTACAATAACACATTATAATAACATTGCACTACAATAACACATTATAATAACACTGCACTACAATAACACATTATAATAACACTGCACTACAATAACACATTATAATAACACTGCACTACAATAACAAACTATAATAACACTGCACTACAATAACACATTATAATAACACTGCATTACAATAACACATTATAATAATATTGCACCACAATAACACATTATAATAACACATTATAATAACACTGCACTACAATAACACATTATAATAACACTGCACTACAATAACACATTATAATAACATTGCACCACAATAACACATTATAATATCATTGCACTACAATAACACATTATAATAACACTGCACTACAATAACACATTATAATAACACATTATAATAACACTGCACTACAATAACACATTATAATAACATTGCACTACAATAACACATTATAATAACATTGCACTACAATAACACATTATAATAACACTGTACTACAATAACACATTATAATAACACTGCACTACAATAACACATTATAATAACATTGCACTACAATAACACATTATAATAACACTGCACTACAAAAACACATTATAATAACACTGCACTACAATAACACATTATAATAACACTGCACTACAATAACACACTATAATAACACTGCACTACAATAACACATTATAATAACATTTCACTACAATAACACATTATAATAACACATTATAATAACACTGCACTACAATAACACATTATAATAACATTGCACCACAATAACACATTATAATAACACTGCACTACAATAACACATTATAATAACACTGCACCACAATAACACATTATAATAACACATTATAATAACACTGCACTACAATAACACATTATAATAACATTGCACCACAATAACACATTATAATAACACTGCACTACAATAACACATTATAATAACATTGCACCACAATAACACATTATAATATCATTGCACTACAATAACACATTATAATAACACTGCACTACAATAACACATTATAATAACACATTATAATAACACTGCACTACAATAACACATTATAATAACACTGCACTACAATAATACATTATAATAACATTGCACTACAATAACACATTATAATAACACTGCACTACAATAACACATTATAATAACACATTATAATAACACTGCACTACAATAACACATTATAATAACACTGCACTACAATAACACATTATAATAACATTGCACTACAATAACACATTATAATAACATTGCACTACAATAACACATTATAATAACACTGTACTACAATAACACATTATAATAACACTGCACTACAATAACACATTATAATAACATTGCACTACAATAACACATTATAATAACACTGCACTATAAAAACACATTATAATAACACTGCACTACAATAACACATTATAATAACACTGCACTACAATAACACACTATAATAACACTGCACTACAATAACACATTATAATAACATTTCACTACAATAACACATTATAATAACACATTATAATAACACTGCACTACAATAACACATTATAATAACATTGCACCACAATAACACATTATAATAACACTGCACTACAATAACACATTATAATAACATTGCACTACAATACCACATTATAATAACACATTATAATAACACTGCACTACAATAACACATTATAATAACACTGCACTACAATAACACACTATACTGACACTGCACTACAATAACACATTATAATAACACTGCACTACAATAACAAACTATAATAACACTGCACTACAATAACACATTATAATAACACTGCACTACAATAACACATTATAATAACATTGCACTACAATAACACATTATAATAACACATTATAATAACACTGCACTACAATAACACATTATAATAACATTGCACTACAATAACACATTATAATAACACATTATAATAACACTGCACTACAATAACACATTATAATAACATTGCACTACAATAACACATTATAATAACACATTATAATAACACTGCACTATAATAACACATTATAATAACACTGCACTACAATAACACATTATAATAACATTGCACCACAATAACACATTATAATAACATTGCACTACAATAACACATTATAATAACACATTATAATAACACTGCACTATAATAACACATTATAATAACACTGCACTACAATAACTCATTATAATAACACTGCACTACAATAACACATTATTATAACACTGCACTACAATAACACATTATTATAACACTGCACTACAATAACACATTATAATAACACTGCACTACAATAACACATTATAATAACATTGCACTACAATAACACATTATAATAACACATTATAATAACACTGCACTACAATAACACATTATAATAACATTGCACTACAATAACACATTATAATAACACATTATAATAACACTGCACTACAATAACACATTATAATAATACATTATAATAACACTGCACTATAATAACACATTATAATAACACTGCACTACAATAACACATTATAATAACATTGCACCACAATAACACATTATAATAACATTGCACTACAATAACACATTATAATAACACATTATAATAACACTGCACTACAATAACACATTATAATAACACTGCACTACAATAACAAACTATAATAACACTGCACTACAATAACACATTATAATAACATTGCACTACAATAACACATTATAATAACACATTATAATAACACTGCACTACAATAACACATTATAATAACACTGCACTACAATAACACATTATAATAACACTGCACTACAATAACACATTATAATAACACTGCACCACAATAACACATTATAATAACATTGCGCTACAATAACACATTATAATAACACTGCACTATAATAACACATTATAATAACACTGCACTACAATAACACATTATAATAACATTGCACCACAATAACACATTATAATAACATTGCACTACAATAACACATTATAATAACACATTATAATAACACTGCACTACAATAACACATTATAATAACACTGCACTACAATAACAAACTATAATAACACTGCACTACAATAACACATTATAATAACATTGCACTACAATAACACATTATAATAACACATTATAATAACACTGCACTACAATAACACATGATAATAACACTGCACTACAATAACACATTATAATAACACTGCACTACAATAACAAACTATAATAACACTGCACTACAATAACACATTATAATAACACTGCACTACAATAACAAACTATAATAACACTGCACTACAATAACACATTATAATAACATTGCACCACAATAACACATTATAATAACATTCCACTACAATAACACATTATAATAACACATTATAATAACACTGCACTACAATAACACATTATAATAACACTGCACTACAATAACACATTATAATGACACTGCACTACAATAACACATTATAATAACACATTATAATAACACTGCGCTACAATAACACATTATAATAACATTGCACCACAATAACACATTATAATAACATTGCACTACAATAACACATTATAATAACACATTATAATAACACTGCACTACAATAACACATTATAATGACACTGCACTACAATAACACACTATACTGACACTGCACTACAATAACACATTATAATAACACTGCACTACAATAACACATTATAATAACACATTATAATAACACTGCACTACAATAACACATTATAATAACATTGCACCACAATAACACATTATAATAACATTGCACTACAATAACACATTATAATAACACATTATAATAACACTGCACTACAATAACACATTATAATAACATTGCACCACAATAACACATTATAATAACATTGCACTACAATAACACATTATAATAACACATTATAATAACACTGCACTACAATAACACATTATAATAACACTGCACTACAATAACAAACTATAATAACACTGCACTACAATAACACATTATAATAACATTGCACTACAATAACACATTATAATAACACATTATAATAACACTGCACTACAATAACACATTATAATAACACTGCACTACAATAACACATTATAATAACATTGCACCACAATAACACATTATAATAACATTGCACTACAATAACACATTATAATAACACATTATAATAACACTGCACTTCAATAACACATTATCATAACACTGCACTACAATAACACAGTATAATAACATTGCACTACAATAACACATTATAATAACACTGCACTACAATAACACATTATAATAACACTGCACTACAATAACAAACTATAATAACACTGCACTACAATAACACATTATAATAACATTGCACTACAATAACACATTATAATAACACATTACAATAACACTGCACTACAATAACACATTATAATAACACTGCACTACAATAACACATTATAATAACATTGCACCACAATAACACATTATAATAACATTGCACTACAATAACACATTATAATAACACATTATAATAACACTGCACTTCAATAACACATTATAATAACACTGCACTACAATAACACATTATAATAACATTGCACTACAATAACACATTATAATAACACTGCACTACAATACCACATTATAATAACATTGCACTACAATCACATTTTATAATAACACATTATAATAACACTGCACTACAATAACACATTATAATAACACTGCACTACAATAACACACTATACTGACACTGCACTACAATAACACATTATAATAACATTGCACTACAATAATACATTATAATAACACATTATAATAACACTGCACTACAATAACACATTATAATGACACTGCACTACAATAACACATGATAATAACATTGCACTACAATAACACATTATAATAACACTGCACTACAATAACAAACTATAATAACACTGCACTACAATAACACATTATAATAACATTGCACTACAATAACACATTATAATAACACATTATAATAACACTGCACTACAATAACACATTATAATAACACTGCACTACAATAACACATTATAATAACATTGCACCACAATAACACATTATAATAACATTGCACTACAATAACACATTATAATAACACATTATAATAACACTGCACTTCAATAACACATTATCATAACACTGCACTACAATAACACATTATAATAACATTGCACTACAATAACACATTATAATAACACATTACAATAACACTGCACTACAATAACACATTATAATAACACTGCACTACAATAACACATTATAATAACATTGCACCACAATAACACATTATAATAACATTGCACTACAATAACACATTATAATAACACATTATAATAACACTGCACTTCAATAACACATTATAATAACACTGCACTACAATAACACATTATAATAACATTGCACTACAATAACACATTATAATAACACTGCACTACAATACCACATTATAATAACATTGCACTACAATCACATTTTATAATAACACATTATAATAACACTGCACTACAATAACACATTATAATAACACTGCACTACAATAACACACTATACTGACACTGCACTACAATAACACATTATAATAACATTGCACTACAATAATACATTATAATAACACATTATAATAACACTGCACTACAATAACACATTATAATAACACTGCACTACAATAACACATTATAATAACACTGCACTACAATAACACATTATAATAACACTGCACTACAATAACACATTATTATAACACTGCACTACAATAACACATTATTATAACACTGCACTACAATAACACATTATAATAACACTGCACTACAATAACACATTATAATAACACTGCACTACAATAACACATTATTATAACACTGCACTACAATAACACATTATAATAACACTGCACTACAATAACACATTATTATAACACTGCACTACAATAACACATTACAATAACACTGCACTACAAAAACACATTATAATAACATTGCACTACAATAACACATTATAATAACACATTATAATAACACTGCACTACAATAACACATTATAATAACACTGCACTACAATAACACATTATAATAACATTGCACTACAATAACACATTATAATAACACATCATAATAACACTGCACTACAATAACACATTATAATAACACTGCACTACAATAACATTATAATAACACTGCACTACAATAACACATTATAATAACATTGCACCACAATAACACATTATAATAACATTGCACTACAATAACACATTATAATAACACATCATAATAACACTGCACTACAATAACACATTATAATAACACTGCACTACAATAACATTATAATAACACTGCACTACAATAACACATTATAATAACACTGCACTACAATAACAAACTATAATAACACTGCACTACAATAACACATTATAATAACATTGCACCACAATAACACATTATAATAACACATTATAATAACACTGCACTACAATAACACATTATAATAACATTGCACCACAATAACACATTATAATAACACATTATAATAACACTGCACTACAATAACACATTATAATAACATTGCACCACAATAACACATTATAATAACATTGCACTACAATAACACATTATAATAACACTGCACTACAATAACACATTATAATAACACATTATAATAACACTGCACTACAATAACACATTATAATAACACTGCACTACAATAACACATTATAATAACATTGCACTACAATAACACATTATAATAACATTGCACTACAATAACACATTATAATAACACTGCACTACAATAACACATTATAATAACATTTCACTACAATAACACATTATAATAACACATTATAATAACACTGCACTACAATACCACATTATAATAACATTGCACTACAATCACATTTTATAATAACACATTATAATAACACTGCACTACAATAACACATTATAATAACACTGCACTACAATAACACACTATACTGACACTGCACTACAATAACACATTATAATAACATTGCACTACAATAATATATTATAATAACACATTATAATAACACTGCACTACAATAACACATTATAATAACACTGCACTACAATAACACATTATAATAACATTGCACTACAATAACACATTATAATAACACTGCACTACAATACCACATTATAATAACATTGCACTACAATCACATTTTATAATAACACATTATAATAACACTGCACTACAATAACACATTATAATAACACTGCACTACAATAACACACTATACTGACACTGCACTACAATAACACATTATAATAACATTGCACTACAATAATACATTATAATAACACATTATAATAACACTGCACTACAATAACACATTATAATAACACTGCACTACAATAACACACTATACTGACACTGCACTACAATAACACATTATAATAACATTGCACTACAATAACACATTATAATAACACTGCACTACAATAACACATTATAATAACACTGCACTACAATAACACATTATAATAACACTGCACTACAATAACACATTATTATAACACTGCACTACAATAACACATTACAATAACACTGCACTACAAAAACACATTATAATAACATTGCACTACAATAACACATTATTATAACACTGCACTACAATAACACATTATAATAACACTGCACTACAATAACACATTATTATAACACTGCACTACAATAACACATTATAATAACACTGCACTACAATAACACATTATAATAACACTGCACTACAATAACACATTACAATAACACTGCACTACAAAAACACATTATAATAACATTGCACTACAATAACACATTATTATAACACTGCACTACAATAACACATTATAATAACACTGCACTACAATAACACATTATTATAACACTGCACTACAATAACACATTATAATAACACTGCACTACAATAACACATTATAATAACACTGCACTACAATAACACATTATTATAACACTGCACTACAATAACACATTATAATAACACTGCACTACAATAACACATTATAATAACACTGCACTACAATAACACATTATTATAACACTGCACTACAATAACACATTACAATAACACTGCACTACAAAAACACATTATAATAACATTGCACTACAATAACACATTATAATAACACATTATAATAACACTGCACTACAATAACACATTATAATAACATTGCACCACAATAACACATTATAATAACATTGCACTACAATAACACATTATAATAACACATCATAATAACACTGCACTACAATAACACATTATAATAACACTGCACTACAATAACACATTATAATAACACTGCACTACAATAACATTATAATAACACTGCACTACAATAACACATTATAATAACACTGCACTACAATAACATTATAATAACACTGCACTACAATAACACATTATAATAACACTGCACTACAATAACAAACTATAATAACACTGCACTACAATAACACATTATAATAACACTGCACTACAATAACACATTATAATAACACATTATAATAACACTGCACTACAATAACACATTATAATAACATTGCACCACAATACCACATTATAATAACATTCCACTACAATAACACATTATAATAACACATTATAATAACACTGCACTACAATAACACATTATAATATCACATTATAATAACACTGCACTACAATAACACATTATAATAACACATTATAATAACACTGCACTACAATAACACATTATAATAACATTGCACCACAATAACACATTATAATAACATTCCACTACAATAACACATTATAATAACACATTATAATAACACTGCGCTACAATAACACATTATAATAACACTGCACTACAATAACACATTATAATAACACATTATAATAACACTGCACTACAATAACACATTATAATAACACTGCACTACAATAACACATTATAATAACACTGCACTACAATAACACATTATAATAACACTGCACTACAATAACACATTATAATAACACTGCACTACAATAACACATTATTATAACACTGCACTACAATAACACATTATAATAACACTGCACTACAATAAAACATTATAATAACACTGCACTACAATAACACATTATAATAACATTGCACCACAATAACACATTATAATAACACTGCACTACAATAACACATTATAATAACACTGCACTACAATAACACATTATAATAACACTGCACTACAAAAACACATTATAATAACATTGCACTACAATAACACATTATAATAACACATTATAATAACACTGCACTACAATAACACATTATAATATCACATTATAATAACACTGCACTACAATAACACATTATAATATCACATTATAATAACACTGCACTACAATAACACATTATAATAACATTGCACCACAATAACACATTATAATAACATTCCACTACAATAACACATTATAATAACACATTATAATAACACTGCGCTACAATAACACATTATAATAACACTGCACTACAATAACACATTATAATAACACTGCACTACAATAACACATTATAATAACACTGCACTACAATAACACATTATAATAACACTGCACTACAATAACACATTATTATAACACTGCACTACAATAACACATTATAATAACACTGCACTACAATAACACATTATTATAACACTGCACTACAATAACACATTATAATAACACTGCACTACAATAACACATTATAATAACACTGCACTACAATAACACATTATAATAACATTGCACCACAATAACACATTATAATAACACTGCACTACAATAACACATTATAATAACACTGCACTACAATAACACATTATTATAACACTGCACTACAATAACACATTATAATAACACTGCACTACAAAAACACATTATAATAACATTGCACTACAATAACACATTATAATAACACATTATAATAACACTGCACTACAATAACACATTATAATAACATTGCACCACAATAACACATTATAATAACATTGCACTACAATAACACATTATAATAACACATCATAATAACACTGCACTACAATAACACATTATAATAACACTGCACTACAATAACACATTATAATAACACTGCACTACAATAACACATTATACTGACACTGCACTACAATAACACATTATAATAACACTGCACTACAATAACACATTATAATAACACTGCACTACAATAACACATTATAATAACACTGCACTACAATAACACATTATAATAACACTGCACTACAATAACACATTATAATAACACTGCACTACAATAACACATTATAATAACACTGCACTACAATAACACATTATAATAACACTGCACTACAATAACACATTATACTGACACTGCACTACAATAACACATTATAATAACATTGCACCACAATAACACATTATAATAACATTGCACTACAATAACACATTATAATAACACATTATAATAACACTGCACTACAATAACACATTATAATAACATTGCACCACAATAACACATTATAATAACATTGCACTACAATAACACATTATAATAACACTGCACTACAATAACACATTATAATAACACTGCACTACAATAACACATTATAATAACACTGCACTACAATAACACATTATAATAACATTGCACTACAATAACACATTATAATAACACATTATAATAACACTGCACTACAATAACACATTATAATAACACTGCACTACAATAACACATTATAATAACACTGCACTACAATAACACATTATAATAACATTGCACCACAATAACACATTATAATAACATTGCACTACAATAACACATGATAATAACACATTATAATAACACTGCACTACAATAACACATTATAATAACACTGCACTACAATAACACATTATAATAACACTGCACTACAATAACACATTATAATAACACTGCACTACAATAACACATTATAATAACACTGCACTACAATAACACATTATAATAACATTGCACTACAATAACACATTATAATAACACATTATAATAACACTACACTACAATAACACATTATAATAACACTGCACTACAATAACACATTATAATAACACTGCACTACAATAACACATTATAATAACATTGCACTACAATAACACATTATAATAACACATTATAATAACACTGCACTACAATAACACATTATAATAACACTGCACTACAATAACACATTATAATAACATTGCACCACAATAACACATTATAATAACATTGCACTACAATAACACATTATAATAACACATTATAATAACACTGCACTTCAATAACACATTATCATAACACTGCACTACAATAACACAGTATAATAACATTGCACTACAATAACACATTATAATAACACTGCACTACAATAACACATTATAATAACACTGCACTACAATAACAAACTATAATAACACTGCACTACAATAACACATTATAATAACATTGCACTACAATAACACATTATAATAACACATTACAATAACACTGCACTACAATAACACATTATAATAACACTGCACTACAATAACACATTATAATAACATTGCACCACAATAACACATTATAATAACATTGCACTACAATAACACATTATAATAACACATTATAATAACACTGCACTTCAATAACACATTATAATAACACTGCACTACAATAACACATTATAATAACATTGCACTACAATAACACATTATAATAACACTGCACTACAATACCACATTATAATAACATTGCACTACAATCACATTTTATAATAACACATTATAATAACACTGCACTACAATAACACATTATAATAACACTGCACTACAATAACACACTATACTGACACTGCACTACAATAACACATTATAATAACATTGCACTACAATAATACATTATAATAACACATTATAATAACACTGCACTACAATAACACATTATAATGACACTGCACTACAATAACACATGATAATAACATTGCACTACAATAACACATTATAATAACACTGCACTACAATAACAAACTATAATAACACTGCACTACAATAACACATTATAATAACATTGCACTACAATAACACATTATAATAACACATTATAATAACACTGCACTACAATAACACATTATAATAACACTGCACTACAATAACACATTATAATAACATTGCACCACAATAACACATTATAATAACATTGCACTACAATAACACATTATAATAACACATTATAATAACACTGCACTTCAATAACACATTATCATAACACTGCACTACAATAACACATTATAATAACATTGCACTACAATAACACATTATAATAACACATTACAATAACACTGCACTACAATAACACATTATAATAACACTGCACTACAATAACACATTATAATAACATTGCACCACAATAACACATTATAATAACATTGCACTACAATAACACATTATAATAACACATTATAATAACACTGCACTTCAATAACACATTATAATAACACTGCACTACAATAACACATTATAATAACATTGCACTACAATAACACATTATAATAACACTGCACTACAATACCACATTATAATAACATTGCACTACAATCACATTTTATAATAACACATTATAATAACACTGCACTACAATAACACATTATAATAACACTGCACTACAATAACACACTATACTGACACTGCACTACAATAACACATTATAATAACATTGCACTACAATAATACATTATAATAACACATTATAATAACACTGCACTACAATAACACATTATAATAACACTGCACTACAATAACACACTATACTGACACTGCACTACAATAACACATTATAATAACACTGCACTACAATAACACATTATTATAACACTGCACTACAATAACACATTATAATAACACTGCACTACAATAACACATTATAATAACACTGCACTACAATAACACATTATTATAACACTGCACTACAATAACACATTATAATAACACTGCACTACAATAACACATTATTATAACACTGCACTACAATAACACATTACAATAACACTGCACTACAAAAACACATTATAATAACATTGCACTACAATAACACATTATAATAACACATTATAATAACACTGCACTACAATAACACATTATAATAACACTGCACTACAATAACACATTATAATAACATTGCACTACAATAACACATTATAATAACACATCATAATAACACTGCACTACAATAACACATTATAATAACACTGCACTACAATAACATTATAATAACACTGCACTACAATAACACATTATAATAACATTGCACCACAATAACACATTATAATAACATTGCACTACAATAACACATTATAATAACACATCATAATAACACTGCACTACAATAACACATTATAATAACACTGCACTACAATAACATTATAATAACACTGCACTACAATAACACATTATAATAACACTGCACTACAATAACAAACTATAATAACACTGCACTACAATAACACATTATAATAACATTGCACCACAATAACACATTATAATAACACATTATAATAACACTGCACTACAATAACACATTATAATAACATTGCACCACAATAACACATTATAATAACACATTATAATAACACTGCACTACAATAACACATTATAATAACATTGCACCACAATAACACATTATAATAACATTGCACTACAATAACACATTATAATAACACTGCACTACAATAACACATTATAATAACACATTATAATAACACTGCACTACAATAACACATTATAATAACACTGCACTACAATAACACATTATAATAACATTGCACTACAATAACACATTATAATAACATTGCACTACAATAACACATTATAATAACACTGCACTACAATAACACATTATAATAACATTTCACTACAATAACACATTATAATAACACATTATAATAACACTGCACTACAATACCACATTATAATAACATTGCACTACAATCACATTTTATAATAACACATTATAATAACACTGCACTACAATAACACATTATAATAACACTGCACTACAATAACACACTATACTGACACTGCACTACAATAACACATTATAATAACATTGCACTACAATAATATATTATAATAACACATTATAATAACACTGCACTACAATAACACATTATAATAACACTGCACTACAATAACACATTATAATAACATTGCACTACAATAACACATTATAATAACACTGCACTACAATACCACATTATAATAACATTGCACTACAATCACATTTTATAATAACACATTATAATAACACTGCACTACAATAACACATTATAATAACACTGCACTACAATAACACACTATACTGACACTGCACTACAATAACACATTATAATAACATTGCACTACAATAATACATTATAATAACACATTATAATAACACTGCACTACAATAACACATTATAATAACACTGCACTACAATAACACACTATACTGACACTGCACTACAATAACACATTATAATAACATTGCACTACAATAACACATTATAATAACACTGCACTACAATAACACATTATAATAACACTGCACTACAATAACACATTATAATAACACTGCACTACAATAACACATTATTATAACACTGCACTACAATAACACATTATAATAACACTGCACTACAATAACACATTATAATAACACTGCACTACAATAACACATTACAATAACACTGCACTACAAAAACACATTATAATAACATTGCACTACAATAACACATTATTATAACACTGCACTACAATAACACATTATAATAACACTGCACTACAATAACACATTATTATAACACTGCACTACAATAACACATTATAATAACACTGCACTACAATAACACATTATAATAACACTGCACTACAATAACACATTATTATAACACTGCACTACAATAACACATTATAATAACACTGCACTACAATAACACATTATAATAACACTGCACTACAATAACACATTATTATAACACTGCACTACAATAACACATTACAATAACACTGCACTACAAAAACACATTATAATAACATTGCACTACAATAACACATTATAATAACACATTATAATAACACTGCACTACAATAACACATTATAATAACATTGCACCACAATAACACATTATAATAACATTGCACTACAATAACACATTATAATAACACATCATAATAACACTGCACTACAATAACACATTATAATAACACTGCACTACAATAACACATTATAATAACACTGCACTACAATAACATTATAATAACACTGCACTACAATAACACATTATAATAACACTGCACTACAATAACATTATAATAACACTGCACTACAATAACACATTATAATAACACTGCACTACAATAACAAACTATAATAACACTGCACTACAATAACACATTATAATAACACTGCACTACAATAACACATTATAATAACACATTATAATAACACTGCACTACAATAACACATTATAATAACATTGCACCACAATACCACATTATAATAACATTCCACTACAATAACACATTATAATAACACATTATAATAACACTGCACTACAATAACACATTATAATATCACATTATAATAACACTGCACTACAATAACACATTATAATAACACATTATAATAACACTGCACTACAATAACACATTATAATAACATTGCACCACAATAACACATTATAATAACATTCCACTACAATAACACATTATAATAACACATTATAATAACACTGCGCTACAATAACACATTATAATAACACTGCACTACAATAACACATTATAATAACACATTATAATAACACTGCACTACAATAACACATTATAATAACACTGCACTACAATAACACATTATAATAACACTGCACTACAATAACACATTATAATAACACTGCACTACAATAACACATTATAATAACACTGCACTACAATAACACATTATTATAACACTGCACTACAATAACACATTATAATAACACTGCACTACAATAAAACATTATAATAACACTGCACTACAATAACACATTATAATAACATTGCACCACAATAACACATTATAATAACACTGCACTACAATAACACATTATAATAACACTGCACTACAATAACACATTATAATAACACTGCACTACAAAAACACATTATAATAACATTGCACTACAATAACACATTATAATAACACATTATAATAACACTGCACTACAATAACACATTATAATATCACATTATAATAACACTGCACTACAATAACACATTATAATATCACATTATAATAACACTGCACTACAATAACACATTATAATAACATTGCACCACAATAACACATTATAATAACATTCCACTACAATAACACATTATAATAACACATTATAATAACACTGCGCTACAATAACACATTATAATAACACTGCACTACAATAACACATTATAATAACACTGCACTACAATAACACATTATAATAACACTGCACTACAATAACACATTATAATAACACTGCACTACAATAACACATTATTATAACACTGCACTACAATAACACATTATAATAACACTGCACTACAATAACACATTATAATAACACTGCACTACAATAACACATTATAATAACATTGCACCACAATAACACATTATAATAACACTGCACTACAATAACACATTATAATAACACTGCACTACAATAACACATTATTATAACACTGCACTACAATAACACATTATAATAACACTGCACTACAAAAACACATTATAATAACATTGCACTACAATAACACATTATAATAACACATTATAATAACACTGCACTACAATAACACATTATAATAACATTGCACCACAATAACACATTATAATAACATTGCACTACAATAACACATTATAATAACACATCATAATAACACTGCACTACAATAACACATTATAATAACACTGCACTACAATAACACATTATAATAACACTGCACTACAATAACACATTATACTGACACTGCACTACAATAACACATTATAATAACACTGCACTACAATAACACATTATAATAACACTGCACTACAATAACACATTATAATAACACTGCACTACAATAACACATTATAATAACACTGCACTACAATAACACATTATAATAACACTGCACTACAATAACACATTATAATAACACTGCACTACAATAACACATTATACTGACACTGCACTACAATAACACATTATAATAACATTGCACCACAATAACACATTATAATAACATTGCACTACAATAACACATTATAATAACACATTATAATAACACTGCACTACAATAACACATTATAATAACATTGCACCACAATAACACATTATAATAACATTGCACTACAATAACACATTATAATAACACTGCACTACAATAACACATTATAATAACACTGCACTACAATAACACATTATAATAACACTGCACTACAATAACACATTATAATAACATTGCACTACAATAACACATTATAATAACACATTATAATAACACTGCACTACAATAACACATTATAATAACACTGCACTACAATAACACATTATAATAACACTGCACTACAATAACACATTATAATAACATTGCACCACAATAACACATTATAATAACATTGCACTACAATAACACATGATAATAACACATTATAATAACACTGCACTACAATAACACATTATAATAACACTGCACTACAATAACACATTATAATAACACTGCACTACAATAACACATTATAATAACACTGCACTACAATAACACATTATAATAACACTGCACTACAATAACACATTATAATAACATTGCACTACAATAACACATTATAATAACACATTATAATAACACTACACTACAATAACACATTATAATAACACTGCACTACAATAACACATTATAATAACACTGCACTACAATAACACATTATAATAACATTGCACTACAATAACACATTATAATAACACATTATAATAACACTGCACTACAATAACACATTATAATAACACTGCACTACAATAACACATTATAATAACACTGCACTACAATAACACATTATAATAACATTGCACCACAATAACACATTATAATAACATTGCACTACAATAACACATGATAATAACACATTATAATAACACTGCACTACAATAACACATTATAATAACACTGCACTACAATAACACATTATAATAACACTGCACTACAATAACACATTATAATAACATTGCACTACAATAACACATTATAATAACACATTATAATAACACTGCACTACAATAACACATTATAATAACACTGCACTACAATAACAAACTATAATAACACTGCACTACAATAATACATTATAATAACACTGCACTACAATAACAAACTATAATAACATTGCACTACAATAACACATTATAATAACACATTATAATAACACTGCACTACAATAACACATTATAATAACACTGCACTACAATAACACATGATAATAACACTGCACTACAATAACAAACTATAATAACACTGCACTACAATAACACATTATAATAACATTGCACTACAATAACACATTATAATAACACATTATAATAACACTGAACTACAATAACACATTATAATAACACTGCACTACAATAACACATTATAATAACACTGCACTACAATAACAAACTATAATAACACTGCACTACAATAACACATTATAATAACACTGCACTACAATAACACATTATAATAACACTGCACTACAATAACACATTATAATAACACTGCACTACAATAACACATTATAATAACACTGCACTACAATAACACATTATAATAACATTGCACTACAATAACACATTATAATAACACATTATAATAACACTGCACTACAATAACACATTATAATAACACTGCACTACAATAACACATTATAATAACACTGCACTACAATAACACATTATAATAACATTGCACCACAATAACACATTATAATAACATTGCACTACAATAACACATGATAATAACACATTATAATAACACTGCACTACAATAACACATTATAATAACACTGCACTACAATAACACATTATAATAACACTGCACTACAATAACACATTATAATAACACTGCACTACAATAACACATTATAATAACACTGCACTACAATAACACATTATAATAACATTGCACTACAATAACACATTATAATAACACATTATAATAACACTACACTACAATAACACATTATAATAACACTCCACTACAATAACACATTATAATAACACTGCACTACAATAACACATTATAATAACATTGCACTACAATAACACATTATAATAACACATTATAATAACACTGCACTACAATAACACATTATAATAACACTGCACTACAATAACACATTATAATAACACTGCACTACAATAACACATTATAATAACATTGCACCACAATAACACATTATAATAACATTGCACTACAATAACACATGATAATAACACATTATAATAACACTGCACTACAATAACACATTATAATAACACTGCACTCAATAACACATTATAATAACACTGCACTACAATAACACATTATTATAACACTGCACTACAATAACACATTATAATAACACTGCACTACAATAACACATTATAATAACATTGCACTACAATAACACATTATAATAACACATTATAATAACACTACACTACAATAACACATTATAATAACACTGCACTACAATAATACATTATAATAACACTGCACTACAATAACAAACTATAATAACATTGCACTACAATAACACATTATAATAACACATTATAATAACACTGCACTACAATAACACATTATAATAACACTGCACTACAATAATACATTATAATAACACTGCACTACAATAACAAACTATAATAACATTGCACTACAATAACACATTATAATAACACATTATAATAACACTGCACTACAATAACAAACTATAATAACACTGCACTACAATAACACATTATAATAACACTGCACTACAATAACAAACTATAATAACACTGCACTACAATAACACATTATAATAACATTGCACTACAATAACACATTATAATAACACATTATAATAACACTGAAGTACAATAACACATTATAATAACATTGCACCACAATAACACATTATAATAACACTGCACTTCAATAACACATTATAATAACACTGCACTACAATAACACATTATAATAACACTGCACTACAATAACACATTATAATAACATTGCACTACAATAACACATTATAATAACACATTATAATAACACTGAACTACAATAACACATTATAATAACACTGCACTACAATAACACATTATAATAACACTGCACTACAATAACAAACTATAATAACACTGCACTACAATAACACATTATAATAACATTGCACTACAATAACACATTATAATAACACATTATAATAACACTGAAGTACAATAACACATTATAATAACATTGCACCACAATAACACATTATAATAACACTGCACTTCAATAACACATTATAATAACACTGCACTACAATAACACATTATAATAACACTGCACTACAATAACACATTATAATAACACTGCACTACAATAACACATTATAATATCACATTATAATAACACTGCACTACAATAACACATTATAATAACACATTATAATAACACTGCACTACAATAACACATTATAATAACACTGCACTACAATAACACACTATAATAACACTGCACTACAATAACACATTATAATAACACTGCACTACAATAACACATTATAATAACACATTATAATAACACTGCACTACAATAACACATTATAATAACATTGCACTACAATAACACATTATAATAACACTGCACTACAATAACACACTATAATAACACTGCACTACAATAACACATTATAATAACACTGCACTACAATAACACATTATAATAACACTGCACTACAATAACACATTATAATAACACATTATAATAACACTGCACTACAATAACACATTATAATAACATTGCACCACAATAACACATTATAATAACATTCCACTACAATAACACATTATAATAACACATTATAATAACACTGCACTACAATAACACATTATAATGACACTGCACTACAATAACACATTATAATAACACATTATAATAACACTGCGCTACAATAACACATTATAATATCACATTATAATAACACTGCACTACAATAACACATTATAATAACACATTATAATAACACTGCACTACAATAACACATTATAATGACACTGCACTACAATAACACATTATAATAACACATTATAATAACACTGCGCTACAATAACACATTATAATAACATTGCACTACAATAACACATTATAATAACACATTATAATAACACTGCACTACAATAACACATTATAATAACATTGCACCACAATAACACATTATAATAACATTCCACTACAATAACACATTATAATAACACATTATAATAACACTGCACTACAATAACACATTATAATGACACTGCACTACAATAACACATTATAATAACACATTATAATAACACTGCGCTACAATAACACATTATAATAACACTGCACTACAATAACACATTATAATAACACATTATAATAACACTGCACTACAATAACACACTATACTGACACTGCACTACAATAACACATTATAATAACACTGCACTACAATAACACATTATAATAACACTGCACTACAATAACACATTATAATAACACTGCACTACAATAACACATTATTATAACACTGCACTACAATAACACATTATAATAACACTGCACTACAATAACACATTATAATAACACTGCACTACAATAACACATTATTATAACACTGCACTACAATAACACATTATACTAACATTGCACTACAATAACACATTATACTGACACTGCACTACAATAACACATTATAATAACACTGCACTACAATAACACATTATACTGACACTGCACTACAATAACACATTACAATAACACTGCACTACAATAACACATTATTATAACACTGCACTACAATAACACATTATAATAACACTGCACTACAATAACACATTATAATAACATTGCACTACAATAACACATTATAATAACACATTATAATAACACTGCACTACAATAACACATTATAATAACACTGCACTACAATAACAAACTATAATAACATTGCACTACAATAACACATTATAATAACACATTATAATAACACTGCACTACAATAACACATTATAATAACACTGCACTACAATAACACATGATAATAACACTGCACTACAATAACAAACTATAATAACACTGCACTACAATAACACATTATAATAACATTGCACTACAATAACACATTATAATAACACATTATAATAACACTGAACTACAATAACACATTATAATAACACTGCACTACAATAACACATTATAATAACACTGCACTACAATAACACATTATAATAACATTGCACTACAATAACAAACTATAATAACACTGCACTACAATAACACATTATAATAACATTGCACTACAATAACACATTATAATAACACATTATAATAACACTGAACTACAATAACACATTATAATAACACTGCACTACAATAACACATTATAATAACACTGCACTTCAATAACACATTATAATAACACTGCACTACAATAACACATTATGATAACACTGCACTACAATAACACATTATAATATCACATTATAATAACACTGCACTACAATAACACATTATAATAACACATTATAATAACACTGCACTACAATAACACATTATAATAACACTGCACTACAATAACAAACTATAATAACACTGCACTACAATAACACACTATAATAACACTGCACTACAATAACACATTATAATAACACTGCACTACAATAACACATTATAATAACACTGCACTACAATAACACATTATAATAACATTGCACCACAATAACACATTATAATAACATTCCACTACAATAACACATTATAATAACACATTATAATAACACTGCACTACAATAACACATTATAATGACACTGCACTACAATAACACATTATAATAACACATTATAATAACACTGCACTACAATAACACATTATAATAACACTGCACTACAATAACACATTATAATAACATTGCACCACAATAACACATTATAATAACATTGCACTACAATAACACATTATTATAACACTGCACTACAATAACACATTATAATAACACTGCACTACAATAACACATTATAATAACATTGCACTACAATAACACATTATAATAACACATTATAATAACACTGCACTACAATAACACATTATAATAACACTGCACTCAATAACACATTATAATAACACTGCACTACAATAACACATTATTATAACACTGCACTACAATAACACATTATAATAACACTGCACTACAATAACACATTATAATAACATTGCACTACAATAACACATTATAATAACACATTATAATAACACTACACTACAATAACACATTATAATAACACTGCACTACAATAATACATTATAATAACACTGCACTACAATAACAAACTATAATAACATTGCACTACAATAACACATTATAATAACACATTATAATAACACTGCACTACAATAACACATTATAATAACACTGCACTACAATAACACATGATAATAACACTGCACTACAATAACAAACTATAATAACACTGCACTACAATAACACATTATAATAACACTGCACTACAATAACAAACTATAATAACACTGCACTACAATAACACATTATAATAACATTGCACTACAATAACACATTATAATAACACATTATAATAACACTGAAGTACAATAACACATTATAATAACATTGCACCACAATAACACATTATAATAACACTGCACTTCAATAACACATTATAATAACACTGCACTACAATAACACATTATAATAACACTGCACTACAATAACACATTATAATAACATTGCACTACAATAACACATTATAATAACACATTATAATAACACTGAACTACAATAACACATTATAATAACACTGCACTACAATAACACATTATAATAACACTGCACTACAATAACAAACTATAATAACACTGCACTACAATAACACATTATAATAACATTGCACTACAATAACACATTATAATAACACATTATAATAACACTGAAGTACAATAACACATTATAATAACATTGCACCACAATAACACATTATAATAACACTGCACTTCAATAACACATTATAATAACACTGCACTACAATAACACATTATAATAACACTGCACTACAATAACACATTATAATATCACATTATAATAACACTGCACTACAATAACACATTATAATAACACATTATAATAACACTGCACTACAATAACACATTATAATAACACTGCACTACAATAACACACTATAATAACACTGCACTACAATAACACATTATAATAACACTGCACTACAATAACACATTATAATAACACATTATAATAACACTGCACTACAATAACACATTATAATAACATTGCACTACAATAACACATTATAATAACACTGCACTACAATAACACACTATAATAACACTGCACTACAATAACACATTATAATAACACTGCACTACAATAACACATTATAATAACACTGCACTACAATAACACATTATAATAACACATTATAATAACACTGCACTACAATAACACATTATAATAACATTGCACCACAATAACACATTATAATAACATTCCACTACAATAACACATTATAATAACACATTATAATAACACTGCACTACAATAACACATTATAATGACACTGCACTACAATAACACATTATAATAACACATTATAATAACACTGCGCTACAATAACACATTATAATATCACATTATAATAACACTGCACTACAATAACACATTATAATAACACATTATAATAACACTGCACTACAATAACACATTATAATGACACTGCACTACAATAACACATTATAATAACACATTATAATAACACTGCGCTACAATAACACATTATAATAACACTGCACTACAATAACACATTATAATAACACATTATAATAACACTGCACTACAATAACACATTATAATAACATTGCACCACAATAACACATTATAATAACATTCCACTACAATAACACATTATAATAACACATTATAATAACACTGCACTACAATAACACATTATAATGACACTGCACTACAATAACACATTATAATAACACATTATAATAACACTGCGCTACAATAACACATTATAATAACACTGCACTACAATAACACATTATAATAACACATTATAATAACACTGCACTACAATAACACACTATACTGACACTGCACTACAATAACACATTATAATAACACTGCACTACAATAACACATTATAATAACACTGCACTACAATAACACATTATAATAACACTGCACTACAATAACACATTATAATAACACTGCACTACAATAACACATTATAATAACACTGCACTACAATAACACATTATTATAACACTGCACTACAATAACACATTATACTAACATTGCACTACAATAACACATTATACTGACACTGCACTACAATAACACATTATAATAACACTGCACTACAATAACACATTATACTGACACTGCACTACAATAACACATTACAATAACACTGCACT
The DNA here is from genome assembly GCA_029206835.1 of Rana muscosa. Taxonomy (NCBI): domain Eukaryota; kingdom Metazoa; phylum Chordata; class Amphibia; order Anura; family Ranidae; genus Rana; species Rana muscosa. The sequence goes on along the minus strand of CM055123.1, from coordinate 263,048,019 downwards.
ACAATAACACATTATTATAACACTGCACTACAATAACACATTATAATAACACTGCACTACAATAACACATTATAATAACATTGCACTACAATAACACATTATAATAACACATTATAATAACACTGCACTACAATAACACATTATAATAACACTGCACTACAATAACAAACTATAATAACATTGCACTACAATAACACATTATAATAACACATTATAATAACACTGCACTACAATAACACATTATAATAACACTGCACTACAATAACACATGATAATAACATTGCACTACAATAACAAACTATAATAACACTGCACTACAATAACACATTATAATAACATTGCACTACAATAACACATTATAATAACACATTATAATAACACTGAACTACAATAACACATTATAATAACACTGCACTACAATAACACATTATAATAACATTGCACTACAATAACAAACTATAATAACACTGCACTACAATAACACATTATAATAACATTGCACTACAATAACACATTATAATAACACATTATAATAACACTGAACTACAATAACACATTATAATAACACTGCACTACAATAACACATTATAATAACACTGCACTACAATAACACATTATAATAACATTGCACCACAATAACACATTATAATAACATTGCACTACAATAACACATTATAATAACACTGCACTTCAATAACACATTATAATAACACTGCACTACAATAACACATTATGATAACACTGCACTACAATAACACATTATAATATCACATTATAATAACACTGCACTACAATAACACATTATAATAACACATTATAATAACACTGCACTACAATAACACATTATAATAACACTGCACTACAATAACAAACTATAATAACACTGCACTACAATAACACATTATAATAACACTGCACTACAATAACACACTATAATAACACTGCACTACAATAACACATTATAATAACACTGCACTACAATAACACATTATAATAACACTGCACTACAATAACACATTATAATAACATTGCACCACAATAACACATTATAATAACATTCCACTACAATAACACATTATAATAACACATTATAATAACACTGCACTACAATAACACATTATAATGACACTGCACTACAATAACACATTATAATAACACATTATAATAACACTGCGCTACAATAACACATTATAATATCACATTATAATAACACTGCACTACAATAACACATTATAATAACACATTATAATAACACTGCACTACAATAACACATTATAATAACATTGCACCACAATAACACATTATAATAACATTCCACTACAATAACACATTATAATAACACATTATAATAACACTGCGCTACAATAACACATTATAATAACACTGCACTACAATAACACATTATAATAACACGTTATAATAACATTGCACTACAATAACACATTATAATAACACTGCACTACAATAACACATTATACTGACACTGCACTACAATAACACATTATAATAACACTGCACTACAATAACACATTATAATAACACTGCACTACAATAACACATTATAATAACACTGCACTACAATAACACATTATAATGACACTGCACTACAATAACACATTATAATAACACATTATAATAACACTGCGCTACAATAACACATTATAATAACACTGCACTACAATAACACATTATAATAACACGTTATAATAACATTGCACTACAATAACACATTATAATAACACTGCACTACAATAACACATTATACTGACACTGCACTACAATAACACATTATAATAACACTGCACTACAATAACACATTATAATAACACTGCACTACAATAACACATTATAATAACACTGCACTACAATAACACATTATTATAACACTGCACTACAATAACACATTATAATAACACTGCACTACAATAACACATTATAATAACACTGCACTACAATAACACATTATAATAACATTGCACCACAATAACACATTATAATAACACTGCACTACAATAACACATTATAATAACACTGCACTACAATAACACATTATTATAACACTGCACTACAATAACACATTATAATAACATTGCACTACAATAACACATTATAATAACACATTATAATAACACTGCACTACAATAACACATTATAATAACATTGCACCACAATAACACATTATAATAACATTGCACTACAATAACACATTATAATAACACATCATAATAACACTGCACTACAATAACACATTATAATAACACTGCACTACAATAACATTATAATAACACTGCACTACAATAACACATTATAATAACACTGCACTACAATAACACATTATACTGACACTGCACTACAATAACAAACTATAATAACACTGCACTACAATAACACATTATAATAACACTGCACTACAATAACACATTATAATAACACTGCACTACAATAACACATTATACTGACACTGCACTACAATAACACATTATAATAACATTGCACCACAATAACACATTATAATAACATTGTACTACAATAACACATTATAATAACACATTATAATAACACTGCACTACAATAACACATTATAATAATATTGCACCACAATAACACATTATAATAACATTGCACTACAATAACACATTATAATAACACATTATAATAACACTGCACTACAATAACACATTATAATAACACTGCACTACAATAACACATTATAATAACACTGCACTACAATAACACATTATAATAACATTGCACTACAATAACACATTATAATAACACATTATAATAACACTGCACTACAATAACACATTATAATAACACTGCACTACAATAACACATTATAATAACACTGCACTACAATAACACATTATAATAACATTGCACCACAATAACACATTATAATAACATTGCACTACAATAACACATGATAATAACACATTATAATAACACTGCACTACAATAACACATTATAATAACACTGCACTACAATAACACATTATAATAACACTGCACTACAATAACACATTATAATAACACTGCACTACAAAAACACATTATAATAACACTGCACTACAATAACACATTATAATAACATTGCACTACAATAACACATTATAATAACACATTATAATAACACTGCACTACAATAACACATTATAATAACATTGCACCACAATAACACATTATAATAACATTGCACTACAATAACACATTATAATAACACATTATAATAACACTGCACTGCAATAACACATTATAATAACACTGCACTACAATAACACATTATAATAACACTGCACTACAATAACAAACTATAATAACACTGCACTACAATAACACATTATAATAACACTGCACTACAATAACACATTATAATAACATTGCACTACAATAACACATTATAATAACACATTATAATAACACTGCACTACAATAACACATTATAATAACACTGCACTACAATAACACATTATAATAACATTGCACTACAATAACACATTATAATAACACATTATAATAACACTGCACTACAATAACACATTATAATAACACTGCACTACAATAACACATTATAATAACATTGCACCACAATAACACATTATAATAACACATTATAATAACACTGCACTGCAATAACACATTATAATAACACTGCACTACAATAACACATTATAATAACATTGCACTACAATAACACATTATAATAACACATTATAATAACACTGCACTGCAATAACACATTATAATAACACTGCACTACAATAACACATTATAATAACACTGCACTACAATAACAAACTATAATAACACTGCACTACAATAACACATTATAATAACACTGCACTACAATAACACATTATAATAACATTGCACTACAATAACACATTATAATAACACATTATAATAACACTGCACTACAATAACACATTATAATAACACTGCACTACAATAACACATTATAATAACACTGCACCACAATAACACATTATAATAACATTGCACTACAATAACACATTATAATAACACTGCACTACAATAACACATTATAATAACACTGCACTACAATAACACATTATAATACCACTGCACTACAATAACACATTATACTGACACTGCACTACAATAACACATTATAATAACACTGCACTACAATAACACATTATAATAACACATTATAATAACACTGCACTACAATAACACATTATAATAACATTGCACTACAATCACATTTTATAATAACACATTATAATAACACTGCACTACAATAACACACTATACTGACACTGCACTACAATAACACATTATAATAACATTGCACTACAATAACACATTATAATAACACATTATAATAACACTACACTACAATAACACATTATAATAACACTGCACTACAATAACACATTATAATAACACTGCACTACAATAACACATTATAATAACACTGCACTACAATAACAAACTATAATAACATTGCACTACAATAACACATTATAATAACACTGCACTACAATAACACATTATAATAACACTGCACTACAATAACACATGATAATAACACTGCACTACAATAACACATTATAATAACACTGCACTACAATAACACATTATAATAACACTGCACTACAATAACACATTATAATAACATTGCACTACAATAACACATTATAATAACACATTATAATAACACTGAACTACAATAACACATTATAATAACACTGCACTACAATAACACATTATAATAACACTGCACTACAATAACACATTATAATAACACATTATAATAACACTGCACTACAATAACACATTATAATAACATTGCACTACAATAACACATTATAATAACACATTATAATAACACTGAACTACAATAACACATTATAATAACACTGCACTACAATAACACATTATAATAACACTGCACTACAATAACACATTATAATAACATTGCACCACAATAACACATTATAATAACATTGCACTACAATAACACATTATAATAACACTGCACTTCAATAACACATTATAATAACACTGCACTACAATAACACATTATAATAACACTGCACTACAATAACACATTATAATAACACTGCACTACAATAATACATTATAATAACACTGCACTACAATAACACATTATAATAACACTGCACTACAATAACACACTATAATAACACTGCACTACAATAACACATTATAATAACACATTATAATAACACTGCACTACAATAACACATTATAATAACATTGCACTACAATAACACATTATAATAACACTGCACTACAATAACACATTATAATAACACATTATAATAACACTGCACTACAATAACACATTATAACACATTATAATAACACTGCACTACAATAACACATTATAATAACATTGCACCACAATAACACATTATAATAACATTCCACTACAATAACACATTATAATAACACATTATAATAACACTGCACTACAATAACACATTATAATGACACTGCACTACAATAACACATTATAATAACACATTATAATAACACTGCGCTACAATAACACATTATAATATCACATTATAATAACATTGCACCACAATAACACATTATAATAACATTGCACTACAATAACACATGATAATAACACATTATAATAACACTGCACTACAATAACACATTATAATAACACTGCACTACAATAACACATTATAATAACACTGCACTACAATAACACATTATTATAACACTGCACTACAATAACACATTATAATAACACTGCACTACAATAACACATTATTATAACACTGCACTACAATAACACATTATAATAACACTGCACTACAAAAACACATTATAATAACACTGCACTACAATAACACATTATAATAACATTGCACTACAATAACACATTATAATAACACATTATAATAACACTGCACTACAATAACACATTATAATAACATTGCACCACAATAACACATTATAATAACATTGCACTACAATAACACATTATAATAACACATTATAATAACACTGCACTGCAATAACACATTATAATAACACTGCACTACAATAACACATTATAATAACACTGCACTACAATAACAAACTATAATAACACTGCACTACAATAACACATTATAATAACACTGCACTACAATAACACATTATAATAACATTGCACTACAATAACACATTATAATAACACATTATAATAACACTGCACTACAATAACACATTATAATAACACTGCACTACAATAACACATTATAATAACATTGCACTACAATAACACATTATAATAACACATTATAATAACACTGCACTACAATAACACATTATAATAACACTGCACTACAATAACACATTATAATAACATTGCACCACAATAACACATTATAATAACACATTATAATAACACTGCACTGCAATAACACATTATAATAACACTGCACTACAATAACACATTATAATAACATTGCACTACAATAACACATTATAATAACACATTATAATAACACTGCACTGCAATAACACATTATAATAACACTGCACTACAATAACACATTATAATAACACTGCACTACAATAACAAACTATAATAACTCTGCACTACAATAACACATTATAATAACACTGCACTACAATAACACATTATAATAACATTGCACTACAATAACACATTATAATAACACATTATAATAACACTGCACTACAATAACACATTATAATAACACTGCACTACAATAACACATTATAATAACACTGCACCACAATAACACATTATAATAACATTGCACTACAATAACACATTATAATAACACTGCACTACAATAACACATTATAATAACACTGCACTACAATAACACATTATAATACCACTGCACTACAATAACACATTATACTGACACTGCACTACAATAACACATTATAATAACACTGCACTACAATAACACATTATAATAACACATTATAATAACACTGCACTACAATAACACATTATAATAACACTGCACTACAATAACACACTATACTGACACTGCACTACAATAACACATTATAATAACATTGCACTACAATAACACATTATAATAACACATTATAATAACACTACACTACAATAACACATTATAATAACACTGCACTACAATAACACATTATAATAACACTGCACTACAATAACAAACTATAATAACACTGCACTACAATAATACATTATAATAACACTGCACTACAATAACAAACTATAATAACATTGCACTACAATAACACATTATAATAACACTGCACTACAATAACACATGATAATAACACTGCACTACAATAACACATTATAATAACACTGCACTACAATAACACATTATAATAACACTGCACTACAATAACACATTATAATAACATTGCACTACAATAACACATTATAATAACACATTATAATAACACTGAACTACAATAACACATTATAATAACACTGCACTACAATAACACATTATAATAACACTGCACTACAATAACACATTATAATAACACATTATAATAACACTGCACTACAATAACACATTATAATAACATTGCACTACAATAACACATTATAATAACACATTATAATAACACTGAACTACAATAACACATTATAATAACACTGCACTACAATAACACATTATAATAACACTGCACTACAATAACACATTATAATAACATTGCACCACAATAACACATTATAATAACATTGCACTACAATAACACATTATAATAACACTGCACTTCAATAACACATTATAATAACACTGCACTACAATAACACATTATAATAACACTGCACTACAATAACACATTATAATAACACTGCACTACAATAATACATTATAATAACACTGCACTACAATAACACATTATAATAACACTGCACTACAATAACACACTATAATAACACTGCACTACAATAACACATTATAATAACACATTATAATAACACTGCACTACAATAACACATTATAATAACATTGCACTACAATAACACATTATAATAACACTGCACTACAATAACACATTATAATAACACATTATAATAACACTGCACTACAATAACACATTATAACACATTATAATAACACTGCACTACAATAACACATTATAATAACATTGCACCACAATAACACATTATAATAACATTCCACTACAATAACACATTATAATAACACATTATAATAACACTGCACTACAATAACACATTATAATGACACTGCACTACAATAACACATTATAATAACACATTATAATAACACTGCGCTACAATAACACATTATAATATCACATTATAATAACACTGCACTACAATAACACATTATAATAACACATTATAATAACACTGCACTACAATAACACATTATAATAACACTGCACTACAATAACAAACTATAATAACACTGCACTACAATAACACATTATAATAACATTGCACCACAATAACACATTATAATAACATTGCACTACAATAACACATTATAATAACACTGCACTTCAATAACACATTATAATAACACTGCACTACAATAACACATTATAATAACACTGCACTACAATAACACATTATAATATCACATTATAATAACACTGCACTACAATAACACATTATAATAACACTGCACTACAATAACACATTATAATAACACATTATAATAACACTGCACTACAATAACACATTATAATAACACTGCGCTACAATAACAAACTATAATAACACTGCACTACAATAACACATTATAATAACATTGCACCACAATAACACATTATAATAACACTGCACTACAATAACACATTATAATAACACTGCACTACAATAACAAACTATAATAACACTGCACTACAATAACACATTATAATAACACTGCACTACAATAACACATTATAATAACACTGCACTACAATAACACATTATAATAACACTGCACTACAATAACACATTATAATAACATTGCACTACAATAACACATTATAATAACACATTATAATAACACTGCACTACAATAACACATTATAATAACACTGCACTACAATAACACATTATAATAACATTGCACCACAATAACACATTATAATAACATTGCACTACAATAACACATGATAATAACACATTATAATAACACTGCACTACAATAACACATTATTATAACACTGCACTACAATAACACATTATAATAACACTGCACTACAATAACACATTATAATAACACTGCACTACAATAACACATTATTATAACACTGCACTACAATAACACATTATAATAACACTGCACTACAATAACACATTATAATAACACCGCACTACAATAACACATTATAATAACACTGCACTACAATAACACATTATAATAACATTGCACTACAATAACACATTATAATAACACATTATAATAACACTACACTACAATAACACATTATAATAACACTGCACTACAATAACAAACTATAATAACACTGCACTACAATAACAAACTATAATAACATTGCACTACAAAAACACATTATAATAACACATTATAATAACACTGCACTACAATAACACATTATAATAACACTGCACTACAATAACACATTATAATAACACTGCACTACAATAACACATTATAATAACACTGCACTACAATAACAAACTATAATAACACTGCACTACAATAACACATTATAATAACATTGCACTACAATAACACATTATAATAACACATTATAATAACACTGAACTACAATAACACATTATAATAACACTGCACTACAATAACACATTATAATAACACTGCACTACAATAACACATTATAATAACATTGCACCACAATAACACATTATAATAACATTGCACTACAATAACACATTATAATAACACTGCACTTCAATAACACTGCACTACAATAACACATTATAATAACACTGCACTACAATAACACATTATAATAACACTGCACTACAATAACACATTATAATATCACATTATAATAACACTGCACTACAATAACACATTATAATAACACTGCACTACAATAACACATTATAATAACACATTATAATAACACTGCACTACAATAACACATTATAATAACACATTATAATAACACTGCACTACAATAACACATTATAATAACACTGCACTACAATAACAAACTATAATAACACTGCACTACAATAACACATTATAATAACACTGCACTACAATAACACACTATAATAACACTGCACTACAATAACACATTATAATAACACTGCACTACAATAACACATTATAATAACACATTATAATAACACTGCACTACAATAACACATTATAATAACATTGCACCACAATAACACATTATAATAACATTCCACTACAATAACACATTATAATAACACATTATAATAACACTGCACTACAATAACACATTATAATGACACTGCACTACAATAACACATTATAATAACACATTATAATAACACTGCACTACAATAACACATTATAATAACACATTATAATAACACTGCACTACAATAACACACTATACTGACACTGCACTACAATAACACATTATAATAACACTGCACTACAATAACACATTATAATAACACATTATAATAACACTGCACTACAATAACACACTATACTGACACTGCACTACAATAACACATTATAATAACACTGCACTACAATAACACATTATAATAACACATTATAATAACACTGCACTACAATAACACACTATACTGACACTGCACTACAATAACACATTATAATAACACTGCACTACAATAACACATTATAATAACACATTATAATAACACTGCACTACAATAACACATTATATGAACATTGCACTACAATAACACATTATAATAACACATTATAATAACACTGCACTACAATAACACATTATAATAACATTGCACCACAATAACACATTATAATAACACATTATAATAACACTGCACTACAATAACACATTATAATAACATTCCACTACAATAACACATTATAATAACACATTATAATAACACTGCACTACAATAACACATTATAATAACACTGCACTACAATAACACATTATAATAACACTGCACTACAATAACACATTATAATAACACTGCGCTACAATAACACATTATAATAACACTGCACTACAATAACACATTATAATAACACTGCACTACAATAACACACTATACTGACACTGCACTACAATAACACATTATAATAACATTGCACTACAATAACACATTATAATAACACTGCACTACAATAACACATTATAATAACACTGCACTACAATAACACATTATAATAACACTGCACTACAATAACACATTATAATAACATTGCACCACAATAACACATTATAATAACACTGCACTACAATAACACATTATAATAACACTGCACTACAATAACACATTATTATAACACTGCACTACAATAACACATTATAATAACACTGCACTACAATAACACATTATAATAACACATTATAATAACACTGCACTACAATAACACATTATAATAACATTGCACCACAATAACACATTATAATAACATTGCACTACAATAACACATTATAATAACACATCATAATAACACTGCACTACAATAACACATTATAATAACACTGCACTACAATAACACATTCTAATAACACTGCACTACAATAACACATTATAATAACATTGCACTACAATAACACATTATAATAACACTGCACTACAATAACACATTATAATAACACTGCACTACAATAACACATTATAATAACACTGCACTACAATAACACATTATAATAACACTGCACTACAATAACACATTATACTGACACTGCACTACAATAACACATTATAATAACATTGCACCACAATAACACATTATAATAACATTGTACTACAATAACACATTATAATAACACATTATAATAACACTGCACTACAATAACACATTATAATAACATTGCACCACAATAACACATTATAATAACATTGCACTACAATAACACATTATAATAACACTGCACTTCAATAACACATTATAATAACACTGCACTACAATAACACATTATGATAACACTGCACTACAATAACACATTATAATATCACATTATAATAACACTGCACTACAATAACACATTATAATAACACATTCTAATAACACTGCACTACAATAACACATTATAATAACACTGCACTACAATAACAAACTATAATAACACTGCACTACAATAACACATTATAATAACACTGCACTACAATAACACACTATAATAACACTGCACTACAATAACACATTATAATAACACTGCACTACAATAACACATTATAATAACACTGCACTACAATAACACATTATAATAACATTGCACCACAATAACACATTATAATAACATTCCACTACAATAACACATTATAATAACACATTATAATAACACTGCACTACAATAACACATTATAATGACACTGCACTACAATAACACATTATAATAACACATTATAATAACACTGCGCTACAATAACACATTATAATAACACTGCACTACAATAACACATTATAATAACACGTTATAATAACATTGCACTACAATAACACATTATAATAACACTGCACTACAATAACACATTATACTGACACTGCACTACAATAACACATTATAATAACACTGCACTACAATAACACATTATAATAACACTGCACTACAATAACACATTATAATAACACTGCACTACAATAACACATTATTATAACACTGCACTACAATAACACATTATAATAACACTGCACTACAATAACACATTATAATAACACTGCACTACAATAACACATTATAATAACATTGCACCACAATAACACATTATAATAACACTGCACTACAATAACACATTATAATAACATTGCACTACAATAACACATTATAATAACACTGCACTACAATAACACACTATAATAACATTGCACTACAATAACACATTATAATAACATTGCACTACAATAACACATTATAATAACACTGCACTACAATAACACATTATAATAACACTGCACTACAATAACACATTATTATAACACTGCACTACAATAACACATTATAATAACATTGCACTACAATAACACATTATAATAACACATTATAATAACACTGCACTACAATAACACATTATAATAACATTGCACCACAATAACACATTATAATAACATTGCACTACAATAACACATTATAATAACACATCATAATAACACTGCACTACAATAACACATTATAATAACACTGCACTACAATAACATTATAATAACACTGCACTACAATAACACATTATAATAACACTGCACTACAATAACACATTATACTGACACTGCACTACAATAACAAACTATAATAACACTGCACTACAATAACACATTATAATAACACTGCACTACAATAACACATTATAATAACACTGCACTACAATAACACATTATACTGACACTGCACTACAATAACACATTATAATAACATTGCACCACAATAACACATTATAATAACATTGTACTACAATAACACATTATAATAACACATTATAATAACACTGCACTACAATAACACATTATAATAATATTGCACCACAATAACACATTATAATAACATTGCACTACAATAACACATTATAATAACACATTATAATAACACTGCACTACAATAACACATTATAATAACACTGCACTACAATAACACATTATAATAACACTGCACTACAATAACACATTATAATAACATTGCACTACAATAACACATTATAATAACACATTATAATAACACTGCACTACAATAACACATTATAATAACACTGCACTACAATAACACATTATAATAACACTGCACTACAATAACACATTATAATAACATTGCACCACAATAACACATTATAATAACATTGCACTACAATAACACATGATAATAACACATTATAATAACACTGCACTACAATAACACATTATAATAACACTGCACTACAATAACACATTATAATAACACTGCACTACAATAACACATTATAATAACACTGCACTACAAAAACACATTATAATAACACTGCACTACAATAACACATTATAATAACATTGCACTACAATAACACATTATAATAACACATTATAATAACACTGCACTACAATAACACATTATAATAACATTGCACCACAATAACACATTATAATAACATTGCACTACAATAACACATTATAATAACACATTATAATAACACTGCACTGCAATAACACATTATAATAACACTGCACTACAATAACACATTATAATAACACTGCACTACAATAACAAACTATAATAACACTGCACTACAATAACACATTATAATAACACTGCACTACAATAACACATTATAATAACATTGCACTACAATAACACATTATAATAACACATTATAATAACACTGCACTACAATAACACATTATAATAACACTGCACTACAATAACACATTATAATAACATTGCACTACAATAACACATTATAATAACACATTATAATAACACTGCACTACAATAACACATTATAATAACACTGCACTACAATAACACATTATAATAACATTGCACCACAATAACACATTATAATAACACATTATAATAACACTGCACTGCAATAACACATTATAATAACACTGCACTACAATAACACATTATAATAACATTGCACTACAATAACACATTATAATAACACATTATAATAACACTGCACTGCAATAACACATTATAATAACACTGCACTACAATAACACATTATAATAACACTGCACTACAATAACAAACTATAATAACACTGCACTACAATAACACATTATAATAACACTGCACTACAATAACACATTATAATAACATTGCACTACAATAACACATTATAATAACACATTATAATAACACTGCACTACAATAACACATTATAATAACACTGCACTACAATAACACATTATAATAACACTGCACCACAATAACACATTATAATAACATTGCACTACAATAACACATTATAATAACACTGCACTACAATAACACATTATAATAACACTGCACTACAATAACACATTATAATACCACTGCACTACAATAACACATTATACTGACACTGCACTACAATAACACATTATAATAACACTGCACTACAATAACACATTATAATAACACATTATAATAACACTGCACTACAATAACACATTATAATAACATTGCACTACAATAACACATTATAATAACACATTATAATAACACTGAACTACAATAACACATTATAATAACACTGCACTACAATAACACATTATAATAACACTGCACTACAATAACACATTATAATAACATTGCACCACAATAACACATTATAATAACATTGCACTACAATAACACATTATAATAACACTGCACTTCAATAACACATTATAATAACACTGCACTACAATAACACATTATAATAACACTGCACTACAATAACACATTATAATAACACTGCACTACAATAATACATTATAATAACACTGCACTACAATAACACATTATAATAACACTGCACTACAATAACACACTATAATAACACTGCACTACAATAACACATTATAATAACACATTATAATAACACTGCACTACAATAACACATTATAATAACATTGCACTACAATAACACATTATAATAACACTGCACTACAATAACACATTATAATAACACATTATAATAACACTGCACTACAATAACACATTATAACACATTATAATAACACTGCACTACAATAACACATTATAATAACATTGCACCACAATAACACATTATAATAACATTCCACTACAATAACACATTATAATAACACATTATAATAACACTGCACTACAATAACACATTATAATGACACTGCACTACAATAACACATTATAATAACACATTATAATAACACTGCGCTACAATAACACATTATAATATCACATTATAATAACATTGCACCACAATAACACATTATAATAACATTGCACTACAATAACACATGATAATAACACATTATAATAACACTGCACTACAATAACACATTATAATAACACTGCACTACAATAACACATTATAATAACACTGCACTACAATAACACATTATTATAACACTGCACTACAATAACACATTATAATAACACTGCACTACAATAACACATTATTATAACACTGCACTACAATAACACATTATAATAACACTGCACTACAAAAACACATTATAATAACACTGCACTACAATAACACATTATAATAACATTGCACTACAATAACACATTATAATAACACATTATAATAACACTGCACTACAATAACACATTATAATAACATTGCACCACAATAACACATTATAATAACATTGCACTACAATAACACATTATAATAACACATTATAATAACACTGCACTGCAATAACACATTATAATAACACTGCACTACAATAACACATTATAATAACACTGCACTACAATCACATTTTATAATAACACATTATAATAACACTGCACTACAATAACACACTATACTGACACTGCACTACAATAACACATTATAATAACATTGCACTACAATAACACATTATAATAACACATTATAATAACACTACACTACAATAACACATTATAATAACACTGCACTACAATAACAAACTATAATAACACTGCACTACAATAATACATTATAATAACACTGCACTACAATAACAAACTATAATAACATTGCACTACAATAACACATTATAATAACACTGCACTACAATAACACATTATAATAACACTGCACTACAATAACACATGATAATAACACTGCACTACAATAACACATTATAATAACACTGCACTACAATAACACATTATAATAACACTGCACTACAATAACACATTATAATAACATTGCACTACAATAACACATTATAATAACACATTATAATAACACTGAACTACAATAACACATTATAATAACACTGCACTACAATAACACATTATAATAACACTGCACTACAATAACACATTATAATAACACATTATAATAACACTGCACTACAATAACACATTATAATAACATTGCACTACAATAACACATTATAATAACACATTATAATAACACTGAACTACAATAACACATTATAATAACACTGCACTACAATAACACATTATAATAACACTGCACTACAATAACACATTATAATAACATTGCACCACAATAACACATTATAATAACATTGCACTACAATAACACATTATAATAACACTGCACTTCAATAACACATTATAATAACACTGCACTACAATAACACATTATAATAACACTGCACTACAATAACACATTATAATAACACTGCACTACAATAATACATTATAATAACACTGCACTACAATAACACATTATAATAACACTGCACTACAATAACACACTATAATAACACTGCACTACAATAACACATTATAATAACACATTATAATAACACTGCACTACAATAACACATTATAATAACATTGCACTACAATAACACATTATAATAACACTGCACTACAATAACACATTATAATAACACATTATAATAACACTGCACTACAATAACACATTATAACACATTATAATAACACTGCACTACAATAACACATTATAATAACATTGCACCACAATAACACATTATAATAACATTCCACTACAATAACACATTATAATAACACATTATAATAACACTGCACTACAATAACACATTATAATGACACTGCACTACAATAACACATTATAATAACACATTATAATAACACTGCGCTACAATAACACATTATAATATCACATTATAATAACATTGCACCACAATAACACATTATAATAACATTGCACTACAATAACACATGATAATAACACATTATAATAACACTGCACTACAATAACACATTATAATAACACTGCACTACAATAACACATTATAATAACACTGCACTACAATAACACATTATTATAACACTGCACTACAATAACACATTATAATAACACTGCACTACAATAACACATTATTATAACACTGCACTACAATAACACTGCACTACAATAACACATTATAATAACACTGCACTACAAAAACACATTATAATAACACTGCACTACAATAACACATTATAATAACATTGCACTACAATAACACATTATAATAACACATTATAATAACACTGCACTACAATAACACATTATAATAACATTGCACCACAATAACACATTATAATAACATTGCACTACAATAACACATTATAATAACACATTATAATAACACTGCACTGCAATAACACATTATAATAACACTGCACTACAATAACACATTATAATAACACTGCACTACAATAACAAACTATAATAACACTGCACTACAATAACACATTATAATAACACTGCACTACAATAACACATTATAATAACATTGCACTACAATAACACATTATAATAACACATTATAATAACACTGCACTACAATAACACATTATAATAACACTGCACTACAATAACACATTATAATAACATTGCACTACAATAACACATTATAATAACACATTATAATAACACTGCACTACAATAACACATTATAATAACACTGCACTACAATAACACATTATAATAACATTGCACCACAATAACACATTATAATAACACATTATAATAACACTGCACTGCAATAACACATTATAATAACACTGCACTACAATAACACATTATAATAACATTGCACTACAATAACACATTATAATAACACATTATAATAACACTGCACTGCAATAACACATTATAATAACACTGCACTACAATAACACATTATAATAACATTGCACTACAATAACACATTATAATAACACATTATAATAACACTGCACTACAATAACACATTATAATAACACTGCACTACAATAACACATTATAATAACACTGCACCACAATAACACATTATAATAACATTGCACTACAATAACACATTATAATAACACTGCACTACAATAACACATTATAATAACACTGCACTACAATAACACATTATAATACCACTGCACTACAATAACACATTATACTGACACTGCACTACAATAACACATTATAATAACACTGCACTACAATAACACATTATAATAACACATTATAATAACACTGCACTACAATAACACATTATAATAACACTGCACTACAATAACACACTATACTGACACTGCACTACAATAACACATTATAATAACATTGCACTACAATAACACATTATAATAACACATTATAATAACACTACACTACAATAACACATTATAATAACACTGCACTACAATAACACATTATAATAACACTGCACTACAATAACAAACTATAATAACACTGCACTACAATAATACATTATAATAACACTGCACTACAATAACAAACTATAATAACATTGCACTACAATAACACATTATAATAACACTGCACTACAATAACACATTATAATAACACTGCACTACAATAACACATGATAATAACACTGCACTACAATAACACATTATAATAACACTGCACTACAATAACACATTATAATAACACTGCACTACAATAACACATTATAATAACATTGCACTACAATAACACATTATAATAACACATTATAATAACACTGAACTACAATAACACATTATAATAACACTGCACTACAATAACACATTATAATAACACTGCACTACAATAACACATTATAATAACACATTATAATAACACTGCACTACAATAACACATTATAATAACATTGCACTACAATAACACATTATAATAACACATTATAATAACACTGAACTACAATAACACATTATAATAACACTGCACTACAATAACACATTATAATAACACTGCACTACAATAACACATTATAATAACATTGCACCACAATAACACATTATAATAACATTGCACTACAATAACACATTATAATAACACTGCACTTCAATAACACATTATAATAACACTGCACTACAATAACACATTATAATAACACTGCACTACAATAACACATTATAATAACACTGCACTACAATAATACATTATAATAACACTGCACTACAATAACACATTATAATAACACTGCACTACAATAACACATTATAATAACACATTATAATAACACTGCACTACAATAACACATTATAATAACATTGCACTACAATAACACATTATAATAACACTGCACTACAATAACACATTATAATAACACATTATAATAACACTGCACTACAATAACACATTATAACACATTATAATAACACTGCACTACAATAACACATTATAATAACATTGCACCACAATAACACATTATAATAACATTCCACTACAATAACACATTATAATAACACATTATAATAACACTGCACTACAATAACACATTATAATGACACTGCACTACAATAACACATTATAATAACACATTATAATAACACTGCGCTACAATAACACATTATAATATCACATTATAATAACACTGCACTACAATAACACATTATAATAACACATTATAATAACACTGCACTACAATAACACATTATAATAACACTGCACTACAATAACAAACTATAATAACACTGCACTACAATAACACATTATAATAACATTGCACCACAATAACACATTATAATAACATTGCACTACAATAACACATTATAATAACACTGCACTTCAATAACACATTATAATAACACTGCACTACAATAACACATTATAATAACACTGCACTACAATAACACATTATAATATCACATTATAATAACACTGCACTACAATAACACATTATAATAACACTGCACTACAATAACACATTATAATAACACATTATAATAACACTGCACTACAATAACACA
The DNA here is from genome assembly GCA_029206835.1 of Rana muscosa. Taxonomy (NCBI): domain Eukaryota; kingdom Metazoa; phylum Chordata; class Amphibia; order Anura; family Ranidae; genus Rana; species Rana muscosa. The sequence goes on along the minus strand of CM055123.1, from coordinate 263,027,157 downwards.
TTATAATAACACTGCGCTACAATAACAAACTATAATAACACTGCACTACAATAACACATTATAATAACATTGCACCACAATAACACATTATAATAACACTGCACTACAATAACACATTATAATAACACTGCACTACAATAACAAACTATAATAACACTGCACTACAATAACACATTATAATAACACTGCACTACAATAACACATTATAATAACACTGCACTACAATAACACATTATAATAACACTGCACTACAATAACACATTATAATAACATTGCACTACAATAACACATTATAATAACACATTATAATAACACTGCACTACAATAACACATTATAATAACACTGCACTACAATAACACATTATAATAACATTGCACCACAATAACACATTATAATAACATTGCACTACAATAACACATGATAATAACACATTATAATAACACTGCACTACAATAACACATTATTATAACACTGCACTACAATAACACATTATAATAACACTGCACTACAATAACACATTATAATAACACTGCACTACAATAACACATTATTATAACACTGCACTACAATAACACATTATAATAACACTGCACTACAATAACACATTATAATAACACCGCACTACAATAACACATTATAATAACACTGCACTACAATAACACATTATAATAACATTGCACTACAATAACACATTATAATAACACATTATAATAACACTACACTACAATAACACATTATAATAACACTGCACTACAATAACAAACTATAATAACACTGCACTACAATAACAAACTATAATAACATTGCACTACAAAAACACATTATAATAACACATTATAATAACACTGCACTACAATAACACATTATAATAACACTGCACTACAATAACACATTATAATAACACTGCACTACAATAACACATTATAATAACACTGCACTACAATAACAAACTATAATAACACTGCACTACAATAACACATTATAATAACATTGCACTACAATAACACATTATAATAACACATTATAATAACACTGAACTACAATAACACATTATAATAACACTGCACTACAATAACACATTATAATAACACTGCACTACAATAACACATTATAATAACATTGCACCACAATAACACATTATAATAACAATGCACTACAATAACACATTATAATAACACTGCACTTCAATAACACTGCACTACAATAACACATTATAATAACACTGCACTACAATAACACATTATAATAACACTGCACTACAATAACACATTATAATATCACATTATAATAACACTGCACTACAATAACACATTATAATAACACTGCACTACAATAACACATTATAATAACACATTATAATAACACTGCACTACAATAACACATTATAATAACACATTATAATAACACTGCACTACAATAACACATTATAATAACACTGCACTACAATAACAAACTATAATAACACTGCACTACAATAACACATTATAATAACACTGCACTACAATAACACACTATAATAACACTGCACTACAATAACACATTATAATAACACTGCACTACAATAACACATTATAATAACACATTATAATAACACTGCACTACAATAACACATTATAATAACATTGCACCACAATAACACATTATAATAACATTCCACTACAATAACACATTATAATAACACATTATAATAACACTGCACTACAATAACACATTATAATGACACTGCACTACAATAACACATTATAATAACACATTATAATAACACTGCGCTACAATAACACATTATAATAACACTGCACTACAATAACACATTATAATAACACATTATAATAACACTGCACTACAATAACACATTATAATAACACATTATAATAACACTGCACTACAATAACACACTATACTGACACTGCACTACAATAACACATTATAATAACACTGCACTACAATAACACATTATAATAACACATTATAATAACACTGCACTACAATAACACACTATACTGACACTGCACTACAATAACACATTATAATAACACTGCACTACAATAACACATTATAATAACACATTATAATAACACTGCACTACAATAACACACTATACTGACACTGCACTACAATAACACATTATAATAACACTGCACTACAATAACACATTATAATAACACATTATAATAACACTGCACTACAATAACACATTATATGAACATTGCACTACAATAACACATTATAATAACACATTATAATAACACTGCACTACAATAACACATTATAATAACATTGCACCACAATAACACATTATAATAACACATTATAATAACACTGCACTACAATAACACATTATAATAACATTCCACTACAATAACACATTATAATAACACATTATAATAACACTGCACTACAATAACACATTATAATAACACTGCACTACAATAACACATTATAATAACACTGCACTACAATAACACATTATAATAACACTGCGCTACAATAACACATTATAATAACACTGCACTACAATAACACATTATAATAACACTGCACTACAATAACACACTATACTGACACTGCACTACAATAACACATTATAATAACATTGCACTACAATAACACATTATAATAACACTGCACTACAATAACACATTATAATAACACTGCACTACAATAACACATTATAATAACATTGCACCACAATAACACATTATAATAACACTGCACTACAATAACACATTATAATAACACTGCACTACAATAACACATTATAATAACACTGCACTACAATAACACATTATAATAACACATTATAATAACACTGCACTACAATAACACATTATAATAACATTGCACCACAATAACACATTATAATAACATTGCACTACAATAACACATTATAATAACACATCATAATAACACTGCACTACAATAACACATTATAATAACACTGCACTACAATAACACATTATACTGACACTGCACTACAATAACAAACTATAATAACACTGCACTACAATAACACATTATAATAACACTGCACTACAATAACACATTATAATAACATTGCACTACAATAACACATTATAATAACACTGCACTACAATAACACATTATAATAACACTGCACTACAATAACACATTATAATAACACTGCACTACAATAACACATTATAATAACACTGCACTACAATAACACATTATACTGACACTGCACTACAATAACACATTATAATAACATTGCACCACAATAACACATTATAATAACATTGTACTACAATAACACATTATAATAACACATTATAATAACACTGCACTACAATAACACATTATAATAACATTGCACCACAATAACACATTATAATAACATTGCACTACAATAACACATTATAATAACACATTATAATAACACTGCACTACAATAACACATTATAATAACACTGCACTACAATAACACATTATAATAACACTGCACTACAATAACACATTATAATAACATTGCACTACAATAACACATTATAATAACACATTATAATAACACTGCACTACAATAACACATTATAATAACACTGCACTACAATAACACATTATAATAACATTGCACCACAATAACACATTATAATAACATTGCACTACAATAACACATGATAATAACACATTATAATAACACTGCACTACAATAACACATTATAATAACACTGCACTACAATAACACATTATAATAACACTGCACTACAATAACACATTATTATAACACTGCACTACAATAACACATTATAATAACACTGCACTACAAAAACACATTATAATAACACTGCACTACAATAACACATTATAATAACATTGCACTACAATAACACATTATAATAACACATTATAATAACACTGCACTACAATAACACATTATAATAACATTGCACCACAATAACACATTATAATAACATTGCACTACAATAACACATTATAATAACACATTATAATAACACTGCACTGCAATAACACATTATAATAACACTGCACTACAATAACACATTATAATAACACTGCACTACAATAACAAACTATAATAACACTGCACTACAATAACACATTATAATAACATTGCACTACAATAACACATTATAATAACACATTATAATAACACTGCACTACAATAACACATTATAATAACACTGCACTACAATAACACATTATAATAACACTGCACCACAATAACACATTATAATAACATTGCACTACAATAACACATTATAATAACACATTATAATAACACTGCACTACAATAACACATTATAATAACACTGCACTACAATAACACATTATAATAACACTGCACTACAATCACATTTTATAATAACACATTATAATAACACTGCACTACAATAACACACTATACTGACACTGCACTACAATAACACATTATAATAACATTGCACTACAATAACACATTATAATAACACATTATAATAACACTACACTACAATAACACATTATAATAACACTGCACTACAATAACACATTATAATAACATTGCACTACAATAACACATTATAATAACACTGCACTACAATAACAAACTATAATAACACTGCACTACAATAATACATTATAATAACACTGCACTACAATAACACATTATAATAACATTGCACTACAATAACACATTATAATAACACATTATAATAACACTGCACTACAATAACACATTATAATAACACTGCACTACAATAACACATTATAATAACATTGCACCACAATAACACATTATAATAACATTGCACTACAATAACACATGATAATAACACATTATAATAACACTGCACTACAATAACACATTATAATAACACTGCACTACAATAACACATTATAATAACATTGCACTACAATCACATTTTATAATAACACATTATAATAACACTGCACTACAATAACACACTATACTGACACTGCACTACAATAACACATTATAATAACATTGCACTACAATAACACATTATAATAACACATTATAATAACACTACACTACAATAACACATTATAATAACACTGCACTACAATAACACATTATAATAACATTGCACTACAATAACACATTATAATAACACTGCACTACAATAACAAACTATAATAACACTGCACTACAATAATACATTATAATAACACTGCACTACAATAACACATTATAATAACATTGCACTACAATAACACATTATAATAACACATTATAATAACACTGCACTACAATAACACATTATAATAACACTGCACTACAATAACACATTATAATAACATTGCACCACAATAACACATTATAATAACATTGCACTACAATAACACATGATAATAACACATTATAATAACACTGCACTACAATAACACATTATAATAACACTGCACTACAATAACACATTATAATAACACTGCACTACAATAACACATTATAATAACACTGCACTACAAAAACACATTATAATAACACTGCACTACAATAACACATTATAATAACATTGCACTACAATAACACATTATAATAACACATTATAATAACACTGCACTACAATAACACATTATAATAACATTGCACCACAATAACACATTATAATAACATTGCACTACAATAACACATTATAATAACACATTATAATAACACTGCACTGCAATAACACATTATAATAACACTGCACTACAATAACACATCATAATAACACTGCACTACAATAACAAACTATAATAACACTGCACTACAATAACACATTATAATAACATTGCACTACAATAACACATTATAATAACACATTATAATAACACTGCACTACAATAACACATTATAATAACACTGCACTACAATAACACATTATAATAACACTGCACCACAATAACACATTATAATAACATTGCACTACAATAACACATTATAATAACACATTATAATAACACTGCACTACAATAACACATTATAATAACACTGCACTACAATAACACATTATAATACCACTGCACTACAATAACACATTATAATAACACATTATAATAACACTGCACTACAATAACACATTATAATAACACTGCACTACAATAACACATTATAATAACACATTATAATAACACTGCACTACAATAACACATTATAATAACATTGCACTACAATCACATTTTATAATAACACATTATAATAACACTGCACTACAATAACACACTATACTGACACTGCACTACAATAACACATTATAATAACATTGCACTACAATAACACATTATAATAACACATTATAATAACACTGCACTACAATAACACATTATAATAACACTGCACCACAATAACACATTATAATAACATTGCACTACAATAACACATTATAACACATTATAATAACACTGCACTACAATAACACATTATAATAACACTGCACTACAATAACACATTATAATACCACTGCACTACAATAACACATTATAATAACACATTATAATAACACTGCACTACAATAACACATTATAATAACACTGCACTACAATAACACATTATAATAACACATTATAATAACACTGCACTACAATAACACATTATAATAACATTGCACTACAATCACATTTTATAATAACACATTATAATAACACTGCACTACAATAACACACTATACTGACACTGCACTACAATAACACATTATAATAACATTGCACTACAATAACACATTATAATAACACATTATAATAACACTACACTACAATAACACATTATAATAACACTGCACTACAATAACACATTATAATAACATTGCACTACAATAACAAACTATAATAACACTGCACTACAATAATACATTATAATAACACTGCACTACAATAACAAACTATAAGAACATTGCACTACAATAACACATTATAATAACACATTATAATAACACTGCACTACAATAACACATTATAATAACACTGCACTACAATAACACATTATAATAACACTGCACTACAATAACACATTATAATAACACTGCACTACAATAACAAACTATAATAACACTGCACTACAATAACACATTATAATAACATTGCACTACAATAACACATTATAATAACACATTATAATAACACTGAACTACAATAACACATTATAATAACACTGCACTACAATAACACATTATAATAACATTGCACCACAATAACACATTATAATAACATTGCACTACAATAACACATTATAATAACACTGCACTTCAATAACACATTATAATATCACATTATAATAACACTGCACTACAATAACACATTATAATAACACATTATAATAACACTGCACTACAATAACACATTATAATAACACTGCACTACAATAACACATTATAATATCACATTATAATAACACTGCACTACAATAACACATTATAATAACACTGCACTACAATAACACATTATAATAACACATTATAATAACACTGCACTACAATAACACATTATAATAACACATTATAATAACACATTATAATAACACTGAACTACAATAACACATTATAATAACACTGCACTACAATAACACATTATAATAACACTGCACTACAATAACACATTATAATAACATTGCACCACAATAACACATTATAATAACATTGCACTACAATAACACATTATAATAACACTGCACTACAATAACACATTATAATAACACTGCACTACAATAACACATTATAATATCACATTATAATAACACTGCACTACAATAACACATTATAATAACACTGCACTACAATAACACATTATAATAACACATTATAATAACACATTATAATAACACTGAACTACAATAACACATTATAATAACACTGCACTACAATAACACATTATAATAACACTGCACTACAATAACACATTATAATAACATTGCACCACAATAACACATTATAATAACATTGCACTACAATAACACATTATAATAACACTGCACTTCAATAACACATTATAATAACACTGCACTACAATAACACATTATAATAACACTGCACTACAATAACACATTATAATAACATTGCACTACAATAACACATTATAATAACACTGCACTACAATAACACATTATAATAACACTGCACTACAATAACACATTATAATAACACATTATAATAACACTGCACTACAATAACACATTATAATAACACTGCACTACAATAACACATTATAATAACACTGCACTACAATAACACATTATAATAACATTGCACCACAATAACACATTATAATAACACATTATAATAACACTGCACTACAATAACACATTATAATAACACATTATAATAACATTGCACTACAATAACACATTATAATAACACATTATAATAACACTGCACTACAATAACACATTATAATGACACTGCACTACAATAACACATTATAATAACACATTATAATAACACTGCGCTACAATAACACATTATAATAACACTGCACTACAATAACACATTATAATAACACATTATAATAACACTGCACTACAATAACACATTATAATAACATTGCACCACAATAACACATTATAATAACATTGCACTACAATAACACATTATAATAACACTGCACTACAATAACACATTATAATAACACTGCACTACAATAACAAACTATAATAACACTGCACTACAATAACACATTATAATAACATTGCACTACAATAACACATTATAATAACACTGCACTACAATAACACATTATAATAACATTGCACCACAATAACACATTAAAATAACATTGCACTACAATAATACATTATAATAACACATTATAATAACACTGCACTACAATAACACATTATAATAACACTGCACTACAATAACACATTATAATAACATTGCACTACAATAACACATTATAATAACACATTATAATAACACTGCACTACAATAACACATTATAATAACACTGCACTACAATAACACATTATAATAACATTGCACCACAATAACACATTATAATAACACATTATAATAACACTGCACTGCAATAACACATTATAATAACACTGCACTACAATAACACATTATAATAACATTGCACTACAATAACACATTATAATAACACTGCACTGCAATAACACATTATAATAACACTGCACTACAATAACACATTATAATAACACTGCACTACAATAACAAACTATAATAACACTGCACTACAATAACACATTATAATAACACTGCACTACAATAACACATTATAATAACATTGCACTACAATAACACATTATAATAACACATTATAATAACACTGCACTACAATAACACATTATAATAACACTGCACTACAATAACACATTATAATAACACTGCACCACAATAACACATTATAATAACATTGCACTACAATAACACATTATAATAACACTGCACTACAATAACACATTATAATAACACTGCACTACAATAACACATTATAATACCACTGCACTACAATAACACATTATACTGACACTGCACTACAATAACACATTATAATAACACTGCACTACAATAACACATTATAATAACACATTATAATAACACTGCACTACAATAACACATTATAATAACATTGCACTACAATAACACATTATAATAACACATTATAATAACACTACACTACAATAACACATTATAATAACACTGCACTACAATAACACACTATAATAACACTGCACTACAATAACACATTATAATAACACTGCACTACAATAACACATTATAATAACACTGCACTACAATAACACATTATAATAACACTGCACTACAATAACAAACTATAATAACACTGCACTACAATAACACATTATAATAACACTGCACTACAATAACACATTATAATAACACTGCACTACAATAACACATTATAATAACATTGCACTACAATAACACATTATAATAACACATTATAATAACACTGCACTACAATAACACATTATAATAACACTGCACTACAATAACACATTATAATAACACTGCACTACAATAACACATTATAATAACATTGCACCACAATAACACATTATAATAACATTGCACTACAATAACACATGATAATAACACATTATAATAACACTGCACTACAATAACACATTATTATAACACTGCACTACAATAACACATTATAATAACACTGCACTACAATAACACATTATAATAACACTGCACTACAATAACACATTATTATAACACTGCACTACAATAACACATTATAATAACATTGCACTACAATAACACATTATAATAACACATTATAATAACACTACACTACAATAACACATTATAATAACACTGCACTACAATAACAAACTATAATAACATTGCACTACAAAAACACATTATAATAACACATTATAATAACACTGCACTACAATAACACATTATAATAACACTGCACTACAATAACAAACTATAATAACATTGCACTACAAAAACACATTATAATAACACATTATAATAACACTGCACTACAATAACACATTATAATAACACTGCACTACAATAACACATTATAATAACACTGCACTACAATAACACATTATAATAACACTGCACTACAATAACAAACTATAATAACACTGCACTACAATAACACATTATAATAACATTGCACTACAATAACACATTATAATAACACATTATAATAACACTGAACTACAATAACACATTATAATAACACTGCACTACAATAACACATTATAATAACACTGCACTACAATAACACATTATAATAACATTGCACCACAATAACACATTATAATAACATTGCACTACAATAACACATTATAATAACACTGCACTTCAATAACACTGCACTACAATAACACATTATAATAACACTGCACTACAATAACACATTATAATAACACTGCACTACAATAACACATTATAATATCACATTATAATAACACTGCACTACAATAACACATTATAATAACACATTATAATAACACTGCACTACAATAACACATTATCATAACACTGCACTACAATAACAAACTATAATAACACTGCACTACAATAACACATTATAATAACACTGCACTACAATAACACACTATAATAACACTGCACTACAATAACACATTATAATAACACTGCACTACAATAACACATTATAATAACACATTATAATAACACTGCACTACAATAACACATTATAATAACATTGCACCACAATAACACATTATAATAACATTCCACTACAATAACACATTATAATAACACATTATAATAACACTGCACTACAATAACACATTATAATGACACTGCACTACAATAACACATTATAATAACACATTATAATAACACTGCGCTACAATAACACATTATAATAACACTGCACTACAATAACACATTATAATAACACTGCACTACAATAACACATTATAATAACACATTATAATAACACTGCACTACAATAACACACTATACTGACACTGCACTACAATAACACATTATAATAACACTGCACTACAATAACACATTATAATAACACATTATAATAACACTGCACTACAATAACACATTATAATAACATTGCACCACAATAACACATTATAATAACATTCCACTACAATAACACATTATAATAACACATTATAATAACACTGCACTACAATAACACATTATAATAACACTGCGCTACAATAACACATTATAATAACACTGCACTACAATAACACATTATAATAACACATTATAATAACACTGCACTACAATAACACATTATAATAACACTGCACTACAATAACACACTATACTGACACTGCACTACAATAACACATTATAATAACACTGCACTACAATAACACATTATAATAACACTGCACTACAATAACACATTATAATAACACTGCACCACAATAACACATTATAATAACACTGCACTACAATAACACATTATAATAACACTGCACTACAATAACACATTATTATAACACTGCACTACAATAACACATTATAATAACACTGCACTACAAAAACACATTATAATAACATTGCACTACAATAACACATTATAATAACACATTATAATAACACTGCACTACAATAACACATTATAATAACATTGCACCACAATAACACATTATAATAACATTGCACTACAATAACACATTATAATAACACATCATAATAACACTGCACTACAATAACACATTATAATAACACTGCACTACAATAACACATTATACTGACACTGCACTACAATAACACATTATAATAACATTGCACCACAATAACACATTATAATAACATTGTACTACAATAACACATTATAATAACACATTATAATAACACTGCACTACAATAACACATTATAATAACATTGCACCACAATAACACATTATAATAACATTGCACTACAATAACACATTATAATAACACATTATAATAACACTGCACTACAATAACACATTATAATAACACTGCACTACAATAACACATTATAATAACACTGCACTACAATAACACATTATAATAACACTGCACTACAATAACACATTATAATAACATTGCACTACAATAACACATTATAATAACACATTATAATAACACTGCACTACAATAACACATTATAATAACACTGCACTACAATAACACATTATAATAACATTGCACCACAATAACACATTATAATAACATTGCACTACAATAACACATGATAATAACACATTATAATAACACTGCACTACAATAACACATTATTATAACACTGCACTACAATAACACATTATAATAACACTGCACTACAAAAACACATTATAATAACACTGCACTACAATAACACATTATAATAACATTGCACTACAATAACACATTATAATAACACATTATAATAACTCTGCACTACAATAACACATTATAATAACATTGCACCACAATAACACATTATAATAACATTGCACTACAATAACACATTATAATAACACATTATAATAACACTGCACTGCAATAACACATTATAATAACACATTATAATAACACTGCACTACAATAACACATTATAATAACATTGCACCACAATAACACATTATAATAACATTGCACTACAATAACACATTATAATAACACATTATAATAACACTGCACTGCAATAACACATTATAATAACACATTATAATAACACTGCACTACAATAACAAACTATAATAACACTGCACTACAATAACACATTATAATAACATTGCACTACAATAACACATTATAATAACACATTATAATAACACTGCACTACAATAACACATTATAATAACACTGCACTACAATAACACATTATAATAACACTGCACCACAATAACACATTATAATAACATTGCACTACAATAACACATTATAATAACACATTATAATAACACTGCACTACAATAACACATTATAATAACACTGCACTACAATAACACATTATAATACCACTGCACTACAATAACACATTATAATAACACTGCACTACAATAACACATTATAATAACACTGCACTACAATAACACATTATAATAACACATTATAATAACACTGCACTACAATAACACATTATAATAACATTGCACTACAATCACATTTTATAATAACACATTATAATAACACTGCACTACAATAACACACTATACTGACACTGCACTACAATAACACATTATAATAACATTGCACTACAATAACACATTATAATAACACTGCACTACAATAACAAACTATAATAACACTGCACTACAATAATACATTATAATAACACTGCACTACAATAACACATTATAATAACATTGCACTACAATAACACATTATAATAACACATTATAATAACACTGCACTACAATAACACATTATAATAACACTGCACTACAATAACACATTATAATAACATTGCACCACAATAACACATTATAATAACATTGCACTACAATAACACATGATAATAACACATTATAATAACACTGCACTACAATAACACATTATAATAACACTGCACTACAATAACACATTATTATAACACTGCACTACAATAACACATTATAATAACACTGCACTACAATAACACATTATTATAACACTGCACTACAATAACACATTATAATAACACTGCACTACAATAACACATTATAATAACACATTATAATAACACTGCACTACAATAACACATTATAATAACATTGCACCACAATAACACATTATAATAACATTGCACTACAATAACACATTATAATAACACATTATAATAACACTGCACTACAATAACACATTATAATAACACTGCACTACAATAACACATTATAATAACACTGCACCACAATAACACATTATAATAACATTGCACTACAATAACACATTATAATAACACATTATAATAACACTGCACTACAATAACACATTATAATAACACTGCACTACAATAACACATTATAATAACACTGCACTACAATAACAAACTATAATAACACTGCACTACAATAACACATTATAATAACATTGCACTACAATAACACATTATAATAACACATTATAATAACACTGCACTACAATAACACATTATAATAACACTGCACTACAATAACACATTATAATAACACTGCACCACAATAACACATTATAATAACATTGCACTACAATAACACATTATAATAACACATTATAATAACACTGCACTACAATAACACATTATAATAACACTGCACTACAATAACACATTATAATACCACTGCACTACAATAACACATTATAATAACACATTATAATAACACTGCACTACAATAACACATTATAATAACACTGCACTACAATAACACATTATAATAACACATTATAATAACACTGCACTACAATAACACATTATAATAACATTGCACTACAATCACATTTTATAATAACACATTATAATAACACTGCACTACAATAACACACTATACTGACACTGCACTACAATAACACATTATAATAACATTGCACTACAATAACACATTATAATAACACATTATAATAACACTACACTACAATAACACATTATAATAACACTGCACTACAATAACACATTAAAATAACACTGCACTACAATAACAAACTATAATAACACTGCACTACAATAATACATTATAATAACACTGCACTACAATAACAAACTATAATAACATTGCACTACAATAACACATTATAATAACACATTATAATAACACTGCACTACAATAACACATTATAATAACACTGCACTACAATAACACATTATAATAACACTGCACTACAATAACACACTATAATAACACTGCACTACAATAACACATTATAATAACATTGCACTACAATAACACATTATAATAACACATTATAATAACACTGAACTACAATAACACATTATAATAACACTGCACTACAATAACACATTATAATAACATTGCACCACAATAACACATTATAATAACATTGCACTACAATAACACATTATAATAACACTGCACTTCAATAACACATTATAATAACACTGCACTACAATAACACATTATAATATCACATTATAATAACACTGCACTACAATAACACATTATAATAACACTGCACTACAATAACACATTATAATAACACATTATAATAACACTGCACTACAATAACACATTATAATAACACATTATAATAACACATTATAATAACACTGAACTACAATAACACATTATAATAACACTGCACTACAATAACACATTATAATAACACTGCACTACAATAACACATTATAATAACATTGCACCACAATAACACATTATAATAACATTGCACTACAATAACACATTATAATAACACTGCACTACAATAACACATTATAATAACACTGCACTACAATAACACATTATAATATCACATTATAATAACACTGCACTACAATAACACATTATAATAACACTGCACTACAATAACACATTATAATAACACATTATAATAACACTGCACTACAATAACACATTATAATAACACATTATAATAACACATTATAATAACACTGAACTACAATAACACATTATAATAACACTGCACTACAATAACACATTATAATAACACTGCACTACAATAACACATTATAATAACATTGCACCACAATAACACATTATAATAACATTGCACTACAATAACACATTATAATAACACTGCACTTCAATAACACATTATAATAACACTGCACTACAATAACACATTATAATAACACTGCACTACAATAACACATTATAATATCACATTATAATAACACTGCACTACAATAACACATTATAATAACACTGCACTACAATAACACATTATAATAACACATTATAATAACATTGCACTACAATAACACATTATAATAACACTGCACTACAATAACACATTATAATAACACTGCACTACAATAACACATTATAATAACACATTATAATAACACTGCACTACAATAACACATTATAATAACACTGCACTACAATAACACATTATAATAACACTGCACTACAATAACACATTATAATAACACATTATAATAACACTGCACTACAATAACACATTATAATAACATTGCACCACAATAACACATTATAATAACACATTATAATAACACTGCACTACAATAACACATTATAATAACACATTATAATAACATTGCACCACAATAACACATTATAATAACATTCCACTACAATAACACATTATAATAACACATTATAATGACACTGCACTACAATAACACATTATAATAACACATTATAATAACACTGCGCTACAATAACACATTATAATATCACATTATAATAACACTGCACTACAATAACACATTATAATAACACATTATAATAACACTGCACTACAATAACACATTATAATAACACTGCACTACAATAACAAACTATAATAACACTGCACTACAATAACACATTATAATAACACTGCGCTACAATAACACATTATAATATCACATTATAATAACACGGCACTACAATAACACATTATAATAACACATTATAATAACACTGCACTACAATAACACATTATAATAACACTGCACTACAATAACACATTATAATATCACATTATAATAACACTGCACTACAATAACACATTATAATATCACATTATAATAACACTGCGCTACAATAACACATTATAATATCACATTATAATAACACTGCACTACAATAACACATTATAATATCACATTATAATAACACTGCACTACAATAACACATTATAATAACACTGCACTACAATAACACATTATAATAACACTGCACTACAATAACACATTATAATAACACTGCACTACAATAACACATTATAATAACACTGCACTACAATAACACATTATAATAACACATTATAATAACACTGCACTACAATAACAAACTATAATAACACTGCACTACAATAACACATTATAATAACACTGCGCTACATTAACACATTATAATATCACATTATAATAACACTGCACTACAATAACAAACTATAATAACACTGCACTACAATAACACATTATAATAACACTGCGCTACATTAACACATTATAATATCACATTATAATAACACTGCACTACAATAACAAACTATAATAACACTGCACTACAATAACACATTATAATAACACTGCGCTACAATAACACATTATAATATCACATTATAATAACACTGCACTACAATAACACATTATAATAACACATTATAATAACACTGCACTACAATAACACATTATAATAACACTGCACTACAATAACACATTATAATAACACTGCACTACAATAACACATTATAATAACACACTATAATAACACTGCACTACAATAACACATTATAATAACACTGCACTACAATAACACATTATAATAACACTGCACTACAATAACACATTATAATAACACATTATAATAACACTGCACTACAATAACACATTATAATAACATTGCACCACAATAACACATTATAATAACATTCCACTACAATAACACATTATAATAACACATTATAATAACACTGCACTACAATAACACATTATAATGACACTGCACTACAATAACACATTATTATAACACTGCACTACAATAACACATTATAATAACACATTATAATAACACTGCGCTACAATAACACATTATAATATCACATTATAATAACACTGCACTACAATAACACATTATAATAACACTGCACTACAATAACACATTATAATAACATTGCACCACAATAACACATTATAATAACATTCCACTACAATAACACATTATAATAACACATTATAATAACACTGCACTACAATAACACATTATAATGACACTGCACTACAATAACACATTATAATAACACATTATAATAACACTGCGCTACAATAACACATTATAATAACACTGCACTACAATAACACATTATAATAACACATTATAATAACACTGCACTACAATAACACATTATAATAACATTGCACCACAATAACACATTATAATAACATTGCACTACAATAACACATTATAATAACACTGCACTACAATAACACATTATAATAACACTGCACTACAATAACACATTATAATAACACTGCACTACAATAACACATTATAATAACATTGCACCACAATAACACATTATAATAACATTCCACTACAATAACACATTATAATAACACATTATAATAACACTGCACTACAATAACACATTATAATGACACTGCACTACAATAACACATTATAATAACACATTATAATAACACTGCGCTACAATAACACATTATAATAACACTGCACTACAATAACACATTATAATAACACATTATAATAACACTGCACTACAATAACACATTATAATAACATTGCACCACAATAACACATTATAATAACATTGCACTACAATAACACATTATAATAACACTGCACTACAATAACACATTATAATAACACTGCACTACAATAACAAACTATAATAACACTGCACTACAATAACACATTATAATAACACTGCACTACAATAACACATTATAATAACACTGCACTACAATAACACATTATAATAACACTGCACTACAATAACACATTATAATAACATTGCACCACAATAACACATTATAATAACATTGCACTACAATAACACATTATAATAACACATTATAATAACACTGCACTTCAATAACACATTATAATATCACATTATAATAACACTGCACTACAATAACACATTATAATATCACATTATAATAACACTGCACTACAATAACACATTATAATAACACTGCACTACAATAACACATTATAATAACACATTATAATAACACTGCACTACAATAACACATTATAATAACACATTATAATAACACTGAACTACAATAACACATTATAATAACACTGCACTACAATAACACATTATAATAACACTGCACTACAATAACACATTATAATAACATTGCACCACAATAACACATTATAATAACATTGCACTACAATAACACATTATAATAACACTGCACTACAATAACACATTATAATAACACTGCACTACAATAACACATTATAATATCACATTATAATAACACTGCACTACAATAACACATTATAATAACACTGCACTACAATAACACATTATAATAACACATTATAATAACACTGCACTACAATAACACATTATAATAACACATTATAATAACACATTATAATAACACTGAACTACAATAACACATTATAATAACACTGCACTACAATAACACATTATAATAACACTGCACTACAATAACACATTATAATAACATTGCACCACAATAACACATTATAATAACATTGCACTACAATAACACATTATAATAACACTGCACTTCAATAACACATTATAATAACACTGCACTACAATAACACATTATAATAACACTGCACTACAATAACACATTATAATATCACATTATAATAACACTGCACTACAATAACACATTATAATAACACTGCACTACAATAACACATTATAATAACACTGCACTACAATAACACATTATAATAACACATTATAATAACACTGCACTACAATAACACATTATAATAACACATTATAATAACACTGCACTACAATAACACATTATAATAACACTGCACTACAATAACACATTATAATAACACATTATAATAACATTGCACTACAATAACACATTATAATAACACTGCACTACAATAACACATTATAATAACACTGCACTACAATAACACATTATAATAACACATTATAATAACACTGCACTACAATAACACATTATAATAACACTGCACTACAATAACACATTATAATAACACTGCACTACAATAACACATTATAATAACACATTATAATAACACTGCACTACAATAACACATTATAATAACATTGCACCACAATAACACATTATAATAACACATTATAATAACACTGCACTACAATAACACATTATAATAACACATTATAATAACATTGCACCACAATAACACATTATAATAACATTCCACTACAATAACACATTATAATAACACATTATAATGACACTGCACTACAATAACACATTATAATAACACATTATAATAACACTGCGCTACAATAACACATTATAATATCACATTATAATAACACTGCACTACAATAACACATTATAATAACACATTATAATAACACTGCACTACAATAACACATTATAATAACACTGCACTACAATAACACATTATAATATCACATTATAATAACACTGCACTACAATAACACATTATAATAACACTGCACTACAATAACAAACTATAATAACACTGCACTACAATAACACATTATAATAACACTGCGCTACAATAACACACTATAATAACACTGCACTACAATAACACATTATAATAACACTGCACTACAATAACACATTATAATATCACATTATAATAACACTGCACTACAATAACACATTATAATAACACATTATAATAACACTGCACTACAATAACACATTATAATAACACTGCACTACAATAACACATTATAATATCACATTATAATAACACTGCACTACAATAACACATTATAATAACACTGCACTACAATAACAAACTATAATAACACTGCACTACAATAACACATTATAATAACACTGCGCTACAATAACACATTATAATATCACATTATAATAACACTGCACTACAATAACACATTATAATAACACATTATAATAACACTGCACTACAATAACACATTATAATAACACTGCACTACAATAACACATTATAATATCACATTATAATAACACTGCACTACAATAACACATTATAATAACACTGCACTACAATAACAAACTATAATAACACTGCACTACAATAACACATTATAATAACACTGCACTACAATAACACACTATAATAACACTGCACTACAATAACACATTATAATAACACTGCACTACAATAACACATTATAATATCACTGCACTACAATAACACATTATAATAACACATTATAATAACACTGCACTACAATAACACATTATAATAACATTGCACCACAATAACACATTATAATAACATTCCACTACAATAACACACTATAATAACACATTATAATAACACTGCACTACAATAACACATTATAATGACACTGCACTACAATAACACATTATAATAACACATTATAATAACACTGCGCTACAATAACACATTATAATATCACATTATAATAACACTGCACTACAATAACACATTATAATAACACTGCACTACAATAACAAACTATAATAACACTGCACTACAATAACACATTATAATAACACTGCGCTACAATAACACATTATAATATCACATTATAATAACACTGCACTACAATAACACATTATAATAACACATTATAATAACACTGCACTACAATAACACATTATAATAACACTGCACTACAATAACACATTATAATATCACATTATAATAACACTGCACTACAATAACACATTATAATAACACTGCACTACAATAACAAACTATAATAACACTGCACTACAATAACACATTATAATAACACTGCACTACAATAACACACTATAATAACACTGCACTACAATAACACATTATAATAACACTGCACTACAATAACACATTATAATATCACTGCACTACAATAACACATTATAATAACACATTATAATAACACTGCACTACAATAACACATTATAATAACATTGCACCACAATAACACATTATAATAACATTCCACTACAATAACACACTATAATAACACATTATAATAACACTGCACTACAATAACACATTATAATGACACTGCACTACAATAACACATTATAATATCACATTATAATAACACTGCACTACAATAACACATTATAATAACACTGCACTACAATAACAAACTATAATAACACTGCACTACAATAACACATTATAATAACACTGCACTACAATAACACATTATAATAACATTGCACCACAATAACACATTATAATAACATTCCACTACAATAACACATTATAATAACACATTATAATAACACTGCACTACAATAACACATTATAATGACACTGCACTACAATAACACATTATAATAACACATTATAATAACACTGCGCTACAATAACACATTATAATAACACTGCACTACAATAACACATTATAATAACACATTATAATAACACTGCACTACAATACCACATTATAATAACATTGCACCACAATAACACATTATAATAACATTGCACTACAATAACACATTATAATAACACTGCACTACAATAACACATTATAATAACACTGCACTACAATAACACATTATAATAACACTGCACTACAATAACAAACTATAATAACACTGCACTACAATAACACATTATAATAACACTGCACTACAATAACACATTATAATAACACATTATAATAACACTGCACTACAATAACACATTATAATAACACTGCACTACAATAACACATTATAATAACATTGCACCACAATAACACATTATAATAACATTGCACTACAATCACATTTTATAATAACACATTATAATAACACTGCACTACAATAACACATTATAATAACACATTATAATAACACTGCACTACAATAACACATTATAATAACATTGCACTACAATAACACATTATAATAACACTGCACTACAATAACACATTATAATAACACATTATAATAACACTGCACTACAATAACACATTATAATAACATTGCACCACAATAACACATTATAATAACATTCCACTACAATAACACATTATAATAACACATTATAATAACACTGCACTACAATAACACATTATAATGACACTGCACTACAATAACACATTATAATAACACATTATAATAACACTGCGCTACAATAACACATTATAATATCACATTATAATAACACTGCACTACAATAACACATTATAATAACACATTATAATAACACTGCACTACAATAACACATTATAATAACACTGCACTACAATAACAAACTATAATAACACTGCACTACAATAACACATTATAATAACATTGCACCACAATAACACATTATAATAACATTGCACTACAATAACACATTATAATAACACTGCACTTCAATAACACATTATAATAACACTGCACTACAATAACACATTATAATAACACTGCACTACAATAACACATTATAATATCACATTATAATAACACTGCACTACAATAACACATTATAATAACACTGCACTACAATAACACATTATAATAACACATTATAATAACACTGCACTACAATAACACATTATAATAACACTGCGCTACAATAACAAACTATAATAACACTGCACTACAATAACACATTATAATAACACTGCACTACAATAACACATTATAATAACACTGCACTACAATAACAAACTATAATAACACTGCACTACAATAACACATTATAATAACACTGCACTACAATAACACATAATATCACATTATAATAACACTGCACTACAATAACACATTATAATAACACTGCACTACAATAACACATTATAATAACACATTATAATAACACTGCACTACAATAACACATTATAATAACACTGCGCTACAATAACAAACTATAATAACACTGCACCACAATAACACATTATAATAACACTGCACTACAATAACACATTATAATAACACTGCACTACAATAACAAACTATAATAACACTGCACTACAATAACACATTATAATAACATTGCACTACAATAACACATTATAATAACACTGCACCACAATAACACATTATAATAACACTGCACTACAATAACACATTATAATAACACTGCACTACAATAACACATTATAATAACACTGCACTACAATAACACATTATAATAACATTGCACTACAATAACACATTATAATAACACATTATAATAACACTGCACTACAATAACACATTATAATAACACTGCACTACAATAACACATTATAATAACACTGCACTACAATAACACATTATAATAACATTGCACCACAATAACACATTATAATAACATTGCACTACAATAACACATGATAATAACACATTATAATAACACTGCACTACAATAACACATTATTATAACACTGCACTACAATAACACATTATAATAACACTGCACTACAATAACACATTATAATAACACTGCACTACAATAACACATTATAATAACACTGCACTACAATAACACATTATAATAACACTGCACTACAATAACACATTATAATAACATTGCACTACAATAACACATTATAATAACACATTATAATAACACTACACTACAATAACACATTATAATAACACTGCACTACAATAACAAACTATAATAACACTGCACTACAATAATACATTATAATAACACTGCACTACAATAACAAACTATAATAACATTGCACTACAAAAACACATTATAATAACACATTATAATAACACTGCACTACAATAACACATTATAATAACACTGCACTACAATAACACATTATAATAACACTGCACTACAATAACAAACTATAATAACACTGCACTACAATAACACATTATAATAACATTGCACTACAATAACACATTATAATAACACATTATAATAACACTGAACTACAATAACACATTATAATAACACTGCACTACAATAACACATTATAATAACATTGCACCACAATAACACATTATAATAACATTGCACTACAATAACACATTATAATAACACTGCACTTCAATAACACTGCACTACAATAACACATTATAATAACACTGCACTACAATAACACATTATAATATCACATTATAATAACACTGCACTACAATAACACATTATAATAACACATTATAATAACACTGCACTACAATAACACATTATAATAACACTGCACTACAATAACAAACTATAATAACACTGCACTACAATAACACATTATAATAACACTGCACTACAATAACACACTATAATAACACTGCACTACAATAACACATTATAATAACACTGCACTACAATAACACATTATAATAACACATTATAATAACACTGCACTACAATAACACATTATAATAACATTGCACCACAATAACACATTATAATAACATTCCACTACAATAACACATTATAATAACACATTATAATAACACTGCACTACAATAACACATTATAATAACACTGCGCTACAATAACACATTATAATAACACTGCACTACAATAACACATTATAATAACACATTATAATAACACTGCACTACAATAACACATTATAATAACACTGCACTACAATAACACACTATACTGACACTGCACTACAATAACACATTATAATAACACTGCACTACAATAACACATTATAATAACACTGCACTACAATAACACATTATAATAACACTGCACTACAATAACACATTATAATAACATTGCACCACAATAACACATTATAATAACACTGCACTACAATAACACACTATACTGACACTGCACTACAATAATACATTATAATAACACTGCACTACAATAACACATTATAATAACACTGCACTACAATAACACATTATAATAACACTGCACTACAATAACACATTATAATAACACTGCACTACAATAACACATTATAATAACACTGCACTACAAAAACACATTATAATAACATTGCACTACAATAACACATTATAATAACACATTATAATAACACTGCACTACAATAACACATTATAATAACACTGCACTACAATAACACATTATAATAACACTGCACTACAATAACACATTATAATAACACATTATAATAACACTGCACTACAATAACACATTATAATAACATTGCACCACAATAACACATTATAATAACACATTATAATAACACTGCACTACAATAACACATTATAATAACACATTATAATAACATTGCACCACAATAACACATTATAATAACATTCCACTACAATAACACATTATAATAACACATTATAATGACACTGCACTACAATAACACATTATAATAACACATTATAATAACACTGCGCTACAATAACACATTATAATATCACATTATAATAACACTGCACTACAATAACACATTATAATAACACATTATAATAACACTGCACTACAATAACACATTATAATAACACTGCACTACAATAACACATTATAATATCACATTATAATAACACTGCACTACAATAACACATTATAATAACACATTATAATAACACTGCACTACAATAACACATTATAATAACACTGCACTACAATAACACATTATAATATCACATTATAATAACACTGCACTACAATAACACATTATAATAACACTGCACTACAATAACAAACTATAATAACACTGCACTACAATAACACATTATAATAACACTGCGCTACAATAACACATTATAATATCACATTATAATAACACTGCACTACAATAACACATTATAATAACACATTATAATAACACTGCACTACAATAACACATTATAATAACACTGCACTACAATAACACATTATAATATCACATTATAATAACACTGCACTACAATAACACATTATAATAACACTGCACTACAATAACAAACTATAATAACACTGCACTACAATAACACATTATAATAACACTGCACTACAATAACACACTATAATAACACTGCACTACAATAACACATTATAATAACACTGCACTACAATAACACATTATAATATCACTGCACTACAATAACACATTATAATAACACATTATAATAACACTGCACTACAATAACACATTATAATAACATTGCACCACAATAACACATTATAATAACATTCCACTACAATAACACATTA
This sequence comes from Rana muscosa, assembly GCA_029206835.1. NCBI lineage: Eukaryota > Metazoa > Chordata > Amphibia > Anura > Ranidae > Rana > Rana muscosa. The sequence continues at coordinate 262,999,942 of CM055123.1, read as the reverse complement.
TAATAACATTGCACTACAATAACACATTATAATAACACATTATAATAACACTGCGCTACAATAACACATTATAATATCACATTATAATAACACTGCACTACAATAACACATTATAATAACACTGCACTACAATAACACATTATAATAACATTGCACCACAATAACACATTATAATAACATTCCACTACAATAACACATTATAATAACACATTATAATAACACTGCACTACAATAACACATTATAATGACACTGCACTACAATAACACATTATAATAACACATTATAATAACACTGCGCTACAATAACACATTATAATAACACTGCACTACAATAACACATTATAATAACACATTATAATAACACTGCACTACAATAACACATTATAATAACATTGCACCACAATAACACATTATAATAACATTGCACTACAATAACACATTATAATAACACTGCACTACAATAACACATTATAATAACACTGCACTACAATAACACATTATAATAACACTGCACTACAATAACAAACTATAATAACACTGCACTACAATAACACATTATAATAACACTGCACTACAATAACACATTATAATAACACATTATAATAACACTGCACTACAATAACACATTATAATAACACTGCACTACAATAACACATTATAATAACATTGCACCACAATAACACATTATAATAACATTGCACTACAATAACACATTATAATAACACTGCACTACAATAACAAACTATAATAACACTGCACTACAATAACACATTATAATAACATTGCACTACAATAACACATTATAATAACACATTACAATAACACTGCACTACAATAACACATTATAATAACACTGCACTACAATAACACATTATAATAACATTGCACCACAATAACACATTATAATAACATTGCACTACAATAACACATTATAATAACACATTATAATAACACTGCACTTCAATAACACATTATAATAACACTGCACTACAATAACACATTATAATAACATTGCACTACAATCACATTTTATAATAACACATTATAATAACACTGCACTACAATAACACATTATAATAACACATTATAATAACACTGCACTACAATAACACATTATAATAACATTGCACTACAATAACACATTATAATAACACTGCACTACAATAACACATTATAATAACACATTATAATAACACTGCACTACAATAACACATTATAATAACATTGCACCACAATAACACATTATAATAACATTCCACTACAATAACACATTATAATAACACATTATAATAACACTGCACTACAATAACACATTATAATGACACTGCACTACAATAACACATTATAATAACACATTATAATAACACTGCGCTACAATAACACATTATAATATCACATTATAATAACACTGCACTACAATAACACATTATAATAACACATTATAATAACACTGCACTACAATAACACATTATAATAACACTGCACTACAATAACAAACTATAATAACACTGCACTACAATAACACATTATAATAACATTGCACCACAATAACACATTATAATAACATTGCACTACAATAACACATTATAATAACACTGCACTTCAATAACACATTATAATAACACTGCACTACAATAACACATTATAATAACACTGCACTACAATAACACATTATAATATCACATTATAATAACACTGCACTACAATAACACATTATAATAACACTGCACTACAATAACACATTATAATAACACATTATAATAACACTGCACTACAATAACACATTATAATAACACTGCGCTACAATAACAAACTATAATAACACTGCACTACAATAACACATTATAATAACATTGCACCACAATAACACATTATAATAACACTGCACTACAATAACACATTATAATAACACTGCACTACAATAACAAACTATAATAACACTGCACTACAATAACACATTATAATAACACTGCACTACAATAACACATTATAATAACACTGCACTACAATAACACATTATAATAACACTGCACTACAATAACACATTATAATAACATTGCACTACAATAACACATTATAATAACACATTATAATAACACTGCACTACAATAACACATTATAATAACACTGCACTACAATAACACATTATAATAACACTGCACTACAATAACACATTATAATAACATTGCACCACAATAACACATTATAATAACATTGCACTACAATAACACATGATAATAACACATTATAATAACACTGCACTACAATAACACATTATTATAACACTGCACTACAATAACACATTATAATAACACTGCACTACAATAACACATTATAATAACACTGCACTACAATAACACATTATTATAACACTGCACTACAATAACACATTATAATAACACTGCACTACAATAACACATTATAATAACATTGCACTACAATAACACATTATAATAACACATTATAATAACACTACACTACAATAACACATTATAATAACACTGCACTACAATAACAAACTATAATAACACTGCACTACAATAATACATTATAATAACACTGCACTACAATAACAAACTATAATAACATTGCACTACAAAAACACATTATAATAACACATTATAATAACACTGCACTACAATAACACATTATAATAACACTGCACTACAATAACACATTATAATAACACTGCACTACAATAACAAACTATAATAACACTGCACTACAATAACACATTATAATAACATTGCACTACAATAACACATTATAATAACACATTATAATAACACTGAACTACAATAACACATTATAATAACACTGCACTACAATAACACATTATAATAACACTGCACTACAATAACACATTATAATAACATTGCACCACAATAACACATTATAATAACATTGCACTACAATAACACATTATAATAACACTGCACTTCAATAACACTGCACTACAATAACACATTATAATATCACATTATAATAACACTGCACTACAATAACACATTATAATAACACATTATAATAACACTGCACTACAATAACACATTATAATAACACTGCACTACAATAACAAACTATAATAACACTGCACTACAATAACACATTATAATAACACTGCACTACAATAACACACTATAATAACACTGCACTACAATAACACATTATAATAACACATTATAATAACACTGCACTACAATAACACATTATAATAACATTGCACCACAATAACACATTATAATAACATTCCACTACAATAACACATTATAATAACACATCATAATAACACTGCACTACAATAACACATTATAATAACACTGCACTACAATAACACATTATAATAACACTGCACTACAATAACACATTATAATAACACTGCACTACAATAACACATTATAATAACACTGCACTACAATAACACATTATAATAACACTGCACTACAATAACACATTATACTGACACTGCACTACAATAACACATTATAATAACATTGCACCACAATAACACATTATAATAACATTGCACTACAATAACACATTATAATAACACATTATAATAACACTGCACTACAATAACACATTATAATAACACTGCACTACAATAACACATTATAATAACACTGCACTACAATAACACATTATAATAACACTGCACTACAATAACACATTATAATAACATTGCACTACAATAACACATTATAATAACACATTATAATAACACTGCACTACAATAACACATTATAATAACACTGCACTACAATAACACATTATAATAACACTGCACTACAATAACACATTATAATAACACTGCACTACAATAACACATTATAATAACATTGCACTACAATAACACATTATAATAACACATTATAATAACACTGCACTACAATAACACATTATAATAACACTGCACTACAATAACACATTATAATAACACTGCACTACAATAACACATTATAATAACATTGCACTACAATAACACATTATAATAACACATTATAATAACACTGCACTACAATAACACATTATAATAACACTGCACTACAATAACACATTATAATAACACTGCACTACAATAACACATTATAATAACACTGCACTACAATAACACATTATAATAACATTGCACTACAATAACACATTATAATAACACATTATAATAACACTGCACTACAATAACACATTATAATAACACTGCACTACAATAACACATTATAATAACATTGCACCACAATAACACATTATAATAACATTGCACTACAATAACACATGATAATAACACATTATAATAACACTGCACTACAATAACACATTATAATAACACTGCACTACAATAACACATTATAATAACACTGCACTACAATAACACATTATTATAACACTGCACTACAATAACACATTATTATAACACTGCACTACAATAACACATTATAATAACACTGCACTACAAAAACACATTATAATAACACTGCACTACAATAACACATTATAATAACATTGCACTACAATAACACATTATAATAACACATTATAATAACACTGCACTACAATAACACATTATAATAACATTGCACCACAATAACACATTATAATAACATTGCACTACAATAACACATTATAATAACACATTATAATAACACTGCACTGCAATAACACATTATAATAACACATTATAATAACACTGCACTACAATAACACATTATAATAACATTGCACCACAATAACACATTATAATAACATTGCACTACAATAACACATTATAATAACACATTATAATAACACTGCACTGCAATAACACATTATAATAACACATTATAATAACACTGCACTACAATAACAAACTATAATAACACTGCACTACAATAACACATTATAATAACATTGCACTACAATAACACATTATAATAACACATTATAATAACACTGCACTACAATAACACATTATAATAACACTGCACTACAATAACACATTATAATAACACTGCACCACAATAACACATTATAATAACATTGCACTACAATAACACATTATAATAACACATTATAATAACACTGCACTACAATAACACATTATAATAACACTGCACTACAATAACACATTATAATACCACTGCACTACAATAACACATTATAATAACACTGCACTACAATAACACATTATACTGACACTGCACTACAATAACACACTATAATAACACTGCACTACAATAACAAACTATAATAACACTGCACTACAATAACACATTATAATAACACTGCACTACAATAACACATTATAATAACACTGCACTACAATAACACACTATAATAACACTGCACTACAATAACACATTATAATAACACTGCACTACAATAACACACTATAATAACACTGCACTACAATAACAAACTATAATAACACTGCACTACAATAACACATTATAATAACACTGCACTACAATAACACATTATAATAACACTGCACTACAATAACACATTATTATAACACTGCACTACAATAACACATTATAATAACACTGCACTACAATAACACATTATAATAACACATTATAATAACACTGCACTACAATAACACATTATAATAACATTGCACCACAATAACACATTATAATAACATTGCACTACAATAACACATTATAATAACACATTATAATAACACTGCACTGCAATAACACATTATAATAACACTGCACTACAATAACACATTATAATAACACTGCACTACAATAACAAACTATAATAACACTGCACTACAATAACACATTATAATAACATTGCACTACAATAACACATTATAATAACACATTATAATAACACTGCACTACAATAACACATTATAATAACACTGCACTACAATAACACATTATAATAACACTGCACCACAATAACACATTATAATAACATTGCACTACAATAACACATTATAATAACACATTATAATAACACTGCACTACAATAACACATTATAATAACACTGCACTACAATAACACATTATAATAACACTGCACTACAATAACACATTATAATAACACATTATAATAACACTGCACTACAATAACACATTATAATAACATTGCACTACAATCACATTTTATAATAACACATTATAATAACACTGCACTACAATAACACACTATACTGACACTGCACTACAATAACACATTATAATAACATTGCACTACAATAACACATTATAATAACACATTATAATAACACTACACTACAATAACACATTATAATAACACTGCACTACAATAACACATTATAATAACATTGCACCACAATAACACATTATAATAACATTGCACTACAATAACACATTATAATAACACTGCACTACAATAACACATTATAATATCACATTATAATAACACTGCACTACAATAACACATTATAATAACACTGCACTACAATAACACATTATAATAACACATTATAATAACACTGCACTACAATAACACATTATAATAACACATTATAATAACACATTATAATAACACTGAACTACAATAACACATTATAATAACACTGCACTACAATAACACATTATAATAACACTGCACTACAATAACACACTATAATAACACTGCACTACAATAACACATTATAATAACACTGCGCTACAATAACACATTATAATATCACATTATAATAACACTGCACTACAATAACACATTATAATAACACATTATAATAACACTGCACTACAATAACACATTATAATAACACTGCACTACAATAACACATTATAATATCACATTATAATAACACTGCACTACAATAACACATTATAATAACACATTATAATAACACTGCACTACAATAACACATTATAATAACACTGCACTACAATAACACATTATAATAACACTGCACTACAATAACACATTATAATAACACTGCACTACAATAACACACTATAATAACACTGCACTACAATAACACATTATAATAACACTGCACTACAATAACACATTATAATAACACTGCACTACAATAACACATTATAATAACACATTATAATAACACTGCACTACAATAACACATTATAATAACATTGCACCACAATAACACATTATAATAACATTCCACTACAATAACACATTATAATAACACATTATAATAACATTGCACTACAATAACACATTATAATAACACTGCACTTCAATAACACTGCACTACAATAACACATTATAATAACACTGCACTACAATAACACATTATAATATCACATTATAATAACACTGCACTACAATAACACATTATAATAACACATTATAATAACACTGCACTACAATAACACATTATAATAACACTGCACTACAATAACAAACTATAATAACACTGCACTACAATAACACATTATAATAACACTGCACTACAATAACACACTATAATAACACTGCACTACAATAACACATTATAATAACACATTATAATAACACTGCACTACAATAACACATTATAATAACACTGCACTACAATAACACACTATAATAACACTGCACTACAATAACACATTATAATAACACATTATAATAACACTGCACTACAATAACACACTATAATAACACTGCACTACAATAACACATTATAATAACACACTATAATAACACTGCACTACAATAACACATTATAATAACACATTATAATAACACTGCACTACAATAACACATTATAATAACACTGCACTACAATAACACACTATACTGACACTGCACTACAATAACACACTATACTGACACTGCACTACAATAACACATTATAATAACACTGCACTACAATAACACATTATAATAACACTGCACTACAATAACACATTATAATAACACTGCACTACAATAACACATTATAATAACACTGCACTACAATAACACATTATAATAACACTGCACTACAATAACACACTATACTGACACTGCACTACAATAACACATTATAATAACACTGCACTACAATAACACATTATAATAACACTGCACTACAATAACACATTATAATAACACTGCACTACAATAACACATTATAATAACACTGCACTACAATAACACATTATAATAACACTGCACTACAAAAACACATTATAATAACATTGCACTACAATAACACATTATAATAACATTGCACCACAATAACACATTATAATAACACTGCACTACAATAACACATTATAATAACACTGCACTACAAAAACACATTATAATAACATTGCACTACAATAACACATTATAATAACACTGCACTACAATAACACATTATAATAACATTGCACCACAATAACACATTACAATAACATTGCACTACAATAACACATTATAATAACACATCATAATAACACTGCACTACAATAACACATTATAATAACACTGCACTACAATAACACATTATAATAACACTGCACTACAATAACACATTATAATAACATTGCACTACAATAACACATTATAATAACACATTATAATAACACTGCACTACAATAACACATTATAATAACATTGCACCACAATAACACATTATAATAACATTGCACTACAATAACACATTATAATAACACATTATAATAACACTGCACTGCAATAACACATTATAATAACACATTATAATAACACTGCACTACAATAACAAACTATAATAACACTGCACTACAATAACACATTATAATAACATTGCACTACAATAACACATTATAATAACACATTATAATAACACTGCACTACAATAACACATTATAATAACACTGCACTACAATAACACATTATAATAACACTGCACCACAATAACACATTATAATAACATTGCACTACAATAACACATTATAATAACACATTATAATAACACTGCACTACAATAACACATTATAATAACACTGCACTACAATAACACATTATAATACCACTGCACTACAATAACACATTATAATAACACTGCACTACAATAACACATTATACTGACACTGCACTACAATAACACATTATAATAACATTGCACTACAATAACACATTATAATAACACTGCACTACAATAACAAACTATAATAACACTGCACTACAATAATACATTATAATAACACTGCACTACAATAACACATTATAATAACATTGCACTACAATAACACATTATAATAACACATTATAATAACACTGCACTACAATAACACATTATAATAACACTGCACTACAATAACACATTATAATAACATTGCACCACAATAACACATTATAATAACATTGCACTACAATAACACATGATAATAACACATTATAATAACACTGCACTACAATAACACATTATAATAACACTGCACTACAATAACACATTATAATAACACTGCACTACAATAACACATTATAATAACACATTATAATAACACTGCACTACAATAACACATTATAATAACATTGCACCACAATAACACATTATAATAACATTGCACTACAATAACACATTATAATAACACATTATAATAACACTGCACTACAATAACACATTATAATAACACTGCACTACAATAACACATTTTAATAACACTGCACCACAATAACACATTATAATAACATTGCACTACAATAACACATTATAATAACACATTATAATAACACTGCACTACAATAACACATTATAATAACACTGCACTACAATAACACATTATAATACCACTGCACTACAATAACACATTATAATAACACATTATAATAACACTGCACTACAATAACACATTATAATAACACTGCACTACAATAACACATTATAATAACACTGCACTACAATAACACATTATAATAACACATTATAATAACACTGCACTACAATAACACATAATAATAACATTGCACTACAATCACATTTTATAATAACACATTATAATAACACTGCACTACAATAACACACTATACTGACACTGCACTACAATAACACATTATAATAACATTGCACTACAATAACACATTATAATAACACATTATAATAACACTACACTACAATAACACATTATAATAACACTGCACTACAATAACACATTAAAATAACACTGCACTACAATAACACATTATAATAACACTGCACTACAATAACAAACTATAATAACACTGCACTACAATAATACATTATAATAACACTGCACTACAATAACAAACTATAATAACATTGCACTACAATAACACATTATAATAACACATTATAATAACACTGCACTACAATAACACATTATAATAACACTGCACTACAATAACACATTATAATAACACTGCACTACAATAACACATTATAATAACACTGCACTACAATAACAAACTATAATAACACTGCACTACAATAACACATTATAATAACATTGCACTACAATAACACATTATAATAACACATTATAATAACACTGAACTACAATAACACATTATAATAACACTGCACTACAATAACACATTATAATAACATTGCACCACAATAACACATTATAATAACATTGCACTACAATAACACATTATAATAACACTGCACTTCAATAACACATTATAATAACACTGCACTACAATAACACATTATAATATCACATTATAATAACACTGCACTACAATAACACATTATAATAACACTGCACTACAATAACACATTATAATAACACATTATAATAACACATTATAATAACACTGAACTACAATAACACATTATAATAACACTGCACTACAATAACACATTATTATAACACTGCACTACAATAACACATTATAATAACATTGCACCACAATAACACATTATAATAACATTGCACTACAATAACACATTATAATAACACTGCACTTCAATAACACATTATAATAACACTGCACTACAATAACACATTATAATAACACTGCACTACAATAACACATTATAATATCACATTATAATAACACTGCACTACAATAACACATTATAATAACACTGCACTACAATAACACATTATAATAACACATTATAATAACATTGCACTACAATAACACATTATAATAACACTGCACTACAATAACACATTATAATAACACTGCACTACAATAACACATTATAATAACACATTATAATAACACTGCACTACAATAACACATTATAATAACACTGCACTACAATAACACATTATAATAACACTGCACTACAATAACACATTATAATAACACATTATAATAACACTGCACTACAATAACACATTATAATAACATTGCACCACAATAACACATTATAATAACATTATAATAACACTGCACTACAATAACACATTATAATAACACATTATAATAACATTGCACCACAATAACACATTATAATAACATTCCACTACAATAACACATTATAATAACACATTATAATGACACTGCACTACAATAACACATTATAATAACACATTATAATAACACTGCACTACAATAACACATTATAATAACACATTATAATAACACTGCACTACAATAACACATTATAATAACACTGCACTACAATAACACACTATACTGACACTGCACTACAATAACACATTATAATAACACTGCGCTACAATAACACATTATAATATCACATTATAATAACACTGCACTACAATAACACATTATAATAACACATTATAATAACACTGCACTACAATAACACATTATAATAACACTGCACTACAATAACACATTATAATATCACATTATAATAACACTGCACTACAATAACACATTATAATAACACATTATAATAACACTGCACTACAATAACACATTATAATAACACTGCACTACAATAACACATTATAATAACACTGCACTACAATAACACATTATAATAACACTGCACTACAATAACACATTATAATAACACATTATAATAACACTGCACTACAATAACACATTATAATAACATTGCACCACAATAACACATTATAATAACATTCCACTACAATAACACATTATAATAACACTGCACTACAATAACACATTATAATGACACTGCACTACAATAACACATTATAATAACACATTATAATAACACTGCGCTACAATAACACATTATAATATCACATTATAATAACACTGCACTACAATAACACATTATAATAACATTGCACCACAATAACACATTATAATAACACATTATAATAACACTGCACTACAATAACACATTATAATGACACTGCACTACAATAACACATTATAATAACACATTATAATAACACTGCGCTACAATAACACATTATAATAACACTGCACTACAATAACACATTATAATAACACATTATAATAACACTGCACTACAATAACACATTATAATAACATTGCACCACAATAACACATTATAATAACATTGCACTACAATAACACATTATAATAACACTGCACTACAATAACACATTATAATAACACTGCACTACAATAACACATTATAATAACACTGCACTACAATAACACACTATAATAACACTGCACTACAATAACACATTATAATAACATTGCACTACAATAACACATTATAATAACACATTACAATAACACTGCACTACAATAACACATTATAATAACACTGCACTACAATAACACATTATAATAACATTGCACCACAATAACACATTATAATAACATTGCACTACAATAACACATTATAATAACACATTATAATAACACTGCACTTCAATAACACATTATAATAACACTGCACTACAATAACACATTATAATAACATTGCACTACAATCACATTTTATAATAACACATTATAATAACACTGCACTACAATAACACATTATAATAACACTGCACTACAATAACACATTATAATAACATTGCACTACAATAACACATTATAATAACACATTATAATAACACTGCACTACAATAACACATTATAATAACACTGCACTACAATAACACACTATACTAACACTGCACTACAATAACACATTATAATAACATTGCACTACAATAATACATTATAATAACACATTATAATAACACTGCACTACAATAACACATTATAATAACACTGCACTACAATAACACATTATAATAACATTGCACTACAATAACACATTATAATAACACATTATAATAACACTGCACTACAATAACACATTATAATAACACTGCACTACAATAACACATTATAATAACATTGCACCACAATAACACATTATAATAACACATTATAATAACACTGCACTGCAATAACACATTATAATAACACTGCACTACAATAACACATTATAATAACATTGCACTACAATAACACATTATAATAACGCATTATAATAACACTGCACTACAATAACACATTATAATAACACTGCACTACAATAACACACTATAATAACACTGCACTACAATAACACATTATAATAACACTGCACTACAATAACACATTATAATAACACTGCACTACAATAACACATTATAATAACACATTATAATAACACTGCACTACAATAACACATTATAATAACATTGCACCACAATAACACATTATAATAACATTCCACTACAATAACACATTATAATAACATTGCACTACAATAACACATTATAATAACACTGCACTACAATAACACATTATAATAACACTGCACTACAATAACACATTATAATACCACTGCACTACAATAACACATTATACTGACACTGCACTACAATAACACATTATAATAACACTGCACTACAATAACACATTATAATAACACTGCACTACAATAACACATTATAATAACACATTATAATAACACTGCACTACAATAACACATTATAATAACACATTATAATAACACTGCACTACAATAACACATTATAATAACATTGCACTACAATCACATTTTATAATAACACATTATAATAACACTGCACTACAATAACACACTATACTGACACTGCACTACAATAACACATTATAATAACATTGCACTACAATAACACATTATAATAACACATTATAATAACACTACACTACAATAACACATTATAATAACACTGCACTACAATAACAAACTATAATAACACTGCACTACAATAACACATTATAATAACACTGCACTACAATAACACATTATAATAACACTGCACTACAATAACACATTATAATAACATTGCACTACAATAACACATTATAATAACACATTATAATAACACTGAACTACAATAACACATTATAATAACACTGCACTACAATAACACATTATAATAACACTGCACTACAATAACACATTATAATAACACATTATAATAACACTGCACTACAATAACACATTATAATAACATTGCACTACAATAACACATTATAATAACACATTATAATAACACTGAACTACAATAACACATTATAATAACACTGCACTACAATAACACATTATAATAACACTGCACTACAATAACACATTATAATAACATTGCACCACAATAACACATTATAATAACACTGCACTACAATAACACATTATAATAACACTGCACTACAATAACAAACTATAATAACACTGCACTACAATAACACATTATAATAACATTGCACCACAATAACACATTATAATAACATTGCACTACAATAACACATTATAATAACACTGCACTTCAATAACACATTATAATAACACTGCACTACAATAACACATTATAATAACACATTATAATAACACTGCACTACAATAACACATTATAATAACACTGCACTACAATAACAAACTATAATAACACTGCACTACAATAACACATTATAATAACATTGCACCACAATAACACATTATAATAACATTGCACTACAATAACACATTATAATAACACATTATAATAACACTGCACTACAATAACACATTATAATAACACTGCACTACAATAACAAACTATAATAACACTGCACTACAATAACACATTATAATAACATTGCACCACAATAACACATTATAATAACACTGCACTACAATAACACATTATAATAACACTGCACTACAATAACAAACTATAATAACACTGCACTACAATAACACATTATAATAACACTGCACTACAATAACACATTATAATAACACTGCACTACAATAACACATTATAATAACACTGCACTACAATAACACATTATAATAACATTGCACTACAATAACACATTATAATAACACATTATAATAACACTGCACTACAATAACACATTATAATAACACTGCACTACAATAACACATTATAATAACACTGCACTACAATAACACATTATAATAACATTGCACCACAATAACACATTATAATAACATTGCACTACAATAACACATGATAATAACACATTATAATAACACTGCACTACAATAACACATTATAATAACACTGCACTACAATAACACATTATAATAACACTGCACTACAATAACACATTATTATAACACTGCACTACAATAACACATTATAATAACACTGCACTACAATAACACATTATAATAACACTGCACTACAATAACACATTATTATAACACTGCACTACAATAACACATTATAATAACACTGCACTACAATAACACATTATAATAACATTGCACTACAATAACACATTATAATAACACATTATAATAACACTACACTACAATAACACATTATAATAACACTGCACTACAATAACACATTATAATAACACTGCACTACAATAACACATTATAATAACATTGCACCACAATAACACATTATAATAACATTGCACTACAATAACACATTATAATAACACTGCACTACAATAACACATTATAATAACACTGCACTACAATAACACATTATAATATCACATTATAATAACACTGCACTACAATAACACATTATAATAACACATTATAATAACACTGCGCTACAATAACACATTATAATAACACTGCACTACAATAACACATTATAATAACACATTATAATAACACTGCACTACAATAACACATTATAATAACACATTATAATAACACTGCACTACAATAACACATTATAATAACACTGCACTACAATAACACATTATAATAACACATTATAATAACACATTATAATAACACTGCACTACAATAACACATTATTATAACACTGCACTACAATAACACATTATAATAACACTGCACTACAATAACACATTATAATAACACTGCACTACAATAACACATTATTATAACACTGCACTACAATAACACATTATAATAACACTGCACTACAATAACACATTATAATAACATTGCACTACAATAACACATTATAATAACACATTATAATAACACTACACTACAATAACACATTATAATAACACTGCACTACAATAACACATTATAATAACACTGCACTACAATAACACATTATAATAACATTGCACCACAATAACACATTATAATAACATTGCACTACAATAACACATTATAATAACACTGCACTACAATAACACATTATAATAACACTGCACTACAATAACACATTATAATATCACATTATAATAACACTGCACTACAATAACACATTATAATAACACATTATAATAACACTGCGCTACAATAACACATTATAATAACACTGCACTACAATAACACATTATAATAACACATTATAATAACACTGCACTACAATAACACATTATAATAACACATTATAATAACACTGCACTACAATAACACATTATAATAACACTGCACTACAATAACACATTATAATATCACATTATAATAACACTGCACTACAATAACACATTATAATAACACATTATAATAACACTGCGCTACAATAACACATTATAATAACACTGCACTACAATAACACATTATAATAACACATTATAATAACACTGCACTACAATAACACATTATAATAACACATTATAATAACACTGCGCTACAATAACACATTATAATAACACTGCACTACAATAACACATTATAATAACACATTATAATAACACTGCACTACAATAACACATTATAATAACACATTATAATAACACTGCGCTACAATAACACATTATAATAACACTGCACTACAATAACACATTATAATAACACATTATAATAACACTGCACTACAATAACACATTATAATAACACATTATAATAACACTGCACTACAATAACACACTATACTGACACTGCACTACAATAACACATTATAATAACACTGCACTACAATAACACATTATAATATCACATTATAATAACACTGCACTACAATAACACATTATAATAACACATTATAATAACACTGCGCTACAATAACACATTATAATAACACTGCACTACAATAACACATTATAATAACACATTATAATAACACTGCACTACAATAACACATTATAATAACACATTATAATAACACTGCACTACAATAACACACTATACTGACACTGCACTACAATAACACATTATAATAACACTGCACTACAATAACACATTATAATAACACATTATAATAACACTGCACTACAATAACACATTATAATAACATTGCACCACAATAACACATTATAATAACATTCCACTACAATAACACATTATAATAACACATTATAATAACACTGCACTACAATAACACATTATAATAACACTGCGCTACAATAACACATTATAATAACACTGCACTACAATAACACATTATAATAACACATTATAATAACACTGCACTACAATAACACATTATAATAACATTGCACTACAATAACACACTATACTGACACTGCACTACAATAACACATTATAATAACACTGCACTACAATAACACATTATAATAACACATTATAATAACACTGCACTACAATAACACATTATAATAACACTGCACTACAATAACACATTATAATAACACTGCACTACAATAACACATTATAATAACATTGCACCACAATAACACATTATAATAACACTGCACTACAATAACACATTATAATAACACTGCACTACAATAACACATTATAATAACATTGCACTACAATAACACATTATAATAACATTGCACTACAATAACACATTATAATAACACATTATAATAACACTGCACTACAATAACACATTATAATAACATTGCACCACAATAACACATTATAATAACATTGCACTACAATAACACATTATAATAACACATCATAATAACACTGCACTACAATAACACATTATAATAACACTGCACTACAATAACACATTATACTGACACTGCACTACAATAACACATTATAATAACACTGCACTACAATAACACATTATAATAACATTGCACCACAATAACACATTATAATAACATTGCACTACAATAACACATGATAATAACACATTATAATAACACTGCACTACAATAACACATTATAATAACATTGCACCACAATAACACATTATAATAACATTGCACTACAATAACACATTATAATAACACATTATAATAACACTGCACTGCAATAACACATTATAATAACACTGCACTACAATAACACATTATAATAACACTGCACTACAATAACAAACTATAATAACACTGCACTACAATAACACATTATAATAACATTGCACTACAATAACACATTATAATAACACATTATAATAACACTGCACTACAATAACACATTATAATAACACTGCACCACAATAACACATTATAATAACATTGCACTACAATAACACATTATAATAACACATTATAATAACACTGCACTACAATAACACATTATAATAACACTGCACTACAATAACACATTATAATACCACTGCACTACAATAACACATTATAATACCACTGCACTACAATAACACATTATAATAACACTGCACTACAATAACACATTATAATAACACTGCACTACAATAACACATTATAATAACACATTATAATAACACTGCACTACAATAACACATTATAATAACATTGCACTACAATCACATTTTATAATAACACATTATAATAACACTGCACTACAATAACACACTATACTGACACTGCACTACAATAACACATTATAATAACATTGCACTACAATAACACATTATAATAACACATTATAATAACACTACACTACAATAACACATTATAATAACACTGCACTACAATAACACATTATAATAACATTGCACTACAATAACACATTATAATAACACTGCACTACAATAACAAACTATAATAACACTGCACTACAATAATACATTATAATAACACTGCACTACAATAACACATTATAATAACATTGCACTACAATAACACATTATAATAACACATTATAATAACACTGCACTACAATAACACATTATAATAACACTGCACTACAATAACACATTATAATAACATTGCACCACAATAACACATTATAATAACATTGCACTACAATAACACATTATAATAACACTGCACTACAATAACACATTATAATAACACTGCACTACAATAACACATTATTATAACACTGCACTACAATAACACACTATACTGATACTGCACTACAAAAACACATTATAATAACACTGCACTACAATAACACATTATAATAACATTGCACTACAATAACACATTATAATAACACATTATAATAACACTGCACTACAATAACACATTATAATAACATTGCACCACAATAACACATTATAATAACACTGCACTACAATAACACATTATAATAACACTGCACTACAATAACACATTATAATAACACTGCACTACAATAACAAACTATAATAACACTGCACTACAATAACACATTATAATAACATTGCACTACAATAACACATTATAATAACACATTATAATAACACTGCACTACAATAACACATTATAATAACACTGCACTACAATAACACATTATAATAACACTGCACCACAATAACACATTATAATAACATTGCACTACAATAACACATTATAATAACACATTATAATAACACTGCACTACAATAACACATTATAATAACACTGCACTACAATAACACATTATAATAACATTGCACTACAATCACATTTTATAATAACACATTATAATAACACTGCACTACAATAACACACTATACTGACACTGCACTACAATAACACATTATAATAACATTGCACTACAATAACACATTATAATAACACATTATAATAACACTACACTACAATAACACATTATAATAACACTGCACTACAATAACACATTATAATAACACTGCACCACAATAACACATTATAATAACATTGCACTACAATAACACATTATAATAACACATTATAATAACACTGCACTACAATAACACATTATAATAACACTGCACTACAATAACACATTATAATAACATTGCACTACAATCACATTTTATAATAACACATTATAATAACACTGCACTACAATAACACACTATACTGACACTGCACTACAATAACACATTATAATAACATTGCACTACAATAACACATTATAATAACACATTATAATAACACTACACTACAATAACACATTATAATAACACTGCACTACAATAACACATTATAATAACACTGCACTACAATAACACATTATAATAACACTGCACTACAATAACAAACTATAATAACACTGCACTACAATAATACATTATAATAACACTGCACTACAATAACAAACTATAATAACATTGCACTACAATAACACATTATAATAACACATTATAATAACACTGCACTACAATAACACATTATAATAACACTGCACTACAATAACACATTATAATAACACTGCACTACAATAACACATTATAATAACACTGCACTACAATAACAAACTATAATAACACTGCACTACAATAACACATTATAATAACATTGCACTACAATAACACATTATAATAACACATTATAATAACACTGAACTACAATAACACATTATAATAACACTGCACTACAATAACACATTATAATAACATTGCACCACAATAACACATTATAATAACATTGCACTACAATAACACATTATAATAACACTGCACTTCAATAACACATTATAATAACACTGCACTACAATAACACATTATAATAACACTGCACTACAATAACACATTATAATAACACTGAACTACAATAACACATTATAATAACACTGCACTACAATAACACATTATAATAACACTGCACTACAATAACACATTATAATAACATTGCACCACAATAACACATTATAATAACATTGCACTACAATAACACATTATAATAACACTGCACTTCAATAACACATTATAATAACACTGCACTACAATAACACATTATAATAACACATTATAATAACATTGCACTACAATAACACATTATAATAACACTGCACTACAATAACACATTATAATAACACTGCACTACAATAACACATTATAATAACACATTATAATAACACTGCACTACAATAACACATTATAATAACACTGCACTACAATAACACATTATAATAACACTGCACTACAATAACACATTATAATAACACATTATAATAACACTGCACTACAATAACACATTATAATAACATTGCACCACAATAACACATTATAATAACACATTATAATAACACTGCACTACAATAACACATTATAATAACACATTATAATAACATTGCACCACAATAACACATTATAATAACATTCCACTACAATAACACATTATAATAACACATTATAATGACACTGCACTACAATAACACATTATAATAACACATTATAATAACACTGCGCTACAATAACACATTATAATATCACATTATAATAACACTGCACTACAATAACACATTATAATAACACATTATAATAACACTGCACTACAATAACACATTATAATAACACTGCACTACAATAACAAACTATAATAACACTGCACTACAATAACACATTATACTAACACTGCGCTACAATAACACATTATAATATCACATTATAATAACACTGCACTACAATAACACATTATAATAACACATTATAATAACACTGCACTACAATAACACATTATAATAACACTGCACTACAATAACACATTATAATATCACATTATAATAACACTGCACTACAATAACACATTATAATAACACTGCACTACAATAACAAACTATAATAACACTGCACTACAATAACACATTATAATAACACTGCACTACAATAACACACTATAATAACACTGCACTACAATAACACATTATAATAACACTGCACTACAATAACACATTATAATAACACATTATAATAACACTGCACTACAATAACACATTATAATAACATTGCACCACAATAACACATTATAATAACATTCCACTACAATAACACATTATAATAACACATTATAATAACACTGCACTACAATAACACATTATAATGACACTGCACTACAATAACACATTATAATAACACATTATAATAACACTGCGCTACAATAACACATTATAATATCACATTATAATAACACTGCACTACAATAACACATTATAATAACACTGCACTACAATAACAAACTATAATAACACTGCACTACAATAACACATTATAATAACACTGCACTACAATAACACATTATAATAACATTGCACCACAATAACACATTATAATAACATTCCACTACAATAACACATTATAATAACACATTATAATAACACTGCACTACAATAACACATTATAATAACACTGCACTACAATAACACATTATAATGACACTGCACTACAATAACACATTATAATAACACATTATAATAACACTGCGCTACAATAACACATTATAATAACACTGCACTACAATAACACATTATAATAACACTGCACTACAATAACACATTATAATAACATTGCACCACAATAACACATTATAATAACATTGCACTACAATAACACATTATAATAACACTGCACTACAATAACAAACTATAATAACACTGCACTACAATAACACATTATAATAACATTGCACTACAATAACACATTATAATAACACATTACAATAACACTGCACTACAATAACACATTATAATAACATTGCACCACAATAACACATTATAATAACATTGCACTACAATAACACATTATAATAACACATTATAATAACACTGCACTTCAATAACACATTATAATAACACTGCACTACAATAACACATTATAATAACATTGCACTACAATCACATTTTATAATAACACACTATACTGACACTGCACAACAATAACACATTATAATAACACTGCACTACAATAACACATTATAATAACACTGCACTACAATAACACATTATACTGACATTGCACTACAATAACACATTATACTGACACTGCACTACAATAACACATTATAATAACACTGCACTACAATAACACATTATACTGACACTGCACTACAATAACACATTATAATAACACTGCACTACAATAACACATTATAATAACACTGCACTACAATAACACATTATAATAACATTGCACCACAATAACACATTATAATAACATTGCACTACAATAACACATTATAATAACACATTATAATAACACTGCACTACAATAACACATTATAATAACACTGCACTACAATAACATTATAATAACACTGCACTACAATAACACATTATAATAACACTGCACTACAATAACACATTATACTGACACTGCACTACAATAACACATTATAATAACACTGCACTACAATAACACATTATAATAACACTGCACTACAATAACACATTATAATAACACTGCACTACAATAACACATTATAATAACATTGCACTACAATAACACATTATAATAACACATTATAATAACACTGCACTACAATAACACATTATAATAACACTGCACTACAATAACACATTATAATAACATTGCACTACAATAACACATTATAATAACACATTATAATAACACTGCACTACAATAACACATTATAATAACATTGCACCACAATAACACATTATAATAACATTGCACTACAATAACACATTATAATAACACATTATAATAACACTGCACTACAATAACACATTATAATAACACTGCACTACAATAACACATTATACTGACACTGCACTACAATAACACATTATAATAACACTGCACTACAATAACACATTATAATAACACTGCACTACAATAACACATTATAATAACACTGCACTACAATAACACATTATAATAACATTGCACTACAATAACACATTATAATAACACATTATAATAACACTGCACTACAATAACACATTATAATAACACTGCACTACAATAACACATTATTATAACACTGCACTACAATAACACATTATAATAACATTGCACTACAATAACACATTATAATAACACATTATAATAACACTGCACTACAATAACACATTATAATAACATTGCACCACAATAACACATTATAATAACATTGCACTACAATAACACATTATAATAACACATTATAATAACACTGCACTACAATAACACATTATAATAACACTGCACTACAATAACACATTATACTGACACTGCACTACAATAACACATTATACTGACACTGCACTACAATAACACATTATAATAACACTGCACTACAATAACACATTATAATAACACTGCACTACAATAACACATTATAATAACACTGCACTACAATAACACATTATACTGACACTGCACTACAATAACACATTATACTGACACTGCACTACAATAACACATTATAATAACACTGCACTACAATAACACATTATACTGACACTGCACTACAATAACACATTATAATAACACTGCACTACAATAACACATTATAATAACATTGCACCACAATAACACATTATAATAACATTGCACTACAATAACACATTATAATAACACTGCACTTCAATAACACATTATAATAACACATTATAATAACATTGCACTACAATAACACATTATAATAACACTGCACTACAATAACACATTATAATAACACTGCACTACAATAACACATTATAATAACACATTATAATAACACTGCACTACAATAACACATTATAATAACACTGCACTACAATAACACATTATAATAACACTGCACTACAATAACACATTATAATAACACATTATAATAACACTGCACTACAATAACACATTATAATAACATTGCACCACAATAACACATTATAATAACACATTATAATAACACTGCACTACAATAACACATTATAATAACACATTATAATAACATTGCACCACAATAACACATTATAATAACATTCCACTACAATAACACATTATAATAACACATTATAATGACACTGCACTACAATAACACATTATAATAACACATTATAATAACACTGCGCTACAATAACACATTATAATATCACATTATAATAACACTGCACTACAATAACACATTATAATAACACATTATAATAACACTGCACTACAATAACACATTATAATAACACTGCACTACAATAACAAACTATAATAACACTGCACTACAATAACACATTATAATAACACTGCGCTACAATAACACATTATAATATCACATTATAATAACACTGCACTACAATAACACATTATAATAACACATTATAATAACACTGCACTACAATAACACATTATAATAACACTGCACTACAATAACACATTATAATATCACATTATAATAACACTGCACTACAATAACACATTATAATAACACTGCACTACAATAACAAACTATAATAACACTGCACTACAATAACACATTATAATAACACTGCACTACAATAACACACTATAATAACACTGCACTACAATAACACATTATAATAACACTGCACTACAATAACACATTATAATAACACATTATAATAACACTGCACTACAATAACACATTATAATAACATTGCACCACAATAACACATTATAATAACATTCCACTACAATAACACATTATAATAACACATTATAATAACACTGCGCTACAATAACACATTATAATATCACATTATAATAACACTGCACTACAATAACACATTATAATAACACTGCACTACAATAACACATTATAATGACACTGCACTACAATAACACATTATAATAACACATTATAATAACACTGCGCTACAATAACACATTATAATATCACATTATAATAACACTGCACTACAATAACACATTATAATAACACTGCACTACAATAACAAACTATAATAACACTGCACTACAATAACACATTATAATAACACTGCACTACAATAACACATTATAATAACATTGCACCACAATAACACATTATAATAACATTCCACTACAATAACACATTATAATAACACATTATAATAACACTGCACTACAATAACACATTATAATAACACTGCACTACAATAACACATTATAATGACACTGCACTACAATAACACATTATAATAACACATTATAATAACACTGCACTACAATAACACATTATAATAACACTGCACTACAATAACACATTATAATAACACTGCACTACAATAACACATTATAATAACATTGCACCACAATAACACATTATAATAACATTGCACTACAATAACACATTATAATAACACTGCACTACAATAACAAACTATAATAACACTGCACTACAATAACACATTATAATAACATTGCACTACAATAACACATTATAATAACACATTACAATAACACTGCACTACAATAACACATTATAATAACATTGCACCACAATAACACATTATAATAACATTGCACTACAATAACACATTATAATAACACATTATAATAACACTGCACTTCAATAACACATTATAATAACACTGCACTACAATAACACACTATACTGACACTGCACAACAATAACACATTATAATAACACTGCACTACAATAACACATTATAATAACACTGCACTACAATAACACATTATACTGACATTGCACTACAATAACACATTATACTGACACTGCACTACAATAACACATTATAATAACACTGCACTACAATAACACATTATACTGACACTGCACTACAATAACACATTATAATAACACTGCACTACAATAACACATTATAATAACACTGCACTACAATAACACATTATAATAACATTGCACCACAATAACACATTATAATAACATTGCACTACAATAACACATTATAATAACACATTATAATAACACTGCACTACAATAACACATTATAATAACACTGCACTACAATAACATTATAATAACACTGCACTACAATAACACATTATAATAACACTGCACTACAATAACACATTATACTGACACTGCACTACAATAACACATTATAATAACACTGCACTACAATAACACATTATAATAACACTGCACTACAATAACACATTATAATAACACTGCACTACAATAACACATTATAATAACATTGCACTACAATAACACATTATAATAACACATTATAATAACACTGCACTACAATAACACATTATAATAACACTGCACTACAATAACACATTATTATAACACTGCACTACAATAACACATTATAATAACATTGCACTACAATAACACATTATAATAACACATTATAATAACACTGCACTACAATAACACATTATAATAACATTGCACCACAATAACACATTATAATAACATTGCACTACAATAACACATTATAATAACACATTATAATAACACTGCACTACAATAACACATTATAATAACACTGCACTACAATAACACATTATACTGACACTGCACTACAATAACACATTATAATAACACTGCACTACAATAACACATTATAATAACACTGCACTACAATAACACATTATAATAACACTGCACTACAATAACACATTATAATAACATTGCACTACAATAACACATTATAATAACACATTATAATAACACTGCACTACAATAACACATTATAATAACACTGCACTACAATAACACATTATTATAACACTGCACTACAATAACACATTATAATAACATTGCACTACAATAACACATTATAATAACACATTATAATAACACTGCACTACAATAACACATTATAATAACATTGCACCACAATAACACATTATAATAACATTGCACTACAATAACACATTATAATAACACATTATAATAACACTGCACTACAATAACACATTATAATAACACTGCACTACAATAACACATTATACTGACACTGCACTACAATAACACATTATACTGACACTGCACTACAATAACACATTATAATAACACTGCACTACAATAACACATTATAATAACACTGCACTACAATAACACATTATAATAACACTGCACTACAATAACACATTATACTGACACTGCACTACAATAACACATTATACTGACACTGCACTACAATAACACATTATAATAACACTGCACTACAATAACACATTATACTGACACTGCACTACAATAACACATTATAATAACACTGCACTACAATAACACATTATAATAACATTGCACCACAATAACACATTATAATAACATTGCACTACAATAACACATTATAATAACACATTATAATAACACTGCACTACAATAACACATTATAATAACACTGCACTACAATAACACATTATACTGACACTGCACTACAATAACACATTATAATAACACTGCACTACAATAACACATTATACTGACACTGCACTACAATAACACATTATAATAACACTGCACTACAATAACACATTATAATAACACTGCACTACAATAACACATTATAATAACACTGCACTACAATAACACATTATACTGACACTGCACTACAATAACACATTATAATAACATTGCACCACAATAACACATTATAATAACATTGCACTACAATAACACATTATAATAACACATTATAATAACACTGCACTACAATAACACATTATAATAACACTGCACTACAATAACACATTATAATAACATTGCACTACAATAACACATTATAATAACACTGCACTACAATAACACATTATAATAACACTGCACTACAATAACATTATAATAACACTGCACTACAATAACACATTATAATAACACTGCACTACAATAACACATTATACTGACACTGCACTACAATAACACATTATAATAACACTGCACTACAATAACACATTATTATAACACTGCACTACAATAACACATTATAATAACATTGCACTACAATAACACATTATAATAACACTGCACTACAATAACACATTATAATAACATTGCACCACAATAACACATTATAATAACACTGCACTACAATAACACATTATAATAACATTGCACCACAATAACACATTATAATAACACTGCACTACAATAACACATTATAATAACACTGCACTACAATAACACATTATAATAACATTGCACCACAATAACACATTATAATAACATTGCACTACAATAACACATTATAATAACACATTATAATAACACTGCACTACAATAACACATTATAATAACATTGCACCACAATAACACATTATAATAACATTGCACTACAATAACACATTATAATAACACATTATAATAACACTGCACTACAATAACACATTATAATAACACTGCACTACAATAACACATTATAATAACACTGCACTACAATAACACATTATACTGACACTGCACTACAATAACACATTATAATAACATTGCACAACAATAACACATTATAATAACATTGCACTACAATAACACATTATAATAACACATTATAATAACACTGCACTACAATAACACATTATAATAACACTGCACTACAATAACACATTATAATAACATTGCACTACAATAACACATTATAATAACACATTATAATAACACTGCACTACAATAACACATTATAATAACACTGCACTACAATAACATTATAATAACACTGCACTACAATAACACATTATAATAACACTGCACTACAATAACACATTATACTGACACTGCACTACAATAACACATTATAATAACATTGCACTACAATAACACATTATAATAACACATTATAATAACACTGCACTACAATAACACATTATAATAACACTGCACTACAATAACACATTATAATAACACTGCACTACAATAACACATTATAATAACATTGCACCACAATAACACATTATAATAACATTGCACTACAATAACACATTATAATAACACTGCACTACAATAACACATTATAATAACACTGCACTACAATAACACATTATAATAACACTGCACTACAATAACACATTATTATAACACTGCACTACAATAACACATTATAATAACACATTATAATAACACTGCACTACAATAACACATTATAATAACACTGCACTACAATAACACATTATAATAACACTGCACTACAATAACACATTATAATAACATTGCACCACAATAACACATTATAATAACATTGCACTACAATAACACATTATAATAACACATTATAATAACACTGCACTACAATAACACACTATAATAACACTGCACTACAATAACACATTATAATAACATTGCACCACAATAACACATTATAATAACATTGCACTACAATAACACATTATAATAACACTGCACTACAATAACACATTATAATAACACTGCACTACAATAACACATTATAATAACACTGCACTACAATAACACATTATTATAACACTGCACTACAATAACACATTATAATAACACATTATAATAACACTGCACTACAATAACACATTATAATAACACTGCACTACAATAACACATTATAATAACACTGCACTACAATAACACATTATAATAACATTGCACCACAATAACACATTATAATAACATTGCACTACAATAACACATTATAATAACACATTATAATAACACTGCACTACAATAACACACTATAATAACACTGCACTACAATAACACATTATAATAACACTGCACTACAATAACACATTATAATAACACTGCACTACAATAACACATTATAATAACACTGCACTACAAAAACACATTATAATAACACTGCACTACAATAACACATTATAATAACATTGCACTACAATAACACATTATAATAACACATTATAATAACACTGCACTACAATAACACATTATAATAACATTGCACCACAATAACACATTATAATAACATTGCACTACAATAACACATTATAATAACATATTATAATAACACTGCACTGCAATAACACATTATAATAACACTGCACTACAATAACACATTATAATAACATTGCACTACAATAACACATTATAATAACACTGCACTACAATAACAAACTATAATAACACTGCACTACAATAACACATTATAATAACACTGCACTACAATAACACATTATAATAACATTGCACTACAATAACACATTATAATAACACATTATAATAACACTGCACTACAATAACACACTATAATAACACTGCACTACAATAACACATTATAATAACATTGCACCACAATAACACATTATAATAACATTGCACTACAATAACACATTATAATAACACTGCACTACAATAACACATTATAATAACACTGCACTACAATAACACATTATAATAACACTGCACTACAATAACACATTATTATAACACTGCACTACAATAACACATTATAATAACACATTATAATAACACTGCACTACAATAACACATTATAATAACACTGCACTACAATAACACATTATAATAACACTGCACTACAATAACACATTATAATAACATTGCACCACAATAACACATTATAATAACACTGCACTACAATAACACATTATAATAACACTGCACTACAATAACACATTATAATAACATTGCACCACAATAACACATTATAATAACATTGCACTACAATAACACATTATAATAACACATTATAATAACACTGCACTACAATAACACACTATAATAACACTGCACTACAATAACACATTATAATAACACTGCACTACAATAACACATTATAATAACACTGCACTACAATAACACATTATAATAACACTGCACTACAAAAACACATTATAATAACACTGCACTACAATAACACATTATAATAACATTGCACTACAATAACACATTATAATAACACATTATAATAACACTGCACTACAATAACACATTATAATAACATTGCACCACAATAACACATTATAATAACATTGCACTACAATAACACATTATAATAACATATTATAATAACACTGCACTGCAATAACACATTATAATAACACTGCACTACAATAACACATTATAATAACACTGCACTACAATAACACATTATAATAACATTGCACTACAATAACACATTATAATAACACTGCACTACAATAACAAACTATAATAACACTGCACTACAATAACACATTATAATAACATTGCACTACAATAACACATTATAATAACACTGCACTACAATAACAAACTATAATAACACTGCACTACAATAACACATTATAATATCACTGCACTACAATAACACATTATAATAACATTGCACTACAATAACACATTATAATAACACATTATAATAACACTGCACTACAATAACACATTATAATAACACTGCACTACAATAACACATTATAATACCACTGCACTACAATAACACATTATAATAACACATTATAATAACACTGCACTACAATAACACACTATAATAACACTGCACTACAATAACACATTATAATACCACTGCACTACAATAACACATTATAATAACACATTATAATAACACTGCACTACAATAACACATTATACTGACACTGCACTACAATAACACATTATAATAACACTGCACTACAATAACACATTATAATAACACATTATAATAACACTGCACTACAATAACACATTATAATAACATTGCACTACAATCACATTTTATAATAACACATTATAATAACACTGCACTACAATAACACATTATAATAACATTGCACTACAATAACACATTATAATAACACATTATAATAACACTGCACTACAATAACACATTATAATAACACTGCACTACAATAACAAACTATAATAACACTGCACTACAATAATACATTATAATAACACTGCACTACAATAACAAACTATAATAACATTGCACTACAATAACACATTATAATAACACATTATAATAACACTGCACTACAATAACACATTATAATAACACTGCACTACAATAACACATTATTATAACACTGCACTACAATAACACATTATAATAACATTGCACTACAATAACACATTATAATAACACATTATAATAACACTGCACTACAATAACACATTATAATAACATTGCACCACAATAACACATTATAATAACATTGCACTACAATAACACATTATAATAACACATTATAATAACACTGCACTACAATAACACATTATAATAACACTGCACTACAATAACACATTATACTGACACTGCACTACAATAACACATTATACTGACACTGCACTACAATAACACATTATAATAACACTGCACTACAATAACACATTATAATAACACTGCACTACAATAACACATTATAATAACACTGCACTACAATAACACATTATACTGACACTGCACTACAATAACACATTATAATAACACTGCACTACAATAACACATTATAATAACATTGCACCACAATAACACATTATAATAACATTGCACTACAATAACACATTATAATAACACATTATAATAACACTGCACTACAATAACACATTATAATAACACTGCACTACAATAACACATTATACTGACACTGCACTACAATAACACATTATAATAACACTGCACTACAATAACACATTATACTGACACTGCACTACAATAACACATTATAATAACACTGCACTACAATAACACATTATACTGACACTGCACTACAATAACACATTATAATAACATTGCACCACAATAACACATTATAATAACATTGCACTACAATAACACATTATAATAACACATTATAATAACACTGCACTACAATAACACATTATAATAACACTGCACTACAATAACACATTATAATAACATTGCACTACAATAACACATTATAATAACACTGCACTACAATAACACATTATAATAACACTGCACTACAATAACATTATAATAACACTGCACTACAATAACACATTATAATAACACTGCACTACAATAACACATTATACTGACACTGCACTACAATAACACATTATAATAACACTGCACTACAATAACACATTATTATAACACTGCACTACAATAACACATTATAATAACATTGCACTACAATAACACATTATAATAACACTGCACTACAATAACACATTATAATAACATTGCACCACAATAACACATTATAATAACATTGCACTACAATAACACATTATAATAACACTGCACTACAATAACACATTATAATAACATTGCACCACAATAACACATTATAATAACACTGCACTACAATAACACATTATAATAACACTGCACTACAATAACACATTATAATAACATTGCACCACAATAACACATTATAATAACATTGCACTACAATAACACATTATAATAACACATTATAATAACACTGCACTACAATAACACATTATAATAACATTGCACCACAATAACACATTATAATAACATTGCACTACAATAACACATTATAATAACACATTATAATAACACTGCACTACAATAACACATTATAATAACACTGCACTACAATAACACATTATAATAACACTGCACTACAATAACACATTATACTGACACTGCACTACAATAACACATTATAATAACATTGCACAACAATAACACATTATAATAACATTGCACTACAATAACACATTATAATAACACATTATAATAACACTGCACTACAATAACACATTATAATAACACTGCACTACAATAACACATTATAATAACATTGCACTACAATAACACATTATAATAACACATTATAATAACACTGCACTACAATAACACATTATAATAACACTGCACTACAATAACATTATAATAACACTGCACTACAATAACACATTATAATAACACTGCACTACAATAACACATTATACTGACACTGCACTACAATAACACATTATAATAACATTGCACTACAATAACACATTATAATAACACATTATAATAACACTGCACTACAATAACACATTATAATAACACTGCACTACAATAACACATTATAATAACACTGCACTACAATAACACATTATAATAACATTGCACCACAATAACACATTATAATAACATTGCACTACAATAACACATTATAATAACACTGCACTACAATAACACATTATAATAACACTGCACTACAATAACACATTATAATAACACTGCACTACAATAACACATTATTATAACACTGCACTACAATAACACATTATAATAACACATTATAATAACACTGCACTACAATAACACATTATAATAACACTGCACTACAATAACACATTATAATAACACTGCACTACAATAACACATTATAATAACATTGCACCACAATAACACATTATAATAACATTGCACTACAATAACACATTATAATAACACATTATAATAACACTGCACTACAATAACACACTATAATAACACTGCACTACAATAACACATTATAATAACATTGCACCACAATAACACATTATAATAACATTGCACTACAATAACACATTATAATAACACTGCACTACAATAACACATTATAATAACACTGCACTACAATAACACATTATAATAACACTGCACTACAATAACACATTATTATAACACTGCACTACAATAACACATTATAATAACACATTATAATAACACTGCACTACAATAACACATTATAATAACACTGCACTACAATAACACATTATAATAACACTGCACTACAATAACACATTATAATAACATTGCACCACAATAACACATTATAATAACATTGCACTACAATAACACATTATAATAACACATTATAATAACACTGCACTACAATAACACACTATAATAACACTGCACTACAATAACACATTATAATAACACTGCACTACAATAACACATTATAATAACACTGCACTACAATAACACATTATAATAACACTGCACTACAAAAACACATTATAATAACACTGCACTACAATAACACATTATAATAACATTGCACTACAATAACACATTATAATAACACATTATAATAACACTGCACTACAATAACACATTATAATAACATTGCACCACAATAACACATTATAATAACATTGCACTACAATAACACATTATAATAACATATTATAATAACACTGCACTGCAATAACACATTATAATAACACTGCACTACAATAACACATTATAATAACACTGCACTACAATAACACATTATAATAACATTGCACTACAATAACACATTATAATAACACTGCACTACAATAACAAACTATAATAACACTGCACTACAATAACACATTATAATAACACTGCACTACAATAACACATTATAATAACATTGCACTACAATAACACATTATAATAACACATTATAATAACACTGCACTACAATAACACATTATAATAACATTGCACCACAATAACACATTATAATAACATTGCACTACAATAACACATTATAATAACACTGCACTACAATAACACATTATAATAACACTGCACTACAATAACACATTATAATAACACTGCACTACAATAACACATTATTATAACACTGCACTACAATAACACATTATAATAACACATTATAATAACACTGCACTACAATAACACATTATAATAACACTGCACTACAATAACACATTATAATAACACTGCACTACAATAACACATTATAATAACATTGCACCACAATAACACATTATAATAACACTGCACTACAATAACACATTATAATAACACTGCACTACAATAACACATTATAATAACATTGCACCACAATAACACATTATAATAACATTGCACTACAATAACACATTATAATAACACATTATAATAACACTGCACTACAATAACACACTATAATAACACTGCACTACAATAACACATTATAATAACACTGCACTACAATAACACATTATAATAACACTGCACTACAATAACACATTATAATAACACTGCACTACAAAAACACATTATAATAACACTGCACTACAATAACACATTATAATAACATTGCACTACAATAACACATTATAATAACACATTATAATAACACTGCACTACAATAACACATTATAATAACATTGCACCACAATAACACATTATAATAACATTGCACTACAATAACACATTATAATAACATATTATAATAACACTGCACTGCAATAACACATTATAATAACACTGCACTACAATAACACATTATAATAACACTGCACTACAATAACACATTATAATAACATTGCACTACAATAACACATTATAATAACACTGCACTACAATAACAAACTATAATAACACTGCACTACAATAACACATTATAATAACATTGCACTACAATAACACATTATAATAACACTGCACTACAATAACAAACTATAATAACACTGCACTACAATAACACATTATAATATCACTGCACTACAATAACACATTATAATAACATTGCACTACAATAACACATTATAATAACACATTATAATAACACTGCACTACAATAACACATTATAATAACACTGCACTACAATAACACATTATAATAACACTGCACCACAATAATACATTATAATAACATTGCACTACAATAACACATTATAATAACACATTATAATAACACTGCACTACAATAACACATTATAATAACACTGCACTACAATAACACATTATAATACCACTGCACTACAATAACACATTATAATAACACATTATAATAACACTGCACTACAATAACACATTATAATAACACTGCACTACAATAACACACTATAATACCACTGCACTACAATAACACATTATAATAACACATTATAATAACACTGCACTACAATAACACATTATAATAACACTGCACTACAATAACACATTATAATAACACTGCACTACAATAACACACTATAATACCACTGCACTACAATAACACATTATAATAACACATTATAATAACACTGCACTACAATAACACATTATAATAACATTGCACTACAATAACACATTATAATAACACATTATAATAACACTGCACTACAATAACACATTATAATAACACTGCACTACAATAACACATTATAATAACACTGCACCACAATAATACATTATAATAACATTGCACTACAATAACACATTATAATAACACATTATAATAACACTGCACTACAATAACACATTATAATAACACTGCACTACAATAACACATTATAATAACACTGCACTACAATAACACATTATAATACCACTGCACTACAATAACACATTATAATAACACATTATAATAACACTGCACTACAATAACACATTATACTGACACTGCACTACAATAACACATTATAATAACACTGCACTACAATAACACATTATAATAACACATTATAATAACACTGCACTACAATAACACATTATAATAACATTGCACTACAATCACATTTTATAATAACACATTATAATAACACTGCACTACAATAACACATTATAATAACATTGCACTACAATAACACATTATAATAACACATTATAATAACACTGCACTACAATAACACATTATAATAACACTGCACTACAATAACAAACTATAATAACACTGCACTACAATAATACATTATAATAACACTGCACTACAATAACAAACTATAATAACATTGCACTACAATAACACATTATAATAACACATTATAATAACACTGCACTACAATAACACATTATAATAACACTGCACTACAATAACACATTATACTAACATTGCACTACAATAACACATTATAATAACATTGCACTACAATAACACATTATAATAACACATTATAATAACACTGCACTACAATAACACATTATAATAACACTGCACTACAATAACACATTATAATAACACATTATAATAACACTGCACTACAATAACACATTATAATAACACATTATAATAACACTGCACTACAATAACACACTATAATAACATTGCACTACAATAACACATTATAATAACACTGCACTACAATAACACATTATACTAACATTGCACTACAATAACACATTATAATAACATTGCACTACAATAACACATTATAATAACACATTATAATAACACTGCACTACAATAACACATTATAATAACATTGGACTACAATAACACATTATAATAACACATTATAATAACTTTGCACTACAATAACACATTATAATAACACTGCACTACAATAACACATTATAATAACACATTATAATAACACTGCACTACAATAACACACTATAATAACATTGCACTACAATAACACATTATAATAACACTGCACTACAATAACACATTATACTAACATTGCACTACAATAACACATTATAATAACATTGCACTACAATAACACATTATAATAACACATTATAATAACACTGCACTACAATAACACATTATAATAACACTGCACTACAATAACACATTATAATAACACTGCACTACAATAACACATTATAATAACATTGCACCACAATAACACATTATAATAACATTGCACTACAATAACACATTATAATAACACATTATAATAACACTGCACTACAATAACACACTATAATAACACTGCACTACAATAACACATTATAATAACATTGCACCACAATAACACATTATAATAACATTGCACTACAATAACACATTATAATAACACTGCACTACAATAACACATTATAATAACACTGCACTACAATAACACATTATAATAACACTGCACTACAATAACACATTATTATAACACTGCACTACAATAACACATTATAATAACACATTATAATAACACTGCACTACAATAACACATTATAATAACACTGCACTACAATAACACATTATAATAACACTGCACTACAATAACACATTATAATAACATTGCACCACAATAACACATTATAATAACATTGCACTACAATAACACATTATAATAACACATTATAATAACACTGCACTACAATAACACACTATAATAACACTGCACTACAATAACACATTATAATAACACTGCACTACAATAACACATTATAATAACACTGCACTACAATAACACATTATAATAACACTGCACTACAAAAACACATTATAATAACACTGCACTACAATAACACATTATAATAACATTGCACTACAATAACACATTATAATAACACATTATAATAACACTGCACTACAATAACACATTATAATAACATTGCACCACAATAACACATTATAATAACATTGCACTACAATAACACATTATAATAACATATTATAATAACACTGCACTGCAATAACACATTATAATAACACTGCACTACAATAACACATTATAATAACACTGCACTACAATAACACATTATAATAACATTGCACTACAATAACACATTATAATAACACTGCACTACAATAACAAACTATAATAACACTGCACTACAATAACACATTATAATAACACTGCACTACAATAACACATTATAATAACATTGCACTACAATAACACATTATAATAACACATTATAATAACACTGCACTACAATAACACATTATAATAACATTGCACCACAATAACACATTATAATAACATTGCACTACAATAACACATTATAATAACACTGCACTACAATAACACATTATAATAACACTGCACTACAATAACACATTATAATAACACTGCACTACAATAACACATTATTATAACACTGCACTACAATAACACATTATAATAACACATTATAATAACACTGCACTACAATAACACATTATAATAACACTGCACTACAATAACACATTATAATAACACTGCACTACAATAACACATTATAATAACATTGCACCACAATAACACATTATAATAACACTGCACTACAATAACACATTATAATAACACTGCACTACAATAACACATTATAATAACATTGCACCACAATAACACATTATAATAACATTGCACTACAATAACACATTATAATAACACATTATAATAACACTGCACTACAATAACACACTATAATAACACTGCACTACAATAACACATTATAATAACACTGCACTACAAAAACACATTATAATAACACTGCACTACAATAACACATTATAATAACATTGCACTACAATAACACATTATAATAACACATTATAATAACACTGCACTACAATAACACATTATAATAACATTGCACCACAATAACACATTATAATAACATTGCACTACAATAACACATTATAATAACATATTATAATAACACTGCACTGCAATAACACATTATAATAACACTGCACTACAATAACACATTATAATAACACTGCACTACAATAACACATTATAATAACATTGCACTACAATAACACATTATAATAACACTGCACTACAATAACAAACTATAATAACACTGCACTACAATAACACATTATAATAACATTGCACTACAATAACACATTATAATAACACTGCACTACAATAACAAACTATAATAACACTGCACTACAATAACACATTATAATATCACTGCACTACAATAACACATTATAATAACATTGCACTACAATAACACATTATAATAACACATTATAATAACACTGCACTACAATAACACATTATAATAACACTGCACTACAATAACACATTATAATAACACTGCACCACAATAATACATTATAATAACATTGCACTAC
This sequence comes from Rana muscosa, assembly GCA_029206835.1. Classification (NCBI taxonomy): domain Eukaryota; kingdom Metazoa; phylum Chordata; class Amphibia; order Anura; family Ranidae; genus Rana; species Rana muscosa. Next base: position 262,958,336 of record CM055123.1, on the reverse strand, counting down.
AATAACACATTATAATAACACATTATAATAACACTGCACTACAATAACACATTATAATAACACTGCACTACAATAACACATTATAATACCACTGCACTACAATAACACATTATAATAACACATTATAATAACACTGCACTACAATAACACATTATAATAACACTGCACTACAATAACACACTATAATACCACTGCACTACAATAACACATTATAATAACACATTATAATAACACTGCACTACAATAACACATTATAATAACATTGCACTACAATAACACATTATAATAACACATTATAATAACACTGCACTACAATAACACATTATAATAACACTGCACTACAATAACACATTATAATAACACTGCACCACAATAATACATTATAATAACATTGCACTACAATAACACATTATAATAACACATTATAATAACACTGCACTACAATAACACATTATAATAACACTGCACTACAATAACACATTATAATAACACTGCACTACAATAACACATTATAATACCACTGCACTACAATAACACATTATAATAACACATTATAATAACACTGCACTACAATAACACATTATACTGACACTGCACTACAATAACACATTATAATAACACTGCACTACAATAACACATTATAATAACACATTATAATAACACTGCACTACAATAACACATTATAATAACATTGCACTACAATCACATTTTATAATAACACATTATAATAACACTGCACTACAATAACACATTATAATAACATTGCACTACAATAACACATTATAATAACACATTATAATAACACTGCACTACAATAACACATTATAATAACACTGCACTACAATAACAAACTATAATAACACTGCACTACAATAATACATTATAATAACACTGCACTACAATAACAAACTATAATAACATTGCACTACAATAACACATTATAATAACACATTATAATAACACTGCACTACAATAACACATTATAATAACACTGCACTACAATAACACATTATACTAACATTGCACTACAATAACACATTATAATAACATTGCACTACAATAACACATTATAATAACACATTATAATAACACTGCACTACAATAACACATTATAATAACACTGCACTACAATAACACATTATAATAACACATTATAATAACACTGCACTACAATAACACATTATAATAACACATTATAATAACACTGCACTACAATAACACACTATAATAACATTGCACTACAATAACACATTATAATAACACTGCACTACAATAACACATTATACTAACATTGCACTACAATAACACATTATAATAACATTGCACTACAATAACACATTATAATAACACATTATAATAACACTGCACTACAATAACACATTATAATAACATTGGACTACAATAACACATTATAATAACACATTATAATAACTTTGCACTACAATAACACATTATAATAACACTGCACTACAATAACACATTATAATAACACATTATAATAACACTGCACTACAATAACACACTATAATAACATTGCACTACAATAACACATTATAATAACACTGCACTACAATAACACATTATACTAACATTGCACTACAATAACACATTATAATAACATTGCACTACAATAACACATTATAATAACACATTATAATAACACTGCACTACAATAACACATTATAATAACACTGCACTACAATAACACATTATAATAACACTGCACTACAATAACACATTATAATAACACTGCACTACAATAACACATTATAATAACACTGCACTACAATAACACATTATTATAACACAGATTTTAGAAACCAGTGGAATCTTCGCTGGCTGCTGTGTTGTGTCCACAATCCCCTCCTCCTGATCCATGTGGACCTCTGGGGATTGTATGATGGTATTTCTGCTTAGTTCCCAAGGAACCAACAGAACAAGAAAAACGACAAGGATTCTCTTGATCATTTTTTTTTTTTATAGAAAATAACTGACAGGAAATGGCAATTACTATTAATAGAAGATTAGACAATTAATGCCAATCAATAAATTGACTCTCAATTCCAATCACTGGAGATAATGTGACGAAATACAAATCAATCACTCAGGAGCTCTGCAAGAGAGATGCTTCCTGTGTGAAGACCAAAAGTCAACTGACAGAGTCTGGCTCTGCACTGCTATTTATTACCAGCTGCAGGTCATGTGACCATGACCAACTGACCGTCACTATGACAACACAGTGCTTTGCACTGTTGCTATTTATAGACTGCAGGTCACCACTGAGAAAACAGTGTCTGTGCTGTAAACAATCATTGGCCTCTTTTGCAGCTGCTTCAAACTGATCAATTAACTTTATTATTATATATTATTTTATGTATTTAAATTCATTATTGTTATTCATAGATAATCCTGTATTTTATATTAGTATAATATTAATATATTTATTTTATTTTATTTAATATTATAATTAAATATGAATGATATTATTATTGTAAATATGAATACACTTAATAATATTAGTAATAAGAAGAAGAATATTACCAATAATAATAAAAGTATAATAAATAGTTTTTCTCTATTGGGTCAGCTGAATTCCACTCTGTAGATCTTCTGGTGATATTTCAGTGACTGTAATACTCCTCGGTGCCACCAGAGGCCAGCACTTCCTATAGAGTGCGATCACCACCGAGTCCTTGCGGTGATCACCATAGAGCTCCGCCCCCGGCCAGAAGTGATCGCTGTTATAGGGCCACACCTGGAGACAGTGGGTCCCGGTAGGCGGGGTGATGATGGGGAAGTCGGGGAGCTGCGCCCCGGTGTGGCCGGGAAGGTGAAGTGCTGGAAGAAGGGGCACAGCAGTGACTGCAAACATAAGGGGGTAAAATAAAATAAAAATCCTGATTACCTCCTCAGAGCAGAACGGTGTTACTATGGTGACACTATTACTATAAATACAATGTGAAAAACAAATATATAAAAAAATTAGACTTTTTATTATTATTCCTAATATTGTCATTAATGTATTTTTTTTTCCTTCTACAATTAATATAAACCATTATTTAATTATAAATATTATTTTTAAAATGAGGATTATAATATTATTATTTTTATATATTTTTTTTTACATTTTGTTATTTTTATAAAAAAGTAAAAAATAAAGATTAAAAATCCTGATCATCTCCTCAGAGTAGTACGGTGTTACTATGGTTACAGTATGCAAAAAAAAGTCACAATAAAGAAAGAAAAAATGTGACTTTTATTTTTCTTTTTCTTTACATCCTGTCACCAGTGAGTATTCCTGATCACCGCCGCGGACCAGTTGTAGTTATAGGATGACGCTGTACTGCGCTGGTGACAGTATGGAGAAAGAAAAAAAGAAAAGTAATTTTTTTTCAATGTTTTTTATTTTATTTTATTTTTTTGCATACTGTAACCAGAGTAATATAGTGTTACCATAGTAACACCATGCTACTCTGAGCAGGTGATCAGGATTTTTTTATGATGTAAAAAAAAAAAGAAATAATTGAGACAAACATTTTTTTATTTATTTTTTCTTAAAAAAACTAAAATAAAAAAATGTAGACAAAAAAATGTTTATTTAATTTTTTCTTAAAAAAAACAGCAATGCCTCTTACTAAATACCCCGGACTGTCTACTTTCTAAAGGGGGGTGGGGAGGGTTGTACTTTCTTGGTGTTGTTGGGTTTCAAGAAATGAGATCGGCCGTCAGTACATCAGGAATGAATGAATGAATGAATGAATGAATGAATGAATGACTTGTATAACGCTATACATGCGAATTGATTCGCCTCAAGGCGCTTTTTGTAGCCAGTGTCTGCTTGGCTGGTGCGATCATTAACCCCGTAGGATCCCGGCGCGCTTGATTGATCGATTATCATATATAGATATCTCATAGTTTGTGGTATCTATAACTTTCCTACAGAATATATAATATACAGTGCCTTGAAAAAGTATTCATACCCCTAAAAATTTCCCACCTTTTGTCAGGTTACAACCAAAAAACATAAATGTATTTTATTGGGATTTTATGTGAAAGACCAACACAAAGTGTCACATAATTGTGAAGTGGAAGGAAAATGATACAAATAAATATGTGAAAAGTGTGGGGGGCATTTGTATAGCGCCCCCCCCCTGAGTCAATACTTTGTAGAACCTCCTTTCACTGCTGCCGGCTGAAAAATACAATTCCGGGGCTATTGGCTGACGGCTTCATCCATAATTCTGGTAAACCACTTGCAAAGCGCAACACACTATATTACCAAAAGTATTGGGACGCCTGCCTTTACACGCACATGAACTGTAATGGCACCCCAGTCTTTCTCTGTAGGGTTCAATATTGAGTTGGCCCACCCTTTGCAGCTATAACAGCTTCAACTCTTCTGGGAAGGCTGTCCACAAGGTTTAGGAGTGTCTATGGGAATGTTTGACCGTTCTTCCAGAAGTGCATTTGTGAGGTCAGGCACTGATGTTGGATGAGAAGGCCTGGCTCACAGTCTCCACTCTAATTCATCCCAAAGGTGTTCTATTGGGTTGAGGTCAGGACTCTGTGCAGGCCAGCCAAGTCCCTCCACCCCAAACTCGCTCATCCATGTCTTTATGGACCTTGCTTTGTGCACTGGTGCGCAGTCATGTTGGAACAGGAAGGGGCCATCCCCAAACTGTTCCCACAAAGATGGGAGCATGAAATTGTCCAAAATATCTTGGTATGCTGACACCTTAAGAGTTCCCATCACTGGAACTAAGGGGCCAACCCAACCCCTGAAAAACAACCTCACACTATAACCCCACCTCCACCAAATGATTTGGACCAGTGCACAAAGCAAGGTCCATAAAGACATGGAAGAGCGAGTTTTGGGCGGGCCAACTAAACTTTGAACCCTACGGACTAAGACTGGCCATTAAAGTTCATGTGTGTAAAGGCACGCGTCCCAATACTTTTGGTAATATAGGGTGTATGTGTGTAATATATATATATTTTTAGCGGCGCTTTACCGTCAATTTCACAGCGCTATTTGGGCGCTTTTACTACCTCGCTAGTGGCCGAGGAAGGGTTAAAACCACCACAAAGCGCCTCTGAGGCGCTTTGCTGGCGGTATAGCCATGGTGCCCATTCATTTCAATGGGCAGGAGTGGTGAAGGGGCAGTATACACACCGCTCCGAAGATGCTGCTAGCAAGACTTTTGTTACCGTCCTGCTAGCGCACCGCTCCAGTGTGAAATCCTTCGGGGCTTTCACACTGGAGAGACAGCAGCGGCTGTTTCAGGGCGCTTTGCAGGCGCTATTTTTAGCGTTATAGCGTCTGCAAAGCGTCCCAGTGTGAAAGGGGTCTTACAGTACGTGGTACCTGTGCCCTCACCTGTGTCATTGGTTGATGTTTATATTTCCGTTCTCCAGGGAAGAGCTATCTGATGGTAGACGCTGTAAAGCTGCACAATGACCTGCAGGCGGGGTCCTTGTCCATACAGAAGAGGCCGTAGGAGCACATGGAGGAGGAGGAGGAGCACATGGAGGAGGAGGAGGAGCACATGGAGGAGGAGGAGCACATGGAGGAGGAGGAGGAGCACATGGAGGAGGAGGAGCACATGGAGGAGGAGGAGGAGGAGCACATGGAGGAGGAGGAGCACATGGAGGAGTAGGAGGAGGAGCACATGGAGGAGGAGGAGGAGCACATGGAGGAGGAGGAGGAAATGGCCGTCACCGAAAGATCAGGAGCCACCTTCCTCTACGATTGCACCAATCTCACCTCCAGGAAAGTCCAGAGATTCTGGGAGTCCAACTCAACCGCTCACAAAGAGGTGGGTGACAGTTCTACCCCCGTACCCCCCGTACCTCCCCTAGGGGCAGACAGTAACTGAAGTGCAGGAGCTCTCACCAGCGCCCTCACTGAGAACTACAAGCTGACTGCTGCTATGGTAGACGGGACTTGTAGTTCTTTCATTCACAGAATGAATGACGCAGCTGTGTGGGCGGAGCTATTTTTTAATTATGACTGATGGTAGAGGTACCCCTGACTGCTTTTACAGTGGAGGGCTCGGGGGGGGGGGGGTGTTGCATTAGTATCATGATACATGTTACACTCTAAATATGGGAGTTCCATGTAACATATTACTAGAGATGAATTTATACTTTATCCACTTGTCCCTCCCCCACCCCGGTGCCAATGTAACATGGACAGGCGGCTGCTGTAGGCAAAGCGACCTACTGGCATGTCTCTGCCTACTTCCGGGTTTAGGGCACTGCACATGGGCGACCCCCGGCTGGCTCCCCCTGGAATTGTACACAGCAAGCCTGTCCAATGATTCACAGCTGGGACCTGCTGATCGGCTGTGTCCAATCACAGCACAGAGCTCTGTACAGTGGGAGGGATCTGTCAGTGTCTCATCCCTGCACAGCAGCACACATTACACATTGTTAGGCACATATTTAACCCTTTGGATACCCAAGATGTTAACCCCTTCCCATCCCAGCCAGTGTCATTAGTACAGTGACAGTGTATAGTATTATCACCGATCACTGTATTAGTGTCAGTCAGTCCCCCTCCCCTCCAGCGTTAATTAGTGTCAGATTGTCAGCCGCACTGTTGCAGTCCATTATAAGTTGCTGATCGCCACCATTAATACTATAAAAATAAATTCCAGTATATATAAATACAGTTTATATGTATACAGTTCCAGTATAAATAGTTTGTAGACCGATAACTTTCATGCAAAACCAATCAATATACACGTATTGGGAATTTTTTATTTATTTTTTGATCAAAAACATGTAGCTGAATACATATTGGCCCAAATTTATGAAGACATTTTTATTTCCTTTATCTTTTACTGGATATTTTTTATAGTAGAGCTGCACGATTCTGGATAAAATAAGAAATGCAATTTTTTTTCTTAGAATAAAACTTACAAATCTCGCGGCGTAACATCATCTTTCACATTATACAAAAAACGTTACTGTTTATTTTTTTTTAAATTAATTAAAGTGTATTTCTTCCCCCAAAAAATTGCATTTGAAAGACCGTGTGACATAAAATATTGCGATGACCGCTATTTTATTCTCTAGGGTCTCTGCTAAAAGAAAATCCAAGTAATTTTCTAGCAGAAAATACAGATTTTAACTTGTAAGCAACAAGTGTCAGAAAAATGTTTAATCTTTAACCCCCCCCCCCCCCCCCCGCAGAAAGCAGAGGAGAGAGACTACATTACCCATAACCCCATTCGGAAATGTTTCCACCACAGAGACTCATGGGAGGGGTTATATAAGGAGGAGGCGAGGCTGGGCTCGGCCTCTTTGGGACACGAGACTTCAGTGACTGATCCTCCTGTGCGGATGTGCTGGTGTGCAAGGCCTGAAGCCTGAGGCCTTGCGCAGCTACAAAAGAGCCTTCCACCCCCGCTGCGAGCCTGGGTGGCATCTGACTTCGCTTATCTACAGCATTAGTTGGATCGGGGACCCGATCGCTGCAGACACAGTCGGTGGAAGTTTTTCAGACTGGGATCGTGTCCGGATGGGTGAGCGAGCGTATGCATAGACCAGATAGTGTGATTGCTGATGTGCCTACAGACTGCCGTGGCCCACCACAGTTTTATATTTGATACACTCACTGAGGGTCCATAGCAGAACTGAGAGAGGGGATTTTCAGTGAAGTGTTTGTTCTTATTGCAATTTCCCACTGGATTACAAATGTTGTTCTGTTATGTGCACCACCTTTAAAGACTTGCCGGTGAAGAAAACATCATCCCCTAGAGACTGAGTCTTAGCATCTGAGCCAGGCCTGGCCAGCTAGGTAGTTCATTTAGTTGCTGCGCCACAGGGCGCCTAGTTAACGGTCGCTCATGCGGCGCGTCCTTTACTTCTTGCATTAATACATAGTGTGTTTATTGCTGCAGGGCTCTGCAACCAATTCATGTAAACTGTTACTACTGTTGATTCTTTTTATCTCAAATCTAAAGTAAATCAGATATTCCTTTATTATTGCCTTGGTGTCTGAGTTTGATCATAGAGCATAAGAAATATATTGTACCCTAGACTAACTGTGCCAGAAGGGGGTCGAGTAAATTGCCGGGGGTTGGCGGAGCTGTCTTCAGGGCCCAAACGAATCTGCGGCCCTCTTAAGTGAGGGTATCGCTACATATATATGTATGTGTGTATATATATATATATATATATATATATATATATATATACTGTGACAGCAGGAAGGTAAAGTCACCTGGTTGCATCCAGGGGGGTAGATATATTTCGCCCAGATTCAGGCTTTACGCCGACTTATACAACTAGGTGGAGTGTTGTATAAGCCCAGCTGAGGCTAGTGGGCTCATGGATGACTCATACCTCTAGGGAGAGTGTGGGGCGTCGTGCAGACAGGGAGTTGATGAGACCAGCTGAAGCTTGTCAGCTCATTTAGGCCTCTATAAGAACTCCCAGCTTCATTAGATGTTAGCTCATGCCTGGACCCAGACCTGTGTGGACTGTCTAGGGAGAGTGAACCCCTGTGCGGTGAGACAAAGCCTGTGTGGCTATTTGTTTGGACATTTAAAACCAGGGACTTAGGGACTAGGACAGCACTAGGCTGATCCCAGTTGTTAGTTAGGAAACCTGTATGTTTAGTCAGAGGTCAAGTTGACCAGGATTTATTTTGTTTATGTTTCTTTTGGCTTTGCTGTGTTTTGTCACTGTAAATAGAAAATAAACCGCACCTTTTTTTGATTTTGAAAACCACAACCTCCGTTTGCTGGGCCTGTTTTTGTGTGGGGAGCCCATCCCGGGGGTCACACACACCCGCTGCCGAGCTAACCCCCTCACAATACATACATACACAAATAAATCGTTACATATGTGCGGATCCCCCGTACATCAGGGTCCCCAGAGCCCCCCTCATTGCATCAGGGTCCGCAGAGAGCCTCCCCTTACATCAGGGTCCCCAGAGAGCCCACCCCTTACATCAGGGTCCCCAGAGAGCCCACCCCTTACATCAGGGTCCCCAGAGAGCCCACCCCTTACATCAGGGTCCCCAGAGAGCCCACCCCTTACATCAGGGTCCCCAGAGAGCCTCCATCAGGGTCTCCAGAGCCCCTTCCCTATATCAGGGTCCCCAAAGAGCCTCCCCCTTACATCAGGGTCCCCAGAGAGCCCCCTCCTTACATCAGGGTCCCCAGAGAGCCCCCTCCTTACATCAGGGTCCCCAGAGAGCCCCCTCCTTACATCGGGTCCTAAGAGAGCACCCTCCTTACATCAGGGTCCCAGAGAGCCCCTCCTTCCATCGGGGTCTCCAGAGAGCCCCCCTTACATCATGGTCCCCAGATAACCCCTCCTTACATCAGGGTCGCCAGAGAGCCCCCCTTACATCAAGGTCCTCAGAGAGCCCCTCTCTACATCAGGATCCACAGAGAGCCCCCCCCCTTTCATCAGGGTCCCCAGAGAGCCCCCCCTTACATCAGGGTCCCCAAAGAGCCTCCCCCTTACATCAGGGTCTCCAGACAGCAGCCCCCCCTTCCAGAGGTTCCCCTGTACCTGGCTGGTCTCCGCTGTCTGTGCACCTCCAACCCCCAGCACTAGGGGAGGTGGGAGGGGGCGATCGGCAGCTCTATGTTGCCTGTGGACCATGCTATCTCCCTGGGGCTTGTAGTTCTCCTCCCGAGTGTATACAGTGGAGAGGGGAGGGGCATCTTACCTGGGCAGCTATCAGCAACAGTGTATAAGCAGAGTGACTCACTCGTACGCTGAAGAGTGAAACTGATAGCTGCCTGGGTCAGAGGCCCCTCCCCTCTCCACTGTATACACTCAGGAGGAGAACTACAAGCACCACGGGCACTATAAAGCTTCCGATCGCCACCTCCCACTCCCCCCACTGCATCCCAAACTGACAGCCAGAGGTGCAGGGGGAGATGCCGGGTCTTGGGGCCCCCCATAGCGGCAGAGCAGCAGGGCCCAGTCGCAAGTGCGACTGCTGCGACCCTGAAAGTTCCACCACAGTTGCTGACCATGTCCATCCTTTTATGACTACAGTGTCCCCATCTTCTGATGGCTCCTTCCAGCAGGATAATGCACCATTGTGATAAAGCTCAAATCACCTCACCACTGGACAATGAGGTCACTGTACTCCAATGGCCTCCACAGTCACCCAATCTCATCCAATAGAGCACCTTTGGGATGTGGTGGAATGGGAGATTTTTATCATGTATGTGCAGCCAACAAATCTGCAGCAACTGTGTGATGCTATCATGTTAATATGGACCAAAATCTCTGAGGAATATTTCCAACACCTTGTTGAATCTATAACACAAAGAATTAAAGTGGTTGTAAACTCTTTACAACCACTTTTACCTACAGGAAAGCCTAGATTAGGGCTTACCTGTAGGTGCTCGAAATATCTCCTAAACCTCCACAGATTAGGAGATACTTACAATAATGACGGACGCCGATGTCTATGGTGCATGCGCACTGTACAATTGTGCCGTTCCTAAAGGAGGCCGTGCCGTGACTGGCGGTTCCCGCGCGTATGCGCGGAAGTGACGTAATCGCGCCTCCGGCCAATCACAGCGTCGAAGAAGCCGCGATACCAAGAAGTAACCCCCGGGAGAGATGTCGGCCGCCCGAGTGGTGTACGAGGACGGCTGTGGGGGCTTCAGTCTGAGGTGATGAGTATTACATAATGAGCTAGTATGCTATGCATACTAGCTCATTATGCCTTTGTCTTGCAGGTGGTGTTTTTTTTTTTTTACAACCACATTAAGGCAGTTCTGAAGGCAAAAGGGGGTCCAACCCGGTACTAGCAAGGTGTGCCTAATAAAGTGGCCGGTGAGTGTATATTTCTGGAAGTGTTGCTAGCAACAATGTAGATTTCTGATTGATCAAGACTATGGGGGTTATTCTCTAAGGCTGGAGAGTGAAAAATCTGGTGCAACTCTGCATAGAAACCAATCAGCTTTCAGGTTTTGTCACGTACGTCGTACCAGGTGCGAGGCCGAGGTGCTGAGAGGGCTCCCCTTGTGGATAAGTGCAGTACACCTCTGGAAGTGGTACGGGGAGTGCAGTGCCCAAAGAAGCACGGTTTGCCAGTTGCTGTGGTTTGATGGGCTGATCACTGTAAGGTTGCTGGAACAAGCAAGATGCACTGTAGGGCAGGTGTACTTGCGGAGTACCAGGTAAACTTGGCGGATGAACAATCCGGAAACAGAACCAGGAGCCAGGCCGGGGGTCATGCACGGTAAATCAGTCAATGTGAGATTCCTAAGAATTACAGGCCTACAATATAAAACGCCAAATTTCCATGCAAAATAATTGTACCACTTTCAGCACCTAAAATCTGACAGAATCATACCGCCAGGGAGGTTAATCAAGCCGGGTCGGTAACGGGAGGTCAAAGATCAGGAAACACAGGATCACAGGGGACCCGACGATAATCCAGCAATGCACAGGTCTCAGCAGAAGGTTTATATAGACCAGGAGGCACCATTGCTCATCTGTGTACACCAATACGCACGGGAGCACGCCTGATGCGGCCATGATGGGTGTTGGTAAGACTGCCAGTTCTTTGGCCATTTCCCTGACAGTTTTTATTGCCAAAACCTAATTGAAGAAGCTGATTGACTACTATGCACAGCTGCACCAGATTCTGAGGTCACCAGTTTTAGTAAATCACCCCCTATGTCTTTATGGTCATAAGGTTTGAAATGACTTTGTTTTATTATATCACGCCATATAGTACCTCTGACATCCTGATGAAGTCTTCTGTGAAACGTGTTGAATAGAGAGTTTTTATCCTGCTATGAAAATGTGAAAATAACTATTTATTATAGAAAGTAAAATTCTACCTATAGTGGTAATAGGGTAATAGAGATTTTCATAGGATAAATACTGGTATATACATAGATACTGTAGCTATGAAATTATCTGACATATTTTTTAATGATATTTTATTTATCTTATGGAATAAACATGACAATTTTATACAAATACTGGTGTTTAGTGTGGAGAGCGGCACCTACAAAATCCCCCAATTTTCAATTTTGAATATTGTTTGTAGGGATTTGATGCCACTTGTAATCCAGCAATGTTATCATCTTTATATCCAAAAATGCTTTGTAAAGAATATGAACTTCAAACGAAACTTTGGCACACCCCGAGCCTGCCACCACCCCCTCAAAAAATAAAAAACAACTAATTGCTGGGTTTTTTTTTTTTAAATGTTAAAAATGTCTAAAATTCTCGCTAAATCTGCCATCATGTGATGCTCCAGGTCCTGAGATTTTTATCTCCTTTACCTCAGAGGGTCCTTCTTTGGGTGACCAGTGCCACCATCACTACATGGGTGCCATAGACACATCCTATTGGTTGTCCAGTAGCAGGGTTCTCTTGGCATACAGGAGACAGTGTGATGACCCCAGAAAGGGGCGACGGGTCTACTGCAACGCTGGATCCACCGCTCATCACTACCAGAAGAGCCCACATAACCAGAGATGGGTATTTTATTTTATTTGTTCAACCAGCGGGCTGAACAAAAAGGAACAAATAGATTCCGCAACCCAAATGCCCTGTACACACAAGCGGAATTTCCGTCGGAAAAAAGTTGGATGGTTTTTCCGATGGAATTCCACTCAAGCTTGGCTTTTATACACACGGTCACACAAAAATTCTCTGAACTTTTGTGTGACCGCGGTGACGTACAACACTACGACCAGGCGAGAAAAAGAAGTTCAATGCTTCCGAGCATGCGTCAAATTGTTTCTGTCGGAATTGCATACAGACGATCGGAATTTCCGATAGGAACTTTTTCCGTCTGAAAAATAGAGAACCCGCTCTCAATCTTTTGCTGGCGGAAATTCAGACAGAAAAAGTCTGATGGAGCCTACACACGGTCGGAATTTCCAACCAAAAGCTCACATCAGACTTTTGCTGGCAGAAATTCCGCTCGTGTGTATGGGGCATTACAAGCACGGTGGGTGGAGGAATCCCCCTCACCATGACATGGCTGCAGGCTGGGGAAAGTATTTGCTGACATTGGATCAGGCAAAGGCTTTTGATCGTGTTAACCATGAGTACCTGTGGTTGCTCCTTAGTAAGTACGGTCTGCCGGGTGGTTTTGTCGTTTGGCTGAAAGTCTTGTATAAGGGGGCAGAAAGCTTCCCTCTTGTTAATGGTTGGGTTGGACAGTCCTTTGAGGTTGGCTCCAGGGTGCGCCAGGGTTGTCCCCTGAGTCCCCTGCTCTATGTGTTTGCAATCGACCCCTTCATCAGGAGGCTAGAGAGCGGCATGTTGTGTGGGGTACAAGTGGGGCTCCCGGGTGAGCCGCCATTGAGGGTTGTTGCCTATGCAGACGATGTGTCGGTGATTGTCACTGGGACGGATGAAGCGGAGGAGGTGGTCTCTCTGACATCACGGTATTCTGAAGCATCAGGCTCCAAGATCAATCAGGAAAAGACTGAAGTTTTCTGGATGGGAAAGGAAGGTGAGGGGTTTGATCTCCCGGACACCTTTCCAGTGCCCCAGGAAAGAATTAAGATACTAGGCATTGAATTTGGACCCGGCGATTATGGCCTCAAAAACTGGGAAGGCAGACTGGAAATTGCCAATACTAAGGTGGTCAGCTGGAAGAGATGGAAGTTATCTATGAGGGAAAGGGTTGATCTGATTAAGACTTACCTGATTCCAATCTTCTTGTATGTCAGCTTTGTCTGCATCTTGCCAGTGTCTCTCTATGCTAGGGTCAGTAGTGTGTTCTTCCAGATGCTGTGGGGGAACAGACTGAACCCCATCAAGAGGAATGTCACCTACCTATCCAGGAGGGAGGGTGGCTTAGGTATGGTCAACCCAGTTCTTTTCTTTTCACTGCTCTTTCTCAAGTTTAACATTGGTAATATGCTTGCAGTGGAACCTCCTGGATGGGTAGGCATATTTAGATCTTGGTTTAGGCCTTTTCTACGACTTTGGGAAGAAGGTGGCCAAGTGAAGAATCGCAGGGGTCATCGTGGTCAGCTACCAGCCTATGTCGCTCCGTGCCTGAAGTTACTGCGGCAGTGGCGATTGTCGGCTGAAGATCTCAGATCGGTTCCAAGGAAAGTCCTTATGAGTCGAGTCTTGAGCGAAGTCTTTCATGACCCACTGGCCTTAAGGGATTGTCCGGGCCCAGTTTTGAGGGCGGGATTAAGACTGATTAATTTGGATAGAGTACCCCCTAAATTTAGGGATCTGGCCTGGTTGTGCTTCCATGGGAAGCTCTATGTTCGGGGCAATTTGAAATTCCGCAGTGGGATGGATCGTAGCTGTCCTTGGGAGGAGTGTGCAGATGAGGAGGAGACTATGGACCATTTTCTGCTTCATTGCCCTTTTAACATAGAGGTGTACAAACAGGTGGGGCGGGCCCTCGGTGTCCCTTTCCTCTCCAGGCTGGGTTATGCTGAGTGGGTGTACGGAGCATTCAATACCGGTGGAGTTTTTTGTTTGGATACACTTTTTTTAGTTAGCCTAGTAGTCCGTTATTTCACCTGAAACGCACGGTGTCAGGTCAGCATTCAGCAAAAAATCCTTCCTGTTGAGGTGGTGGTGTGTGACATTTTGCATGAGGTGGGGAAGATTCGGGAGTTTGAGAGAGATAAGCGGGGTCAGGGGGCTTAGTTGAAGGCGTGGAGGGGTTTCAAGCCTCCCTGACTGCCAGGAGTCTCTTTCCCGGGTGTGGCTGTCTGTCTCTTATCACCCTAGATTATCAGTATTTTTGATTATTTTTTGATAAATGGCTGCGTACATAGGTGATGGGTTGTGCCTCTAATGCCCCATACACACAATCGTTTTTCATGCCGTTAAAACTGCCATTTTTAAAAATGGCCCTGAAAAATGATCGTGTGTATGCTCCAGAGCATTTTTAACTACGTGAAAAACGGCCATTAAAAATTTCGGACATGCTCTCTTTTTTCACGTCGTTTTTCATGTCGTTTTTTTTAACGACGTGAAAAACAATAGTGTGTATGCTTTCACGAGGTAAAAAAAAAACGCGCATGCTCAGAAGCAACTATGAGACGGGAGCGCTCGTTTTGGTAAAGCTAATGTTGGAAATGGAGATGGCACATTCGTCACGGTGGAATTAATAGCATCGTTTTAATGCTGCGCATTCCGTTCTTCTTTTGATAATGCTTAAAAATTACCCTCTTTTGATAATGACATTGAGAGTTATGCCAAACTTGTTTCTAAAGTAATTCCAAATTGCTCTAATGATTGTAAAATATTATTTCTAAGCCGCACCTCCCTCCTAAATAATACTAATAATACTAAAATAATGTAAATATCCTTTTTTTTTAATTATATTTTACTATTGTATTTTTAATTTTTGGGGCCTTGTTTTTTATTTTTTGGCTTAAATTATTCTTGTGTAAAGTTACCACACCAACCTTCAAAATGTGTCTCATTTGGCCTCAGGGATGTTTGTGTCCCTTGATAATAACAATAATATTATTTGAGATGTCCCTGCCTGCTCCCTAGCAAGCTCTCTTTTGAAATACAAATCACATAGTCAAGTTTTTTAAGGCAAAAAAAAAAACTTTATTTCGGAACATAACAAATTAAAGGGGAAGGCAGCACTGGAGAGCCTGCTTGCATTTGTGCATCCCTTTCACCCCACAACAACCATCCAAGATGTGAAAACCAAAATAGAGATTAGATCCCCCCAAAAAAAGGAGCTCAATCTTGTCTTGAGCTCCCAGAGGTCAGGAGCCACAGCAGATAAGTCCTATATGTCCCCAGTCTGTGGTACTACAGCAGGCATTATTTTCTCCTCTTCCTTGTAGCCTTCTCTCCAGCCTTCTCTGCAGCCTTGGTTGGTTTCTTCCTTGGAGGCTGGGGATCAGGAGGAGAGGTTGTGGCAAGAGGAGTAGTAGGAGGAGGAGGAGGAGGTGGAGGAGTAGGGACAACCTCCATTATATCGCTGTACATGGTGAGTTCACCCAGCAAGCCCTTATTGATCACTTTTAAAAGCAGGCTCTCACTATACATCTTTTGCCGTAATTCCATTTGCCCTAGTTTGTGGGCGAGGACTGCGGCAAATCCCTCGTCAACAGACGGTGCCTCTCTGAGGGCCGCTGTTGCCTCTCTGATGAAGGCCCTGGTTTCCTCCTCCACCTGCCTACCTCTCCTTGGCCCTTGTGGTTTAACTACCAGGGGAGGCATCTGGGCTCTTGTGCTGGGCCCAGCCTCCTCCTGGGTGCCACTGGGCCCTGCCTCCTCCTGATCCCCATCATCACCCTCTTCCTGGCTCTGCTCTGGCTGTAAAAAAAGAAAGGGACATTATTTATTTTGGCCCACCATCATTCACAGACATTGTTTACCTCTAGACATTGTTGAAATCAATGTCAAAAGTTATGTAATTTTCATTGATTCCGCATCCTGGTTTTGTTGCCTTGTCCACATAAAATTAGGCCACTACTGTATCTTGCTCTTAAAAACTTTATTGGTAGAAGTTTACATACCTAACAATACTAACATCTATTTAAATTCTACAATTTTGTAAGATATAAATATAGATATCAATACTTTACCTGGCTCCATATATCCAAATCTGCCTCCTCAAGGACCTCATCTTGATCCTCAGAGGAAGCCAGAGCAGGGTTGCCAGGAAGGCTGGAGGACTGACTGCAGGGAAGGCTGGAGGGTTGGCTACAAGGAAGGCTGGATTGACCTCTGGGGGGAAGGGTGGAGAGAGATTCCCGCACTTCCAGCTGGTCATCCAGAAAAGATAACTTGCTGTAGTACCACAGACTGGGTTTATAAACCTTATCTGCTGGAGCACCTGACCTCTGGGACCTCAGGACCATAGTCCTCTGGGTCCTCTGGGTCCTGTATGTCCCTCTGATGGTCGCTATTTTGGTTTTCACATCTTGGAGAGTTGTTGTGGGTATCTTGGTTTGCACAAATGCAAGCAGGCTCTCCAGTGCTGCTTTCCTGGCGTCTTTATTTTTATTCGCGCCACTTTTGGTTTGCCATAGTATAGGTAGCTCTTGCCATTTGTCTATGAACTCCCCCATGAATTCAGGGTTTTTGAAAGTATTCATGATATCTGTAAAAGCGAGAAACAACAAAATATATTTTTTTCATGCAACATTCCTCGAATGTGCATTTTCTACATATTTTTTACGCACAAATCTCCTCGTCTGATGAACCTGAAATGCTTAAATTGTTAGGTACCTTCGTCAAGACGTTCGTTGCTAGCTCCCTCTCCCGCCAAATGAACGTATTTTCGAGACATGGATCCTCACTTGATATACACTGTGCATGTGTGAAACTCTGCACGCTTTCCCCGCCCCTGACGCTCGATATTGCACTTTCCCTGCCCCTTCTCGCTCGTCGTAGTGCTTAACAAAACATGGCGGAGACACAGGTGGCTGAGATTACCTCTACAGAGGAGGAAATTCCAGAGGAGCCCAAATCCAGATCCAGGAGATATAAGGCATCCAACATGTCATTCGAGGAAATGGTGGAGATGGTCGCCATTTTGAAGAGGGAGGATTATGATGCAAAGCATGGGCCGTATAAAAGGCCTAATCTGGTCAAGGCAAAAATTATGGGCAAAGTGGTCAAAAGTCTTCGCAAAAGATTTGGGGTGTGCAGAACGAAGGAACAGCTCAGAAAACGTTGGTCTGATCTGAAGTTGCGGGAGCCCGACTAATACAAAAGAATCAAGAAAGTTTTAGGAAAAAGTAAGTTATTTTTTAATATTTTCCATGGTACATATTATTTACTTGTATTCTGTCGTGTATTTTTGACTTTGATATAGTACAGTAAAAGATACCATCTTTCAGGTTCGTCCGCACAGTAAACGGACGTATTAAACCTCTTTCTCCGTACAGTTCCTCAAACGATGTTTTAGGATCATCCAGTGTGAACACCCATGTATTTTATTTTATTTGGGGGAGCAAATTTTGTAATCACTTATTTTTTAGGTGCTAATCCAAAGGACATTTGTTCGTTAGAAAAAACGATATACATGGTAATGTTAAGGGAGTGAATGCTCAGCAGCTGATGAAACATCTGAACGCAGTAGTACAAGTGTGGGCCTAAAGCCAAAAAGCTTGAGGGTGTCGCACACAGGTGATCCTGTGTAGATACTTTGGGGTGTTACAATGTGTCAAATTTGTGTTTAAAAAGTATATGCTATGGTTTTGGCTATGTATCCAATCATGTGTTCCGGTTGGCACTGGGGGTCCATTTTAAAATGGAGCAGGCTTCAAAAGAATGTTTACAAAGTATTTGATCATGTTTAGTTTTTTTGAAAAATTGAGTCGCTACTAATGAAACTATTCCTTTTATTTCAATCTCCCTAGGGATTCCAATAGCTACCTCAGATGAGCCGATAATTGCAACACCTACAACAATACCCCCAGAACCCCAGGATGGAGAGGAACGTGATGTTGTGGAAGTGGAAAGTGGCACCACAACAGGTCAGAGAGAAACCAGACACATGCATGTTAAATAGATGTAGGCCTACATATTCTATCCTACATATTTCTTTTTACATTTAGGTGCAGTTCTGGCCGAAGACCCCAAAAAGTTGACACATCACAGTGCCCAGATCCTGATCCAATACATCATGGTCTGCTGTCGTGACCTTGAAAAAATTAAGGGAGACTTGCTAGAGATCAGGGCAAATACCAAGCGGGTGGAGGAAAGGCTCCAAAATATCATGGCTGTGCTTGGGCGTGTCTAATGTTTTTACACCAAAGAACGTTTAAATTGCTGAGTTTTGGAAGGTTTTTTGTTGTTTTACCCTTTAATGACTAGCACATGTTTAGCTTTTTCACAATTTTTTAGAATATAGTTTGTTTACGCATGGCTGGTCATGCGTTTTAATACCCCAAAAATTAAGGGAACATCCACATTTCTAAGGAAGTTTACCACCAAAAAAAGAAACAAAGATATTTTTACATTCCAAATAATTGTGGCTTCATTATGTAAATGTGGAGTGAACTAATCAATGTTTTGTGTTTACACTGACAATGAAGGCTAATTAAGAATGATAAATACACATAGCAATACAAGTGCACTAGGTAAACCTACATGAAACATAAAACATTATAAAATGAAAACACCAAACCAATCTTTACTCCATAAAATAATGTATTTATTTGAAAACAAAATTTTAAACATTTTCTGGCATTTCAATGGCCCCCCCACCCATAAAATATTCCACATATTGGTTACGGACCTCACGTCCGGTTGGGGGGGCCAAGCCAGGACGGCCAGGTTCCAGGGCCACTAAAGTTTCTTGATTGAGTAAAGAGGCCTCAGGCCCACTCAAAGCTATATAACTGGTGGAATGCACCCGTAGGTAATTATGAAGCACACAGCAAGTCATTACCACATGGTTCCATTTGTATGGGGCAAGGTGGATGGAAGTCAGGAAGAGGCGAAATCGGCTGGCCATGATGCCAAAGGCATTTTCCACCACCCTTCTGGCTCTGGCCAGCCGATAATTGAACACCCTCCTCTCAGGGGTGAGGGTGCGTTGCGGGAATGGCCTCATCAAATGGGGCCCCAGGCCAAACGCCTCATCCGCAACAAACACAAAAGGTAGTCGCTCCACATTCTGCTCCGCTGGTGGCAAGGCCAGCAGATCCAAAAGGAGCCGTTCCCCAAACTCCGTCTGGGCAAATACTCCTCCATCAGACATCCTGCCATTCTTGACAACGTCCACATAGAGGAACTCGTAGGTGGCCGACACCACTGCCATCATCACGATGCTGTGGAACCCCTTATAGTTGTAATAAAAGGATCCCGAATGGGGTGGTGGGACGACCCGAACATGTTTGCCGTCGATGGCTCCTCCACAGTTCGGAAAGTTCCATCGCTGGGCAAACTCGGAAGCCACATTCTGCCATTCATGTGGCCAAGAAGGGAACTGTGGAATTAAAGAAAGAATAAATTAATACTTTGAGCCAGAAACATTGAAAGCTGATTTCATAAAAACATTCATGTCCAACATTGGTAGAAACTGTAAAAAAATAAAGATTAGTAAGCAACAACAAACTTAAAAAAACCACTAAATAAAATTTGGGGGGGGGGTTGAAGATGAGTTGGGAATATCACAAATGAAGGCTGTAGCACTCTGTATGAAGTAAAAAAAAAGGAACATTCCTAGGCAATCTTTAGGTTGCGTTTTGGGTAAAGCACTACGATGGAACATAGAATAAAATACATGGAAATGACTAGGTAAGGTAGGTATGGCCCCAGGATAGCATGCTGGAGAGGTTAGGTAAGCCAAATTTACAGGTAGGCCTCAAACCCAAAACTTTTAAGCCTCGTACACACGACCGAGTTTCTCGTCCAAAACCGGCAAGAAAAGTGCCGTGTGAGCTTTTTTGTTGAGAAAACCGTTCGTGTGTATGGTTTTACGACGAGAAAACTGCCGTGAATCTCGACGAGAAAATAGAGAACCTGCTCTCTATTTTCTCGTCAGGATTCCAGATTTCCTCGTCGTGTTTCTCGTTTGCCTGTTTTGTGACGAGAAAATGGTTTGTGTGTATGCTTTTACGACTCTTCCAAAAGCGTGCATGCTCAGAAGCAACTATGAGACGGGAGCGCATCTTCTGGTAAAACAAGCCTTCGTAATGGAGATAGCACATTCGTCACGCTCCAAATTTTTGCATCGTTTAAATGTTGTGCATTGAAATCTTCGTTAGAATGTTACATTAATCCAAACGAATGAACTTCTTTTGCTGCTGATATTCACACAGAGTTATGACTATCTTTTTTTAACCTTTTTCATGCTGCTCTTAAGAAGATTTATGTGTATTATATCGTGCAAGTTTTTAGGAATATTTAAAAATTAGATATTTTTCTAACTGATGTTAATTGTAATTTCGCAATGTTTTGATAGTGATCTCCCATTGAATCTTTTAATATATATTATTTAAATTTGACACCCTTTTTTGGGAAATACGATTTTGTTATTTTTTTGGGGGGTTGTTATCTGTCCCTTTTTTTGTCAGTCAAATGTATCTGCTTACTCCAAAGCTAGATTTTACATTTTTACAAATATACATAGTCAAGTATGAACTTAAAGAAAAATAACATTTATTCATGTTTGAACTAAAATAAAGAGAAGGCAGCGCTGGAGAAGCTGCTGCCATTTGTGCATCCCAGGGACCCCAGAGCACACAGCAACCCTGTGTGGACACTAAAATTGGGAGCTTGAGAAGGCCAACATTTCTGAACACAATCTGATGCTGGCCTCCCAGAGGTCAGGAACAGCAGCAGGTGATATATATGTCCCAAGTGTGTGGTACTACAACAGGCTGCCTTCTGTCCGACCACAATGAAGCAAGGCCATCACTTCCTCGTCTTCCTGGCAACCTTCCCTGCAACCTTTCCTGAAGCCTTTCCTGAAGCCTTTCCTGCAGCCTTTCCTGCAGCCTTCCTTCTTCGTTTGGCTGGAGGCTGGCCCACTGGAGGGGTACTCCTGTCAGGAGGAGGAGGAGGTGGAGGAGAAGGGGGTGGGGCGGAAGAACAAGGTGGAGGTGAAGGAGAAGGGGGTGGGGCAGAAGAAGAATGTGGAGGTGGAGGAGGAGGTTGAGGTTGGGACAGTTGTGCCACCCCACAAATAGCTGTATTGGGGGTAATTTTTTCCATCACCCCCTTGTTGAGCAAGGTGATGAGCAGGGGCTCGCATAGGAGGCGTTGCTCCATGCTCATCACCTTGAACTTAGCCTCCACTAGGCCGGCAATGGCCTCTTCAGGGGATGTGGGCTCTTTGAGGGTGGCATGGGCCTCTTTAATAAGGGCCATTGCTGCCTCACTGGTGGTCCTGTCCCTCCTGCCTCTTTTGGGAAGCCGGATGGGAGGCACCTGGGATCTGGTGCTTCTCCTTTGCCCTGCCACCTCCTGGCTGCCACTGGGCCCTGCCACCTCCTGGCTGCCACTGGGCCCTGCCACCTCCTGGCTGCCACTGGGCCCTGCCACCTCCTGGCTGCCACTGGGCCCTGCCTCCTCCTGGCTGCCACTGGGCCCTTCCTCCTCCTGCCTGACACTGGGCCCTTCCTCCTCCTGCCTGACAGTTTCCAGACCCTCCTCCTTTCTGATTTCATCCTGTGTATGAAAAAGGGACATAGTTTAATATGTTGCTTTAATCTTTGCATCAAACTTTATAAACATGATTGAAGCAATTAGAATGTAAATCCAGAAATCATTTTTTCTAATTTACACCTACATCAGATTGACTATTTAGCACCCAATTAAGTGCAGACTAATGTCTAGACATCTTGATTTCACTTGTGGAACCCAAAATATTGTATGTTTCTCATCTTGACATATTTGTCAAACATTAATTTTATCCCAATGCAATTTCATTTAATACTATACCTGGCTCCAGATGGCCAAATCAGGATCATCCAGGATGGCTGCCTCCTCTTGCTCCAGAGAAGGTTCAGGTTGGCTGCAGGGAAGTCTGGGGGGAAGAGTGGAGAGTGATGGCCTTGCCTCAATGTGGTCATCCAGAAAGGACATCCTGTTGTAGTACCACAAAATCGGACATACACATCACCTGCTGCTGCTCCTGACCTCTGAGAAGCCAGGACCTTAGAGCGTTCAGTCCTGTAGGTGCCTCTCAAGCTCCCAATTTTAGTGTCCACTTGTTTTGCTGTGGCTGTGGGCACCTTGGTATGCACAAATGGGAGCAGCTTCTCCAGTGCTGCTTTTCTCACCCCTCTTTTTTTGTGGATGGGGTTTTTCGTCTCCCACAGAGCCGGCAGCTCCCTTACCCGGTCAATAAATTCCGCCAGGAACTCTTTGTCGCTAATAAAGACATTCATATTGTATCTGCAAGTTAAATAAATAATATATAACTAATGTGAGGCAAACAGTCTAACCTCCTTAACATCCTAGTCACCATATATATCCTACAACATTCTCAAGACAGTATAGGCCAACAATTTGTACAAGTCACAAAATCACATACCTTCGTTCGCACGTCCGTCACTTGAACTCCTCTCTCCGCACACCGAACGTACTATAGTCACATGTGTGTTTGCTATATACACACCACGCATGCGTCAAACTACGAACACGTCGCTCCGCACACGTCGCCCGCCCATGACGTTCTAACTAACATCTTTTCCCCGCCCCTTCTCTTTCGGCGCGCAGACAGATATGGCGGAGTTACAGCAGGTGTCTGATAATTCCGCAACTAACGAGGAGGAGACAAGCCCGGAGACCGAGGACACGTCACGATCAAGGAGGAGATTCAAGGCATCTAATATGTCTTTTGCGGAGATGGCGGAGATGGTGGACATCTTGCTCAAGTCTGATTATGACGCAAAGCATGGGCCGTATAGCAAACCAAATAGAAGGAAGGCCAAAATCCTCACTAAAGTCGTGAAGAGTCTGAAGGCGAATTTCGGGGTGAAACGCTCAAATGAGCAGCTCAGAAAGAGGTGGTCAGACCTCAAACTGAGGGAGCCAGAGCAGTTAAGGAGCATTAAGAGAATGCTCGCAAAAAGTAAGTAAAATGTACACTTTTCTGCTATTAATCCTTTTCTAAACTGACATGTTGCTGGTTTTGTTTTGTTTTCTTATTGGACTCCCTTCCAAAATGTAATATTTTGAACTTGGTTGGGCACAGTAATCGTTCGTTACGTTACAGACACTTCGTTCGGCCACTATCCGCTGTTTTGGCTTATTTTACAGCCACAAAAGTAATTAGACATCTGCCATTTTTTGGGAAATTTGGGGCACAAAGTTTTAGGCTAGATGATGTGTTTGTAAAGAGAATGAAATGCAAACTGTAATCTGTGTAAAGGAGAGGACACTCAGCAGCTGCTTCCACATCTGTACTTTGGAGCACTATAGTGTGGGCCACCAGACCCGCCTTTTTTGGGTGTCCCACACAGGTGCATCAGAGAATTTTTGTGTTGCCTACATGTCTAAAAAATGACAGACAAAGGTGAATACTAAGCATATTCTTGGTCATAAATAATGCATTCATCTTTAACTTCCGCCCAAACACACACTTGTACCCCACTTCCAAGCAATTTAGCCTGTTTTTTTTTTTTACATAGAGAATTTCTGTGTGATAACTCTATCTTTTGTTTGATTCTCATAGGGGAGAGAAGACTGGGAGGAGGACACTCCAGGGAGAACAGGAACCCCACAACTTCACAACAACCCCAAACTCCCAAAGACCCACAACCGAAAGATGTGGAGGAAGTTGAGGTGGAGGAAGGAGAAGTGCAGGAAGGAGAGGTGGATGACGTTGTGGAACTGGTCACCACAACAGGTCAGTATCTGTCACCACAGCTTCAGGTAAGAGAGGTAGGCCTGCAGAGTTATAATACCTTTTTATTTTGTTTTTAGGGGATGTGAATGTCGGGGTGAAGGATAGTACAGGTTTCTCTGCTGACAGTGCCCTCCGCCTCATCCAGCAAGTGATGGAATGTAGCACAGAACTGGACAAAATTAAAGAAAGTATTCATGTGATGGATCAAACATTTAAAGACATTCTCAATGTTTTGGGGAGAATTCAATAAGGCATCCAAACCCCCTTTTTTTTCATGTTTGTTCTTCCACTTTTTAAAAAAAATTTGACAATCAAACCAGCCAAAAATTGAATCTGCACACAGTGTGTCAACATGTGCTATCTGCCATCAGGGGATATCCATGTACGTCTTTTGGGGGTGCAACCCCTTCCTCGTGTCTAAAGTAGGTGAACTGAGGAAGGGGTTGCACCCCCAAAACACGTCCATTGATCACCCCTGATGGCAGATAGCACATGTTGACAATAGGGATCAGGAGTCTAAAATCCCTATAGGAAAATAATCCCAATTGTGTGCATATTCAATTTTTGGCTGGGCAAGGGGTGGCAGGACCCCATATTAGGACGGGCACATAGAGACATATAGTTTGTGTAAGTGAATGTCTCCGATTGCTCCGAGGTATCCAATTTTGTAATTTTTGGAATGCAACTGTTGTTTTTGTATTTCCTAAGAAAACAATTGCCGGTTTGTGGCCAGGCAAACAAAAAATGTAAAATAAAAAAAAAAAAGGTGTGTGAATTTGCACATAGTAAAATATTTGAACACAAACAACGTGTAGCTTCTTTTTCTAATACGCTCTAACCTTATTTGGTTATTTTTTAAAGGTTACATAGTGAAATGGTTGGTATTTACTAAAGGAAAATACACTTGGCACTACAAATGCACTAAGACAAACTAGGAGACAAGAAACCAACAAAAGTTAGAAGTTTAAACCAGATTTTTATTTTGATCGTTAGACAGGAATCTTTAGCCATAGCCTGGCATAGGAATTGCCCCCCTACCCGTGAAATAGTCCATGTATTTGTCCCGAACCTCACGGGCATTTTGGGGGGGCAAGCCAGCACGGGCAGATTCCAGGCCCAGCAGGGGATTATCAGGGGAAAGTCCAGCCTCAGGCAAAACTGAGGCCATATAGGAATTAGATTTGCGGCAGAGAAAATTGTGTAGCACACAGCAGCATAATACTACATAGTTTATTTTGTAGTCCGCCAAGTGTATTGAAGTCATAAAAAGGCGGAACCGGCTGGCCATTATGCCAAAGGCATTTTCAACGACTCTTCGGCCCCTGGCCAGCCGGTAATTGAACACCCTCTTCTCTGGGGTCAGGGTCCTCTGAGGAAATGGCCTCATAAGATGCGGTCCGAGCCCGAAGGCTTCATCAGCCAAAAAAACAAAGGGGAGTCCTTCAATATTCCCTGCATCCGGTGGCAATGCAAGGTCGTCACTCTGGAGATGGAGGGCAAACTCCGTCTGGATGAAGGATCCCCCATCGGACATCCGGCCATTCTTCCCTACATCAACATAGAGGAATTCATACCGTGCTGACACCACCGCCATCAGCACAATGCTATGAAACCCCTTGTAATTGAAGTAGTAGGACCCAGAACGGGGTGGCGGCACGATGCGGACGTGCTTCCCGTCTATAGCACCACCGCAGTTGGGGAAGTCACACCGCGTGGCAAACTCCGATGCCACAGTCTGCCATTCCTGTGGCGTGGAAGGAAGCTGTGGAGTCAAACAAGATGAAAAAATATTAGAATACACAAATCAAACATTACAAGGAGATTCTAAGAAAATACATTAGAGGCCAACATCAATCAAATTCTACGTTTATTAAGGTGTTTTAAATAAGTATAATGGAAGGCTCATGTATCATATTCATCACCCCCTATGATGGTCCATGAATAAATTATAATGGGGAGGGGGGGTAGATGTGTTAGGCCACAGGATAGCATTGCAGTGGCGGTGCGTCCAGAGTGGGCGCTGGAGCACTGCCCCCTCTCTCCTGTGCCCGTCACTCAGAACAATACATAGGTTCATGCCTTGCATTAACCTATGTATTGTCTATGCCGCCCACTATTCAGGTAGATGGCCCCCTGTTAAGCGACCGACATATGAAGAACTGCGTCATTTATGGGCTTAAAATTGCATATCAGAAACAGGAAGGAAAATTGTCTTGCACATTACAGCCTGAGGGATGTAATTGGCTTCAGAAAAGTTAAATAGGGGACGCAGGGGGGGGGCATTCCTTGGGTAAACACTGACAGGCTGCTCTGCCAATCATGTTCACCAAGTCTGTTTAATGGTAACATGATTGGCTGATGCAACATCAAGGGAAGGAGAAGACATCAAGGACAGAAGAAGGATGACGCTGACCACAAGAAGGTAAGTGCAGGGCTGGGGGGGAACTGGCTGCATTGGAGGGGACAAAATGGCTGCATTAGAGGGAACAAAATGGCTGCATTGGAGGGGACAAAATGGCTGCATTAGAGGGAACAAAATGGCTGCATTGGAGGGAACAAATGGGGGCGT
Organism: Rana muscosa; assembly: GCA_029206835.1. NCBI lineage: Eukaryota > Metazoa > Chordata > Amphibia > Anura > Ranidae > Rana > Rana muscosa. The sequence goes on along the minus strand of CM055123.1, from coordinate 262,931,496 downwards.
TTAATAGGCACCAGAGCAAAAAAGGAGGAAGTTTATTTCCTAAATTGGGGTTTGAAACCCCAAACATTTGGAGCAACAGGCGCCCCTGCTGGAAAGGTTAGTGAAGGGAAATATGCATGGAGGAGAAAAAAGGGGCAATCTAAAGCTTCCAGCATTCATGAGGACAAAGGGGACATTCTCAGCATATTACAATCATGGTAATTAGGGAAGGATGAAAGAAATACAATACATTAGCATACATGAAATACATAAAATGTGATGTTAAAGGAGAAAACTTACCCTAATATAGTCCTCCTGCAGGACTTGTATAATGGCAGAACAGGTGTCTGGGATTATGAGGCCCAGAGCCTGGGGGGAGATGCCTGTGGTGAACTTCAAGTCCTGAAGACTTCTCCCTGTCGCCAGATAACGTAAGGTGGCGATGAGCCTCTGCTCAGCACTGATGGCTTCCCGCATAACGGTGTCCTTCCTGGTAATATAGGGGGACACCAAAGCCAACAGTTCCTGAAAAACGGGGTCAGACATCCGCAGAAAATTCCTGTAGTCCTCAGGATTATTCTCGACGATCTCCCGCAGCAGAGGCATATGGCAGAATTGGTCCCGCTGGAGCAACCAATTCTTGGTCCATGAACTCCTCCTCACACCATTCATGGACTGGTCTTGGTCCAAAACAAGCAGACCAACACCAAGCGCACGCACAGCACGAACTCGACGACGAGAACGTCCAGGCGACATGGCTAGGAAACGGTCGTCTAATCAGAACGTACAGAACAGAACGCACTTTAGAACAGCAAGGCCTATGAATAACGAACTGAAATTCAGAAACGAACAGGCAAGAACGCACTGTAAAACAGATACGACCTGCCTAGACGCCCTGAAAGTCAAGATACGAACCCACAAGCACAAACTGAACCGCAGAAAACGAACTGAAAAGTACGAAGACTGAAAAGCGCGAATCGTCTCTTCCCAAACTTTTACTTCACACGCGGTAACATGAGATCAGCAAAAGCAGCCCAAGGGGTGGCGCCAAGAAAAAAGATCTTCCCCTTTATAGTGCCGTCGTACGTGCTGGACGTGACCGCGGAGAACAATGAGGAAATTGGGAAATGTCAGTGTGTACGCATTGAAAGCTTGACGAGAAAATCGACAAGGTTAACAAGAATCTCGTCGAAAAAAACGACGTGTGTACGAGGCTTCACTATTAAAACATGGGGAGAAAGGGGACATTCCCTGCAGCTAAGAATCATGTGAATTAGGGACTGCTAACAAAGCAAAATAAAAAGTATCCAAAACAAAAATACATACAATGTGAAGTTTTTAAGAAGAACACTTACCTTAATATAGTCCTCCTGCAAAACTTGAAGGATGGCAGAACATAGGGCTGCAACTAACGATTATTTTCATAATCGATTAATCGGCCGATTATTTTTTCGATTAATCGATTAATCGGATAAAATCATAAAAAAAACTGAATGTGCCATTTATTCGTTTATTTAAAAGTAATAATGAATTCCTACCGGGGACACCAATGATGGGGCATTATTCCTCCCGGGGACACCAATGATGGGGCATTATTCCTCCCGGGGACACCAATGATGGGGCGTTATTCCTCCCGGGGACACCAATGATGGGGCGTTATTCCTCCCGGGGACACCAATGAAGGGGCGTTATTCCTCCCGGGGACACCAATGAAGGGGCGTTATTCCTCCCGGGGACACCAATGACGGGACGTTATTCCTCCCGGGGACACCAATGACGGGCGTTATTCCTCCCGGGGACACCAATGACGGGGCGTTATTCCTCCCGGGGACACCAATGACGGGGCGTTATTCCTCCCGGGGACACCAATGACGGGGCGTTATTCCTCCCGGGGACACCAATGACGGGGCGTTATTCCTCCCGGGGACACCAATGACGGGGCGTTATTCCTCCCGGGGACACCAATGACGGGGCGTTATTCCTCCCGGGAACACCAATGACGGGGCGTTATTCCTCCCGGGGACACCAATGATGGGGCGTTATTCCTCCCGGGGACACCAATGATGGGGCACTATTCCCCCCCATAAACACCAATGGGGCACTATCCCCCCCATAAACACCAATGGGGCACTATCCCCCCATAAACACCAATGGGGCACTATCCCCCCCCCAGAAACACCAATGGGGCACTACCCCCCCCCAGAAACACCAATGGGGCACTATCCCCCAGAAACACCAATAGGGCACTATCCCCACTAGAAAACACCAATGGGGCACTACCCCCCCCCAGAAACACCAATAGGGCACTACCCCCCCCCAGAAACACCAATGGGGCACTATCCCCCCCCCCCCAGAAACACCAACGGGGCACTATCCCCCCCAGAAACACCAACGGGGCACTATCCCCCCCAGAAACACCAATGAATCACTATCATCCCCCAAGAAACACCAATGGGGCACTATTCCCCTCTCCCCCAGAAACACCAATGGGGCACTATCATCCCCCAAGAAACACCAATGGGGCACTATTCCCCTCTCCCCCAGAAACACCAATGGGGCACTATCATCCCCCAAGAAACACCAATGGGGCACTATTCCCCACTCCCCCAGAAACACCAATGGGGCTATTACTATTCTCCCCCCTCCCTCCCAGGAAAACCAATGATGGGGCACTTCCCCCCCCCCGGAATACATAAGTTGGGGCACTGACTGAATGTGTACTGTTTGTGGGTGCTGTGTACTTTTTTTACTTAGCTGCTAGCCGCTACCTTTTTTCACACTGCAGCTCGGCTCAGTCTCCTCACAGCTTCTCGCCCTCGCCTCTCTGTTCCATCGAGGCAGCAGCAGGCGGGGCTGAGAAGATCTGTGGGAATGACGTCAGCAAGGAGGAGAGGCGCGCCGCGGACGTGCAGCGGCAAGGACGTGCCTGGTCACAGCGCCGAGGACACAGGAAGGAGACACAGGATTACAGTACACAGGAGGGAAGGATTTTTGCAACGGACGGACAGGCGCAAGGTGCGGACCAACTAATCGATAATGAAAATCGTTGACAACGATTTTCATTATCGATTATTATCGATAATATCGATTAATCGTTGCAGCCCTAGCAGAACAAGTCTCTGGTATAATGATCCCCAGAGCCTGGGGGGATATGCCTGTGGAGAACTTAAGGTCCTGCAGGCTTCTCCCAGTAGCCAGGTATCGCAACGTGGCGATGAGCCTCTGCTCAGCACTGATGGCTTCCCGCATAACGGTGTCCTGCCTGGTAATGTAAGGGGACCCCAAAGCCAACAGATGCTGAAATACGGGGTCAGACATCCTGAGGAAATTCCTGAAATCATCAGGATTATTCTCCCTGATCTCCCGCAACAAAGGCATGTGACAGAATTGGTGCCGCTGGAGCAACCAATTCTTGGTCCATGAACTCCTCCTGACCCTGCTCATGGCATGGAGTCGGGATACAGCATGAACCCCTGCACCAACTACAGCACGAACTCTACGACGAGTACGTAGCCGCAACATGGCTAGATAACGGTCGGCTGAACAGAACGAACTAGAAGAACGCACGGAAGAACAGCAAGGCCTATGAAGAACAAGCTGAAAAACACGAATGTGCAGAGCAGGCCGCACTGAATAAACAGATACGAACTGACTACAAGCAGTGCTAAACAGATACGAACCCACAGGCGCAAACTGAACTCCACAAAACGATCTTCAAAGCACGAAGACTGAAAAGCGCGAATCGTCTCTCACCAAACTTTTACTAACACGCGGTAACACGGAATTAGCAAAAGCGTCCCAAAGGGTGGCGTCATTAGAACGGAACTTCCCCTTTATAGTGTCGTCGTACGTGTTGTACGTCACTGCGCTTTGTTTCATCGTTTTTTTAAATGATGGTGTGTACGCAAGACAGGCTTGAGAGGAAACATGAAAAAAAACGACGTGAAAAACGGCAAGAAAAAAAATGGCAAGAAAAACGATCGTGTGTACGCGGCATTAGGCCCTCTCTGCTGCTTTATGTAGATAGTTTTCTAAAATGTTTTTGGTAGTGGATTATGTATATATTGTAGATATTCTCAACATGGATGTGTATTCCTTTGTTTTCTGTTGAAGTTTTGTACCATGGTTTTGTTTTTTACTTTTGTATAAAATTGGTTGCTTGATTCTTTTCAATAAAAGATCAATAGTGCCCCATCATTGGTGTCAGTGGGAGGAATAGTGCCCCATCATTGGTATCAGTGGGGGAGGAATAGTGCCCCATCATTGGTATCAGTGGGGGAGGAATAGTGCCCTATCATTGGTGTCAGTGGGAAGAATAGTGCCCCATCATTGCTATCAGTAGGAGGAATAGTGCACTATCATTGGTGTCAGTGGGAGGAATAGTGCCCCATCATTGGTGTCAGTGGGGGAGGAATAGTGCCCTATCATTGGTGTCAGTGGGAGGAATAGTGCCCCATCATTGGTGTCAGTGGGGGAGGAATAGTGCCCTATCATTGGTGTCAGTGGGAGGAATAGTGCCCCATCATTGGTGTCAGTAGGAGGAATAGTTCCCCATCATTGGTGTCAGTGGGAGGAATAGTGCCCCATCATTGGTGTCAGCGGGAGGAATAGTTCTCCATTATTGGTATCAGTGGGGGGAATAGTGTCCCATCATTGGTGTCAGTAGGAGGAATAGTTCCCCATCATTGGTGTCAGTGGGAGGAGTAGTGCCCCATCATTGGTGTCAGCGGGAGGAATAGTGTCCCATCATTGGTGTCAGTGGGGGAGGAATAGAGCCCTATCATTGGTGTCATTGGGAAGAATAGTGCCCCATCATTGCTATCAGTAGCAGGAATAGTGCACTATCATTGGTGTCAGTGGGAGGAATAGTGCCCCATCATTGGTGTCAGTGGGGGAGGAATAGTGCCCTATCATTGGTGTCAGTGGGAGGAATAGTGCCCCATCATTGGTGTCAGTAGGAGGAATAGTTCCCCATCATTGGTGTCAGTGGGAGGAATAGTGCCCCATCATTGGTGTCAGCGGGAGGAATAGTTCTCCATTATTGGTGTCAGCGGGAGGAATAGTGTCCCATCATTGTTGTCAGTGGGGGAGGAATAGTGTCCCATCATTGGTGTCAGTGGGAGGAATAGTGTCCCATCATTGGTGTCAGTGGGAGGAATAGTGCCCCATCATTAGTATATAGTACACAGGGGGCCTTTCTCCAGCCAAGCTGTGAAGGAGAGCCTAGAAAATACCTGAAAAGGAGTCGAGTGCTCCACCTACTGGTTGAAAAGGGGAACACAAAACAATCCCATCCACCTGCAAGAAATCTGTTATTCAAAAATATTTAATAAAATCCATACAAACATACAACACATTCACTTCATTCGTTTTGGTTTAAATTTTATTCCATCGTTAATATATACTCAACACTTAATTAGTATTATACACTTAGAAGGAGAGACAAATATCTTGGAGATCGCGTTGGCCGGGAATCGAACCCGGGTCATCTGCTTAGAAAGCAGCTATGCTCACCACTGCACCACCAACGCAAAAGTAGCATGTCTTTTATAGTGTGGGAGGAAACCGGAGTCCCCGGAGGAAACCCACGCAAGCACTGGGAGAACATGCAAACTCCATGCAGATAGTGTCCTGGTCAGGATTTGAACCAAGGACCCCAGTGCTGCAAGGCTAACCACTAAGCCTCTGTGCTGCCAATATATGGCCTCTGTTCTATAAGGCCTGCCCCCGCTGAGCAGGGTACGTCAGTGATGTCCAATAGAGCTCAGAGATGATGCCTTCAGCTCTACATTATTATCTAGACGGGTTGGTTGATGTTCTACATCTTATTTCTTGTCTGTGAACATTACAGATGGGCTGAACAACCCCACCCAGCTATGCTCACCACTGCACCACGAATGCAAAGTAGCATGTCTTTTATAATGTGGGAGGAAACTGGAGGAAACCCACAGAAGCACAGGGAGAACATGCAAACTCCATGCAGATAGTGTCCTGGTCAGGATTTGAACCAAGGACCCCAGTGCTGCAACCACTACATTACAAAAACACACTATAATAACACTGCACTACAATAACACATTATAATAACACTGCACTACAGTAACACATTATAATAACACTGCACTACAATAACACACTATAATAACACTGCACTACAATAACACATTATAATAACACTGCACTACAATAACACATTATAATAACACTGCACTACAATAACACATTATAATAACACATTATAATAACACTGCACTACAATAACACATTATAATAACACACTATAATAACACTGCACTACAATAACACATTATAATAACACTGCACTACAATAACACATTATAATAACACTGCACTACAATAACACATTATAACACTGCACTACAATAACACATTATAATAACACATTATAATAACACTGCACTACAATAACACATTATAATAACACATTATAATAACATTGCACTACAATAACACATTATAATAACATTGCACTACAATAACACATTATACTGACACTGCACTACAAAAACACACTATAATAACACTGCACTACAATAACACATTATAATAACACTGCACTACAATAACACATTATAATAACACACTATAATAACACTGCACTACAATAACACATTATAATAACACATTATAATAACACTGCACTACAATAACACATTATAATAACACATTATAATAACATTGCACTACAAATAACACATTATAATAACATTGCACTACAATAACACATTATAATAACACTGCACTACAATAACACATTATAATAACACTGCACTACAAAGAAAGCTCTATTTGTGGGGAAAAAAAGGACGGCAATTTTGTTTGGGTACAGTGTTGCACAACCGCACAAATTTCAGTTAAAGCGACCTAGTGCCGTCTCGCAAAAAAATGACCCGGTCATTAAAGTGGTTGTAAACCCGAAAATATATATTTTTTTTTAAATAAACACCTGCAAGACAAAGCCATAATGAGCTAGTATGACTAGCATACTAGCTCATTATACATTACTTACCTTAGATCGAAGCCCCAGAAGCCGTCCTCGTCTCCCCCTCCGGCCGCAGACATCTCTCCGGAAGGTTACTTCCGGTTATCGCCACTCCGGCACTGTGATTGGCCGGAGCGGCGAAGACTTCACTCCGCGCATGCGTACGGGAGCCATCAAAGCCGGCCTTGCCGGTTTTATGAATGGGATTCTCAGCACGCCTGCGCCGTTGTCTATAGCACGCATGCGCCGTAGACAACGGAGTATTCCTTTTGGCAAATATCTCCTAAACTGTGTAGGTTTAGGAGATATTGCAAACACCTACAGGTAAGCCTTAATCTAGGCTTACCTGTAGGTGTAACTTTCCCCGGAGGGTTTACAACCACTTTAAGGGGGCAAATCCTTCTGGGGCTGAAATGGTTAAAGTCTATCTATGCTCCAGCAATATTTGATACCACCTTACCCTGTATGTAGCCCCCTTTGCCACGCACACAATTTTTTTCTTTCTACCTCCCTTGTCCCTATAGCCAAGAAATCCCATTATCTGTCCTTGTGATGTCACTACAAGACCAGCAGAGGTCTTTACACTGCTGATAGCCCTCCACCTGAGTAGTGATGAGCCAAACTTGCAAATTTCAAAGAAGTTCAGATGCTGAACCTGAACCCCACTGCAATCATTGGGAGACAAATCTGTCATTTAAAAAACGGAAAATTTATATCAAATACTTACCGTAATTTTCCTTTCCTGATGGACTCCATGGCAGCCTACGTGTGGGTTAATCCCGCCCCTCATACCTCATAGGACCCTTCTCCCATAAATCTTTGCTCTGGGCCAGAGGCCGTGTTCCATAATTTAGCCTACTCCAGCCACTGGGAGGGAACTCCTGCTGCCATGGAGTCCATCAGGAAAGGAAAATTACGGTAAGTATTTGATATAAATTTTCCGTTTTCCTGACAGACTCCATGGCAGCCTACGTGTGGGAAATAACTAGCCATACACACCCGGGTGGGCAGAGTGCTGGACAAAAGAAAAAAAGGTTTAATTGGCACCATCACAGACAAGATACGTAAACCACTACGCAGTAGTGTGCCATGAACGTGTTAATTGAAGACCACAAGGCCACCTTGCAAATAACTTCTGGAGGCACGTGACGTGATGCCGCCCATGATGAAGACACTTCTAGTTGAGTGAGCAGTCACCGCTTCTGGAGGCGCCAAGCCCTTGGCTTTATAGGCCCACTGAATGGCCTGAACAATCCATGCTCCGATAGATCTGGAAGAGGCACGCATTCCCTTATACTTCCTGTGAAAAGAACGAGCAGGTGGTCGGTCTGACGGAAAGAAGCTGTAGCTTCAAGATACTGACTCAGAGCTTTTCCAACATCTAAGGGATAAACACTGGAATGCTCGGTAGATCTGAACGTTGGAAGAGCAATCTCCTGATTGTCATGAAACACAGATGCCACTTTGGGGTTTGAACCCAACATAGGAATTAAAAGGTTTAGAAATGGCTCCTTGCATCCCAGAGAGCTGATTTCAGAGACCCTCTTGGCCGAGGTTATAGCCACCAAGAAGACAACTATTAGAGAGAGTAATTTGACAGAAGATTGATCTTCATGTTCCAACTCTCTACCTAAGAAAAAATCCAGGACAAGGGGAAGATCCCAATTAGAAAAACTTGGCTCTGAGGTCTGAGCCTTATTGCTCCTCTGAAAAACTACTGAGTAAGAGGGTGTCTAGCCCAGGAAACACCCGTAAAGGCAGAGATTACAGCGATTTGGACTCGCAGCGAGCTGACTGACAATGAGAGATCCAATCCTGATTGTAAGAAGCCCAGGATATCATGTATCTTTGGGTTATTGCAAGAACCTGCAGTGGAAGAGGTGTAGTCTGAAAACTTTTTCCAAATCCTCTGGTAGACCCTATTGGTGCCTGTTCTTCTGGCATTTAATATTGTGGAGATGGCCCTACTTGGACAGCCTAGGGCCTCCAACCTTCCCCTCTCAAGAACCAGATCATCAGATGTAGATGGGCCGGGCATGGATGTAGAAATGCCCCTTGTGATAGGAGATCTGGTCTGGAGGGTAGAGGAACTGGGTCCCGGAAGCTGAGTTGCATCAGCAGTAGAAACCATGGCTTGTTTGGCCAGTACGGGACTATTGCCACTATCTCTGCTTCTTCCATCCTGAGCCTCGACAAAAAAAAAGGAGAATGACAGGAACCGGGGGAAAGGCATAGGCCCTGTGGAACCGCCAATGGTCTGTCAGAGCATCTACCCAAAAGCCTGGGAATACCAAGACCTCGTGTAGAATCTCTCTAGTCTGAAGTTGCATGGGGAGGCAAACAAGTCTACTTCCGGAATGACTCCCAGGGACAGGACCCACCTGAAGACTTCGGGGGGGGAAGTCCACTCGTTGTCCAGAGAAACTCTCAACAGAAAATCTGCCTGAATGTTCGGGACTCCAGGGAGATAGACAGCTGTCAGGTTGGCCAGGTTTTTCTGGGCCCAGATCATGATGGGCTCTATTTCCTTTGACAGGGAGAGTCTGCGAGTACCCCCCCTGTCTCTTGATGTATGCGACTGCCGTTGTGTTGTCCAGTCTTAGGAGGACTGAGTCTCCTGCTGTTAAGTGGTGAAAGACCTGCAGAGCGCAGAACGCTGCCCGGAGTTCCAGAACATTGGAGACTATCCTGTGATAGGGAAAATTCCATATGCCTTGGGCTACTTTTGTCAGCCCCTGTTGCTGGCATCTGTAGTGATGGTGACCCAAGACACAGGTGCGATGGAGTGACAATTGAGGAGGTTCCTCTGTTGTAGCCACCAAGGAAAGCTCTCCCGCATGGATGAGGTTATTTGGATAAAGTGATCCCGAAGCCCTGGATTATACTGCTGGAGAAAACCCTTCTGGAAGGGCCGCATTTTCCACTGAGCCCACTTTACCATGGGTGTTGTTGCCACCATGGTGCCAATGATCTTTAGGCATTGAGAGGCTTGGAGATGAGGACGACATTGCAAGCCAAACTCTGTCCCGGATCACTGGGATTTTTCCAGGGGTAACAAGATGGTGCTCTTGATAGCGTTGAAGTGTGCCCCGAGGAATACCAGGGACTGCGTAGGATCCAGATGGTTCTTTTCCAGATTCAGAAGCCAACCAAACTCGAGTAGAGTGGAGATGACCTGGGATCTGTGGATTAGCAACTGCTCCTTGTCCCGAGACAACAGCAGGTCGTCTAGATACTGATACAGACGGATACCTCTGGTCCTGATCAGAGCCACGACAGCCAACAAGTTTTGAAAACACACGAGGCGATGTTGAAAGCCCGAAGGGGAGACAGGTGAACTGCAGACGGATTTGATCGACAGCAAAGTGAAGGTATTTCTGGAATTCTGACGCTATCGGAACATGGAAGTAGGCGTCCTTCAGGTCTATAGAGACAAGCCAATCGCCTGGTTGGATTGCTTGACTGATCATGAGTAGTGTCTCCATCTTGAACTTCTCCTTCTAGATAAAAGAATTCAAGTGGGTTAGGTCTATAACTGGCCTCCAGGAGACGTTTTTCTTCAACACCATGAAGAGGGGCGAGTAGACCCCTTAAAACCTTTTGTCATCTGGAACTGGAATTGCAGCGCCCTGAGCCACAAGAGAGACAGGAGAATTTGCTTTTTCTCTTCCGAGAGAGGCAAGGATGCCGACTCGCTCTGTTTTAGGCAGGTGCAATATCATAAAGACTTAGGGGATTCTTGTCCACCGGAAGATGCCCCTTTTGAAAACTTCTGGCCTGAAGGCTGTTTTTTTCTTCCAGGTCTTCTTGAACTCACGGCCAGGCCTATAGTAGCGAGCATTCCTTGCTCGATCTGAACTTTGCCTGGGCTGTGTTCTCTTCTGGTTTAGCAGACGGCAATCCTGGGAAAGGAACCCCGACTTGCCCCCTGTGGCACGGGTGATGGCACTGTCCGATATGTTCCCAAAGAGGGACGAACCCCCAAATAGAATCCTGCACCATGCCTGCTTGGAGGCAGGGTCAGCTACCCATGGGCGCAGCCACAAGGCACGCTTAGCCGTGACAGATGTCAGCATGATCCGAGCCACCAGGCGAATTATGTCTAGGGAAGCCCCACGAGAAAAGCCAACGTCAACCTTAGCCCATGAATAGGTGAGCTCCTGGCCAGTTCTTCCGAGATGCTCCTCAGAGAAGCATCTACGTCGTCTGCCCAGACTTCCATCGCTTTAGAAAGGGCTGCGAGAGCTAGAGCTGGTTTGCAGGTCATACCCGCTGTAATGTAGATCTGCTTGAGGTCGGTATAAATTTTCCACTCCAGGCAATCCCTAAAGGAAACAGTATCCTCCAATGGGAGTGTGACATGCCTCACCATCCTCATTAGGGCTGAGTCAATGAGAGGAGCCGACTCCAGGTGTTTTACATCCTTGCTTTTAAATGGGTACATTTTTGATACCTTCATTAACAGGCAATTCTTCCTTTCAACACCACCCCATTTGTCGGTAATTATTGCGCTGAGTTCACCCAAAAAGGAGAAATTAGGGTGTTCTTTTTTGAGGTGTTTAAAATATTTCCTCTGTTTGGAGGGTGCCTCCACTGGCTCTTCCATCTCAAAGCTTCTTTGACAGCTTTTGACCAGCTGTGTTACTAGGGCAAATTCAAAACCTGCACCAGGGTCATCTACCTCCACCTCACTGTCTGAGGCTTCAATTGAGGAATGGCTCGGGTGTGAAGGGCCTGGAGCCTTGAGATCATCCCTAATAGGGACTGACATAGTGTCGCCAGCAGGGTTGTGGGTATGACCAGAATCCCCTTTACTCAGGGACTCATGGACCACCTTTCTGACCAGTGCTTTCACTTGTTGGTCTCCACCCTCTTTCTTATGCGACTTTAGAAAAGCATCGCTTGCAGAGCGATTTGCCTTCAGGAACCTGGGCCCCGCATACCCAGCAGGCTTTCCTCACAGAGCGGCTGGAGTGGTGGTGAGAGTGACGCCCAGAGGTGATTTTAGACTCCTATCTGTGGTACCTAGATCTAAAGGAAGATCTGACGCCTGTACCTTGAAGAGAAGTGACAACGTTGAGACCTAGGACGGTCTTTGCCGTGCTTTGGTGTTCAGACCTAGAAGACCTAGAAGAGCTGAGTGAAAAAGAAAGGGTTAACAGCTCCTGAATGAGTGAACCCAAGCATCACAGGTAGAAAATAAATAAATCCTACCTGCAGCGCAAGGGTTGGCCACAAGAGGGCGGTGACAGATCCATGGCAAGGCAGTTTGAAAGTGAAATGAATCATTACAGCCTTATAAGAAACAGGAGTGACAACAGGCATGAGAGAGCACATAACAAAACATAGCCAGCACCCAGGGAGCCTGCAGCAAACAATTTATCTTGTAAACCAGAGTCCAGTGCCTGGGAAAATACTGCATAAGCCTGCAAGTCATCCCAAGTAATAGCTGCTTTGACAGCTATTTAAATCTGCCACCGTTAACGATGTCACCGCCCCATAGCGGTTGCCATCCGGTGGCGGCCAATCGCATTCGCGACCGCCGCCGCCATTTTGGCGAAACTGCGCCTGCACGAACCAAGCACAGAATCTTCGTTCGCGGCTTGCGGATGCGCAGCGACTTCCTGAAACGGCGAGCTGGAACGCAGCTGCGCTCCAGCCGCCGTGGCCACTCACTGGAGCTTGATAGAAAATAAGGAGACACAAAACACAGCCGCCGTGGCCACTCACTGGAGCTTGATAGAAAATAAGGAGACACAAAACACAGAGATACGGCTGCCATATAAAAGGAATATCTTTGTACATTACCACCACCACGGCACGATCCGGACCAGAGCCTGGGACTGGGGAGCTGTTCGCTCGACCCACCGCACGATCGGGCGTTTACAAAGCCTCCCGCTAATAGCTGGGACGTTTGGCCATATTACCGCTTGCCTGCCAATGGCCAGGTTAGTAAGCTCTTCATGGTATCACATCATATCGCCCATGTCCACCTGCTAATAGCTAGGATTGCTGGACTGCAGAGAGGATCACCGCTAACCACCAACGTATCGCCGTGCACACCGCCAGGCCTGGATTACAGAAAAACTTCATGAAAAGGTAAGACTATATCTTGGTCCTAGGAGGAGGACAAAAAAAGGAACACGGCCTCTGGCCCAGAGCAAAGATTTATGGGAGAAGGGTCCTATGAGGTATGAGGGGCGGGATTAACCCACACGTAGGCTGCCATGGAGTCTGTCAGGAAATGCCAATTTTCTTGGTTAACTAGGCAAAGTGGGTGTCATAAAATAGCATGGGGGGGTAGGCACTGCCCTTGTAGAGAACATGTACCAATGCAAAAAAAGTTTTCAGTTCACCAGGAGTTGTGAATTTTTTAAAGGCTTAAAGTGAAACATTAAAAATGTCCCATTTCTTTTTCACTGCCAAAGTCATTTTTGTTTCTTTTTTTTTTTTTTTTTGCACATATAGGGGGTGGGCTCAACATTTTTTTGGGGTGGGACTTTAAGTGCTTGGGTGGAACTTTCATTCTTTACACTTTTTTAAAAATGTTATTACTAAACTTTTTTTTTCATGACATATGAGACAAGAAGTCCCATATATGATGATTTTTTTTGGGCTGACAGGGTCTTGTTAATGAGACATTGGGGGTCTAAAAGACCCCCGATGTCTCACCTGTCCTTAAAGGGGTTGTAAAGTCAGAAGGTTTTTTTATCTTAATGCTTTCTTTGCATTAAGATAAAAAGCCTTCTGTGTGCAGCACCCCCCCCCCAATACTTACCTCAGGTCCCTCCCTGTCCAGTGAAATCCACGAGTGTCTCGGCCGTCCGGGACTCTCCCTCCTGATTGGCTGAGACACAGCAGGGGCCCTATTGGCTCCTGCTGCTGCTGTCAATCAGAGTCAGTTAGCCAATCAGGAGAGAAAGGGGCACACAGAGCTGCAGCTCAGTTCATTTGCCCCCATAGCAAGCTGCTTGCTGTGGGGGCACTCAACAGGAGGGATGGGCCAGGAGCACAGAAGAGGGACCCGAGAAGAGGAGGATCCGGGCTGCACAGAGCCACTGCACAGAGCAGGTAAGTATAAATGTGTTTGTTATTTTTATTGGAAAAAAAACAAGACTTTACAATCACTTTAAATGAAACTAACGTAGTGCAGATGGCACTGCATTATCTTCTTCCCCAGCCATATCTGGGTAAAGTGACACGTGGAGCTGGAGGTGATGTTTTACATGTCACTTCCAGATCATTAGAAGGAGTGAGAGATTAGCAAACAGACATTCGCTGGTCTCCACCCTTTCTACCCAGGGTCACCTACCATGATGATCCTGGGTCCTCCAATGGGTGCATGGAGCTTGGAAAGCATGATTGGGGGGGGGGGGTCACTACTAGACTGTGTGAAAGTGATCCGGCGGCTGCAGTTTATTTATTGCAATTGTCACCTTGTGGAAAGAATGCTCTTTGACTGGTCGGATCAAACTCCTTAAAGGAAGAATATAGAAGTAAGACAAATATGCAGTTTGATTTACTTTTCCAAGGATGTTTAGCCTGATGCTCTTTAATACTTTTTAATTGAGCTGTACAGAGGCAGGCCCTCGCCGCTTGGCCCCAGGAGTTCATTTATAGACACAAATGAGCTTTACTCCATCTCCACAGCAAAGTGTATGAAGAAATCTCCGTTCTTTGCTGGATGTAGGTTGATGTTCACTGGTGGCCAGTCTAGTGTTCAGCTGCCATCTACTGTTTCCTGGCAGTAACATCACCTCCTACCATATTTCACCATTCTCCTCCATATATCACATCTTCTTATCAAATAACACACAACCTCTCAAGTCTTTGCATGTCTATGATCACTTGGTGGAAATATGAAAGTTGCAGGGATCTTACCATATCACATTATGTAAAAGAGCTACTGAGAATTAGCAATCACGTTTGGTATATTTAATACCGATTTATAATAAAACAACGTTTTTTTGTGAATTCCTCAGTGAATGTAATAAATCAGCATGCTATATCCCACCCCATAGTGTTTAGCAATAGGGGAACATGGAGGCAGTGGCGTAGCGTGGGGGGTGCGAGGGGGGCCTAGGCCCCGGGCACAACATTTGGGGGGGCGCAATCCCGCGCTGGTGTCACCCTAGCTCCATAAATCTAAATGTTATTTTATGTGACCCCGCGCTCCGGCCGCCATCTTAATTCTCAGCTCTTCCCCTGGCGCCCTGTGATTGGGCAAAAGGGGTCATGTGGCCTGTCCTCAATCGTGGGGGAGCGGGGCTGGCCTTCACTCTCTTCTCCTCCTCCTCTCCGGCCCAGGTCACCAGGTCACCATGTCCCCGTCGTGGCAGGCAGTCTGTGGTTGCCATCTTCTCCTCCTCCTCCTCTCCTCCTCCTCCTCTCCGGCCCGGGTCTCCGATCATGTCCCCGTCAGGACAGGCAGTCCAGCGAGCAGTGTGACAGGCGGCAGCACCGCAGAGGCAGAGCAGATGGAAGAAACAAAGGTAAGAGACTTACTCGGCCTGGGGGGAGTAGATATGGTCTGGGGAGAGGGAGCAGCCAGAAAGTCAGTGTAGTGTATAGTGTGTATTGTGTGTGTAGTGTATTGTGTATAGTGTGGGTAGTGTATAGTGTATTGTGTATTAATCTGTGGGTAGAGTATTGTGTAGTGGTCAGTATGTAGTGAATTGTGTATAGTGTATTTTGTATAGTGTATTGTGTGTAGTGTATTGTGTATAGTGTATTGTGTATAGTGTATTGTGTGTAGTGTATTGTGTATTAATCTGTGGGTAGAGTATTGTGTAGCGGTCAGTATGTAGTGTATTGAGTAGTGTATTGTGTCTAGTGTACTGTGTATTGGTCTGTGGGTAGAGTATTGTGTAGCGGTCAGTATGTAGTGTGTTGAGTAGTGTATTGTGTATTGTGTGTAGTGTATTGTGTATTGGTCTGTGGGTAGAGTATTGTGTAGCGGTCAGTATTTAGTGTAATGAGTAGTGGTCTGTGGGTAGTGTATAGTGTATTCTGTGTAGTGTATAGTGTATTGTGTGTAGTGTATTGTGTGTAGTGTATAGTGTATTGTGTAGCGGTCAGTATGTAGTGTATTGAGTAGTGTATTGTGTATAGTGTATTGTGTGTAGTGTATTGTGTATTGGTCTGTGGGTAGAGTATTGTGTAGCGGTCAGTATGTAGTGTATTGAGTAGTGTATTGTGTATAGTGTATTGTGTGTAGTGTCTAGTGTATTGTGTATTGGTCTGTGGGTAGAGTATTGTGTAGCGGTCAGTATGTAGTGTATTGAGTAGTGTATTGTGTGTAGTGTATAGTGTATTGTGTGTAGTGTATTGTGTATTGGTCTGTGGGTAGAGTATTGTGTAGCGGTCAGTATTTAGTGTATTGAGTAGTGGTCTGTGGGTAGTGTATAGTGTATTGTGTGTAGTGTATAGTGTATTGTGTATTGGTCTGTGGGTAGAGTATTGTGTAGCGGTCAGTATTTAGTGTATTGAGTAGTGGTCTGTGGGTAGTGTATAGTGTATTGTGTGTAGTGTATAGTGTATTGTGTATTGGTCTGTGGGTAGAGTATTGTGTAGCGGTCAGTATTTAGTGTATTGAGTAGTGGTCTGTGGGTAGTGTATAGTGTATTGAGTAGTGGTCTGTAGGTAGTGTATTGTGTAGTGGTCAGTATAGCAATCAGGTAGGTTAGTGTGTAGTGATCAGTGTGCAGTGTAGTGGTCAGTGTGTAGTGTAGTGGTCAGTATAGGAATCAGGTAGGTCAGTGTGTAGTGTAGGAATCAGGTAGGTTGGTGTGGTGTGTAGTGTAGTGGTCCGTATAGGAATCAGGTAGGTCAGTGTGTAGTGGTCAGTGTGTAGTGTAGGAATCAGGTAGGTTGGTGTGGTGTGTAGTGTAGTGGTCCATATAGGAATCAGGTAGGTCAGTGTGTAGTGGTCAGTTTGTAGTGGTCGATGTAGGAATCAGGTAGGTCAGTGTAGTTGTCAGTATAGGAATCATGTAGGTCAGTGTAGAGGTTAGTGTGGTGGTCAGTATAGGAATCAGGTAGGTCAGTACTATTGTAGGAAGGGAAGGGACTAGGGGAGTGCGAAAAGTCCGCAGGTTAGGGGGGGCACAAATTACTTGCCTTGCCCCGGGTGCTGACAACCCACGCTACGCCACTGCATGGAGGAGAAGGGGAGTGTCATTTACCACTGTTTATACACCCACCTGTGTGACTCTATAGTCACCTGGGCTGCACAGATAAATAAAAGGAGGAAATGAAGAGCTTAGAAGGGAACTAAAATTGAGTATGCTCAGTAGAGGACACCAGCTGGTCTAAAAAATCTCAGGCTGCAATGAGGACACAGAGTAGAAGGAAGAGACAGCTGAAGGGAGGATTAACCAGGTATATTTCAATCTACACAAAACAAATGCTTTAGTGGCTTTGTGAGTATGAACATTCTGTTATATTGCATGTAATGAAAGTTTTTCATAGTCTGGACAGTGTCAGTGTTTTTATTTTTACAATTTAACCTTTTAAATATTTTGTTATTATAATTCTTTATTTATTCATTTATTTATTTTTTATCAGCCCTGTTGGGGGGCTTTGGTGAGATATCAGGGGTCTAAACAGACCCCTAACATATCCCCTTTGAGATAGAGCAAGGGACTGAGGACACAGATTCCCCAGTCCCTTTCTCAGCAGCCTCAGCTGCACTGAAAATGAATTGACAGGAGATAGTGGCTCCTCTCCATGACTCTCTGACTCTGCATTCAGAAAAGAAAGGAGTCAGTAAATTACATATTTACCGGCTCCTTCCTCCGCTCTCCATCCTGACAAATCCGGGACATGGGGTGACTGGAGGAGCACGGAGGGGGCAGAGGAGCACAGGGGGGAGGAGGAGCACAGGGGGACATGGAGAAGGAGCACAGGAGGGGAATGGAGGAGCACAGAGGAGATCTCCCCAGAGTGTCTCAAAGATATTAAGGTCAGGAGACTGTGATGGCCACTCCTTTTTCTGATGTAACCACTGGAGGGTCAGTTTGGCCTGGTGCTTAGGGTCATTGTCGTGCTGGAAGTTCCGAGAGTGTCCCATGCACAGCTTTCATGCAGAAGACTTCAAATTGTCTGCCAGTATTTTTGATAACATGCTACATTCATCTTGCCATCAATTGCCCATGCTTTTAGAGCTTACACACCCCGCTGGGGGCGGGGCCGAGTCATACACTCGGCGGCTATGGCCGTCGACTGTATAACACGGGAGCACGCCTGCAAGGTAACCCCCTCGGGAGAGAGCTTCCCAGAGGGGGTTAGCTCTTGCGGGGAGGAGCCAAGACAGGCACCGTGGGACCCCAGAAGAGGACGATCGGGGCCACTCTGTGCAAAACGAGCTGCACAGTGGAGGTAAGTGTGATTGTTTTTTTTGTTTTTTTTATAAAACTGAACTTTTACTATCACTTCAACCTTGGCTAAGGTAAGCAAGAGATCCCTGGATTTTTCACTTCTTTATAAGTGATTGAATAGTACTGACTGGCATATTTAAGGATTTGGATAACTTTTTATATCCTTGTCTATCTTTATAAAGTTCCATTACCTTGTTGCTCAGGTCTTTTGTTGGTTCCTTTTTGCTCCCCCTGGCTCAGTATCTAGCCTGTTCAGTGCATCCACGTAACAAATTCATTGACTATTTATACACAGACACTAATTGCTATTTGAAAAGCCACATATGTTGGAAATTAACCTTTTAATTGTAATTTTAACCTGTGTGTCACCTTTGGTGTCTGTACAGAGGCCAAATTTTCCAGGGGAGAAGAAAAGGTGAGCGCTATCATCAGTCCTGTGTCATGCCAACAGTAAAGCATCCTGAGACTATTCATGTGTGGGGTTGCTTCTCAGCCAAGGGAGTGGGCTCACTCACAATTTTGCCTAAGAACACAGCCATGAATAAAGAATGGTACAAAAACATCCTCCGAGAGCAACTTCTCCCAACCATCCAAGAACAGTTTGGTGATGAACAATGCCTTTTCCACCATGATGGAGCACCTTGCCATAAGGCAAAAGTGATAACTAAGTGGCTTGGGGAATAAAACATCCAAATTATAGGTCCATGGCCAGGACCTTAATCTCATTGAGAATTTGTGGTTGTGACAAAACCCACTGTCACTGTGTGTTTTGGAAGGGACTGAGGGCTGGCCTCCTACCCACAGATTATGGCCCAGAAGAGACTGAGAGACTTGGGGACAAGCTGGCATTGAGATAATGTAATGTAATGCTACACCCCTTCTCCCCCCATCCCCCCCTCTTGTTGCTGTGTCTAATTGTGTTGGTTCATGGCACATAGACAATGGTCTGGACTGGAGACATCTCTCCGCAGGGGATGTGTATTGAAGGGCTGCCACCTGGGGTATCTGAGATCCGTCACAGTGGTCAATCCTCAAGATGCAGGTGAACAAAAAACTCACAAATTCTGACAAACTCCAGGCATTGATTATGCAAGAATGGGCTGCCATCAGTCTGGATGTGGCCCAGAAGTTGTTTTGACAGCATGCCAGGGGGAATTGCAGAGATCTTGAAAAAGAAGGGTCAACACTGCAAATATTGACTCTTTACATAAACTTAATGCAATTGTCAATAAAAACTTTTGACACTTATGAAATGGTTGTAATTATACTTCAACATACCATAGTAACATCTGCCAAAAAGATCTAAAAAAACTAGGGCTGCGTAAATGAATGATTAATTCCCTGATTAATCATAATTTTTTTTTGATCGAACAAAATTCTTTTGATCGGTACTCACCTCTCTGCCGGCTTCCGAGTCTTCAGGGAGTTCCGTCAGAGATCCGGTGACGTCACGGACATCGATGTCACCGGACTCCTCTGCCCTTCCCCAAGTGCCACCATCTGCTAACGAAGGGAAGGGGGAGGAGTCCTGTGATGTCGATGTCCGTGACATCACCGGACAGCCTGGACAGTGAGACTTACCCTGCTGGATGCAAGCAAACTGCACCCACTGGATTGAGGTACCTTTGTGTAGCGGGTATGTGAATTTAGGGGAAGCATCTGGGTGGTAGTGTAACCCAGATGCACTGATTGTTAGGGAATCTGGGACCATTTTATGGTTCTTGGAGGACTCTGGTGGTGTGAGGTTCCCTGCGGCCTGCAGGTGGCGTTGTTGCCCTGGGCCGGAGTTGAACCCTCACCACAAGACTGCATCTCTTTTTGTCCTTTCCTGGCACTGGTATGGCAGGGCGGGGAACCTGCTGTGACGCAAAGGGAGAGGAGATAAAAGGGGCAGACGCCCTGAACACGGGGTTCAGAGTCAGAGGATGCGGCCGCGCCCAGGCACCTTCAGCCTGGCCGGAGCGGGTGATGGAGTCCATCCCAGGCACCTTTAGCCTGGGGTGAGGTACTACTGAGGAGGCCTGGGACCCAGTACCTTCGACTGGGTTCCACAAGGGTGGAGGAGTCCGAGGGGCCCTAAGGTGTTGGGCGCCCGAATCTGAGATGAGGAAGCCGGGGAGTGTAACCCTTCCGAACAGCCCGGTGTAGCATTGCTGGTGACGGCGGGGCCTCTGGTAACTCTCTCGGAAGAATGTCTTCCCTCTGACAGGGGCTGCAGCTAAAAGAAGGTGTAATGGCACCCCAAGTATGAAAGGGGTTAACGCCGTTTACGATATTCCCTCTCCGAACACACATCCACTGGTGACACTCCACATTCAGGCGACCCAGAATCATAGGAATAATTCTCCCCCAGATACAAGACAAACACTCTGTGTTGAAGTTCCAAAACAGGGAATGAATTTATTACAAGCACATGGTAACACATTTCTCTTCAAAACCCTTCCCTCCCATCCTTGGGGAACAGGCCGGGTTAAACTGTCCAATGACAATGGTCATACGGGTCAGGTGTGTTCAAACTTCTCTTTCAGTAAACAGTCTTAGCAGGAGGGGTTATTCCCCCCCCCCCTCCTCACAGAAAGACACTTAAACATCCCATAATAGGCAGCCAGACGGTCTACCAGCTCCAATCTACATCATCACAGTAGCAGACTTAATTACCACAAGCCACAATAGAATGCATAGAATGCAATCACACCCCATCACAGCAAATATTACACAACAGCCAACACCCAATATACACACAGTGTATACAATGTATATACAGCATTTAATCTGATTAGCACAGATCATAGTGGGGTTCTCATTCACCCTGTGCCCAAAGTGACCCCTGTCACACATCTCCCCTTTCGGCAGGAGACTAACACAGGAGGAGACCCCAGACGGGTTGATTCCGAAGTTAGTCCATAGTTCCATTCCTCTAATGCTAATCCATTTTGCTTACTGGGTCAGTAGCTGATGGGGAAGTTGTAAGGTTGTAGGGTGAATAATGGAATTCAGTTCTGGAACAGTCATTTGCTTTGCTCTCTCAATGGCTCCCAAAACTTGTTGCTGCTGCTCTTGGGAGAGGTAAGGAAAAACCTGGGCGCAAATCCCATTTAACCTTTTGATAATTTCAGCCTGTTTGTGCATTTCAATGTTCAAGCCATGGGACATTTCATAATACATGACGTAGTGTCGTTGCATCTCCGATTTGTCCCTGGCCAACTTGTCACATTCCAATTCTAGACTGTGATATTTTGACTGATCTAAGGTACATATCGGGGGAGATAGTCTTACCCCGTTCTCAGCCGCAAGCGGGCCAGTTCCAGCAGCATGGGTCTGGGCACAGGTAGTCACTGGTAGGCTTGTGCAATTCGTTTCGTAACGAATCAAAATTCGTCCGAATTTAGCAACTTTCGGACATTCGGAAGCATTCGAATTTCCGAACAGAGCAATTACGAATAAAACCGAATCCGAAATAAATTATACCGCAAAATAGCGAATGCCCGAAGGTCTTCGGCATAATTCGTTATGAAAAAAGTTACGAATGTACGAATCCATTCGAAGCACAATAACACTCACTCTGCTCTCTGCTTCTCCCTCACCATGCTGAACTCCCTCTCAAAATGGTGTACAGGGGCGGAGGCTATAGCCGCATGAAAAAACGAAAGTAAAATACGAGATTTCAAATCCATTCGAAGCACAATAACACTCACTCTGCTCTGCTCTCTGCTTCTCCCTCACCGTGCTGAACCCTCTCAAAATGGTGTACAGGGGCGGAGCCTATAGCCGCATGTAAAAAACAAAAGTAAAATACGAGATTTCGAATCGTTACAAATAACCGCTATGTATTTAGAAAAGTACAAATCCATTCGAAGCACATTAGGCATAATAGGCAGCGTCATTGTGAGAGAGACACGGAAAATTACGAATCAACGAACCCAAAAAAAGTTACGAAAGTAGGAGTTGTGTCCAGAATCAACGAAAAACAACGTACTCTACCGAAAGTACGAATTATAAAGCAACAAAAAATTCAACGAAAAATGTCGCTTGCAAAAATACGAATGAGTCCGAACACGAAAAATCCCGTCTAGCAAAATTACGAATGATTACGAATCAACAGGACCGGAAAGAAACGAACCAAAACGGAACGAATTTTTCCGTTGTGCACAAGTCTAGTCACTGGGTTGGCTTCAGCGGGGCCCATCGGGGCATAAGCAGAAACGAGGGGGGGCCAAATCATTCCCCAGTAGTACATCCGCTGGCAAATCCTTCATCACCCCCACATTCACGTGTCCCGAACCAACCCCCCAATCCAGGTGAACACAGGCAACGGGTAGCCGGAAGATGGTACCTCCCTCTACTCTTACGGCTACAGTGTCTCCGGTGTGTTGGCTCTCTGGGATGAGGTTCTTCTTTAGTAGGGTCATGGTAGCGCCACTATCACGTAGGGTCATTGGCTACCATTCCATTAACCCGGACAGTCTGCCTGTGTTGTTGCCTGTTGTCCCGGTTAGCTGCTTGTATTGGATCAGCCTCGTGCAGGACGCCCCAATGTTCTTCCTCCTCAACGCAGTGGGCCGCAGGCATGGATGTGCGGGTGCTCCCCCTTGCTGGCTGTCTCCATGACTGGGACTGGATGGCTGGATTCAACGGACAGTCTGGCTTTTTGTGCCCTAGCTGTTTACATCCGAAACACCTGATGGGTTGTGAGTAGTCCTGGGAGTTGAACCTGGGCTGCTGAGGATAAGTGGCCGCTGGAGGTGGTGCTGAAGTTGGGTTAGAGGCTGGTAAACTGGACCGAGATAGTGGATAGTGCTCGCTTCCGCCTGACTTTAGAGAGTCCAGATATTCATCGGCCAAAGTAGCCGCTTGCTGTACAGTCCGTAGTCGCTTATCCCGCACCCAATCCCGTAATACCGGAGGGGTGTGGTTAAAGAACTGTTCTAAAAGTACTAGCTGGGTGATGTCCTCTATGGTATGAGCGTGGCTTCCCTGGAACCAGCCCTTAAGGTTTTGCTGCAGACGATGTGCCCACTGAACGTATGTTATGTGGGTTTGTTTCCGGGATTCCCGAAACTTAATCCGGCTGGCTTCGGGTGTAATGGCAAATCGGGCTAGCAGAGCTTCTTTTACCCGATCATAGTCTTTAGCATCCTCATCCTCCAGGGCTCGATACGCATCCGCCGCTCTGCCAGTTAAATTACTTGCCAGTAAGGCGACCCAATCTTGGGGCAGTACTTCATGTATCTGGCATAGTATCTCAAAGTCCTGCAGGAACGCTTCAATTTCCTCCTCTCCTTCCTTAAATAGTTTGAACACCCGAAAGGGCAACTTACGGACAGGCGCTGCATCTGTAGGTGTTGTCTCCGATTGCCGTATTTCTGCCATTCTCCGCTCATGTTGCCTCTCTAGTTCTCTCTCTTGTCGCTCCAGTTCTCTCTCTTGTCGCTCATCCTGCAGCTGGATGTCTCTAATGGCTTTCTGTATGGCGGTCTCTGATGGGTTAGCCCCATATAATGCCAACCGCTCTCGAACTCGTTGCTGAAACAAGTCTTCAACTGACCGGGGTCCTGCATCACCATCCCTCTGATCCATCTCGGCTAGCTCCCTGATCAAGGTGGCCTTGTTCTTTTTCCCACCGGTCCCTCCACGGCTCTCAAGTAAGTCTTTCAGCGTGGCTTTCCTGCAGGCTGCATAGCTGGTCATTCACTGTGGTGGTTTGGAGTGTCCCAGTACCTGGAGGGAAAATCCCACCGCTGCCAACCAATGTAACGGCACCCCAAGTATGAAAGGGGTTATCGCCGTTTACGATATTCCCTCTCCGAACACACATCCACTGGCGACACTCCACATTCAGGCGACCCAGAATCATAGGAATAATTCTCCCCCAGATACAAGACAAACACTCTGTGTTGAAGTTCCAAAACAGGGAATGAATTTATTACAAGCACATGGTAACACATTTCTCTTCAAAACCCTTCCCTCCCATCCTTGGGGAACAGGGCGGGTTAAACTGTCCAATGACAATGATCATACAGGTCAGGTGTGTTCAAACTTCTCTTTCAGTAAACAGTCTTAGCAGGAGGGGTGATTCCCCCCCCCTCACAGAAAGACACTTAAACATCCCATAATAGGCAGCCAGACGGTCTACCAGCTCCAATCCACATCATCACAGTAGCAGACTTAATTACCACAAGCCACAATAGACAATAGAATGCAATCACACCCCATCACAGCAAATTACACAACAGCCAACACCCAATATACACACAGTATATACAACGTATATACAGCATTGAATCTGATTAGCACAGATCATAGTGGGGTTCTCATTCACCCTGTGCCCAAAGTGACCCCTGTCACAGAAGGTAACTCCTGTTTCATGTTCATTAGAGTTGCTGGTAGAGACTCGAAGAGGAAAGAAGTACATTTTTCAGCCACTGTGCATCATAACCGTTGGTGATATCTCAATGGTTCAGTTTGATTAAGGATTGTGCCTTGATCTACTCCCCACCTATACTGAACTGTTCGTTGGTCACAACCTGTCTGTGCTGAGTGACGATTTATTTGCTGCTAAGGGATAAATAAGAGTTGGACCTTTTCTGTGGTGTGGAACTCCGGTTACTGGGAGCAAAGGGGGGTAATATCAAGGAAAGACTTGACCCTGGGTTATACACACGGCCCGATGGTAAAAATACATTCGGGCCTTCACCTCTATCCAGAAGAGGACATGGGCCGTGGTGGATCTCATCCCTCCTCCCAGGTTCCCCTAGACAAGACAGCAAGCCGAGAAGAAGAAGGGGTGAGAGGGGTGAGCCCGCTACATTTGCATCTGTGGAGCAGGAGGATGCATCAGGCTTCATCAGGGGAAGGAGGCAAAAAGGGAAACGTTCTGTGAGAACTTCAAAACCTCCACTGTTAACAGTGTGACGGAAAGAGATCCTTGGGGTTTTATATATAAAATGTAGACGTTTAGACAGTAAACAACAATGGCGAGCAATGAAAGCAACGTTGCAGTTAAGCATGTAAGCGGAAAGTTGAGCAAGAATTTCATTTATTACTTACGTCAGTGCTACAGTTTGAATTTAAAACGTATTTGTGTGAACTGTGAAGTTAAAGCGGAGTTCCACCCGCAATTTTTCTTTTTTTTAAAGTCGCAGTTACTAACACTGTATCTGCTGACTTTTAATAAGGACACTTACCTGTCCTAGGCGCCTGCGATGATGGGCCCCCGACGGCGATCGCTCCGTCCTGGCGCCTCCATCCTGACTAAGGGAAACAGGCAGTGAAGTCTTACGGCTTCACTGCCCGTTTCCTACTATGCATGCGCGACTCGCACATCGCTTTGTGAATGGGCGGCTGCCTCCTGGGCTACACACAGTTCCCAGAAGGCAGCGCTCCCCATTCACCAGAAGACATTGCGACGAGAAAGAAGACCCCAGCGGTGGATGAAGAGGCAGAAGAGCTACTTCCGCATAGCAACCGCCCTTTCTGGTGAGTATAAAAAAAAAATTTTTTCAATAATTTTTTTTTTTTTCTATTTTTTTTATGATTTTTAGGAAAAATAAAAAAATCAGGGTGGAACTGCACTTTAAGTCATGGATTGTGGAAACTAACTAGTGTCGGGTGATTGTATATATTGTATACCACATTTACCACTGACTAATGCAGAGTTTCAATGCAAGGAGATCAGCTAAAAGTAGTTGGATCTGTATGTGCGTTATAATTAATCGAAATTAGTCGATTAATCGATTTAAAAAAAAAAAGATTAATCGAACACGAAAATTTTAATCAGTAACAGCCCTAAAAAAAAACACTGAAGCAGCAGACTTTGTGAAAACGAATATTTGTGTCTTTCTCAAAACTTTTGCCCAGGGCTGTAAGTGTTCAGTTAGTAGGGGGTTAAATGCTTCCGTGTAGGGCATGGTTGTCTTTTTTTCCTATTGATTTTTTATTTGCTCCCATTAAAAGGGGCTCCGCATCAAAATCTACCAGTTCTGGACTCTGAGGTCCAAGTGGAAAATACTTATTTTTATACTATTCAAAAATCCTAAATGAATTAAACTTATGGAGAAACAATTACTGCATGAATGGGGCTGGAATAGGTGAAAGGAAACTTGTACCAATACAGAGCAAAGCCATCAAATATTTTCCAAGCACGTCCTTGTATTACCTCCGCCACCTCCTCCCTCTGCAGATACCATGTCCTTATGTCCTCTTCATGTAGCCTTTCTCTAATTCTCAGGATTCTCATCTCAGTCACATCAGGACAGTATTATGACATCAACGCCATAGGGACCAATCAGATTGCTGGTTATTTTCTGATATTACCTATAAACACCTGGCAATTTTAATCTTTCTCAACCTTCCAGAGGAACCCTCAAAACAAATGCCCCCTTACATTTATGGTCCCTGGGAAGAATGCCCCTTTCATTGGTGGTCAGTGAGAAGAATACCCCCTTTACATTAGTGGTCAATGAGAAGAACAACCCCTGACATTGATGGTTAGTGAGAAAAATACACCTTACATTGGTGATCATTGGGAAGAATGTTCGACTCGCATAGGTGGTCAGTGAGAAGACTACCCCCTTACATTGGTGGTCAGTGGGAAGAATGCTACAATTACTTTGGTGGGGGTCAGTGGGAAGAATGCCCCCTTACATTGGTGATCAGGGAGAACAATGCCCCCCTTACATTGGTGGACAGTGAGAACAATGCCCACCTACATTGGTGGCCAGTGAGAAGAATGCCCCCCTAACATTGGTGGCCAGTGAGAAGAATGCCCCCCTTACATTGGTGGTCAGTGAAAAGAATGTCCCCTTACATTGGCAGTCAGTAAAAAGAATGCCCCCTTACATTGGTGGGCAGTGAGAAGAATGCCCCCCTTACATTGGTGGTCAGTGAGAAGAATGCCCCCCTTACGTTGGTGGCCAGTGAGAAGAATGCCCCCCTTATATTGGTGGTCAGTGAAAAGAATGTCCCCTTACATTGGCAGTCAGTGAGAAGAATGCCCCCTTACATTGGAGGGCAGTGAGATGAATGCCCCCCTTACATTGCTGGTCAGTGACAAAAAGGCCCCCCTTACATTAGTGGGCAGTGAAAAGAATGTCCCCTTACATTGGCAGTCAGTGAGAAGAATGCCCCCCTTACATTGGTGGGCAGTGAGAAGAATGCCCCCTTACATTGGAGGGCAGTGAGATGAATGCCCCCCTTACATTGGTGGTCAGTGACAAAAAGGCCCCCCTTACATTGGTGGGCAGTGAGAAGAATGCCCCCCTTACGTTGGTGGCCAGTGAGAAGAATGCCCCCCTTATATTGGTGGTCAGTGAAAAGAATGTCCCCTTACATTGGTGGGCAGTGAGAAGAATGCCCCCCTTACGTTGGTGGCCAGTGAGAAGAATGCCCCCCTTATGTTGGTGGTCAGTGAAAAAAATGTCCCCTTACATTGGCAGTCAGTGAGAAGAATGCCCCCTTACATTGGAGGGCAGTGAGATGAATGCCCCCCTTACATTGGTGGTCAGTGACAAAAAGGCCCCCCTTACATTGGTGGTCAGTGAATGACTTTGTTTTTAATATTTTACTAGATGATCATTTTTTTCAGTTATATAATGTTGCTGGACTATATTGAATTAATGGCATAAATAATTCAAAATATTAAATATTAACAATATAATCTGCTAATGCTGGTGGAACTAATGCTGCCTGCTAACAATTGTCATGATTCGTCACAATTGACGCCACGTTCTGAACACGTGGACGGTGTCAACTGTGCATGCAAACGTTTGTTTATTTTCTTCTTCCCACTTTATTCGGAAGATTGAGGCATGATGGTGGCATTATTTTAGTCGTGTGGATGCTGCTCGTTTGGTTAATTAGCTGACACACAGAACAAAGGGAAAGGCCCTGGCCGGAGATGAAAGTGTAATGATTCTGGGAAGTGATGTTCAAAGAGCCGATCGGCGGGACGGCGAGGAGAGCCCAGACTGCTTTCATGTCATTCAATCTGTTTATACGCCATCCGTATCATGACTTCACTCCATCTTCCTTTCCTGCCAACCCTGCCCTTCTCATCAGATCTGTGGGATGACCTCAGGCCGGGCACCAGTGCCAGATGTTACCAGGAGGCCACGTCTCTTGTTTCATCATCTTCTGCTCATCATGGTAGAGTAGAAGGAGATCCCTTTCTGTGGGTGACCTTTAGATCATAAAAGATGTTCCTGGCCCAACATTCTCGGGGGGGAATAGTTTATCTGGCCCTGCTTCTCATCCATGGCAGGTTGCGCATTGTCTGAATCTGATAAAGAGAACCTGTCACCAGAGAAACATGGACCTCTCCTGCTGACCTTTTCTACTGAAGATACTATGTGCCTTCAGTATTTTGAGCCACTTACCCAGAAAAAGTACGTGTAGGGACCCTGCCATAAGTATAAGCATCTAAATTCTAAATATGGTGCATGCTGGGGTAGTGGATAAATATTTGGGAGGAGCTCTGTTACCTCTCAGGTTTTGCTGGAATGAATGAATGAATGAGTGAATGAGTAACTTGTATAGCGCTACAGATGCGAACTAAATCGCCTCAAGGCTAGCGCGGTCATTTACCCCGTAGGATCTCAACGCTCTTGGGACACACAGTCGTACACACACATATACTGGGCTAATTTGGACAAGATCCAATTAACCTACCAGCATATCTTTGGAGTGGACTTGGGTGTCGTTATTCTTTACCTTCCAGGCCTGCTGCCTGGGGAGGACGCATATGCCTGAGAAATGTAGGCCCAATGCTGGGACCTAAATCTTGCACTGCCTGACCAGAGGTGTTGCACGGAAGAAGTGAAGCTGAATTTTAGATTGGAGCACCAGGGAAGAATCTCTGCTGCATGAGGCATGTCCAGAGAAGCTAAGTACGAGCTTGGACCTTTGCAGGAAATCGAGTGGCTTGTTCAATGAGTGCTGTTACTGCTTT
Source organism: Rana muscosa (assembly GCA_029206835.1). Taxonomy (NCBI): domain Eukaryota; kingdom Metazoa; phylum Chordata; class Amphibia; order Anura; family Ranidae; genus Rana; species Rana muscosa. The sequence continues at coordinate 262,902,191 of CM055123.1, read as the reverse complement.
ACAGTCAAGAGACTACAGAGTGCCGGTCTGTATCAACTGTTTGTGGCTTTGGTATTTTTGGGGTATCCTAAACTCTAAACTCTCTCTCCCTTGAATTTATAGGCCCGAATAGACTATATTACCTATCCAAAAGTGACTACACCCATCTGTTCATACCCTCACTACAAGTCAAGAATCCAACCCTGGAGTGAAATGTCAGCCCACCTGACCTTTGGGGATGCCTAATAGCCTTTAGGGCAGGGTTTCTCAACCAGGGTTCCATGAAACCTTAGGGTTCCTACAGAGGTTGCTAGGGGTTCCTGCAGATAAGTTGCCACTCACACCATTGATCTTTTTAGATATCTGTAAGGGGGTAATTCTTCCCAAAAACCACAAATGTAAGGAACATTCTTCCCACCGACCATCACACTAATTTATCATGAGTTGTAGATATAGTCGTTTTTACCATGGGTTCCCTGAGACCAGTTTTTTTTTTAATGGGTTCCTCTGCGTTGAAAAGGTTGAGAAAGGCTGCTCTAGGGGGTAAAGGGGTACTATAAACATAGATAAGGACTTGATATAAGTACTTGTGGAAACCCCCAGTTGGATCAGTGGGCTAACATTTAAAGGGGTTGTAAAGCTTTGTGTTTTTTCACTTTAATGCATCCTATGCATTAAGGTGAAAAAACACCTTGCACTCTCGGGCCCCCCAGCCCCCCAAAAAAACACCTTGCACTCTCAGGCCCCCCAGCCCCCCGTTTTACTTACCTGAGCCACGAAACTCTGTGGGTGCGATCCCACGATGCTTTCCCCCAACTTGAGGCGGCTCTTCATTGGAGATTGATAGCAGCGCAGCCATTGGCTCCCGCTGCTGTCAATCAAATCAATGACGCAGCGCGCCAGGGGGCGGGGCCGAGTGATACACTTGGCGGCTATGGCCGCCACTGTATCACAGGGGAGCACGCCTGCAAGCTAACCCCCTTGGGAGAGCGCTTCCCAGAAGGGGGTTAGCTCTTGCGGGGAGGAGCCGAGAGAGCCGCCGTGGGACTCCAGAAGAGGACGATCGGGGCCACTCTGTGCAAAACGAACTGCACAGTGGAGGTAAGTATGGTATGTTTGTTATTTAAAAAAATAAAAAAAATGTACCCTTACAACCCCTTTAACAACAGGGAAGAATACTTGGCACTTTATGGAGTGGAAAAAAATAGGCACCAGTTATTTTATAAAGGTTTTTAAGTTTATAGGACCAGTAAACTGCAGGAAATAGGTTAGGGCACAGGTTACCTGAAAAGTCTATTAAAATGCAGACTCTGTATCTCTGTATCAGTGAAGTGATTGGCCTTAGGTGATGCACAGAGATTAAACAAATCCTCCTACATAAATTGTACCTGTCTACCTGCAGTCTTTTCTTCTTTACATCCTTTTAAAGTCCAGAATTTATATAGCTTGTCAGAAAAAAGTGGGAGGTGAGCCAAAGTCACACTCTGCAGAGTTCAGTGAGGAGAGCTCTGAGAGCTGATTGGAGGGAAGAGATATACTTCCTCCACACAGCACACAGCTAAGGTGGTCAATCTGCTGGAGATCCCTCCCGTCACCATTTTTCTCTTGGTGTCAGGAAAACTTATCAGAAGTGACTCATGCTGATGGCAGAGGAACGAGGCAGCAGGCAGAAATGACACTTATGCCGCGTACACACGATCAGTTTTCTCGTCGGGGAAACTGTCATTTTTTCTCTTGGATGAGAAAAACGGCCGTGTGTAGGCTCTGCAGCAGTTTTCCCGACGAGAAAACAGCCGAGAATCACAACGAGAAAATTTAGAACATGCACTAAATTTTTCTCGTTGCGAATCGCAGCGTTTTTTTCCTCTGCAGTTTTCCAATAGGGAAACACTGCTAGGGAGCCTACACACGGCCGGTTTTCTCGATCAAGAGAAAACCTGTCGTGAAAAACGGCCGTGTGTACACGGGAAAAGGGGACCGAGCCGATCCTCGTTTTTCCCATCGGGTCTCACGTGGTGTTTTCACCGCTGAGAAACTCGATCGTGCGTACGCAGCATTAGTGCTCTTAATTGAGACAAGTACACACTATATGGTGATATGCTTGGTTCATATTTCATGTCTGAGGTTTACAACCACTTTAAGTCAGACCAACACTCTGTACTATTTAGACTGTAGAGCAGCTTCAATGGAGCACACGTACCCCTTCAATAAGCCACCAGTACTTCCTGCAATGTCCACTGGCAGTAGCTTCTACCCAGCTCTGCAGGACACTATTCAGCAGCAAAGTCGTACATCTGGTGCTCCAATCCAAGCAATCACCTTTGGGTTCCACTTGCCCTGGGTATACCTTCTAGCAGGACAGCAGGAAGCTTCAGGCCCCTCTCTATCACAGCACAACTTCAGGTAGCAGGCCTGGAAGAAGAAGAAATTCCAGCAACAACACAAACCCTGCTAAGGTAGAGCCAAACTTTTTAAGGTCACTCCTAATTATTTATACCCTTACCCAGCATGCAACGTTGGCATTAACCCTCCAGGTGGTTGGCCAGGGAGACATAAATATTCATAACTCAGGTTATTGTATCTAGGGACACTTCCCCAACAGCAGACAGAATCAAACAATAACCCTGAGCCTAGGGAAAACCTGAGGAAAGCAGAACTATCAGAGCTCAGGCTGACTACAGCTTAACAGCACTACATTTAGACTGGGGACACCACTGCTTGAAGAGGAAGTAAACCCTGATGGGTGTTACTTCCTCTTTGTTTCCCTGTAAAGGTAAAGCATAATGGGCTACTATGCATCGCATAGTAGCCCATTATGTGTCACATACCTGCAGGAGAAGCCCGCGATGTCCCCGTCTTCCTTGATAGTGGCGAGCGGAACTCTTTGAACTCTTTCGGGGGAGCCTAAAGATCCTCTTTAAAGTGGTTGTAAACCCTTTACAACCACTTTAACCTACAGGTAAGCCTAGGTTAAGGCTTACCTGTAGGTGCTTGAAATATCTCCCAGACCTGCAGGGTCTAGGAGATATTTGCAAATCGCCGTACGGCGATTTCTCCTGCGCATGCGCCGGAGTTAGAAAGGGCATCTCCAAACTCTAAAGTGGGGAGATATGTCCGATATGTATACCATAATGTCGCAGTCATGATAAAAATTGTGGCGGCCATTCTTCGCCCCTCTTCCTTCCGGGGCCGCAAACTCCGGCTCTGTGACTGCCCGGAGTCGCATGACGTCACTCTGTGACTGCCCGGAGTCGCATACGCGCGAGAGCCGCCTTTAACGGCATGACCTGAGATAGAAACGGCACAGCATGCCCTTTCTAACTCCGGCGCATGCGCAGGAGAAATCGCCGTAAGGCGAATTGCAAATATCTCCTAGACCGTGCAGGTCTCTGAGATATTTCAAGCACCTACAGGTAAGCTAATCTAGGCTTACCTGTAGGTTAAAGTGGTTGTAAAGGGTTTACAACCACTTTAAAGAGGATCTTTAGGCTCCCCCGAAAGAGTTCAAAGTCAGCAGTTATCCTATTTTACACTTACCTGTCCAGGGATCCAGCGATGTCCTTCCCCGAGCTGATTCTTTAATCGGCTTCGGGTGCAGGCGCCAGCATCTTAAGTAAGGGAAACAGGAAGTGAAGGCTTGAGGCTTCAAAGCCGGTTTCCCACTGCACATGCGTGAGCCTAGTTGCCCCTTGTGAATGGCCCCGTAGTCTTCTGGGACCTGTGATGTGTCCCAAAAGACTGCAGAAAAGGAGCGGGGGCAAGCTTCCCGCTCAGATTGCCATGGCACATCTGACCGGAAGTGTCAAAACCTGGTACCCACTCCCCCCAAGTGGAGGGGGGGGAGGATGCAAACAAGCAGAACTGTCCTTTTGGGTGAAGTTCGGCTTTAAAGAAGAGTCCCTACATATGTCACCAAGAGCACTGGAGTTAGGAAGGTAAAACCAAACATATGGCGGTAGAGGGGTAGAACTAGAAAAAAAACTACCAGACTTCAGCTGGCCTCCTATGTATCTCATGACAGGTTTCCTCTTATCATAGGAATAGGCCTGAATAATTCACAGGTGTCAGGTCATTAAGGGACATGGAGGAACACTAAACTCCTGTAGATATATGGCCATAAGATCTGTGATTTTGGGTAGGGCTTGTGTCGATGCTTTAAGTTTGGCATCAGTTTGACATACCGCCAAACATTTTGAGATGGAAATGAGGGACACCTACTAACAAACGTATGTAGGCATAGGACACGCCCCCTGCCACACCCCCTTAAAGGAGAATTAACCCCAAAAAAAGGTTAATTAACCGCTTAAGGACCGCCTCCTGTATGTTTACGTCGGCAGAATAGCACGGACAGGCATAGGTACGTACAGGTACGTTCCCTTTAAGATGCTGGCGTGTGGTCGTGCGCACGCTATCGGCGGCGCGCTCGCGACCCTGCCACTTTCTCCGTGAGCCCGACTGCGGGTCCCGCAGACACGATCGCCGTGGGGACACCCGCGATTGTCTCACGGAGAGATAGAGTGGGGAGATGCTTATGGAAACAAGCATCTCCCCGCTCTGCCTAGTGACAATGAACACTGATCTCCGCTTTGTGTAATCGGAAGCGGAGATCAGTGTCATGTGACACACAGCCCATCCCCCTACAGTAAGAATCACTCCCTAGGAAACACTTAACCCCTACAGTGCCACCTACTGGTTAACCCCTTCACTGCCAGTGTCATTTTCACAGTAATCAGTGCATTTTTATAGCACTGATTGCTGTAAAAATGACAATGGTCCCAAAAATGTGTCAAAAGTGTCTGATGTGTCCACCATAATGTCGCAGTCATGATAAAAATCGCTGAACGCCGCCACTAGTAAAAATATATATTTTTTGGGGATATTTATTATAGCAAAAAGTAAAAAATATTGCATTTTTTTCAAAATTGTCGCTCTATTTTTGTTTATAGGGCAAACAAATAAAAACCGCAGAGGTGATCAAATACCACCAAAAGAAAGCTCTATTTGTGGGAAAAAAGGACGTCAATTTTGTTTGGGAGCCACGTCGCACGACTGCGCGATTGTCAGTTAAAGCGACGCAGTGCCAAATCGCAAAAAGGGGCCTGGTCCTTTAGCAACAAAATGGTCCGGGGCTGAAGTGGTTAAATCCACAAGGACTTTTTTTTACCACTACTATTCCTTTATATTGGCTTTTAAAATGTACAAATGCAGCAATTTAGAATTGTGATGAAAAGTTTAGCACTGGGAAACACCCTTTGAAAGATAAAAAGTGCATTTTATATACAACTATATAGATGAGACCAAAATGAGGGACAAATGAGGGGGAAAGAGGGACAGAGGGACATTGCTCCAAATCAGGGACAGTGCCTCGAATTCAGGGACAGTTGGGAGCTATGGTTTGAGATCTTCTGGGATCATTCAGAATTCATTGACAGGTGAAATTCACTTGCAGGTGACCACCTTCCGAATTTTTTTTAAATTCTGCTTCAAGCAGGTTTTGCATTCTTATATATTTGTAAAGGAATGAACAAAAGCCCATCAGAACAGACACCTATGTACAGTATATGGTCAGGTTAAGGTTGATTATTGATAATCTCCATTTTAAAACGGAGATAAGAGATTTGTCTATCCCTGTTGTAAACATTATTTCAGGAAACTAGCATCATTTTTATATTTTTTTTAATCTTTATAATAATTTTAACATCATTGTTAAAAGATAGCTGATTGGTTGCTCTGGATTGCTGGAGGTCTGATGCATATAGGTGAGTTCACTTGTCTTCATACTCATACATATACAGTACTGCCACGTATTGCCACCTTGTGGACAGATGTCATAACGCACATATAACGGCCTACAGTTACAGCTGAGCTGCCTTTGCCCGCTGTCAGCTCTTTTATGCAAGTCTGTCCTGAGCAGTCAAGAAAATTTTAAGAGAACAGTAGATGCCTAAATTAATATTTAAACTGACTAGGCGATCTTTTGATGTCCAGCAATATGCAATATTATATAATATTGAAGGAGAAGGAAAGGCTGAACACTAACACATCTTTTAAATGTTGTCTCTCCATTGCTCTATATTCAATGCATATATTCTCTACTAAATCACAAAGTAAATACCTTATTGCAAGATTTCTGTGTGGTCAAGTGACCGCAAAACTTTGGTGAGTGTGCTGCTGGTGGACAAGAACTCTCCCCCAGCCAACAAAACCTTGGAGCTATGGACACTAGTGGGATGATGTCATACTCTATGGAAGATAGAGGCCTTGTCGGCCTCGCACAGAGTTTTTACCAACCGACCACCTCAATTTTAACATTAAGCTGGATGGGGCTGCACACATGCCATGGCCACAATGTCACAGCAAACTTAATTTGGCTGGCAGACAGGGGCGGATCCAGGGGGGGGGCAACAGGGCAATTGCCCCCCCTCCCCCCGAGACTATCTGTCACACTCACTTGCTTGCTCTGTTTTATTTTTTTGTTTTGTTTTTTGTGCCTGATCTCCCAGACTTTGGGGACCCCGGTAATGGCCAAACGTGGCACCCATATAGCCGCATGTCTCCTCTACAAGTGTGCAAAGTTTGGTGTCTGGGCGACCTACGGCCGGGGAGAACCAATTTTTCAAAGCCGGGCACTCCTTCCATAGACTCCCATGTTAAACATCAGTCTAGTCATTGGCACAGTGAGGCATGGGCACAGTGAGGCAAAGTGAGGCACAGTGAGGCATGCAGATGGACACCCTAGGCTTATACTCGAGTCAATAAGTTTTCCCAGTTTTTGGGGTAAAATTAGGTGCATCTGCTTATATTGGGGTCGGCTTATACTCGAGTATATACAGTACTTGTACGCTGCCTCTCTGAGTCTCTCTCTCAGTTTCTCACATCAGCCGATCAGCGGCACAGAGAGAGAGACTCGTCTAATGTAGTTACGCGGCGCACTGACACGATACCAGGAGCGGAGGAGGAGGTGGGTGGAGCCTCTTCCCTGCACTCGTTGCTAACGCCTGGGCCACTTGGTGTTTAGCAACGAGTGACGTCAGTGAGTCACGTCGGGCCGCTCTGAGGGCAGGTGCGATAGCGTGCGGCTCCACAGATGGGTAAGAAAGCGAGCGGCTCCGCTTGCGGCGCGGTTTGTGGGCGGGCGGCACGGTTCGTGGGCAGACCGTGCTGCTCAGTGTGTTGGCAGCGCAGGTGAGAGTGAGAGAGCAGGCTCAGTGTGGCAGCTGGCCAATCAGCTAGCCGGGAGCGGGGGAGCAGAGAGATGAGATCATCTCTCACCGCCCGTGCCTGCCCTGCATTCCTGCAGTGACTTCCGCCCTCACTGTGCAGGCAGCAGAGAGATTACATTATCTCTCTGCTGCCTGACTCTGGGAGTCCTGGACACAGCAAGAGACAACCAAAACTACACCTTAGCAGGCAAGTTAGTGACAATCCGCAAGGTGTGGCAGGCGACGTGGCAAGTGACAATCCGCAAATTGTGGCAGGTGACGTGGCAAATGACAATCTGCATCTGGTGGCAGGCAAGTGACAATCAGCAATGTGTGGCAGGTGACGTGGCAAGTGACAATCCGCAAGGTGTGGCTAGTGGCAATCCGCAAGGTGTGGCAGGTGATGTGGCAAGTGACAATCCACAAGGTGTGGCAGGTGACGTGGCAAGTGACAATCCGCAAGGTGTGGCAGGTGATGTGGCAAGTGACAATCCACAAGGTGTGGCAAGTGACAATCCACAAGATGTGGCAGGTGACATGGCAAGTGACAATCCACAACGTGTGGCAAGTGACATGCTCAGGGCTCCCACTAAAAGCAGGCGACGGTGGCAAGTGACACACTCGGGGCTCCCACTGTTTCTGCATTGAACTATTTAATTTTATATTACAATGTAATAATAGAAATAATGCGCTTCAATCATCCTGACACCATAACAACCATGGTGCCGGGATGATTGAAGCGCCGACACCAGCCATTTCCCCGATAAATTTCCCACAAAAAAAACATATTTTTTGGCAGTGCCCCTCCCGAGAAAAGACTCTGGATCCGCCCCTGCTGGCAGAGTTTGACAGGCGGCATCACCTGTCAAACTTGCCCATTGAGGTTTATTGGGAGAGCACTGCAACCTCAAGCAAAAGGTTTGGCTCATAATTGCTTTTAGACATATGCGATTTGTTTTGTTATGAATCGAAATTTGGACTAAATTTTCATTGTTGGAAGATTCAGACGTATCCGAATCTCTGAATCACAATATTAATGAATTTCAAAAAATCCAAAATAAATTATAACGAAAACAACAAAAATATTTTTTGTATTGGGGTTGAACTTGAGAGACCATTCATTTAATTTGTGTATGTGCAGCCCTACAAACAAAGTCAGCTGATAGAGATATCCCCCTGATGAAGCCACGTGACCCGGCCTGGGTTCCTCTTTCTAGAAGTATTGTCAGAATTGATGCTTAACCTTTGCTTATGCTTTCATGTTATGTCCATGTGGTACTCCATTGTAGATATGTGTATATAGTATCCTTTTGTTTGCCAACTGTCTTAACTGGCACACTGGAGGAATCAGTCTGCTGAGTTTGTGCTGTTATTCAAATCTCAGTTTAACCATTACCTCCTTTGTACGTGTAGCGCACACCCTCTCCCCACTCCCCTCTTATTAAAGTTTTCCAACTCGCACTGTCTCTGGTCTAGGGGTATGATAGGGGAGGGAGAGGGGTGAGCTACGCCAGGCTTCCACCACAGGTGTGTATGTGGTCTCAGCAATGTCTCTCGTTACCTTCGGGTCTGTGCTGTGCATCGGATCCTCCCTCCAAGAGTCTCCCTGGACCTCGTCTGCCAGAAATTGAGCCACACACCGTTAAAGTCCAACACTCCTTTATTCAGAACATAACATGGACTCCCTTGGCTATAGAACAGAAAAGGAGGTGTGTGTACGAATAGGCCCAGACACAAGTTCGATCCTCCACTCTCCTCCAAAGAGTGGGTTATGGTCTCCGCACAAGGGAATTCACCTTCTGGACGGTCTCCGACAAGAGACTCACCCGTCACCGGCAGTCTGCTGCACCGGGTCTTCAGATGAGGAGCTCTTCCCGGTCCATTACGCCCACCTCGGATTCAGGCATCCATCCCTGGAGTACCCTAGGATCCTTCCCTCGCTGAACTCAGTGTTGGGCACTGAGCTCCGGACCTCCATCCAAGTACCTCACCTCAGGACTAAAGGTGCCTGAGGTGGAACACGATCTCCGGTGGTCCTCTAGGCCTAGGGCGGCTAGAGGACAAACACGAACCACCGTCCGCAAGCTGAAGGTGCCTGGGACGAAGACCCCCGTGACCAAGATGGCCGCCCCTTTATACCCTCCCCCGGCATGCGCAGTGGGTTCCCCGCCCCACCACACGGCCGCCGAAGAAGGACAAAAAGGGATTCGACCCAGCAATGACTCGCTCGTCGGCCCACAGTGGCAGCGCCACCCGATGGACCGCCGAAGATACACCACTGTGTCACCGAAAAGATTCAAATCTTTCCCTCGGGAAAGTAAGCACCCGCTATACTCTCCCCCCTGTCATTTGACACTGGTCCCCAGTGTCTGGAGTGAACCACGCCCTCAACGGCTGACATAATCCAATCCAGAAACCAACTAACAAATTGAAAAACAAAAATTTTTTAGAAAACTACCCTAACTGAGAAGTTGTGTCTGAGCCCCTGTAACAAAAGAGGAGTGAAAGACAACATTAAACATGAAATCACATTTCAACATTATACCTTTCCCTCCCATCCTAACTAAGAACCACCCCAGATTCCATAATCTTGACGGGATGCTCTCCTGCAGAGGGAAAAGAAAAGAAAACAAACACACAAAAACCCTGACACATGTATTCGCGTAAAGAGGAAAAGAAACTTCTCCAAGAAGAAATTCCTTCCCTCCAAAGAGTGAGTGCATGAAAAGTGTTAAAAAAAAACGTTGCACAAGACTGCCACCTGGTGACAGCCTCGCGGTACTGCACTCGTGGAGCTTCTTCTTCTTCTTGGCCCTATCTAACCCCAGAGTAAGTGATCTCTTTGCAGGAAGATGGAAAAGAAAAAACACAGGAATAGTTCCTCATTCCTTTGGGCATACACAATAACTGCCCTAAAAATTCAGCAACATGATAAGAACGGAGTCTTTTTCTCCTATAAGTAAAAGCGGGGATGCGGCAGAATCAGTGGCTTCAAGTGCTGATAAACGGTCTCCAGATGATACTCCACATCTTCACCTTCTTTGCATCGGATCAGCACTTTACCCGCATGGATGTGTCTTCCTAACATCCATTCGGCCTTGCAATCCTTGAAACGTTGCGAAGGTGTGAGCGATCCTGTAACTCTAGATACACAGCATTTTATAATTTAAACACAAATTGATTGCAACATAGCAGCGGGCAAGTACCCTTATTGTTTTTTTAGCACATTTTTATCCCTAATTGCATTGCTGTATTTTAATACAACATCCCCTTGGGATTTAAAGTGGCAGTAAAGGCATTAAAAAAACGAAAAAGAAAAAAAACCTTCAAAGGAAAGGCATAACCTGCATTTCATACTAACACATTATGAAAGACTTACCTTAGAATAAAGCCCTCCATGGGCATGCTGTGACTACTGCAGAGGCTTCCATCTTCACCCAGTCTTTCTTCCAGGTTCGGGGGGCTGGACGAGCACTGATGATGACTGATGACACAATGATGATGTCACTCCCGTGCACGTGCGTGGGACTCTTGGCCGCGGCACACATCTCTGAAGGGACAGCATGGGTATTCCGTTCCTTCAAAGTGCATGCGCTGGTGACGTCACCGGCTGCTGCTCACTAGAATATTCCCTAAACGGTGCACAGTTATGATATATTCATTTACCTATAGATAAACCTTATTATAAGCTTACCTGTAGGTAAAAAAAAAAAAAAAAAAAAAAGTGTTTACTACCACTTTAATAAAAAGTAAGAAAATGCAGGCATTCAAGAATCGGCAGAAACGCCTCCTGAACTCCAGGCACCTGCTGCTCTATTGGCCTCTAAAAAGCAATCTACCCCAGACCACTTTTCAGAGGGCTGCAGACACTGCCGCCAGTGAGAAAGAGCCCTTAACCACTTAAAGGGGTTGTAAAGGTTCGTTTTTTATTTTCTAAATAGGTTCCTTTAAGCTAGTGCATTGTTGGTTCACTTACCTTTTTCTTAGATTTCCCTGTTTTTTTTCTTTGTTTTCTTTGTCTGAATTTCTCACTTCCTGTTCCTCCTCAGTAAGCTGTTCAGTAAGCTGTTCTGGCTGACTAAACACCACTCAGATGATGGTGTGAAGTTTAGTGAGGAGAAACAGGAAGTGAGAAATTCAGACAAAGAAAAAAAACATTTAGAAGGTAAATCAAAGGAAAAGGTAAGTGAACCAGCAATGCACTAGCTTAAAGGAACCTATTTAGAAAATAAAAAACGAACCTTTACAACCCCTTTAAGCCCCGGACTAATACGGGCCATTATGACCAGGCCCCTTTTTGCGATTCGGAACTGCGTCGCTTTAACTGACAATTGCGCGGTCGTGTGACGTGGCTCCCAAACAAAATTGGCGTCCTTTTTTTCCCACAAATAGAGCTTTCTTTTGGTGGTATTTGATCACCTCTGCGGTCTTTCTTTTTTTGCGCTATAAACAAAAATAGAGTGAAAATTTTGAAAAAAATTACATATTTTTTACTTTTTGCTATAATAAATATCCCCAAAAAATATATAAAAAAAAAAATTTTCCTCAGTTTAGGCCGATACGTATTCTTCTACATATTTTTGGTAAAAAAAATCGCAATCGGCGATTATTGATTGGTTTGCGCAAAAATTATAGCGTTTACAAAATAGAGTATAGTTTTAAGGCATTTTTATTAATTATTTTTTTTTACTAATAATGACGGCGATCAGCAATTTTTTTCGTGACTGCGACATTATGGCGGACACATCGGACACTTTTGACACATTTTTGGGACCATTGTCATTTTCACAGCGATCAGTGCAATAAAAATGCACTGGTTACTGTGAAAATGACACTGGCAGTGAAGGGGTTAACCACTAGGGGCGCTGAAGGGGTTAAGTGTGCCTAGGGGAGTGTTTACTACTGTGATTACACAGAGCGGAGATCGCTGACATTGTCAGTAGAGAAGCGGGGAGATGTTGTGTTTACACTAACATCTCCCTGCTCCATGCCTCCGTGAGACGATCGCAAGGATCCCTGCGGCGCGATCCCCCGCGGTCCCACTCACGGGGAAGGCAGGGGGATCGCGAGCGCGCCGCCGGCGGCGGGCTCGTGACCCCGACGCCGGCAGTTAAAGGGCCACGTACAGGTACGTGATTGTGCCTGTACGTGCCATTCTGCCGTGAGCGGTTGGCAAGTGGTTAAAAAGGACTTACTGTGCAGAATTTATGTATGGTAAGTGGTAACCTTTCTGGTTAACTTTTAATATTGTATGTTTCTAAACTGCAGAGGATACCTTATCCCTCATACAGAATCTCACAAAAGTGAGTACACCCCTCACATTTTTGAAAATATTTTATTATATCTTTTGATGTGACAACTTTTAAGAAATAACACTTTGCTACAATGTAAAGTAGTGAGTGTACAGCTTGTATAACAGTGTAAATTTGCTGTCAAGTCAAAATAACTCAACACACAGCCATCAATGTCTAAACCGCTGGCAACAAAAGTGAGTACACCCCTAAGTGAAAATGTCCAAATTGGGCCCAATTAGCCACTCCCCCCCCCAGTGTCATGTGACCCGTTTGTGCTACAAGGTCTCAGGTATAAATGGGGAGCAGGTGTGTTAAATTTTTGTTATCGCTCTCACTCTCTCATACTGGTCACTGGAAGTTCCACATGGCACCTCATGGCAAAGAACTCTGAGGATCTGAAAAAAAGAATTGTTGCTCTACATAAAGATGGCCTAGGCTATAAGAAGATTGCCAAGACCCTGAAACTGAGCTGCAGCACGGTTCCACACAGGTTCCACTCAGAACAGGCCTCGCCATGGTCGACCAAAGAATATGAGTGCACGTGCTCAGTGTCATATCCAGAGGTTGTCTTTGGGAAATAGATGTATGAGTGCTGCCAGCATTGCTGCAGAGGTTGAAGGGGTGGGGGGTCAGCCTGTCAGTGCCCAGACCATACACCGCACACTGCATCAAATTGGTCTGCATGGCTGTCATCACAGAAGGAAGCCTCTTCTAAAGATGATGCACAAGAAAGTCCACAAACAGTTTGCTGAAGACAAGCAGACTAAGGACATGGATTACTGGAACCATGTCCTGTGGTCTGATGAGACCAAGATAAACTTATTTGGGTCAGATGGTGTAAAGCGTGTGTGGCGGCAACTAGGTGAGGAGTACAAAGACAAGTGTGTCTTGTCTACAGCGGCATAGTGGTGGGAGTGTCATGGTCTGGGGCTGCATGAGTGCTGCCGGCACTGGGGAGCTACAGTTCCTTCAGGGAACAATGAATGCCAACATGTATTGTGACATATGGAAGCAGAGCATGATCCCCTCCCTTCAGAGACTGGACCGCAGGGTAGTATTCCAACATGATAACGACCCCAAACACACCTCCAAGACGACCACTGCCCTGCTAAAGAATCTGAGGGTAAAGGTGATGGACTGGCCAAGCATGTCTCCAGACCTAAACCCTATTGAGCATCTGTGGGGCTCCTCAAACGGAAGGTGGAGGAGCGCAAGGTCTCTAACATCCACCAGCTCTGTGATGTCGTCATGGAGGATTAGAAGAGGACTCCAGTGGCAACCTGTGAAGCTCTAGTGACCTCCATGCCCAAGAGGGTTAAGGCAGTGCTGGAAAATAATGGCGGCCACACAAAATATTGACACTTTGGGCCCAATTTGGACATTTTCACTTAGGGGTGTACTAACTTTTGTTGCCAGCGGTTTAGACATTAATGGCTGCGTGTTGAGTTATTTTGAGGGGACAGAAAATTTATTGTTATACAAGCTGTACACTCACTACTTTACATTGTAGCAAAGTGTCATTTCTTCAGTGTTGTCACATGAAAAGATAGAATAAAATATTTACAAAAATGTAAGGGGTGTACATACTTTTGTGAGATACTGTATATAAAAATAATGTGTAAAGTGGTTGGAGGGAAGCTTCAGAATGGCAAATATATTTTTGTTACAAATTATGTGAGCAGACTGCAGTTCCTCTTTAAGAAGAACTTACTGTGTGGAATGTATGTATGGTAACCTTCCTGGGTAACTTTTTATATTGTATGTTTCTAAACTGCAGAGGATACCTTATCCCTCCTATGTCAGAGATTTATCCTCCCATAAAATACATGGGGATCTGGAAATCACTATCTTAATATTGGGAAAGTGTGCTCTTTGAAAAATGACATCTGTCATTTGTTTATTGTTAAATACGAAGTATCAAAAGGATAACGTTCTAGAAAAAAAGGTTAGACTGCTTCCTACATGCGTGTGGTTTGGTGTCTCCAATGTCCAGAGTAAAAGCATTTTTTATAGAGGAAATGCTTATCATTGAGCCAAGTGTTGACACACAAAAATGGGGATAAAAGAAAGTCCTGAAAATAGTTTTAGTTCAGGCCATCCGATGTGACCTCAGCTGATTGGGAGGAAGCTTTCAGAATCCAAGGCATGCTTGAGATGACACCATGCTGGGCTGGCTGGTTTCAGTAACCTTTGTGGCAAATTAGGCGGTGCAGGAGTACGGTGACAAGGGTCTCCGACTGCTACAAGGGAGCGACCAGCTTTTTCAGCAAATTATTTCTAGACAGGTTAGTCATTATTACAACAGGCATTGATGCATGGCACACACATCCCAAGTGAATGGGGCCACCCTGCTTGCCCTGCACGTGGGGGTACCTCTCCTCGTGTACGTGCTCACCAATGCCTTGGGACCAGGTGGGGCCACCCTGCTCGCCCTGCACATGGGGGTACCTTTCCTCGTGTACGTGCTCACCAATGCCTTGGGACCAGGTGGGGCCACCCTGCTCGCCCTGCACATGGGGGTACCTCTCCTCGTGTACGTGCTCACCAATGCCTTGGGACCAGGTGGGGCCACCCTGCTTGCCCTGCACGTGGGGGTACCTCTCCTCGTGTACGTGCTCACCAATGCCTTGGGACCAGGTGGGGCCACCCTGCTCGCCCTGCACATGGGGGTACCTTTCCTCGTGTACGTGCTCACCAATGCCTTGGGACCAGGTGGGGCCACCCTGCTCGCCCTGCACATGGGGGTACCTCTCCTCGTGTACGTGCTCACCAATGCCTTGGGACCAGGTGGGGCCACCCTGCTCGCCCTGCACATGGGGGTACCTCTCCTCGTGTACGTGCTCACCAATGCCTTGGGACCAGGTGGGGCCACCCTGCTCGCCCTGCACGTGGGGGTACCTCTCCTTGTGTACGTGCTCACCAATGCCTTGGGACCAGGTGGGGCCACCCTGCTCACCCTGCACATGGGGGTACCTCTCCTCGTGTACGTGCTCACCAATGCCTTGGGACCAGGTGGGGCCACCCTGCTCGCCCTGCACGTGGGGGTACCTCTCCTTGTGTACGTGCTCACCAATGCCTTGGGACCAGGTGGGGCCACCCTGCTCACCCTGCACATGGGGGTACCTCTCCTCGTGTACGTGCTCACCAATGCCTTGGGAGCAGGTGGGGCCACCCTGCTCGCCCTGCACGTGGGGGTACCTCTCCTCGTGTACGTGCTCACCAATGCCTTGGGACCAGGTGGGGCCACCCTGCTCGCCCTGCACATGGGGGTGCCTCTCCTCGTGTACATGCTCACCAATGCCTTGGGACCAGGTGGGGCCACCCTGCTCGCCCTGCACATGGGGGTACCTCTCCTCGTGTACATGCTCACCAATGCCTTGGGACCAGGTGGGGCCACCCTGCTCGCCCTGCACGTGGGGGTACCTCTCCTCGTGTACGTGCTCACCAATGCCTTGGGACCAGGTGGGGCCACCCTGCTCGCCCTGCACATGGGGGTACCTCTCCTCGTGTATGTGCTCACCAATGCCTTGGGACCAGGTGGGGCCACCCTGCTCGCCCTGCACATGGGGGTACCTCTCCTCGTGTACGTGCTCACCAATGCCTTGGGACCAGGTGGGGCCACCCTGCTCGCCCTGCACGTGGGGGTACCTCTCCTTGTGTACGTGCTCACCAATGCCTTGGGACCAGGTGGGGCCACCCTGCTCACCCTGCACATGGGGGTACTTCTCCTCGTGTATGTGCTCACCAATGCCTTGGGACCAGGTGGGGCCACTGTCATGTGAAGTTCAACTTTAAGGCGGAACCCTGGATTAGAAGTGAGCTGTACACCTTGTGCAGCTGTGTACCAGCATGCAACCTACTATTCAGTGGCAGCTGGTGCTCAAATTTTTTTTTGGGGGGGGGGGCAAACAAACTGAAAGATTCTGAAAAAAAAAAACATCTATTGCAGCCTCACTGTGCCCATCAAACGCAGCCACTGTACCAAACGCAGCCACTGTACCATCAAACGCAGCCACTGTGCCATCAAACGCAGCCACTTTGCCATCAAAAGCTGCCACTGTGCCATCAAACGCAGCCTCTGTGCCCCAAATGCTGCCACTGTGCCCATTAAAGTGGTTGTAAACCCACTTTATAAACAAAGACCTACAGGTAAGCCTAGATTAAGGCTTACCTGTAGGTGCATGAAATATCTCCTTAACCTACACGGTTAAGGAGATATTTGCATTTAAATGCGGCGACGGTGACGTCACGCGCATGCGCATGGGGTTAACCCCATTCACAAATTCGGCTAGGTCGCAACATTCGACGACGTAGCTGAATTCGACGGCTCACGCGTGCATGCGCGGAGTGATGTCTTCGCCGCTCCGGCCAATCACAGCGCCGGAGCGGCGCTGTGATTGGCTGGAGCGGCGATACCCGGAAGTAACCTTCCGGCTATCGCCGCAGCGATGGATGCGGCTGAAGAGGGAGACGAGGACGGCTTCGGGGGCCCCGATCTAAGGTAAGTGATGCATAATGAGCTATTATGCTAGTCATAATAGCTCATTATGGCTTTCTCTTACAGGTAGTTAAAAAAAAAAAAATTAGGAGGGTTTACAACCACTTTAAATGCTGCCACTGTGCCCATTAATCGCTGCCACTGTGCCCCAAATGCTGCCACTGTGCCCATTAATCGCTGCCACTGTGCCCCAAATGCTGCCACTGTGCCCATTAATCGCTGCCACTGTGCCCCAAATGCTGCCACTGTGCCCCCCGCCCGCCGTCTGCCTGGCACTTACCCTGTCTCGGGTGGGCAGCGGGTGACTGCGACAGCGGCGAGCGATGTTCGGTGTCCTTGATGTCTTCCTCTATGTCTTCTCCCACCCGCCATGTCCTATGATTGGACGCCTGATAGCCGGCGTCCAATCACAGCGCCTGTCGTTTCAATCAGGTGACAGGTAACAGACCCGGCTACCTGATTGGCTGAGAGGCGGGTCAGTGTTAGGAAAGCGATTTATTCGCTTTCCTAACACACAGCTGAGTGAACAGCGAGCGCACAGCATTGTGCCCGCTTTTCACCATTTTGGACGCCTATTAGAGCCTATGGCTCTAATCAGGTGCTTCCAAAAAAAAAACTGCCACTGTAATGCATGAATCTTTCTATGGTGATAGACAGGTGCAGGAGAGAGGGGGCGGCGCCTATGCGCCCTTTATGGACGCACCGCCACTGCTCCTACTGTAAAAACCTCTGTCCCATATGACTGCACATCTTGTCTTCTGAATGTTGCATTTAGAGGGGGACACCGCTGAGGCTGTGTTCCATGCCATCAGTCCAGCGACTCTCTGCAATCTCACTCCCAGTGACAATTTGGGTCCCCGCCTTGCACTAAGCATGGACCTCATGCATGCACATGATTAACTCCTTCAGCTCTCCCGTACCATGTGGCTAGGTTCATGGGGTCTCTGTACTGCTGGTTGGCCCTGATTGCTTTTAGGGAACTGAATGCTAGGTAGGGAGCTAGAGGAGGACCTGTCTATTATGCCTAATACCACTATACACTGTCTGGAAGCTAATACATTCCCACCAGTTCATGGTTACCCATAGCAACTACACACTTCCTGCTAATTCCTCTGCTGAGGTAACTCTTCGTGATGACCTTTCGTTTCTTCTTTTTCACCTCAATATGTGCTTACAGGCCCTGTTCTTCCGAATACACCATGTACCTCCATGCAACCCTTTGAGTAACTTCAAACCAGGCATGAATCAGTTTGTAGGTAGGTGCAGTCTGCTGTCTCCACTGCAGGTGGCACTCAACCGCAGCCGCAATGCAGAGGGAGCGGAATTCATGGGGAACAGGGTTCCTCTATGGTTTCCTCAGTCACTGAGGCAGCAATCCAATTGGACGCTGGCCACTCATGTGACTCTGGCAGCCATCTTAGATATGGCATAGTCTATTTAAGACCCAGGCCCCGGGGCTTGGCGTGCTTTATGCGAGTGGCTAGTGCAAGGAAAGGTATCCCACTTGTTAGGGACAATGGTAGTGATAGGGAAAGGTTCCCGATGAGGAGGGAAAGCGTAGGGTCGCTACTCTTTTGGACGTTTTTCCTGAATGGGCAGGAGGTGGCCAGGCCGCACTCTGCCCCTCTGAACAGATGCTATGAATCTGGCTGGGGCCCACTCTGTCTACGTTGTTGGGAACTGTGAGTGCACCCGGTTGGGCAGCCTGCTCCTGAGGTCTGTTGTGAAGCATTGCTGCATTACTTCAATATAAGTTTCTATTGCACCTGCCTAACTTAGCAATACAGTCGCACAGTACAGTTCCCTTCTAAATAGCTAAATCCATTCAGCCCGGTGCATACCTTTCCGATGGTGAGATTCCATAATGTGGAAGAGTCCTGACTATCCAACAGTGTGCTCCAATGCAAGAATAGGAAAGCGCTTGGATAGCCGCACTCCAAAAAAATATTTTATTTAAAACAAAAACACAAAATACATGCCACAGCAAGGAAAAACAGCAGGTATGAGCTGACACGTTTCACACGGTGATTCAGTGCTTAATCATAGCTATGAACCACAATTTAAAATGCTATTTCCTGGCTGTCTCTGGTTTCAATACTTTCTGAGGTTTCATTTACACAGAGTCACAGGCTTTTGTGTACAGCCGCCTGTACACATCAATGACAGGCCACATGTAGGCAGGTTCAGTCTACCTTCTCAACTGCAGTTGGAGAAAAAGTCAAGAGAAGCATATGGTTTGCTGGGGAAGTATCCAATTAAATGCTTCCCCACCCTATTTTACTCTGGCAGCCATCTTGGGTCAGGCAGAGCCTATTTAAGCCCCTGACTCCCAGGTTTGCTAGTTGGTAGAATAGGGACAGGTACCCCGCCTGGTAGGGACAGGAATAGCTGCAGGAATAGGTTCCTGACCAGGAGGGAAAGTGTAGGCCTTGCAACTTCTCTAGACACTTGCCTGTTGGGCACGAAGCAGCCAGTCAGTATGCTTCCCCTCTCTACAGATGCTGACAGTTCAGCTGCATTCTGCTCTCTACACGCTGTTGGAACTGTGAGTGTTCCCGGTTGGGCTGTCTTCCCACCAGGTTATTTGTGACCTGTTTCTGCATTATTTCAATACAAGATCTTTCATTGCACTGGGACTGTGTGTGTTATTCAGCCGCACAGTGCTGCACCCCACCTACATGCACATTTGTCCCTGTACAAAAGTAAACACTCAGATGTGAAGTTACTAGCATACAGCTGCAGCCTGTCATTGATTTTCACACACCTGTGACTCCCAGGCACAAAGATACACTCAGTTTTTAGCTCTCTGCAGCCATGTGATCATATCACTGATCAATGACCCCAATAACCAGCAAGTTAGAAAGAATGAATCGGAATACTTAGGGCTCTTTCACACAGGACGGATCCGTGAAGATCTGCCCCGTGAAGCTCCGCTTGCTCAGCAGGGATCGCTCCGTTGATCCCCGCTGAGCCGGTGGATGACTGGGCGGTCCCCGCACACTGTGCAGGGACCGCCCTGTCAGAGCACCGCTCTCCCCTATGGGGGATCGGATGACGATGAACCGTAGAGTCCGTTGTCATCCGATCCGATCCGCTCCGCCGACGGAAGGAAAAATAGGATTTTCCTCCGTCACACTTTGGCGGAGCGGAGCGGATGTCAGCGGACATCCGTGGCTCCGTAGGAGGACATGGAGCATCCGTTCAGGTCCTCCTAAAAAACTGACAGGCGGACCTGAACGGACCCTCCGTGTAAAAGAGCCCTTAATCTGTATGCAGGATTTGTCACAGGTCAGTGCCTCAGAAAGTACTGAAGCCCAAGGCAGGTACAAGGAGGGGGCAGGTGGGGCATCTGCCTTTGGCGCAGTGTTTGGGTTTTCCCTTTTGTTGACACACCTGATGCAGGGATGTTTTTTTTTTTCAGTGACACCATAAATGCAGGGACATTTTTCCTTTCCATCACATCACCAATGCAGGGACATTTTACCTTCCAGTGACACCACCAATGCAGGGACATTTTACCTTCCAGTGACACCACCAATGCAGGGACATTTTACCTTCCAGTGACACCACCAATGCAGGGACATTTTACCTTCCAGTGACACCACCAATGCAGGGACATTTTTCCTTCCAGTGACACCACCAATGCAGGGACATTTTACCTTCCAGTGACACCACCAATGCAGGGACATTTTACCTTCCAGTGACACCACCAATGCAGGGACATTTTTTCTTACCTTGACACCACCAACAAAGGCCCCTTTTTCTTTCCAATGACACCACAGACCAAGGACATTTTTCCTACCAGTGACATCACCAATACTAGGACATATTTCCTTCCAGTAACACCACCGATGCATGGACATTTTTTCTTCCAGTAACACCATTGATGCATGGACATTTTTCCTTCCAGTGTCACCACTGACGCAGTGACATTTTTCCTTCCCCTGACATCACCAATGCAGAAACATTTTTCCTTCCCATGACAATACCTAGGCAGGAACATTTTCCCCTCCCAGGACACCACTGATGCAGTTAAATTTTTCCTTGCAGGGACATTTTACCTTCCAGTGACACCACCAATGCAGGGACATTTAACCTTCCAGTGACACCACCAATGCAGGGACATTTTTCCTTCCAGTGACACCACCAATGCAGGGACATTTTTCCTTCCAGTGACACCACCAATGCAGGGACATTTAACCTTCCAGTGACACCACCAATGCAGGGACATTTTTCCTTGCAGTGACACCACCAATGCATGGACATTTTTCCTTCCAGTGACACCACCAATGCAGGGACATTTTTCCTTCCAGTGACACCACCAATGCAGGGACATTTTTCCTTCCAGTGACACCACCAATGCAGGGACATTTTTCCTTCCAATGACACCACCAATGCAGGGGCATTTGTCCTTCCAGTGACACCACCAATGCAGGGACATTTTTCCTTCCAGTGACACCACCAAAGCAGGGACATTTTTCCTTTCAGTGACACCACCAATGCAGGGACATTTTTCCTTCCAGTGACACCACCAATGCAGGGACATTTTTCTTTCCCATGACAACACTGACGCAAGATGTGGGCCATCACTGTGATAATCTCATAAAACATATTCAAACAAAAATAAAATTGTTAACAATCCACTGCAAAGTCATTAAAAAAGTACATAGGCGATTCAGACCTTAAGCCTCGTACACACGACCGAGTTTCTCGTCGTAAAAAACACGTTGTTTTTTTCGACGAGATTTTTGTTAAGCTTGCCGACTTTCTCGTCAAGCTTTCTATGCGTACACACTGACATTTCCCAATTTCCTCATTGTTCTCCGCGGTCACGTCCAGCACGTACGACGACACTATAAAGGGGAAGATCTTTTTTCTTGGCGCCACCCCTTGGGCTGCTTTTGCTGATCTCGTGTTACCGCGTGTGAAGTAAAAGTTTGGGAAGAGACGATTCGCGCTTTTCAGTCTTCGTACTTTTCAGATCGTTTTCTGCGGTTCAGTTTGTGCTTGTGGGTTCGTATCTTATCTTTCAGGGCGTGTAGGCAGGTCGTATCTGTTTTACAGTGCGTTCTTGCCTGTTCGTTTCTGTTTTTCAGTTCGTTATTCATAGGCCTTGCTGTTCTAAAGAGCGTTCTGTTCTGTACGTTCTGATAAGACGACCGTTTCTTATTAGCCATGTCGCCTGGACGTTCTCGTCGTCGAGTTCGTGCTGTGCGTGCGCTTGGTGTTGGTCTGCTTGTTTTGGACCAAGACCAGTCCATGAATGGTGTGAGGAGGAGTTCATGGACCAAGAATTGGTTGCTCCAGCGGGACCAATTCTGCCATATGCCTCTGCTGCGGGAGATCGTCGAGAATAATCCTGAGGACTACAGGAATTTTCTGCGGATGTCTGACCCCGTTTTTCAGGAACTGTTGGCTTTGGTGTCCCCCTATATTACCAGGAAGGACACCGTTATGCGGGAAGCCATCAGTGCTGAGCAGAGGCTCATCGCCACCTTACGTTATCTGGCAACAGGGAGAAGTCTTCAGGACTTGAAGTTCACCACAGGCATCTCCCCCCAGGCTCTGGGCCTCATAATCCCAGACACCTGTTCTGCTATTATACAAGTCCTGCAGGAGGACTATATTAGGGTAAGTTTTCTCCATTAACATCACATTTTATGTATTACATGTATGCTAATGTATTGTATTTCTTTCATCCTTCCCTAATTACCATGATTGTAATATGCTGAGAATGTCCCCTTTGTCCCCATGCATGCTGGAAGCTTTAGATTGCCCCTTTTTTCTCCTCCATAAATATTTCCCTTCACTAACTTTTCCAGCAGGGGCGCCTGTTGCTCCAAATGTTTGGGGGTCCCACCCCAATTTATGAACTAAACTTCCTCCTTTTTTGCTCAGGTGCCTATTAAACGCCCCCAGTTGTCCCCTCTAATGCAGCCATTTTGTTCCCTCCAATGCAGCCATTTTCCCCCCAGCCCTGCACTTACCTTCTTGTGGTCAGCGCCATCCTTCTTCTGTCCTTGATGTCTTCTCCTTCCCTTGATGTTGCATCAGCCAATCATGTTACCATTAAACAGACTTGGTGAACATGATTGGCAGAGCAGCCTGCCAGTGTTTCCCCAAGGAATGCCCCCCCCCTGCGTCCCCTATTTTACTTTTCGGAAGCCAATTACATCCCTCAGGTTGTAATGTGCAAGACTATTTTACTACCTGTTTCTGCTATGCAATTTGAACCCCCTATATGCCGCAATTATTCATATGTTGGTCGCTTAACAAGAGGCCATCCACCTGAATAGTGGGTGGCATAGACAATACATAGGTTTATGCAACGCATGAACCTATGTATTGTTCTGAGTGATGGGCACAGGAGAGAGGGGGCAGTGCTCCAGCGCCCACTCTGGACGCACCGCCACTGCAATGCTATCCTGTGGCCAAACACATTTCCCCCCCCCAAAATAATTTAGTAATGGCCCATCAGAGGGGGTGATGAATCTGATAAATGAGCCTTCCCGTATACTTATTTTAAACACCTTAATAAAGGTAGAATTTGATTGATGTTGGCCTTTTTTTTTTTAAGAATCAAATTTCCTTGTAATGTCTGACTTTGGTATTCTAATATTATTTCATCTTGTTTCACTCCACAGCTTCCTTCCACGCCACAGGAATGGCAGACTGTGGCATCGGAGTTTGCCACGCGGTGGGACTTCCCCAACTGTGGTGGTGCCATAGACGGGAAGCACGTCCGCATCGTGCCGCCACCCCGTTCTGGGTCCTACTACTACAATTACAAGGGGTTTCATAGCATTGTGCTGATGGCGGTGGTGTCAGCACGGTATGAATTCCTCTATGTTGATGTAGGGAAGAATGGCCGGATGTCCGATGGGGGATCCTTCATCCAGACGGAGTTTGCCCTCCGTCTCCAGAGTGACGACCTTGCATTGCCACCGGATGCAGGGAATATTGAAGGACTCCCCTTTGTTTTCTTGGCTGATGAAGCCTTCGGACTCGGACGGCATCTTATGAGGCCATTTCCACTGAGGACCCTGACCCCAGAGAAGAAGGTGTTCAATTACCGGCTGGCCAGGGGCCGAAGAGTTGTCGAAAATGCCTTTGGCATAATGGCCAGCCGGTTCCGCCTTTTTATGACTTCAATACACTTGGCGGACTACAAAATAAACTATGTCGTATTATGCTGCTGTGTGCTACACAACTTTCTGAGCCAAAAATCTAATTCCTATATGGCCTCAGTTTTGCCAGAGGCTGGACTTTCCCCTGCAAATCCCCTGCCGGGCCTGGAATCTGCCCGTCCTGGCTTGCCCTCCCAAAATGCCCGTGAGGTTCGGGACAAATACATGGAGTATTTCACGGGTAGGGGGGCAATTCCTATGCCAGCCTATGTCTAAGGATCCCAATAAAAAGCTTGTTTAAACCTTTAATTATTTGTTCTTTCCTGTCTCCTAGTTTGTCTTTGTGCATTTGTAGTGCCAAGTGTATTTTACTTTAGTAACTAACAACCATTTCACTATGTAACCTAACAAAATAACCAAATAAGCTTAGAGGGTATTATAAAAAGAAGCTACACGTTGTTTGTGGTCAAATATTTTACTCTGTGCACATTCTCACCATTTTAAGTTTTTTCTGTTTTTTTGGGTTGGCCTGGCCCCAACCCAGCAATTTTTTGCTTGTGAAAATACAAAAATAACAGTTGCATTTCAAAAATTACAACATTGGATACCTCTGAGCAATCTGAGACATTCACTTACACAAACTATGTCTCTATGTGCCCGTCCTAATATGGGGTCCTGCCACCCCTTGGCCAGGCAAAAATTGAATATGCACACATTTGTGATTTTTTACATCTAGGAAGTTTACAATCCTGATCCCTATTGTCAACATGTGCTATCTGCCATCAGGGGTGATCAATGGACGTGTTTTGGGGGTGCAACCCCTTCCTCAGTTCACCAACTTTAGATACGAGGAAGGGGTTGCACCCACAAAAGACGTACATGGATATCCCCTGATGGCAGATAGCACATGTTGACACACTGTGTGCAGATTCAATTTTTGGCTGGTTTGATTGTCAAAAAAATTCGAAAAGTAGAAAAAACAAACATGTAAAAACAAATGTGTTTGGATGGCTTATTGAATTCTCCCCAAAACATCGAGAATGTATTTAAATGTTTGTTCCATCACATGGATTCTTTGTTTAATAAGGTCCAGTTCCGTGCTACATTCCATCACTTGCTGGATGAGGCGGAGGGCACTGTCAGCAGAGAACCGTGTGCTATCCTTCACAACATTTATATCCCCTAAAAACAAAAAACAAAAGGTATTATAACTCTGCAGGCCTACATCTCTTACCTGAAGCTGTGGTGACAGATACTGACCTGTTGTGGTGACCAGATCTACAACGTCATCCACCTCTCCTTCCTGCACTTCTCCTTCCTCCACCTCAACTTCCTGCACATCTTTCGGTTGTGGGTCTTTGGGAGTTTGGGGTTGCTTGGAAGTTGTGGGGTGCATGTGCTCCCTGGAGTGTCCTCCTCCCAGTCTTCTCTCCCCTATGAGAAGCAAACAAAAGGTCAATTTATCACACTGTAAATCTCAATGTTAAAATAAAAACAGGCTAAATTGATTTGAAGTGTGGTACAAGTGTGTGTTTGTGCGGAATTTAAAGAAGAATGCATTATTTATGACCAAGAATATGTTTAGTATTCACCTTTGGATGTAATTTATTTGTCATGAAGGCACCCCAAAAATTCTCGTATGCACCTGTGTGGGACACCCAAAAAAGGCGGGTCTGGTGGCCCACACTATAGTGCTCCAAAGTACAGATGTGGAAGCAGCTGCTGAGTGTCCTCTCCTTTACACTGATAAAAGTATGCATTTCATTCTCTTTACAAACACATCATCTAGACGAAAAAATATGCCACAATTTTGGAGCAAAAATGGCAGATGTATAATTACTTTTGTGGCTCTAAAATAAGCCAAAACCGCGGATAGTGGCCGAACGAAGTGTCGGTAACGTAACGAACGATTACTGTGCCCAACCAAGTTCAAAATATTACATTTTGGAAGCGAGTCCAATATGAGAAACCAAAATAAAGAGCAACATGTCAGTTTAGAAAAGGATTAATATCATAAAAGTCTACATTTTACTTACTTTTAGCGAGCATTCTCTTTATGCTCCTCAACTGCTCTGGCTCCCTCAGTTTGAGGTCTGACCACCTCTTTCTGAGCTGCTCATTTGAGCGTTTCACCCCGAAATTCGCCTTCAGACTCTTCACGACTTTAGTGAGGATTTTGGCCTTCCTTCTATTTGGTTTGCTATACGGCCCATGCTTGGCATCATAATCAGACTTGAGCAAGATGTCCACCATCTCCGCCATCTCCGCAAAAGACATATTCGATGCCTTGAATCTCCTCCTTGATCGTGACGTTTCCTCGGTCTCCGGGCTTGTCTCCTCCTCGTTAGTTGCGGAATTATCAGACACCTGCTGTAACTCCGCCATATCTGTCTGCGCGCCGAAAGAGAAGGGGCGGGGAAAAGATGTTAGTTAGAACGTCATGGGCGGGCGACGTGTGCGGAGCGACGTGTTCGTATTTTGACGCATGCGTGGTGTGTATATAGCAAACACACATGTGACTATAGTACGTTCGGTGTGCGGAGAGAGCAGTTCAAGTGACGGACGTGCGAACGAAGGTATGTGATTTTGTGACTTGTACAAATTGTTGGCCTATACTGTCTTGAGAATGTTGGAGGATATATATGGTGACTAGGATGTTAAGGAGGTTAGACTGTGTGCCTCACATTAGTTATATATTATTTATTTTACTTGCAGATACAATATGAATGTCTTTATTAGCGACAAAGAGTTCCTGGCGGAATTTATTGACCGGGTAAGGGAGCTGCCGGCTCTGTGGGAGACGAAAAACCCCATCCACAAAAAAAGAGGGGTGAGAAAAGCAGCGCTGGAGAAGCTGCTCCCATTTGTGCATACCAAGGTGCCCACAGCCACAGCAAAACAAGTGGACACTAAAATTGGGAGCTTGAGAGGTACCTACAGGACTGAACGCTCTAAGGTCCTGGCTTCTCAGAGGTCAGGAGCAGCAGCAGATGATGTGTATGTCCCGATTTTGTGGTACTACAACAGGATGTCCTTCCTGGATGACCACATTGACACAAGGCCATCACTCTCCACTCTTCCCCCCAGACTTCCCTGCAGCCAACCTGAGCCTTCTCTGGAGCAAGAGGAGGCAGCCATCCTGGATGATCCTGATTTGGCCATCTGGAGCCAGGTATAGTATTTTTCGAAAATGTATTGGGATAAACTTAATGTTTGACAAATATGTCAAGATGACAAACATAAAATATTTTGGATTGCACAAATGAAATCAAGATCTGTAGACATTATTCTGCACTTAATTGGGTGCTAAATAGTCAATCTGATGTAGTGGTAAATTTAAAGCAAGGATTTATGGATTTACATTCTAATTGCTTCAATCAGGATTACAAAGTTTGATGCAAAGATTAAACTAACATATTAAACTATGTCCCTTTTTCATACACAGGATGAAATCAGCCAGGAGGAGGGTCTGGAAACTGTCAGGCAGGAGGAGGAAGGGCCCAGTGGCAGCCAGGAGGTGGCAGGGCCCAGTGGCAGACAGGAGGTGGCAGGGCCCAGTGGCAGACAGGAGGTGGCAGGGCCCAGTGGCAGACAGGAGGTGGCAGGGCAAAGGAGAAGCACCAGATCCCAGGTGCCTCCCATCCGGCTTCACAAAAGAGGCAGGAGGGACAGGAGCACGAGTGAGGCAGCAATGGCCCTTATTCGTGAGGCCCATGCCACCCTCCAGGAGCCCACATCCCCTGAAGAGGCCATTGCCGGCCTAGTGGAGGCTAAGTTCAAGGTGATGAGCATGGAGCAACGCCTCCTATGCGAGCCCCTGCTCATCACCTTGCTCAACAAGGGGGTGATGGAGAAAATTACCCCAATACCGCCATATGTGAGGTGGCACAACTGACCCAACCTCAACCTCCACCTCCCCCTTCTTCTTCTGCCCCACCCGCTTCTGCTACACCTCCACCTTCTTCTTCTGCCCCACCCCCTTCTGCTACACCTCCCCCTTCTTCTGCCCCACTCACTTCTGCTACACCTCCCCCTTCTTCTTCTGCCCCACCCCCTTCTGCTACACCTCCCCCTTCTTCTTCTGCCCCACCCCCTTCTGCTACACCTCCCCCTCCTTCTTCTGCCCCACCCCCTTCTGCTACACCTCCCCCTTCTTCTTCTGCCCCACCCCCTTCTGCTACACCTCCCCCTTCTTCTTCTGCCCCACCCCCTTCTGCTACACCTCCCCCTTCTTCTTCTGCCCCACCCCCTTCTGCTACATCTCCTCCTCCTCCTCCTGACAGGAGTACCCCTCCAGTGGGCCAGCCTCCAGCCAAACGAAGAAGGAAGGCTGCAGGGAAGGCTTCAGGGAAGGTTGCAGGGAAGGTTGCCAGGAAGAAGAGGAAGTGATGGCCTTGCTTCTTTGTGGTCGGACAGAAGGCAGCCTGTTGTAGTACCACAGACTTGGGACATATATCTCACCTGCTGCTGTTCCTGACCTCTGGGAGGCCAGCATCAGATTGTGTTCAGAAATGTTGGCCTTCTCAAGCTCCCAATTTTAGTGTCCACACAGGGTTGCTGTGTGTTCTGGGGTCCCTGGGATGCACAAATGGCAGCAGGTTCTCCAGCGCTGCCTTCTCTTTATTTTATTTTTAAACATGAATAAATGTGATTTT
Organism: Rana muscosa; assembly: GCA_029206835.1. Taxonomy (NCBI): domain Eukaryota; kingdom Metazoa; phylum Chordata; class Amphibia; order Anura; family Ranidae; genus Rana; species Rana muscosa. The sequence continues at coordinate 262,873,436 of CM055123.1, read as the reverse complement.
TGTTTACGTTCATACTTGACTATGTGTATTTGTAAAAATTAAAAATCTAGCTTTGGAGTAAGCAGATACATTTGACTGACAAAAAAAGGGACAGATAACAACCCCCCAAAAGAATAACTAAATCTGATTATCAAAAAAACATGGTGGGAAATTTAACTAATATAGATTCCAAAATTAAATGGGAGATCACTACCAAAACATTGCGAAATTATAATTAACATCATTTTAAAAAATATTACCATTTAAATTATTCCTAAAAACTTGCACGATATAATACACATAAATCTTCTTAAGAGCAGCATGAAAAAGGTTAAAAAAAAAGTCATAACACTGTGTGAATATCAGCAGCAAAAGAAGGTCACTCGTTTGGATTAATGTAACATTCTAACGAAGATTTCAATGCAGAACATTTAAACGATGCAATATTTTTGAGCGTGACGAATGTGCTCTCTCCATTACGAAGGCTTGTTTTACCAGAAGATGCGCTCCCGTCTCATAGTTGCTTGTGAGCATGCGCGCTTTTGGAAGAGTCGTAAAAGCATACACACGAACCATTTTCTCGTCACAAAACAGCCCGACGAGAAACACGACGAGGAAATCTGGAATCCTGACGAGAAAATAGAGAGCAGGTTCTCTATTTTCTCGTTGAGATTCTCGGCAATTTTCTCGTCGTAAAACCATACACACGAACGGTTTTCTCGACAAAAAAGCTCTCACGGCACATTTCTTGCCGGTTTTGGACGAGAAACTCGGTCGTGTGTACGAGGCCAAAGAGTTCAATCTTTGTTTCATAAAACCAGAGAATTTGGTTTCTCATGGTCTGAGACTCCTTTAGCCTTTTGGCAAACTCCAGGCGGGCTGTCATGTGCCATTTACAGAGGAGTGGCTTCCGTCTGGCTACTCTACCATACAGGTCTGATTGGTGGAATGCTGCAGAAATGGTTGTTCTTCTAGAAAATTCTCCTCTCTCCACAGAGAAACGTCTGTCAGAGTGACCATCGGGTTTTTGGTCACCTCCCTGACTAAGGCCCTTCTCCCCTGATCGCTCAGTTTGGCTGGACGGCCTTCTCTAGGAAGAGTCCTGGTGGTTCCAAACTTTTTTCATTTACAGATGATGGAGGCCACTGTGTTCATTGGGACCTTCAATGCTGCAGAAAATTTTCTGTACCCTTCCCCAGATCTGTGTCTCAATTCAATCCTGTCTTGGAGGTCTATAGACAATTCCTTGGACTTTGTGGCTTGGTTTGTGCTCTGACATGCACTGTTACGTGTGGGACCTTATATAGACAGGTGTGTGTCTTTCCAAATCATGTCCAATCAACTGACTTTACCACAGGTGGACTCCAATCAAGTTGTAGAAACATCTCAAGGGTGATCAGTGGAAACAGGATGCACCTGAGCTCAGTTTTGAGTGTCCTGGCAAAGGCTGTGAATATTAATGTACATGTTTTTATTTTTATTTTTTTATTTTTAATAAATTAGCAAAAATTTCAAACAAACTTCTTTCACGTTGTCATTACGGGGAATTGGTTTGTAGAATTTTAAGAAAAATAACGAATTGAATCCATTTTGGAATAAGGCTGTAACATAACAAAATGTGGAAAAAATATAAGCACTGTAAATACTTTCCGGATGCACTGTGTATATCTATCTATACATTGCAGCGATTTTAACAAACTGTGTTGCAGATTCCTACCTTTTATTTTTCTGAAGAAATCCCGGTTTGTTTCTTTGTGCCTATGTTCTGAGTGAGTCTAATGGGAGGGGTTTCATAATCAATCAGCTGCAGCACCTGCAGGGCTCTAATGAGGAAAATTGCTGTGTCTGCATCCCTTGAGGCCTGGTTCACACTGGGGCGACAAACGCTCCGACATTGGGAGCTCATGTCGCATGACGTGTGAAAATCAATGTTTCCCTATGGGAGCCGTCTTAACTGGTCCGACACATGTCGGTCCGACTTTGAAAATGCTCCCTGTACTACTTTGGTCCGACTTTGATCCGACTTCAGCCCATTGACTATCATTGAAGTCGGATCAAAGTCGGACCGCAGTCTTGCATGATCCGACTTTGGCATGCGACTTGTGCTGTACTGCTCTTGAGGGGGAACTCCAGGCCAAATTTTAAATAAAAAACCGGCATGGGTTCCCCCTCCAGAGGCATACCAGGCCCTTGGGTCTGGTCTGGATTTGAAGGGGTGCCCCTACGCCGAAAAAACTGTGTGGGGGTCCCCCCCAAAATCCAAACCAGACCCTTATCCGAGCACACAACCTGGCCGGCCGCAGGGGAAGAGGGGGGGACGAGAGAGCGGCCCCCCTCCCTCCTGAACCGTACCAGGCCGCATGCCCTCAACATGGGGGGTTTGGTGCTCTGGGGCAGGGGGGCGACCTGCGGCCCCCCCACCCCAGAGCACCCTGCCCCCATGTTGATGAGGACAGGGCCTCTTCCCGACAACCCTGGCCGTTGGTTGTCGGGGTCTGCGGGTGGGGGGCTTATCGGAATCCGGGAGCCCCCTTTAATAAAGGGGCCCCCGGATCCCGGCCCCCCCACCCTATGTGAATGAGTATGGGGTACATCGTACCCCTACCCATTCACCTGGTGGAAAAAAATTGCAATAAAAAAACCACACAGCTTTTTAAAGTATTTTATTGCACAGCTCCGGGGGTCTTCTTCCGAATTCGGGGGTCTCCGGTGTCGTCGCCGCGCTCTCCGGTTCTTTCTTCTGCCGGGCCTCCGCTAACTTCTTTTTAGCTCTTTTGCTAACGGGGCCCGGTCTTCTCCGTCGCCTTCTTCTTCTCCTGCTCTCCGGTTCTTCTCCCGCTCTCCGGTTCTTTCTTCTGCCGGGCCTCCGCTAACTTCTTTTTAGCTCTTTTGCTAACGGAGGCCCGGTCTTCTCCGTCGTCTCGTCTGGCTCTCCGTTGTCTTTCTGCCGGCCCCTCCACTAACTTCTTTAGCTCTTTTGCTAGTGGAGGGGCCGGTCTTCCCATCGCCGTCGCCGTCTTCTTCTCTCTTCTCCTTCTCGATGTTGACGCGTCGCTTCCTCCCGCTGTAATACTGGCTCTCCGCTCCGCTCCGCATTAATATAGGCTTCTCATGACGTCACAGTCACATGTTCCGTGGCACATGGCCCGGAGCATGTGACTGTGACGTCATGGGAACATGTGACTGTGACGTCATGGGAAGCCTATATTAATGCGGAGCGGAGCGGAGAGCCAGTATTACAGCGGGAGGAAGCGACGCGTCAACATCGAGAAGGAGAAGAGGGAAGAAGACGCCGACGGCGACGACGGAGAAGACCGGCCCCTCCACTAGCAAAAGAGCTAAAGAAGTTAGTGGAGGGGCCGGCAGAAGGACAACGGAGAGCCGGACGAGATGACGGAGAAGACCGGGCCTCCGTTAGCAAAAGAGCTAAAAAGAAGTTAGCGGAGGCCCGGCAGAAGAAAGAACCGGAGAGCGCGGCGACGATACCGGAGACCCCCGAATTCGGAAGAAGACCCCCGGAGCTGTGCAATAAAATACTTTAAAAAGCTGTGTGGTTTTTTTATTGCAATTTTTTTCCACCAGGTGAATGGGTAGGGGTATGATGTACCCCATACTCATTCACATAGGGTGGGGGGGCCGGGATCCGGGGGCCCCTTTATTAAAGGGGGCTCCCGGATTCCGATAAGCCCCCCACCCGCAGACCCCGACAACCAACGACCAGGGTTGTCGGGAAGAGGCCCTGTCCTCATCAACATGGGGGCAGGGTGCTCTGGGGTGGGGGGGCCGCAGGTCGCCCCCCTGCCCCAGAGCACCAAACCCCCCATGTTGAGGGCATGCGGCCTGGTACGGTTCAGGAGGGAGGGGGGGCCGCTCTCTCGTCCCCCCCTCTTCCCCTGCGGCCGGCCAGGTTGTGTGCTCGGATAAGGGTCTGGTTTGGATTTTGGGGGGGACCCCCACGCCGTTTTTTTGGCGTAGGGGCGCCCCTTCAAATCCAGACCAGACCCAAGGGCCTGGTATGCCTCTGGAGGGGGAAGCCATGCCGGTTTTTTATTTAAAATTTGGCCTGGAGTTCCCCCTCAAGATTCATACCAAACACAGTGCCTGATATTGGCTGGGATCCAAGTCGGATCCCCGTTCATTGAAAGTCGGACATATGTCGGCTTCATGTCGCAGGGCAAAGTCGGATCCAAAGTAGGACAGATGTCGTGTCGCACTAGTGTGAACCCAGCTTCAGACATGATTTCCTATTGGGAGTATCTCACCAAAAACAACATTTTTGCTGCAGGGGATGTCTGAAATCTGACTTGTATCTTAGTACAGATTTCTGGGAAAATCAGTGAGCCAATCACACATGCAGGAAAGTGGAGTTACCCTTTAACCACTTGCCTACTGGGCACTTTTACCCCCTTCCTGCCCAGGCCAGTTTTCAGCTTTCATCGCTGTCCCAGTTTCAATGACAATTGCGCAGTCATGCAACACTGTACCAATATGAAATTTGTATAACTTTTTTCACACAAATAGAGCTTTCTTTTGGTGTTATTTAATCACCACTGTGTTTTTTTTTTTTTTTTGCTAAACAAACGAAAAAAGACCAAAAATGTTGAAGATAAAAGTTTTTCTTAGTTTCTGTTATCAAATTTTGCAAACAGATAATTTTTCTCCTTCACTGATGTGCGCTGATCAGGCTGTACTGTCTGATGGGCACTGATAGGTGGCACTGATAGACTGCACTGATGGGCACTAATGAAGCGGCACTGATGGGCACTAATAGGCGGCACTGATGGGCACTAATAGGCGGCACTGATGGGCACTCTTGGGGGCTGCACTGATAATCAGTGTAGATGTCCCCTTTCACACTAGTGGGAGGAGAGGACTGCCAATAACCAGCAAATGTGTTTACATCGTGATCAGCTGTGTTCTGACACAGCTAATCACGTGGTAAAGGGCCGCTGTGATTGGCCTTTTACCCCAATCTGTGCTCAGCTGTGTCAGAAGAAAACATCGATCACAGAGTGCACCGAATGCGGGCTGCAGCATGCGCTGGAGGGGGCACGGTTCTGGGAGGACATCAATAGACGCCCTCCCAGAACTGGACAACTGTGCTGTAGCCATCATTCAGCTATAGCGTGGTCGGCAAGTGATTAAATATCTTAAGATGTTATAGTGTTTATGTACTATTTTGATGTTTTTGCAGTGGATTATTCATGCTTTTAATTTACTTTTAGAATAGCGTTGGCACCGGGAATCGCTTTGTTCCGTCTCGGCAGCACTTTAGAAAGAAGATGGAGAATAGCGAGGATTCCTAATCACTGGACCACTACACTGGCTGCATGGTCACTGACAGTTCATCACCCATAGAGGTATGTACAGCCAGGGACCAGTGGGTGTGTGGAGCAGGTGAATTGGTGTGCAAAGACTATTGCATTAGGGTGTGAACCCCAAATGTATTAAAACATGGACGGTGTCAGTAGAGCAGTGGACGGTGTCAGTAGAGCAGGGGAAGGTGTCAGAGGGGCAGTGGATGGTGTCAGTAGAGCAGTGGATGGTGTCAGCAGAGCAGTGGATGGTGTCAGTAGGGCAGTGGATGGTGTCAGTAGAACAGTGGACGGTGTCAGTAGGGCAGTGGGTGGTGTCAGTAGGGCAGTGGATGGTGTCAGTAGGGCAGTGGATGGTGTCAGTAGGGCAGTGGACGGTGTCAGTAGGGCAGTGGACGGTGTCAGTAGAGCAGTGGATGGTGTCAGTAGGGCAGTGGACGGTGTCAGTAGGGCAGTGGACGGTGTCAGTAGAGCAGTGGGTGGTGTCAGTAGGGCAGTAGATGGTGTCAGTAGGGCAGTGGATGGTGTCAGTAGGGCAGTGGACGGTGTCAGAAGGGCAGTGGACGGTGTCAGTAGAGCAGTGGATGGTGTCAGTAGAGCAGTGGATGGTGTTAGCAGGGCAGTGGATGGTGTCAGAAGAGCAGTGGATAGTGTCAGTAGGGCAGTGGACGGTGTCAGTAGGGCAGTGGACGGTGTCAGTAGGGCAGTTGATGGTGTCAGAAGAGCAGTGGATGGTGTCAGAAGAGCAGTGGATGATGTCAGCAGGGCAGTGGACGGTGTCAGTAGGGCAGTGGATAGTGTCAGTAGAGCAATGGATGGTGTCAGTAGGGCAGTGGACGGTGTCAGTAGGGCAGTGGATGGTGTCAGTAGGGCAGTGGATGGTGTCAGTAGGGCAGTGGATAGTGTCAGTAGGGCAGTGGACGGTGTCAGTAGGGCAGTGGACGGTGTCAGTAGGGTAGTGGATGGTGTCAGTAGGGCAGTGGACGGTGTCAGTAGGGCAGTGGATAGTGTCAGTAGGGCAGTGGATGGTGTCAGTAGGGCAGTGGATGGTGTCAGTAGGGCAGTGGATGGTGTCAGAAGAGCAGTGGATGGTGTCAGAAGAGCAGTGGATGGTGTCGGTAGAGCAGTGGATGGTGTCAGTAGGGCAGTGGACGATGTCAGTAGGGCAGTGGATGGTATCAGTAGAGCAGTGGATGGTGTCAGTAGGGCAGTGGACGGTGTCAGTAGGACAGTGGATGGTGTCAGTAGGGCAGTGGATGGTGTCAGTAGGGCAGTGGACGGTGTCAGTAGGGCAGTGGATGGTATCAGTAGAGCAGTGGATGGTGTCAGTAGGGCAGTGGACGGTGTCAGTAGGGCAGTGGATGGTGTCAGTAGAGCAGTGGATGGTGTCAGTAGGGCAGTGGATGGTGTCAGTAGGGCAGTGGACGGTGTCAGTAGGGCAGTGGACGGTGTCAGTAGGGCAGTGGATGGTGTCAGTAGGGCAGTGGATGGTGTCAGTAGGGCAGTGGACGGTGTCAGTAGGGCAGTGGATGGTGTCAGTAGGGCAGTGGACGGTGTCAGTAGGGCAGTGGATGGTGTCAGTAGGGCAGTGGATGGTGTCAGTAGGGCAGTGGACACGGACAGTGGACGATGTCAGTAGTTTTTTATTTTTCTTTTTTTATTATCTTTCTAAAAAAAAAATTTAGGACACCCGTTGGCAGGCTTTGGTGAAATATCAACACTGGAATCTGCAGCGCACGGGGTGATTAGGATGTGCCCAGGCACACTCGGCTCACACCCCCTATAAGCGGGTGTAGGGTGTTAGTTCACCTTTTCATTTTTTTCTAAAAAAAGGTGAACTAACCCTTTAAGAATTGATAAGCTGCAATATAATACATTTTTGTTTTCGGGTTTAATACCGCTTTAACTTTCCTAGAGCAATTCTAGGGTGAATGTCCCGATTGCTCAGCGAAGGCAATCTCTACTTCATCCCACAACCTTGTCACGTGGCCTCCGATGTGACCGATGTGTTTAAAGTAAATAGGAAGGCAGCTCTGCCAGTTGACATGGCAGTTAATAAGTGAACTGAGGCCAGTTCACCTGGTGGGAGTGTGGGGCAGGGGGAGGAGGGCTGGGAGTTTGGAGGAGGAAGGGGGGCCGGGGGGGCCGGGGGGGTTCTTTGACAAACAAACGTTGGAAATGAAGGCTGTAAGTCACTCTGTAGGATGCTGTACAGGGAGGGGCTCTGCCAGAGTAAAGTTGAGTCCCCCTCGCAGACTGAGCTGCAGTGGGCTGGCAGTTCTCTGTGTAAGTAGAGCAGAGTGATTGCAGGGGGAGAAGGATCAGGAGAGCTTTGTATATGGGACACCAAGGCAAGGCTGCAGGAATGAAGGTGACACTCTACTGCCTCCTCCAACTTCTCCTCCTGTGTAAGGTGTCACTCAGCATCAGCTTCAAATATCACCGCTATGATGAACTGATGCAAACCTTGTACGACGTGCACAGCTCCTGTCCTTACATCACCAGGATCTACAGCGTGGGGCACAGCCACCTAGGGAGACACTTGTACGTCATTGAGTTCAGCGACTATCCCGGGGTCCACGAGCCACGTAAGTACCCAACCAGGATGGCGCTACCAAATCTTCAGGCTGGCAATAGATTTAGATTTTTTTTTTGATTTGACACACATGAAAGGTGAATGGAAGAATCCTCCCCGCGGAGACATTGGGGTTGATTTACTAAAGGCAAATGCATAGCTTCCAACTGTCCCTGATTTTGAGGGACTGTCCCTGATTTGGAACAAAGTCCCGCTTTCCTCCTCATTTGTCCCTCATTTTGGTCTGATCTATAGAGTTGTATATAAAATGCACTTTTTATCTTTCAAAAAGTGTTCCACAGAGCTAAACCTTTTAAACAAATTCTAAATTGCTGCATTTGTAAATTTTAAACCCAATATAAAGGAACAGTAGTGGTAAAAAAAAGTCCTTGTGGATTTAATTGACTTTTTTTGGGGTTAATTCTCCTTTAAGGGGGTGTGTCAGAGGGCGTGTCCTATGCCTACATACGTTTGCAAGTAGGTGTCCCTCATTCCCATCTCAAAATGTTGGGAGGTATGGTAATCGACTGAGCACTTTGCAAGTACAGTTGCTCCAGAGCTTAATAAATGAGGGGGAGCTCTGCTGACTTCCATCATCCAATCATGTGCAAGCAAAAATGCTGTTTTTTTTTTCCTTGCCTGTGATTGGGTATTCTTTACAAAGTGAAGCTTTACCATTTACTAAGCCCTGGAGCAAATTCCCTTGCAGAGCGCAACTGTGCTTGTAAAGTGCACAGTCTATTTGCCTTTAGTAAATCAACCCCCATGTCATAGGTGTGCGCAGCCTATTGCATTAGGGTGTGCACCCCAAAGCTCAAACACAAATGTGTGTGTGTGTGTGGGTGTGTGGGTGTGTGTATATATATATGGCAGCAGAGCAGAGATTGATGTCAGTAGTTTATTTTTACTATTTTTTTATTATAACTTTTTTTACAATTTTATTATTTTTTTATTATAACTTTTTTACAAATTTATTATTTTTTTATTATAACTTTTTTTTTTTTTATTATAACATTTCTACAAATGTATTATTTTTTTATTATACCTTTTTTACGATTTTTTTTTTTTTTTTATGATAACGTTTTTACAATTTTTTTTTTACAATTATTTCTTATTATTTTTTTTAGGAGCCCCGTGGGGAAATATCCGGGAACTAAACAAACCCCGGATGTCTCACTTTTGAGACAGAGAAAGAGACTGAGGATAGAGATTCCCAAGTCCCAAGAATCTGTGCAGCACAGCGTGATTAGGGTGTGCCCAGGCACACCTAGCGCACCCTGTGCGCACGACTTTGCCCCATGTATTGTGACAGCGGGGAGTCCTCCACTGTCAGAATACACTGATCAGTGGCTGCAGCCCGCTGATCGACAAAAGTCTTCCAACAGTCCCGTTAGACAGAAGTCGACTGTCAGATCAACTTCTGTAGAGTGGGAATGGCCATAGATGGATCAAAATTTGTCCAGTCCCTGCTGAACCAGCCAAATTTTGCTCCATCTATTCAAAGCTTTAGCCGGGGGTTACCTACTAACCAGAAATTATAAAGTTCTGTTCACAATCACACAATGGGATTGATTTACTAAAACTGGAGAGTACAAAATCTGGTGCAACTCTGCATAGAAACCAACCAGCTTCCAGGTTTTATTGTCAAAACTTAATTGAACAAGCTGAAGTTAGAAGCTGATTGGCTATAATGCACAGCTGTACCAGATTTTGCACTCTCCCGTTTTAGTAAATCCACCCCATCGTCAGAGGGCAGCACAGTGGCTCAGTGGTTAGCACTCCTGCCTTGCAGCACTGGGGTCCCAACCAGGACACTACCTGCATGGAGTTTGCATGTTCTCCCTCTGCTTGCATGGGTTGTCTCTAGGTTTCCCATCACACTCGCTGTTAGGTTAATTAACTCCAGTCTAATGCTGACCATACACTCTACAATCTAATACTACAATCTCCTTTAGATCTGCCAACAGGTATGTAGTGTGTGATTGTATACAAATATATTGGGTAGGTCCTCATAAAACATAGTTTTGGTAGATCTAAAGATGACTATGCAGCAATTTTATGGTCAGAGATTCGCTTTGCGAGTGTTGTCTCACAAGAGGAGAAGGATTCAAACCCCTGGGGTGTGCAGTACCACATTTGGCCAGAGCTGCGGGGGTGCCGGTGACGCTCGGAGAAACTCTGAGACACTCGGAAACACTCCGTTCCCAAGTTTCTCCGAGTGTTTCTGAGTGTCTCCGGCACGCCCCCCACCTCTGGCTACATGTGGTACTGCATAGACAAGCAGTGGCTGTGGAACGAATTATCGGAGTTTCCATTGATTCCTATGGGAAAACTCGCTTTGAGTGTTTTGGATTACAAGCATTCTTCTGGAAGGGATTATGCTCGTAATCCAAGGTACTACTGTATTATGATAAGATATGAGATGAGCCTTAGGCTGACCATTCATTATACAATCTGATTGTACGATCTCCACTAGATCTTCTATAACCTATGTAGTAGAGGAGCCTGCTTGATTAGATACAAACTGAAAAAGAGAGTTAAGCCTAGTACACACAGGCCGAATGTCAGACGGCATCGACCGGTTTAATAGAAACCAGCCGACATTCAGCCCGTATGTGCTGCAGCCGGTCTGACATTCGCCTGGCTTCTGTCGAATTTCAGCCAATTTCTGAGAGAGCTGACCTGAGTGTTCTGACAGGGGGGCCGTCTCCCTGTCAGAACACAAAAGGGGAGATCGCTGCACTAACATCTGATAGTTAGTACAGCACCTCCGACCTGAGCAGTCAGTTTTTTTTTCGTTCAGCCCTGCTGGGTTGAATGGATAAAAACGACTAGCGTGTACGAGGCGTTATGCTGTATCCTCATAATAAATAGTTTTGGTAAAGCTGAAGGAGATTGTATAGGTATTGTATAATGAGATTGTGTATGGCCAGCTTGGGGGGCACCACACTTTACAATTTGCCTGTAAAATCAAGTTTAGATTTACGAAAACCAAGCAATATGGGGACCTACCTAAACGATCTAATCGTGGTGTATCATATCAGGAAGGCCCTTGCATTACATAGTTGTTGGTAGATCTGAAATCGATTGTGCAATCAGATTGTCACATGTGCAGTGAGCCTAATGCCGCGTACACACAACCGTTTTTCATGGCGTGAAAAATGCCATTTTTTTAATTGGTCATTAAAACCGTCGTGTGTAGGCTCTAGAGCATTTTTAACGACGTGAAAAATTGCCTAAAAAAAATTAGAACCTGCTCTATTTTTTCACGTCGTTTTTCACGTCGTTCTTTTTAACATCGTGAAAAACGGTAGTGTGTATGCTTTTACGAGGGGAAAAAAAACGTGCATGCTCAGAATCAAGTATGAGACGGGAGCGCTCCTTCTGGTAAAACTAATGTTAGTAATGGAGATAGCACAATCGTCACGCTGTAACGGACTGAAGAGCACGAGGCTGAAAAGCGCGAATCGTCTCTCACCAAACTTTACTAATACGAGGATCAGCAAAAGCAGCCCAAAGGGTGGCGCCATCCGAATGGAACTTCCCCTTTATAGTGCCGTCGTACGTGTTCTACGTCACTGCGCTTTGCTCGAGCATTTTTTTCCACGATAGTGTGTAGGCAAGGCAGGCTTGAGCGGAAACACGAAAAATCACGTTGAGAAAAACTTTGTTTTTTTCAATGACATTAAAAACGGCCGTGTGTACGCGGCATAATAGGGTCCTAGTATATGCATGTATGTGGGATAGGGACCACATTGCTAAACTGAAGCTCCATATCTTTGTGCTAAAGATCTGTGAATTGTCAGCAGGCTCAGTTGACAAAACACCAGAATAAAGTATACTTGATTTAAAAAAAAAAAAAGTGACAGTTGTTTTCAGTTGAATCCGGTGGGATTTGAAAATTACAGCCATATGGCTAAATAAAATTTGTATCCTTGTTCTAAAGATTAGTGATTTGCAATCAGCTCAACTGAAAGTTAACACACCCGAATAAGGATGCAAATTTTTTTGAAACCATTAAATTGATGGGTTTAGTTCCGCTTAATGATTTACTCCTGTTCAGGGGCTCTGGGCTTCAGCAAAATGGCGGCCTCCAGCAAGAACAAAAGAGCAATGCTGGAGGAAATTTTTCAGCACACACTCATTTTAGTAGCATCATTTCTAATGTGGAATGTATGTTCATTGCTAAAGATCGTTATTCTTTATCAAGTTGTTGTGGGTAAAGTTCACTTCAAAGCGGACCTTCATTTTTCATCTTTCCATCTATTAAAGTGGTTGTAAACCCACTTTTTCAACTTGCACCTACAGGTAAGCCTAGATTAAGGCTTACCTGTAGGTGCAAGAAATATCTCCTAAACCTACACGGTTTAGGAGATATTTACTAAAATGTCAAGCGCCGCTATCTACGGCGCATGCGCGTCGTAGACAACGGCGCATTTATGGTGTTAATCCCATTCACATACTCGGCTACTTCCCAGCAATCGCTGGGCGTAGCCGAGTGGGACGCCTCCCGCGCGCATGCGCAGAGTGACGTCTCCGCCGCTCCGGCCAATCACAGCGCCGGAGCGGCGCTGTGATTGGCTGGTGCGGCGATACCCGGAAGTAACATTCCGGCTATCGCCGCAGTGATGTCTGCGGCTGGACAGAGGGACGAGGACGGCTTCGGGGGCCCCGATCTAAGGTAAGTGGAACATAATGAGCTATTATGCTAGTCAAAAAAAAAAAAAAGTGGGTTTACAACCACTTTAAATCTTCTGCTCTTGTTGTTTTAACTTTGGATAGTAATTTTTTTTTCTTCTGCCAGTAAATACATTTTAAGGGGGCAAATCCTTCCGGTCCTTAAAGCGGAGTTCCAGGCTTTTTTTTTGTTTAATAAAAGTCAGCAGCTACAAAAAGTTTAGCTGCTGACTTTTATCCCAGGTTCAACCGGGCTGCGGGAGTGAAGCCGTGCGAATTCAGCTGAACTCGCATGATTTCACTCCCGCCTGTCAGTCCCGATTTCGGCCGCGATTACAGAGAAATTTGTGAAGTTTCTGCACAGATGTCAATGTAAATTGTGGGCCAAAATCGCAAAAAGTAGTACAGAAACGACTTTTTGAAATCGGTGCAGCGCCGCAGATTAGGACGATGCCATTTCCGGCAAATGCCGCCAATTTGACATGCGATTTGACATGTCAAACCACATATCAAAACGCACCAGTGTGAACCAGGGATTAATAAACAGACACCTGTTCCATGGTCCAGCGATGCGGCTGCATGGAGCTCCGCTCCTCTCCCTTTCCTCTCCTCTGCGCCTCCATTGGAACTGTGGACACCTGGCCGTGACAGCGTGCGGCTTCACGGACGGGCGCGCACTGCGCATGCGCGAGTCGCACTGCACTCTCCCAGTGGACAGGCAATCCTCTGGTACCTGTCACGTGTCCCAGAAGATTCCTGAGAGGGAGGTGCCGCCTAGGGGGAGAGGAGGAGTCACCCGTAGGCGGAAGGAGGAAGTGGGACAGGAAGTCCCTCTCTAAAGTAGTCACCCACCCCCCCCCCAAAAAAAATTACATGCCAAATTTGGCATGCAAGGGTGGGAGGAGTGCTTAACCGCTTAAGGACCGCCGCACGCATATTTACATTGACAGAATGACACGGACAGGCAAATGGGCGTACAGGTACGTCCCTTTAATTTGCCGCTGTGTGGTCGCGCGCTCTGCCGGCGGTGCGCTCGTGACCCTGTCGCAAGCTCCGTGACTGTGCCCACGGGACCCGTGGACTCGATGTCCGCCGGGGGCCCCGCGATCGTGTCACGGAGCTGAGCTGTCAGTGTAAACACAACATCTCCCCGTTCTTCCTAGTGACATGTCACTGATCGTCTGTTCCCTCTCATCAGTGATCAGTGACGTGTCACTCGTAGCCACACCCCCTAACAGTTAGAATCACTCCCTAGGACACACTTAACCGCTTCAGCGCCCCCTACAGGTTAACCCCTTCACTGCCAGTGTCATTTTTACAGTAATCAGTGCATTTTTATAGCACTGATCGCTGTAAAAATGACAATGGTCCCAAAATGGTGTCAAAAGTGTCCGATGTGTCTGCCATAATGTCGCAGTTATGATAAAAAAAATCGCTGATCGCCGCCATTACTAGTAAAAAAAAAAAATTAATAAAAATGCCATAAAACTATCCCCTATTTTGTAGACGCTATAACTTTTGCGCAGACCAATCAATAAACGCTTATTGCAATTTTTTTTTACCAAATATATGTAGAAGAATACGTATCGGCCTAAACTGAGGAAAAAATACTTTTTTTAATATATTTTTTGGGGGATATTTATTATAGCAAAAAGTAAAAAATATTGAATTTTTTTCAAAATTGTCGCTCTATTTTTGTTTATAGCGCAAAAAATAAAAACCGCAGATGTGATCAAATACCACCAAAAGAAAGCTGTATTTGTGGGGAAAAAAGGACGTCAATTTTGTTTGGGAGCCACGTCGCACGACCGCGCAATTGTCAGTTAAAACGAATCGCAAAAAGTGCTCTGGTCTTTGGCCAGCCAAATGGTCCGGGGCTTAAGTGGTTAAAGCAGAAGTTCCACTTTTGGCTGGAAATCCGCTTTAAGTGGTTAAGTGACAGTTATTTTCAGTTAAATCAAATGAGATTTGAAAATGACAGTCATGTGGCTGAAATCATGATACTTATCCTTGAGCTAAAGCTTTGAGTATTGGCAATGTATGTTATCCAGTGGATGATGGATTAAAAAAAAAAAAAGATTGCTCAGTGATTTGAACCCTACATCTCTTGTTTCTGGGTATGTGCGCAAAAACCTAATCTGAACGAATTTGTGTTAAGTGTATGTTCTTTAATTCTTCCTATCCTTGATCTGTTTGTAAATGATTCGCTGTTAATAAAATACAATTTTTATTCTACTCTCGTCCATTTTGCCTACAAAGTCCGATCTAGAGCCCTTTGGCTCTTCATTTTTTCTATAACTTGAACCCCATACGGATGTGGCTTCAGGAGTGTTGTTCTAATTTTTGCTAATCTGAACTAAATTCAGGGGGATTTACTAAAGTGGGAAGTTTTTGTGTCAAACATTCAATCAAGTGCAGGTGGTGTCGCTTTTCTTCTTTTTTTTTTTTCTTTTATTCCGCTGCCCAGGAAATTTAAAGCTAACTTTGCTTGACTGTAATTAAGCCCAGTGTGGCGGGAGACAGACAGACTTTTCCAGACAGAGGCTCATACAGTTATATGATATACAGTATATTACATGAAATATATACTAGTAATATCCAGAGTAGGTAGAAAGAAGTCTCCAGACAACAAGGAAGCGATCTGCCAATTACATAAGATTGCAGTGCAGCCTGTGGCTGTGTGCTGGCTGCCATTGCTGGCAGAGGCAGGCAACAAAATGACAGCTGGAAGCCTATTCTATGGGATTAGTGGGCAGGAAGTCAGCGCTGGAAAATAAACTCCACTCTACCAACTCCTCTTCTGTTCTGATCATTTCCTCGTCTTCAGACAGTTTATACATGAAGGCGATTCAGACGTCTTCTACATAAAGCCAAGCGTTATGTAACTTCTACAGCTGTGCATTAAAGGAGAAGTATAGTGTCTTGTCCCTGAGCACATATTTGAGGTTCATGTGAAAGTCACTTTTTATGTATCTTTTACATTTTCTTTTTGCATTTTTCACTTTTTTTTTACACACTTGCCACATTTTTGTTGTATTCAAAAAAGAGATTTGAGGGTCAAGCACTAGAGGGAGCACTCAGTGGCTCAGTGCAATCACTGCGCTTCTTTTCCCAGCATCTTGTCCTCTGGTTCTTAAAGGGGAGTTCCAGACTTTTTTTTATGTTTATTAAAAGTCAGCAGCTAGAAAAAGTGTAGCTGCTGGCTTTTAATAAACATACACTTACCTGTTCCACTGTCCAGCGCCGCGCCGCCCAGAGCGTCGCTCCTCTCCCCCCCTCTCCGCTGGCGCCTCCATTCATAGTGTGGGCACCCGGGCCGTGACAGCTTTCGGCTTCACGGCCGGGCACTCACTGCGCATGCGCGAACGGCGCAGCGCTCTCTGAGTGGACAGGCGATTTCCTGGGATCTGTCACGTCCCAGGTGATCGCCTACAGGGAGGGGCCGCCAAAAGGTGATATGACGTATCGCCTAGGCGACCCCAGGTGGAAGGAGGAAGTGGGACAGGAAGTCCCACTCCTACTGAAGCCCCCACTCCCCCCCCCCAAAAAAATTACATGTCAAATGTGGCATGTAAGGGGGTGAGGAGTGGAATAAGCGGAAGTTCCAAATTTTGGTGGAACTCTGCTTTAACAGTGGGGTGTGGAGGCAGCTGCTAATTATCAGGTTCTCTCCTACTAATCTTACTCACGGGGCTGCTATTAGAAACCGCATACAGCCTACCTGACAGGGCCCCCCTTCCTGGCCGAAAGTGACTGAGGACATAGATTTATCAGCCCCATGCTTTGCAGCCTCAGCAGATGAACCCTTGCATGACCAAGCCTATTTCTGACACTTGTTGCTTACAAGTTATATATATATATTTTAGCAGAGAATCTAGAGAATAAAATGGCGATCGTTGCAATATTTTATGTCACACTGTATTTGCGCAGCGGTCTTTCAAACACATTTTTTGGGGAAAAAACACACTTTTCATTAATTAAAAAAATAAACAGTAAAGTTAGCCCAATTTTTTGTATAATGTGAAAGATGATGTTACGCCGAGTAAATAGATACCTAACATGTCATGCTTTGAATTTGCGCACACTCGTGGAATGGCCACAAACTACGGTACCTAAAAATCTCCATAGGCGGTGCTTTCATTTTTTTTTACCAGGTTAGAGTTACAGAGGAGGTCTAGTGCTAGAATTATTTCTCTCGCTCTGACGATCGCGGCAATATCTCACATGTGTGATTTGAACACCATGTTCAAATGGTCCCCGAGCTCGCGGGGATGGGGGTGCTTTAAATAATTTTAGTTTTTTCTTTTTTTTTTTTACATTAACCCTTTAAAAAAAAATTGATCACTTTTATTGCTGTCACAAGGAATGTAAACATCCCTTTTGACAGTAATAGGTAGTGACAGGTTCTCTTTATGGAGAGATCGGGGGTCTAAAAGACCTCAAATCCCTCCTTTGCACTTCAAAGTGTCAGATCGGCAAAAACGGTGATTCTGAATACTGTATTTTTTTTTTTTAACTGCGCCATTGGCAGCCGAGTAAACCGGAAGTGACGTTGTGATGTCGCTTTCGCGTTTGCGTTCCCAGCTTCCTTCCAATCTCACTCTAGCCGGGGGAAGTGCCGGATCGCGGAACGGGTCTCCCGGTGGGATGGGAGGCCCAGAGAGCGGCGGAAGGTGGCGGGAGGAGGGACGTCCCCTCTCGCTCCTCCAGGATAACAGCCGAGCGGCTTTTAGCTGCATCAGTTGTTATCCCTGAAGAGCCGACCGCCCACTCTAAAAAACAGTACCGGGGTGATGCTTGCAGCTGCAGGTATCATCCCGGTATAACCCCTGAAAGCCGAGGCCGCATATGTGCATACGGTCAGCGGGAAGGAGTTAATATATAGGAAATGCTCTGAGGCTTCCTACTCATTCACAAACTGAAGCATAGTAAACACAGTTTACTATGCTTCAGTGATGAATGGACACAGAAATGATGGGTACTCAAGTAAAGTCAAACTTTATTGTCATTCTACTACATGTGAGGAAATACAGTAGAACGAAATGTCGTATCTCACAAGACCACAGTGCTACATACTAATTAGACATAATCATAAATATACAAAAATAGAACACTGAGAAGAAAAAAAAATGATAATCCTAATCACATCTGGAAACTATGTAACTGTACATATACTGTGTATTTCTAAGAGTCTTTGTAGCAGCAAGTGTTTGTAAAAGTGTCTAGTGCACATTCAAGAGTAAAAAGGAGGGGAAGTGAGACGTTCCTGGTCAAACGCAGTGGAAAAAGGGCCCAATTCCTTACAATGGTGATCAGTTGGAAGAATGCTCTTTTCATTGGTGGTCATTGGGAAGAATGCTCCTTACATTGGTGGTCAGTGAAAAGAATGCTTCTTACATTGGTGATCAGTGGGAAGAATGCTCCTTACATTGGTGGTCAGTGGGAAGAATGCTTCTTACATTGGTGATCAGTAGGAAGAATGCTCCTTACATTGGTGGTCAGTGGGAAGAATGCTTCTTACATTGGTGATCAGTAGGAAGAATGCTCCTTACATTGGTGGTCAGTAGGAAGAATGCTCCTTACATTGGTGGTCAGTAGGAAGAATGCTCCTTACATTGGTGGTCATTGGGAAGAATGCTCCTTACATTGGTGGTCAGTGAAAAGAATGCTTCTTACATTGGTGATCAGTGGGAAGAATGCTCCTTACATTGGTGGTCAGTGGGAAGAATGCTCCTTACATTGGTGGTCAGTGGGAAGAATGCTTCTTACATTGTTGATCAGTAGTGATGAGCCGAACACCCCCGGGTTCGGTTCGCACCAGAACCCGCGAACGGACCGAAAGTTCGAACGAACATTAGAACCCTATTAAATACAATGGATGCGAACGTTCGAATTCTAAAGTGCTAATTATAACAACTATTATGCATGTTATTGTCATAAATAGGGTTTGGGAACCCGGGTTCTGCACCAGGGGACATGTATCAATGCAAAAAGAAGTTTTAAAAACGGTCGTTTTTCGGGAGCAGTCATTTTAATGATGCATAAAGTGAAAAAAAAAAAGTCAAATATTCCTTTAAATATCGTACCTGGGGGGTGTCTAAAGTATGCCTGTGAAGTGCCACGTGTTTCCCGTGTTTAGAACTGTCCCTGCACAAAATAACATTTCTAAAGGAAAAAAAAGCCATTTAAAACTGCTTGCGGCTTTAATGTAATGTCTGGTCCCGGTAATATGGATGAAATTCTTTAAGAAAAATGGCATAGCTACCCCATGACCCCCCCCCCTACCCCAGCCCATTACCAGCCCCTTTGGGTCTTGTATGGATATTAAGGGGAACCCCGCACATAAAATAAAAAAGGCCCTATATACTCTGAACAGCCGTATACAGGCGGTGCATACAAGACAGGGACTGTAGGTTTGTTCTTATGTAGAATCTGTTTGTAATTTTGAACAGGTACATTGTTGAAGTGTAGCTCCAGCCCAAAAATCTATTTTTAAACTTTTTGGGAAACATAGGTAAGGGTTATCACCCCTGTAACATTTGTTTTGCTGTCTGTGCCCCTGTTCCGAACATTTCACCTCACTTTCCGTCCCAATGACAACTGTTTTTGAAATGTGGTGTTTTTCTTGAAACAAGGATTGCTGATAAAGCATCAGTACAGATGAGACACCTTTCTCCCATATTTATTCTTACAGGAGAGAATTTTCCTTTCTAGGGGTAGATTTCCTCTCACTTCCTGTTGTCTTCTTTCGTTTGCAAGTAGGAGTCGTTTGTAAGTTGGATGTTTGAAAGTAGGGACCTGCCGTATATACTCTGCAGAAATAGGCCCCTTAGTTGTTGGTGTTGGCACAACACTGTAAGCACTCAGTTACTCTTGGTTGGTGCTGGAACGCCCTGCTGTCAACTATTATATCAGGAATTTTAATTACATATAATTGTTGAACAGTGGTAGTAAAAATTGGGGCTTTGATGGTGGT
Organism: Rana muscosa; assembly: GCA_029206835.1. Lineage (NCBI taxonomy): Eukaryota > Metazoa > Chordata > Amphibia > Anura > Ranidae > Rana > Rana muscosa. The sequence continues at coordinate 262,853,914 of CM055123.1, read as the reverse complement.
GCTGGTGCCACAACACTGTAAGCCCTCACAGTTACTCTTGGTGGGTGCAGCAATGGGCCCTGCTGTGAATTATTAGATCAAGAATTGTAATTACATGCCCCTTTTGAACAGGGGCTGAAAAATTGGGCCTTTCGTGGTGGTGGTGGTGGTGGCGTTGCCACAAGACTGTAAGCCCTCAGAGTTACTCTTGGTGGGTGCAGCAATGGACCCTGCTGTGAATTATTAGATCAAGAATTGTAATTGCATGCCCCTGTTGAACAGGGGCTGAAAAATTGGGCCTTAGGCACTGGTGGCACAACACTACAACCCCTCACAGATACTGTACTTGGAGCACAGCAATGAGCCCTGTTGCAAAGTATTGCTTCAAAAATTGTAATGACACGCCCCTGTTAAACAGGGGCTGAAAAATTGGGCCTTAGGCACTGGTGCCACAACACTCCAACCCCTCACAGATACTGTACTTGGAGCACAGCAATGAGCCCTATGGCAAATTATTGCTAAAAAAATTGTAATTACACGCCCCTGTAAAACAGGGGCTGAAAAATTGGGCCTTAGCCACTGGTGGCGGCACCCATAAACAAAAATGATCTTCCAAGCTATCATCATCAATCGTATCATTGAGGACTCGGAGGAGGAGGATAGCCAGTCAACATAACAGCACAGGCACTCAGCATCAGCATCAGTCTTGAAGGGATGTGACATGTTAAAATCAATTAGTCTGTTATATCAGCATCAGGTGTGTGGTAGCTGGTGGTGATCCAAGACTGGTTCATCTTGATGAAAGTCAGTCGATCAACCGAGTCGGTGGACAGGCGCACCCTGTGATCCGTGACAAATCCTCCAGCAGCACTGAATGTGCGTTCCGAAAGAACGCTGGATGCAGGACAGGCCAGTAGCTCAATTGCATACTGTGCAAGCTCTGGCCAGTGATCCATCCTCAAGACCCAGTAAGCCAGAGGATTTTCGGTGGGGAAGGTGTCCAAGTCTGACCTTGCCCCTAGATATTCCTGCACCATGTTTATCAGACGCTGGCGATGGTTGCTGGAACCGATCATACTTTGGGGCTGCGGACTAAAGAATTGTCTGAACGCATCGGTCAGACGGCCACCTTCCCCACCGCTCCTTCTTTGACTGGCCGAAGCCTCAGCAACTCGTTGTCCAGGACCAGGAGTTTGTAACCTCCCAGTCTCTGGGAACGCGTTGCACAGACCTTTCTGCAAGGCCTCCCGGAGTTGTCTCATCCTCTGCTCCCTCTGCGACGGTAACATAAGGTCCGCAACCTTACCCTTGTACCGTGGATCAAGGAGAGTGGCCAGCCAGTAATGGTCCCTCTCCTTGATCCGAAGAATACGAGGATCCTTCCGCAGACTTTGCAGGATCAGGGAGGCCATGCAGCGTAGGTTTGCTGAGGCATTCGCTCCGGAGTCCTCTGGGTCACTAAGGACGACATGATCCGCAGCCACCTCCTCCCAGCCACGTACAAGTCCACTGGTTTCTTGGGACTGTAAATCATCCCTAAAAGACTGCTGCTGATGATGCTGAGTGCCAGCCTCCACCTCCATGCTGACACAATCCTCCTCCTCCTCCTCCTCCTCCTCCTCCTCTTCCTGTGCGATGGGTGGGACAGAAGGAACACTGTCTGGGTAAAGGGGGCCTTGAGAGGCAAGGAAGTCCTCCTCTTCCTGCCTCTGTTCTGCCTCAAGTGCCCTGTCCATTATTCCACGCAGCGTGTGCTCCAACAGGTGGACAAGAGGTACAGTGTCACTGATGCATGCACTGTCACTGCTCACCATCCTCGTGGCCTCCTCAAATGGTGCCAGGACAGTGCATGCATCCCTGATCATGCCCCACTGGCGTGGAGAAAAAAAACCAAGCTCCCCTGACCCTGTCCTGGTGCCGTAGTCGCACAGGTACTCATTGATGGCCCTCTGCTGCGTGTGCAGCCGCTGCAGCATGGCCAACGTTGAGTTCCACCTGGTGGGCATGTCACATATAAGGCGGTTCTTGGGCAGGTTCAACTCCTTTTGCAGCTCAGCCAGGCGAGCACTGGCATTATAAGATCTGCGGAAATGCACACAGACTTTCCTGGCCTGCCTCAGGACATCCTGTAAGCCCGGGTACCTGCCCAAGAACCGCTGCACCACCAGGTTAAGGACGTGAGCCACACAGGGCACATGGGTCAGTTGTCCCTGTCGGAGGGCGGAGAGGAGGTTGGTGCCATTGTCGCAAACCACCATTCCTGGCTTAAGCTGGCGTGGCGTCAACCACCTCTCGGCCTGGCCCTGCAGAGCAGACAGGACCTCTGCCCCAGTGTGGCTTCTGTCCCCCAAACACACCAGCGCAAGCACGGCATGGCATCTTTTTGCCTGCGTACTTGCGTAGCCCCGTGAACGGCTACGGAGCACCGCTGGTTCATAGGACAAACCACAGGAAGAGGCCATGGAGGAAGAAGAAGAGGAGGGGGTGGAGGAGAGAGGTGTGTCACAACCAGTAGTAGCATTTTGGAGGCGTGGCGGTGGGACAACCTCCAACACTACTGCACCTTGTCCTGCATCCTTCCCAGCTGCCAAAAGAGTGACCCAATGGGCCGTGAAAGAAAGGTAACGTCCCTGTCCATGCCTGCTGGACCATGAGTCAGCGGTAATATGCACCTTACCGCTGACCGCCCTGTCCAGCGAGGCCAAGACATTGCCTTCCACATGCCGGTAGAGAGCCGGAATAGTCTTCCGTGAGAAAAAGTGGCGTTTGGGAACCTGCCACTGAGGAACCGCACATTGCACAAACTCACGGAAGGGGGCCGAGTCTACCAACTGAAAAGGCAGCAGTTGAAGCGCTAGCAATTTAGCCAAGCTAGCATTCAACCGCTGGGCATGTGGATGGCTGGGAGTGAACTTCTTTCGACGGTCCAGCAGCTGGGGCAGGGAAATTTGCCTGCTAGAATCGGACGTCGGTGTACTGCTAGCAGAGTGGCCGCAAGTACTTGGCTGTGACACACCTAATTCTACACCTTCATTCCTCTCAGTGCATGTTTCAGAGAGGACTGAAGTTATAGTGGGGTTGGAGATCCCAGCTGATGCGGTGCAAGGAGAGGTCCGCTTTGTTCTTTGGTGTGGGTCTTTGAGGTAGGCTTGCCAACGAGCTGCATGGCAGGTCAACATATGTCTGGTCAGGCATGTGGTACCCAAGCGGCTGATGTTTTGGCCACGCGATATACGCTTGAGACATATGTTGCAAACAGCAGCTGTGCGATCTGATGCACTAGCCTCAAAAAAGGCCCACACCAAAGAACTTTTTGAATGACGGGCAGAGGCAGCGCCCTGCACAGGCGGAGCTCTGCGGTGTGATTCCGTCGGTGTACTGCCCTTACGCTGGCCACCAAAGGGCATCCTGCCTCGTTGGAGATGTGCCTCCTCCTCATCCTCCTCCTCCTCCTCTCTCCTATTAGGCACCCACGTGGAGTCAGTGACCTCATCATCCCCTCCCTCCTCATCACTGGAGCCAATCTGGCAGTATGCTGCAGCTGCTGGAACATGACTGCCAGATTGGTGTCCTTCTTGAGCATCCCCTCTGTCTGCTCTCACGCTACTGCCTTCCTCTAGCTGGGTTTCATCATCAGACCCTTCGAAACGCTGGGCATCCTCCTGGAGCATGTACCCAACACTGTGCTGAAACAGTTCGGGGGACTCCTCAGGAGGAGGACATGGTGGGTCTAGGGAAGGAGTGACTGATGATTTGTCTGACATTGATACCAGGGAAGACGACGCTTTGGCAGCTGCTTTTCCAGTACCCTGAGCCTGGGTGAGAGAGGATGAGGAGGAGGAGGAGGGCTTGGTCATCCACTCTACCAAGTCTTCGGCATGATGTGGCTCAACATGTCCAGCTGCCGAAAAGAAGGACAAGCGTGTCCCATGGCCATGTGCTGATGACAATGCACCGCGTCCACGACCAGCACTGTTGCCCCCAGACACAGAGCCTGCTTGCCCTCTTTTATTGCCTCCTGACTGTCTGCCTCTCCTTGTTTGCCTTCCAGACATTCTAATAGATGGCCTGCAGGGAGATGGGAAAAAAGCAATAAGGGCTACCTTCAGGTGTCCTTCTCTGTCCCTGGAAACAAGGACTTGCAGAGTGAAAGAAAAAAAACACTCTCCCTACCTACAGTTTTCTGTCCCTAGAAAAAATGTTTTTTTTTAATCACAATATAGCACAAGGACAATTCACTCACTGTCCTTACAGGTCCCTGGAAACAAGGACTTGCAGAGTGAAATAAACTGACACTCTCCCTACCTACAGTTTTCTGTCCCTAGAATAAATGTTTTTTTAAGCACAATATAGCACAAGGACAATTCACTCACTGTCCTTCCAGGTCCCTGGAAACAAGGACTTGCAGAGTGAAAGAAAAAAAACACTCTCCCTACCTACAGTTTTCTGTCCCTAGAAAAAATGTTTTTTTTAATCACAATATAGCACAAGGACAATTCACTCACTGTCCTTACAGGTCCCTGGAAACAAGGACTTGCAGAGTGAAATAAACTGACACTCTCCCTACCTACAGTTTTCTGTCCCTAGAATAAATGTTTTTTTTAAGCACAATATAGCACAAGGACAATTCACTCACTGTCCTTCCAGGTCCCTGGAAACAAGGACTTGCAGAGTGAAAGAAAAAAAACACTCTCCCTACCTACAGTTTTCTGTCCCTAGAAAAAATGTTTTTTTTTATCACAATATAGCACAAGGACAATTCACTCACTGTCCTTACAGGTCCCTGGAAACAAGGACTTGCAGAGTGAAAGAAAAAAAACACTCTCCCTACCTACAGTTTTCTGTCCCTAGAAAAAATTTTTTTTTTAATCACAATATAGCACAAGGACAATTCACTCACTGTCCTTACAGGTCCCTGGAAACAAGGACTTGCAGAGTGAAATAAACTGACACTCTCCCTACCTACAGTTTTCTGTCCCTAGAATAAATGTTTTTTTTAATCACAATATAGCACAAGGACAATTCACTCACTGTCCTTACAGGTCCCTGGAAACAAGGACTTGCAAAGTGAAATAAACTGACACTCTCCCTACCTACAGTTTTCTGTCCCTAGAATAAATGTTTTTTTTAAGCACAATATAGCACAAGGACAATTCACTCACTGTCCTTCCAGGTCCCTGGAAACAAGGACTTGCAGAGTGAAAGAAAAAAAACACTCTCCCTACCTACAGTTTTCTGTCCCTAGAAAAAATGTTTTTTTTTATCACAATATAGCACAAGGACAATTCACTCACTGTCCTTACAGGTCCCTGGAAACAAGGACTTGCAGAGTGAAAGAAAAAAAACACTCTCCCTACCTACAGTTTTCTGTCCCTAGAAAAAATGTTTTTTTTAATCACAATATAGCACAAGGACAATTCACTCACTGTCCTTACAGGTCCCTGGAAACAAGGACTTGCAGAGTGAAATAAACTGACACTCTCCCTACCTACAGTTTTCTGTCCCTAGAATAAATGTTTTTTTAAGCACAATATAGCACAAGGACAATTCACTCACTGTCCTTACAGGTCCCTGGAAACAAGGACTTGCAGAGTGAAATAAACTGACACTCTCCCTACCTACAGTTTTCTGTCCCTAGAATTAATGTTTTTTTTAAGCACAATATAGCACAAGGAGAATTCACTCACTGTCCTTCCAGGTCCCTGGAAACAAGGACTTGCAGAGTGAAAGAAAAAAAACACTCTCCCTACCTACAGTTTTCTGTCCCTAGAAAAAATGTTTTTTTTAATCACAATATAGCACAAGGACAATTCACTCACTGTCCTTACAGGTCCCTGGAAACAAGGACTTGCAGAGTGAAATAAACTGACACTCTCCCTACCTACAGTTTTCTGTCCCTAGAATAAATGTTTTTTTTAATCACAATATAGCACAAGGACAATTCACTCACTGTCCTTACAGGTCCCTGGAAACAAGGACTTGCAAAGTGAAATAAACTGACACTCTCCCTACCTACAGTTTTCTGTCCCTAGAATAAATGTTTTTTTTAAGCACAATATAGCACAAGGACAATTCACTCACTGTCCTTCCAGGTCCCTGGAAACAAGGACTTGCAGAGTGAAAGAAAAAAAACACTCTCCCTACCTACAGTTTTCTGTCCCTAGAAAAAATGTTTTTTTTTATCACAATATAGCACAAGGACAATTCACTCACTGTCCTTACAGGTCCCTGGAAACAAGGACTTGCAGAGTGAAAGAAAAAAAACACTCTCCCTACCTACAGTTTTCTGTCCCTAGAAAAAATGTTTTTTTTAATCACAATATAGCACAAGGACAATTCACTCACTGTCCTTACAGGTCCCTGGAAACAAGGACTTGCAGAGTGAAATAAGCTGACACTCTCCCTACCTACAGTTTTCTGTCCCTAGAATAAATGTTTTTTTAAGCACAATATAGCACAAGGACAATTCACTCACTGTCCTTACAGGTCCCTGGAAACAAGGACTTGCAGAGTGAAATAAACTGACACTCTCCCTACCTACAGTTTTCTGTCCCTAGAATTAATGTTTTTTTTAAGCACAATATAGCACAAGGAGAATTCACTCACTGTCCTTCCAGGTCCCTGGAAACAAGGACTTGCAGAGTGAAAGAAAAAAAACACTCTCCCTACCTACAGTTTTCTGTCCCTAGAAAAAATGTTTTTTTTAATCACAATATAGCACAAGGACAATTCACTCACTGTCCTTACAGGTCCCTGGAAACAAGGACTTGCAGAGTGAAATAAACTGACACTCTCCCTACCTACAGTTTTCTGTCCCTAGAATAAATGTTTTTTTTAAGCACAATATAGCACAAGGACAATTCACTCACTGTCCTTCCAGGTCCCTGGAAACAAGGACTTGCAGAGTGAAAGAAACTGACACTGTCCCTACCTACAGTTTTCTGTCCCTAGAATAAATGTTTTTTTTAAGCACACTATAGCACAAGCACAAAACACACTGACACTCTCCCTACCTATCCTTCTCTTTCCCTAAACTAAAGGAATCCAGGTTAAGCAAGAAAGAAATAACAGTCACTGTCCCTGCCTATGCTGCTCTATCCCTGCTCCGGAACACACTACACTAGGCCGCCGTGCTGGCGGCCTTTTATAGTGTGGGGCGTGTACTAAACACCCTCAGCAATAATTGGCCACAGGCATCCTGCCTGTGGCCAATCATTGCTCTCCTCGCTGCCGGCGCTGTGATTGGCCAAGCATGCGGGGTCACAGTGCATGCTTGGCCAATCACAGCGCCTGGATGACACTGCGATGGCGTAGTGCATTGTGGGCCGTTCGCGTCACTCGAATTTGGCGCGAACGGCCCAAATCGTTCGATCTTCGTCGAACGATCGAACAGCCGATGTTCGAGTCGAACGTATGTTCGACTCGAACACGAAGCTCATCCCTATTGATCAGTAGGAAGAATGCTCCTTACATTGGTGGTCAGTAGGAAGAATGCTCCTTACATTGGTGGTCAGTAGGAAGAATGCTCCTTACATTGGTGATCAGTAGAAAGAATGTTCCTTACAATGGTGGTCATTGGGAAGATTGCTCCTTACATTGGTGGTCAGTAGGAAGAATGCTCCTTACATTGATGGTCAGTAGGAAGAATGCTGAGCAGAATGCTCCTTACATTGGTCCTGAGTGGAAAGAATGATCCTTACAATGGTGGTTATTGGGAAGAATGCTCCCTTTATTGGTGATCACTAGGAAGACTGCTCCTTACATTGGTGGTCAGTGGGAAGAATGATCCCTTTATTGGTGATCACTAGGAAGACTGCTCCTTACATTGGTGGTCAGGGGGAAGAATGCTCCTTACATTGGTGATCACTAGGAAGAATGCTTCTTACATTGGTGGTCAGTGGGAAGAATGCTTCTTACATTGTTGGTCAGTGGGAAGAATGCTTCTTACATTGTTGGTCAGTGGGAAGAATGCTCCTTACATTGGTGATCACTAGGAAGAATGCTTCTTACATTGTTGGTCAGTGGGAAGAATGCTTCTTACATTGGTGATCAGTGGGAAGAATGCTCCTTCCATTGTTGGTCAGTGGGAAGAATGCTCCTTACATTGGTGATCACTAGGAAGAATGCTTCTTACATTGGTGGTCAGTGGGAAGAATGCTTCTTACATTGTTGGTCAGTGGGAAGAATGCTCCTACATTGGTGGTCAGTGGGAAGAATGCTCCTTACATTGGTGGTCAGTGGGAAGAATGCTCCTTACATTGGTGATCAGTGGGAAGAATGCTCCTTACATTGGTGATCAGTGGGAAGAATGTTCCTTACATTGGTGATCAGTGGGAAGAATGCTCCTTCCATTGGTGGTCAGTGGGAAGAATGCCCCTTACATTGGTGGTCAGTGGGAAGAAGGAGGAGGACACACCCAAAGAGCTCTCTCTGGGAACCAGCCTTTTTCAAGCCTGGGCCTTGCCTGCTAGCTTGGCCCAGGAATAATGCCTGATCCTGGGGGAGGCCCTGGGAGGGATCCCCCTGATGACACAGGGCCTAGTGAGGAGGAGGTGGATGACCTGACTGTGGGTCCAGGCCCTGCTGTGGATGCAGATGTCTTCAGTCAGAAGATTATCGATCGTTTTAGGGCGATTGGAAGAGAGGAAGAAAAACTTAAAGTTTTGAAGGCTGAGCACAAAACCTTTAAAACCATATATTTCCAGGCCATGTTTTATCTGCTGGGGGGAATGCGGGGAGATATGCGTCAGTTTTGGGGAGTCGCACCAAGGAGGGTGGGGGGAATGCTGCAAATGTTAGTGGTCACAATTTGGGGAGCTTTGGTGGGGGGATGGTTAGTTGGTACAAGAGGAGAAATGTGGTCCAGTTGAAGTGGGAGGGGGAGGGGACCCCACCAGTAAGGGGGAGGGTGGCAGAGTTGGTTCTGGAAATGGGGTTTAATGTTTCGGATATTTTTGCTTTGATTTGCCCCGTGGGGAGTTACGAGTTTGATTTGTCCTTTGTAAAGCCTGAGGGTCTGGATTTGTTTTGGGAACGATTTAGGAGGTGCGGGGGCCTTCCGCAGTGGAACGATTGGGTGCCAAAGGTGATTTCCAGGCAAAATCTGTGACGATCCTGGTGCGTAATGAATCTATACCAGAGGCTGATTTGATCGTATGGCTAAGCCGATATGGTGAGATCCTCGCTCCACTGCGGAAGGTCCTTGATCTGCATGGGATTTGGACAGGGGCCTGGACAGTGTCATTAAAATTGGGGGTGCTGGGAAATGTAGTCCAACATCTGCCCTGTTCAGCCTTTCTGGGGAGGGATAGGCTGACCATTTTTTACCAAGGTCAGCCTAAAGTTTGTAACAAATGTGGTGAAAAGGGCCATTTTGCATCTACCTGCACCCAAAAAAAGTGTTCACTGTGCCAGGATCTGGGCCATTTGGATAAGGATTGTACCGAAATTCGGTGCAATTTGTGCCAAAAGCTTGGTCATCCTTATAGTCAATGCCCGGAGGCATTACATAACTTGCTAGGATTGGAGGCTGAGCTGCAGAGGCTGGATAAGGAGGATGAGGCCGCTGAAACTGTCCCTCCTGTGTCTGTGACATCTGTTAATTCTGTTTCCCCTAGTAATGTAGTCCCTGAGTCTGTCCCTCCTGTGTCTGTTACATCTGTTTCAGTTCCCCCTAGTGATGTGGTCCCTGAGTCTGTCCCTCCTGTGTCTGTTACATCTGTTTCAGTTCCCCCCAGTGATGTGGTCCCTAAATCTGTCCCTCCTGTGGTGGTCCCTGATCCTCCAGACTGGCGGAAGCTGCTGGGGGGGGCAGGTTTAGTGGATCTTCCCACTCAGCCTCCAGTCCCTGCCCCTCGGCAGCGAAAACGTGGTCAGAGGAATGTGGGGGTGCTGGATGGGGGTGGGGCTGATGGAAGGGTGTCCATACCCCATGTCTCACGCTCTGTTGATGGGGATTCGGATGATGAGAGGTGGGAGAAGATTAGGAGGAAGAAAAAAAAGAAGAGGAAGACGAGAAAAGCGGTAATTTCTTCCTCAGAGTCGGACCCAGGAGGGGTTCCTCTTGGCAACACCTTTTCTGTTTTGTCAGGTGATGAGATGTCAGATATATCTTTCTCTTTATCATCTATGGATGAGGGGGAGTCACGCAGTCTGAAGAGAGCTGTTTCTGGGGATGAGAGTGTGGTAAGGGTTAAGAAACGACTACCCCAATCATCCTGATGGCATATCAGACCTGCCTTTGGTGAACTGCCCATCTCTGGGTGAGGAGCTCTTTTCTTTTTCTGTGTTGGTGTGAGTTGTAGTAAGATTTATTTTCCAGTAATGACATGATTTTTGCTTTTGCTGTAAAGTCTTTTTTGTTTGAAAGCAGATTTGCTATATTTATTTTCATTTTTATGTAAATATGTATATATATTGTTTTTATGCTTATTGATTGCAAAAAAAAGGATGCTCCTTACATTGATGGTCACTGGGAAGAATGCTCCCTAATGGTGGTCAGTAGGAGGATTGTTCCTTACATTGGTGGTCATTAGGAAGAAGGTTCCTTACAATGGTAGTCACTGGGAAGAATATACATATAACTAAAAAAGATCATTGATGTCAACCCCTAGAAACCTCTAGAGCACAGGTGTCAAACACAGGGCCCGTGGGCCGAACCCGGCCCTCCAAGCCATTTCATGTGGCCCTCCAGGCCATTTCATGTGGCCCTCGCACCTCTCCTGCAGCTGCAGGAGAGCTCCAGCCCTCCTCTGGTCCTCCTCCAGACCCCTACTTTCTGCTTTCAAGCAATGCATCCAGCTTCTTCCCAGCAGCAGCATAAGGAAAGGGGGATGCACTGTGATGTAAGGGAGAGTGGGGGACTCAACTTCTGATGGTGGGGTGGCTCTTGACATCTAATGTAAGGGGAGGGGATGTGCTGGACATCTAATCTTACAGATACAACCGGCCCTTTTGGGGGCAATCATAATGCTGATGCGGCCCACAATGAAATTGAGTTGGACACTCCTGCTCTGAGTCTAGAGCAGTGGTTCTCAACCTGGGGTCGGGACCCCCTCGGGGGTCAAATGATGATTTGCCAGGGGTCACCTAATCCTGGGCCGTTTCTGAAACCTGAGCCGCTCTCCCAGCCTTTTTGCGTCCGCGTAGCAGGGCTGTTCCTGGAGCCCGCGGCTGCCCACTCAGCCTCTTCACAGCCTCCCATTCAGTTCACGGCATGGCTGGGGGGCAGAGACTAGAGGTCAGCTGACTGGTGAGGAATGTGAAGTGGGAGGGGCTGGAGGAGACCCTATCTCCTGATTTTGGCATAGGTGTCACTGCTACGAGACACCACAAAGTCGGAGACACAGTGAATTCGGAGACACAGTGAGTAACACAACCTGTGATTATAGTTGCCATTAAAAGTCCCCCTACAGTTCTCAAATCAGAAGATGACCTTGATCAAGAGCACCTAAGTTGGCTGATCAGAACTCCCCCCAGCATTGCCACTTATCCAATCCCCCACCAGCACTGCCAGTCATGCCACCCCCCCCCCCCCCTCCTCCCACCAAGGAGTAAGAGAAAGAATAAAAATAGAGAATACGTGGAAGCGAGAGGAAAAGAGAGGAGGAGGAACAAGGAAAAAGGGAGAGAAATAATAAGATAAAAAAACACAAAAGACAGCTAGAGAGAGAGATGGGAAAAAAACAAGAAATTAGGATAGAGAGAGATAAAAGGGAAAGAAAGGAGAACAAAGAGAAAGAGTGGAACATCCTAAAATGTACCATAAGGGGTTTTAATACTGTGTGAGTGGAAGGGACTCAGGGAGCGCTAAATATCCATGGGTTAGGGGCGCAAATTACTTGTCTTGCCTTGGGTGCTGAAAACCCACGCTACGAAAATAATTTTACTGTTAGACCACTTTCACACTGAGGCGCTTTTCAGGCGCTTTCACGCTAAAAAAAGCGCCTGAAAACTTATTTCCATTAAAATCAATGAATGCTTTCACACTGAGGCAGTGTGCTGAAAAAACGCCCTCTCCATTGAAATGAATTGAAAGCGCTTCAAAAGCGCCTGAAAAGCGCTTCAAAAGCGCCTGAAAAGCGCTTCAAAAGCGTTCAGTGTTTTACTGGCAGTTTTTTAAGCGCCTCAGTGTGAAAGTGGCCTTAGGGTTCCCCACAACTTGGGAAGTTTTATCAAGGGGTCACGGCCCTGGTAAGGTTGAGAACCACTGCTCTAGAGGGACCCTGGTTAATTTAGACTGGTGTAGAATGACAGCGACTACAGTAGCAGCAGAGCAGACAAATCACAGACTGTGTATGTAAACATCAATCACTGTGTATCTGTATTGTTTTGTCTACAAGTGGAAATAATAGCATTAGCATTTAATTGTCCTAATTGTTTGGTGTTTCCTCGCATTGCTTGCATTCCTAATCTATTATCTCTTTAATGTACTACTGGGAGGGCACAGGGGATTGCCAGAGGTGATGATTATCAATACAGATGCTTAAATGCTTTTTTCAGTGAAGATAACACCTCCTTATCAACCTACACAGTTCAAAGAATCAATAAGATAAAACTAGCTTTAATGGGTCTTTAAACCCCCATCCCCCCCTCCCAAAAAAAACATATACATATGTAGCACACGGACCCTTTTCCCTACCTTTGGCTCACTTGTAGGAAAAGGGCACACCGTACTATATGCCCGTACCCTCCTGTGTGAAGAGGTTGAGCGGTGTACATATAACTGGGTCTCCACAGCTAGGTTCTCCAGAGAATGGTTCCCGTCTCTCATGCGATAAAGACAAGTCTCTATTTCCCCCAATAACTCCAAGGTCCACACTTGTTGCAACTCCAACGTAGAGTTTATTTTCTCATATTCACAGTCACTAAATAGGAAAGGGTGGATGGAGAACAAGACAGCAAAAGGTGTTGGAGTAGGTCCAGGCACAAACTAATGTATGATTCATTACCTGTCTCTCAAGTAGGCTTAGCTCACCTGGATAGTCTCCCATTAGAGTTGATCCTAGCAGCCGGAGTGATGCTCGAATTAGATTACACACAGTCTCTGCACAAACTGTTACGGGTGAATTTGGGTCTCTGCCACAGACCTGGTTAACTTTGCTTGTGGTATTAGGCCTCTTTCGGGGAGATGACATCCCTCCAGAGAGTTACCGGGCCCCTTCCTTCACTGTGATCTCTCACCAGTCCCTCGGAACGGTCCTCCCCCAGCCTCCTCTTCTAGATACGGGTCTCCTCGCAAGGCAGCACCCTGGGATTCCTCTTCCCTCCGTGGGCCCCAGCCAAAGGTGCTGGACCCAAGGCCTTCAGTTGCAGCCCCAGGGCTAAAGGTGCCAGGGACTGATACGCCAGTGTACCGGGCCAGGAAGACCCAGTACTCTCGAACCTGGAACCCCACCCTCGGGCTAAAGGTGCCCAGGGTGGCCAACGAACAGGACAACGACACACTCCCCGGGGTAGGACCCCCGGGAGAAGAACACCCCACAGGCAGCGTCTGCCCCTTTTATATCCTCTTCCGACATGCACAGCAGGCCGACCATGCCCACCATACCACCGCCGAGAGGGGACATCCAAGGCACAGCACTGTACCTGCGGTTCAACCCTAGCCCCCGATGGCAGCGCCATCCACAGGCCACAGGGAACTATACACCAGTATCCCACCTGCGGTATAAAAATGGTTAGCAAAGCCCTATCAAATAAGGTGTTTGAGTACAACTACCACTCAAACATTCCCCTAAATTTGAATATCCTGCTACATATATATATATATATATATATATATATATATATATATATATATATAAAATTTTGTAAGCTTACAAGTGCTGTGGCGGTTACATTTTTAATTTTAATTTTTTCAGACTTTTTTCCTTTTCTTATCACCTAGTAATCCTACCCTTACCCCACTTCCTGTCCTAGAGCTGCATCACTGACTTCCTGCACTGCATCTATGGAGGAGCAGAGTTGTCCCCCTAGGCTCCTCTTACCTCTATTACATAGAGAAGAGGTCTTTTGAAGTTCTCAGAAAATAGCTGGAAAAACTTGGTGCACAGAAAGACACTGGCACTCTGGCAAGATCAACAGATATTTTCTGTACTTGCTGAAAATATTGTTGACCTAAAAAAAAAAAGAAAACTAAAGCAACCATCACACCTAAGCACTTGAACTGCTTAGATGATCTCTTTTTCTGTGATAAAACTGTGATTGTTGGGGAAATACTTTCCTATCCTGCATTTATAATGAGGGAGGCAGCGGGCAATGTCATCACATCTCGAAAGTATCTAATAATATGGAGAGTTTCCATTTATCTACACAGTGCATATTGTTATATCAGATGTTTCTAATCTTAAACCCTGTCTGAGTTACATGTTATTAATAACTCCTTTATGGAAGGAAACGTATGCTTTGAGTTAGGATTTTTTTTTCGACCTCTTGTATTTCATAACATTATTCTAACCCAAAAAGTATTTTGTCACCTTTTGTCCCAGTGGTGCTTAAAGTGACACTAAAAATAAAAAAGTTATTATACGTTTTGAATGCTCCAGCAGTGAGCTCGTCCTTCCATAATTCCCAATCATTTGGGAAAAGTGATCTTACCTAGATGTATACATGTGATCCTGAGGGGATAATTGATCAATACAGATGTTGTTTAATTGCTTCATTAAGATTAATTATTTATCAACCTGCACAACCTAAAGGACCAATAAGATAAAGCCAACATTAAATTACAACTTCAGCAATTTTTTTTTTTTATTTGGGAAAAAGTGGAGAAGGGTTGGAACCTCCGTTAGGTGTTTTTTTTATTCTACCCATTGTGTAGATTCCTCGTCTATATGTATTGTGTGATCACCCAGAAGAAGAATCTCTACAAAGAGCAATGATAGCACCGAGAAGGGGCAGATGTTAATGGCTACCTGTGTTCCAGCTCGAGTGTTCCACTTCACTTCCTGTTTGGTCACTGGGTCAGGAAAAGAAGGGAAATCCCTGTAAAGGGGTCCCAGAGAAGAAAAGAAAACTTACAGAGGTTCTAATTGTTTCCGACTATCCAAACATAATTTACTTAAAGTGTAAGTAAACCCTCTTAAGCCCCGTACACACGATCGGATAACCTATGGATTTTCGTCCGATGGATTTGTCCATCGGAAATCCGATGAAACTGTTTTTCATCAGTCTTGGCCACACACTATCAGTCAAAAAACCGACCGTTCCAAACGTGGTGACGTAAAACACTCCGATGAGCCGAGAAAAATGAAGTTTAATGCTTCTGAGCATGCGTCGACTTGATTCTGAGCATGCGTGGGTTTTTTAACCGATGGACTTGCCCATAGACGATCGGAAATTCCCATCGGTTTTTTATCCATCGGAAAATTTTAAAACAAGTTCTATTTTTTACAACCGATGGAAAAAAGACCGATGGGTACCATACACGATCGGTTGGTCTGATGAAAACCATCCATCGGACGGTTTTCATCAGTCAAACCGATCGTGTGTACGGGGCTTTATCGTTTTCAGCCAAGGAAGCTGCCATCTTTGCCTCTGTTTAATCTACAACTGCCCTGATGCTGCACATGTGATCAGTTATGACACCAGTCATTGGATTGTTTGACAGTTTGGTTGAGAGCACAACCAATGGGAGTGTTACATTTCCGGCACGTGCCGGAAATGAAACTCTTTTATGGATGGGTTTACTTCCGCTTTAACCATATCTTCCCTATAGCTCACATGACCTATTGATGTGAAACCTGTCCTGCAATGGACAGTGGGAGGAGCTCAGAATCCGTAAATGCCCAGCCTGGATTTATGGAGGTCCAGATCCAGGAACATTTAAGAAATAATTCTAGGTACACCAGAGGGAGCTAGCCAGCTAAATCAGACAACTTTTGGCTCAAATTTATCTTCAAAGACAGTTTTTTTTTTTCATCCACCCCCTAAATTTTCATAAACATAAATGACATGGGATTCTACAATAGCCCTCAAAGATGTTGGGTAGGTAGGCAGTAAGCACACAGAGTCCCGATTTGCAAATAACGACGCATTAAAACAGCAAGTTAATAGTACAAACAGGCCCGGAGGGAAACTCACCTGACTGGTGCCACTCAGAAGACTCAGGGATGCCAACAACATCTGTCACAAGGATTGTAGGTGGCCTGGCTGGTTTGACCCAAAGGGGAGGTGTCCTGAGAAGGTAGACGTAGTCCCTGCTCTCTCCCTAACCCACCCAAACCTTTCCCTATCACTGACACTGTCCCTGACAAAACGGGGAACCTTTGCCTACCCTAGCCACTCGTTTAAAGTGCACCAAAACAAGCAGTCAGAGTCTTAAATAGACTCTGCTTGACCCAACATGGTCGCCAGGATCACATGGGGCATATGTGAAACACAGTTTCTCTCAACTTCCTCTCCCATCTGCATTGCCGCTGCAGCCAAGCACCACTGGGCATGGAGCATACAGACTGCACCTGCCTAGAAGTAGAATAAATGTACCTATTTATTCACAATCCTAACTTTAAGAGAACCCGTGTGGATAGATATGTGGAGCTGCCTACTATCTTGTTTTTAAAACATGTGAGTTGTGGCTGTCATCCTCATCCTTATATGGCTTTAAAGTGGGCCACTTACTTTGAAAATGTAGGTAGGTTGGGAGTGTGATGTCACTGAGTGTGAATGTTCCAGGTCTGTGACTCAGCAGGTCGGAAGACCACCGGACAATGTGCACCTTTACAATCAAGTTAGCAATAGCATGCTTCATATTTCAATGTTGGAGTATTCATCATGTCCTTTCTATCTTATGGTCTATCTTATGGTGTAAAGCTCAGGTATTTAAATCAATGTATGTACTGTTCTCTCCATAGTGGAGCCGGAGTTTAAGTATGTAGCCAACATGCACGGGAATGAGATCCTGGGAAGAGAGCTGCTCCTACAACTGGCCGAGTTTCTGTGTGAGGAGTATCGGAACAGGAATGAGAGGATTGTCCGGCTCATTGAGAACACACGGATACATATCATGCCTTCTATGAACCCAGATGGCTATGAAGTTGCTGCAGACCAGGTACTAGTAAGCTCTATCCTTTGGGCACATTTTGTATCTAAACTAAATTTATTTCAACCAAATATGTTTGTGTCCCACCAGTAGAACTGCTCCTACAGTGCACATGACAAGGAAATCTTCATCAATGCGTGGTCAAATGGATATGTACCAGGTATTAGGCTTGTGCAATTCGTTTCGTAATGAATCGAAATTCGTCCGAATTTAGCAACTTTCGGACATTCGGAAGCATTTGAATTTCCGAACAAAGCAATTACGAATAAAACCGAATCCGAAATAAATTATACCGCAAAATAGCGAATGCCCGAATGTCTTCGGCATAATTCGTTATGAAAAAAGTTACGAATGTACGAATCCATTCGAAGCACAATAACACTCGCTCTGCTCTCTGCTTCTCCCTCACCATGTTGAACTCCCTCTCAAAATGGTGTACAGGGGGCGGAGGCTATAGCCGCATGAAAAAACGAAAGTAAAATACGAGATTTTGAATCCATTCGAAGCACAATAACACTCTGCTCTGCTCTCTGCTTCTCCCTCACCGTGCTGAACCCTCTCAAAATGGTGTACAGGGGCGGAGCCTATAGCCGCATGTAAAAAACGAAAGTAAAATACGAGATTTTGAATTGTTACAAATAACCGCAATGTATTTAGAAAAGTACAAATCCATTCGAAGCACATTAGGCATAATAGCCAGCGTTGTTGTGAGAGAGACACGGAAAATTACGAATCAACGAACCCAAAAAAAGTTACGAAAGTAGGAGTTGTGTCCAGAATCAACGAAAAACAACGTACTCTACCGAAAGTACGAATTATAAAGCAACAAAAAATTCTACGAAAAATGTCGCTTGCGAAAATACGAATTAGTCCGAACACGAAAAATCCCGTCTAGCAAAATTACGAATGATTACGAATCAACAGGACCGGAAAGAAACAAACCGAAACTAAACAAATTTTTCCGTTGTGCACAAGAAGCGAACCGAAACGGAACAAATTTTTCCGTTGTGCACAAGTCTACCAGGTATATCCCATGGTTTTTAGTTGTGGCCTAGGGGGTTTTAGTTTCTTCCACAGTGGATTCTTGGTGGCTCCAGAGAGTTGGGCTTATGGTAACTGGTATTACCCTGGAAAACAATGGAGACCTTCCAGTTGGTGATTATGAAATTGGTCATTATGGCATCTCAATGTGCCTCTACAGTATTGAGCACACTTCTCTGGGTTTATTTGTTTGCAAGGAGTGAGGATTGGTTTGAGTAGCTCTTGTGCTGTTGAAGAATAGATATTAATATCTAATATTCTTGTATCTCAAGGGCGTTTCTGAATGTATAGCATGCATAGTCAGGCTGACTTGAAAACAAAGTGTGAGTTTATTGTCACACAGGTGGCATCATAAATACAATGAAAAAAAGTATAACAGTTCAGTTCAGTGTAGGTAAAAATATATAAAATAGAATAGATGGTGCTGTAGTAAGCTTAAAGCCTAGTACACACGGTCGGACTTCAAACAAACTTTTCCGTGTATTTTTGTCCGAAGGGAGTTGGCTGGGCACACCCATAGCATACACACAACAGGACCTTTCTGCAAACTTTCCCAAAACTTTCCCAACATTACGTGGTTTTTCTGCTCTTTTCTGCTCTTTACCGCCACCCTTTGGTCAACTTCTGCTATTGTTGGTTGATTTAAACATTGGTTCTGGGCATGCATATTTGTACCTCGGACAAAAGTCCGATGGATTTCTGTACACACGGTCGGACTTTGCACCATCGGACTTTTGTTGCCGAAAAGTTTGTCCGTTTGCAGAGCGGACTTTTGAAAAACGTGCTCATTTTGAAGTTTGTTGGCAAAAAGTCTGACCGTGTGTACGAGCCTTATGAAAGCATGAGTGCTTCATGTGTCCTGGTTCCAGACTCCATATTGTCTTGTCCCAAGTGAAAAAGAAGCAGGAAATGACGTTCTTAGACTTCTGGCAAAGAATTCAGCTGTTCCTAGTTTTCAGTCTTTGTGTAAATATGTCATTGTAGTCAGAGTCTTCACTTAGGAATGTGATAGGAATGTGATACCCTAACTACCAAGGCCTGAGGTGTGCCTTAGCCTGCTGGTCAGTATGCCTAAAAGTGGGCATACCCTGAATATGACTGAAGAAATGAAATAAGTAAATGGTTGTATGAAAAAGGGGGAACGGGTGGGTGGGGACCCAGAAACACAGCCGACGCAGGAGAGGAGAGAGGAGGAGGGATAAATAGCCCTCAGACTCCTCCTACAAATTCAGGCTAGCCTGCGGCCAGCCTTCCACTTGTAGTCAGAGTCTTCACTTAGGAATGTGATAGGAATGTGATACCCTAACTACCAAGGCCTGAGGTGTGCCTTAGCCTGCTGGTCAGTATGCCTAAAAGTGGGCAAAAAGACCCGGACTAGGTATGTTAAGAGAAAGAAGGGCAGGTAACAAACCGCCTGGTAGATCAATGCACGCCCGGGTGGCGTCAATGAATGGAACGTACCCGTTGCGACAGCAGAAACCAGTGACCTAAGAATTGATGACTAGAAGGGCCCCAACAGTTGGACCTAGCAAACCTGCCCAGAAACCAACCGACTGTTCCATAAATGACTGGATAAGCCTACAACCAGAAAACACAGACATGGGAATGAACCGCTTGTGACGAGAGGACACGTGGGAGGAACGGAACAAGGGCTGACCCAAGGAGCCCTGGGGAATAATGCAAACGGTTGTACCCAGCCAACAGGACGAAAGACAAGTAGCTCCGTGAACACCTACAACCCCTGGCCTAACTGTGCATACCTGGTAAGGGGATGAGAGAGGGAGAGGTGCCAAAAATGAACGAACTGATAGGAGGGAAGGGGGTTTACGAGCCGGATACCTGAAAGATGCGTTTGCAGGAGTAGACGGATAAGGCCAACATGCTGTAGTGACATGCAACGATAAACGCACAGAACCAGACATGGCATGACCCAACCTACCCGAGTGACAGTGAGCCCCCTAGGAACAGGCTGGGAATCGGAAAAAAGATGAAAGGTCTGACGTACCTGCCCAGAAGATCCGGCAACCTACAAACAAGAGAATAGCACCAAAAGATGAAAACGACCCAGACCTATCGTGGGCCGACACAGGGACGTTGGTATCAAGTAAGGACTGCATGGCCCCAAGGTTAAGCCAGCAGTGAAACCAACACAACCGCTGTTAACCTGCCCTGGCAACGGGCAGGCCTGAAGCTTCAAGCCTTGGGGAAATCAGCTGGATGTCCAGTTAAACATGAGAGGCCGTGGAGAGCCTGTTTGGCCCGCATCCAACTGCGCTTAAGAATACAGCCCAGAACATGCTCCATGCTGGTACGTGGGAGTAGCTAGGACAGAACAGGAAGCAAACTGAAGCGAACCGCCTACCTTGTAGTGGCTGGAAAAGGAAACCCCTGAGTTGACTCACAGAAATGCAGAGCCAAGTATGATCAACTCCTGATCGGCGGAGTACTACAAATGGTCAGAAACCCCCACGTGGAGTAGAAGGGATAAACTGCATATGTTGCTGCCGAAACGTGCAGCCTGCCCAACCCTAAACACAAAAGGAAAACACAACAGACAACCAGATATGAGACACCACCCCTCTGTACCTGCCTGGGCCAAAGACGTGAGCAGAAATGACCAGACCTCAGCGCGTGCATGAACCTGACGACAGAACCCACCCTAGAGTATGTAGTAAGTGTATGTAGCAAATGAGCCCGAGTATCCTGCCGCGCAGAGACAGGTAATTAAAATAAAACACTCAGGGCCGGTGTACCCACGGACCGTGGTGGGTAGTAGTTATAGGCGTAAGCATGAACGTGCACGTATGACGTATGGTATACAGGCGAGAAGATTGTGGTCAACAACCAATTAAAAACGAAACCTCAGCCCGTATGGATCTGTAGACGTGACAGATCCTGAGATGCGCACCCTGGCTAACTACCCCCGGTATGTAAGAACCTGAACGAAAAAAGTGTGACGAGACAAGGAAAACAAACAATGCTGCAACGGCTGTGGGTGCGAGCGGTGACTGCACGGCACCGCCAAGTTGTGACAGAACATGCTAGGACTGGCTGACCTGCTATACTGAAACACGCTGGGGTAAATGCTAAGACAGAACACAACCCCCTCTGTACCAACCCCCGAGCGAAGACATAAGCAGTGAAGGTGGGACTATAGTATAAATTAACCTGAAAAACGACCCCCCCCCCCCCCGGCGTGAGACGAGTGAGCGCAAGGAAACTATTTCGCAATGACAGATCGTAGAAACTGAACCCTCAGGACCTGAGTACCCACAGACCGTGGTGGGTAGTCCTGCAGATGAAATGAAACGAAAGCAAACGTACGACGCAACGTAACGGGCGAGAAGATTGTGGTCAAAGAACAAGACCAACGAAAAACCTGAGCCCGTAGGATCTGTAGACGTGACAGAAACCGAGATGTGAAACCTAGCCAACTGAACCAGGAAAGCAAGAACCTACCAAAGTACAATGAAACCTACGGAAGTAAGATGATACGGAACTGAACGAAGAAGAAAAACAGCTACCGGTGTAAGCTGAACCCTCAGGACCTGAGTACCCACAGACCGTGGTGGGTAGTCCTGCCGATGAAATGAAACGAATGCAAATGTATGACGTAACGTAACGGGCGAGAAGATTGTGGACAAGGAACAAGACCAACGAAAAAACCTGAGCCCGTAAGGAAGGATCTGTAGACGTGACAGAAACCGAGATGTGAAACCTAGCCAACTGAACCAGAAATGCAACTACCTACAAAAGTATGTTGGTACGGAACTAAATAAAGAAGAAAAACCGCTACAGGTGTAAGCTGAACCTGCACAAGCTGACAGGAAAAAATGCTATGACAGGAAAAACGCCATGACAGTAAAAAACGCTAACAGGCCGCTGAACACAACATGCTGCCGCCAGAACCGCTAAGACAGAAACCACGTGACGCATGGATACCCGAACGACCGTGGAAGTGAAGCTACCCCACCAAACAGCCCCCCTTTTTTACAGCATCCCCCCACCCTTGGCTCTGAGACCCCAAGGTAGACTGAATCCGATGAGCAAGATGCGGCTGGCTTGCACCCCCGGCTTGCAGAGCCAAGTCAGGACACCCCTATTATATCGTATAGAAAACTGCCAGCGAGACCTGTGGAGACGTGGGTGGACAACCCCTCCCATGCTGCCAGCGTGACCCCGGGAGAAAGGTGGACAGCCGCCCCCCCCATGCTGCCAGCGTGACCCCTGGAGACGTAGGTGGACAGGCCCCCCCATGCTGCTGGAGTGACCCCGGGACGAGTGGATGATGCCCCCCCATACCGTCAGCGTGCGCCTGGGATAAATGGAAAGATGCCCCCCCCCTCATGATGGCGGTGAGAGCTATGGAGGAGTGGATGGACGGACGCCCCCCCAAGCTGCCAGCAATAGCCTGGAAGGATAGGATGGCCGGACGCCCCCCCTCAAGCTGCCCGCAATAGCCTGGGAGGATAGGATGGATGGACGCCCCCCCTCAAGCTGCCAGCAGCCTGGGAGGATGGAATGGACGGACGCCACCGCTCAAGCTGCCCGCAGCCCGGGAGGATAGGATGGACGGATGCCCCCCCTCGAGCTGCCCACAGCCAGGAGGATAGGATGAACGGACGCCCCCCTCAAGCTGCCAGCAGCACGGGAGGATAGGATAGACGGACGCCCCCCCTCAAGCTGCCAGCAGCCCGGGCGGATAGGATGGACGGACGTCCCCCCACAAGCTGCCAGCAGCCCGGGAGGATAGGATGGACGGACGCCCCCCCCTCAAGCTGCCAGCAGCCCGGGAGGATAGGATGGACGGACGCCCCCCTTCAAGCTGCCAGCAGCCCGGGAGGATAGGATGGACACCCCCCCCCTCAACCTGCCAGCAGCCGGGGAGGATAGGATGGATGGACGCCCCCCCAACCAGCGCCATGGGGACCTGGCCAGCCGTGCAGCATCTCTGAGCTCGGGGAGAAAGGGGGCTGGCCCCTCAAGGAGCAGGATGGATGGATGCATGGAACCCCCCCTCCCCAGCGCAAGTACCGGAAGAAGCAGGTGGCCTCCTAAACGCGAGACGGAGCCCTGGCAACGAGGGTGGGTGGATGGACGGAACGCCCCCCCCATCCCCGGCGAGAGCGCCGGGAGAACAGGCGGGCGGCCTTCAGAAGCCCACAGCTAACCCCCCCCCCCCAACTGACGCCCGGCGTGGACATCGGGAGAAGCAAGCGGGGCAGGTGGATGCCCCCCTTTCTCCAAGCTGCCCGGCTACCTGATGACCTGGACAGCCCGGTTACCTGGACAGCCCCCCCTGAAGCCAGCGTATGCCCGGAGGAGTGGGGGGGGGGCGGAAGGCCCCCCCTCTAAAGGAGTGCGCCCGGAGGGTGGACAGATGGGGGCCCCCTCAATGTGAGCCCGGGAGGAGGAGCGGGTGGCGCTACAGATGAAGCCGACGTGAGCCCGGAAGTGGAGGTGAACGAATGGCGGGCATGACATCCGGCGAGCACCGGGAGAAGCGCGCCCCCCCAAGCTGCCGGACAGACACCGGAGAGACGTGGACGCCAGGCAACCCCTCCCTGCATGTGTACAGGAGCAGAAGTGAACAATGGATGAGCGGGCGAGAGCACGGGAGGAGAAGCGGGAGACTGGCCGGGCTGAGGGATGTGCCCCCCCCCATGAAGCCTGGTGTGTGTACCGAGGGCAGCAGCAGCCCCCCCCCCCTGAGCACCGGGGAAACGTGGATGGGGGGCCCCCCCAGCTGCCTGCATGGGTACAGGAAAGTGAGGATGGACGGATGGGCGGGCGGCCCTCCCCACTCCAGGATGCCGGCATGAAGACCAGGAAGAAGCAGGGTGGATTGACAGACGGCTCCCCCCCTCCAAAGCTCGGTGATAGCCCAGGAGAGGGACCGTCAGGAGACTGCTGCAGCCGGCCGCTGCTCTGCCAAACTGGAAGTGCCACAGAACCCAGCCTGGCGTAAAACCCCCCTTCCGATCCTCTGCCCGTGAATCCAGTCCGACAGACTGTCCCCGTTACCTGACCCGAACGAACACCGGAAAAAATAAGGTGGAATGCTGGCCCTCAATGCGGCGGCCCCCGCAGACGTGTCGCATCAGCCCAGGAACCGTGAAGACGAGATGAGACATGAGCCCCTGTAGCCGACAATGCTGCCCTGCTGCTGCACATGAACCGGAAGTGACGTGGACGCGCGGTAACCCGGAAATGACGTGTGACGGCTGAGACCCAGAAACACAGCCGACGCAGGAGAGGAGAGAGGAGGAGGGATAAATAGCCCTCAGACTCCTCCTACAAATTCAGGCTAGCCTGCGGCCAGCCTTCCACGTATCATCTCTTGAAGTGGGTGTGAATGTGTCTGTGTGTCATGTGAGTGTGTCGTGTCCCTTCCATCTCAAACTATAGGCTTATATATACAGGTGAAACTCGAAAAATTAGAATATTGTGCAAAAGATCATTTATTTCACTAATGCAACTTAAAAGGTGAAACTGATATATGAGATAGACTCATTACATGCAAAGCAAGATAGTTCAAGCCGTGATTTGTCATAATTGTGATGATTATGACTTACATCTCATGAAAACCCCAAATCCACAATCTCAGAAAATTAGAATATTACATGCAATCAATAAAACAAGAATTGTACATAGAACAATATCGGACTTCTGAAAAGTAGAAGCATGCATATGTACTCAGTACTTGGTTTGGGCCCCTTTTGCAGCAATTACTGCCTCAATGCGGCGTGGCATGGAAGCTATCAGCCTGTGGCACTGCTGAGGTGTTATGGAAGACCAGGATGCTTCAATAGCGGCCTTCAGCTCTTCTGCATTGTTCGGTCTCATGTCTCTCATCGTTCTCTTGGCAATGCCCCAAAGATTCTCTATGGGGTTCAGGTCAGGCGAGTTTGCTGGCCAATCAAGCACAGTAATCCCACCGTCATTGAACCAGGTTTTGGTGCTTTTGGCAGTGTGGGCAGGTGCCAAGTCCTGCTGGAAAAGTCAGCATCCCCATAGAGCTCGTCTGTGGAAGAAAGCATGAAGTGCTCTAGAATTTCCTGGTAGACGGCTGCCTTGACCCCGGACTTAATGAAGCACAGAGGACCAACACCAGCAGATGACATGGCTCCCCAAATCAACACAGACTGTGGAAACTTCACACTGAACTTCAAGCATCTTGCAGTGTGTGCCTCTCCATTCTTCCTCCATACTCCGGGTCCTCGGTTTCCAAATGAGATGCAAAATTTGCTCTAATCAGAAAAGAGGACTTTGGACCACTGAGCACCAGACCAGGTCTGTTTATCTTTAGCCCAGGTAAGACGCTTCTGACGTTGTCTGTTGTTCAGGAGCGGCTTGACAAGAGGAATACGACATTTGAAGCCCATGTCCAGGATCTGTCTGTGTGTGGTGGTGGCTTTTGATGCACTGACTCCAGCCTCAGTCCACTCCTTGTGAAAGCCCCAGACACTTTTGAATGGCCTTTTCCTAAAAATCCTCTCCAGGCTGCGGTCATCCCTGCTGCTTGTGCACCTTTTTCTTCCACACTTTTCCCTTCCACATAACTTTCTATTAATGTGCTTTGATACAGCACTTTGGGAACATTCAACTTCTTTTGCAATTACCTTTTGAGGCTTTCCCTCCTTATGGATGGTGTCAATGATGGTTTTCTGAACAACTGTCAGGTCAGCAGTCTTTCCCATGATTGTGATTCTTACTGAACCAGACTGAGAGACCATTTAAAGGCTCAGGGACCCTTTGCAGGTGTTATGGCTTAATTAGCTGATTAGAGTGGCACACTATGAGCCTATAATATTGCACCTTTTCACAATATTCAAATTTTCCGAGATTGTGGATTTGGGGTTTTCATGAGCTGTAAGCCATAATCATCACAATTATGACAAATCGGCTTGAACTATCTTGCTTTGCATGTAATGAGTCTATCTCATATATTAGTTTCACCTTTTAAGTTGCATTAGTGAAATAAATGATCTTTTGATTGACAGGCACACATGTGGCACTCTATGCTTGGGGTGGTGTGAAAGCTGTAATGTCATAACCAAGCATCTCCTATATGAACATATATTACCAACTATAACTACAAATAAAGTAACTATATACTAATACATATTAATATGACTAATGGCGCCTACATACGACCGTTTTTAATGACGAGAAACGTGCCATTTTTTAAATTGGTCGGGAAAAACGGTCGTGTGTGGGCTCCAGAGCATTTTTCTAAAAATTTAGAACCTGCTCTATTTTTTCTCGTCGTTTTTCACGTCGTCGTTTTTCTCATCGTGAAAAACGGTTGTGTGTAGGCTTTAATGATGGGAAAAAAAAACGTGCATGCTCAGAAGCAAGTTATGAGACGGAAGCGGTCGTTCTGGTAAAACTAGCGTTCGTAATGAAGATAGCACATTCGTCATGCTGTAACGGACTGAAAAGCACGGAGACTGAAAAGCGCGAATTGTCTCTCACCAAACTTTTACTAACACGCGGTAACACGAAATCAGCAAAAGCAGCCCAAAGGGTGGCGCCATCCGAATGGAACTTCCCCTTTATAGTGCTGTCGTACGTGTAGTCGTACGTGTTGTACGTCACTGCGCTTTGCTCGAGCATTTTTTTTTACGATAGTGTGTGTAGCGGCCTCCCCTCTCTCACTCCAGTGTTGGCTGGTTTCTGCTTGTCTAGGGGTACCTTGGAGGAGAGAGTGCGGGGTCACCACGCCAAGCCTTCACCGCAGATGTTTGTGTGGTGTAAGCAAAGTTCCTTTACCTTCGAGTCGGTGTTCTGAGTTTGGAGCCTCCACCTCTTCTCTGGAACAGTGTCTGCCAGTAAATGAGCCCCACACCAATAAAAGTCCAACACTCCTTTATTCTTCAATGTCAGGATGAAACACGATCAGTTGGACTCCCTCAACGAACAGACAGGGGGTGTGGATACGAGTAGGCCCAGGCACAATGAACTCTCCTATTCCTCTATCAGCGAATAGGTTTGGCACATGATCTATGCCACCTGTTGAGAATCTTGGTCGCTGCCACCGACCGGATGAACGGTGAACCTTCCTCCTGACTGCACTCGGCCCCTGTTTGGGAAGATACCCCTCCGGGCGGTTTCCTGAGGCTCACCCAGCACCGGCAATCTGCTGCACCAGGTCTTCGGGTGAGTAGCTCCTCCGGTCCCTTACGCCTCTGGATTCGGGTACCCCAATCCCGGGGTCCCCTAGGAAATCCTTCCCTCGCGGAGCCCAGCGGAGGACACTGGGCCCCAGGCCTCCAACCGAGTACCTCACCCCAGGCTGAAGGTGCCTGGGGTGGAACACGAGCTCCGGGTGTCCAGGCCTAGGCCGCCTGGACATCAACCACGAACCACAGCCCTCAGGCTGAAGGTGCCTGGGACTCGACGACCCCGTGACCAAAATGGCCGACCCCTTTATACCCTCCCCCAGCAAGCCCAGCGGAGCCCCCGCCCCGCTGTACTCATGCTGTGAGAGGCCAAAAAGGGTATGCCACTGCAACGATGGCTTAACCCCGGGCCCAAAGTGACAGTGCCACCTGCTGGGCCCCAGGGAACCACACATCACAGATCCCCCACCAAATTCAAACATGATAGAAAAGCATATACCCGCTAAATGTGTATGCAAGGCAGGCTTGAGAAGAATCACGTCAAGAAAAACATTGTGTGTACGCGGCATAAGACTTCACTAAACTAACTTAACATACTGGTCTATTCTGGAGGTCTATTCTTGACTTATCTTGACATTCTACACCAAGATACCTTATATGTCACACTCAAATTGGCTATACCAGAAACATCCAGCAATGCTCAGCTTTAGATGAAGAATCATGTCAAATCGATTGATCAAGGTTATTCACACATACTCTATTTATTATGATTAATCATAAAATCAAATATGTTTTGCAAGCTTGCCATGAATTAATATAACACCTATAAGTGCCGAATTATGAATTTGAAATAATATTCTAACGGTTGTCAAGTCTTGGACAGCTAAACCTGCATTCTAAGGGGCTTGCATTGTCAGTAAGAAGGAGAATAATGGTGGGACCCCCATTGCAGGGCAGTGGCAGGTCCTTTGTTGTAGCCAGTTTGGGTAAAATTGTGGAAGAATGTCTGCTGTGAGGCAGTAAGGTCAAGTAATTCCACAGCATTGGCGGACACAAATGCTCACGACAATAAACGTGCATAGTGTCCATTGGGGTGGTAAGAACCAGACATCACATTGTTCAGATTGTAGCACCAGAGAAAAGTTGTCGTTTCTTGGACACTAATTAAAGCCAAAAATCAAGTTGTTCTCTCAGTGGAGCTGAGGCCTCTTGTGTGCTCTTCTGTGTCGTGTGCCAGAAACCACCCTAAGGATACATAAGGAACGTATTATTCCTTAGTGTGTACAAATTCCACTTAGCCACAGAACACAATATTGACATGGTAACTGGAATGCCTTTCCTTTGTTTTCCATAGATGGAAATTGAATTCATATATTTTCATTGTAATTAGGTTTATTGCATCCTACACTTACCCAAGTGGTAGAGCTGAATGATTTGTGAATTTCTCTCTAGAAAATAAACTAGGAGATGCTCCCTCTATGAATAGAATTACATTGTTTCCTTATATAGCAATCTTATGGCTAAGTCATGGGTTCTAATCCTAGACACTTCCTAAAGGTATCCTGTTTTCTATTATCTGCATTGGTCGGAGTATGTTACCACGCTTTGAAAAATGAATGCAAATATATATGTGTAGAATTGGTGTAAAGCTAATGCACAGTGTATACTTTATCTGTGTACTCTAGGGTTTCTTACCTAGGGTCTTACTATGGTGATTAATGTCCGCTCAATGGTGGCTTTAATGCCCTGACATGTTCTTGTTGACTACATAGTTGCATAGTTAAATAGTCAGGTTGAAAAAAGACACACGTCCATCTAGTTCAACCAAGGGGGAAAAAAAAACATACAATCCCATATACACAATCTTATACCCACAGTTGATCCAGAGGAAGGCGAAAAACCCCAGCAAAGCATGACCCAATTTGCTCCAGCAAGAGAAAAAATTCCTTCCTGATCATTCGAGAGGCAATTGGCTATTCCCTGGATCAACTTTACCTATAAATGTTAGTATCCAGTTATATTATGTACATTTAGGAAATAATCCAGGCCTTTTTTTGAAGCAAGCTACTGAGCTAGCTAAAACCAGCTCTTGAGGGAGTCTATTGCACATTTTCACAGCTCTTACTGTGAAGAAATCTTTCCGTATTTGGAGAATAAATCTCTTTCCTGACAGACTCCATGGCAGCCTACGTGTGGGTTAATCCCGCCCCTCATACCTCATAGGACCCTTCTCCCATAAATCTTTGCTCTGGGCCAGAGGCCGTGTTCCTTTTTTTGTCCTCCTCCTAGGACCAAGATATAGTCTTACCTTTTCATGAAGTTTTTCTGTAATCCAGGCCTGGCGGTGTGCACGGCGATACGTTGGTGGTTAGCGGTGATCCTCTCTGCAGTCCAGCAATCCTAGCTATTAGCAGGTGGACATGGGCGATATGATGTGATACCATGAAGAGCTTACTAACCTGGCCATTGGCAGGCAAGCGGTAATATGGCCAAACGTCCCAGCTATTAGCGGGAGGCTTTGTAAACGCCCGATCGTGCGGTGGGTCGAGCGAACAGCTCCCCAGTCCCAGGTTCTGGTCGGGATCGTGCCGTGGTGGTGGTAATGTACAAAGATATTCCTTTTATATGGCAGCCGTATCTCTGTGTTTTGTGCGTCTCCTTATTTTCTATCAAGCTCCAGTGAGTGGCCACGGCGGCTGGAGCGCAGCTGCGTTCCAGCTCGCCGTTTCAGGAAGTCGCTGCGCATCCACAAGCCGCGAACGAAGATTCTGTGCTTGGGTTGTGCAGGCGCAGTTTCGCCAAAATGGCGGCGGCGGTCGCGAATGCGATTGCCCGCCACCGGATGGCAACCGCTATGGGGCGGTGACATCGTTAACGGTGGCAGATTTAAATAGCTGTCAAAGCAGCTATTACTTGGAATGACTTGCAGGCTTATGCGGTATTTACCCAGGCACTGGGCTCTGGTTTACAAGGTAAATTGTTTGCTGCAGGCTCCCTGGGTGCTGGCTATGTTTTGTTATGTGCTCTCTCATGCCTGTTGTCACTCCTGTTTCTCATAAGGCAGTAATGATTCATTTCACTTTCAAACTGCCTTGCCATGGATCTGTCACCGCCCTCTTGTGGCCAACCCTTGCGCTGCAGGTAGGATTTATTTATTTTCTACCTGTGATGCTTGGGTTCACTCATTCAGGAGCTCTTAACCCTTTCTTTTTCACTCAGCTCTTCTAGGTCTGAACACCAAAGCACGGCAAAGACCGTCCTAGGTCTCAACGTTGTCACTACTCTTCAAGGTCCAGGCGTCAGATCTTCCTTTAGATCTAGGTACCACAGATAGGAGTCTAAAACCACCTCTGGGCGTCACTCTCACCGCCACTCCAGCCGCTCTGTGAGGAAAGCCTGCTGGGTATGCGGGGCCCAGGTTCCTGAAGGCAAATCGCTCTGCAAGCGATGCTTTTCTAAAGTCGCATAAGAAAGAGAGGGTGGAGACCAACAAGTGGAAGCACTGGTCAGAAAGGTGGTCAATGAGTCCCTGCGTAAAGGGGATTCTGGTCATACCCACAACCCTGCTGGCGACACTATGTCAGTCCCTATTAGGGATGATCTCAAGGCTCCAGGCCCTTCACAGCCGAGCCATTCCTCAATTGAAGCCTCAGACAGTGAGGTGGAGGTAGATGACCCTGGTGCAGGTTTTGAATTTGCCCTAGTACCACAGCTGGTCAAAAGCTGTCAAAGAAGCTTTGAGATGGAAGAGCCAGTGGAGGCACCCTCCAAACAGAGGAAATATTTTAAACACCTCAAAAAAGAACACCCTAATTTCTCCTTTTTGGGTGAACTCAGCGCAATAATTACCAACAAATGGGGTGGTGTTGAAAGGAAGAATTGCCTGTTAATGAAGGTATCAAAAATGTACCCATTTAAAAGCAAGGATGTAAAACACCTGGAGTCGGCTCCTCTCATTGACTCAGCCCTAATGAGGATGGTGAGGCATGTCACACTCCCATTGGAGGATACTGTTTCCTTTAGGGATTGCCTGGAGTGGAAAATTTATACCGACCTCAAGCAGATCTACATTACAGCGGGTATGACCTGCAAACCAGCTCTAGCTCTCGCAGCCCTTTCTAAAGCGATGGAAGTCTGGGCAGACGACGTAGATGCTTCTCTGAGGAGCATCTCGGAAGAACTGGCCAGGAGCTCACCTATTCATGGGCTAAGGTTGACGTTGGCTTTTCTCGTGGGGCTTCCCTAGACATAATTCG
This sequence comes from Rana muscosa, assembly GCA_029206835.1. Classification (NCBI taxonomy): domain Eukaryota; kingdom Metazoa; phylum Chordata; class Amphibia; order Anura; family Ranidae; genus Rana; species Rana muscosa. The sequence goes on along the minus strand of CM055123.1, from coordinate 262,822,475 downwards.
CCTGGTGGCTCGGATCATGCTGACATCTGTCACGGCTAAGCGTGCCTTGTGGCTGCGCTCATGGGTAGCTGACCCTGCCTCCAAGCAGGCATGGTGCAGGATTCTATTTGGGGGTTCGTCTCTCTTTGGGAACATATCGGACAGTGCCATCACCCGTGCCACAGGGGGCAAGTCGGGGTTCCTTCCCCAGGATCGCCGTCTGCTAAACCAGAAGAGAACACAGCCCAGGCAAAGTTCAGATTGAGCAAGGAATGCTCGCTACTATAGGCCTGGCCGTGAGTTCAAGAAGACCTGGAAGAAAAAACAGCCTTCAGGCCAGAAGTTTTCAAAAGGGGCATCTTCCGGTGGACAAGAATCCCCTAAGTCTTTATGATATTGCACCTGCCTAAAACAGAGCGAGTCGGCATCCTTGCCTCTCTCGGAAGAGAAAAAGCGAATTCTCCTGTCTCTCTTGTGGCTCAGGGCGCTGCAATTCCAGTTCCAGATGACAAAAGGTTTTAAGGGGTCTACTCGCCCCTCTTCATGGTGTTGAAGAAAAACGTCTCCTGGAGGCCAGTTATAGACCTAACCCACTTGAATTTTTTTTATCTAGAAGGAGAAGTTCAAGATGGAGACACTGCTCATGATCAGTCAAGCAATCCAACCAGACGATTGGCTTGTCTCTATAGACCTGAAGGACGCCTACTTCCATGTTCCGATAGCGTCAGAATTCCAGAAATACCTTCGCTTTGCTGTCGATCAAATCCGTCTGCAGTTCACCTGTCTCCCCTTCGGGCTTACAACATCGCCTCGTGTGTTTTCAAAACTTGTTGGCTGTCGTGGCTCTGATCAGGATCAGAGGTATCCATCTGTATCACTATCTAGACCTGCTGTTGTCTCGGGACAAGGAGCAGTTGCTAATCTACAGATCCCAGGTCATCTCCACTCTACTCGAGTTTGGTTGGCTTCTGAATCTGCAAAAGAGCCATCTGGATCCTACGCAGTCCCTGGTATTCTTCGGGGCACACTTCAACGCTATCAAGAGCACCATCTTGTTACCCCTGGAAAAATCCCAGTGATCCGGGACAGAGTTTGGCTTGCAATGTCGTCCTCATCTCCAAGCCTCTCAATGCCTAAAGATCATTGGCACCATGGTGGCAACAACACCCATGGTAAAGTGGGCTCAGTGGAAAATGCGGCCCTTCCAGAAGAGTTTCCTCCAGCAGTATAATCCAGGGCTTCGGGATCACTTTATCCAAATAACCTCATCCATGCGGGAGAGCTTTCCTTGGTGGCTACAACAGAGGAACCTCCTCAATTGTCACTCCATCGCACCTGTGTCTTGGGTCACCATCACTACAGATGCCAGCAACAGGGGCTGACAGAAGTAGCCCAAGGCATATGGAATTTTCCCTCTCACAGGATAGTCTCCAATGTTCTGGAACTCCGGGCAGCGTTCTGCGGGCCTTTCACCACTTAACAGCAGGAGACTCAGTCCTCCTAAGACTGGACAACACAACGGCAGTCGCATACATCAAGAGACAGGGGGGTACTCGCAGACTCTCCCTGTCAAAGGAAATAGAGCCCATCATGATCTTGGCCCAGAAAAACCTGGCCAACCTGACAGCTGTCTATCTCCCTGGAGTCCCGAACGTTCAGGCAGATTTTCTGTTGAGAGTTTCTCTGGACAACGAGTGGACTTCCCCCCCGAAGTCTTCAGGTGGGTCCTGTCCCTGGGAGTCATTCCGGAAGTAGACTTGTTTGCCTCCCCATGCAACTTCAGACTAGAGAGATACTACACGAGGTCTTAGTATCCCCAGGCTTTTGGGTAGATGCTCTGACAGACCATTGGCGGTTCCACAGGGCCTATGCCTTTCCCCCGGTTCCTGTCATTCTCTGTTTTTTGTCGAGGCTCAGGATGGAAGAAGCAGAGATAGTGGCAATAGTCCCCTACTGGCCAAACAAGCCATGGTTTCTACTGCTGATGCAACTCCGCTTCCGGGACCCAGTTCCTCTACCCTCCAGACCAGATCTCCTATCACAAGGGGCATTTCTACATCCATGCCCGGCCCATCTACATCTGATGATCTGGTTCTTGAGAGGGGAAGGTTGGAGGCCCTAGGCTGTCAAAGTAGGGCCATCTCCACAATATTAAATGCCAGAAGAACAGGCACCAACAGGGTCTACCAGAGGATTTGGAAAAAGTTTTCAGACTACACCTCTTCCACTGCAGGTTCTTGCAAAAACCCAAAGATACATGATATCCTGGGCTTCTTACAATCAGGATTGGATCTCTCATTGTCAGTCAGCTCGCTGCGAGTCCAAATCGCTGTAATCTCTGCCTTTACCGGTGTTTCCTGGGCTAGACACCCTCTTACTCAGTAGTTTTTCAGAGGAGCAATAAGGCTCAGACCTCAGAGCCAAGTTTTTCTAATTGGGATCTTCCCCTTGTCCTGGATTTTTTCTTAGGTAGAGAGTTGGAACATGAAGATCAATCTTCTGTCAAATGACTCTCTCTAATAGTTGTCTTCTTGGTGGCTATAACATCGGCCAAGAGGGTCTCTGAAATCAGCTCTCTGGGATGCAAGGAGCCATTTCTAAACTTTTTAATTCCTATGTTGGGTTCAAACCCCAAAGTGGCATCTGTGTTTCATGACAATCAGGAGATTGCTCTTCCAACGTTCAGATCTACCGAGGATTCCAGAGTTTATCCCTTAGATGTTGGAAAAGCTCTGAGTCAGTATCTTGAAGCTACAGCTTCTTTCCGTCAGACTGACCACCTGCTCGTTCTTTTCACAGGAAGTATAAGGGAATGTGTGCCTCTTCCAGATCTATCGGAGCATGGATTGTTCAGGCCATTCAGTGGGCCTATAAAGCCAAGGGCTTGGCGCCTCCAGAAGCGGTGACTGCTCACACAACTAGAAGTGTCTTCATCATGGGCGGCATCACGTCACGTGCCTCCAGAAGTTATTTGCAAGGTGGCCTTGTGGTCTTCAATTAACACGTTCATGGCACACTACTGCGTAGTGGTTTACGTATCTTGTCTGTTGATGGTGCTAATTAAACCTTTTTTCTTTTGTCCAGCACTCTGCCCACCCGGGTGTGTATGGCTAGTTATTTCCCACACGTAGGCTGCCATGGAGTCTGTCAGGAAAACGGAAAATTTATATCAAATACTTACCGTAATTTTCCTTTCCTGATGGACTCCATGGCAGCAGGAGTTCCCTCCCAGTGGCTGGAGTAGGCTAAATTATGGAACACGGCCTCTGGCCCAGAGCAAAGATTTATGGGAGAAGGGTCCTATGAGGTATGAGGGGCGGGATTAACCCACACGTAGGCTGCCATGGAGTCCATCAGGAAAGGAAAATTACGGTAAGTATTTGATATAAATTTTCAGTTTTTCCTCCAGACATAACGAGTGCCCCCTTGTCCTCTGTGATGACCTTACAGTGAATAACTCAACACCAAGTTCACTATATGGAACCCTTAGGTATTTCTACATGTTGATCTCATATCCCCCCTAATCTCCTCTTCTCAAGAGAGAATAAATTCAGTTCCTCTAATCTTTCCTCATAGCTGAGCTCCTCCGTGCCTCTTATCAGTTTGGTTGCACTTCTCTGCACTTTCTCTAGTTCCCTGATATCCTTTTTGAGAACTGGTGCCCAAAGCTGAACTGCATATTCCGGATGAGGTCTTACTAATGATTTGTACAGGGGCAAAATTATATCTCTCTCTCTCTGAAGTCTTTTTCTTAATACTCTCTGGACCTCTCCTAATACAAGAAAGGACTTTGCTTGCTTTGGAAACCACAGCTTGGTATTGCATGCTATTATTAAGCTTATGATCTACCAAAACCCCCAGATCCTTCTCCACCATTGATTCCCCCAGTTGTACTCCCCCCAGTATGTATGATGCATTCATATTCTTAGCCCCCATGTGCATAACTTTACATTCATCAACATTAAACCTCATTTGCCACATAGATGCCCAATTAGACAGAGCATGGAGGTCGGCTTGTAAATTAGAGACATCCTGTAAGGACGTTATTCCACTGCATAGCTTGGTGCCATCTGCAAAGACTGAAAGGGTACTTTTATTCCCAGACCCTATATCATTTATAAATATATTAAAAGGTACGGGTCCCAACACTGAACCTTGGGGTACACCACTGATAACCTTAGACCATTCAGAGTAAGAATCATTAATCACTACTACTGCCGGGCAGATTGATATCAAAGAGAGGCAGTGAAAACAGTGGTGGAATAAGGCCTCATAGATGATCGGGATGGGAGAGATCATACATATTTTTTAAGCCAGGGAATATGATTCTTTCCAGAAATGGCCAAGGGATGAAAAGCTTTTATGGTTGCATTTTTTCTTCTTTAATTACCATATTTTAGCTAAATATTCAATGCAAATACAATGCAGAACATGTATAAAAGAAAGAGGCAGTAATGATTAAAAGTGAAATGCTTATTAAAAGTAAAAATCATTATGTGACTTCAAGCTGAAATGTCATAGTATGATGTGCTTTTATTCATGTGACATGTGCACTCCATGTTGCTATGTTTTCCAAAAAACTTTATTGTAATAAAAAAAAGTTGTAGTAAAAATAACCTCTACATTAGTCTTAAGTTTGGTGATCAATAAAATGCAAGGGAAAATAACGTGCAAATTCACTGAACACATAAAGTTTGCACTGAACGGCGATGAGTAAAGCTGGGTATACACTTTGAAGTTTTTTTTCTTCAGCTAGCAGGTTGAACAAAAAAAACCGGACAGATCCATGCATCACCACAAGCGATACGGATGCAGGGATCTCACCTGCTGCGCTATTGTGTTCTGACAGGGGGGGAATCCCCCCTGTCAGAATAAACAGATCAACACTCTAGCCGTCAGCTGCAATGGCTCATCAAATGCTGGTTTTCCAGCAGGACTGTTTTACAGAAGCCAGTTTAATGATCCGTTCCTGTTAAACAGAGAGGGGTACGCAGGGCTCAAAATTCATTCAGTTCCTGCTGAACCGGCCGAATTCCAATACTCATATAACCAGCTTAAAGGGTAACTCCACTTTCATGGGGAAAAAAATAACAAATAAAAAAATAATATAGTGTATACAAGTCATATTGTGATTGAATGTTATTAAAAATTACCCTTTCTTTTCAATCTGCAGTGCTGTAATTTTCTGTAAAATGCAGTATGGCAACGTGGAGGCGTTCTGTATATAGATGGTGTACAGTACGCTCCCCAGAAATGTAATTTCCTGCTTGTGTGATTGGTTTACCGATTTTCCCAGAAGTCTGCACTAAGATACAAGTCAGATTTTGAGTATCCCCTCCAACAAAAATGTCATTTTGGTGAGATACAACCAAAGGGAAAACACGCTTAAAGGGATTCAGACTCTGCAACTTTCCTCATTAGAGCCTTGCAGGTGCAGCAGCTAACTGATCATTACAAAATCCCTCCCATACAGACTCACTTGGCATATGGACACAGACAAGCAAAGAGCTATTTCTTCATAATAACAAAAGGTAGGAATCTGCAACAACGTTTGTTAAAATCCCTGCAATGTACATTGCTCACCCTAAGGGGAATGTTTTTTTCTCAACAAAAGTGGAGTTACTCTTTAAGGTTTGCACTGAGCACTAATGTAGAGTGATGCTTGCACTGTGCACCGATGTAGAGTGATGCTTGCACTGAGCACAGATGTAGAGTGAGGATTGCACTGAGCACCGATGTAGAGTGAGGATTGCACTGAGCACCGATGTAGAGTGAGGATTGCACTGTGCACCGATGTAGAGTGAGGATTGCACTGAGCACCGATGTAGAGTGAGGATTGCACTGAGCATCGATGTAGAGTAGAGTGAGGTTTGCTATGAGCACTGATGTAGAGTGAGGATTGCACTGAGCACCGATGTAGAGTGAGGTTTGCACTGAGCACCGATGTAGAGTGATGCTTGCACTGAGCACCGATGTAGAGTGAGGATTGCACTGAGCACCGATGTAGAGTGAGGATTGCACTGAGCATCGATGTAGAGTAGAGTGAGGTTTGCTATGAGCACTGATGTAGAGTGAGGATTGCACTGAGCACCGATGTAGAGTGAGGATTGCACTGAGCACCGATGTAGAGTGAGGATTGCACTGAGCATCGATGTAGAGTAGAGTGAGGTTTGCTATGAGCACTGATGTAGAGTGAGGATTGCACTGAGCACCGATGTAGAGTGAGGTTTGCACTAAGCATCGATGTAGAGTAGAGTGAGGGTTGCACTGAGCACCGATGTAGAGTGAGGTTTGCACTGAGCACCAATGTAGAGTGATGCTTGCACTGTGCACCGATGTAGAGTGAGGATTGCACTGAGCACTAATGTAGAGTGATGCTTGCACTGTGCACCGATGTAGAGTGATGCTTGCACTGAGCACCGATGTAGAGTGAGGATTGCACTGTGCACCGATGTAGAGTGAGGATTGCACTGAGCACCGATGTAGAGTGAGGTTTGCACTGAGCATCGATGTAGAGTAGAGTGAGGTTTGCTATGAGCACTGATGTAGAGTGAGGATTGCACTGAGCACCGATGTAGAGTGAGGTTTGCACTGAGCATCGATGTAGAGTAGAGTGAGGGTTGCACTGAGCACCGATGTAGAGTGAGGTTTGCACTGAGCACAGATGTAGAGTGATGCTTGCACTGTGCACCGATGTAGAGTGATGCTTGCACTGAGCACCGATGTAGAGTGAGGATTGCACTGTGCACCGATGTAGAGTGAGGATTGCACTGAGCACCGATGTAGAGTGAGGTTTGCACTGAGCATCGATGTAGAGTAGAGTGAGGTTTGCTATGAGCACTGATGTAGAGTGAGGATTGCACTGAGCACCGATGTAGAGTGATGCTTGCACTGTGCACTAAGATACAAGTCAGATTTTGAGTATCCCCTCCAACAAAAATGTCATTTTGGTGAGATACAACCAAAGGGAAAACAGGCTTAAAGGGATTCAGACTCTGCAACTTTCCTCGTTAGAGCCTTGCAGGTGCAGCAGCTAACTGATCATTACAAAATCCCTCCCATACAGACTCACTTGGCATATGGACACAGACAAGCAAACAGCTATTTCTTCATAATAACAAAAGGTAGGAATCTGCAACAACGTTTGTTAAAATCCCTGCAATGTACATTGCTCACCCTAAGGGGAATGTTTTTTTCTCAACAAAAGTGGAGTTACTCTTTAAGGTTTGCACTGAGCACTAATGTAGCGTAATGCTTGCACTGCGCACCGATGTAGAGTGATGCTTGCACTGAGCACCGATGTAGAGTGAGGATTGCACTGAGCACCGATGTAGAGTGAGGATTGCACTGAGCATCGATGTAGAGTAGAGTGAGGTTGGCTATGAGCACTGATGTAGAGTGAGGATTGCACTGAGCACCGATGTAGAGTGAGGTTTGCACTGAGCATCGATGTAGAGTAGAGTGAGGGTTGGACTGAGCACCGATGTAGAGTGAGGTTTGCACTGAGCACCAATGTAGAGTGATTCTTGCACTGTGCACCGATGTAGAGTGAGGATTGCACTGAGCACTAATGTAGAGTGATGCTTGCACTGTGCACCGATGTAGAGTGATGCTTGCACTGTGCACCGATGTAGAGTGATGCTTGCACTGAGCACCGATGTAGAGTGAGGATTGCACTGTGCACCGATGTAGAGTGAGGATTGCACTGAGCACCGATGTAGAGTGAGGTTTGCACTGAGCATCGATGTAGAGTAGAGTGAGGTTTGCTATGAGCACTGATGTAGAGTGAGGATTGCACTGAGCGCTGATGTAGAGTGAGGATTGCACTGAGCACCGATGTAGAGTGATGCTTGCACTGAGCACCGATGTAGAGTGAGGATTGCACTGAGCACCGATGTAGAGTGAGGATTGCACTGAGCATCGATGTAGAGTAGAGTGAGAATGCTATGAGCACTGATGTAGAGTGAGGATTGCACTGAGCACCGATGTAGAGTGAGGTTTGCACTGAGCATCGATGTAGAGTAGAGTGAGGTTTGCTATGAGCACTGATGTAGAGTGAGGATTGCACTGAGCACTGATGTAGAGTGAGGATTGCACTGAGCACCGATGTAGAGTGAGGATTGCACTGAGCACCGATGTAGAGTGATGCTTGCACTGAGCACCGATGTAGAGTGAGGATTGCACTGAGCACCGATGTAGAGTGAGGATTGCACTGAGCATCGATGTAGAGTAGAGTGAGGTTTGCTATGAGCACTGATGTAGAGTGAGGATTGCACTGAGCACCGATGTAGAGTGAGGTTTGCCCTGAGCATCGATGTAGAGTAGAGTGAGGGTTGCACTGAGCACCGATGTAGAGTGAGGTTTGCACGGAGCACCAATGTAGAGTGATGCTTGCACTGTGCACCGATGTAGAGTGATGCTTGCACTGAGCATCGATGTAGAGTGATGCTTGCACTGAGCATCGATGTAGAGTAGAGTGAGGTTTGCTATGAGCACTGATGTAGAGTGAGGATTGCACTGAGCACTGATGTAGAGTGAGGATTGCACTGAGCACCGATGTAGAGTGAGGATTGCACTGAGCACCGATGTAGAGTGATGCTTGCACTGAGCACCGATGTAGAGTGAGGATTGCACTGAGCACCGATGTAGAGTGAGGATTACACTGAGCATCGATGTAGAGTAGAGTGAGGTTTGCTATGAGCACTGATGTAGAGTGGGGATTGCACTGAGCACTGATGTAGAGTGAGGTTTGCACTGAGCATCGATGTAGAGTAGAGTGAGGGTTGCACTGAGCACCGATGTAGAGTGAGGTTTGCACTGAGCACCAATGTAGAGTGATGCTTGCACTGTGCACCGATGTAGAGTGATGCTTGCACTGTGCACCGATGTAGAGTGATGCTTGCACTGTGCACCGATGTAGAGTGATGCTTGCACTGAGCACCGATGTAGAGTGAGGATTGCACTGTGCACCGATGTAGAGTGAGGATTGCACTGAGCACCGATGTAGAGTGAGGTTTGCACTGAGCATCGATGTAGAGTAGAGTGAGGTTTGCTATGAGCACTGATGTAGAGTGAGGATTGCACTGAGCACCGATGTAGAGTGAGGTTTGCACTGAGCATCGATGTAGAGTAGAGTGAGGGTTGCACTGAGCACCGATGTAGAGTGAGGTTTGCACTGAGCACTGATGTAGAGTGATGCTTGCACTGTGCACCGATGTAGAGTGATGCTTGCACTGAGCACCGATGTAGAGTGAGGCCTCGTACACACGGCCGAGATTCTCGTTGAGAAAAACATGTCGTTTTTTTCGACGAGATTCTTGGACAAGAAACTTGTCCCGGCCGAGTGTACACACGCTCGTTTCAAAGAACCCGCGGTTCTTTGAAAGGAGTGTACGCGGTGACGTCATCGACTACGTCGAGCATGCGCTCGTCATATTCGATGCCGTCGCCGCCATCTTGGTATACCCTACATATGCCTAGGAAGCTACCGCGCATGCGTCAAATTCATTTCGAACATGCGCGGGCTTCCGGGCGGACAGGTAAGTGTACACACACTCACTTTTCTCGTCGAGAAACACGCCGAGGAGAATCTCGACGAGAAAATAGAGAGCAGGTTCTCTATTTTCTCGTCGAGGTTTCTTGTCGGTTTTCTCGACGAGAAACACGCTAGCAGCGTACACACGACCGATTTACTCGGCAAGACCTCTCTGCCAGCAAGTTTCTTGCTGGTTCTTGCCGAGAAAATCGGTCGTGTGTACGAGGCCTGAGGATTGCACTGTGCACCGATGTAGAGTGAGGATTGCACTGTGCACCGATGTAGAGTGAGGATTGCACTGAGCACCGATGTAGAGTGAGGATTGCACTGTGCACCGATGTAGAGTGAGGATTGCACTGTGCACCGATGTAGAGTGAGGATTGCACTGAGCACCGATGTAGAGTGAGGATTGCACTGAGCATCGATGTAGAGTGAGGATTGCACTGTGCACCGATGTAGAGTGAGGATTGCACTGAGCACCGATGTAGAGTGAGGATTGCACTGTGCACCGATGTAGAGTGAGGATTGCACTGTGCACCGATGTAGAGTGAGGATTGCACTGTGCACCGATGTAGAGTGATGCTTGCACTGTGCACCGATGTAGAGTGAGGATTGCACTGTGCACCGATGTAGAGTGAGGATTGCACTGTGCACCGATGTAGAGTGAGGATTGCACTGAGCACCGATGTAGAGTGAGGTTTGCACTGAGCATCGATGTAGAGTAGAGTGAGGTTTGCTATGAGCACTGATGTAGAGTGAGGATTGCACTGAGCACCGATGTAGAGTGATGCTTGCACTGTGCACTAAGATACAAGTCAGATTTTGAGTATCCCCTCCAACAAAAATGTCATTTTGGTGAGATACAACCAAAGGGAAAACAGGCTTAAAGGGATTCAGACTCTGCAACTTTCCTCGTTAGAGCCTTGCAGGTGCAGCAGCTAACTGATCATTACAAAATCCCTCCCATACAGACTCACTTGGCATATGGACACAGACAAGCAAACAGCTATTTCTTCATAATAACAAAAGGTAGGAATCTGCAACAACGTTTGTTAAAATCCCTGCAATGTACATTGCTCACCCTAAGGGGAATGTTTTTTTCTCAACAAAAGTGGAGTTACTCTTTAAGTTTTGCACTGAGCACTAATGTAGCGTAATGCTTGCACTGTGCACCGATGTAGAGTGATGCTTGCACTGAGCACCGATGTAGAGTGAGGATTGCACTGAGCACCGATGTAGAGTGAGGATTGCACTGAGCATCGATGTAGAGTAGAGTGAGGTTGGCTATGAGCACTGATGTAGAGTGAGGATTGCACTGAGCACCGATGTAGAGTGAGGTTTGCACTGAGCATCGATGTAGAGTAGAGTGAGGGTTGGACTGAGCACCGATGTAGAGTGAGGTTTGCACTGAGCACCGATGTAGAGTGAGGATTGCACTGTGCACCGATGTAGAGTGAGGATTGCACTGAGCACCGATGTAGAGTGAGGTTTGCACTGAGCATCGATGTAGAGTAGAGTGAGGTTTGCTATGAGCACTGATGTAGAGTGAGGATTGCACTGAGCACCGATGTAGATTGAGGATTGCACTGAGCACCGATGTAGAGTGATGCTTGCACTGAGCACCGATGTAGAGTGAGGATTGCACTGAGCACCGATGTAGAGTGAGGATTGCACTGAGCATCGATGTAGAGTAGAGTGAGGTTTGCTATGAGCACTGATGTAGAGTGAGGATTGCACTGAGCACCGATGTAGAGTGAGGTTTGCACTGAGCATCGATGTAGAGTAGAGTGAGGGTTGCACTGAGCACCGATGTAGAGTGAGGTTTGCACTGAGCACCAATGTAGAGTGATGCTTGCACTGTGCACCGATGTAGAGTGATGCTTGCACTGTGCACCGATGTAGAGTGATGCTTGCACTGTGCACCGATGTAGAGTGATGCTTGCACTGAGCACCGATGTAGAGTGAGGATTGCACTGTGCACCGATGTAGAGTGAGGATTGCACTGAGCACCGATGTAGAGTGAGGTTTGCACTGAGCATCGATGTAGAGTAGAGTGAGGTTTGCTATGAGCACTGATGTAGAGTGAGGATTGCACTGAGCACCGATGTAGAGTGAGGTTTGCACTGAGCATCGATGTAGAGTAGAGTGAGGGTTGCACTGAGCACCGATGTAGAGTGAGGTTTGCACTGAGCACCGATGTAGAGTGATGCTTGCACTGTGCACCGATGTAGAGTGATGCTTGCACTGAGCACCGATGTAGAGTGATGCTTGCACTGTGCACCGATGTAGAGTGATGCTTGCACTGAGCACCGATGTAGAGTGAGGATTGCACTGTGCACCGATGTAGAGTGAGGATTGCACTGTGCACCGATGTAGAGTGAGGATTGCACTGAGCACCGATGTAGAGTGAGGATTGCACTGTGCACCGATGTAGAGTGAGGATTGCACTGTGCACCGATGTAGAGTGAGGATTGCACTGAGCACCGATGTAGAGTGAGGATTGCACTGTGCACCGATGTAGAGTGAGGATTGCACTGTGCACCGATGTAGAGTGAGGATTGCACTGAGCACCGATGTAGAGTGAGGATTGCACTGAGCATCGATGTAGAGTGAGGATTGCACTGTGCACCGATGTAGAGTGAGGATTGCACTGAGCACAGATGTAGAGTGAGGATTGCACTGTGCACCGATGTAGAGTGAGGATTGCACTGTGCACCGATGTAGAGTGAGGATTGCACTGTGCACCGATGTAGAGTGATGCTTGCACTGAGCACCGATGTAGAGTAGAGTGAGGTTTGCTATGAGCACTGATGTAGAGTGAGGATTGCACTGAGCACAGATGTAGAGTGAGGATTGCACTGAGCACCGATGTAGAGTGAGGATTGCACTGAGCACCGATGTAGAGTGAGGATTGCACTGTGCACCGATGTAGAGTGAGGATTTCACTGAGCACCGATGTAGAGTGAGGATTGCACTGAGCATCGATGTAGAGTAGAGTGAGGTTTGCTATGAGCACTGATGTAGAGTGAGGATTGCACTGAGCACCGATGTAGAGTGAGGTTTGCACTGAGCACCGATGTAGAGTGAGGATTGCACTGTGCACCGATGTAGAGTGAGGATTGCACTGAGCACCGATGTAGAGTGAGGATTGCACTGAGCATCGATGTAGAGTAGAGTGAGGTTTGCTATGAGCACTGATGTAGAGTGAGGATTGCACTGAGCACCGATGTAGAGTGAGGTTTGCACTGAGCACCGATGTAGACTGAGGATTGCACTGTGCACCGATGTAGAGTGAGGTTTGCACTGAGCATCGATGTAGAGTGATGCTTGCACTGTGCACCGATGTAGAGTGAGGATTACACTGTGCACCGATGTAGAGTGATGCTTGCACTGAGCACCGATGTAGAGTAGAGTGAGGTTTGCTATGAGCACTGATGTAGAGTGAGGATTGCACTGAGCACCGATGTAGAATGAGGATTGCACTGAGCACTGATGTAGAGTGAGGATTGCACTGTGCACCGATGTAGAGTGAGGATTGCACTGTGCACCGATGTAGAGTGAGGATTGCACTGAGCACCGATGTAGAGTGAGGATTGCACTGAGCATCGATGTAGAGTAGAGTGAGGTTTGCTATGAGCACTGATGTAGAGTGAGGATTGCACTGAGCACCGATGTAGAGTGAGGTTTGCACTGAGCACCGATGTAGAGTGAGGATTGCACTGTGCACCGATGTAGAGTGAGGTTTGCACTGAGCATCGATGTAGAGTGATGCTTGCACTGTGCACCGATGTAGAGTGAGGATTACACTGTGCACCGATGTAGAGTGATGCTTGCACTGTGCACCGATGTAGAGTGAGGATTGCACTGAGCACAAATGCAAAGGGGTAAGATTTAACCTTTTATTCTTTTGTTTATTCTTATATCTTTACATATTTGTTGTTACACCTACAACTCACTGATCATCACACCAATGTTCCGCGAGCTGCACATTTTTAGGGATTCCTTAAGATCAGAATTTTTTTCCAGGGTTATAAGGTTGAGAATAGCTGATCTATACCATGCCACGGTCTGCCTGGTAGGAACTGAACCTTGGACTTCAGCATTATGAGTCATTGCATCACCTGTTGGAAGATGATTGTGTGTTATACTGGGTAGTTTGATGATCTCAAGTGCTCTTTACTGTATGTGTCCAGAATAATCTGTTACTTATATCAAGTTTTGAAAGACTTTTTATTCTCAAAAATATTTATTTACTTTTTAATTTGCTGTAGAGTGTACATAGTGGGTTAAACACACCTTCTAAGTGGGTTTTATTTTGCAATTATGACATAAAAGATAGGCAAATCCTGTGTCATCTACTAACCTGAAATCTTAGGGAAAAGTTTGAAATCTGCTACAGACAACACAAAACTTTTCTTGGCTTCTTTTTTGGTCTTGTGTTGCTGCTCGGAATGTTTACTGACCTCATATATAGTACTGAAAATACAAATTTACCTCACAGGGGCCGTATTTTAATGGATACTTGACTGGAAGAAATAACTTCAACGATGTAGATTTGAACCGGAACTTCCCTGATCTAAACATGGTTATGTACTACAATGAGAGGAATGGAGGACCAACTGATCACCTTCCTCTCCCGGACAACTGGAAGGAACAGGTTGGTATAGATGTCAATTTACAAAGCTGTTACTGAAACACTTTTCTGTTAAGATAAATTTTAATGTCACTTTTCCTTAAAAGGTACCAATGCAGGACAAAGCAATAGAGTACGTTTACTCCACATTGAGCAGCTGGTATTGGTGAATAAAAAGCACTGTGTAAGCTCCAAACCATATTGTTAGAACTTACATGGAGTTGCGAACCAACACATGTGAAAATGCTGAGACAATCTGGAGGCACCAAGTAACATGAGGGGGGGTGGGGGTGCTCAGTATTCCACTTTGGTCCCAGCTGGCAGGAGGGAGGTAAGGTAAATACGCACTGTTGGGGAGTGGGGAGGTTAAAAGACTCTCTTAAGCCCTGTACACACGATCAGATTTTTCCATCGGAATTCCGATGAAGCTGACTTCCATCAGTCTTGCCTACACACCATCAGACAAAAAAGGGATTTTTATAACAGCTTACCTGTAAAATCCTTTTCTTGGAGTACATCACGGGACACAGAGCGACTTAGTCATTACTAATGGGTTATATAGATTACCTTCAGGTGCTGGCACTGGCCACTTCCAAACCGGAAGTACCCTCCCCTATATAAGCCCCTCCCATCCGGGAGCACCTCAGTTTTGTAGCAAAGCAATAAGTGTCCCAAAAAGAGGGGTGGGAGCTCTGTGTCCCGTGATGTACTCCAAGAAAAGGATTTTACAGGTAAGCTGTTATAAAAATCCCTTTTTCTTTTTCGTACATCACGGGACACAGAGCGACTTAGTCATTACTAATGGGACGTCCCAAAGCAATGCCAAATGAGGGGAGGGATACATAAGCTGGGCGCCATCAGGCATGAGGATCTTTTGCGGCCTGCAACACACTGCGCCCAAAGGCGACATCCTCCTGACTTCTAACGTCTACCTGGTAGAATCTAGTAAACGTGTGTACCGAAGACCATGTTGCGGCCTTACATACTTGAGCCAGGGAGGCCTGGTGATGCACTGCCCATGAAGTTCCAACTGCTCTTGTGGAGTACGCCCTAACTTTGAACGGAGGCGGTCTCTTTCTCAAGCCATAGGCTTGTATTATGACCTGTCGAATCCACTTGGCTAAAGTAGATTTTGATGCTGCCTGACCCTTTCTAGGGCCCTCCGGCAGAATAAACAAAGTATCCGTTCTGCGAATCTGAGCAGTGGCTTTTAGATAAGCTTTAACTGCTCTTACTACATCCAAAGAATGTAATAACTTTTCCTCTACCGAGCTAGGTTTGGGGAAAAAAGAAGGAAGAACCACATCTTGGTTCAAATGAAACCTCGATACCACCTTGGGAAGAAAGGCTGGATGAGGACGTAATACTACTCTGTCCTTATGGACAACCAGATATGGCTCCCTACAGGACAAGGCGGCTAATTCCGATACTCTTTTAGCCGAACAAATGGCTACTAAGAAAATCAATTTCCTGGTGAGAAGAACCAAGGAAATGTGTTGCAATGGTTCAAACGGTTGTTTCTGTAGAACCGACAGAACCAGGTTTAAGTCCCATGGACATATGGGAATACTAACCGGAGGGCTAATACGCATCACTCCTTGTATGAAAGCTTTGACTAGTGAATGCGAAGCCAAGGGCCTTTGAAAAAATATTGACAAGGCCGAAATCTGACCCTTGATAGTACTCAAGGCCAGCTTCCTATCTACAGCCCACTGTAGGAAGTCCAAAATCCTACCTATCACGTACTTACGTGGATGCCATTTCTTGGCCTCACACCACGTAATGTACGCCTTCCAGATCCTATAATAGATCTGCCTGGATACCGGCTTCCTGGCATTGATCATGGTAGATACCACAGAATTAGAGAGCCCTCTCTTTTTCAGAATGTGGGCTTCAATAGCCAGGCCGTCAAACCTAGGGCTGGTAAAGAAGGGTGGTATACCAGAATCACTGGTTTCTTTTCTACCCTGATTCTGCGGAGTAATCGCGGTAACAATTGTGGCGGTGGGAATGCATATATCAGCTTGAACTGATCCCAAGGGAACACTAGGGCATCCGAGCCGCAAGCTAGGGGATCCCTTGTGCGAGACACAAATCTGTCCACCTTTGCGTTGAATCTGGATGCTAGCAGATCTACATCCGGTGTTCCCCACCGCTGGCATATTGCCTGGAAAACCTCGGGGTGAAGAGACCATTCCCCCGGGCATAATTGTTGGCGACTTAAAAAGTCCGCTTTCCAATTTTCCACTCCTGGGATGAAAACCGCGGATATGGCTGGGACATATTTTTCTGCCCACTCCAGGATGCAATTTGCTTCCCTCTGGGCTGCACGACTCCTGGTGCCACCCTGGTGATTGATATATGCCACTGCTGTGGCATTGTCTGACTGAATTCTGACAGGGGACCCTTGGAGTTTGGATGTCCATGCTACTAGGGCATACCGGGCTGCTCGTATCTCTAAGAGATTGATGGGCAGGGCCTTTTCTGCTTCTGACCACTTGCCCTGGAGAGACCATTGCTCCAGTACTGCCCCCCAGCCTATGAGGCTGGCATCTGTAGTGACCACCTTCCAAGAAACCGGACTGAAGGGTTTTCCTTTTTCCAGATTCTGGGGCACCAACCACCAATGGAGGCTCTTGCGAACGGAAGGGGACAGGGACATTGGTAAGTCTAAAGCCTGAACTTTTTTGTTCCAGGCTGACAGTATGGCCCTTTGTAAATTCCTTGAATGGAATTGACCGTAGGGTACCGCTTCGAATGAAGCCACCATTTTTCCCAGCAGCCTCATGCACAGGCGTATGGATGGTTTTCTTTTTGTACCCACTAAGTGGGTCAAATCTTTTAAAGACGACACCTTCTCTGGAGGTAAGAAAATCTTTCTCTGATTTGAATCCAGCCTTAGCCCTAAGTATTCCAGACTTTTGACTGGTCTTAGAGCTGACTTGTCCCGGTTGATAATCCAACCGTGATATTCGATACTTGATTGTCTTGTGAATAGCTACTTCCAGCTTTTCCACTGAGTGGTCTATTAGTAGCAGGTCGTCTAGATATGCCATTATCGTTACACCTTGTGTTCTTAGATTGGCCAATAATGGGGCCAGAATTTTTGTGAACACTCGTGGTGCTGTGGCCAGACCGAAAGGTAAGGCTCTGAACTGAAAATGGCACCCTTCTACTGCAAAGCGTAGAAATTTCTGGTGGGCCGGAAAGATGGGAATATGCAGATAAGCATCCCTTATGTCGATCAAGGCTAACCATTCCTGCCCTTGTAGGGCGGTGGCCACCGATCGGATCGACTCCATCCGAAAAGTCCTGATATTTAGGAACTTGTTTAGCCCTTTTAGATTTAATATGGGCCTCACGTCCCCATTTGGTTTGGGGACTGTGAAAAGGTTCGAGTAAAACCCGAATCCGCTTTCTTCCAGGGGAACCTTCATGATTACACCTTGGAGCAATAGTTGTTCTAGTGCCAGAAGGAGGGATCCTCTCTTCTGGGGATCTCTTGACACGTTTGACCTCATAAATTGGGCAGGAGGAGTGCCTTTTAACTCCAGCTTGTAATCCAAGACTTACTGCGGAGAGCACCCATCTGTCTCTGATGGTGTCCCGCCAGGTCTCTGTGAACAACTGAAGCCTTCCCCCCACCCGATTGAGTGGGGGCAACGCTTCATGACTTGGGGGGAGGTTTTGTACCTCTCTTGATCCAGGGCTTCTTGTTACCCTGTGATTGTCCCTGATTTCTGCCCCCTGAATTTGACCGCGGAGGCCGTCGGAACTGCTTCACAGCCGATGTGCCCGGGACTGGAGAAGTAGGCCTCTTAAAAGAAGGACTTCTACTCTTGTTCTTAACCGGTAAGAGTGAACTTTTACCGGCAGAAATTTTCTGGATATATTTGTCCAGATCTTCTCCAAATAAGCGTTCTCCATGAAATGGGAAGCTAACCAGCAGTTTCTTACAGGGAGCTTCAGCAGACCAGTTTTTGAGCCACAGAAGCCTACGCATATGTACTATAGACAGCGTAAAGCGGGAGGCCTGTTGGATTGTATCCTTTATGGCGTCCACCGCAAAACACAAGGCTCTAGGCAGGTCAGCTAGGGCAAGAGCCTGCTGATCTGGTAAGTCCCTTAAGACTTGTTTCAACTGATCTTTCACTGCTTGGCAGACTCCAATCGCTGCTACCGCAGGTTGTGTCACCATGCTTGCTGTAGAGAAAGCAGATTTTAGTAAAGACTCCAATTTTTTATCTATTGGGTCTTTGAACATTGGAACATTATCTACTGGACATGTCAGTGATTTGTTCACAGAAGAGATGGCTGCGTCCACTGTAGGGACCCTCCATTTTTTTATGAACTTATCCTCCATGGGATAGATCACCGGAAATCTCTTGGGGGGAGCAAATATTTTATCAGGATGCTCCCAATCCTGGTAAATAAGCCCTTCTAATACAGGGTGGATTGGGAAGGAACAGACAGCCTGGGGAGCTTTTAGCGACCCCAGCGAGGAAACCGTAGTGGATGGTGGTTCCGCCAGAGGCATTTTAAATGCTGATCGGACCATGTTAGTCAGAGACTGAACCCATAATCTTTCAGCCTGAGATGCTGAGAAAGGTTCTTCCACTGTTGATTCCTCCATAACTGAATCAACCTCATCCTGATCCCCTTCAGGTAGGTCGATCCCTGTGTGGGGCTGTTCCTCCACTAACAGGCACTCTGAAGGAGGAGACGGAGATCGGACGCGCTTTCCCTGTGACAGGGAAGCAGCGATCAATGCTGTTAATCTCTCTTCCAATCCTCCCAGAGTTGAGGATAAAACCTCCTCTGTTATATATACAGGAGCAGGTGGACTGGGGACAGCCGCAGCACCAGGCACTCCTGCGGGGTTTCTACGGCTACTGACCTCTGAATTCCCAGGGGAGATTGGTGCAGTACAAGCATGCCCAATATCCTCAGAGCCCGATGGAGACCCCTTTGGCTTCCTGGAAGACCTATTTCCGGAGCGTCTGGACGACATATCCTTTAAGCACAAAGCTGAGGTATTCCCGTCGTCATACACCAATTTTGCTGGTAATAGTCTAACACAGTTGCTGCTATATACCAGCTGGTGTCCACTAAAGTGCCTTTCTATGGGGATGCCTGCATCAACCGCCTCTGTGTGCCACTGTTTGTTGCTAGCTCTGTTTGCATCCAGCTGACACTTGTACTGTGTCTTTATACAAGCTGGGACGCCTGCACATGCGCAGAAGCGCCGTGGCGCGCATCGAGCGTCATCCACCCGCCCCGCCCCTTTTTTTTCCATAGGAGGCGCGTGCACGCGCCCGCGCGCCATTGGCGCCCTTTTCGAAATCAAACAGGGACTAGGAGCCAGGGCCCTTTTTGCCGGAGGGCCTGTGCGGTGGATGAGCGCAGCAACAGGGCAGAGGAAGTACCAACTGCCTGGATCTTTTGACTTGAGAAAACCAAAGATCCACATGACAAGAAAAATGGACTACAGCGGCCTCTAGTGGTTTAACACAGGTACCGCGGTCCTCTTTTTTTTTTTTTTTTTCTTGACTACTATTAAAATTTTACATTTTCAGTAGTTACAGGCATACACAGATATTAGCGGGAATACCGTTAGGTAACAGACAGAAAGACAAATTAGGCTTGGGGGTCCCCCCATAGAACTAAGTTCCTGGGGGCCCCCACTTACCTGTTCCCCGCCGCAGGACTCTGTTTGGTCCACAGAAGCCCAAACTTCACCTATCACGGCAGGCATTGTAATTAAACCTTCAGGGACCGGGTTCCCAAGGATTCCTCTCCCCTGGACCTGTATAGCACCCTGCACAGACAACATCTTGGTCGTGGGTATGACCAGAGCTCTGGATCCCAGGGTCCAGCCCTCCTAAGAGAGGCATTACAGGCAAAACCTTGCTCTTCTGCTGCAAGGCCCGGGTACCGACCGTTTAGCTATGAAGCTTTTTTGGTGGGATCCGGAACAGCTTACTAAGGCCCAAAAGAACCTGTACGCAAGCCCAGTGAAAACACATGTTACTCTTTGGCCAACACCTTAGACACCGGCAAAAAACTGAGGTGCTCCCGGATGGGAGGGGCTTATATAGGGGAGGGTACTTCCGGTTTGGAAGTGGCCAGTGCCAGCACCTGAAGGTAATCTATATAACCCATTAGTAATGACTAAGTCGCTCTGTGTCCCGTGATGTACGAAAAAGAAATTACGACCGTCCCAAACGCTGTGACGTACAACACGTACTATAAATGGGAAGTTCAAATCAAATGGCGCCACCCTTTGGGCTGCTTTTGCTGATTTCGTGTTACCGCGTGTTAGTAAAAGTTTGAGAGCCGATTTGTGCTTTTCAGTCTCCGTGCTTTTCAGTCCGTTACAGCGTGACGAATGTGCTATCTCCATTACGAACGCTAGTTTTACCAGAACAAGCGCTCCCGTCTCCTAATTCAGTCTGAGCATGCGTGGGTTTTTTCTCTGATGGAGTTCCACACAGACGATCGGAATTTCCTATCGTTTTTTTTTTCACAGATGGAAATAAGTCCGATGGGGCCCACACACGATCGGTTTGTCCGATGAAAACAGTCCATCGGACTGTTTTCATCGGTAAAACCGATCGTGTGTACACGGCTTGACTTGCCTCGCAAGACAGAGGGACACTTTAAGTATGTAAACTATATCTAACTGGTGGGCCTGATCTACCTATATAGCCATAAATGTCTGTTTTTTACTCACAATGTTATATTTTAACTCGTCCCCACTCTATTCAAAATGTAAAAATTGTTTTACTTGGAGTTAAACATTAATAGTTCTCACTAGCCCTCTTGAATGGGAACTTGATATTACGCAACCTTTTTTTTTCCCTTTGTACTTTAATGGGTCAGGCCAACCAAAATCAATATATCAATTTTAACAGAGTTAATGAAGGGGTTCAATCTTCATGTTGGAATTTCAGTTATTATTCTATAACACAGAGGGGTGGAAACACCTAAGGCCCCTTACACATGAGGCTGTACAATGTTCAGCCCAGTCCAGCTGACACCCGCCATAAGCTTTGACAGGGCTGGACACTGCACCTATCCTTCCCGAGTACACTAAAACACCAGAAGAGATGCACTGCTCCTAGACGGGCCCCAAATGCAAGGGGATTAAAACTCCAAAGTGGGCTGTACTATATACAGAAACTACGGCTGGGAGATCTCACTACTGGAGTCCTTCAGAGATGTAAGGAGCAAGGTTCAGCCTACCAAACTCCATATAAAAATATCACCTTTGGGTGAACTAAACCTTTAAAATAAGTAAGACATCTTTGACATTAAAAACAACTGGATGTTTCCTGTTACAGGGTTGCTGCTATTAGTGAACCTTTTTTTTAATTTAGGAAAAGCCAAGTATTTAGTTTACATTTAATCAGGAAAGTATCTAAAAGTCTTTCAAGTTGTCCACTTTGCTCCCTATAAATCAGTGAGTTTCGACGTTCCTGGCCAACTACGTCAGCTCTCGGTGCTGTTTAAGGTGAATCTTTTGGCAGACTGAAGATTGTTCCCTTGTTAGAAAGAACTGATAGAAAATACAAGTTGGATAAAAAATCTACAGCTGAATATTTAGCAGGGCCCACCTCAGCCTATCCGCCAACAAGTTCAAAAGCCCTAATTAAAACCTACATCTAAATTAAAAACAGCACAATGTTTAAGTGTAATTCTAGGGGAACAGAAAAATACAGATGTGTCATACCTGGCAGAAAATGTGTAATTCTGTTGCACCAGATTTCTAATTTAGAAACCAAGTCATGACCATTTACTGTCCTCCACTGCAGTAAGAGCAATGCAGCTTGTTCAAGGTCAATTATTGGATAGTAAAGGGACAGCTTCTCAGTTACAAGGTCATCAATGTGCTCTTTTTTGAATCAGCAAGCTCCACTTTAAAAAATGTCCACACTACGCAATGGAATTCTTCACACTGTGCAAACAAAGTTGTGGTAGGAATTATTCTTTGAAGATAATTGGGCCACACTGTAATTCTTATTCTTGGAGGTTTGTTGTCTCATGCCGTGTACACACGACCGCTTTTAATGACGAGAAAAATGACATTTTTTAACCACTTAAGCCCCGGACCATTTGGTAGCTAAAGGACCAGAGGTGAATTCAGAATTTTGCACTGCGCTGCTTTAACTGTAAATTGTGCGGACATGCAATGTTGTACCCAAACGAAATTTGCGTCCTTTTCTTCCCACAAATAGAGCTTTCTTTTAATGGTATTTGATTGCCTCTGCGATTTTTATTTTTTGCAATATAAACGGAAAAAGACTGAAAATTTTGAAAAAAAATGATATTTTCTACTTTTTGTTATAAGAAAAATCGAATAAACTCAATTTTAGTCATACATTTAGGCCAAAATGTATTCAGCCACATGTCTTTAGTAAAAAAAAATGTCAATAAGCGTATATTTATTGGTTTGCGCAAAAGTTATAGCGTTTACAAACTAGGGTACATTTTCTGGAATTTACACAGCTTTAAATTTATGACTGCCTATCTCATTTCTTGAGGTGCTAAAATGGCAGGGCAGTACAAAACCCCCCCAAATGACCCCATTTTAGAAAGTAGACACCCCAAGGAAATTGCTGAGAGGCATGTTGAGCCCATTGAATATTTTTTTTTGTCCCAAGTGATTGAATAATGACAAAAAAAAAAAATTACAAAAAGTTGTCACTAAATGATATATTGCTCACACATGCCATGGTTATATGTGGAATTGCACCCCAAAATACATTCTGCTGCTTCTCCTGAGTACGGGGATACCACATGTGTGGGACTTTTTAGGAGCCTAGCCACGTACGGGACCCCGGAAACCAAGCACCGCCTTCAGGATTTCTAAGGGTGTAAATTTTTGATTTCACTCCTCACTACCTATCACAGTTTTGAAGGCCATAAAATGCCAAAATAGCACAAAACCCCCCCAAATGACCCCATTTTAGAAAGTAGACACCCCAAGGAAATTGCTGAGAGGCCTGTTGAGCCCATTGAATATTTTTTTTTTTTGTCCCAAGTGATTGAATAATGACAAAAAAAAAAAATTACAAAAAGTTGTCACTAAATGATATATTGCTCACACATGCCATGGTTATATGTGGAATTGCACCCCAAAATAAATTTTGCTGCTTCTCCTGAGTACGGGGATACCACATGTGTGGGACTTTTTAGGAGCCTAGCCGCGTACGGGACCCCGAAATCCAAGCACCGCCTTCAGGATTTCTAGGCACAAATTTTTGATTTGACTCCTCACTACCTATCACAGTTTCGAAGGCCATAAAATGCCAAAATAGCACAAAACCCCCCCAAATGACCCCATTTTGGAAAGTAGACACCCCAAGCTGTTTGCTGAGAGGCATGGTGAGTATTTTACAGCTCTCATTTGTTTTTGAAAATGAAGAAAGAACATTTTTTTTTTTTCTTTTTTTTTTCAATTTTCAAAACTTTGTGACAAAAAGCGAGATCTGCAAAATACTCACCATACCTCTCAGCAAATAGCTTGGGGTGTCTACTTTCCAAAATGGGGTCATTTGGGGGGGTTTTGTGCCATCTGGGCATTCCATGGCCTCCAAAACTGTGATAGGCAGTGAGAAGTGAAATCAAAAATTTACACCCTTAGAAAGCCTGAAGGCGGTGATTGGTTTTTGGGGTCCCGTACGCGGCTAGGCTCCCAAAAAGTCCCACACATGTGGTATCCCCGTACTCAGGAGAAGCAACAGAATGTATTTTGGGGTGTAATTCCACATATGCCCTTGGCATGTTTGAGCAATATATCATTTAGTGACAACTTTGTGCAAAAAAAATAAAAAAAAAATCTTTTTTCCACAACTTGTGTCAACATATAAAATATTCCATGGACTCGACATGCCTCTCAGTATATAGCTTGGGGTGTCTACTTTCCAAAATGGGGTCATTTGGGGGGGTTTTGAACTGTTCTGGCATTTTATACACAACATTAGGAAGCTTACATCCACTCTTCTAACCACTTGAAGACAAAGCCCTTTTTGACACATTTTGTTTACATGAAAACATATATTTTTTTGCAAGAAAATTATGTTGAACCCCCAAACATTATATATATTTTTAAAGCAAAGGCCCTACAGAATAAAATGGTGGGTGTTGCATTTTTTTTTTCTACACAGTATTTGTGCAGCGATTTTTCAAACGCATTTTTTGGGGAAAAAATACACTTTTTTTAATTTTAATGCACTAAAACACACTATATTGCCCAAATGTTTGATGAAATAAAAAAGATGATCTTAGGCCGAGTACATAGATACCAAACACGACATGCTTTAAAATTTTGCACAAACGCGCATTGGCGACAAACTACATACATTTTTAAAAGCCTTTAAAAGCCTTTACAGGTTACCCCGTTAGATTTACAGAGGAGGTCTACTGCTAAAATTACTGCCCTCGATCTGACCTTCGCGGTGATACCTCACATGCATGGTGCAATTGCTGTTTACATATGACGCCAGACCGACGCTTGCGTTCGCCATTGGGCAAGAGCAGGGCAGGACAGGGGTGCTTTTTTTTTTTTTTTTTTTTTTTTATTATTAATTTTGCTTTTTTATTTTTTTTTTAAACTGTTGCTTCCATATTTTTTTTTTTTATCATTTTTATTGTTATCTCAGGGAATGTAAATATCCCCTATGATAGCTATAGGTAATGACAGGTACTCTTTTTTGAAAAAACTGGGGTCTATTGGACCCTAGATCTTTCCTCTGCCCTCAAAGCATCTGACCACACCAAGATCGGTGTGATAAAATGCTTTCCCAATTTCCCAATGGCGCTTTTTATATCCGGGGGGGGTCATTCCCTCCCACTGCTTGTAAAAGCAGTCCAGAGGCTAATTAGCCACTAGGATTGCTTTTACATGAAAGCCTGCCGCTGGCTGAAAAGAATGATACCAAGATGATACCTAAACCCGCAGGCATCATTCTGGTATAAACATTCAAAGTCCAGCAACATACCAGTACGTTGCTGGTCCTTGTTGGACATGTATTGTAATCTTTTTTTTCATGCAGCCTGTTGGCTGAACGAAAAAAAAAGATTGATCGGTGGGTATGCCCACCATTAGAATACCACCCTTCATCCACCCACTTTTAATGATGGGCATACATGCACCATTTATATATGCCGAAGCATGGGGGCATCTTCCCGCAAAAGTTATGCCACGTACACATGGTCAGACTTTTCCACGGGCAAGCCTCCGTCGGTATTTCGACTGTATGTACGCGGCATTAGGAGCAAAATCGCTCCTCCGCCCCTGCTGCCCCAATGCTTCGGCATATATGCTTTTTTTTTTTTAACTGTGGTGGCGAAATCACCTCCTACAGCACTGGAGTCGCAGGGATCAGGCCTGTCTCTGCGAACGCTGCAGTTATGTGTGTTGTGTTTTGTAAGTGACAGTGATCGATCGATACTGCACTTGGGTGGCCTGGGCTGGACGGAGGGGCAAAACGCAGGTGCTAGCAGGTATCTGGGCTGATCCCGCTAACACTGCGTTTTTGGGAACCCTAAACTGCTGGGGACGCTAGTATAGATCTGATCAGATCAGATATTGATCTGTTCAGATACTATACCACTAAGGGGGGTGTATGCTTCACGCGTGGGTGTTAGCGTTACTGGCACTAACCTGACGCTGCCTGGGGTGTGACGCAGACCCTCTCTGACGCTAAAACCTAATTGATATCACCCGCCGGGCGATCAGGGGGTTAAACCTTTATTGGGTTATATACGGCGGGTGCCCTGACACTATAAAAAGCAAACTAACTAACCAGCGTCACCCGTAACACCTATATGGTGATCACTGGTGAAAGGGTTAACTAGGGGCAATCAGGGGGTTAAACCTTTATTAGGTAATATATGGGGGTACCCGACGCTATATAAAAACCTGACGGCGAACCTAAAAAAAATTACTGGCTACCGATCTGCATCACCGACACTAAGACAACGATCATAAAAACGATCGCTTAGCGACAGTGGTGATAGGGGGTGAAAGGGTTACCTGGGGGGCGATCAGGGGGTTAAACCTTTATTAGATAATATATGGGGGTACCTGACGCTATAAAAACCTGCGGCGAACCTAAAAAAAATTACTGGCTACCGATCTGCATCACCGACGCTAAGACAGCGATCAGAAAAATGATCGCTTAGCGACAGTGGTGATAGGGGGTGAAAGGGTTACCTGGGGGGCGATCAAGGGGGTTAAACCTTTATTAGGTAATATATTGGGGTACCTGACGCTATAAAAACATGCGGCGAACCTAAAAAAAATTACTGGCTACCGATCTGCATCACCGACACTAATACAGCGATCAGAAAAATGATCGCTTAGCGACAGTGGTGATAGGGGGTGAAAGGGTTACCTGGGGGGCGATCAGGGGGTTAAACCTTTATTAGATAATATATGGGGGTACCTGACGCTATAAAAACCTGCGGCGAACCTAAAAAAAATTACTGGCTACCGATCTGCATCACCGACGCTAAGACAGCGATCAGAAAAATTATCGCTTAGTGACAGTGGTGATAGGGGGTGAAAGGGTTACCTGGGGGGCGATCAAGGGGGTTAAACCTTTATTAGGTAATATATGGGGGTACCGGACGCTATAAAAACCTGCGGTGAACCTAAAAAAAATTACTGGCTACCGATCAGCATCACCGACGCTAAGACATCGATCAGAAAAATGATCGCTTAGTGACGGCGGTGCTAGGGGGTGAAAGGGTTACCTGGGGGGTGATCAAGGGGGTTAAACCTTTATTAGGTAATATATGGGGGTACCCGACGCTATAAAAACCTGCGGCAAACCTAAAAGAAATTACTGGCTACCGATCAGCATCGCCGACGCTAAAACATCGATCAGAAAAATTATCGCTTAGTGACCGTGGTGATAGGGGGTGAAAGGGTTACCTGGGGGGCGATCAAGGGGGTTAAACCTTTATTAGGTAAT
Organism: Rana muscosa; assembly: GCA_029206835.1. NCBI lineage: Eukaryota > Metazoa > Chordata > Amphibia > Anura > Ranidae > Rana > Rana muscosa. The sequence continues at coordinate 262,795,345 of CM055123.1, read as the reverse complement.
ATATGGGGGTACCCGAAGCTATAAAAACCTGCGGCGAACCTAAACCTTTATTAGGGAGGGGTTAGGGGGCTACACTGGACCTAAAACTAAATGTAGTGACACTTTTACAGTCACAAATGTCACTGATTGCAGTGATCACTAAATAAATGGTCACTGCAATCAGTGACACTGTGACTGGGGGCTGGGGGGTGATCTGGGGGTGTCTGGGGGGGCCTGGGGGGGCGATTTATGTACCTATGTGTCCTGGTGTCAGTGTAGTGTTGTGTGCACTAACCTGCATCTTCTCCTGTACGGCGCTCGGTATATGTGAGCGCCGCAGGAGAGATGACATCACTTCCTCCAGCCTGTGTAAACAAGTACACAGGCAGGGGAAGCTCTCATTCGCCGGGAGCGATCGAGAGGGGGTGGCCGGTATCGAACGGCCATCCCCTCATGCCGGATCGCTCCCGAAGGTAAAACGACCACTCACTGTAAAGAAGGGGGGTCCGATCGGACCCCCCAACTATACAAAGGCAATCACGTACATATACGTGATTCTGCCTGTTGGTGCCATTCTGCCGACGTATATTTACAGTGGGCGGTCGTTAAGTGGTTAAAATGGTCATTAAAAATGATCGTGTGTGGGCTTCAGAGCATTTTTCACGACGTGAAAAACGGCCATGAAAAAATTGGAACATGCTCTAATTTTTCACGTCGTTTTTTACATCGTCGTTTTTCTCGTCATGAAAAACGGCCGTGTGCGGGCTTTAACCACTTGACCACTGGGCACTTAAACCCCCTTAATAACCAGACCAATTTTCAGCTTTCGGTGCTCTCACATTTTGAATGACAATTACTCAGTCATACAACACTGTACCCATATGAATTTTTTGTCCTTTTTTTCACACAAATAGAGCTTTCTTTTGGTGGTATTTAATCACTGTTGGGTTTTTTATTTTTTGCGCTATAAGAGAAAAAAGACTGAAAATTCTGTAAAAAAATTATTTTTTTTTCGTTTCCGTTATAAAATTTTGCAAATTACTATTTTTTCTTCATAAATTTTGGCCAAAATTTATACTGCTACATATCTTTGGTAAAAATAAGTACAAATTGGTGTATATTATTTGGTCTTTGTGAAAGTTATAGAGTCCACAAGCTATGGTGCCAATATCTGAAAATTGATCACACCTGAAGTACTGACGGCCTATCTCATTTCTTGAGACCCCAACATGCCAGAAAAGTACAATTACCCCCCAAATGACCCCTTTTTGGAAAGAAGACATTCCAAGGTATTCAGAAAGAGGCGTTGTGAGTTTTTTGAAGTTGTCATTTTTTCCCACAATTCTTTGCAAAATCAAGATTATTTTTTCTCTTTTTTTTTTTTTTTCACAAAATTGTCATATTAGCAGGTTATTTCTCACACACAGCATATGCATACCACAAATTACACCCCAAAACACATTCTGCTATTCCTCCTGAGTATGGCGATACCACATGTGTGAGACTTTTACACAGCGTGGCCACATACAGAGGCCCGACATGCAGGGAGCACCTTCAGGCGTTCTGGAGCACCGAGGCCAATTCTGACATTTCTCTCCTACATGTAAAAATCATCATTTATTTGCTAGAAAATTACATAGAACCCCAAAACATTATATATGTTTTTTTAGCAAAGACCTTAGAGAATATAATGGTGGTTGTTGCAACTTTTTATCTCGCACGATATTTGCGCAGCTATTTTTTTAACGTGTTTTTTACGGGGAAAAAAATGTTGTGTCCTTAAAAAAAAAAAAACAGTAAAGTTAGCCCAATGTTTTTGCATAATGTGAAAGATGAAGTTACGCCGAGTAAATAGAAACCTAACATGTCACCCTTAAAAATTGCACACACTTGTGGAATGGCGCCAAACTTCGCTACTTAAAAATCCACATAGGCGACGCTTTAAATATTTTTACTGGTTACATGTTTTGAGTTACAGAGGTGGTCTAGGGCCAAAATGATTGCTCTCGCTCTAACGTTCGCGGCGATACCTCACATGTGTGGTTTGAAAACCGTTTTCATATGTGGGTGGGACTTACGTATGCGTTCGCTTCTGTATGCGAGCTCACGGGGACAGGGGCGCTTTAAAAAAATATATATTTTTTTATTGTTCATTTTACTTTATTTATTTTAGTTTGACATGTTTTTCCGCCCCAAATTTCACTTTTATACCTATTACAAGGAACGTAAACATCCCTTGTAATAGGAATATGGCATGACAGGTCCTCTTTACAGTGAGATATGGGGTCAATAAGACCCCACATCTCACCTCTAGGCTGGGAAGCCTGAAAAAAAACAAAAAAAAAACAACAATCCTGGCTTTGATCGTAGCGGTGAGTCGGTAAAAGCACCGGAGGACGGCGAGGGGGGACATCCCCTCTCGCCTCCCGTTAGAATGATCAAGCGGCGGAACAGCCACTATGATTGTTGTTATGGTGTAGGGAATCGCCGGCTGAAAAAGCTAATATCTGAATGATGCCTGTAGCTGCTCCCATCATTCAGATATCTCCGCACAAAGTCAAGGACGTCATATGACGGCCGGCGGGCGGGAAGTGGTTATTGCAGAGTATTGCCGGGCATTGCGGAGTATTGCCAGGCATTGCGGAGTATGGCAGGGCATTGCGGAGTATGGCAGGGTATTGCGGAGTATGGCAGGGTATTGCATGGGGTATTGCACAGGGGGTATTGCACAGGGTATTGCAGAGTATTGCGCAGGGTATTGCAGAGTATTGCACAGGGTGTATTGTGCAGGGTATTGCAGAGTATTGTGCAGGGTATTGCAGAGTATTGTGCAGGGTATTGCAGAGTATTGCGCAGGGTATTGCAGAGTATTTTGCAGAGTATTTTGCAGAGTATTGCGCAGGGTGATGCAGAGTATTGTGCAGGGTATTGCAGAATATTGCAGAGTATTGTGCAGGGTATTGCGCAGGGTATTGCAGAGTATTGTGCAGGGTATTGCAGAGTATTGCGCAGGGTATTGCAGAGTATTTTGCAGAGTATTGCGCAGGGTATTGCAGGGTATTGCAGAGTATTGCGCAGGGTATTGCAGAGTATTGCGCAGGGTATTGCAGAGTATTGCGCAGGGTATTGCAGAGTATTGCACCAGGGTATTGCAGGGTATTGCAGAGTATTGCGCAGGGTATTGCAGAGTATTGCACCAGGGTATTGCAGAGTATTGCACCAGGGTATTGCAGGGTATTGCAGAGTATTGCACCAGGGTATTGCAGAGTATTGCACCAGGGTATTGCAGAGTATTGCACCAGGGTATTGCAGAGTATTGCACCAGGGTATTGGCAGGGTATTTTGCAGAGTATTGGCAGGGTATTTTGCAGAGTATTGGCAGGGTATTGCACAGGGATGGCTGAGCAGGTGATGTATGGATGGCTGGATCTGTGACTGCAATTGTCACAGATCCAGCCCACAGTGCTGCTGCTGCCATCCGCTCCCTCCCCCTCCCCTCTCACACTGTACCGATCGGTACAGAGAGGGGAGGGAGGAACCGGCGTCATCACATGATGCCGGTCTGTTTACAAGTGATTGCTCCGTCATTTGACGGAGCGATCACGTGGTAAACGGCCGCTATCAGCGGCGATTTACCGCGATTCGTGATCCGCCAGGTCCTCTGGACCCGGCGGTCACGGAGTTTCCCGTGTGCGCGCCCCAGAGTTATATAACGTCCTCCCAGAGTTAAGCAACCACCTTGTCGACGTTATTTGTCGGCAGGTGGTTGCTAAGTGGTTAACGACGTGAAAAAAAATGTGCATGCTCAGAATCAAGTATGAGACGGGAGCGCTCGTTCTGGTAAAACTAGCGTTCATAATGGAGATAGCACATTCGTCACGCTGTAACGGACTGAAAAGCACAAGGCTGAAAAGCGCGAATCGTCGCTCAACAAACTTTACTAACATGAAGGGTGGCACCATCCGAATGGAACTTCCCCTTTATAGTGCCGTCGTACGAGTTGTACGTCACCGCGCTTTACTCAAGCATTTTTTTCCACGATAGTGTGTAGGCAAGGCAGGCTTGAGAAGAATCACGTCGAGAAAAATGCAGTTTTTTTCAATGACATTAAAAACGGTTGTGTGTACGCAGCATAATAGTAGAACTGCAGGATCTCTTGGCATGGTTTTAGGTAAAACTGTAGAGATAAGTCTGGAAACCCTAGTCCAGAGAGCAGAAACCAGTCTATAAGACCAACAGATGTGGGGTTTAATGCTGGCTTCTTCACAAAATCTGTTATAGTTGACTAAGCAACCCCTTGCCTCTTTTATATTTGTAGAAGACTGATGGTACGGTCTCCCTGCTATAGTTATTGGTTCTGTTTTTGCCCAAGTTGGGGTGGTGCATGTTTGCACCCCACGTTTCGCTTTTTCTGTTTATTTTTTTATTTTATTTGATCCCAATATTTAAAGATGTAAAATCAAACAGAAAAGGGGGGCCTCTATTTAATGACATTGGCATAAATGTAGACCCTAGAACTCAAGGTAATGTGGTTTCCAGAGGGATATAAGAAACCATTCTTTTTTTGTCCTTGGGACCATTGCCACCAGGAGAGAAAGTGAAAAAAAGGCCACATTTTTAGAGTTGTCACTAGAACAGGAATAAAGGATATACTGTGGTGGATTTACTAAAGGCAAATGAGCTGTGCACTGTGCAGTTGCTCCAGAGCTTTAGTAAATGGGATAAGGCTTCACTTTACAAAGAATACCCAATCACATGGAAAAATATACAAAGAATTTCTGCGCTACTAAACAAAACACACAAGCAGCTGCACAACCAATGGACAAAGGTGAAAAGCAGAACAAAAAACAAAAAATGCAGCGCTGAACAAAAGTGAAAATAGAAAACACCCAGTGTGATAAAAAATAATGTCCAATTAAGTGACAAAATTCATGTAAATGGTGAAAAAAGTCTCTAATAAATAAAACGATTCTTGAACAGATGTGTATGAAATCTGCAATCTTGGAAAAGAAGTGTAGATAACCACCACCAATATATGGAAGGCTTACCGGAACAAGTGAACCCAAACAAACATGCGTTTGAAGGGTCACATCAGGCTTTTAGATGTATGTCTCCTCCTGCGCTGATCCTATGCAGGTAAATCCTCAGGACAATGCTCTCGGCAATGGTAATGGAGGTGAATGGAAAAAAGGCTCAAATGGTGGTAAACCAGAATGCCGATCAGATAAATATATGGGAGAAAAGAGAAGGGCACATGGCATAATATCGTCTAAAAATCAAACTTTAATGTAGGCAAATACACTTACATCAAGATGGTTTAAACAAACGCTTGTACAACAGTGGCAGCAGTGGAATCTCCCGACGCGTTTCGCAAAAAGGATTGCATCATCTGGGGTGAATATCCACTGCTGCTTCCACAACATTTATAGAAAATATGACCCCAAGGAGAAAAACCTCACCTGGGAGTTCAATCAGTCAGCATCCACTTCCTGTGTGGTCCAAAATGGCGCATGGGCGTGCGTTTCAAGCCTCCATATGGAAAAGGAGTAATCAAGCTCCATGATAGGTCCTCAGAGTGGAGGAGTGGCATATACCCATTCGCGGCATGGATTGGATATCCACATGAGCAGAGACCGCCCCATGTATAAAAACCAATGGTAAACACGTGACTCGCGTGTCATAACTTGGAGGGATTGGGAGTTAGCGTGTCAAAAGGTGACACACTGTCCCAAATGGGCATTCGCAACGGAACGTGACTCACATCACGTCACGTCACATGGAACGCAGCGCAGCCAATTGCCATCAACCCCGTACCGCAAAGCGTTCCACGCCTGCGGGACAAGGACGCATCAAAGCACTTCCTGCCCAGACCGACGCGATACCGCACTCGCGGTAACGTGATGTGCAAACACGTGACCTACGTCACGTGACTGCATTAGGGATGACGTGACGCATGCCCATGTGACCAACAGTCACATGACCGCATCGAACACGGAATGCGGAAGAAAACGTTCTCCGCACTGCCCGACAGTAAACAAATAGGGGAAAACATTAGGATAAACCAAACCCGTGTGGGTGCAGGACTAATGTACTCCCTAATGTGGGATGTTCAAAAGCCTGTTGTGCTCCGACGGGGTAACCAATCCCGCAAGGACACATCTGCGGACCCTACTGAAAGATGGAGCTTAATCCAAACAACACAAGGATCCGCAGATTCAGGCTTCAAAAAGTACACCAAAAGGGACCAGAAATATAAAGCATACATAATATAGGACTCTATAGATCATATTATTAATAAGAATCCTTAATTTATTTAAAAACAAAACTTATTAAAATGGAAACTTCAGAGATCATGCAGATAAATTATAAATCTGCATTAGTCCCCAAAGACACAGGTCTCCAAAAAATATTTTTCCGTGTATAGATGAAAAAGGTGTACATATATTACAGAAAGGGGGGGATGGGTGTTAAATTAACACTCATGAGTGAGTATGAACCTGAGATAATAATAGCACAGACTGGAACCCCACATGCAAGGATGCTCAAAAATTGAACCCCCACATATCCAACCACCCCAATATACATTACAAACAGTAAATGCATCAAATAAAGATACATATGTCTCACATATACACAACGTGAAATATGGAATAGACCTGATCTGATATAAATAAAATGGAGAACTAAAAAATATGTAAATGAGAATAAAATTGTAATAAATTAAAACAAGAAAGAGAACACATGTCACACATGTAAAAAGGACCCACAATCTAAGACTTGTTAATGAAGGAATTTATATCCCATTCAACGTTCAATCCCAGTGGCCTATGAGTTTGTAATTCATAAATCCAGAAAGTTTATAATTGAGAAACTCCTCTGGTTTTAGGACCGCCCCTCCATGGGGGAACGTAATGGTCAATGATAAGAAATTGAGTGCCAATCGGATTCCTATTATGGCACAACCTAAAATGTCTGGGTACGGTGTGGTGAGTATCACCCCCCAAAATAAGGGAGATGTGCTCACTCGCGTCGGTCTGGGCAGGAAGTGCTTTGATGCGTCCCTGTCCCGCAGGCGTGGAACGCTTTGCGGTACGGGGTTGATGGCAATTGGCTGAGCTGCGTTCCATGTGACGTGACGTGATATGAGTCACGTTCCGTTGCGAATGCCCATTTGGGACAGTGTGTCACCTTTTGACACGCTAACTCCCAATCCCTCCAAGTTATGACACGCGAGTCACGTGTTTACCATTGGTTTTTATACATGGGGCGGTCTCTGCTCATGTGGATATCCAATCCATGCCGCGAATGGGTATATGCCACTCCTCCACTCTGAGGACCTATCATGGAACTTGATTACTCCTTTTCCATATGGAGGCTTGAAACGCACGCCCATGCGCCATTTTGGACCACACAGGAAGTGGATGCTGACTGATTGAACTCCCAGGTGAGGTTTTTCTCCTTGGGGTCATATTTTCTATAAATGTTGTGGAAGCAGCAGTGGATATTCACCCCAGATGATGCAATCCTTTTTGCGAAACGCGTCGGGAGATTCCACTGCTGCCACTGTTGTACAAGCGTTTGTTTAAACCATCTTGATGTAAGTGTATTTGCCTACATTAAAGTTTGATTTTTAGACGATATTATGCCATGTGCCCTTCTCTTTTCTCCCATATATTTATCTGATCGGCATTCTGGTTTACCACCATTTGAGCCTTTTTTCCATTCACCTCCATTACCATTGCCGAGAGCATTGTCCTGAGGATTTACCTGCATAGGATCAGCGCAGGAGGAGACATACATCTAAAAGCCTGATGTGACCCTTCAAACGCATGTTTGTTTGGGTTCACTTGTTCCGGTAAGCCTTCCATATATTGGTGGTGGTTATCTACACTTCTTTTCCAAGATTGCAGATTTCATACACATCTGTTCAAGAATCGTTTTATTTATTAGAGACTTTTTTCACCATTTACATGAATTTTGTCACTTAATTGGACATTATTTTTTATCACACTGGGTGTTTTCTATTTTCACTTTTGTTCAGCGCTGCATTTTTTGTTTTTTGTAATACCCAATCACATGCAAGGAAAAAACAGCATTATTGCCTGCACATGATTGAATGATGGAAGTCAACAGAGCTTCGCCACATTTACTAAGCTCTGGGGCAACTGCACTTGCAAAGTGCACAGTCTATTTGCCTTTAGTAAATCTCCCCCACAGTATCTTCCAATGGCAACAACTGTCTAGAAGGACAGAAAGTAAGATGAAATATCACTAAGGGGACACAGATGGCAAGAAAACCTGATAGGGATTTTAACCCTTGCCTTTTCAATTTCCCTGTAAGGAAAGGTTCCATCCGCTGGTAATATCTATCATTTGGCGTGCAGTACTGGGGTCCACCAGCAGGTGTTTCCTGGCAGCTTGCAACTGTCAGGGGAGCTTGTACCTGCTGATGTTATGTCATCTTTGGGCCGCAGTACTGGCATCCACCAGCGGATGGATCCTGGCAGTGTGGTGCAGATTTTACCTTCTGCAATCAGGCATCACCTGAGCTTGTTAGCAGGTAATAGTATAAATACCCGGCAAGTGCACACACACACTGCCCTGGTATCGTCCTCGTGCCCTGACCTGCAGCCCTGAACCCTGATTTCTGTATCCGTTGTATCTGTTCCTGCATCCCTGGATCCTTGCCCTGCAGCCTGATGCCTTCCTTCTTGTCCCTGTCCATCTACTCCTGGCCCCCCATCTGCTGATCTCCTCTTAATGATCCTGGCCTGGCTTGACTACGATTCTGGTTCTCCCTTTTTCTACATATGCTGGTTGGTTACTGTCACTGTTTTGGTTGTTTGGTTTGTTCACTTGTTGTATTGGTGGTGTATTCACATTTATATGTATTTACCTTAAATAAACTTACTTACTTTCACCTATTTCTGTTTGCGGTTTTCTCTGTTGCAGTCCACATAGTTCTGGTCACTCCTGATACATGACACCCCCAAAAAATAAATGTTTTAGCGTGACATATACCTTATTGATTCTTTAGCATCTACCAGAAAGTAACAAGTGAATTAGGACTAATGTGTTACTTTTTTGTTACATGATTTAAAGTTTTATGTATTACATTAATAATTAGCTTTCATTAATATTATTCATGTTGCAGATAATTCTGTCTGATCTTTCACAGGTGGAGCCTGAAACACAAGCCATAATTAACTGGATTGAAGGCCACAACTTTGTTCTTTCTGCAAACCTCCACGGTGGAGCTGTTGTAGCTAATTATCCATTTGATAAAAGTAAAGATCTTCGGATCAGGGGTTACCGCCGCACCACAAGCTATTCTGCTACACCAGATGATAAACTGTTTAAAGCAGTAAGTCATGTCATATTATCCTACTCTAAGACTGGGTTCACACATATGCGAATTGGGTGCGGGGTTTCCATGACATGTGAGTGTGACCGGTTCTCAATGGAGCTGGTTCACACATGTCAGAGGCGGCCGCAGTCTCTTGAAAGAGGGTCCTGTGCGTGTTTGGGTCCGATTTAGGTGCGAATTCATGCAAAAATTCGGACCTGATTCGCCCATGAACTGGTGAACAGACACACACCGGACCCCAGGTACGAACCACATATGTGATCCCGGCCTAAAGTTGATTATTGGTCTCCACTTTCAAATAGTATGTACATCATACTGGTAGTCAGTCCTCTACAAAGAGTAGGAAGAATGAGGCATTGGCAAGACATTCCCATCCCAGCTGACTACTTCTTCATATAAAACTATTTTCCAGACTATTGTCTCTAGCCCACACCAGGTAAATCTACAAAAGAAACGATGCTGGGAATTTTGGCATTGTCCATACAGATATATGTGTATAGCCAGCAAATGGTAAGCCCTAGGTTGAGTGACCAGGTTAAATACAACAGGTAAAAAGTCAAAATCTCACAAAAGTTAGGGGATATCCTCTCTTGCCACTAAATCAGGTGTACTGTCCTTATTGGAAATTTTACCCTTATCTTCTGTTCTGGTGACATTGTAAAATTTTGGATTTCCCATCAATTTCTGCCCCAGTTATGGTGGTCACCATTACAAATAGAAAGGGGCAATCTCACCAGAGGGCAACGCTGTATCCTGGCCTAGGCCAACAAGGCCCAGGCCTAGGGCAGCACTTTTCAGGGGGGCAGCACAGAAAGAGTCCCCGCCGGCTTGCGCTACACTGTTAGTGTAGCGCTAGTCATATGGGGCGGACTGGGCTGAGAGGCAAATTAGTCTAGCGCCCCCATAAATCGGCCCGTACTGCTTCTAATATGCGGGCGGCCAGCATTCCGCAACTGTGTGTATGTGTGGGGGGGGGGCGCTGCTTATAATTTTGACTGTCCTATCATCCTGGATCACAAACCTTCCTCACTGTGCTATATGTTTTCTGCTGCACCATTGCCATGGTTATATTTTCTTAGTCCTCTCCATAAAATTATCAGAAATTTGTGCTTAAAAACAGAACTATATGCAACACTTTTTTTTCCATTTTGGATAGAGTAAGGGAGGGTTATAGCCCCTGTCAGTTTATTTTTTTACCATCCCTGTCCCATTGCAGAGATCTCCCTTCACTTCCTGCCCCATAGCCAAACAGGAAGTGAGAGGAAATCTATGCACATTAGGGGAATCCATTCCTCCCCCCCCCCAGGCCCTCAGAACTAGTGTCCCCACTGGAAAATATCAGGGTGGGTCTTAAACAGAAAGGGGCGTGGTCTTGACAGGAAGGGGTGGGTCATATTTAAATTAAGGGTGCACAATTTTACTCAGGCCTAGGGCAGCACAAAACCTAAATACACCACTGCCAGAGGGGACAAAGAAAGCAAAAAGAAACTGACAGGGGTTCTAACTTTCCACGAGGGTGGATTGAAAAGTTCTTAGCCTTGCATAGAAAGAGTTTTTTTCAAACTGTCATTTCTCAACATACCGTATATACTCGAGTATAAGCCGAGTTTTTCAACATATTTTTTGTGCTGAAAATGCCCCCTCGAGTCACCTTTTTGCGCCTCATCTCCCGGAATTTGGGGACCCGGTACACACCGGGTCACACTCTTCCTCTACAAGTGTGCAAAGTTTGTTGTCCGGGGGACCTACGGCCGGGGAGCACTGATTTTTCAAAGACGGGGCACTCCTTCCATAGACTCCCATGTTAAACGGTAATTTCTCTGGTGACTTTGGGCACCAAATACCGGCCAGTCGTAGCTTCCCTGGACCTGAAACTTGTCACACGTGTAGCCCCATTTCTCCTCTATAAGTGTGCAAAGTTTTTTTATCTGGGGGACCTACGGCCGGGCACCCCTTCCATAGACTCCCATGTTAAACTTCAGTTTAGTCATGGGCACAGTGAGGCATGGGCACAGTGAGGCATGGGCACAGTGAGGCATGGACACAGTGAGACATGCACATGGACACAGTGAGGCAAAGTGAGGCACGCAGATGGATACCCTAGGCTTATACTCGAGTCAATAAGTTTTCCCAGTTTTTTGTGGTAAAATTAGGTGCCTCGGCTTATATTCGGGTCGGCTTATACTCGAGTATATACTGTAATCCCTTTTTGAGTCTTTGCACTTAGTCCATCGATGTTCCAGTGCCATTTTTGTAGAAGGTTTTGTAGAAGGTCTTCTCCTGGTCTGCAAAAAACTGCGTTACAGCATGTATAACCTACACTGTTAAAGAACTTTTGGTTCCACCGAGATGGCTTTTGAGCTTCGGGAAGAGGTAGAAGTCCAAAGGTGCTAAATCTTGGTGAAGCCACACTGGTGAATTGTTGCCATTGCAACTTTGGAAGTGTGAGGCTGAGCATTGCCCTGGTGGAATAGCACACCTTTTGTCAGCATCCCAGGCCTTTTGGATTTTATTTCCTCACAAAGTTGGGTTAGCAAGTTAGCATAAAACTCTACATTTATGGTCTGGCCATTTGGAAGGAAATCCCACCATCAATATGCCTTTACAATCCAAAAAAACAGAGGCCATCATTTTTCCAGCTGACAGTACAGACATGAGTTTCTTTGGAGGTGGTGAACTGTGATGCTTTCACAAATGTTTTATTTTTATATGTACTTTATAAAATACATAGGAGTGGATTTACTAAAACTGAAGTGAAAAATCTGATGCATCTCTGCATAGAAACTGATCAGCTTCCAGGTTCTTTTGTCAAAGTTTAATTGAACAAGTTAAAGTTAGAAGCTGATTGGCTCCAGATTTTGCACACTACACTTTTAGTAAATAAACCACGTAGCATCCCTGGTTGTAGGTATTTTTGCTTCATTTAGTTGATTCAGGGAGTTATTATGAAAGGGGAGATATTTATGGACACGTGCCTTGTAATGGTGGACCTTCTAACACGCAAGTATAAGGCCTCGTACACACGACCGATTTTCTCAGCAAGAACCAGCAAGAAACTTGCTGGCAGAGATGTCTTGCCGAGTAAATCGGTCGTGTGTACGCGGCTATCGGGTTTCTCGTCGAGAAAACCGACAAGTAACCTCGACGAGAAAATAGAGAACCTGCTCTCTATTTTCTCGTCGAGATTCTCGTCAGCCTGTTTCTCGACGAGAAAAGTGAGTGTGTGTACACTTACCTGTCCGCCGGGAAGCCCGCGCATGTTCGAAATGAATTCGACACATGCGCGGTAGCTTCCTAGGCATACGTAGGGTATACCAAGATGGCGGCGACGGCATCGAATGTGACGAGCGCATGCTCGTCGTAGTCGATGACGTCACCGCGTACGCTCCATTCAAAGAACTGCGGGTTCTTTGAAACGAGCGTGTGTACACTCGGCCGGGACAATTTTCTTGTCCAAGAATCTCGTCGAAAAAAACGACATGTTTTTTTCGACGAGAATCTCGGCCGTGTGTACGAGGCCTAAGAGTTATCCTTCCTAAGCACAGTTTCCTAGCTGCTGGTCAAACTGGAGTTAGTTTGTAGAGCTATGACTTTTTTGACAACTGTTATGCAGGGGTGGACTTTCTCTGACACACTTTTTAGAGTAGTTCATCTTTAATGTATAAATGTTGTGCATGGGTGTCCGCTGAACTTTTTTCAGGGGGGGGGGGGGGCAATACATTGCAATACAAAAGATGTACACAGTGGTGTTGTGGCACAGGCACTGCTGTTACCTGTAGTTCTTCAGCGATAGGGCAGGCCCTGGCAGCGTATTCAGTCTCTTGTCTCGGCCACTGCACGCCACGCACCTGTGGGAGGAGCCGGCGCTGCGCCGGCCGGATCGGCATAGGCACATTTTACACAGGCAGAGGCAGGCTGAGGCAGCAGCCAATCACGGAACAGCTGGGTCAGGGTCACAGTGATGTAAAGCAGAGGTGCAGCCAATCCGATGCTCGGGCCGGGGGGGTTAGGCGGGAGGGGCGGATAGTCGGAAAAGACTGAGAGCAGCCCCAGCCCCCAGGCCAGCAGCAGTCTGCAGACTTAGAAAAGAAAGTCCATGGCTGCCGTGGAGGCGGCCATTGCAACACAGGGGGCAAGTGTGTGTCTTCACTCTGACTTCCAGAGGGGGGGGGGGGCAAGTGACCCCCCTTGCCCTATGGAGCGGACGCCCATGATGTTGTGTATTGGTAGACCTTCTTGGAAGTATATTTTTGGCTGGCATCCGTGAACATATATTGTGTAGTGAACAATTGTCATATAGTGGTTGACCTTCTTTGTCCCATACTGTACATGTTACACAATGGTGTACATTTCTTAACACATGCTGTGTAAACACTGTCTTTCTCAAACACATGTTTTGTAGAGGTTATCCTTCCTAGACTTTTGTTGTAGCATGGCTAACCTATGTAGTGTGGTGGTTGACTGCCCTGAACACAAGTTGAGTAATATTTACTATTAACATTATTTTTTAGAGACTAGTGTTAATAGTTGACTCTTTTTGACAATGTGCATTGTTGGTACTTTTAAAGTGGCAACTTTTCAGCCTTCAGCTGCTATCCAATCTTGTTACGCTTGGCACTTTTGTTACTTACCGATATTTGCATACTCTACATTTGTTGACCTTGTACATCAATATTACCTGGCTGATATCTGAATTTTTTTGTCTTCGCAGTTAGCAATGTCTTATTCCTTTGCTCATGGATGGATGCATAGAGAGTTTAATTGTGGGGATTACTTTCCTTATGGCATTACTAATGGAGCTTCTTGGTATTCCCTATCGAAAGGTATGCATCAGTTATACCAATAAGATGTTTTTATGCAAGCATGAAAATCTCTGATAATATTGTGGTCATTTCCTCAGGTGTAGGACTCTGTTTTGGCCTTGGGCGTTTTGCTGGGGGCTCCAATTCTCTGTTCTTATTTGGAAAACAAAGAGTCATAACTACGGCATATTTTCTTTAAACAGGACTTATTGAGCCTGATTGTTTTTTAGATATATTACGTAACAATAAAAAGGTTAAAGGAACACATTGAGAAAGACAAGCACAAGACAAAAAAGACATTTGGTCATACCATAGAAGATTTTGAAATATGTATACCGCTTAAAAAGGGGCTTCAGTCAATTCTGCAAAAAATAAGAGTCAGGCCTCGTACACATGACCGATTTTCTCGGCAAGAACCAGCAAGAAACTTGCTGGCAGAGAGGTCTTGCCGAGTAAATCGGTCGTGTGTACGCGGCTATCGGGTTTCTCGTCGAGAAAACCGACAAGAAACCTCGACGAGAAAATAGAGAACCTGCTCTCTATTTTCTCGTCGAGATTCTCCTCGGCATGTTTCTCGACGAGAAAAGTGAGTGTGTGTACACTTACCTGTCCTCCCGGAAGCCCGCGCATGTTCGAAATGAATTTGACGCATGCGCGGTAGCTTCCTAGGCATACGTAGGGTATACCAAGATGGCGGCGACGGCATCGAATGTGACGAGCGCATGCTCGTCGTAGTCGATGACGTCACCGCGTACGCTCCATTCAAAGAACCGCGGGTTCTTTGAAACGAGCGTGTGTACACTCGGCCGGGACAAGTTTCTTGTCCAAGAATCTCGTCGAAAAAAACGACATGTTTTTTTTAACGAGAATCTCGGCCGTGTGTACGAGGCCTCAGTTGCTACAAAAACTTTAGCTGTTGACTTTTAACAGACAGACACTCACCTGTCCAAGGATCCAGCGCCGTCCTCACCGGAGATGGTTCTTCGGGTCATTGGCGCCAGCATGTTAACTGTGGGCGGCTGGCTGTGACTCCCTACGGCTTCACAGTCAGAAACCCAATGTGCTGCACTTTCTGAATGGTCCTGCAGCCTTCTGGGACCTGTGACATGTCCCAGAAGGTTGTGGGCAGGTGGGGGTGGGGGGGGGAACTTCCAGTGGATCCGCCAGGACGATCCAACGGGAAATGGAAGCTGGTACCTGTCAAAATCATGTACCCGCTCCCCCTCCCCCCAAATTTTTTTTCAAAATGTGGCAGAGAAGGTGAGGTGAGGTAAAGTTCCCCTTTAAGATGTGTTATTCGTTGGGGCTTACAGCTTAGAACTGGTATTTTCACTCCAAGAGAAATTAGTAAATCCTGCAGCTGTCCCTGTATTGTAAAGTGTCTCTAGTGGTGTAGAACAGTGGTTCTCAATCTTAGTCCTTAAGAACATCCAACGGGCCATGTTTTCAGGTTTTCCTTTACTTTGCACTGCTGCTTTAAATCAATATTAATGACATAGTATTGATAAGATCTATTTAATTTAGGGGAAGTTCTCACCACTAGTAGTGGAGAATTGGGTCATCTCTAGTAGTAGAAAAAAAATGTTCTCCTCTCAGGTAGTGTCGAATGTGCTCACCTTTCGTAATGTAGAATGTACTTTCTTCTTGTGGGATGGAATCTGCATATCTCTAGTGGTATAGAATGTGCTTCACTTTCGTGGTGTAGAATCTGTTCACCTCTTATAGTATAGTATGTGCAGCCCTCTTGTATTCAGAAGGTGTTCACCTCTAGAGGTGTAGAACGTACTCACCTCTCAAAGCATAGAACAGGGGTAGGCAACCTCGGCACTCCAGCTGTGGTGAAACTACAAATCCCATCTTTCCTCTGCCTCTAGGAGTCATGCCTGTGATTGTCAGGGTCTTGCAATGTCTCATGGGACTTGTAGTTTCAAAACAGCTAGAGGGCCGAGGTTGCCTACCCCTGGCATAAAATCTGCTCCCCTCTAGTGTTTTAGAATGTGATCACCTTAGATTTGCTCACTAATAAAAGTGTAGAATGTGTAGAATGTGCTCCCCTTTTGTAGTGTAGAACTTATCCCCCCTAGTAGTGTAGAATGTGCTCCCCTCTAATAGTGTAGAATGTGCTCCCCTCTAATAGTGTAGAATGTGCTCCCCTCTAGTAGTGTAGAATGTGCTCCCTTCTAACAGTGTAGAAGGTGCACTCCCCCAGTAGTGTAGAACTTTCTCACCTCTAGTAGTGTAGAATGTGCTCACCTCTAACAGTGCAGAAGGTGCTCCCCTCTAGTAGTGTTGAATGTGCTCACCTCTTAAGCCCTGTACACACGTACAGGTTTTCCCGCAGTAAAAAGTCCACCGGGAAAATCGAGGGGAAAGCCGAGAACCTGCTCGGTAGCTTTTTCCCCCTACACACGGCCGGGTTTGCCGGATGGAAAACTGCCATGAGAGCTTTGGCCGGGAATCCCGGCCATGTGTATGCTCCATCAGCACTGCCTCGCAGTGTTTCCCATAGGAAAGCAGTAGTAAATTTGGCAGGAAAAAAACTCTGGGAATCACAACGGGAAAATAGAGAGCAGGTTCTCTATTTTCCCACCGGGATTCCTGGCTGTTTTCCTGTCGGCAAAAACATGAGGAAGCATACACACATTCGGTTTTCCCAACCAAAAGCTCTCTTGGCAGTTTTCCTGGCAGGAAAACCGGTCGTGTGTACGGGGCTTAAAGGGTTTGTAAACAAAAAAAATAAAAATAAGAAACATGCTATACTTACCTCCACTGTGCAGCTCGTTTTGCACAGAGTGGCCCCGATCTACGTCTTCTGGGGTCCCTCGGCGGCTGTCTCGGCTCCTCCCCGCAATCACTCACCACCTATATGCGAGCGAGCTTGCATGGTGGTAAGTGATTGTAGGCGCGCTCCAGTGATACAGCCAGCGGCTATTGCTGCTGACTGTATCACTCGGCCCCACCCCCGGCACGCCGCGTCATTGGATGTGATTGACAGCAGCGCCAGCCAATGGCTGCGCTGCTTTCAATCCATCCACTGTAGCCAATCAAAGGCCAGGCTGAATGGCGAGGATGTCGGGGCCGAGCGCGGGACTTTCGAGGGCTCAGGTAAGTTAAACGGTGGCTCGGGGGGGGGGGGGGGCGGTATTGTCGGATGTTTTTCACCTTAATACATAGGATGCATTAAGGTGAAAAAACGTTTTCCTTTACAACCCCTTTAATAGTGTAGAACACGTCCCATGGCACGCCGCGTCATTGGATGTGATTGACAGCAGCACCAGCCAATGGCTGCGCTGCTTTCAATCCATCCACTGTAGCCAATCAACGGCCAGGCTGAACGGCGAGGATGTCGGGGCCGAGCGCGGGACTTTTGAGGGCTCAGGTAAGTTAAACGGGGGCTCGGGGGGGGCGGTATTGTCGGATGTTTTTTCACCTTAATACATAGGATGCATTAAGGTGAAAAAAACGTTTTCCTTTACAACCCCTTTAATAGTGTAGAAGGTGCTCCCCTCTAGTAGTGTAGAAGGTGCTCCCCTCTAGTAGTGTAGAAGGTGCTACCCTCTAGTAGTGTAGAATGTGTTCACATCTAGTAGTGTAGAATGTATTCCCCTCTAGTAGTGTAGAATGTGTTCCCCTGGAGTAGTATAGAATGTGCTTCCCTCTAGTAGTGTAGAATGTATTCCCCTGTAGTAGTGTAGAAAGTGCTCTTCTCCAGTAGTGTAGAATGTTCTTACTTCTATTAGTGTGGAATGTGCTCACATCTAACAGTGTAGAAGGTGCTCTCCTCCCGTGGTGTAGGACTCTCTCATCTCACCTCTAGTAGTGTAGGACATCCTCACCTCTAGTAGTGTAGGACATCCTCAGCTCTAGTAGTGTAGGACATCCTCACTTTTAGTAGTATAGGACATCCTCATGTCTAGTAGTGTAGGACATCCTCAGCTCTAGTAGTGTAGGACATCCTCACCTCTAGTAGTGTAGGACATCCTCACCTCTAGTAGTGTAGGACATCCTCACCTCTAGTAGTGTAGGACATCCTCGCCTCTAGTAGTGTAGGACATCCTCGCCTCTAGTAGTGTAGGACATCCTCGCCTCTAGTAGTGTAGCACATCATCGCCTCTAGTAGTGTAGCACATCATCGCCTCTAGTAGTGTAGGACATCCTCACCTCTAGTAGTGTAGGACATCCTCACCTCTAGTAGTGTAGGACATCCTCACCTCTAGTAGTGTAGGACATCCTCGCCTCTAGTAGTGTAGGACATCCTCGCCTCTAGTAGTGTAGCACATCCTTGCCTCTAGTAGTGTAGGACATCCTCACCTCTAGTAGTGTAGGACATCCTCACCTCTAGTAGTGTAGGACATCCTCGCCTCTAGTAGTGTAGGACATCCTCGCCTCTAGTAGTGTAGGACATCCTCGCCTCTAGTAGTGTAGGACATCCTCGCCTCTAGTAGTGTAGGACATCCTCAGCTCTAGTAGTGTAGGACATCCTCGCCTCTAGAAGTGTAGGACATCCTCGCCTCTAGTAGTGTAGCACATCATCGCCTCTAGTAGTGTAGGACATCCTCACCTCTAGTAGTGTAGGACATCCTCACCTCTAGTAGTGTAGGACATCCTCACCTCTAGTAGTGTAGGACATCCTCGCCTCTAGTAGTGTAGGACATCCCCGCCTCTAGTAGTGTAGCACATCCTCGCCTCTAGTAGTGTAGGACATCCTCACCTCTAGTAGTGTAGGACATCCTCGCCTCTAGTAGTGTAGGACATCCTCGCCTCTAGTAGTGTAGGACATCCTCGCCTCTAGTAGTGTAGG
Source organism: Rana muscosa (assembly GCA_029206835.1). Classification (NCBI taxonomy): domain Eukaryota; kingdom Metazoa; phylum Chordata; class Amphibia; order Anura; family Ranidae; genus Rana; species Rana muscosa. The sequence goes on along the minus strand of CM055123.1, from coordinate 262,776,396 downwards.
ACATCCTCGCCTCTAGTAGTGTAGGACATCCTCGCCTCTAGTAGTGTAGGACATCCTCGCCTCTAGTAGTGTAGGACATCCTCGCCTCTAGTAGTGTAGGACATCCTCGCCTCTAGTAGTGTAGGACATCCTCGCCTCTAGTAGTGTAGGACATCCTCGCCTCTAGTAGTGTAGGACATCCTCGCCTCTAGTAGTGTAGGACATCCTCAGCTCTAGTAGTGTAGGACATCCTCGCCTCTAGTAGTGTAGGACATCCTCGCCTCTAGTAGTGTAGGACATCCTCGCCTCTAGTAGTGTAGGACATCCTCAGCTCTAGTAGTGTAGGACATCCTCACCTCTAGTAGTGTAGGACATCCTCACCTCTAGTAGTGTAGAATGTGCTGTTTAAATTACAAACCACACATATATCATAATACAGACCACTGTCATCTTCAGCAGAACTTTAGCACTTAATAGACATGTGCAATTCGTTTCGTTCCGAATTAGTTTTTTAACGAATTTCGACAAATTCGTTAATTCGGAAATATCCGAATTAACGAAAACTCATTTAACGAATTTTAACGAATATTCGTAAATTCAAATTTACGAATGTACGAATTTACGAATATACGAATTTACCAATGCACGAATTTACGAATGTACAACTATCCGGAAATTCGTAAATTTGAATTTACGAATTTCCGAATATTCGTACATTCGTAAATTTGTACATTCGTACAATCGTAAATTAGTAAATTCGGAAATCTGAAATAATAATTAACTAATAACTTAACTATTACTAACTATTCAATTATAGGTATTGTAATTTCCTTTCAAATTTGGCTGTTAGTGAACTTAACGAAGTTACGAATTGTTTTCCGACATAATGAATGCCGTATCTAAACGAATGGAACGTAATGAATTAATAATAATAATAAATAACAATAATAATAATAAAAACGTTTTATTATTATTATTATTATTAATTTGTTCCGTTCCATTTGTTTAGATGCGGCATTTGTTATTTCAGGTTATGCGTAACTTCAGATAAATTTGTATTCGTTACGTTCGCTAACAGCCAAATTTGAAAGGAAATTACAATACCTATAATTTAATAGTTATTTTTTCAGATTTTCAAATTTTCGGGTTTTCGAAAATATCGAATTTCCAAATTTCCGAAATTACGAATGTATAAATTTACGAATGTATAAATTTACGAATGTATAAATTTACGAATGTACAAATTTATGAATGTACAAATTTACGAATGTACAAATTTACGAATGTATAAATTTACGAATGTACAAATTTACGAATTTACGAATTGCGATCATAACGAATGACCCGAAAAACAAAAAAAAAAAAAAACGAATGAAACGAAAACGAATTTTTTGGCAGTGCACATGTCTAGCACTTAATGAAATCTGTTCTGCACCATAAACAGAATGTCACAAACTAATGAAAACTCAGGGTTTTTTTAAAAACACTTTCAGTTTTATTTAAGAATTTCTAAATGTATAGCTGTTGGTTATGTTTGCCTTCCTGTAATAATTAAGCATATCCAAGCCGGGTGGATTGTTTGAGGTCATGGAAGGCTAAACCAACCAAAATGCCTAAAATAGTTAATGAGATTATTTCTGGGAGTAACTGGCTACAGACATTTTACATTCCTGGGCTGGTGACACCACTGAGAACATAACACACAACATTCCACTTCATTAATTATGCCGTTACATTACAATCAACATCTTTGTTTTATTAATGGGCCGTTCACGTTTGAATCACTGAGTGTGTGTTAAGATGTTAGTAATTGACCTTATATGTTAGAATTGTGCTCAATACATTAGTGAGGAATTATAGAGAGAATTAACCTTTTACCTCCAGTGGAGAATGTTTATATTGGTGTGTGGACCAACTACTGCCACCTACATTTGGGCTGCAGTGGAGAATAATGTAAAGCTCTGTACACACGATCGGATTTCCTATGGATTCTAATCCGATGGATTTTTCCATCGGAAATCCGATGAAGCTGACTTCCATCAGTCTTGCCTACACACCATCAGTCAAAAATCCGACTGTCCCAAACGCTGTGACGTAAAACACTCCGACAAGCCGAGAAAAATTAAGTTCAATGCTTCTGAGCGTGCGTCGACTTGATTCTGAGCATGCGTGGGTTTTTTGTCCGATGGAGTTCCACACAGACGATCGGAATTTGCTATCGTTTTTTTTTCCATCGGATAAATTTAAAACATGTTCTATTTTTTCTCACCGGTGAGAAAAAAGACCGATGGGGCCCATACACGATCGGTTTGTCCGATGAGAAAAGTCCATCGGACTGTTTTCATCGGTAAAACCGATCGTGTGTACAGGGCTTTAGAGTTGGATTGTCTAATAGGAGTGCCAAAGCGAAATGACCAGTCAGTGGCCAATGCACTGACCAATCAAATTTCACTTTTCACTTGATTATAAGAACAGAAAAAAGATACAGTACATGGTGGATGGCACTTTTTTGATGTATGTTACTAAATTTGCCCTTTTAAAGTTGAAATACACATACTGTATGTGAACTGTCTTATCGTCCAAATTATTTATAATTATAATTCAGTCCAGACACTTTTGGGATTCATACACCTCTGCCAGACAGCACAGTTGGGAGGGTGACACCAATTTATATGTTGGAGTTAAATAATACAATGTTCCTCCCTGCCTGAAGCCTTCTGATTGGGCATTGAAGGAGCAGCAGTACACTGATAAGTCCTCACTCTCAAAGCTTTGGCTGAAGTTGGGCTTTAAAATAGTTTGAGGTTGTGTGACCTGCTTTCATGGCTCCTTAGCTAATTACCACTTGACTTGGTTTTGACAGGTACCCGCTCCCACTTCTGGTCAGATTCACTGCCGCAATCTGAGCCGGAAGTTCTGCCTCCCAGCCCCCCCCCCCCTTCCTCTACAGCCTTCTGGGACACATCACAGGTCCCAGAACACTGTGGGATCATTCACAAAGAGCAGCGCTACTTGCACATGTGCAGTAGAAAACCAGCTGTGAAGCTGCAAGGCTTCACTGATGGTTTTCCTTACTTAAGATGCCAACGTCTGCCCCCGTTGCTGATTAAAGAATCGGCTCGGGTGAGGATATTGCTGGATCCCTGGACCGGTAAGTCTCCTTATATTAAAAGTCAGCAGTTCACCCTACTGGGGTGCATGGCGGAAGAAGCCCCGAGACCTCAGAGGAAACATATTACTTTTTTTTTGTATTTGCAAAAATTACTATAGCCAGATACTGGAAGTCAGCCGTTATACCTTTCGGACAGTTTAAATATAAACTTTCCTGGATTATGATAAATGAGCATTTATCAACTATTTTAAATGATAAAATGAAACTGAGAAAATATGGGATCCTTGGTTCAAATACCTAACCAATGACCCCTGGACCTTACCTGATTAGATTGCATTCTGGATTGTGAGGACTGGAGCGTGGAGTCCTCCCCCCCCCCCAAACCCCCTTCCCACTTCTCCTCCTTTTTTTTTTTCCTCTGTCTAGCACCCCTCTTTCCCTGGCCTGACACTTATGTTTTACCGTATGTTTCTTCTTATTGATAAGCCTGGCAGCAGGTTTGTTCCTGTGTTTTAAAGGGTGAATCCATACCTCCCAACATTTTGAGATAGGAATGAGAGACACCTACTAGAAAATGTATGTAGACATAGGACACACCCCCTGCCACACCCCCTTAAAGCAGAATTAACCAAGAAAAAGTTTCATTAAATTTTTTTTTTTCTACCACTATTATTCCTTTTTATTGGCTTTTAAAATTTACAAATGCAGCCATTTAGAGTTTGGATGAAAGGTTTAGCACTGGGAAACCCTTTTTGAAAGTTAAAAAGTGCATTTTTTATACAACTATATGGATCAGACCAAAATGAGGGACAAATGAGGAGGAAAGAGGGACATTGCTCCAAATCAGGGACAGTCCCTAAAAATCAGGAACAGTTGGGAGCTATGTGAATCCGTCCAACCATAAGGGAGGCCTACTGTCACTGAGATTATGTGAAGGGAAATACAGAAACAAACGTGAGCATTTCACCAGGTTTCAGGTTAAAATGTATAACATACTGTCATATAACACCCTGAATGGATATTACCTCCAGGCCGAAGTAGATTAAAAACAAGTTCAAAAACAAGTTTGTGCTTCAAGTTTGGGGTAGTAGATATGGGAAAGGTTGCTTTTTATTCTAGTTTGGGTATTTGGTATATGCCTCCAGCATTTTTGCCTACAGTTAACTAGATTTTATTTTTGTTTCAGTTTATAATGTCTGTATTTTCCACAGCAGAGGCTCATGACATTGCTTGCTTTTGGTTTACTTTTTGTGAATTGTAATTCTTTTACATTTTCTTCTTTATTCACTATTGCAAAATCCTTTAATGAAAATAATTGAAACAGAAAAGTCAGCAGCTACAGTATTGGTAGCTGCTGCCTTTAAATTTTTTGGGGGGATTGAGCCTAGAGCTCATCATTAAGCAAATCATTTTTTTTTGTGGATCTGTTGCAAAGTTTATCTGGATCCTGAAAGTATCAACACTTCCTGTTGAAGAATGACAATGTTAAACCACTGCTTCACAGTTTGCAGCAGCGTTGTCACCCTGCTGTTCACTTCTTCAGTTGGCCATTCACACAGGGCCGGGGCTACCACTAGGTTAACTAAGCAGCCGCCTAAGGTGCACTGCTGTCTTGGGTGCAGCCACGGCCGCTGGTTCGTACTGTTTGACCTTCACCTACAGAAGTCCCGGTCGTATTTCTTTTTTTTGGGATGCCTGGATCTTTGGGGTCATGCAGACAGGTTGTCCCGTACTCCCTGTTAGCTCCAATGCCTGGAGCTCGGTATGCTGCCGCCCTGCCCTTTTTCAAGATGGCAGCAGCGGTCATTGGTTTTGCTGTGGGTCTTGGACCGTGCGAGCACCGGGCACCAGATGCCAGATGGGGTACTGGTGTAAGCGGTGCGTGCTCTCCTGTGGGGAATATATAGGGTGGTTTGGTAGGTCACTTGGCCTTGTGGAAGCACTGGTTGTACTACCCTTTGATCCTTTCCCTGGGTTGGTTCAGTTGGACTAGTAAGCCTTTCACAGCCTTGTGTTCATTCAGGGGCTGCATTTCGCTTCACACCATCTCTGTTAGTCTGAGGTTTTTTTTATCTTCTATATTTCTTCACAGATCTTCTATATTTCTTCACATTGCTAACGGGGGGGCGCTATTAGCTGGTCCTCCCTAGGGTGCAAAATAGTCTAGCACTGGCCCTGCTTTCACATAAGCAGCCCAGTGGCCAATTGTAGGTGTGTGCATGTTAGGCTGACAAAACTGATAACTATGGATCCTGGATTATCAAGATTAAAACAGCAGATAATAAAGAGCCCCATTTAATATATCTGTGTATTCACATCTTTAATGTAGAACTGTGGCCAGGTTATGGATGGTGTCATACTGGAAGAAGGAGGGCCAGCTCTGTAAGTCATGCAGGCTGTACTGCATTGTGCAGTGGTCTCCATGTCACCCTTGCTGATAGGAGGAAACAGCTGAGGATTTATCTCATCAGTGTACTTTTTCACCCCCTGGTCCAATCAGCAGGCTGGGGTTAGTTGAGAACCAAGCTGTATTACTTGACGTGCACAAGCCTATCGTGCAAACAGAGCTTGCCAGTACCACATAAATAAATGATCAAATGTGAACTGCATGTACTTTGTGCAAACAAATTAATAACAAACAGTAATATAGAGCAAAGGGGGACTGTTTAGATAAAACAGACCCCAGACTATAAAAACATTAAGTGCCCAAAGAATATCGGAGGAATAAAGTCCAAACAAGTGCATGATGTTGAATAAAAAGAAAGATTTGGTGTAGATGTACACTCACCAGATGTTGTAGACCCCCCTGCCTTATGACAGGAAGGATTATAAAGGGCTTGTGGGGTCTCCCCGACCTCTTCGGATTTTATTCAGCAGATTCCTCCGATCTCCTCCTCGTCAAAAGTAGGACAAGGGGTGTCACCAGTGATATGAGTAGGAAAAAAGGACTCCTCATAGTGTGAAATCGTAAAGGTCGTTTTATTAAAGCCTCAATGGCTGCATCATGTAACAGATTAAAACAATGTATGGACCTCCTATGCGAGCAACCTCAATAACCAGTGGAGGTTATGGAAAACCACGAGACCCACACCAGAGTCAGCATGCGTTCCACCAGGACGTGATGTAGCGTAATGTGCGTTTCAGCGTTATGCGTTTCGTCATCAAGCATGACATCCCGCATGCTGATGAAGCGTCTGGAACACGCGTTGTGCTACGTCACATCCTGGTGAAACGCACGCTGACTCTGGTGTAGGTCTCATGGTTTTCCACAGCCTCCACTGGTTATTGAGGTTGCTTGCATAGGAGGTTTATAGATTGTTTTAATCTGTTACTTGATGCAGCCATTGAGGCTTTAATAAAACTACCTCTACGGTTTTACACTATGAGGAGTTTGTCCTCTCTTTTTTTCCTACTCATGTCACTGGTGACACTCCATTTGAAGATACGTCCTTTATTTGACGAGGAGGAGATCGGAGGAATCTGCTGAATAAGATCCAAGGAGGTCGGAGAGAACCCACAAGCCCTTTATGATCCTTCCTGTCATAAGGCAGGGGATCTACAACATCTGGTGAGTGTACATCTACACCAAATCTTTCACCATATGATCCATGTAGGAGGATTCTTTTTCATCAGAAAATAAAAAAAAACAAAATTGGGACTTTATTTATTTATTGATCATCATGCACTTGTCTGGACTTTATTTATTCTTTGGGCACGTAATGTTTTTTTTGGTCTGGGGTCTGTTTTATCTAAACAGTCCCCCCATTGCTCTATATTACTGTTTGTTATTAATTTGTTTGCATGAAGTACATGCAGTTCACATTTTATTATTTATTTATGTGGTATTGGCAAGCGCTGTTTGCACGATAGGTTTGTGCACGTCTAGCAATTCACTTACGGTATTCTTTTGGAACAGCAGCTGCTACCTAATTTAATTGTATCACTTTGGCGTGGGTGTATTGATTCACATAAGCTGTATTACTTAACTGAAGTGGAAAACGGTAAAATCACAGACCTTATCATGCTGTCTGGCAGGGGTGCCTGGATTAGGAGAGCTGAGTGGAAACATTAGTTCACATAAATGTGTTTCAACTTCATTTTTAGCTTCAAGTGAAATGTATTTATAATATTAACTCTTTATCAGCCATGTATCTGTTCTGCTTTGAAACAAGAAATACAAAAATATATATTTTGTAATTTTAAGATGCTTTTTATTGTTTTTAATTGTGTAACAGCAATAGGAACCCAATACAGCACAAGTTTCCATTAATACAAACTATATATTTTGTCATTTTAATTTATTTTAACAGGTATGCAGGACTTCAATTACCTTTACAAAAACTGTTTTGAAATAACGTTGGAGCTGAGCTGCAATAAGTTCCCCAAGGAGGCGGAGTTGCCGCGGGAGTGGGATGGGAACCGCGAGGCTCTGATCTCATTTATAGAACAGGTGAGTTTTCTACCCAAGGTGTAAGAGTGACAAAGATGGGAGGACCAGATGTTCTTTTTTTTCATAGATCCATCCAGGAGGAGAACATTAAATTGTCATGCCACCCAAAAGTGATTGGTAGAGTCTGGTGGCTTAACTCAATTTCCATCAACAAGATCTCCCTCATGTAATTACCAAATGTTATCATTTCTCTCCACCTAGAAAATTTGGGTGTCCCTAAACAGTGTTGTTTGATCCAACTCCTTCTGTTAAAATAAAAGAAATAACATAAATAGAGTGGGAACTCCTCATAATGGCCATAGCGGGTGTATACAGGAACGGAGCACAGAGATCTCACCAAAAAAGGTCCTCAGAGATACAAGAAACTTAAGGGGATTTAACAGTTCAGCATTTCCTATGAAACTGAAAAAACTGTTTTTGATGGACTGACCCTTTAACTGTTTTTTTATTTATTTATTAATTAATTATTATTTTGTCTCCACCTGGAATGGCTCCAATTTCCATTTTTCCCACATAGAACTTCTCAAATATCTCAAGAGATAGATAGATTTTAACGAACAAACATCCAAACAATAGTACCTGTGATTTTTATTTTTACAAAAAAACCCTCATAAGTCAATAATATAATAAGGAAATAAGAAGAATATTGCGCTAGTCCTCTGACTAAACCAAAGGTGAAAAACAACAAGTGGAAATAAAACAAAAGCGGCTGCACAAAACGTGACCAAAATTCAAATACAACTTATAACTAAAATGCAGCGGTAAAAACTGAATCGCACCAAGTGAAAGGTGTCATAAAGTGCTCAGTGTAAAAAATAATTAAATAAGTCCATATAAAGTCCGTTCAAAGACCGTGGAATGTGATGTTCAGAACCAGACGTGTGACAATATCGGTCATCTCATAAACCTTCAGACAAAGGAGTAAGGGAGAATACTCACAGTACAAAAGATAAGATGGTGAACCAAGCCCACTCCACTTATTGCCCTTTTTTATCTTTTGTACTGTGATCACTTTTAAAATTTTGTCGGTTTTCCAATAAACCCACATTTACCCGCACCATTGGAGCACCTCTTTATTTTCCCTTTCTTTCATGATTGTGGGTGATTGAGTTGCTGCTTGGAGGTTTTTTCCATCATTCCATCCTTCAGTCCTGAAAAGGATTCCTAGATTGGAGGTCATTTTGTTATCACTTAAAGACCACAGGGATATCCAGTGAATCCAGAGTTTCTTTGACGTTGGGATTCCTTTGCAACGAATGACCATCTGCGATTCGTGTGGTACATCCAGAGTCTTCCTGCCAGCTGATGCGACTTGCCATTGGGATTTCATGCGCTTTAACGATCTGCTTAATAAGTAGATCCATCAGTTCCGGTAAGAGTCCCTTACTCCTTTGTCTGAAGGTTTATGGTATGACCGATACTGTCACACGTCTTGTTCTGAACATCACATTCCACGGTCTTTGAACGGACTTTATGTGGACTTATTTAATTATTTTTTACACTGAGCACTTTATGGCACCTTTCACTTGGTGCGATTCAGTTTTTAGCGCTGCATTTTAGTTTTAAATAATATAATAAGAAAAAACATCTGTAAACAAAACTAATTTGTGCAATAAAATCTTTTCGTGAACTAAAAATATAATTTATTTTAAAAACGAAAAAATTTTGAATAAAGATACAGTGTCTTCACACTCCTTAGCACTTCTCTCCATAATACTTGGGTTCATGCGCACAACACTGGAGCGGTTGAGGTGTAGTAATGCGTTTTTTTTTGTCCTTTTGTTTGCTCAAATTCTCCAATAATTTTCTTAGAGAGTTTGGGCAAGCAAAAGGATGAACAAATATAATAATTTGAGTTCTAACTTCTTGTTTTTGGTGCTCCTACACCTTAACCTTTTCACCGATACAAAAGCTCTCCTCTTTGGAGGCCAGCCTAGATTGAAGCCTAATGCCGCGTACACACGATCATTTTTCCCGTCTGGAAAAATTTAATTTTTTTCCTTTGGACGAGAAAAACGATCGTCTGTGGGCTTTTTGCAGTTTTTCCCGACGGGAAAAACGGCATTAATCACGACGAGAAAAATTAGAACATGCTCTAATTTTTCTCGTTGTGATTCCTGTCATTTTTTTCCGCAGCAGTTTTCCCATAGGGAAACACTGCCGGGGAGCCCACACACGGTCGTTTTTTTCGTCAAGAGAAAAAATGACGGGAAAAACGGCCGTGTGTGGGGGAACAAGCCGTTCCCTCGTTTTTCCTGTCGTGATTCACGGCAGTGTTTTCACCGCCGTGAATCACGATCGTGTGTACGTGGCATTAGAGTCTCTGAGAAGTCTATCAACTGGCAGCATTATTTTTCCTGTAACACTTAAACCACCACTTTATGTGAAAGGTATTATTTATGGCCCTATGTATGGCTAAAGATGGGAAGTCAAGGCAGCCTTCTGTGACCTAATGGGTATCAAAGTTATGTAATTCCACCATGAACTCCATGCAAATAATAGGAGATCGATTTATAAATCGAGTGTTAAACACAGCAGAGCCTTTTAAAAGAACAATATTTTTATGTCCATCACAAATCCCAAAAATATCAATTATGGGTTCTAAAAAAAATGCAGCTAGTACCATTACCTAAATATGTTTTATATTATCCTTATTTTTAACCCTGCCCTAAGGGAGGGGGACCAGTGGAAGCCAATCATTTGCACAATACTATCAATATAACACTGGGAGAATAGAGCAGAGTGATCACTCATCAGTGTGCTGACAGACATTCATTTTAAAGTCAGTAGGTTGGGGCAAGTTGTTGGCCAATATCACAAAAATATTTTTTTTTACTGTCTTACAACTGGTACAATTCTAATTTCACATGAAAAGATTTAGCTATGACCTTTTTGTAAAGCTGTTTTTTTATTGTTCCTTTTGAATCCCTATATTATTGTAAAGGGTTTGTATCGTTCAGTTTTCACCCCTTTCTTAGGCTCCATGCACACTGGGCGCTAACAAAAGCTATAAAAAACGCCAGTAGCTTTGCAGGGAGCCTTTCAAAGTTTTTTTGCAATAGCGTTTATTAGCTTTTTTCAGTGTTCGCGTTTTTTAGCTTTTTTTTTCAATGGATCAAAAAACGCTAAAAAACGCTGGCGAGCTGCGTTTTTGAGCGTTTATTAGCGTTTTTTCGGCGTTTTGTGTTTTTTTTGTGTTTTTCCCTGACGAAAAACGCCACTTTGGACGCAAATTTCTGGCGTTCAGAAAAAAGCCCATTAACTCCACTGCTCATCAACGCTAAAATGCTGTGCATGAACACATAGGCTTACATAGAGTGCAGTTAATGGTCTTTTTTAAAAAAACGCCAATAAACTGCAGTTTATCAGCTTCAGTGTGCATGGAGCCTTATTGTACAGTTTTGTATTATTCAGTTATCACCCTTTTATTATGGTAAAGGTTTTGCATCATTCAGTTTTCATCCCTTTTTTTATTGTAAAGATTTTGTGTGCTTCAGTTTTCACTCCTTCATTATTATTGTAAAGGATTTGTATCTTTCAGTTATCACCTTTTTATTACATAAACTTGCCTTCTGGAATTTTACCCCCCCCCCTTCATGACCAGGCCATTTTTTGCTTTTTGGCAATGCGTTATTTTAACTGACAATTGCGCGGTTATGCAACACTGTACCCAAATGAAATTTATATAATTGTATTCACAGAAATAGAGCTTTCTTTTGGTGGTATTTGGTCACCACTGGGGTTTTTTATATTTTGCACTATAATGAAAAAAGACCAAAAATAAATAAAAAAGATGCAATATTTTTTACTTTCTGTTATAAAAACATATCCAATAATTATTTTTTTTTAAAATCAAATTTTCGAAGGTCAGTATGTATTCTGCTACATATTTTTGGTAAAAAAATCCCAATAAGTGTATATTGATTGGTTTGCGCAAAAGTTATAGCGTCCACAAACTATGGTGTATATATACTGGAATCTTATTTTATACTAGTAATGGTGGCGATCAGCGACTTATAGTGGGACTATGATAGTATGGCGGACAATCGGACACTAACTGACACTTTGTGGTAACCAGTGACACTAATACAGCGATCAGTAAAAATATACACCGTCGCTGTACTAATGACACTGGCTGTGACGGGGTTAACATCTAGGGTGATCAAAGGGTTAAATGTGTGCCGAGCGGTGCTTGGGGCATTCACTGTGTGTTGTTTTTGCTAAGGGATGTATGTGCCTTTTTGTTTTCCCTGTTAACATTCACAGAGCTCTGTCCTGTCATCCTCTTCCCCGATCAGCGGGTCCCAGCCGGCAATAATTAGCCGGGGCCCGCTGATCGGCTTGTGCTGTCACTAATCACAGGACAGGCGGTGTGGTGAATTGTTGTTGTCCTGTATTGTTTAACCTACAATATATGCTCAGATTTTAATATTAGGCATTAAAACCATCTCTCGTCGAGCCTCCACCTTAGGGAGATATTTATCATCCAGTTTGTATACTAGCACTAGTCCATGTTCTCATTGGCTGCAGTTTAAAGGTACATATACAGTAGATGTGGTGGTAAGACGTGTAATTACTGCTCTTTTATAAAGAGGGGAGATGTAGTTCGTTCAGTAACTACTGACAGAACTTTCAAAATGTTTTCATTTATCGACTGTAACACAAGATTTTTGGTCTATGTCATTACCTGTGAGTTGTGTAACATTCAATATGTGAGTTGGACGACTCGCAGGTTAAAAGATGGTCTTCACGATCACTTATATGACATAGAGAAAAATCGTTCCTCGAATGTTGCCAGGCACTGGAACGAACGTCATCATTAGGCCGGGTTCACACTGGTCCGACAAACGCTACGACATTGGGAGCTCATGTCGCATGACGTGTGAAAATCAATGTTTCCCTATGAGAGCCGTCTTAACTGGTCCAACACATGTCGGTCCGACTTTGAAAATGCTCCCTGTACTACTTTGGTCAGACTTTGATCCTACTTCAGCCCATTGAATATCATTGAAGTCGGATCAAAGTAGGATCCTTGTCCTAACCATCTGACTTTTGACATCCGACATGGTGATTACAGCAGCAGTAAGGCTGGGTTCACACTGCTGCGCCAAACGCTCCGACATTGGGAGCTCATGTCGCATGACGTGTGAAAATCAATGTTTCCCTATGGGAGCCGTCTTAACTGGTCCGACACATGTCGGTCCGACTTTGAAAATGCTCCCTGTACTACTTTGGTCCGACTTTGATCCTACTTCAGCCCATTGACTATCATTGAAGTCGGATCAAAGTCGGACCGCGGTCTTGCATGATCCGACTTTGGCATGCGACTTGTGCTCTGCTGATCTTGAGGGGGAACTCCACGCCAAATTTTAAATAAAAAAACGGCATGGGTTCCCCCTCCAAGAGCATACCAGGCCCTTCGGTCTGGTCTGGATTTTAAGGGGACATCCTACGATGAAAAAACGGCGTGGGGTCCCCCCCAAAATCCATACCAGACCCTTATCCGAGCACGCAACCTGGCAAGCCGCAGGAAAAGAGGGGGGGACGAGAGAGCGGCCCCCTCCCTCCTGAACCATACCAGGCTGCATGCCCTCAACATGGGGGGTTTGGTGCTTTGGGGCAAGGGGGCGACCTGCGCCCCCTCCACCCCAAAGCACCCTTCCCCCATGTTGATGGGGACAAGAGCCTCTTCCCAACAACCCTGGCCATTGGTTGTCGGGGGTCTGCGGGCGGGGGGCTTATCGGAATCCGAGAGCCCCCTTTAATAAGGGGGCCCCCAGATCCCGGACCCCCAACCTATGTGAATGAGTATGGGGTACATCGTACCCCTACCCATTCACCTGGTGGAAAAAAATGTCAATAAAAAAACACACACAGGTTTTTAAAGTAATTTATTAGGCAGCTCCGGGGGTCTTCTTCCGACTTCGGGGGTCTCTTCTTCCGACTTCGGGGGTCTTCTTCTGCTCTCCGGTGCCTTTTTCCTTCTGCCGGGCTTTTCCGCTAACTTCTTCCAGCTCTTTTGCTAGCGGAGAGGCCCGATCTTCCCTGTCGTCTCCTCCCGCTCTTCGTTGTCCTTCTGCCGGGCTGCTCCACTATCTTCCCTTCAACTCTTTTGCTAGTGGAGGGGCCCGGTCTTCCGTCACCGTCGGCGTCTTCTTCCCTCTTCTCCTTGACACATTGCTTTCTCCCGCTGTAATGCCGGGTGTGTGGTGCGCAACAATTTATATAGGCCTCTCATGACGTCACAGTCACATGCTCCGGTTGGCCCCGGAGCATGTGACTGTGACGTCATGGGAGCATGTGACTGTGACGTCATGGGAGCATGTGGCCACCCGGAGCATGTGACTATGACGTCATGAGAGGCCTATATAAATCGTTGCAGACCGCACACCCAGCATTACAGCGGGAGGAAGCGACGAGTGAACATCAAGGAGGAGAAGAGGGAAGAAGGCTACGAAGAAGACCGGGCCCCCGCTAGCAAAAGAGCTGGAAGAAAATAGCGAAGGCGCCCGGCAGAAAGCAGAAAGAACCGGAGAGCAGAAGAAGAAGACCCCCGGAGTCGGAAGAAGACCCCCGGAGTCGGAAGAGACCCCCGGAGTCGGAAGAAGACCCCCGGAGTCGGAAGAAGACCCCCGGAGCTGTGTAATAAATTACTTTAAAAACCTGTGTAGTGTTTTTTTATTGACATTTTATTCCACCAGGTGAATGGGTAGGGGTACGATGTACCCCATACTCATTCACATAGGGTGGGGACCGGGATCTGGGGGCCCCCTTATTAAAGGGGGCTCCTGGATTCCGATAAGCCCCCCGCCCGCAGACCCCGAAACCAACGGCCAGGGTTGTCGGGAAGAGGCCCTTGTCCCTATCAACATGGGGGCAGGGTGCTTTGGAGTGGGGGGGCCGCATGTTGAGTGCATGTGGTCAGGTACGGTTCAGGAGGGAGGGGGGCCGCTCTCTCGTCCCCCCCTCTTTTCCTGAGGCCTGCCAGGTTGCGTGCTCGGATAAGGGTCTGGTTTGGATTTTGAGGGGGACCCCCACGCTGTTGGTTTAGGGGTTTCCCCTTAAAATCCATACCAGACCGAAGGGCCTGGTATGCTCCTGGAGGGGAACCTATGCCGTTCATTTATTTAAAATTTGGCGTGGAGTTCCCCCTCAAGATTCATACCAAACACAGTGCCTGGTATTGGCGGGGATCCAAGTCAGATCCCCGTTCATTGAAAGTCGGACATATGTCGGCTTCATGTCGCAGGGCAAAGTCGGATCCAAAGTAGGACGGCTGTCGTGTCGCACAAGTGTCAACCCGGCCTAAAAGGAATTTATCTCACACTGGGATTGTTTTGGTTGGTCAAAGGACAAGTCAGACTATCACAAAGTTGGATCAAAGTAGTATCATGTTCATTCAAGTCAGATGGATGTCGGACCAATGTAGGACCGATGTAGGACTGATGCCGCAGAGCAAAGTAGGATGAAAGTCTTATGATTGTCGTGTAGTATCAGTGTGAACCCAGCCTCAAGCTTAGTTATACAAGGAATTGAGAGGATTATCATGTCTATCAGAGGAGGTGATAGATTCAGGACACTGCACAAAAGAGAAACGTTCTGGATATTTAACCTCAATACTAGGCCGATGGGGTTAAACTTTGAATGGGACGTGTCTCATTTTTATGAATAAGAGCAGTATTCCCAGTGTTTTTCTTCCCTTTACATCTTCTTATTTGTGTTCGATTTTTTGGGTTCGATTTTTTTCAAACTATATAATATATAGATGGCCCCTATATTTTTATACACATGTATACCTTAAAAGCAGTGAGGTTCTGTCGTTCGGTTTTGTTTTGTTTCGTTTGTTACTTTTGTTTTTGCTTCTTGTCCTTATTTGGTCCAATTTCAATCTTTTTTTCTATTCATTGTTTTTGCCCCTTTTTTATACATGTTTATTTTTACTTTGAAGCAGAATTCAGTGCTTGCATGGTCTTTCCTACATTTTTTTGCATAGGGGTCTGTATGTTTTTTGTTTTTGTTTTTCGCCATTTAGGTTCCTGGGAATATCTGAGGGGACGGGGGAGGGAATGGGGGCGGGGGTTGATCTCCTGCCTCTTTCCTTTCTTCTTTTTTGCTTTTTCTCTTCTGCAATATATTGTTTCATAGATTTTGTGTATAATATTCCTCCCTGGTTACCATCTGGCGAATGTTGAACACATTTAATATTTTATATGGTGTATACAATATATATAAATTTATAAATATATAAATATACAATATTTTTATGTATATTTTCTTTATTTCTTTATTCAGAAATTTTGGATGGGTAGACTTTTAGTGGCATTGGTTTTTCTGTTTTTTATTAATGTTTAATGAAGTTTGGATGACATATTGGGGGTTATTTATGAAAGGCAAATCCACTTTGCACTACAAGTGCAAACTACAAGAGCAAAGTGCACCTGAAATTGCAATGAAAGTACACTTGGAAGTGCAGTCGCTGTAAATCTGAGGGGTAAATCTGAAATGAGGGGAAGCTCTGCTGATTTTATTATCCAATAATGTACAAGCTAAAATGCTGTTTTTATTTTCCTTGCATGTCCCCCTCGGATCTACATCGATCTTCAGTGCAATTTCAAGTGCACTTTGCACTTGTAGTGCAAAGTGGATTTGCCTTTAGTAAATAACCCCCATTGTTTTCATTTTTACATTTCTGACTATATCCATGCTTCTGACTAATGATGTTAGGATGTCTGTTTGGAGACGATCGTTTGCAGTACTTATAGACAGGTCTAGGTTGAATTCTCCTTTTCTTTTTTTTTTTTTTTAGTTTATAAATTGTTTATTTGTAACAGTTTTAGAGATCTTACAATGTGGTACAAAGAGTATGGCATTTCAACTTATAAAGATAGAGAGCATTACACGTGTAAATGAGTGCGACATAACAAGAGCATGGTATAGTCAGATTATAACGTTTTCCATCTTGGATCAACAACATATATTTACTATACCTTACAAAATAATAAAAGAAAGTGGAACATCAAAAAGTCTGAAAGACAACATAGCTAATAGTTGGCAGTGGCACCAGTAGGAACAGGAAACTCAAATATCATCAGAAATATAACAGGTGGTATAAGTGAAACAAGGTATTCAGGATGTATTGTTTTCGAAGGAATATTCAGAATCATCCCAAATTTTCCATATCTTATGAAAAGAGGGTAATGAGTCTTCAATCATTGCAGTCAGATGTTCCATTCTACGTATATCAGCCATTATAGAGAGAAATTGATGGATTGTGGGGGGGGGGGGAGTGGACAACCAGTTTCTAGGTACAGTGGAACCTCGGATTGCGAGTAACGCGGTTAACGAGCGTTTCGCAATACGAGCACTGTATTTTTAAAAATCGTGACTCGGTTTGCGAGTGTTGTCTAGCATAACGAGCACGATTCAGGCCAAAGTGGTGTGCTGTACCGCTTTTGGCCTGAGGTGGGGGGGCGCCGGAGCTGAGCAGAGCCGAACGTCACCAATCCCAGCTGATCGGCGGCATTCGGAAATGCATGGAAAGGCCTGAGGACAGCACGGCTGACCTTGGCAAATTTTGGGTAGGAAGTCTTTCCGAGGTTTGCCGAGGTCAGCCGAAGTGGCCTCGGGCCTTTTCGCCCGTTTCCGAGGCTCTCCGGCACCCCCGGCCTCTGGCCGCATGCGGTATTGCATCCCATTAAAGTCAATGTGGAACAAATTATTTTCGTTTCCATTGACTTCAATGGGGAAACTCGCTTTGATATGCAAGTACTTTGGATTACGAGCATTCTCCTGGAACGGATTATGCTCATAATCCGAGGTTCCACTGTATAGCTTATTTTGCAACTAGTAGAATGAAAGATGTTAGTTTCCCTAAGGCTTTAGAGATACCCGAGAGAGGGAGGCCTAATAGAAAGTGTATGGGGTTTAGAGGTATGGAGGTGTTTAATAGCTTTTGCAAGAGCTCTTGAATCTGAATCCAAAAAGGGCCAATAGAAGAGCACACCCAAAAGATGTGGAAGTGAGTACCCGTAGTTTCATTACATCTCCAGCATTGTCTAGGGGCAGTTGGGTTGCGGGCGTGTAGAATGTCTGGGGTTCTATACCAGAAAAGCAAATCTTAATTGCAGTTTCTCTCTGCACTACACTACACTGGGACGAGGACTTCCAGATTTTTCCCCAATCTAGTAAGGATATTTGCTTTGTATCATTAGGTTATTAACTTTTTTGTTATTGGAAAGGTTATGCTTTTATTATGTTAAAGATTTAGTATCCTTTAGCTTTCAAGCCATTATTATCATTATTGTTAGAGTTTTGTATACTTTAGTTATTTAACTTTTATTACTGTAAAGTTTTTGTACAATTTCGGTTTTTATCACTTTATTAATGTAAATGATTAATTTTGTTCAGTTATTACCCTTTTAGTTATATACAAGATTTGTATTGTCAGTTATCAGCATTTTATGATAGTAAAGGTTTTGTATTAATCGGTTCTCAATCCTTATTATTGGAAAGTATTTGCATCTTTCAGTTATGACCCTTTTTATTATAGTAAGGGTTTTGTGTTGTTCAATCATTGCCCTTTTGTTATTGTTAGAGTTTTGTATAGTTTAGTAATGTAACTTTTATTACTGTAAAGTTTTTGCACAATTCAGTTTTTATCACTTTATTACTGTGAAGGTTTTTACGGACGTTTTTACAGCCGCGTTTTTGAGCGTTTTTTACAGCTTAAAAACGCCTGTCCCTGTTAGTCTATAGCTTCATGCCCACCTAGACGTTTTTGAGCTGCAAATAGCATAGACGTTTTTAAGCTGTAAAAAAAAAAACAGGACCAGTGCGTTCCTCAGCGTCGGGGTTAGGCATAAAAAAAACGCGAAGCGTCAAAACGCGCAAAAACGTGCAAAAACGCCGCAATTGCGTTTTTAAGCTCCGACGTTTTTTGTTTTTTTTTCGAAAAAAAATAAAAATATATACAATAACATGGACAGGCGTTTTTAAGCTGTAAAAAAACGCAGCTGTAAAAACGTCCGTGGGCATGAGGCCAAAAGGTTTTGTATCAATCAGTTTTCGTCCTGTAAAAGTTTAGTATCATCTATTGATAAAAAAAAAAAAAAAAAAGGTTTAGTATCATTCAGTTATCACTAGACTTGTGCACAACGGAAAAATTTGTTTAGTTTAGGTTTGTTTCTTTTCGGTCCTGTTGATTCGTAATCGTTCGTAATTTTGCTAGACGGGATTTTTCGTGTTCGGACGAATTCGTACTTTCAGTAGAGTACATTGTTTTTCGTTGATTCTGGACACAACTCCTACTTTCGTAACTTTTTTTGGGTTCGTTGATTCGTAATTTTCCGTGTCTCTCTCACAACGACGCTGCCTATTATGCCTAATGTGCTTCGAATGGATTTGTACTTTTCTAAATACATTGCGGTTATTTGTAACAATTCAAAATCTCGTATTTTACTTTCCGCCCCTGTACACCATTTTGAGAGGGAATTCAGCACGGTGAGGGAGAAGCAGAGAGCAGAGCAGAGTGTTATTGTGCTTCGAATGGATTCGTACATTCGTAACTTTTTTCATAACGAATTATGCCGAAGACATTCGCTATTTGCGATATAATTTATTTCGGATTCGGTTTTATTCGCAATTGCTTTGTTTGGAAATTCGAATGCTTCCGAATGTCCGAAAGTTGCTAAATTCGGACGAATTTCGATTCGTTATGAAACGAATTGCACAAGCCCAGTTTTTTTTTTTTTTTATTATCTTTTTTATTATTTTTCCAAAAACATATATAACACACATTACAATACATGAAACACATTTACAGTCTCAATATTTCCCATTACAAATAAAAAAAAAAAATAAAAAAAAGGGGGAAGAAAAGAGGGAGAGATGGGAAAATGGAGAGAGAGAGAGAGAGAAAAAAAAGGGGGGGGAGGGAGTGGGGATGATTTTAGAAGGGGGGGATGGGGGAATACAGTCCCCCATACTCTCCCCCAAATATATTATGTGCTATCACTCTAGTGTTGATGTCTTCTAACGTGGAATTAAATAATAAAGGGAGTCAAAAAGTGGTTTCGAAAACTACTACGAACTAAAAAAACAAGTGTTAAAATCTAAAAGTAGACAGTATAAAGGACTAGGGGATGAATTTATGAGTGACTGTACTGATAGAGTGACAAAACATGTATATAAAGAGAAAAGTGAGAGGTAAAGTTATCGTCACCTGTGCCAAAAAAAAAAAAAAAAAAAGGGGGAGGAAAAGAAAAAGAGATGGGGAAAAGGAGAGGGGGAAAGTGAGGGAGAGGAAAAAAAAAAGGGGAGGGGGGAGTGGGGATGATTTTAGAAAGGGGGGGATGGGGGAATACGATCCCCCATACTCTCCCCCAGATATATTATGTGCTATCACTCTAGTGTTGATGTCTTCTTACGTAAAATTAATAAAGAGTGAAAAAAAGTGATTTCAAAAACTACTACAAACTGAAAAACAAGTGTTAAAATCTAAAAGTGGACTGTATAGAGGACTAAGGGATGAATTTACAAGTGACTACACTGATGAAGTGACAAAACATATATGTAGAGAGAAAAATAACAGGTAAAATTATCGTCACCTGTGCCCAAAAAAAAAAAAAAAAAAAGGGGGGGGGGGGAGGGGGGAGTAGGGGAAGCCTCAGGGAAGAACAAATCTAATCCCCCTCTCTCACTCTCTCCGAGAAAAGGAAGAGAACAAAAATAGGGGTGTAAAAAAGGAAAGAAAAGGGAGGAAAGGGAAGGCCGGCATGCATGGTATCCAATAAAATGTTCGTCACATTACATTTTAGTCTCTTATGGGATAAGCCAAAGAATAACCACAGGGAATCATCCTTAAGATATAGATAGCTTATTCAATAGATGTAAACGGGTCTCAGTGGGATTGTGCAAGTATCTCTCTATAGGTTGTGGTGTCCTTGAACTCCATCCATGGAGTCCAAGTTAAAGTGTGTCGTTGAAAAGTGTCCTTGTTACAATGAGTAATTTCTTCCATGAGATGGACCTCTGAAATTTTTTGAAACCACTTTTTCACGGATGGAGTCTCAGGCTGACCCCAAAGGGTAGGTATAAGTGCTTTAGCCGTATTAAGCAGATGTGGAACTAAAGAACATTTGTATTTTCTGACAGGTTCCTTAGTAGCATGGAAAAGAATGGTCCATGCATCAGCAGGAAGATTAATATTGGATATTTGTTGGATAATTCGAATAATGCTAGACCAGAAGGGGCGGATGAATGGGCACGACCACCATATATGAGCGTGGGTTGCTCTGTTCCCACAGTTCCTCCAACACAACGGGGAGTTGTCGGGGAGCATCTGATGAAGCTTTGATGGGGTGTAGTGCCATCTGGTTAGTAGTTTGTAATTGACCTCAGCCATCCTTGATGCAATTGAAGAGATATGAGTCAGCTGTAGGACTTTATCCTTTTGGCTGTCTGAGAGGCAGGATTCCAAGTCTGCCTCCCACTTAGCGAGAAAGGGAGGATAAGTATCACATTGGAGCTTGATGAGTAATTTGTAGAATACCGAGATACAATGTTCAGGTGGGTCCGTTGAATTAAAAACTTCCTCAATACTGTTTAAGTCCTGTATCCCTCTAAGCGGCTGAGGCAGAGTTCTAAGGAAACCTTGCAATTGATTATATCTCCATTTATCAAGAAACATAATGGGCTTGAGACCGAGAATTTCCTTAAGAGGCTTAAGCGCATTTGCTCGAAGAACATGATGTAGTAGAAGAGGTTCTTCTGGCAACCACGTCCTATAGCCAGGATCTAATAGGCCAGGTAAGAAATAATCGTGGTCCAAAAGCGGTAACAAAGGAGAAGCATATGACCACGAGAACTTCCTATGCAAGGCATCCCATACATCAAGGGTGGAAGTGGTTAAAGTGGAGGTACTTGGAGCAAGGTGTCTATGTACGCGTGGCAACCAGGGTGTAGTTGCTAGGTCTGTGTTACTAAGAGCATGTTCCAAACTCACCCAAAGTTTGGAATTAGCAGCATATTTCCATTCGGATATTCTAGACAGAATCACAGCATTATAATAAGCCTTAAAATTTGGAAGGGCCAGTCCCCCAGCTTCCTTGGAGCGAAATAATACTTCCTTAGATACTCTGGGGTGACTGTTCCTCCAAATAAAGCGGGAGACCATGGTCTGTAATAGGGAAAAAAATCCTATAGGCACACCCAATTGGGTCATTTGAAAGAAAAAAAGAACTCTAGGCAGAATGTTCATTTTAATTATATTCACTTTACCCAACCATGAGTGTGTCAGCGTGTTCCACTTTTGTAGATCCCTTCTAATATTATTCAATAATGGGATGTAATTATATTTAAAGAGGGACTGAATGTGAGGCACAAGATTCACTCCCAGATATTTCATACTTCGTTGAACCCATCTAAAAGGGAAGAGGGGTTTTAAATTTTCCACCTCCCTTCCAGGTAGATTAATATTTAGAATTTCAGACTTAGATAGGTTAATTTTAAAGTTGGAGAGTGTCTGAAAAGTAGAAAACGCTGACATTAAATTAGGAAGCGAGATACGAGGCTGCTGGATAAAAAATAAAATATCGTCCGCATATGCCGCATATTTGTGCGTTTTATTACCTACTTGAATCCCATGTATATTTAAATTACGTCTTATGGTTGCTAGAAAGGGTTCGAGGGTAAGGGCAAATAAAAGGGGAGAAAGAGGGCAACCCTGTCTGGTCCCATTAAATAGTTGGAATGAGTCACTCAAAGTGCCATTTATGCGAATTTGTGCCGTGGGATTAGAATAGAGGGAAGTAATGCGGTAAAACATCTTGGGTCCCAGCCCAAAATGTCGCAGGGTCAGTTTTAAGTAATCCCAGTCCACCCTATCGAACGCTTTTTCAGCATCTGTAGATACGAATAGGGTGGACTGGGAAGACCTTTGAGTGTATTGTATAAGAGATATCGCCCGGAGAGAGTTATCCTTGGCTTCTCTGTGTGGCATAATCCGTCTGATCCGTAGAAACCCAACTAGGTGTAAGAGGGAGTAGTCTGTTGACCATTACCTTAGAATATAATTTGATATCAACATTTAATAGGGAAATTGGCCTATAGCTACTGCATTGAGTAGAGTCCTTATCTGCTTTAACCACTTGACCACTGGGCACTTAAACCCCCTTAATAACCAGACCAATTTTCAGCTTTCGGTGCTCTCACATTTTGAATGACAATTACTCAGTCATACAACACTTTACCCATATGAAATTTTTGTCCTTTTTTTCACACAAATAGAGCTTTCTTTTGGTGGTATTTAATCACTGTTGGGTTTTTTATTTTTTGCGCTATAAGAGAAAAAAGACTGAAAATTTTGTAAAAAAATGATTTTTTTTTCGTTTCTGTTATAAAATTTTGCAAATTACTATTTTTTCTTCATAAATTTTGGCCAAAATTTATACTGCTACATATCTTTGGTAAAAATAAGTACAAATTGGTGTATATTATTTGGTCTTTGTGAAAGTTATAGAGTCCACAAGCTATGGTGCCAATATCTGAAAATTGATCACACCTGAAGTACTGACGGCCTATCTCAATTCTTGAGACCCTAACATGCCAGAAAAGTACAAATACCCCCCAAATGACCCCTTTTTGGAAAGAAGACATTCCAAGGTATTCAGAAAGAGGCATTGTGAGTTTTTTGAAGTTGTCATTTTTTCCCACAATTCTTTGCAAAATCAAGATTTTTTTTTTCTCTTTTTTTTTTTTCACAAAATTGTCATATTAGCAGGTTATTTCTCACACACAGCATATGCATTCCACAAATTACACCCCAAAACACATTCTGCTATTACTCCCGAGTATGGCGATACCACATGTGTGAGACTTTTACACAGCGTGGCCACATACAGAGGCCCAACATGCAGGGAGCACCTTCAGGCGTTCTGGAGCACCAAGGCCAATTCTGACATTTCTCTCCTACATGTAAAAATCATCATTTATTTGCTAGAAAATTACATAGAACCCCAAAACATTATATATGTTTTTTTAGCAAAGACCTTAGAGAATATAATGGTGGTTGTTGCAACTTTTTATCTCGCACGATATTTGCGCAGCAATTTTTTTAACGCGTTTTTTACGGAAAAAAAATGTTTTGTGCTTAAAAAAAAAAAAAACAGTAAAGTTAGCCCAATGTTTTTGCATAATGTGAAAGATGAAGTTACGCCGAGTAAATAGATACCTAACATGTCGCCCTTAAAAATTGCACACACTCGTGGAATGGCGCCAAACTTCGCTACTTAAAAAATCCCCATAGGCGACGCTTTAAATATTTTTACTGGTTACATGTTTTGAGTTACAGAGGAGGTCTAGGGCCAAAATGATTGCTCTCGCTCTAACGTTCGCAGAGATACCTCACATGTGTGGTTTGAAAACCGTTTTCATATGTGGGCGGGACTTACGTATGCGTTCGCTTCTGTATGCGAGCTCACGGGGACAGGGGCGCTTTAAAAAAAAAAATATAAATTATTCTTCATTTTACTTTATTTATTTTAGTTTGACATGTTTTTCCGCCCTAAACATTTTTTTTATCACTTTTATACCTATTACAAGGAACGTAAACATCCCTTGTAATAGGAATATGGCATGACAGGTCCTCTTTACAGTGAGATATGGGGGGGGGGGGGGTGTCAATAAGACCCCACATCTCACCTCTAGGCTGGGAAGCCTGAAAAAAAAACAAAAAAAAAAAACAACAATCCTGGCTTTGATCGTAGCGGTGAGTCGGTAGAAGCACCGGAGGGCGGCGGGGGGGGGGACATCCCCTCTCGCCTCCCGTAAGAATGATCAAGCGGCGGAACAGCCGCTATGATTGTTCTTATGGTGTAGGGAATCGCCGGCTGAAAAAGCTAATATCTGAATGATGCCTGTAGCTGCTCTCATCATTCAGATATCCCCGCACAAAGTCAAGGACGTCATATGACGGCCGGAGGGCGGGAAGTGGTTATTGCAGAGTATTGCCGGGCATTGCGGAGTATTGCTGGGCATTGCGGAGTATTGCCGGGCATTGCGGAGTATTGCCGGGCATTGCGGAGTATTGCAGGGCATTGCGGAGTATTGCGGACTATGGCAGGGTATTGCGGTGTATGGCAGGGTATTGCGGTGTATGGCAGGGTATTGCACGGGTATTGCACAGGGTATTGTGGAGGGTATTGCACAGGGTATTGTGGAGGGTATTGCACAGGGTATTGTGGAGGGTATTGCAGAGTATTGTGGAGGGTATTGCAGAGTATTGTGGCGGGTATTGCAGAGTATTGTGCAGGGTATTGCAGAGTATTGTGCAGGGTATTGCAGAGTATTGTGCAGGGTATTGCAGAGTATTGTGCAGGGTATTGCAGAGTATTGTGCAGGGTATTGCAGAGTATTTTGCAGAGTATTGCGCAGGGTATTGCAGAGTATTTTGCAGGGTATTGCAGAGTATTTTGCAGGGTATTGCAGAGTATTGCACCAGGGTATTGCAGAGTATTGCACCAGGGTATTGCAGAGTATTGCACCAGGGTATTGCAGAGTATTTCGCAGGGTATTGCAGAGTATTGCACCAGGGTATTGCAGAGTATTGCACCAGGGTATTGCAGAGTATTGCACCAGGGTATTGCAGAGTATTGCACCAGGGTATTTTGCAGAGTATTGCACCAGGGTATTTTGCAGAGTATTGGCAGGGTGTATTGCAGAGTATTGGCAGGGTATAGCACAGGGATGGCTGAGCAGGGATGGATGGATGGCTGGATCTGTGACTGCAATTGTCACAGATCCA
Organism: Rana muscosa; assembly: GCA_029206835.1. NCBI lineage: Eukaryota > Metazoa > Chordata > Amphibia > Anura > Ranidae > Rana > Rana muscosa. Next base: position 262,751,055 of record CM055123.1, on the reverse strand, counting down.
GCCCACAGTGCTGCTGCTGCCATCCGCTCCCTCCCCCTCCCCTCTCACACTGTACCGATCGGTACAGAGAGGGGAGGGAGGAACCGGCGTCATCAAATGACCCCGGTCTGTTTACAAGTGATTGCTCCGTCATTTGACGGAGCGATCACGTGGTAAACGGCCGCTATCAGCGGCGATTTACCGTGATTCGTGATCCGCCGGGTCCTCTGGACCCGGCGGTCACGGAGTTTCCCGTGTGCGCGCCCCAGGGGGCGCGCGGGAGCGCGATTCTGGGAGGACGTTATATAACGTCCTCCCAGAGTTAAGCAACCACCTTGTCGACGTTATTTGTCGGCAGGTGGTTGTTAAGTGGTTAAGGATAACTGAAATATGGGCTGTAAGAGATTCCGGGCGTAGTCCCGAGGTCTGTGAGATTGAATTGGCATAAGCCGTAAGGCGGGGCAGAAGGATATCACTGAATGTTTTATAGTACCGGATAGTATAACCATACGGTCCCGGGGCTTTACCTGTCGGTGAAGATTTCAGAGCCGCCTGAAATTCCTCAACCGAAAGTTCAGATTCAAGTTCCCTGAGAGTCAAATTTGAAAGTTTGGGCAAATTTGCTTCTTTTAGATATGTAAGCATAAGGTTACGTCTCTCCTTCACCGTCAGAGACGGGGAGTCACACTGCACTTTGTACAAATCTGCATAATAGTCCCTGAAAGCTTTAGCAATGTGAGGAGTCGCATAGACTAAGTTTCCGTTTGATAACTTTATTTTAGGAATAAACCATCTAGTCTGTTTTTCTTTGAGGGATCTTGCTAATTGTCTGCTAGGTTTGTCCCCCCACTCATAGAATTTTTGCGAATATCGTTGGAATTTCCGAGCTGTATCGAGGTTAAGAAGATTTTTTAATTCTTCTCGTTTCAATGTGAGAGCTTCTAGCTGGGATGTGTGCAAAGTGAGTTTATGTTGTTTATCAAGTTCTGTTATTTGGTGCAGGACCTGTTCAAGTTGTTGACCACGCTCTCTTTTTTTCCTTGCCCCAAGTTCTATGAATCGGCCTCTCATAGTTGCCTTGTGAGCTTCCCATACAGTAGCAGGGGATGTCTCAGAAAGTTTATTGTCTTTAAAATATTGCAATATATGAGAGGCAAACACAGAAACTTCTGTTGGGTTAGAAAGAAGAGAATCATTGAGTCTCCAATTATAGGAGCGCTGAGTCAAAGTGGGCATAAGCACAAGCCCAGTTATCACCCTTTTATTATGGTAAACATTTCATCTTATTCAGGTTTTGCCCCTTTTTTTTGTTTTGTATGCTTCAGTTTTCATTCCTCGTTATTGTAACGGATTTGTATCTTTCAGTTATGACCCTTTTATTATAGTAAGGGTTTTGTATTGTTCAGTTATTTCCCTTTTAATTTGGTAAATATGTTGTATTGTTCAGTTATTTGACTTTTATTATTTTAAAGTTTTTTTCAAAGTTCAGTTTTCATATCTTTATCATTGGAAAGGCTTTGCACTGTTAATTCATCACCCTATTATTTTTGGAAAGGCTTTGTGTTATTCATTTATGACTCTTATTATTAATATTATTATTATTGGAAAGGTTTTCACAATTTTATTAGGTTAATTATTTTGTATCTTTCAGCTTTTATGTCATCATTTTTGTATAGTTCAGTTATCACCTTCATTATAAAAATGTTATACCGTTCAGTAGAAGAACAAGGAATGGCCCCTGTGGCCATCTCTTTTAGATGTTAGGCTGTTAAATGTGTCCGAAATCCCATCCATTAGCACTACAAAGATTTCTGGAAGGATTGGCTCTGAGCCGCTTTCATATTTGAGGATATACATGTAAAACAGACGTGCGCCAGGCAGACAGGGAAGAGGAAATGGATGCAGGAAGAACAGAACACTTAAGTCACACATCCTACACCCAGCTCCAGGCTACATTACCTCCATACACTGCGCTTATTGTTGGCCTTTCAGCTCGTGTGTTCCAGCAGTCATAGCCTAGGCCAGGCTCAGAGTCTCGTTTTATAGGCCCTAAGGCTCTGCAAACTTTTCCAAGTAACCGACCTGCAGCTCTGGAATAACTGTCTCTGTGTACTTTTTACCGTGTAGAAATTGAGGGTAATTAAATATACGAACCATGATGAAAGAGACAGGATGACGATGTACTGGGTATTTTTTTAAGCAAAGGTTATTTTAGTGCAATGCTTTGATTAACATTTTTTACTGGATTTCCAGTATTCTAGGGAAAAAAATACCTGATATTTGTGTCTCCTGCTAGAATGTATTCTGTTCATTTATAGAAATATTATGCAGTGATTTGTAACAAACAGTACCACCACCATACCAGTATAATCCATCCTTTCTCAACCGGGGTTTTGTTAAACATTTTATTCTACTGCCTATACTGACCACCAATGCAAAGGGTTCATCCTAACACTGACCAGCCATGTAAGGGGCTACTTTAACACTGGTCACCACTGTAAGGGCTACTTCAATACTCGCCTCCAATGTTACTGACCACCAATATAAGAGTTTACTTCTACACTGACCTCCAATTGGGTTACTTCTACACTGACTGCCAGTGCAAGGGGTTACTTCTACACTGACTGCCAGTGCAAGGGGTTACTTCTACACTGACTGCCAGTGCAAGGGGCTACTTCTACACTGACTGCCAGTGCAAGGGGTTACTTCTACACCGACTGCCAGTGCAAGGGGTTACTTCTACACTGACTGCCAGCGAAAGGGGTTACTTCTACACTGACTGCCAGTGCAAGGGGTTACTTCTACACCGACTGCCAGTGCAAGGGGTTACTTCTACACTGACTGCCAGCGAAAGGGGTTACTTCTACACTGACTGCCAGTGCAAGGGGCTACTTCTACACTGACTGCCAGCGAAAGGGGTTACTTCTACACTGACTGCCAGTGCAAGGGGCTACTTCTACACTGACTGCCAGTGCAAGGGGTTACTTCTACACTGACTGCCAGTGCAAGGGGCTACTTCTACACTGACTGCCAGTGCAAGGGGTTACTTCTATACTGACTGCCAGTGCAAGGGGCTACTTCTACACTGACCATCCATTTAAGGGGCTACTATAACACTGCCCACCAGTGTAAGGGGCTACTTCAATACTCACCTCAAATGTGAGGGGCTAATTCTACACCGGCCAACAATGTGAGGGGCCACTGTTACACTGACTACTATTATAAGGGTTTACTTCTACACTGACTGCCAGTGCAAGGGGTTACTTCTACACTGACTACCGATGTAAGGGTTTACAGTCTACACTGACCACCATTGTAAGAGGTTACTTTTATACTGACCACCAACGTAAGGGTTTCCTTCTACACTGACTGCCAGTGCAAGGTGTTACTTCTACACTGACCACCAATGTAAGGGTTTACAGTCTACACTGACCACCATTGTAAGGGGTTACTGCTACAATGAACATCAATGTAAGAGGTTACTTCTACATTGACCACCAAAGTGAGGGGCCATTCCTACACTGACCACCATTGTAAGAGGCTTCTTCTACACTGAAAACAAATGTAGGGGCTACTTCTATGTTGACCACCATTGTAAGGGGTTGCTTCTACACTGACCACCAATGTAAGGGGTTACTTCTACACTCACCACCATTGTAAAGGGGTTATTTATACACTGACTGCCAAAGTAAGGGGTTACTGCTACAATTAACACCAATGTAAGGGGTTACTTCTAAATTGACCACCAATATAAGGGCCCATTCCTGCACTGACCACCAATGTAATGGGTTACTTCTATACTGACCACCAATGTAAAGGGTTACTTCATCACTCACCACCAATGTAAATGGTTACTTCTACACTGACCACCAATGTAAGGGGTTACTTCTACATTGACCACCAATGTAAGGGGGCATTCCTACACTGACCACCAATGTAAGGGATTACTTGTTGCTGACCACCATTGTAAATGGTTAATTCTATGCTGACCAGTGACCACCAATGTTCACTGTCTTTTTTTCTGGCCATTTTTATTATTTCAATTTATTTCATAATTATTGCTGAAGATAAGTTTGTTATGTAACGTACAGCTCATTCTTTATTCAGTTATTTAAAACTCTCTATAAATATGTCCAGTATATACTCGAGTATAAGCCGAGTTTTTCAGCACATTTTTTGTGCTGAAAATGCCCTCCTCGGCTTATACTCAAGTCAATTTTTGCGCCTGATCTCCCAGACTTTGGGACCAAACTTGGCACACATGTAGCCCCACCCTTCCTCTACAATTGTGCAATGTTTGTTGTCCGGGGGACCTACGGCCGGGAAGCACCGATTTTTCAAAGCCGAGCACCCCTTTCATAGACTCCCATGTTAAATGGTCATTTCTTTGGTGATTTTGGGGACGCAGTACTGGCCGGTTGTAGGTCGTCTGGACCCGAAATTAGGCACACATGTAGCCCCATTTACAAAGTTTGTTATCTGGGAGACCTACGGCCAGGGGAGCACCGATTTTTCAAATCCAGGAACCCCTTCCATAGACTCCCATGTTAAACGTCAATCTAGTCATGGATACAGTGAGGCATGGGCATAGTGAGGCATGGGCACAGTGAGGCATGGGCACAGTAAAGCATGGACACAGTGAGGCATGGACACAGTGAGGCATGCACGTGGACACAGTGAGGCATGCAGATGGACACTCTAGGCTTATACTCGAGTCAATACGTTTTTCCAGTTTTTTGTGGTAAAATTAGGTGCCTCGGCTTATATTCGAGTTGGCTTATACTCGAGTATATACAGTATTTTAGTAATTGAGTTCACTTTAATAAAGCTTTTATGTTGAAGGCCGATGTGTGCAGCCTGTGTACTTTTCCATGTTGTAGTAATTAGAAGTGTTAAATAAAGGATACAAGTATGTTGGATACAGAGAACACAGATGATCTGTACTGGCAATGATCAGTCACAAGATTGAGATATTAAAGCCTACAATTGTATGCACAAGGTGATTTGCAGCATCAGCACATGGTGGGGTTCACCTTCGGTTTTACTATCTGTGATGTAGTTCATAGACCTTTCTGGAGCTTGTAAAACTGACCTCACTGAACCATTACTTGTGTCTGTTTTTTTTTTTTAGGTGCACAAAGGCATTAAAGGTATGGTGACAGATGAAAATAATAATGGAATAGCCAACGCTGTCATCTCAGTAGCTGGTATCACCCATAACATATTCTCTGGTAAGTATATTAAAGGGTCAGTCTACCCACAAGTAATACATTTGCTATAGGTGAAGTTTAGTAGGTAGAAGCAGCCCCTGGCTTCTATGTCTAGGATACTCTTCTAGTGAGATATACAGGCCAATAACTTTGTTCTATTCCTGAGAGTTTCGGTTGTCCCCCAAATATTAAATAAATCAATTTCTGTTAAAAAAAAAAATCAAACATCCAGCATGGACATCGGGACTACCTCATAATAGGCACAGCGGTTGTGCAGACATAAACACTTCTCCCCAAAAGAGTCCCTGAAGGATGAAAGGTGGTTTAAGTCTCCAAACATCTACCTAAAAATGAAGTATAATTGTCACTTTTTTTCCTGGTAGGTGAAGGAGGAGATTATTTCCGCCTGTTGTTACCAGACACATATACGGTAACAGTCTCAGCAGATGGATACCATCCAAAGACTGCAACAGTTACTGTTGGTCCAGATGTAGCTACAGAGGTAAGTTACAAGTCAGTTGCATGCATGCAATTAAAATTATTAACAAAATACTGTACTTCCCATAGTTGCCAATGGCGGAACTGTTTCAATATCTAAAAATACACTAGTAACATACAGTGGAACCTTGGATTACAAGCATAATCCGTTCCCAGAAGAATGCTTGTAATCCAAAGCACTCGCATATCAAAGCGAGTTTCCCCATAGAAGTCAATGGAAACAAATATAATTTGTTCCGCATTGACTTCTATGGTATGCAATACCGCATGTGGCCAGAGGTGGGGGGGGCGCCGGAGAGCCATCGAAATACTGGGGGACAGCTCGGCTAATCTCGAAAACCCTCGGAAAGGCTCGGAAACACTCGGGAATGGAGTATTTCCGAACAGGTCCGAACTGTTCCGAGTGTCACCGGCGCCTTCGCACCTCTGGCCAAATGCGGTACTGCACACCCCATTAGCTTGAATTCTGCTCATTTTTCGAGACAACACTCGCAAACCGAGTCAGGATTTAAAAAAAAAAAAGTTGCTTGTTTTTTCAAAACGCTCATTAACTGCGTAAACCAAGGTTCCACTGTATATATGAGGAACCCCCTTCAGGTTAAAGCACACTCTGGTTTTTGGTTGTCTCTGGTCTTCAACCATTCCTTGCAAATATAACCCCAGGACCTGGTCTAGATTCCTTTAGCATGCTTGTAAGCCTTGATGAAAGGGATTCTTTAAAAAAAAAAAAAAACACTGAAAATAAAAAATTACATTTGGACTGGCATCCACAACTTGGTGCCCTCTTCCTAACCTTGTTTAAGACCCCAAATGCCCTATCGAGGCTCTCTTGGGCACCAGAGAGCTTTTTACATATATAAAACGACCTTACTAGATTTAAATATTCACCATACCTGGAACCCAGGGATTACTTAATGAAAGAAATAGAGGCCGTCATTGCCAAACTCCTAAAACTTTTATTTGTGAAGGGAATCTACTGATGGGTATCTGTCAACTTTTGTTTTTTTTATAAGTTGATACACTAAACCTTCCATTTATTCTTTTTCGTACAAAATATTTAGTTTAAAGAATAAAGCCCTGTACACACGACCGAGAATCCCGTCAGGAAAAAACCTTTGTTTTTCCTGATGAGATTTCTGGCAAGCTTTTCTTGCCAAGCCGTGCATACAGATGGCCATTAAAAAGAACTGCCGTTCTTTTGAATGGCAAGAACGCGGTGACGTCATCGACTACGATGAGCATGCGCTCGTCCCATTTGATGGCGTCGCCGCCATCTTGCTTCACCCTACACTACCCTTGTAAGCTACCGCGCATGCGGCGAAGTCTCATCGAGCATGCGCAGGCTTACTGGAGGACAGGTAAGCTTGTAGCCACATACACACACACAGTTTTCTCGTCGGGAAACAGGCCGACGAGAATCCTGACGAGAAAATAGAGAGCAGGTTCTCTATTTTTCTCGTTGAGATTCCCGGAAGTTTTCTTAACGAGAAACCATACACACGACCATTTTTCTCTGCAAAAAGCTCTCCCAGCAGTTTTCTTGCCAAGAAAACCGATCGAGGCTTAACACTGTTTACATGGCAATTCCATGTCAATTATTTTTTAGAGCTTTGTGGATTCTCTAATAACCCAACTGACCAGAAGCTTCTTACTTTTTTCTTGTAAATGGCTTGTATTCATTTCAGTATAGTCAGTAATACAAATTGTTTCAGAGTTTGGTATTATACATCTGGTATTACACGTTAGCACGAGAATTCTTTTTGTACATATTTAGTGTAGTGTATACATTCCAAATATAATTACTCAACCAAAGTTTGGAGTTTAACTTGAAGGCTTATGTTTCGAAGCAGAAGGCATTAAGGGTTGTAAATTTTAGCCAGACGAATAAGGATCAATTAGATTGTAAAACACAGAGGAAGGTAAAAGTTAGTAGAAAAGGAAAAAAATAAATTCTACTTATCCTCTACTGACCCTTGATCACCGCTTTCCCTCCATTGAGTCTCCTCTCCTTATAATTAGTTAGTTATGTCTGTAGATATTTGATCCCTGGGTTCCAAGTCCACTGAAACTCTTTCATGGACCATGAATTATGAAAGTCTGGCCTTATTTAAAAGCTACGTTTTGTGGGCTCCGCGGCAGTGTTTGCCTATGGGAAAACTGCCGCGGAAAAAAATGCTGGAAAAAACTATGAGAAAATTTAGAACATGTTCTAAATTTTCTCGTCGTTTTTTATGCCGTTTTTCTAGACGAGAAAAACGACATAAAGCCCACAGACGATCGTTTTTCTCGGCGAAAAAAAAAAATGCCGTTTTTCTTGTCGAGAAAAGCGGTCGTGTGTACGCGGCATTAGGCAGTGGTCTCCAAACTGCAGCCCGCAGGCCTGATGCTTGCCTTTATCCGGCCCTTGGGGCACTATTCCTCCACTGATAGAAGGCACTTTTACTGCCACTGTCACCAACATTGCGGTACTTTTCCTTCCACTGAAACCAATGATGAGGCACTTTTCCTCCCACTGACACCAATGATGGGGCAATATTCCTCCCACCTATACCAGTGATGGGGAACTACTGTATTCCTCCTTCCACTGACCAATGGTGCTATGTAAATTTCTTACTGACAACCAAGACTGTAGATTGCTTACACCAGGGCATTTTCTACTCTCACTGGCCACAGTCCAGGCCCCCTCAAGTCTGAAGGACAGTAATCTGGCCTTTTGTTTAGAAAGTTTGGAGACCCCTGCTCTAAGGGCTCATTAAAGAGGAAGTAAACCCTGATGGGTTTTACTTCCTCTTTGTTTCCCTGCAAAGGTAAAGCATAATGGGCTACTATGCATCACATAGTAGCCCATTATGTGTCACTTACCTGAAACCGAAGCCTGCGATGTCCCCGATTGCCTCGTTGGCTGGAAGTGTTCATTCTTCACCCCTCTTCCTTCCGGGGCTGCGAGCTCTGTGACTGGCCGGAGTCGCCTGACGTCACTCCCGCACATGCGCGCGGGAGCCGCCAGTCACGACATGACCCCATCTAGAAACGGCACAGAGTGCCCTTTCTAGAGTGCGCATGCGCCGAATACACCGGCGCATGCGCAGAAGGCATCGCTGTACGAGGAAATTGTAAATATCTCCTAAACCGTGTAGGTTTAGAAGACATTTCAAGCACCTCCAGGTAAGCCTTAATCTAGGCTTACCTATTGGTGAAAGTGGTCTGTAAGGGTTTACAACCACTTTAACACGTGGTTTTATCTCTGAAGAGCAGGTGGTGAGGAGGTGTTGTATTGCCTCTTCACAACCTGCTATAACCCTTTGAACCTTGCACTAGCTCACCGCAACCGCATGCATATAAGTTTTTCCGGCCATTCACAGCATAGTATTAAAATGAGTCTGCAGTAGTGTAAATATGTAATTTTCATATACAATAGCTCCATTTACTTGTGTAGCGGGTATTTGAATTTAGGGGAAGCATCTGGGTGGTAGTGTAACCCAGATGCACTGATTGCTAGGGAATCTGAGACCCATTTATGGTTCTTGGAGGACTCTGGTGGTGTGAGGTTCCCTGCGGCCTACAGGTGGCGTTGTTGCCAGGGGGCCGGGGTTAAACTCACACCGCAAGACTGTGCCTTTTTGTCCTCCCCTGGCACTGCTACAGCGGGGCGGGGAACCCGCTGTGACGCAAAGGGAGAGGGGATAAAAGGGGCGGACACCCTTACCACGGGGTTCAGAGTCGGAGGACGCAGCCACACCCAGGCACCTTCAGCTTGGGTGCTGGCGTTCCGGAGTTCTGGGCCCAGGTGCCCTTGACCTGGCCGGAGCGAGAGATGGAGTCCATCTCAGGCACCTTTAGCCTGGGGTGAGGTACTATGGCGGATGCCTGGGGCTCAGTACCTTCGACTGAGTTCCGCGAGGGTGGAGGAATCCGAGGGGGCCCTAACTCCTTGGGTTCCCGTGTTTGAGTTTGTGAGGTCTGGTGAGCAGAACTTCTCTGAAGAGTCCAGCGCAGCATTGCTGGTGACAGAGAGGCCTCCGGTACCTCCCTTGGACGGATATCCTTCCTCTGACAGGGGCCGAGCTAGCGAAGGTAATTCATGTTCTATTTCACATAGTCAGTGGCAGTGACTATTCGCCACTGGTGACACCACAGTGGTTAGCTTTATCTGGAAGGATTGTGCCTTGGCCTACTCCCATTGAACTGTTGCAAAGGTCCCAACTTGAATGTGCTGTATGTTTATTCGCTGAAAGAATAAAACTGTGTTGGACCTATTCAGTGTGTGAAACTCTGGTTACTAGGAGCAAAGGAGTCAGGGACGAAGGACAGGACTTGACTCTAGGACACCTACACAAAGCTCGATCTTTCTGGCCTTCACCTCGTCACTATGGAGGACATGGGCCATAGTGTATCTCATCCCTCCCCCCAGTACTAACACCCCTAGACAAAGACAGACAAGCCAAGAATGAGAAGGGGTGAGAGGGGTGAGGTTGCTACACTTGTTTAAACTAAATAAAAACCTTTTTTTACTGCACCTCTTAGTCTTGAACATAATACAACAATAAATAAATAAAATATATATGGAGCCACCTTTCATGCTACATATGCTTATCTATATATCCACAGCTTAACTTTCAGCTGAAAAAGGAAAGATCCTCAAGCTCAAAAGAAAAAATTCCATCTAGAAATCTGAACTCCAAGAACCATATCAGAAAAGTTGTACCCCGGGCGGCGGAAAGGAGGCGAGGGTCATAAAAATCACCAAACCAGTGTCATGGAGCTTCAGACAATCGTCATCCCAGACTTGGCACAAAACTTCTCATTCCATTTTATCTTCTACTGTTGACAATCCAATACAATAAGCCTCTAACTTAAATGGACTTCAAGAGCCAGTAGACAAATTTATAGCATATGAAAGAAAATAATAATAATATTATGCAGATTTAAGGTAAGTATTTTCTTACATGTCAAGTATTTAAGTACAAAGAATTATTTGAGAATAGGTTTATTGTCTTCCATTTTAATATTGCATCAGCTGCCTCCTATGTACGGGACAACACGTCTTGTTGCTTTACCAAGGTTAAAGGGTCTTCCAATATTTGTTCCAGCTAGATTGCATCTGTAAACAGGAGCTTTTGTGTAACTCAATCAATAGTCCAACTGGCATAAAGTCCATCTTACTGTTGCTCTTTTAGCTGCCTAATTTTTAAGATGGCTTATCATAAAAATATGAAAAATGATGTAAAATGGACCATGAGGTTGTCAAAGGAGCTTGCACTGTTTCAAGAAACTATTAAATAGCTTCAGTGTTTTTTATAAAAGCTCTTTAAAGTCCAACCAAAGCTTTTGGGTTTTGTGTACAACAAGGACAGGTTAGAACATAGGTGCTCAACCTGTGGCCCTCCAGCTGTTGCAGAACTACAAGTCCCATCATGCCTCTGCCTTTGCAAGTCATGCTTGTAACTGTCAGCAGCTTGCAATGCCTCATGGGACTTGTAGTTTCGCAACAGCTGGAGGGCCACAGGTTGAGAACCCATGGGTTAGAACCGATGTCAGAATTTTCATACTTTCTGTTCTGGTGAAACCCCATGGGAGGGTGAAGGAAAACCTCTACGATGGGAAAATAAAAATAAAACAGCCATTCTAAGCATCCCAAACTATACTGCAAATGCGTCTTTATTGTTGAGTCCCTCTTGGAGACACTTTTTTCTCTGTCATCTGTTCGGTTTCTCCGTTGGGGACATGGATAGCAAGAATAACCCGAAGTCCAAAAATGGTCAGCATGTCTCAAAGGGATTATTTTCAAGATTTGTTACTCAAGCTAAAAAAAAAAAAATAAAAAAAAAAATTTGGGGGATACACAGATTCCCTTTATACAGGTGACAGACAAATGGTAAAAAGTGAATGTCACAGCTCATTCCTGTGTGCTACGTTGAAGTGAAGAAATGCATGTATGTTTCATTTACCGAAAAGATACAAGCCCCATACTCAGGTGTGTAACTCAAACCCTGTAGCAAAATTATGATTGAGTCCCCCAGAGACCTATATGAGTTGCACCTGGCAGTGTCAATTAGGACAGTAGTGTAATTAATCTTGCACTGTATGTCCAGCTATGTTCCTAAATTTTGGATGGAATGGGGAAGTATAGAAGAGAGATTTTTAGTCTCAGAAAGACTGTATTAGGCATACATGATTAAGTTTAGAGAGCTGGCCCGGATGACCTGATGCTCTGAACTGAAGACAACAAATCTGCTCAGGGATCAGTATCTTTACAGAAATCAAAGTACCCCCTACTGGAAATGGGACTTTATAGGCTCAAATAGTGTACAAACGTATGAAATATAAAAAAATTCAATATTTATTGGGTATCAAAACTCAAATTTAAAAAGAAGTGTGCAATAAAATGTACATACATAGCAATGTAGAAAAGCATATTATACCACAATACATACAGAAATCACTTGGACTGTCATATACATAAAGTATTTGCATAAACCAAGCCAACGAGTTTCAGAGTCCTTACAACTCCTTCCTCAGGGAAAGTTTAGCAATTGTTGTACATGTGGTAATGTCTCCATGAGCAATGATGTAAAGCCTGTTGTGAAGTAAAAACAAGCTGAAAGATAGCGAGAGCCAGTCCAGACCAGCAGGGTGATTCAAAAAGGCATACACTGGGATCACCTAAAAAATAGAAGACCCATAAATTTGCTAGTTGTATCTCAAACGCTTATGGAACTGTATGTCCCAAGGGTTTGTTTCTCCAATGGCTGTCTTTATAGAAATTATAGGCCACACGTCATGTGTATTCAGAAAAATTAAATGTATGCAAATCTTCCCCAGATAAAACTGTAGTGTGAGAGATGTAGATCATACCGCGCTCTGGATTAGCAAAACCGGACTGCCACAGCAGAGCACGGTGCGATCTTCATCTCTCACACTACAGTTTTATCTGGGAAGGATTTTAATACAGTGATTTTTCTGAATACACATGACGTGTGGCTTGGAGAAACAAACCCCTGGGACAATACACAGTGGTGGCTGGTGCTCAAAAAATCTTGGGGAGCGCAAACAAACTATGCCGCCACTGTGCCCATCAAATGCAGCCACTGTGCCCATCAAATGCAGCCACTGTGCCCATCAAATGCAGCCCCTGTGCCCATCAAATGCAGCCCCTGTGCCCATCAAATGCAGACACTGTACCCATCAAATGCAGCCACTGTGCCCATCAAATGCAGCCACTGTGCCATCAATTGCAGCCACTGTGCCATCAATTGCTGTGTTTTGATACCCAATAAATATAGAATTTTTTATATTTCATACGTTTGTACACTATTTGAGCCTATAATGTCCCATTTCCAGTAGGGGGTGCTTTGGCTTCTTCCAAATTACAAGGGATGTGGCTGCAGGGGAGGCGCAAACAAACTGAAAAATTGTGAGAAATACAAAAAAAAATATCAATTGCAACCTCACTGTGCCCATCAATCGCAGCCACTGTGCCATCAATTGCAGCCACTGTGCCCATTAAATGCACCCACTGTGCCATCAATTGCTGTGTTTTGCTACCCAATAAATATTAATTTTTTTATATTTCATACGTTTGTACACTATCTGAGCCTATAATGTCCCATTTATAGTAGGGGGTACTTTAATTTCTTCCAAATTACAAGGGATGTGGCCGCAGAAAGCAAATTAACAAATTGTAATTTTTTCATGTTATCTTTACACTGTGCATCCTCTGTGTTTGTTGCTTCAAAAACCTTCAAAGTGGGCCCTCTCCCACCCCTGGGCCTCATAGCAGCTGCATGGGCTGCTCTGGCTATGGTTATTCTACTGTCCATACGCAGAGATTAGGAGTGGCGTTAAATGAGGAATTAAGCGTGCGTTCCAACTGAAGAGACCGTGGTTGGTTTGAGCTTGGGACTGTGCTTAACTAATTGGGTTCATTATTTCACTATTTCGTTAGTCCATAGGTAAATAAAGGTAGATGATATGTGACTCCCTATGGGGGTCTGGGCTACTACCTGACTGGTACAACTATGATGTTGCTTCAGAAAAAAAGATACTTTGGATAAGAAGAAAGGAGTGCATGGTGTACTGAGTGATGCCAAACTTGATGAAAGGATAACAATCATTTATTGAGAATATGGAATGAGAAAATCGAGCCAACATGTTTTGAGTGCAAATGCCTCCCCCTTCTTCAGGGCTATAGATATGTGTGAATGGAGGTTGTAGACTCTGCAAGGGTACCTGAGTTCCTTGTACAACACAGATTCCAGCTGAAATGGTACCTGTACCTGTACTATTTCAGCCAGAATCTGTGTTGTTCAAGTGACTCAGGTACCCTTGAAGAGCCAACATATCCCTTTACCCCTGAAGGAAGGGGAGGCATTTTCCCCCAAGTGCGTTGGTTTGATTTGCTCATTTCTTATTCTCAATAAACGATTGTTATTCTTTCATGAAGTGTGGCATCACTCTGTACACTGGGTGCTCCTTCTCATTCAAAATACCGCAAAAGACCAGAATGCACCACTGTCACACCATAGACTACCCAGAAACCAGAAGTGCATCTTGACATATCCACACCTCACACACTCTATCCTAGAGGGGGAATGGAGCTCATACCTTTAAGGCAAGTGAAACATATACACATTAATCCACTTCACCTTAATACTCGGAAACCAGCTGTGGCATAAGGTGGCTTCCAGGTGAAGCATATTCGATTAATTAATGTAGTTGAGCTGAACATTGTACTGATTTTATTCACTTTGCACAATACATCTCTCTCCTTGATAAAGGGGACCTGTGTTGCCCTGAAACCTTGATGGAGTGCTGTTTTTCTTCTTCTTTTTTTACTTGCAAAAAGAGCTTGAATAAGATCTCTTTCAGATGGGCCGACTATTTTTGGACTTGAATTTTTTGTGGTATCGCTGGAGGCCTGGCTCTCTCCACACACAGGTGGTAAGGAAGGTGTCCATGTGGGATGGATTTTAAACCCGAAATAATAACAACCTGACAGCTAAAAGGTTTTGGCAGGAGTTAGCTTTTATCATTATGGTCCAGTTACCAAATATCATTGTTAGCTCCTCAGCAGATGTTTGCAATCAGCTCACAGATGTGTACAAGACAATACCTCTAGTAGCAGTCTCAGAAATAGGATAATAAAACTTCTACTGTTGATAAGGTAGGTCCTAGATTAGGGTTTACCTAACACTGGTGCTGCCTTAGGGCTCAACATGTGGACTTTTTGGACAATTGATTGTCTTTTCTGTACCGATCAGCTTGGTAATGGGTGACAAAACCACATCTAATTTTTCTGCGTGGTTGATTTCTTTTTTGACTTTTATAGTTCCTTCAGCGCTCTGTTTTGTATCAATTAGCTTGCTATAAACATTCATGTACACATTTTTCCACTCTGAGCTATGTATACAATAAAGAGAATAGCCCACGTATCAGTCCATTATATAGGATCAACCCAATGATTGCCCTTCCTCAGGTGCTCTTGGTTAACTTGCCAAAGAATATGACATTGTGATATAATGCCAATGATACACAGAAGTAAGGTATATGTCATATCCATCCTCTTGTATTGGCCATGTTCTTCAATCACATACAATGACTTATGGTCACTGCTGAAATATATATTTTTTTACGTTTAGTTGTAAAAAGATTTAGCAGTGCCGTGCACCTACAGTGTTTTTCTACCTGTTTGATTTTTGCCTGCTGCAGCTTTGTCCCAATGGTTTTGTGGGCTTCCATTCTAGTCTATAAAAAAAAACTCTTTGTACTCATTACTGTTTGCGGTCTTCCTATAAATTATTTTATTGTACTTTAAATGTTTTGGCCATTGAAACACAGTATATCCATGAAAAAAATAAAGAATTAAAATGGAATAAAAAGGACAATAATGCAAGTCTTCATAAGAGAAAAAAAGTTATAAACAGAAAAATTACCGTTTTGGTCCTGTTTACTGGTGACGAAACAAAAGACACAAATGGAATGGTTGTATAGAGTTATTCTGCTAATTAGAGGACTTGCACTTGGTCTTTGTTGCTTTAACCTGTAATCGGTAATGAAAGTAGTAGAGTATTGGGGTGAAGTAGCAGAAGGTGGGTAGAGGTCTAGTCTTAGGTCCTTACCACTCTAGAAAATTCCTCCTGAGACTATTCCAGGGGAGAACCAAGACCTTTTTGGCCTTGGGGAGCAAACAACTAGCGCTTTAACCATAAGGAGTAGGGACACATTTCTGTGGCTTAAATAAAACATGTCATGGTGTGGTATTAATTGGTAGTAATGGCAAATGTTACTAAAGCACATGGTTTATAATAACACCTTTAATACTTTGCAGCATCAGCTTCCTTCATTGTTCTCAGCATTTGGTCTTATGACCTTGTAGAGTGGCAAAAGAAGGTCGGTGCTGGAAGACTTCCCTCTGCTAGGATCAGACCTCTAAGCGGGGAGCATGTATCACTGAGGGGTCGAATGGTAAAATGTATTTACTGATGGCCACCAGCCCAACATATCTTATTAGTACTGGCCCTTGGGGCATATGATCCCCTGCGCCCCCAACTCAATCCTCCCATAGACAATTGCTCTACTGCCCTTCCAACCCAGTCCTCCCATAGACCATTGCTCTCTTGCCCCCAAATCCAGTCCACCTATGGCCCATTTTCCAGAGCTGGTGCGAGGATTTTTGACACCCCAGGCGAAACCTGATTTTGCCACCCCCTGGCTCCGCCCCTGAATCCACCCCCTTTGCCAGAGCATCAGTGTGACAGAAGTCGGTGCTATAGGTAGCATGCAGCTGCAGTAAAAAGCACTGATCATAGAGGCGCGAAGGGGATGTTTGCTTCCGTTCCATCAGGACATGTCCTCCAGTGCTGCGCCTCTATAATGACACTACAGAGCGGCTGCCTGAGTAACATGCAACAGAGGCATCCCCTGCATCCCCCTAGATGTGCACGCTTTATCCCAGCAGCGCCCACTAGAGATTATAACATTTATTACAGAGGTATTTATAATACAGCACCGAAAACTTACATAGCACGGAGACGGAGAGTAGGGAAACCAGTGGCCGGGCGCCCTAGGCAGCAGTGCGCCCTAGACGGCTGCCTTGTTTGCCTAGTGGTAGCACCGGCCCAGCATTTATAATCTGCCCCCAACCCAGTTCTCTCATGGACCATAGCTCCCCTGTCCCCCAATCCAGTCCTCCAATAGACCATTGCTCTTCTGCCCCAACCCAGTCCTCCCATTGACCATTTCTCCCCTGTCCCCCAACCCATTCCTTCCTAGGGACCATTGCTCCCCTACCCCTCAATCCAGGCCTCCTGTGGACCACTGCTCTCATGCCCCCAACCCAGTCCTCACATGGACTATAGCTCCCCTGCCCCAACTTAGTCCTCACATGGACCATAGCCCCCCTGCCCCCAGCCCAGTCCTCCCATGGACCATTGCTCTCCTGCCCTCCAACCCACTTCTTCCATCGACTATCGCTCCCCTGCCCCTCAACTCACTTCTCCCCTGGACCATTGCTCCCCTGTCCCCCAGTCCAAGCCTCCCATGGATCATTGCTCCCTTGTACCCAACTCAATATTCCCATGGATCATTCACCCTCTGCCTCTTGGTAGTACAGTCTGAGTCTACTCCGTGTACCTTTATATACAGTGTTAATGTGTAAGTAAGCTGCTATACAAGCTTCAGAGTTCACTTTTATGTGCCTGTTAATACAAGAGCATTAACAACAAGTAATTACGAGCTGTTTTAAGCATTATGTTGCATTTTCCAGGTGCTTTCAGAGTACTGTATTTTACAGACATTTTGAGGCTTTTAACTATCTTTTCTGAGCAGAGGGCGACTGCCAGTAATTTAGGGCCGCAGCTGTATAAAAGATACTATAGAAAATATAAGAAATGTGACTTCTTTATACATATGTCCTATGGGCAATATTCACAAGTAAAGTCTATTTGAATCGGCCTGAAAAAATGTACATTGTGCAGGGGGCTGATAAACAGGCTGGAAATTATGGCATTGGCCAAAGTAGCCAACTGATTTGGCAGTGTTAAGCTGGCTATACATTGTTAAGTTTCTTTTATTCAGCTTGTGGGCTGAGCAAAAGAAATCGAACAGATTTATTCATCCACGCTAAACAGATCTTCCTGCTGAGCTACTGTAATCTGACAGCTGGCGGCAGATGGCAGAACACCCAAACAGCAGCTGCAGCTGAGTGGATAGAGTCGCTGTTCAGCCAAAAATTTCCTCCTAGTTCCTTTGAAAAAAGTTGATCGAAAAATCGAATGACTTTTATTGAATGGAACAGGGCCAGCAGGGCCACCCACTGAGCGAATGTATGTGAGTTCCTAAGAAGCATTACATCCTGTAATTTTGTTTTATACAACATGGATATCTGTATTGTCTCCTGTGCACACCAGAAGACTTCACCAGCCTTGGCGGAAGCTTCTTCATGTTGACTGCATAATTATGTTATTACTAAAACAGTATTGTATACCGTGCGGCCAGACCATGTCCCATCCGTACACTGTTCTTCAACACACCTGTATTAAGTTACTGTATAAAGTTATCTGTATTTCCGTCCTCCCTTTCCTATGTCATACTCAAACAGACCAACTTTGTAATTCACCAAACATTCCTCAAGAGTATTAATAAAATTATATTGTTTTTTATTTATCTTTGTTGTCTGAAGTATTTCTTTGTGAATTTTGCAGAGATGCAAGGAAAAAAAATGAAACATAAACTGCCGTGTTTCCCCGAAAGTAAGACCTGCCCTGAAAATAAGACCTACCTTGGTTTTCCCGGAGGGCTGCAATATAAGCCCTACCCCGAAAAATAGGATTTTTATAACAGCTTACCTGTAAAATCCTTTTCTTGGAGTACATCACGGGACACAGAGCGACATAGTCATTACTAATGGGTTATATAGTTACCGTCAGGTGCTGGCACTGGCAACTTCCAAAACCGGAAGTACCCTCCCCTATATAAGCCCCTCCCATCCGGGAGCACCTCAGTTTTGTAGCAAAGCAATAAGTGTCCCCAAAAGAAGGGCGGGAGCTCTGTGTCCCGTGATGTACTCCAAGAAAAGGATTTTACAGGTAAGCTGTTATAAAAATCCTATTTTCTTTTTCGTACATCACGGGACACAGAGCGACATAGTCATTACTAATGGGATGTCCTAAAGCAATGCCAAATGAGGGGGGGGATACACCATATATAAGCTGAGCGCTATCAGACATGAGGATCTTTTGCGGCCTGCAACACACTGCGCCCAAAGGCGACATCCTCCTGACTTCTACGTCCACCTGGTAGAACCTAGTAAACGTGTGAACTGAAGACCACGTTGCGGCCTTACAGATTTGAGCCAGGGAGGCCTGGTGATGCACTGCCCATGAAGTTCCAACTGCTCTCGTGGAGTGCGCTCTAACTTTGAACGGAGGCGGTCTCCTTCTCAAGCCATAAGCTTGCATAATGACCTGTCGAATCCACTTGGCTAAAGTAGATTTTGACGCTGCCTGACCCTTTCTGGGGCCTTCCGGCAGAATAAACAAAGTATCCGTTCTGCGAATCTGAGCAGTGGCTTTTAGATAAGCTTTAACTGCTCTTACTACATCCAAAGAATGCAATAACTTTTCCTCTACCGAAGTAGGTTTGGGGAAAAAAGAAGGAAGAACCACATCTTGGTTCAAATGAAACCTCGATACCACCTTAGGAAGAAAGGCTGGATGAGGACGTAACACTACTCTGTCCTTATGGATAACCAGATATGGCTCCTTACAGGACATAGCTGCTAATTCCGATACTCTTTTAGCCGAACAAATGGCTACTAGAAAAATCAATTTCCTGGTGAGAAGCTCCAAGGAAATATGCTGTAATGGTTCAAATGGTTGTTTCTGTAGAACCGACAGAACCAAGTTTAGATCCCATGGACATATGGGAATATTAACCGGAGGACTAATACGCATCACTCCTTGTATAAAGGCTTTGACTAGTGAATGCGAAGCCAAAGGCCTTTGAAAAAATATTGACAAGGCCGAAATCTGACCCTTGATAGTACTCAAGGCAAGCTTCCTATCTACAGCCCACTGTAGGAAGTCCAGAATCCTACCTATTACGTACTTATGTGGATGCCATTTCTTGGCCTCACACCACGCGATGTACGCCTTCCAGATTCTATAGTAGATCTGCCTGGATACCGGCTTCCTGGCATTGATCATGGTAGATACCACAGCATTAGAGAGCCCTCTCTTTTTTAGAATGTGGGCTTCAATAGCCAGGCCGTCAAACCTAGGGCTGGTAAGGAAGGGTGGCATATCGGTCCTTGCGAAAGCCGGACGACGTGGGAGAGTCCAAGGACTCCCCACTGAAATTTTACAATCTCCGCGTACCACGCTCTTCGGGGCCACGCTGGAGCCACCGGAATCACTGGTTTCTTTTCTACCCTGATTCTGCGGAGTAATCGAGGTAACCATTGGCGGTGTAAATGCATATATCAGCTTGAACTGATCCCAAGGGAACACTAGGGCATCCGAGCCGCAAGCTAGGGGATCCCTTGTCCGAGAGACAACCCTGTCCCCCTTTGCGTTGAATCTGGATGCTAGAAGATCTACATCCGATGTTCCCCACCGCTGACATATTGTCCAGAAAACCTCGGGGTGAAGGGACCCTTCCTCTGGGCCTAATTGCTGGCGACTTAGAAAGTCCGCCTTCCAATTCTCCACTCCTGGAATGAATACCGCAGATATGGCTGGGACATATTTTTCTGCCCATTTCAGGATGTAATTTACTTCCCTCTGGGCTGCACGACTCCTGGTGCCCCCCTGATGATTGATATATGCCACTGCTGTGGCATTGTCTGATTGAATTCTGACAGGGGACCCTTGGAGTTTGGATGTCCATGCTACTAGGGCATACCGGGCTGCTCGTATCTCTAAGAGATTGATGGGCAGGGCCTTTTCTGCATCCGACCATCTGCCCTGGAGAGACTATTGCTCCAGTACTGCTCCCCAGCCTATAAGGCTGGCATCTGTAGTGACCACCTTCCAAGAAATCGGACTGAAGGATTTCCTTTTTTCCAGATTCTGGGGAACCAACCATCAACGGAGGCTCTTGCGAACGGAAGGGGACAAGGACATTGTAAGTCTAGGGCCTGAACTTTGTTGTTCCAGGCTGACAGTATGGCCCCTTGCAAATTCCTTGAATGGAATTGACCGTAGGGTACTGCTTCGAATGATGCCACCATTTTTCCCAGCAGCCTCATATACAGGCGTATGGACGGCTGTCTTTTTTGTACCCACTAAGTGGATCAAATCTTTCAAAGACAACACCTTTCCTCGAGGCAAGAATATTTTTCTCTGGCCTGAATCCAACCTTAGCCCCAAGTATTCCAGACTTTTGACTGGTTTTTAGGGCTGACTTGTCTCGGTTGATAATCCAACCGTGAGATTCCAGATACTTGATCGTCTTGTGAACGACCACGTCTAGTTTTTTCACTGAGTGGTCTATCAGCAACAAGTCATCCAGATATGCCATTATCATTACACCTTGTGTTCTTAGATTGGCCAATAAAGGGCCAGAATTTTTGTGAACACTCTTGGTGCTGTGGCCAAACCGAAGGGTAAGGCTCTGAACTGAAAATGGCGCCCTTCTACTGCAAAGCGTAGAAATTTTTGGTGGACTGGAAAGATGGGAATGTGCAAATAAGCATTTTTGATGTCGATCGTGGCTAACCAATCCTCCCCTTGTAGGGCAGTGGCCACCGATCGGATCGACTCCATCGGAAAGTCCTGATATACAGGAATTTGTATAGCCCTTTTTAGAATTAATATGGGCCTCCCGTCCGCGTTTGCTTCGGGACTGTAAAGAGGTTTGAGTAAAACCCGAACCCTCATTCTTCCAGGGGAACCTCCATAATTACTCCTTGGAGCAATAGTTGTTCTAGTGCCAACAGGAGGGACTCTCTCTTCCGGGGATCCCTTGGCACGTTTGACCTCAAAATGGGAAGGAGGAGAGTCTTTTAACTCCAAACTGTATCCCAAACCTACTGCGGAGAGCACCTATCTGTCTTGATCGTGTCCCGCCAGGTCTCTTTGCGAACAACTGGAGTCCTCCCCCCACCCGACTGAGTGGGGGCTTCAATGAATTTAACTTTGGGGGAGGTTTTGTACCTCCCCTGACCCAGGGTTTCTCATTACCCTGCTACTGTCCCTGTTTTTTACCCCCGGGATTTGACCGAGGAGGCCGTCGGAACTGTTACACAGCCGATGCCCCAGGGACTGGAGAAGCAGGCCTCTTAAAGAGGGACCTCTAACTCTGCTTTTAACCGGCAAGAGCGTATTTTTACCGCTGGAAATTTTCTGGATATATTTGTCCAGGTTTTCCCTGAATAAGCGTTCACCATGAAATGGGACGCTAACCAGCCATTCTTTACAGGGAGCTTCAGCAGACCAGTTTCTGAGCCATAGGAGCCTACGCATATGTACTATAGACAGCGTAAGGCGGGAGGCCTGATGGACTGAATCCTCTATGGCGTCAACCGCAAAGCCTAAGGCTCTAGGTAGATCAGCTAGGGCAAAGCCTGCTGATCTGTCAAGTCCCTCAAGACCTGTTTCAACTGATCCTTCACTGCTTAGCAGACCCCAATAGCTGCTACTGCTGGTTGTATCACCAAGCAGATTTTCATAAGGACTCCAATCTTTTATCTATTGGGTTCTTGAACATTTGGACATTATCCACTGGACATGTCAGTGATTTATACATACAAGAGATGGCTGCGTCCACTGTAGGGACCTTCCTTTTTTTTTTTTTTTTTTGATGAACTTATCCCCATGGGATAGACCACCGGAAATCTCTTGGGGGAATAAATATTTTCTCAGGACGTTCCCAATCCTGGTAAATGAGCCCTTTCAGTAAAGGGTGAAGTGGAAAAGAACAAACAGTCTGGGGGCTTCTAGCGACCCCAACGAGGATACAGTAGTGGTTGATGGTTCCGCAAGGTGCATTTTTAAATGCTGATCGGACCATGTTAGTCAGAGACTGAACCCATAATCTTTCAGCTTGAGATGCTGAGAAAAGGTTCCCCCACTGTTGATTCCTCTATAACAGAATCAACCTTATCCTGATCCCCTTCAGGCAGGTCGATCCCTGTATGGGACTGTTGCTCTGCTAACAGGCACTCTGAAGGAGGAGACGGAGATCGGGCGTGCTTTCCCTGACAGGGAGGCAGCGATAAATTTTGACAATCTCTCTCTAATCCTCCCAGAGCTGAGGAAAAAAACTCCTCTGTTACATACACAGGAGCAGGTGACTGAGGACAGCCACAGTACCAAGTACCCCTGCGGGGTCTCTACGGTCACTTACCTCTGAACTTCAGGGGAGACTGGTGCAGCAGGAGTATGCCCAAGATCCTCAGAGCCCGATGAGACCCCCTTCGCTTCCTGGAAGATTCAGTTCCGGAGCTATTGGACGGCATATTCCTAAGCCTAAAGCTGAGGTATTCCAGCCGTAATACACCACTTTTACTGAGAATAGTCTAGCACAATTGCTGCTATATCACAGTTGGTGTCTACTAATGTGCCTTTCTAGGGGATGCCTGTATCAACCGCTTGCTGTATGCCTTTAAATGTTGCCAGCTCTGTCTCTGTACTTCATAGCCAGCTTACTGCAATAATGTGGCTTTTTAAAAACCTGCTGGGACGCCCGCACATGCGCAGAAGCGCTGCGGCGCGCACAGAGCGTCATCCCCCAGGCCCCGCCCCTTTTTCCGGCCACCTCTATATATAGAGGCGCGTGCACGCGCACGCGCGCGGCCACGTGCGCCTCGGCGCTAATTTTCAAACATGGAAACCAGGGACAGGAGCCAGGGCCCCCTTTGCCGCAGGCCGGGGGATAGACGAACACTGCAACATGGCAGAGGAAACAGTTTCCTGTAGGAGAACTCACCAGCTGCCTGGACTTTGTTCTCTGAGAAGAAACTAGTCCATATGACAAGAAAAACATTCCACAGCGGCCTCTAGTGGACAAACACAGGTACCGCAGTTTAATATACTAAACATTCCTTTTTTTTTTTTTTTTTTCTTGACCACCATTAAAAATTATTACATTTTTTTTTAGTAGTTACAGGCATGCACAGATATTAGCGGGAATACCGTTAGGTAACAGACAGAAAGACAAATTAGGCTTGGGGGTCCCCCAATAGAACCAAGTTCCTGGGGGCCCCCACTTACCTGTTCCCCGCCGCAGGACTTTGTTTGGTCCACAAAAGCCCAAACTTCACCTATCACGGCAGGCATTGTAATCAAACCTTCAGGGACCGGGTTCCCAAGGATTCCACTCCCCTGGACCTGTATAGCACCCTGCACAGAAAACATCTTGGTCGTGGGTATGACCAGAGCTCTGGATCCCAGGGTCCAGCTCTCCTAAGAGAAGCATTACAGGCAGAACCTTGCTCTTCTCTGCAAGGCCCGGGTACCGACCGTTTAGCTATGAAGCTTTTTTGGTCGGATCCGGAATAGCTTACTGAGGCCCAAAAGAACCTGTACGCAAGCTCAGTGAAAAACACATGTTTCTTCTTGGCCAACACCTTAGACACTGGCAAAAAACTGAGGTGCTCCCGGATGGGAGGGGCTTATATAGGGGAGGGTACTTCCGGTTTTGGAAGTTGCCAGTGCCAGCACCTGACGGTAACTATATAACCCATTAGTAATGACTATGTCGCTCTGTGTCCCGTGATGTACGAAAAAGAAATAAGACCTAGGTTGAAGTGGTTGTCTCTTCCTCTTCTCCTGTCTGTCAGCGGGGGATCTCGACCCCCTCCCTCTGCAATTCTCAGATCGCGGAAGAGAGCTCAGGCCGGCTATGGAAGCCTTGAGCGGCACTCAGATCTCCTTCTCCTGCCTATCAGTGTGGGATCTGCAATGCTCGGAGGGATCTAGCAGCCCACAACCACTTTTACTTTACTTCACACAGAGGATTCCTGTCAGGCAGGGAGGGAGAGGGGTAGAGAAGACAGCACATTAAATAGCATGCCCTACCCCGAAAATAAGCCCTACCATGTTTTTGGTTGCCAAAATTAATATAAGACCCGGGCTTATTTTCGGGGAAACACGGTACTGAAGTAATTCGGTAAGAAAAGGACTGCTTCTTCCCATTCAGGGATAGGTGACAATGTTTTCTTGGTTTTTGTTTGACATGCGTCACCCTGTGCTCCTTGCTGTTCAAGGGGTTTTTCACCTTAATGCATTCCATGCATTCTGTCTGTGTCAATGGATGCAGTAGCAGGACTCGAGAGCGTGCCCGTACGAGTGCCCCCAGGGAATGTGGGTCTTTGTGGGGGCACTCAAGAAGAGGAGGGGTCAGGAGAGCCTCAAAAAAAAAACGAACCTTTACAACCCCTTTAAGACCAGTTATAGGTTTTGGTAGTTGCCGTTTGTTTGCACCCTTTAACTCCTTCCCACTGGCCCTTTTAACACTGAAAGACAAAGGCGGAGTTTCTGATCTTCTGATCACTGTGATTAGCTGTCACAGTGGTCACATGATCAGGAGCCCATCCCGCTGGTTCGTGATTGTAAACAGCGACAGTCAGTGTCTTATGGAGCCCCATATATGCATACACTATAATATCAAAAGTATTGGGACACCTGCATTTACACGCACATGAACTTTATTGGCATCCCAGTCTTAGTCCGTAGGGTTCCAGTGTTTAGGAGTGTGCATATGGGAATGTTTGACCATTCTTCCAGACATTTGACATTTGTGAGGTCAGGCACTGATGTTGGAAAGAAGGCCTGGCTCACAGTCTGCACTCTAATTCACCCCAAAGGTGTTCTATCGGATTGAGGTCAGGACTCTGTGCAGGCCAGTCAAGTTCCTCCACCCCAAACTCGGTCATCCATGTCTTTATGGACCTTACTTTGTGCACTGGTCCAAATCATTTAGTGGAGGGGGGATTATGGCGTGGGGGTGTTGTTTTTTAGGAGTTGAGCTTGGCCCCTTAGTTACAGTAAAGGGAACTCTTAAGGCGTCAGCATGCCAAAACATTTTGGACAATTTCAGTTTGGGGATGGCCCCTTCCTGTTCCAACATAACTGCGCACCAGTGCACAAAGCAAGGTCCATAAAGACATGGATGAGGGAGTTTGGGGTGGAGGAACTTGACTGTCCTGTACAGAGTTCTGACCTTAACCAGATAGAACACCATTGAGATGAATTCGAGCGGAGACTGAGAGCCAGGCCTTATTGTCCAACATCAGTGCCTGACCTCACAAATGCAAAGACAAGAAAGAGAAGGCGCCAGCAGGTAAGGAACAGTGCAATTTTAATTTTACAATAGGTGGATTATCCACTTACATTGAAATAGTGTACATGCGGCATACAAGTCCTGACTGGCCCATAAAGTGGCGCTCATCCACTCTAGATGTCAGCTGTGTGTAAGATGTCCCTCCATACTCTGTGTCTCCATCTGCTGAGAATCAGGAAGTCCGACCCCACAAATGCGCTTCTGGAAGAATGATCAAACATTCCCATAGACACACTCCTAAACCTTGTGGACAGCCTTCCCAGAAGAGTTGAAGCTGTTATAGCTGCAAAGGGTGGGCCAACTCAATATTGAACCCTACAGACTAAGACTTGGCTGCCCACCCAAGTAAGACAATATCATGATGAAATGCCGACACTTCCGCCGTGTCCACAAATGTCCTTCATTTCTAAGGAACATTGCATAAACTCCTCCTTAATCGTGACATTTGGTCAAAGTGTGTTGGCCTTTCAAGTGGATTTTCTGAATTTTTTCTTGAAAATAAAGGAGATTAGTTTGTCGATACAACCAAAGTGCTGGTATTTCATCTTGATGAAGAGAGAGCCTTGAGCCCTCAAAAGGCATTGGCTTTGTCTTCTGACTTTTTACCAAGACTAAAACTTTTACTGGATTTGAACCAACATTTTTTTTTACTTTGCTGAGACTTATCCAGGGACCCTCAAGGAATACCCTTTAAGGCGAAACTAAACTCTCTCAGTCAACATTAACTATTTTGTAATCCTTATGCTGCTCACCTTAGTAATTTTATAGGAAGGTATATTATTAGGGCTGTGGAAATTAACTATTAATTCCTCGATTAATCGATTAATGTTTTTGATCGGTCAAAATTCTTTTGATCGGTACTCACCTCTCCGCCGGCTTCCGGGTCTTCAGGGAGTTCCGTCGGAAATCCGGTGACGTCACGGACACCGGCGGGGTTTGCCATGTCCATCTGAAGGGCTCCTTTGCTGTGCCTTCATATCTGCATGCCGGCGGGACCTAAATATCTGCCACACGCAAGGGCTGTTACACTTCCCTCTATCAACCTGGGATTCTACAGCCATCCACTGGAGTTGTGATAGTTCCCTTCACGGGACATCTATGCCAACGGACTGATGTTAACCCCTCCTCATCTGGATTCAGCAGTGGTATCGTTGTACACATTTTTATACCAGTATCATACTTAGCTACATGTTTTTATGACTGCTTTTGCCACCGTTTCGTATTACTCGCACCAATTTTACAGTTTATGTAGCTAAATCGATTTTATCTCCAGTGCAATATTTATTTTGTTATCTACTTGAAGACTATAAAAGTTTTAATGCTATTCCCATTGAGCGCTGCCTTTGTGTGTTTTTTGTATCCTGCTATCCATTTTTCCAGTGGTTGGTAGCTTCACTGGGAATCGGCCTGCAAGGAGATCAGCTAAAAGTAGTTGGATCTGTATGTGCGTTATAATTAATCGAAATTAGTCGATTAAAAAAAAAAAACGATTAATCGAACACGAAAATTTTAATCAGTAACAGCCCTATATATTATATTTACTTCTTTTAAACTTATTTTTTTTTAATTAGTTGCTTCCTAGTTTTTTGCCCTAGGCCAAAATGATATCATATCCCATGGGCACATTTTTCTTTCATCTGTAGAAGGGGTTTTCTTATCTAAGCACACCCTCCTGCCTCCTCCCAGGAGTCTTCAGGAGGGGAGGAAGGGCTTTCTCAGCTAAGCACAGATGGATTCCAGGCAGTTAATGCTTAATGAATCATCTGCCCTTATTTAAGATGGCCGCGGCTAGAAATGCTAGGGGGTGTTTTTCAAAGTGATTTCTCAAAAAAAAAAAAAAGAGACATGAATGGATGGGGGAGTTTGCTTCGAATATTAAGAATGAATTAAACAGCGTTTTTAGTGGTGCTCAGATAGTTTAGTTTCACTTTAACAGAGCTGCCTCCCTTGAATTAGAAATCAAACTTTTTTTTTTTTTTTTTGTATCCAGCACTCCTAATAAACTTTTTCCACAGTGGAGTTTTTTAACAATCAAAATGTTCATTGTATCTCTTTTCCAGTCATTTCTCCAGAATTGTCTCCTAGATTGAGCTTGTCCCGTCACAAAGTGTCATCCTATTGGGACTAAACTGCCTTGTTTTTAGTGGCTATTTTCAGGGTGATTTAAATAGAAAGCTCTTATTCTTGCCAGTAAATGTAGTTTTTCTTCAGCAAACTACTAACCACAAGTAAAGAAATAACACGATCTACATTTCAGTAAGCGTTATGTCCCCTGTAATTTACTAACAGTTTTGGCTAGGACATATGGCGTCGCGCACCTTCAGTTCCACCCCCTTTCCCATGTGTCCAGGATTTAACTCTTTTACTGCCAGGGGAATTCTCCGTTGATACTTCACGGTGGCTGGCAAGTAGAATCACATGTTGGTTTTTTGAAACGCATCTCCTGACAAAACTTTTTTTTTCGTTTTAGGGTGGGAAAGGGTTAGAACTTCTGTAGTGCCAACCACAGAGGAGCCTCTGGATTTGTTTTGGGCCCTCTTGTCCTGCCCTGTATCTGGACCCCCCTCCTCTGGAGGTCGGGGAGAGCGCTACACCCATTTCCAGGGGTAAACTTCCTCCTAAAATGCAGCAGCAACATAAATTCCTTCTTTGCTCCTGTCTTTCCCTGGGCTGTCTATCACCAGCAGTGACGGAGCAACAAGCTGCAGTAGGAGAAGACGTTCTGCTGAGCAGCTTAAAGGGGTTGTAAAGGTTCATGTTTTTTCACCTTAATGCATCCTCCCATGCATTAAGGTGGAAAATCATCTGATGATTGCCGGCCCCCCCGCCCCTCCGTTTTATTTACCTGAGCCCTGGAAAGTCCCGCGTCGAGAACGTGCTCT
Organism: Rana muscosa; assembly: GCA_029206835.1. Taxonomy (NCBI): domain Eukaryota; kingdom Metazoa; phylum Chordata; class Amphibia; order Anura; family Ranidae; genus Rana; species Rana muscosa. The sequence continues at coordinate 262,722,203 of CM055123.1, read as the reverse complement.
TCCTTTGCTCGGTCTTCTTGGCTCTTCATTGGATAGATTGATAACAGCACAGCCATTGGCTCACGCTCCTGTCAATCAACTTCAATGACGCGAGGGCCGGGGGGCGGGGATGAGTCCTGTAGTCGGCAGCTATGGACGCCGAATACAGGACTCGGGAGTGCGCCCGCAAGGTAACCCCCTTGGGAGAGCGCTTCCCAGAGGGGGTTATCAGAAGCGGGGAGGAGCCGAGACAGCCGCCAAGGGACCCCAGAAGACGAGGATTTGGGCCACTCTGTGCAAAACGAGCTGTACAGTGGAGGCAAGTATGACATGTTTGTTATTATTTTTTTTTAAATATTCAAAGCTTTAGTATCCCTTTAGAGAGGCCACCATCTAGCGCTACACCTCTCCCAGGTTTTACAGGTCTATATTGCCCTTTTGGAGATTTGCTCTCATTTCCCGATACCATTTTAAACAGGACAGGAAGTGAGGCAAGTTTGAGGGTTGGGACAAACCATTTACCAATGGCAGGGTTGCTTACAATGGTCAGTGTTTATTCATTTAGGTAAAACCTTTATCCCAAAAGACAAAAATACTGTTGCTGTAACTGCTTAAAAAGTATTAGCTAGAGTTTGTTAGTAACTGTAGAGTCCACCTAACACAATGCTGCTGTCCAAGGGTGACTATGTTGCTCCTCCACAGAATCAGTGGAGGCAAGGGGTAGCCACCCAAAGATAGGAAGTGATAATGGCTTATCACCAGGTCAAAGTAATGGGGAAAAAAGGCTAAGAAACCAATTCAGCCACCACATCTAAGGGTTGGGTAGCTGTAATACGTTATTTTTTTTTTGGGGGGGGGGTTATTTACACTTTAATTGAACTATAATGTGAGAAGCGGTTAGGTTGCCAGCATTCATATTTCCAGAAGTTACACTGAGCTGTTCGTTTACCTTCCAGCCTTTCATACTTAACATCAGGAACTGGTTAAAGCATTTTTCTATGATTCTACAGTTGGATGATATTAGAGCAAACCTCCCAACCGTGCTAAATACTACATCTTCCCGAATATGCAGGAATCCCAGGAAGGGCAATTTATGGGAATTTTAATGAGCCAGATGGAACCAATAACAAGTCAAAGTATATTAAAAACAATAAAAAAATAATACAAATTGAAATGATAATACAACATATTGTATCTGTAAAAAAGTGTTACACTAGAATTACAGTCCCAATAAGGATTACAGTTGCAGAATTTAAGATCAACACATTTCTCAAATAGTCGCATCTTAACCACTTCAATACAGGGCTTTTATACACCCTTCCTTACCAGACCAATTTGTAGCTTTCAGCGCTCTCACACTTTGAATGACAATTACTCAGTCATGCTACACTGTACCCAAACCAAATTTTTATCATTTTTTTTCTCACAAACAGAGCTTTCTTTTGGTGGTATTTAATCACCGCTAGGTTTTTTATTTTTTGCAATATAAGCGAAAAAATTTAGATTTTTTTTTAAAAAAACACTTTTTTTTTGTTTTTATTGTAAAATTTTGCAAATAAGTAATTTTTCTTCATAAAATTGGGCCAAAATGTATACTGCTACATATCTTTAGTAAAAATAACCAAAAAAGTGTATATTATTTGGTCTCTGTGAAAGGTATAGAGTCTACAAGCTATGGTGCAAATCATTGAAAAATTATCACATCTGATCACACCTGATGTACTGAAGGCCTATTTCATTTCTTGAGACCCTAACAAGCCAGGAAAGTACAACTACCCCCCAAATTACCCCTTTTTGGAAAGCAGACATTCCAATGTATTTAGTAAGAGTCATTGTAAGTTTTTTGAAGTTGTACTTTTTTCCCACAATTCTTGGGAAATTTTTAAAAAAATTTTAAATTTTAATTTTTTTGCACAAAATTGTCATAATAACAAGTTATTTCTCTCACACAGCACATGCATACTTGCAATGACACCCCAAAATACATTCTGCTACTCCTCCTGAGTATGGCGATACCAAATGTGTGAGACTTTTACACAGCCTGTCCAAATACAGAGGCCCAACATTGAAATAGCACCTTCAGGCATTCTAGGAGCATAAATTGCACATCTCATTTCTCAACCACCTATTACAGTTTTGAAGACCCTGGAGCACCAGGACAATGGAAATGCCCATAAAATGACCCCATTTTGGAAAGCTAACACCCCAACGTATAATCTATGAGGCATAATGAGTCTTTTGAACGGTTCATTTTTTTCCAGAAGTTTTTGGAATATGTGGGAAAAAAATGAAAACGCATTTTTTTTATACAAAGTTGTCCATTTATAAGATATTACCAACACATAGCATGTACATAGCAAAAAATTACACCCCAAAATACATTCTGCTACTCCTCCTGAGTATGGCGATACCAAATGTGTGAGACTTTTACACAGCCTGGCCAAATACAGAGGCCCAACATTGAAATAGCCCCTTTAGGCATTCTAGGAGCATAAATTACACATCTCATTTCTCAACCACCTATTACAGTTTTGAAGGCCCTGGAGCACCAGGACAATAGAAACGCCCATAAAATGACCCCATTTTGGAAAGCTAACACCCCAACGTATAATCTATGAGGCATAATGAGTCTTTTGGACGGTTCATTTTTTTCCAGAAGTTTTTGGAATATGTGGGAAAAAAATGAAACCGCATTTTTTTTATACAAAGTTGTCCATTTATAAGATATTACCAACACATAGCATGTACATAGCAAGAATGGCACCCCAAAATACATTCTGCTACTCCTCCTGAGTATGGCGATACCAAATGTGTGAGACTTTTACACAGCCTGGCCAAATACAGAGGCCCAACATTGAAATAGCACCTTCAGGCATTCTAGGAGCATAAATTACACATCTCATTTCTCAACCACCTATTACAGTTTTGAAGACCCTGGAGCACCAGGACAATGGAAACTCCCATAAAATGACCCCATTTTGGAAAGCTAACACCCCAACGTATAATCTATGAGGCATAATGAGTCTTTTGAACGGTTCATTTTTTTCCAGAAGTTTTTGGAATATGTGGGAAAAAAATGAAAACGCATTTTTTTTATACAAAGTTGTCCATTTATAAGATATTACCAACACATAGCATGTACATAGCAAAAGTGACACCCCAAAATACATTCTGCTACTCCTCCTGAGTATGGCGATACCAAATGTGTGAGACTTTTACACAGCCTGGCCAAATACAGAGGCCTAACATCTAAGTAGCACCGTCATGTGTTCTAGGAGCATAAATTACACACATAAATTCCTGACAACCTATCACATTGTTGAAGGCCCTTCATATTTCTAAAACATAGCATGTACTGTACATACCAATTATAAACCAAAATACATTCTTCTGAGAAAAAGGGTAAAGAAAAGATTACCTGCGGTTTTAGTAGTGCAGTGGTCCAAAGAGGAGAGCATCGGTCCAGGCAGCAGGCAGGAACGTGGACAGCGACAGCAAAACAGGCAGCAGGCAGGAATAGTCAGTACAGGTAGAGATGATGTCAGCACAGCCAAAGCATTGGTCCAGATAGCAGGCAGAGATGTGGTCAGCAGTAGCAAAAGGAACAAAGGATCGTCCATGCAGCAGGCAGGAATACTGTCCATAGTTAGTACATGCAGCAGGCAGAGGTATGGTCAGCACAGCCAGAGTATTTGTCCAGGGAGCAGGCAGGACCATCAAGCTTAGGGCAACGGTCAGGAAAGAATGGGGACAGGGGTAGAGGCTTCTCCCACCCAAATCGCTTTGAAGCCTCCGGACAACCAGACCCTGTTCTGGGAACACAGAAAACCAAAAACTGGTTTTCTGAACTCAGAACACTATTCTGGAGCCCCTCACATATGTGAGACCCCTGTGTAGCAGGGTGAAAGATCAGTCCAAGGGGGCAGGCAAAAACATGGTCAACAGGCCGAGGTCAGTGCAGGTAAAAGGCAGAAATAAACGGTAGGCAGAGGCATAATCCATACAGTCCAGGGTCAGTTCACGTGAAAGGCAGAAACATGGCGGATAAACAATGCAGACGGTAGGCAGAGACATAGTCGAGAAACAGGCCAGGGTCAGTTCACATGGAAGACAATGATATGGTTGGTTGAGGCAGGGAAATATTCAGGACATATTGAAAACGGGGAAATGGCAGTATTAGAAATATGGGCTAATAGTTTTCGAGAGTGTGATATCGCTTGAAGCATTTTCCGATGCAAAGGCCAGGTTGGGAGGGACAGTCGGGACAATGGAAGCTGGTGTCTTTCCTAATTCCTCTTCTGGTGCACACCCGACATTTTTTTTGCCGTCGTCTTCCGGATCGTGATGGTGGAATATGGTCTGAAAAATGGCGCTCATGTAGTCTGCTGACACAATCTGAGTGAATGCTTTCTGGGGGGGATGTTTGTTGGTAGATCAGGGCAGTGACAATGTCTTCAATAAATCTCATGAAGGTGGTGGGTCTATGTGTGGATTTTTGGTAGACTATGAAAGAATTTAACAGGGCCAAATGAAAAAAGTAAATTGCGATTTTTTTATACCAGAAGAGGGATTTTCGGGTTGAAAGATAGGGCTGCAACATTTGATCATTTAAATCCACACCCCCCATGAATTTATTGTACTCATTGATGCAGGAAGGCTTGCGAACGGTACTGCGTCTTCTGTGAAGTTCCACCGAGGTGTCATCGTGGATGGTGGACATGATGTACACATCTTTCCTATCCCTCCACTTCACAGCCAACACTTCCTCGTTCCTCAAGCTTGCCGATTCCCCCTTTTGAATGGTTGTGGTGACAAGACGCTGTGGGAAGCCCTTTCTGTTTATTCTTGTTGTACCACACGCCAGAGTTTTTTTTAGGTAGAGGTGGCGGAGAAGGGGCAGGCTGGTATAATAGTTGTCCATATAAATATGATACCCCTTTTGGAGGAGTGGAAATACCAACTCCCAAACAATTTTTCCACTTATTCCCATGTACGATGGACACTCAGGGGGCTCGAGCTGGGAATCTTTGCCTTCGTACATGCGGAATGAGTGCACATAACCAGTGGCGCTTTCACAGAGCTTGTTGAGCTTCAAGCCGTACCTCGCCCGCTTACTGGGGATATATTGCTTGATTCCCAGCCGGCCTGTGAAATGCACCAGGGATTCGTCCACAGAAATGTTTTGGTCAGGGACATAAAGTTCGGCAAACTTCTTGGAAAAAAAATTAATTAGGGGGCGAATTTTATATAATTTGTCAAAGTTTGGGTGATCTCGGGGGGGGCACTGTGAGTTGTCACTGAAATGCAGGAACCGCATTATAAGTTCGTATCGGGACCTGGACATGGCCGATGTAAAAATTGGCATATGGTGGATGGGTTTCTTCGACCAATACCTATTCATTTCATTTTTTTTGTAAGCCCCGTGTTAAATGTTAGGCCTAAAAACAATCTAAGCTCCACCACTGTTAGGGGTCTCCATTCAAAAGGGCGGGCATAGCTGGAGCTGGGGTTGTTTTCAATGAATTGTTGAGCAAAAAGATTAGTTTGCTCCACAATGCCTTGAACCAATTCATCAGGGAAAAATAAATTAAAAAAATCAAGTTTGGAAAAACCCTCAGTGTTGACCTGCACACCTGGCTGTGCTGTAAAAGGGGGGATCGTGGCTGACCCTGAGGTAGAAGGCAGCCACAATGGGTTTGCCAAGCCATCTGGAAGCTGGGTTCGGGTCCTACTTCTTTGGCGTGTACTTGCACTGGGCCTTTCCTCCTGGGGTCTAGCAGCGCTTGCACTGGGCCTTTCCTCCTGGGGTCTAGCAGCGCTTGCACTGGACCTCGCCTCCTAGGGTCTACCGCCGTTGGCACTGCTGGTCGCTGCCTGGTGTTCAGACCGTCTTCTTTTTGGACGGACTGTGTCCTCCTCTAATTCGGATCCGGATGTGCTGCCTTCGGGGGGTTCATATTCCGAACCAGAATCGGAATCAGAACTGAGCGGTGAGAGCTCCCCGTTGCTCTCATCGGTCAGACTGAGTATTTGATATGCTTCTTCTGGGGTGTACACCTTTCTGGACATAGTGGGTACGCTGGTGAGGTGGCAGGTACTCTGGTGGCAGGTTCTCTGGTGAGGTGGCGGGTACTCTAATGGACAGGTACTCCTGATGGATTGGTGGTGGGTACTCTGGTGAGGTGGCGGGTACTCTGGTGAGGTGGTGGGTACTCCTGATGGACGGGTACTCCTGATGGACTGGTGGCGGGTACTCCTGGTGAGGTGGCGGGTACTCCTGGTGAGGTGGCGGGTACACCTGAATGACAGGTACTCCTGATGGACAGGTACTTCTGATGGACTGGTGGCGGGTACTCTGAGGTGGCGGGTACTCAGGTGAGGTGGCGGGTACTGCTGATGGACAGGTACTCCTGATGGACTGGTGGTGGGTACTCAGGTGAGGTGGCGGGTACTCCTGATGGACAGGTACTCCTGATGGACTGGTGGCGGGTACTCTGAGGTGGCGGGTACTGCTGATGGACAGGTACTCCTGATGGACAGGTACTCCTGATGGACTGGTGGCGGGTACTCTGAGGTGGCGGGTACTCAGGTGAGGTGGCGGGTACTCCTGATGGACAGGTACTCCTGATGGACTGGTGGCGGGTACTCTGAGGTGGCGGGTACTCAGGTGAGGTGGCGGGTACTGCTGATGGACAGGTACTCCTGATGGACAGGTACTCCTGATGGACTGGTGGCGGGTACTCTGAGGTGGCGGGTACTCAGGTGAGGTGGCGGGTACTCCTGATGGACAGGTACTCCTGATGGACTGGTGGCGGGTACTCTGAGGTGGCGAGTACTCAGGTGAGGTGGCGGGTACTGCTGATGGACAGGTACTCCTGATGGACAGGTACTCCTGATGGACTGGTGGCGGGTACTCTGAGGTGGCGGGTACTCAGGTGAGGTGGCGGGTACTGCTGATAGACAGTTACTCCTGATGGACTGGTGGCGGGTACTCAGGTGAGGTGGCGGGTACTCCTGATGGACAGGTACTCCTGATGGACAGGTACTCCTGATGGACTGGTGGCGGGTACTCTGAGGTGGCGGGTACTCAGGTGAGGTGGCGGGTACTCCTGATGGACAGGTACTCCTGATGGACTGGTGGCGGGTACTCTGAGGTGGCGGGTACTCAGGTGAGGTGGCGGGTACTGCTGATGGACAGGTACTCCTGATGGACAGGTACTCCTGATGGACTGGTGGCGGGTACTCTGAGGTGGCGGGTACTCAGGTGAGGTGGCGGGTACTCCTGATGGACAGTTACTCCTGATGGACAGGTACTCCTGATGGACTGGTGGCGGGTACTCTGAGGTGGCGGGTACTCAGGTGAGGTGGCGGGTACTCCTGATGGACAGGTACTCCTGATGGACAGGTGGGTGGCTGGTGATCTGGTGGCAGGTACTAGATGACAGGTACTCTTTATTTAGGGGGGGCAATCTGGGCACAGTAGTACATATGTATATGTGTATAACATATGTGTAACTCACTGTTAGCTGATCTCCTCCTCACAGGTGTGTGAAGAGGAGAACCAGGCAACAGTGAGTTACACACAATTGTGTGTTTTGTTTACATTTAGTGACCTGCTGTGATTGGACACAGCCGGTCACGTGGTAAAGAGCCAATTTCATTGGCTCTTTACCCTGATCGAGGCTGGGCTGTATCCAAGGGAAAAACCTCAGCCCCGATCGCCGCGTGCGGGCGCCGTGCACGCCGCTGCGCAGCTCTGCATCATCAATTCCGGTAAGTTTATACCGGAATCTCCGCCGCCCGCCGCCACATTACTTGAATCGGTGTGTCCAGAGGGACACACCGGATCCCAGATCGCCGCGCTGCGCGCCCCCAGGGGCGCGCGCGGGCGCCGTGCACGCCGCTGCTGCAGCTCTGCATATGGGAGCCGGTAAGCCGCTCCGCTGCCCGCCGCTGCTGCTCCGCCGCCACTCATTTACCCCCATCAGGGAACTGCTGTGTCCTAAGGAACACAACGGTACCTGGGAGAGCCGGCGAAGCACTGGATGGCGGCGGGAGGGGGGGTGCCCCCTCCCGCTGCCTATAAGAGCGATCAAGCGGCGGAACCGCCGCTATGATCGTTCTTATGGTGCAGAGAATCGCTGGCAGAACAAAAGGATATCTGAATGATGCCTCTAGCTGCAGGCATCATTCAGATATTCCCCTACAAAGCAGAGGACGTCATATGACGTCCACCCAGGATGGGAGATCCCATCTGTGGACGTCATATTACTATGGCTGGGTAGGGAAGTGGTTAAGGATATGTGTGCTTAGCAGAGGAATCATATAAAGAGAAATGTACAACATAACATCTGAAAATTTAAAAAGAATAAAGATGAAGAATATATATGTAGCGGGGTCCCCAAATCTAACCCCGCTATACCCAAATTTAGGGGAAGGTTTGAGCTGTAGTTGGGCTCAGACCACCTTAATTGTTAGGACATTCTATTTTACACCGCAGGTAGTATACTGGTGTGTAGTTCCCTGTGGCCTGTAGGTGGCGCTGTCATAATGAGCCAGGGTTGAACCGCTGGTATAGTGCTGTGCCTTGGATGTCCTCTCTCGGCGGTTATGTGGTGGGTGTGGTCGGCCGGCTGTGCATGCCGGGAGAGGATATAAAAGGGGCAGACGCTGCTTGTGAGTCGTAGTCGGTTCCGGTTCGAGCTCAGGGGGCCATCGTGGAGCGTGGTACCTGGCCCTCCTGGCCAGGAGCCTACGTATGCATCAGTCCCAGGCACCTTTAGCCCTGGGGCTGCAGCAACAGCCTTGGGCCCAGCACCTTTAGCTGGGGCCTGTGTCCTGGAAGGAGAAATCCCAGGGTGCCTCTGGCATGGGGACCCGTTCTGAGATGAGGAGGCCGGGGGAGGACCCTTCTGAAGGACCTGTGAAAAGTTCACGGAGAAAGAAGGGCCTGGTAACTCTCTGGAGGGATTAGATCCATCCAACACCAGAGGATTGGGATTAACGGTTCTGTGGCAGAGAATCTCCTAGTCGCATCTAAAAGGGGAAAACTGAAAGAAACGTCCGATCATCACTTCGGCTGCTAGGGTCTGCTTTCATAGGGAACTATCCGGGTGAGCTAAGCCTACTTGAGGAAGTAGTGAATTCATAATTTGTCTTGTGTCTGGACTCATATCCAAACTCTTATGCCGTGTACACACAATCGATTTTACCGATGAAAACAGTCAAATGGACTTTTCTCATTGGACAAACCAATCGTGTATGGGCCCCATCGGTCTTTTTTCCATCGGTGAGAAAAAATAGAACATGTTTTAAATTTATCCGATGGGAAAAAAAAACGATAGCAAATTCCGATCGTCTGTGTGGAACTCCATTGGACAAAAAATCCACGCATGCTCAGAATCAAGTCGACGCATGCTCAGAAGCATTGAACTTAATTTTTCTCGGCTTGTCTGAGTGTTTTACGTTACGGCGTTTGGGACGGTCTGATTTTGGACTGATGGTGTGTAGGCAAGACTGATGGAAGCAGAAAAACAAACAAGGCGCCTCTAAGTGCAGAAGTATAAAACTTTTAATATCCCCTAAAAGGGTTAAAAACACTTACAAGATAGTGGATAAAACAGGCATGTAGCAGGTAAGTGCGTCCAGGAGATGTTCCAGTGGCAGGGCAGTCCCAGTCTGTGATGGTAAAGCTTCCAGGAAGTCCACGAGATAACAGCTGATTGTGCTGTGAATTTCAGAGGACACAGTAAAGCCCCATACACACTATCAGTTTTCTTGCAGGTTTTTCTCTTCAGGTCTACCAAAACCATCTAATATGAGGTCAAACCTTAAGAGTTTCAATTCGTATGCAATCAGGCAGGCCCTTGCACTACATGGTTTTGGTAAACCTGAAGAGAAAAACCTGCAAGAAAACTGATAGTGTGTATGGTGCTTTACGCTGGAGACTGGGGATGATGTCAGAGGAAGCGAGACAGAAACCAGCATGGAACACAAACAGGAAGTGGACAGGAAGTGTGTCATAGAGGCGGGACCTGCCCTGCCACTGGAACATCTCCTGGACACACTTACCTGCTACATGCCTGTTTCATCCACTATCTTGTAAGTGTTTTTAACCCTTTTAGAGGATAATAAAAGTTTTATACTTCTGCACTTAGAGGCGCCTTGTTAGTTTTTCTGTTTCCATTAGAGATTGCTTGTCTCCCTGAGTGCTGCCTAAAGTGTGTGAAGATTTGCTACCCTCTCCAACACAGACCTTATCTGTCAGGATTCAAATGCTTGTTCGTTTTTAATTGCCTGTTATTGCGCTGCAGGTTTCTCGGGCTCACTCATTCCATACATCTTAGGATTGGTTGTGTCACTTAGCTTAATTCACGCGCTATTGGTCTACCACTGATGTTTCACGCGTTCAGACTTAGTTAGGTTGGTGCGGTCCATGCATTCTTTATTTTGCTATAGTTTGTTTTTTTTTCCTCAGATTTCGTTGTCTCATGTGACAGAAAGCGACGAGTTCCCGTTCATCCCGCCTACTCCGCGTAGGGGTTCAAATCATGGAAGTTCACCTTCATTAAGGAGTTGGACTGTGCCTAGGATTATGGCCGAGCTACGTCGCAAGGGCATTTCTTTCCCATCTACTGCCAGGAAAGCGGAACTTTTTAGGTTATGTTTCCCTTCTGCTGAACCAGTACCGTCTACCAGTGCGGAACACGCTTCGGTGCACAACTCCTTGACGCAAATCCATGCGATGTTAAATTCCTTCTCCACCTCTATGTTGCAGTTACAGGATAGGATGGAGGTGATTGAGGCCCGGGCGGCTGGTGCAGCAGTATCAGCCAGCACGGAGGTGCCTGCGGCCCCCTCAGCCCCTGTTCTCCTGAGCCCGGCTGCAGGTAATATGTCTTTACCTTCAGTGATGCCTTCACCGTCTGCGGCTCTGCCTGCGGTGTCACCGGCCCATTTCATCCCTGCCAGTATCAAGAAAGATATCTTGGAAGGGAAGGATGTCAATCTAGCCTCCCTACTCATAGCGGCCCAGGATGTGTCTGAAAACAAGTCATTTGCTTGTGGGGAGGTGTCGGTGGTGCTCAAGACCAAAGATCCTAGGCTCAGTCGCAAACTCAGTGTGCCAGAGTTTGTGCTGGCCTTCGGCATCTTTAGAGACATCATCTGTTCGGTCAGTCCAGGGAGGAGGGAAGAATTGGATCTATACCTTCATAAGGTTGTGGACTTGGCGCATAAGTACGGTGGTTCAATCTTCTACGATTATCATCGGTCCTTTGCGGCAAAGGTGGCGGCCACTTGGGCTCAGTTCCAAGTGGTGTCATGGTGGGGCACCATTGACATGGAATTATTTTGCAGGCATTTCGCTAGTCAAAGATCCCCTGTATGTGCCAACTGTCAATCATCGGCTCACACCACTGCCTGGTGTCCGAATTGCGAGTCCCCTAGTCAGATGGGGACCTCCAAACAGTCGGCTGGTGGATCTGCGGGTCTCCCAGGGCAGGTGGACAAAATGGGTAGACCCATCCGGTATCTGGGGAAGGCTCAGTTGTGCAATAATTATAACCATACTGGTTGTAATTACAACCAATGCAGGTTGTTGCACGTTTGCTCCAACTGCTTCAGAGCCCACCCCAAGTCCGCTTGCCTGGTCAAGGCCGTCGGTACCTCATGACTGTGCCGAGTCAATGTCTCCTTGTTGGGGGATTTCCTGAGTGATCATCCTTCACCAGCGTTCAGACAGTTTTTGCTGGAAGGGTTGTCTTCAGGTTTCCATACTGGGCTCATTACCCTTCCTACAGAATCGTTCGAGTGCAACAATTTGTTGTCAGCTGAGAACCACCCTGATATTGTCGATGAGTTACTGCAGGCTGAATTGTCCAAGGGGTTCTTGATCGGTCCGTTCCTGTCATCACCTTTTTGCATGTGGAGGGTCAATCCCGTCGGGGTTGTCTGTGGAAAATTCTCTAATAAATTCCGTTTGATTTACGATTTGTCCGCGCCTCATTCATCTCACATTCCTAGTCTTAATTCTCTCATCCCCTCCGAGGAGTTTTCTCTAAAATATTCATCAGTAGATTTGGCAATCCTGCACATTTTGCAGTTAGGTAGGGGTGCTTGGCTTTCCAAAGCTGACATCTCTGATGCATTCAAGCTGCTTCCTATCAGTCCTGCTCTCTGGCAATGGCATGGCATCAAGTGGCGCGGGCAGTATTTTTTTGCCACCAAATTAACGTTTGGGTCTAAAAGCAGTCCGTACTTGTTTGACACCTTTGCCCAGGCTCTTCATTGGATTCTGGGTTACTACAGTGGTTGTCAGAGGGTAATTCATTATCTGGATGATTTTCTGCTGTTGGAAGATCCCGGTGTCCCGCCCAGGGATCTGCAGGTGCTTACAGGGCTATTTTCAGAATTGAATGTCCCTTTAGCTACGCATAAGATGGAAGGTCCAGCAAAAATCATCACCTTTTTAGGGATTACGCTTGACTCCAATCTTATGGTTGCTAGTCTGCCCTTGGAGAAATTAGTCAGGATACGCCGCTCCATTCATCTCTTTGTTCTTTCCCCGGTATCTTCCAAGAGGGACTTGCAGTCTCTCTTGGGGATGTTGAATCACGCCATGAGGATCATTCCGCAGGGTAGGGCATTTGTGTCGAGGTTGCTGGCTCTTCTCCCCCAGTGTCATGATTCTGATTCACCAGTCAAATTACTAGCGGATGCCCGTGCCGATTTAGTCATGTGGGATCGGTTCCTGTGCGAGTGGAATGGCATCTCCATGTTCATCCCGCATCCTACTAGTAATTCTCCGCGTGTGTTCTCAGATGCCGCCGCTTCAGTCGGGTTTTCAGCCATTTTTGGCCAGGAGTGGTTGGCCAGCCGCTGGCCCCCCGAGGTTTTCCTTCTGCCAAAATTTGCCCTCACGTCAGCACTATTTGAAATTTACCCAATCTTGGCGGCAGCTGTCACATGGGGTCCTGGCTGGTCAGGCAACTCGGTCGTTTTCTTTACGGATAATTTGGCTACAGCCAAAATTATCAATAAAGGAAGATCAGGGTCCCTGGTAATCATGTCCTTCATGCGCAAGTTGACATGGTTGGGCTTGACCTACAAATTCCATTTCCGGGGTGAGTTCGTTAGTGGGGATCACAATGGTGCAGCTGATGCTTTGTCCCGTCTCAACATGCCGCTATTTTTCTTACAGCATCCGGCAGCAGATCGGACGGGCCAGCCAATCCCCCATCACTCACTATTAGTCATGGATTGAATACTTTCTGGTCACAGGCGATCAATCTGGCCAACAGGTCCTTGTCCAGAAATACGCTGAGAGCATATACCACGGGTTGGAAGACGTTCCTTAGGTTCATGTCCTTACATCCTTGCAATTCCCCAGAGGATACCAAGTACATCATGATGTTTACTGCGTATTGCCACTGTGAGCTGGCATTATCGGCCAGTACTATCAAACTGTATTTATCAGGTATTCAGCATTTCAGGTCCCTGCATGCGCCTGACAGTCCATCCATTTTTGCTGCTCACCCTCTGAAAGCCATACTGAGGGGTATACAAAGGAATCAGGGGTCCTCCCAGTTGTCTCGCCAACCCATTACCGGGCAGATTTTCCGTGACATGTCGGATATGCTCTCCACTTCCCCTTTTGGCACAGGTCCCAGTTTAGTTCTCAAGGCGGCAGTTTACCTCTGTTTCTTCGGGTTTCTCCGACCCGGGGAAGTGTCCAAATCCAGCTGTCATGCACCTGTTTTGCTCAGAGGTAGTCTTTCTAGATTTCCTGAGCATTATGAGCTGCAGCTTCCAAATAATAAGAATAGGCAAATTGGTCAGGGGTTTGTGGTTAAGTACTACCGCACGCACAACGGTTGGTGCCCGGTCGAAGTGCTCGACTCTCTTTGCCGTTTATTCTCAACACCCTTGAATGATCCTCTGCTCCCCTTCCCTACGCAGCCTATCACTTCCAAACAATTTGTTAGCCATGTCAGGATCTTGCTTGCCAAATTAGATTTGGATCCTAAACGTTTCTCCGGGCATTCTTTCAGGATCGGTGCTGCATCAGCAGCTTCTAAGCAGGGGGTCCCTTCGTACATTATCAAACACATGGGGCGCTGGAGGTCCTCCTGTTATAGCAGGTACATTCCCGAACCTCACACGGAAGTTCGCAGAGCTTTTGCCGTGTTGTTGAATTAAGTGTTACCTGTTCATTAAAGCTTATTACTTACCTATCTTTGTGTCTTTTTGCCCTCTTTTAGGCGTACCGTCCAGCTAGGCCAAGGCACACCGCAGGCCTTGGTAGTTGGGATTATCACGTATCACGCAGATCTGGTCATTGGGGTTCTCACGTATTACGGGTGAAGACTCCGACGACAAGTTGAAAGGCTGGCCGGAGGCCAGCCTGGATTTGTGGGAGGAGTCTGAGGGAGTATATCTCCCTCCTCCTCTGGCTTGTCCCTCGTCGGCTCGTCTTCTTGGTCCCACCCTCCCGTTCCCCCTTTCTCATTTCATTCATTTTATACTCATTCATTTCTCTTACATTTACTCAGGGTATGCCCTCTTTTAGGCGTACCGTCCAGCTAGGCCAAGGCACACCGCAGGCCTTGGTAGTTGGGATTATCACGTATCACGCAGATCTGGTCATTGGGGTTCTCACGTATTACGGGTGAAGACTCCGACGACAAATATATGTATATGACAATAGTATTATACACAGGACACATGGGCAGCACAGTGGCTAAGTGGTTAGCACTTACAGCACTAGGGTCGCCGGTTCAAATCCCAACCATGACACTACCTGCCTGGAGTTTGCATTTTCTCCATGTGCCTGCGTGGGTTTCCTCCCACACTCCAAAGACATGCTGATAGGTTAATAGGCTCCTGTCTAAATTGGCCCTAATGTGTGAATATGAGTTAGGGACCTTAGATTATAAGCTCCTTGAGGGCAGGGACTTGTGAATGTACAATATATATGTGAAGGGCTGCATAAATTGGTAGCGCTGTGTAAGTACTAGGCTTGTGCAATTCATTTCGTAACGAATCAAAATTCGTCCGAATTTAGCAACTTTCGGACATTCGGAAGCATTCGAATTTCCGAACAGAGCAATTACGAATAAAACCGAATCCGAAATAAATTATACCGCAAAATAGCGAATGCCCGAAGGTCTTCGGCATAATTCGTTATGAAAAAAGTTACGAATGTACGAATCCATTCGAAGCACAATAACACTCACTCTGCTCTCTGCTTCTCCCTCACCATGCTGAACTCCCTCTCAAAATGGTGTACAGGGGCGGAGGCTATAGCCGCATGAAAAAACGAAAGTAAAATACGAGATTTCAAATCCATTCGAAGCACAATAACACTCACTCTGCTCTGCTCTCTGCTTCTCCCTCACCGTGCTGAACCCTCTCAAAATGGTGTACAGGGGCGGAGCCTATAGCCGCATGTAAAAAACGAAAGTAAAATACGAGATTTCGAATCGTTACAAATAACCGCTATGTATTTAGAAAAGTACAAATCCATTCGAAGCACATTAGGCATAATAGGCAGCGTCGTTGTGAGAGAGACACGGAAAATTACGAATCAACGAACCCAAAAAAAGTTACGAAAGTAGGAGTTGTGTCCAGAATCAACGAAAAACAACGTACTCTACCGAAAGTACGAATTATAAAGCAACAAAAAATTCAACGAAAAATGTCGCTTGCAAAAATACGAATGAGTCCGAACACGAAAAATCCCGTCTAGCAAAATTACGAATGATTACGAATCAACAGGACCGGAAAGAAACGAACCGAAACGGAACGAATTTTTCCGTTGTGCACAAGTCTAGTAAGTACCTGTAATAATATACATCATGGGGAGGGAAAAATAAATAATTAAAATTCCCTTCACATCGAAGAAACTATCCTCGTCCCTTACCGGCCTCTGTGCGGCATAGAGGGGAAACCATCCACATAAGAAGAGGAGACAAAGGTAGAGAGAAAAGCATGGATATAGGTAAATGCAAGACCACCTACAGTACCTTTAGATAAAAGGTAAAATATAATAAAATAATTGAATAGATAATAAAAGATATGGGGGGTATGCGTAAGAACCAAACTGAACAAAGCTGTCTATACTGGTGGTCACCATAATAGAAGATAGGGTGTGTACTGTGGATAAGAATAAAAAAAGCCCAACAAATACGTATAAAACAACCAAATGCCCATAAACTAACATGGATCTAAGGGCAAATATATAGCAGTAGGTATCTATAAAAACGGGTTCAACTCTAGGATATAGGATGCAAACATGGTGTAGCTGCATGGTATGCCCAGGGGTGCAATCCCAGAACCTTCCTGAATATGACCTTTAAGAGGCATGACTGTACTGTGCTAAGGCATGAAAGAATTCTTGGAAAGCGTTTAATAACATTTAAAAAAAAATGGATCTCCTGCAAAGTACGGAGGAGCAGGGACAGTATTGTCATGAATTCTGTTGAGGACTCCTTTGAAGTTCTACTTTGTAATTACAACCATGTCCATCCATGCTAGAGCCTGTGTTTAAATCATGTTAAAATGCACAGCAAAGCACTCTGGGTAAGTATTTGAACTCCAAAATTACAGCTCATGTGCTGACCATCTCTTTCAACAATATGATTGCACACCTTGAAACAGGTATGTCTATGATGTTCTCCGAACTGCCATTGACTCCTCAACATGACTACACAATTCACGTCCTGCTGAAAATTGTATAACTCACTGCTGTGTTTGTTCTTACAAGTCATGATGACAAGATGGGTTCCAGTGGGGGCCCTCTTGGTTCTTTATCTCTCTCTAGGGGGCTACACATTATATGGAAAGGAATTGGTTTGTTTGCAGCTGTTGTATTGGAGAACATGCCATCTTCATTTAGTAATTGGAAACGCCTGAGCTGTGTAAGGACCTTGTTGGGGGTATGGGATGCACAGTGACCCTTCTGCTCAACTGTTCTCCACTATTCTCTTATAGAAACTTTACCCTGAAAACCTGGTTGGATACTATCACTAAATATGCCAAATACCATAGGTAAATTCATTATCTGGTGAATCATATGATTGGAACACATTTGATATGACAGTTATTTAATTACCTAATTTTAGTAAGTGAAGGGTTACTACCTGGCAAAGTAGACTGGGATGGAGGCAGGTAAATTGTTATTTCCTTGTGCTTAAATAACTATTCCTTCCTGCTTCTTATTTCTCCTCTCCTCCTCCTTTTTTTCCTTCCTTTATTTTCTTCCTCCTTTCTTTACTTCAGTTAATGAGTGACCATGTGTTCTCTTGAGTGACTTGAGCCTGAATAGTTTCCTCCTTAACCACTTAAGCCCCGGACCATTTGGCTACCCAAAGACCAGGCCACATTTTGCGATTCGGCACGGCGTCGCTTTAACTGACAATTGCGCGGTCGTGCGACGTGGCTCCCAAACAAAATTGACGTCCTTTTCTTCCCACAAATAGAGCTTTATTTTGGTGGTATTTGATCACCTCTGCGATTTTTATTTATTGCGCTATAAACAAAAATAGAGCGACAATTTAGAAAAAAAAACAATATTTTTAACTTTTTGCTATAATAAATATCCCCAAAAAATATATGTAGCGCCCTCACCCCCTTCACCTGCCCTTTGGCCCCTCGCAGGTAGAGAGGGCACACCACGCCACAAGCCCGTACCCTCCTGTGTAAAGAGGTTGAGCGGTGTTGTTGGCGGGTCTCCACGGCCAGAAACCAGAATCCTCCAGAGAATGGTTCTCACCTCTATAATTGACAGAAATAAGTCCTTGTTCCCCCCAGTGACTTGAATGTCCACACCAGCTGCAACTCCAATGTAGAGTTTATTTTCTCTTTGCAAATAACAGCCTCTGATAGATAAAGGTTGGAGCAAGAAGACAGGACAGCATAAGGTGTGGGAGAGGTCCAGGCACAAACGTAATCACTTCACTGCTCGGCTTCTCAAGCAAATAGTCTCCCTAGGTAGGGACTAGCAGCCAAACGGTACTCTAACTTAACCGCTTGGTCTCTGCCACAGACCTGGTGAACTTGACCTCTTTGTAAGGAGAAGACATCCCTCCAGAGAGTTACCGGGCCCCTTCCTTCATCGTGACTTCTCACCGGTCCCTCGGAACAGTTCCTCACCCGGCCTCCTCGTCTAAGATACGGGTCCCCTTGCAAGGTGGCACACTGGGATTGATCGATCCTTGATGGGCCCCAGCCGAAGGTGCTGGGCCCAAGGTCTTTGCTGCAGTCCCAGGGCTAAAGGTGCCTGGGACTGATTCACCGACCTCCGCCCCTGGGCCAAAGGTGCCCAGGGCAGACAGGAACACAAACTCCTGGGAGTAGGACTCCCGACGACCGAAGAACCACGAACAGGCAGTGTCTTCCCCATTTATATCCTCTCCCAGCATGCACAGCAGGTCTGCCACACCCACTGTATGGCTGCTGAGAGGGGACACACAAGGCACAGCACTGTATCAGTGGTTCAACCCTGGCCTACCATGGCAGTGCCACCTGCAGGCCACAGGGAACTGTACACTGATACTCTCCCTGCGGACAAAAATGGTTGATAGAATCCTGACAATTGGGGTGTTTGAGCATAACTACCACTCAAACACTTCCCCTAAATTTAGGACCCCACTACACATATGTAGCGGGGTTCCTTTAAAGACTCTTGAACTACTGTTCCCAGAACCCCACTGGTTCCCAGGATGTTTTGCTTTTGCCCCAGAGACTCATGGGTGGGGAGATATAAGGAAGGGGCGAGGCCTGGCTCGGCCTCTTTGGACACGGGACGGCAGAGACTGATACACCTGTGCGGACCTGTGCTGGGTAAGGCCCGAAGCCTGGGGCCTTCCGGAGCTGACCAAAGAGCCTTCCACCCCACTGCGAGCCTGGGTGGCATCCGACATCTCTACCTACAGCCTAGATTGGATCGGGGGCCCGATCGCAGCGACCGCTGTGTGCGAGTGAAGACACAGCCGGTGGAAGTCCCGGACTGAGATTGCATCCGGCGGGTGAGCGAGCGTAAGCTCATTCCATAACCTGTTTGATAGTACTGTGCCTATAGACTGCCGAGGCCTACTACCTCATGTTAAAGACTCTCACTGGAGATCCACAGCAGGACTGATCCAGAGGATCTCCAGTGAAGTGTTGCCAGTTATCAAGATTCCCCTTTCTTGGATTACAAATGTTGTTTATTCTTATGTGCACCACCTCTACAGATTGCCGGTGAAGAATCCATCATCCATACAGGACTGAGTTCTAGAATTAGGAATCAGGCCTGATTCATTAGGTATCTAGTTTAGTTATTGCGCCACAGGGCGCCTAGTTAACGGTCGCCCCACGTGGCGTTTCCTTATCCACCCCCCCTTCTCTATGGTGTAGTGTGACTGTTATTGCAGGGCTCTGCATATAAGCTAAAGGTTAAGTTGTCATTACTGTTCATTCTCTTTGCATAGCTGAAAGTAAAATCTGTTATTCCTTTACAACTATTCTGTGTCTGAGTCTCTCATAAAGCATAAGTATTAAATGTGCATACCCCTAGACTAACTGTGCCAGAAAGGGTTGAGTAGATTGCCGAGGGTTGGCGGAGCTGTATTCAGGGCCCAAACCAAATCTGCGGCCCTCTTAGTTGAGGGTATCGCTACACGTGGGGGTTCTCGTCCGGGATCCTGATACAGCGGGAAAACCCGCCAAGAGGTACCGGCATGGACCCGAAAGACATCAGAACGTGGTGTGGAGTAGCTAAGACAGATCCAAGCCAGTCAGTGGTCATTAATATGCCAGGTCAGGAATGGTCGACCGAAACGGTGGAAGGATTAATGAAGTCAGTGACTCCAGATTGTACACCGTGGGTGATGGGAACAAAGTCAGACCCAGACACCTCACATCAGTATGCACTAGTGGAGTATTCAGATGGGAACCCAGAGGCTTGCAAGCGCAAATATGTGCGGACGCCGGATAACAGATCTTATAGTCTGGCACACGCTATTAAGAAGGAGCCACCACTAACGGGACCACCGCAGACTGCGGCCCGTACCTCACCAGAGAGGAAAGACGGAGCGACACCTCCGGTGACGCCTGCACCGGCCACGGCCATATCACCCGAACTGATAAAGGTGTTAGGGGACCTACTAACGAACTGTCAGAGGACAAGCACGGTGCACGTAGAGACCAGCTACCGGAGACTAAAGACATTCTCGGGGAAGCTTCCCAGCCCTGCGGGGGAGGAAGATTTTGACACTTGGGTGGAACAGGCATTACAGGCAGTAGAGGCATGGGAGGTGCCTGAGGCACAGAAGAGACAGCGAGTCTTGGAAAGTCTGAAAGGTGCCGCGGCAGAAGCGGTGAAGAGCTTCCGGTTTGGAAATGAAAACTGTACAGCTCAAGATTGTCTGGCCATGCTGCAGGAGGAGTTTGGTCAGCTGGAGAAGGTGACAGAGATGATCTATCAATTTGAACACACTTTCCAGCAGCCGAATGAGAAACTGTCAGAATATGTTAGAAGGCTGAACAGGCTGTTATGCAAGATTGTTCTGAAGAAGGGAATGCTGCCCAAAGATACAGATGAAGCACGAATGAAGCAGATCATGAAGGGAGCGTGGCGTTCAGACCCGGTTTGGCTGCACCTGAAAACCTCAGGAGGAGGAATGTCGCTAACCTACTCTGATCTAATAAAAATTATTAGGGACGAAGAGGCGCTGCAGAAAGATCAGCAGGTGGCCAAGGCGAATGTCACCCCTGTACCAGTGTTGGTCAGTTCGGTCAAAAGCCCAGAAAGAGATGCAGAGGTCGACACTTTGAAATCGCAAATGGCCCAAGTGTTGGAGATGCTGACCTCTTTGATGGAGAAAGATCAAAGAAGACCAGAGAAACCAAGTCCAAGAAAGGAGTTGTCTCCGAATACCTCAGCACCGGCCTCCTTACAGGACCGAGAAGAGATGATTTGCTATAACTGCGGAGGGAGTGGCCACTTTGCTAACACATGCGCCAGTCTAAAGAAGAAGAGAACAGATAATTACAAGCCGGCGGGAAACTCCAAAGGGCCCCGGTGAAGGAGTCAACCGGGTGCCCATCATCTTCAGTGCGCTCCAAACTGAATAAAAAGGCCAAGAATGGAGGAGACAAAACTCCTGGGAGGAGATATAGTACCTCCTCACCAAGATATACCCCAGAGGGAGGGGCCAAGGCCCCTCAGTGGAAATACAGCACCCCGAAGAAGGAACATTCACCTAAGAGGAACAATAACATCCCTCAGCGGGTTTGTACCCCCATTGAGAGGGGGAGGATCAATGCATACCAGGCTCAGGAAAGAATAAAGTCCAAAAGGATCTGGACGAGGAAAAGTCCAAAGAAGAAGGTGACCCCAGTCCGGCCATACCCAGAGGAACTGGTGGGCCCATCTCCTACTGTGCCCATTCAAGTGGAAGGAGTCTATACTAAAGCTCTTTTGGACACCGGAGCACAGGTGACTTTACTATACCGAGACTTCTATGATAGGCACTTGAGTCATCTGCCTATCCAGAAGATAGAAGAGCTGGAGATATGGGGACTTGGAACCCAGAGTTTCCCTTACGATGGTTACCTGCCCATAAAGATGACTTTCGACCCATCCGTAGCTGGGAAGGCTGAAGTGTTTGACACCCTGGCAGTTGTGTGTCCTCGGCCGCCTGGAGCCAGCAAGATTTCCCTGATTATAGGGACAAACATGGATCTAGTCCGGAGACTCCTGACCCCTCTAGTGAAAGAGAGAAACCATTCAGCCACCAAAATCCATCCCATGCTAAAGACGGCCTACCAACGACTGGTCTTAGAGCAGAAGACCCCGGGAGAGGGGATAGGGAAGGTGTGGAGACTTGGCAGAGAAGGAGTAGTACTGCAGCCCGGAGAAGTAACCTGTCTTAGGGCCACTGTGAAGCTTACGTGGGAACAACCTGGCCCCTTTGTTATGCTGGAATCCGACCCAAGGGAAGAGTCCTCAGGCCTGGAAGTGATACCAGAAGTGATTCCGCTCAAGGCCCTGAAGAAGGCCCATGGCAGAGTTCCGGTGAGTGTTAGGAACACTGTGGGAGGGCCCATGGAGATCCCTGCCAGAATGTTGCTGGGCCAGGTGAGCCCTGCTGCCCCGGTCACTCTGTCAGAAGTCAAGGGGACGGGTGACGGAGGAGATGTTTGGGAGAAGCTGTCCATGGAAAACCCGAACCTACCCAGGGCTTGGAAAGAAAGAACCAAGGCCCAGCTGACCAGATGGGAGAAGATCTTTTCCAAAGATGAATTCGATGTGGGGTGTGCGAGAAGTGCCACCCATCGAATCCGCCTCCAAGAAGATAAGCCCTTCCGAGAGAGAGTCAGGCGGGTCCCCCTGGCAGATCTGGAGGATCTGAGGGAACAACTTGCAGAACTGAAAAAGACTGGTGTGATCCGGGAGTCTAGAAGCCCCTATGCCTCCCCAATAGTGGTGGTCAGAAAGAAGAATGGATCGTTGAGGCTTTGTATCGATTACAGGACCCTCAACAGGAGAACCATCCCTGACCAGTACACCACGCCAAGGATAGAAGATGCCTTACAGAGTTTGTCTGGAGCCAAATGGTTCAGTGTGATGGACCTCAAGAGTGGGTACTATCAAATCCCTATGCACCCAGAAGACAGAGAGAAGACGGCCTTCATAACCCCGGTGGGATTCTTCGAATTCAATAGGATGCCTCAGGGTCTGTCTGGAGCTCCTGCTACCTTTCAACGCCTTATGGAGAAGACTGTTGGAGACATGAATCTTATAGAAGTCCTTGTGTACTTGGATGATGTCATTGTCTTCGGGAGAACCTTGGAAGAACATGAAGCCAGGCTGGAGAAAGTATTGAGAAGAATCAGCGAAGAGGGACTTAAGCTTTCCCCCGAGAAGTGTCGGTTCTACCAGTCTTCTGTGAACTATCTGGGGCACATAGTGTCTGAAGAAGGGGTGGCCACAGATCCTGAGAAGTTGGAAGCAGTCATATCCTGGCCACGACCCACCACGGTAACAGAGCTCAGATCCTTCCTGGGGTTCTGCTCCTATTATAGGAGGTTTGTGGAGGGGTTTGCTCGGATTGCCCGCCCGTTGAAAGAATTGCTAAAGGCAGAAGGGGAAGAGGATGACTCAGGGCCCAGGAGGCCTGGTGAGTCAGTTCAAGATCAGTGGAACTCAAGGTGTGAAGAGGCCTTTCAGGCCCTGAAGAGGAGCTTGACCACTGCCCCAGTCCTGGCCTACGCCGACCCTACCAGACCTTATGAATTACATGTGGATGCCAGCCATGAGGGCCTAGGCGGAGTGCTCTACCAGGAACATGAAGGACAACTGCGACCAGTGGCCTATGTGAACAGGAGCCTGACCCCCTCAGAAAAGAACTACCCCACTCATAAGCTGGAATTCCTGGCCCTCAAATGGGCAGTAGTAGACAAGCT
Organism: Rana muscosa; assembly: GCA_029206835.1. Classification (NCBI taxonomy): domain Eukaryota; kingdom Metazoa; phylum Chordata; class Amphibia; order Anura; family Ranidae; genus Rana; species Rana muscosa. Next base: position 262,698,773 of record CM055123.1, on the reverse strand, counting down.
AAAAGACTACCTCTATGGGGCAGAGTTTACTGTGAAGACAGATAACAACCCCCTGACCTACCTCTTCACCACCGCAAAACTAGATGCAACCGGACACAGGTGGTTGGCTGCATTGTCTGGATTCAACTTCAGTCTGAAGTACAGGCCAGGGGTTGGAAATAGGGATGCAGATGCCCTGTCCCGGAGATCTCATGCCATGGCCAATGACTGGGAAGACTGGACCCAAGTAGCACCCGAGGGAGTACGGGCCCTTTGTCAAGGAGCTGAATTTCAAGCCAGAGGAGGCTCCAGGGCAGAGGAGATAGGAGTTACCATGGTAGGAGTCCCTAAACACTATTGTGGAGTAACGCAGCTAGAAGAAGATAACCTGCCGAAGCTATCCAAGAGGGAGTTGAGGTGTGACCAACTGGAAGACCCCCTGGGGAGATTGGTCCTCGAAGCCCTGGAGAATCAGGATCCCAACAAACTCCTACATCACCCCTCAAAGGAGGCCCGCCTGTTGAGGAAGGAATGGGACAGGCTGCAGGTGCATCAGGGAGTGGTCTACCGAAGGGGCCCCTCTGATGACTCAGAAGATAAGTGGCAGTTGTTCCTCCCAGAGAAGCACCGAGAGACTGTACTAATTGCTTTACATGACCATCATGGTCACCTAGGGGCAGAAAGGACCTTCCAGCTTGTCAGAAGTCGGTTCTATTGGCCCTGCATGAGGGCAGAAGTAGAGGAGTATTGCCATTCCTGTGCACAATGCATTCAGAGAAAGACTCTACCCCATCAAGCTGCCCCAATGGGCCACTTACAGAGTCAAGGCCCAATGGATCTGGTATGCATTGATTTTCTCTGCCTCGAACCCGACCTGAGTGGATTGGGGAATGTTCTGGTAATAACCGACCATTTCACCCACTATGCCCAAGCTTTCCCAACCAAAGATCAGAAGGCATCCACCGTGGCCAAGATACTTATGGAGAAGTATTTTGTCCATTACGGACTACCACAGAGACTCCACTCAGATCAAGGAAGGGACTTTGAGAGTCGGTTGATCCGGAAACTTCTGGACTCATTGGGAATAAAGAAGACCAGAACCACACCTTACCACCCACAAGGAGATGCTCAGCCGGAGAGGTTTAACTGGACCCTGCTCAACATGTTGGGAACTTTAGAAACAGAGAAGAAGCAACACTGGAGCCAACACATATCAGCCCTAGTACATGCCTATAACTGTACTACAAGTGATGCCACTGGCTACTCCCCTTATCGACTCATGTTTGGGAGAGAAGCAAGGCTGCCCGTGGATCTGGCCTTTGGCACTTCTTTAGATCATACCTCAGCTACATCTCACAAGGGATACGTGGACAGACTTAGACGCAGCTTGCAGGTGGCCTATGAACAAGCCCAGGCAGCCTCAGATCAAAGGGGAGCCCGCAACAAGAGAAATTTCGATCTGAAGGTTCGAGTGCAGGATCTGCAGCCCGGGGACCGAGTACTGCTACGCAATCTGGGGGTCCCTGGAACACACAAGCTTGCAGACAGATGGAGATCGGAACCCTATGTCGTCTGTAGGAAGTTGCCCGGTTTGCCTGTTTACAATCTAAAGCCAGAAGGTAAGGTGGGACCCCTGAAGACGTGGCATTGAAACCACCTGCTCCCACTTGCTGAAGCAGTCAGGATACCCCCAGCAAGGGACCCCCCTGAACCAGTCTCTATCCTGGATATTCCCAGGCCGAGTACTCGGTCTCAGACCTCTCGAGCTGAAGATGGGGAGGCCTCTCAACTGAGTACAGATGAAGGAGGAGAACTGGACTGGTTGTGGCCTTCCTCGACTCCGGGAACGTCCGCCATAGATCTCCCAAATACAAGGGATACTCCAGATGCAACGCTGAATCCGGAGGCCACTGAATTCATACCCTTCAGTCCCTCAGCTGATTACTGGGAAGATGTTCCTGACACTTGCTCCGAGGAGGATCCTAGAGATTCCAATTATCAGTCGACTCCTGAATCAGAGGTTCCAGAACCAGCAATGTTACCTGAACTTACTCCTGAAGAAGAGCCGGTGGTGCCAGAGCCAGAAGCCCCAAGAGAGCAGAGGGCTCGCAGAGTTATCAGGCCTCCCAAGAAACTAACTTACCCCCAAATGGGGACAAGCTCAGAGGACTCTGTTGTAACGGCTAGGAGAAGTGTTGAGCATCCTGATCCCTCCACTGTCCATTTGGTGGAGGGCAACCCCAGCTCACTCTCTGGCACAGTTAGGCAGGCCACTCATGGTAGTGTGACCTGTGGGCAAGAGAGTTCCATCCCAAAATTTTGGTGGGAATTCCCTATGCCAACATCATACTCGACACTGTCCAAAATTGTACATAGCATTTGTTGAAGTTTATCTTTGGGGACCAAAGAGTTTAAGTGGGGGGAGTGTGTTGCGGGGTTCCTTTAAAGACTCTTGAACTACTGTTCCCAGAACCCCACTGGTTCCCAGGATGTTTTGCTTTTGCCCCAGAGACTCATGGGTGGGGAGATATAAGGAAGGGGCGAGGCCTGGCTCGGCCTCTTTGGACACGGGACGGCAGAGACTGATACACCTGTGTGGACCTGCGCTGGGTAAGGCCCGAAGCCTGGGGTCTTCCGGAGCTGACCAAAGAGCCTTCCACCCCACTGCGAGCCTGGGTGGCATCCGACATCTCTACCTACAGCCTAGATTGGATCGGGGACCCGATCGCAGCGACGGCTGTGGGCGAGTGAAGACACAGCCGGTGGAAGTCCCGGACTGAGATCGCGTCCGGCGGGTGAGCGAGCGTAAGCTCATTCCATAACCTGTTTGATAGTACTGTGTCTATAGACTGCCGAGGCCTACTACCTCATGTTAAAGACTCTCACTGGAGATCCACAGCAGGACTGATCCAGAGGATCTCCAGTGAAGTGTTGCCAGTTATCAAGATTCCCCTTTCTTGGATTACAAATGTTGTTTATTCTTATGTGCACCACCTCTACAGATTGCCGGTGAAGAATCCATCATCCATACAGGACTGAGTTCTGGAATTAGGAATCAGGCCTGATTCATTAGGTATCTAGTTTAGTTATTGCGCCACAGGGCGCCTAGTTAACGGTCGCCCCACGTGGCGTTTCCTTATCCACCCCCCCCCCCTTCTCTATGGTGTAGTGTGACTGTTATTGCAGGGCTCTGCATATAAGCTAAAGGTTAAGTTGTCATTACTGTTCATTCTCTTTGCATAGCTGAAAGTAAAATCTGTTATTCCTTTACAACTATTCTGTGTCTGAGTCTCTCATAAAGCATAAGTATTAAATGTGCATACCCCTAGACTAACTGTGCCAGAAAGGGTTGAGTAGATTGCCGGAGCTGTATTCAGGGCCCAAACCAAATCTGCGGCCCTCTTAGTTTAGGGTATCGCTACACATATAAAAAAACAAATTTTTTCCTCAGTTTAGGCCAATACGTATTCTTCTACATATTTTTGGTGAAAAAAATCGCAATAAGCGTTTATTGATTGGTTTGCGCAAAAGTTATAGCGTCTACAAAATAGGGGATAGTTTTATGGCATTTTTATTAATATTTTCTTTTTTTACTAGTGTAGCGGGGTTCCTTTAAAGACTCTCGAACTACTGTTCTCAGAAACCCACTGGTTCCCAGGATGTTTTGCTTCTGCCCCATAGACTCATGGGTGGGGATATATAAGGATGGGGCGAGGCCTGGCTCAGTCTCTTTGGACACGGGACGGCAGAGACTGATACACCTGTGCGGACCTGCGCTGGGTAAGGCCTGAAGCCTGGGGCCTTTCCGGAGCTGACCAAAGAGCCTTCCACCCCACTGCGAGCCTGGGTGGCATCCGACATCTCTACTTACAGCCTAGATTGGATCGGGGACCCGATCGCAGCGACGGCTGTGGGCGAGTGAAGACACAGCCGGTGGAAGTCCCGGACGGAGATCGCGTCCGGCGGGTGAGCGAGCGTAAGCTCATTCCATAACCTGTTTGATAGTACTGTGCCTATAGACTGCCGAGGCCTACTACCTCATGTTAAAGACTCTCACTGGAGATCCACCGCAGGACTGATCCAGAGGATCTCCAGTGAAGTGTTGCCAGTTATCAACATTCCCTTTTCCTGGATTACAATTGTTGTTTATTCTTAAGTGCACCACCTCTACAGATTGCCGGTGAAGAATCCATCAGTCATACAGGACTGAGTTCTAGAATTAGGAATCAGGCCTGATTCATTAGGGACCTAGTATAGTTATTGCGCCACAGGGCGCTTAGTTAACAGTCGCCCCACGTGGCGTATCCTTATACACCCCCCCCCTCTCTATGGTGTAGTGTGACTGATATTGTGATATTGCAGGGCTCTGCGTATAATCTAAAGGTCAAGTTGTTATCACTGTTCATTCCCTTTGCATAGCTGAAAGTAAAATCTGTTATTCCTTCACAACTACTCTGTGTCTGAGTCTCTCATAAAGTATAAGTATTAAATGTGTATACCCCTAGACTAACTGTGCCAGAAAGGGTCGAGTAGATTGCCGGGGGTTGGTGGAGCTGTATTTAGGGCCCAAACCGAATCTGCGGCCCTCTTAGTTGAGGGTATCGCTACACTTGGGGGTTCTCGTCCGGGATCCTGATAGAGCAGAAAACCCGCCAAGAGGTACCGGCATGGACCCGAAAGACATCAGAACGTGGTGTGGAGTAGCTAAGACAGATCCAAGCCAGTCAGTGGTCATTAACATGCCGGGTCAGGAATGGTCGACCGAAACGGTGGAAGGATTAATGAAGGCAGTGACCCCAGATTGTACACCGTGGGTGATGGGAACAAAGTTAGACCCAGACACCTCACACCAGTATGTGCTAGTGGAGTATTCAGATGGGAAGCCAGAGGTTTGCAAGCGCAAATATACGCAGACGTCGGATAACAGATCTTATAGTCTGGCGCACGCCATTAAGAAGGAGCCAACCCCAACGGGACCACCGCAGACTGCGGCCCGTACCTCACCAGAGAGGAGAGACGGAGCGACACCTCCGGTGACGCCTGCACCTGCCACGGCCATATCACCCGAACTGATAAAGGTGTTAGGGGACCTACTAACAAACTGTCAGAAGACAAGCACGGTGCACGTAGAGACCAGCTACCGGAGACTAAAGACATTCTCGGGGAAGCTTCCCAGCCCTGCGGGGGAGGAAGATTTTGACACTTGGGTGGAACAGGCATTACAGGCAGTAGAGGCATGGGAGGTGCCTGAGGCACAGAAGAGACAGCGAGTCTTGGAAAGTCTGAAAGGTGAAACTAACACTCACCGGAACTCTGCCATGGGCCTTCTTCAGGGCCTTGAGCGGGATCACTTCTGGTATCACTTCCAGGCCTGAGGACTCTTCCCTTGGGTCGGATTCCAGCATGACAAAGGGGCCGGGTTGTTCCCACGTAAGCTTCACAGTGGCCCTAAGACAAGTTACTTCTCCGGGCTGCAGTACTACTCCTTCTCTGCCAAGTCTCCACACCTTCCCTATCCCCTCTCCCGGGGTCTTCTGCTCTAAGACCAGTCGTTGGTAGGCCGTCTTTAGCATGGGATGGATTTTGGTGGCTGAATGGTTCCTCTCTTTCACTAGAGGGGTCAGGAGTCTCCGGACTAGATCCGTGTTTGTCCCTATAATCAGGGAAGTCTTGCTGGCTCCCGGCGGCCGAGGACACACAACTGCCAGGGTGTCAAACACTTCAGCTTTCCCAGCTACGGATGGGTCGAAAGTCATCTTTATGGGCAGGTAACCATCGTAAGGGAAACTCTAGGTTCCAAGTCCCCATATCTCCAGCTCTTCTATCTTCTGGATAGGCAGATGACTCAAGTGCCTATCATAGAAGTCCCGGTATAGTAAAGTCACCTGTGCTCCGGTGTCCAGAAGAGCTTTAGTATAGACTCCTTCCACTTGAATGGGCACAGTAGGAGATGGGCCCACCAGTTCCTCTGGGTATGGCCGGACTGGGGCCACCTTCTTCTTTGGACTTTTCCTCGCCCAGCTCCTTTTGGACTTTATTCTTTCCTGAGCCTGGCATGCATTGACTTTCTCCCTCTCAAAAAAATATTTTTTATTAGATCAGAGTAGGTTAGTGACATTCCTCCTCCTGAGGTTTTCAGGTGCAGCCAAACCGGGTCTGAGCGCCATGCTCCCTTCATGATCTGCTTCATTCGTGCTTCATCTGCATCTTTGGGCAGCATTCCCTTTTTCAGAACAATCTTGCATAACTGCCTGTTCAGCCTTCTAACATATTCTGACAGTTTCTCATTCGGCTGCTGGAGAGTGTGTTCAAATTGATAGATCATCTCTGACACCTTCTCCAGCTGACCAAACTCTTCCTGCAGCATGGCCAGACAATCTTGAGCTGTACAGTTTTCATTTCCAAACCGGAAGCTCTTCACCGCTTCTGCCGCGGCACCTTTCAGCGGAGTTGAGGTGTGACCAACTGGAAGACCCCATGGGGAGATTGGTCCTCGAAGCACTGGAGAATCAGGATCCCAACAAACTCCTACATCACCCCTCAAAGGAGGCCCGCCTGTTGAGGAAGGAATGGGACAGGCTGCAGGTGCATCAGGGAGTGGTCTACCGAAGGGGCCCCTCTGATGACTCAGAAGATAAGTGGCAGCTGTTCCTCCCAGAGAAGCACTGAGAGACTGTACTAATTGCTTTACATGACCATCATGGCCACCTAGGGGCAGAAAGGACCTTCCAGCTTGTCAGAAGTCGGTTCTATTGGCCCTGCATGAGGGCGGAAGTAGAGGAGTATTGCCATTCCTGTGCACGATGCATTCAGAGAAAGACTCTACCCCATCAAGCTGCCCCAATGGGCCACTTACAGAGTCAAGGCCCAATGGATCTGGTATGCATTGATTTTCTCTGCCTCGAACCCGACCTGAGTGGATTGGGGAATGTTCTGGTAATAACCGACCATTTCACCCGCTATGCCCAGGCTTTCCCAACCAAAGATCAGAGGGCATCCACCATGGCCAAGATACTTATGGAGAAATATTTTGTCCATTACGGACTACCACAGAGACTTCACTCAGATCAAGGAAGGGACTTTGAGAGTCGGTTGATCCGGAAACTTCTGGACTCATTGGGAATAAAGAAGACCAGAACAACACCTTACCACCCACAAGGAGATGCTCAGCCGGAGAGATTTAACCGGACCCTGCTCAACATGTTGGGAACTTTAGAGACAGAGAAGAAGCAACACTGGAGCCAACACATATCAGCCCTAGTACATGCCTATAACTGTACCACCAGTGATGCTACTGGCTACTCCCCTTATCGACTCATGTTTGGGAGAGAAGCAAAGCTGCCCGTGGATCTGGCTTTTGGCACTTCTTTAGATTATACCTCAGCTACATCTCACAAGGGATACATGGACAGACTTAGACGCAGCTTGCAGGTGGCCTATGAACAGGCCCAGGCGGCCTCGGACCAAAGGGGAGCCCGCAACAAGAGAAATTTCGATCTGAAGGTTCGAGTGCAGGATCTGCAGCCCGGGGACCGAGTACTGCTACGCAATCTGGGAATCCCTGGAAAACACAAGCTTGCAGACAGATGGAGATCGGAACCCTATGTCGTCTGTAGGAAGTTGCCTGGGTTGCCTGTTTACAAACTAAAGCCTGAAGGGAAGGTGGGACCCCTGAAGACGTGGCATCGAAACCACTTGCTCCCACTTGCTGAAGCAGTCAGGATACCCCCTGCAAGGGATTCCCCGGAATCAGTCTCTATCCTGGATATTCCCAGGCCGAGCACTCGGTCTCAGACCTCTCGAGCTGAAGATGGGGAGGCCTCTCAGCTGAGTACAGATGAAGGAGGAGAACTGGACTGGTTGTGGCCTTCCTCGACTCTGGGAACGTCTGCCATAGATCTCCCAAATACACGGGATACCCCAGATGCAACGCTGAATCCGGAGGCCACTGAATTCATACCCTGCAGTCCTTCAGCTGATTACTGGGAAGATGTTCCTGATACTTGCTCAGAGGAGGATCCTAGAGATTCAAATTATCAGTCAACTTCTGAATCGGAGGTTCCAGAACTAGAAATGTTACCTGAACTTACTCCTGAAGAAGAGCCTGTGGCGCTGGAGCCAGAAGTCCCGAGGGAGCAGAGGGCTCGCAGAGTTATCAGGCCTCCCAAGAAACTAACTTACCCCCAAATGGGGACGAGCTCAGAGGACTCTGTTGTAACGGTTAGGAGAAGTGTTGAGCATCCTGATCCCTCCACTGTCCATTTGGTGGAGGGCAACCCCAGCTCACTCTCTGGCACAGTTAGGCAGGCCACTCATGGTAGTGTGACCTGTGGGCAAGAGTTCCATCCCAAAATTTTGGTGGGAATTCCCTATGCCAACATCATACTCGACACTGTCCAAAATTGTACACAGTATTTGTTGAAGTTTATCTTTGGGGACCAAAGAGTTTAAGTGTGGGGAGTGTGTAGCGGGGTTCCTTTAAAGACTCTCGAACTACTGTTCCCAGAACCCCACTGGTTCCCAGGATGTTTTGCTTCTGCCCCAGAGACGCATGGGTGGGGATATATAAGGAAGGGGCGAGGCCTGGCTCGGTCTCTTTGGACACGGGACGGCAGAGACTGATACACCTGTGCGGACCTGCGCTGGGTAAGGCCTGAAGCCTGGGGCCTTTCCGGAGCTGACCAAAGAGCCTTCCACCCCACTGCGAGCCTGGGTGGCATCCGACATCTCTACTTACAGCCTAGATTGGATCGGGGACCCGATCGCAGTGACGGCTGTGGGCGAGTGAAGACACAGCCGGTGGAAGTCCCGGACGGAGATCGCGTCCGGCGGGTGAGCGAGCGTAAGCTCATTCCATAACCTGTTCGATAGTTCTGTGCCTATAGACTGCCGAGGCCTACTACCTCATGTTAAAGACTCTCACTGGAGATCCACCGCAGGACTGATCCAGAGGATCTCCAGTGAAGTGTTGCCAGTTCTCAACATTCCCTTTTCCTGGATTACAATTGTTGTTTATTCTTAAGTGCACCACCTCTACAGATTGCCGGTGAAGAATCCATCATTCATACAGGACTGAGTTCTAGAATTAGAAATCAGGCCTGATTCATTAGGGACCTAGTTTAGTTATTGCGCCACAGGGCGCCTAGTTAACAGTCGCCTCACGTGGCATATCCTTATATACCCCCCCCTCTCTATGGTGTAGTGTGACTGATATTGTGATATTGCAGGGCTCTGCGTATAATCTAAAGGTCAATTTGTTATCACTGTTCATTCCCTTTGCATAGCTGAAAGTAAAATCTGTTATTCCTTTACAACTACTCTGTGTCTGAGTCTCTCATAAAGTATAAGTATTAAATGTGTATACCCCTAGACTAACTGTGCCAGAAAGGGTCGAGTAGATTGCCGGGGGTTGGTGGAGCTGTATTTAGGGCCCAAACCGAATCTGCGGCCCTCTTAGTTGAGGGTATCGCTACACTAGTAATGGCGGTGATCTGCGATTTTTATTGTGACTGCGACATTATGGCGGACACATCAGACACTTTTGACACTATTTTGGGACCATTCACATTGATACAGAGATCAGTGCTATAAAAATGCACTGATTACTGTGTAAATGTGACTGGCAGTGAAGGGTTTAACCACTAGGGGGCTAGGAAGGGGTTAAGTGTGTCCTAGGGAGTGATTCTAACTGTTAGGGGGCGTGGCTACGAGTGACATGTCACTGATCGCGGTTCCCGATGAGAGGGAGCAGACGATCAGTGTCAGTGTCAATAGGCAGAATGGGGAGATGCTTGTTTACACAGGCATGCCTCGTTCTGCAGCTCCGTGACATACGACACTGGCGGACATCGAGTTTGCGGTAGGAGCGTGCGCGCGCCCCACACGGCGGCAAATTTAAACTGACGTATATTTACGTCGATTTGCCTGTCCGTGCCATTCTGCCAACGTAAATCTACAGGAGACGGTCCTTAAATGGTTCTACTAGAATCACCATTAAGATATATTGCAATCATATATTCGCTTAAGAGTCTCTTCTCCAGGGAGAATAAATGAAATGCTCATAACTGAGGTCCTCCAGCCCCCTCATTAGTTTTGTAGCCCTTCTATGGACTCTTCCCAGTTCCAGCACATCCTTCCTGAGGACTGATAACCACAACTGGACAAGCTCAAGATGTGGTTGAACCAGAGTTTTGTACAGTGGTAGAAATATAGTTTTATCTCTTGACTAAATATTCTTTTTAATGGATGCCTACAGTCTGCTGGCCTTGTTTTCTGAAGTTTGTCATTGCTGAGCCTGTCATCTACAAGGACCCCCAGATCCTTTTCCATCCTGGATTCCCCCAGAGGTTCTTCCCTAGCCTGTAGCTTGCATTCATATTTTTAGCCTCCAAGTGCATTGCTTTACATTTTCCATGTACAGTGGAACCTTGGATTACGAGCATAATTTGTTCCCGGAGAATGCTTGTAATCCAAAGCACTTGCATATCAAAGCGAGTTTCCCCATAGAAGTCAATGGAAACGAAGATGATTCAAAGATAATTTGTCCAGCATTGACTTCTATGGCATGCAATACCGCATGTGGCCAGAGGTGGGGGGCACCGGAGAGCCTCGGAAATACTCGGGGACAGCTCGGCTGATCTCGTAAACCCTCGGAAAGGTTTGGAAACACTCGGGAATGGAGTATTTCCAAGTGATTCCGAGTATTTCCAAACGGCTCCGAAACCGTACCGAGTGTCACCAGCGCCCCCGCACCTCTGCCCAAATGCGGTACTGCACACCCCATTAGCTTGAATTCTGCTCGTTTTGCAAGACAACACTCGCAAACCGAGTCATAATTTAAAAAAAAAAGTTGCTCGTTATTCAAAACGCTCGTTAATCGCGTTACTCGTAAACCAAGGTTCCACTGTATTTGCCTACCCCTCTTTTTTTATTGAGGTCTTCTTGTAAAGTTACAATATCCTGTTGTGAAGTTATTGCGCTGCTTAGGTTTGTATCGTCAGCAAACACTGAGATTGAACTATTTATGCCAACTTCTATATAATATGTAGCACTACCCCGTAGGAGCTGCTGGTTAGTTTTGGGTTTTGCACGTTACCTCTTCAGCTTTGTTGTCTGGATAGGAAAGTCTGTAGCAATGCAATGTCCACACAGATGTAAAACCTTCAACAGTTAGGCTTTATTTTCTTATGCAGTAAACGTTGAGAAAGTAGAAGGTAGAGAAGAGCAGGGGAAGGTTCAGCCACAACTATGCAAAGGTGTCAGTTTAAAGTCACTCACCACTCTCAATGTTAGAGTGGGCATTGGTCACCCGGATAGTCCCCTCTCACATGGCCTAGCAGCCGGGATAAAACACGACTCAGCAACGGGGCTGTCTCTGCCACAGACTGCCCAAGATGAAGTGGGTCTCTGCCACAGACCTTTTAAAGTGAACAAAGCCTCTGCCACAGACCTTTTAAAGTGAACAAAGCCTCTGCCACAGACCTTTTAAAGTTGAGCGAATGGATAGTACAGGAATCTTCTGCCATGGGATTTCAAAGTCCCCAAACTTCCAGCAGTTTAAGAGCCTTTAAGCCAATCCGGCGAACTGCAGGGCTTGTAGTCTAGTGGATCCCTCCTTAATAAAGTTACCAGGCCTCACCCGAGACAGCAGCACTTTGCCGGTCTCCTCCAGGGCAGGTCCTCCCCTGGTCTCCTTCACCAAGACAGCTTTCTCCCATTTGGACGGACAGCTTGGGATCTCCTTTCCGAGCGTAGGCCCCAGCCAGACTAGCTGGGCCCACCAGATAGCGATGCAGCCTCGGGCCAACATGGCCCCGAGACCAGAACCACACACACACACCTCGCGCCCTGAGGGCCACGAGGCGAAGAAGGACCCTGATCAATGGTGTCTGCTCGTTAAGTATCCCTTCCCAGCAGGCACAGCGGGGCGACCACTCCCACTACACCGCTGCCGAGAAGGGCCACTCAATGCACCATGGTTTGCCCGTGTTCCAACAGGTGCCTGAGGTGGTAACGCCACCTTCAGGCAAATAGGGAAACTGCTATCGGGCAAACCACAGCTAGAACGGAGGTAATTTCAATATAATTCAACCCTCTGAGCCCAACTACTGGCTCAGACATCCCTCTAAATTTGAAATACCGTCCCAACCTTTTGAGGAGGACGCTACAAATATAAAAGATGATAAAATGGAAGAACGGGATTCTGTGTTCAAACATAAAGACTAACAGCTGTCTTATGAGATATGTTTTACATACTGTATGTTATGTGTTCAAAAAAATAAAAGATTACAGTTTTCTTTCATCTTTTTCTGATTAAACTTTTACTAGAATCCTCCACAGATCTCTGTAAAGGGCAGTTAGAAATAACCAGCTGAAGGTATACAAGGAAAGATAAGCTGCATTATGGTAAAAAAAAATCTTCAGTGTTAGGCCTTTAACACATGGCAGTAAAGTATATGGGCGTACATACGGTGTGTGTATCTCAATAAAGATTACAAATGTAATTTTCAAACCTGAAAATTTTACAGTTTTGAAATATACATTTATATGCATGTGAGAGTTCACATCAGGGCCAGCAGTTACGCGCTCAAGTTTTTTTCTGTAATGCATTCTGATTGGCAAGAATACACTGCAGCTGTGGTTGCCAAGTGCCACAACAGCAGACGTATTTTACTCTGTTTGCAATATGCTGTACTTTACGGCCGAGTTCCAAACAGCCTTAGGAGGATGATGACCAAAATACATTTTGGATGTAGCACTCTCCCAGATAGGTTGCTAGGAAAGCTACACTATATTGTGAAAAGTATTGGGACGCCTGCCTTTACACACACACATGTACTTTAATGGCATCCCAGTCATAGTCCGTAGGGTTCAATATTGAGTTAGCCCACCCCTTGCAGCTATACCAGCTTCAACTCTTCTGGGTAGGCTCTGGGCTGTATGAGAGAGATGCTCTCATCTCAGAGCCCTGCGGCCAGCAACCTCGCCGGGGCTCCCCAGAGAGTTGTGCAATGCCAGGGCCTGGTCGCAAGTGCGACCTTGGAAGATCTGCCACTGCTCTAAGAGACTTCACCATTACAGGTAACCTGGGGCAGCCACAGTTTGGTTTAGTTAGGGAGGAGACGTTACCGCATGTTATACATGCTCTGCCAAAAGTTCAGTAAAGTTGTTTCAACTGCTTAAGACCTGGACTGAAGTTACTTGAGGGGTGCATGTGGGGTGATGGTGTCTCTTTAAAGAACCAGGGTCTGAAATGGCACATTGGGGTTTATGAAATATCACTGCAACGCAAGTTTAGTCCGTGAGTCTGAGAGGAGAAGAAATTGCTTTGGGTAACCACAGAAGAATACAGCAACCAGTCATTGGTGTGGTTCCTGATTGGGTGACAGGTCCTCTGGTAGTGAGTGGGTTCGGTGTCCGGCTCCCAACCTAGCTGTCTGACTCCACCAGGCGGATTAACATTTTGGAGATCTATGGCCTGATCACTGGGTACGGGAAGGCAATAGTGAAGCAAAAGCATGTATGAGGTCCATGCTAAGTGCTTGGCGGGACCCCATTCTGTTACTGGGAGTGAGGTAGCAGAGGTACGCTGACTGGTGGGGTGGGCATAGGCTCTGCATGTCCCTCTTTATGCAACACATACACCTGTACAAGTGTGTAGGACAAGGGACATCATCTTCTAGAGGAACTCCACATACAACACTACGTACACAGGTACACACAAGTGGCTCATCACTGAGTTGGGGGACTGCCCTAATGTTGGATTCTTCCCATGACCGTGGACCCCGCCTGGTCACGGGCATTGGTGAGAACGCCTGTGTTACCCCAGTGCAAGGATGAGTGACCAAGTTTATGTCCACAGAACCCACCTCGGGGTAGGCCTCCTATGTGACACACATTGGGCACCCGACGAGGAGGGAAACGTGGAGGACGTGACGACTGCCCCCAACGTGTCCTACCCCGCAAAATTACACGCAGCAAACCTGTTACACTGTCCTTAGTGAGCAACGTTCAAGTTCATATTAAACTGGATACTCCCAGCTTATTCCACTATGCCTATTGGTGTTCTGGTCTCCATACTGACTGATCACTTCCGATCTGGTGCAAAGGTTGATGCTTCCTGTAAATAAGCTTTACCGTAAAAATGTACAGTACACATTGTTTGGAAGGTGTCACAGTGTTTCCAGTATTACATGATGTCAGCCTTATTTGTAGATTGTTCTGATCTCTTATCTAGAGCAAATGTTTGCCATGTTCAGCCTCTGTCAGCTCCGGCCTTTGACACTAAGGAAGGATTGTGATCAGCAAGGCTGTTAAAGAAGATCAAACTCAAAAAGAAAAATGTCAAATATTGCAATTCCTTAGAAGTGATGGCTGCATTTGTTTTATTTTTTTCAGCTTTTTTTTGTTCACACTGTGATCCTGCCAGTAATACACTTCTTGTCCTAGGGTGACAACATTCACTTACTGTACTGTATCAGGACTAAAGAGACTTCTTCTAACTATAACATAGAAAGGTGGGGTTCTGTAGTCCTCAGACACAACTATGTATCTGGTAAGAGGGCAGCATAGGCAGAGAGCACAGGCAATTATCAGCTCACTACATTTCTGGCAGGATTTAAGCCTCTTTCATGTGGGCAGTGGGTAGGGTTGCCACCTGTCCGGGCCCTCAGGTCCCCTGCAGACATTAATATGTGTTTCCCTATTGCCCTGTTATAGTAGTGATTTCTAGCAGTATCATGTTATATGTCTCCTTCCCATGGACAGTCTCATACCTTCCAACTTATTGAGATGGAAACAAGAGACACCTATAAGAAAAACTATATAGGCAAAGGACACACCCCCTTAAAGGAGAATTACACACACAAAAAATGATTAGTTAAACCCACAAGTTCTGTTTTTACCACTATAATTCCTTAATACTGGCTTTTAACACTTACAAATGCAGCAATTTAGAAATTGGGTGAAAGGTTTAGCATTGTGAAACACTTTTTAAAAGATAAATAGTGCATTTTGTATACAACTGAATAGATCAGACCAGAATGAAGGACAAATGAGGAGGAAAGAGGGACAGAGGGACAATTGTTCCAAATCAGGGACAGTCCTGTGAAATCAGGGACAGTTGGGAGCTATGCAGTCTCCCGCAGCATGTCCCCAATCCTGACCATCTTTTGTGTAGCACACAGACCTTTTCCTGCCTTTGGCTCACTCGCAGGTCAAGGCACACCGCGCTATATGCCCGTACCCTCCTGTTTGAGGAGGTTGAGCGGTGTTAACAATTTTGGGTCCTGCAGCAAGTTCTCCCAGCAGACTGGTTCTTGTCTCCTAGAGTGTAGGGACAAGTCTCTATTTTTCCCCAGGAAGGCCAATGTCCACACCACTTTAACTCCACTTTACATGGCATAATATACATATTCCACCCCCTTCTAAACTACCACTCCACCCATCCTCCGGCAGAATTGCTAGTAGTTCACCTGCAGAGGGGAAAAAAAAACACAGCACACAAAACAAACATCCTATCTAACCGCTATACAAAAGAAGTGAGCTGTCTCCCCGAAGAAAGACAACTCCCTTCACTAAGTGCTCAAATTTTTGCTAATCCTAGCATGTGTCAATCATTAAAGTTCTGCAAATCACCGCCACCTGGTGGTAGTGCAACCGTCATCACATCTGGCACTAACTCACATGGAAATGTATCAATGTTATAGAACATTCCCCATCTTGAACACGGCGACTTTCAACCTTGACCGTAGCTAGATCTACCCCAAAGTTCAGTTCTTTTTAAAAAACAAAAAAATTCTTTCCGTTGGCTGAGGAGGAGAGAAAAAAAAAACACAGAACAGCTCTCCGATCCTCAACAGAGTAGATTCCCTGGCAGGGACAAAGTCACATGTTCAGGCAGTTTGGTTTCTAGAGTGAGTAATAATAAGAAAAAAAAAGTTCTCACTCTAGAGATAATAGTGTGGGTCTGGGAGGACAAGAGTTTTCCATTCTCTATCAAGTGTCTCGATGGAATACACAGCATCGTCTCTGTCCTTATTACAGATTACCACCCTGTCCGCATGAATGTGCCGACCCAGAGTCCAGTCCTCCCGGCATCCTTTGAAGCGATCTGCAATGGCAGCAGAAGATCTGAAGTACCGGTGGCCTCTCTGTACTTTCAGAAAGTCCCAAACGAAGTCAGAGTACCACCGGTCCCTGTAGGCCTCAATCTCAAAGAGTAGTTCTTTGGGAACGTATGGGTATTCCCACCCGTACGCAATGGCAATCTTTTTGTTGAGAAACCGTTGTAACCGGGCTAAAGGCGGCATGGTGGCCCGATCCCCCGCTTCAGGAAGGACAATGGCATCCGGAGACCTCTTTAATGGCATGGGCTCTAGATGAGGCATAGGTGGCCACAAAGGTGAATGAGCCTCCACAATAGAAGACTTAGAGGGCTCCGGAGCAGGTAAAGCGGGCAGGGAGACAAGGCCTTCTGCTGGAGTAGGGGCTTCCAGCCGGGGCGTAGTTTCCCCAGAGTCCATGGGCGATTCCTCCCGAAAACTACGCGGAGAAGTCACCGGTATTCTATCCCAGCCCTTCTTAAATAACACCTCATCGATGGCAAAGTCATCTCCCACATCAGATGATGAGTCTATATCAGAGGTGTCATACATCTCTGTGGGAAGGCAATTTCTAGCAGACATGGACACATTGCCTGCTGAGGGCAAAAGTTCCCGTGGGCTGGCTGTCCACACATCCCCAATAGAACGGGGCGCAAGCTTCTTTCCCTTCCCCGGCAAACTTTGTACTGCATTGTCCCCAGCCTCCTTACCATCCCCTGACGTGGATCTCCTGGAGGTCCCTCCAGTTCGAAGCTCCGGTTCGGGTAGGCGCTGGGGTGGGCCTCGACCGTGGCCGCGGGAGGCTTTAACATAGCCCACCTTCTGCTTTGGAGGTGGAAGAGAGGTCTAGGTTGTTAAGGAGAAAGCATCCGCTGGGTTCTCCGTCTCAGGCTCCGTGGTGACTGGAACATCCTATTTGACTTCCTTTGAAGTCACGGTGGTGCGCGTGGGCATGGCTGTGGGAGCACAGGTTTCCTCTTCCAGAGTGGCAGCGCCTGTTAGGCAGTTTACTCGGTAGACCCAGGGCTTTTCCGTGGGTTGATCCACCTCAAAAAGGAACTCTCCACACTGGGTACATCTTCCAAAGGGCCGAAGCTGTACCACCAGTCCCTGGCACTTAGGACAGATCATGCCCAAGGCTTCTGCATCTCTGCACGTGTAAAGCGCAAAGCGGCCTCGAGACTTCAGCCGGATCCCTGTATCCGTCAGGGGGGCAGTTAGTGGAGCAACGTCCATGGATAAAACAGGTGGGAACACACAAGGTCCCGATGAAACAGGAATCCATGGGGCGGCAGACATGTTGCTTACTCACTAGTACAATCTGTACTGTCCTTTGGCGCCGAAGACACCACGTGCAACACGCTCTTGGCGGGGGCTCCTCCCCCTTCTTACAATTTTTGAGACACTCCCACGAACTACGCAGTTAGAAATACAGTTAGGCCTGTACCTCCATTTCTCTCACAAGTGGCGTAGTTCAAATTCTCCAAAATGGCCGACCTCCACAGAGCCACACGGGAAAATAAAGTCCAACTTCTGGGGGATTATAGCTGCAGAATCCCGGACCCGAGCCCCCACGTGTAGCACACGGACCTTTTCCTGCCTTTGGCTCACTCGCAGGGCACACTGCGCTATATGCCCGTACCCTCCTGTTTGAGGAGGTTGAGTGGTGTTAACAATTTTGGGTCCTGCAGCAAGGTATCCCAGCAGACTGGTTCTCATCTCCTAGAGTATAGGGACAAGTTTCTATTTTTCCCCAGGAAGGCCAATGTCCACACCACTTTAACTCCAACGCTGAGTTTATTTTTTAAGCAAGTTCAAGTTCAGCAGGCAGGAAAGGTGGATGAGAGAAAAGGACAGTAAGGTTTGGGAGATAGGTCCAGGCACAAACTGGTACGATAGTCGCTACTCGAACCTGAGTAGGTTTAGCTCACCCGGATAGTCCCCTGTAAGAGCGGATCCTAGCAGCCGGAGTGATGCTCGAACGTTCACTTTAGGTTTCCTAGAGATACGATCGGGAGCTCCTCTGCCACAGAATCTTTAAGTCCCAAACTCCCCAGCTATTGCAACACAAGGACAGGTGCCAGTGATTGCACGTTGCAAGGCCTGTGATGGATCTTTGAGTCCCTCCAGAAGGTAACCAGGCCCCTCTTTCACTGTGAGACTCTCACCAGTCCATCAGATAAGGTCCTCCCCCGGTCTCCTCTTCTTAGAGCGGGACCACCCTCTCCAGGGCACTCTAGGATTCCTTTTTTGGAGATAAGCATCAGCTAAAGGTGCTGGGCCTATAGTAGAGTTGCAGCCCCAGGCTAAAAGGTGCCTGAGACTGATACACACGCACACCCCTGGCCTGGAGGGCCGGCTGGTGCGAGAGAAGAGCCCCCAAAAGATGGCATCTGCCCCTTATGTATCCTCTCCCAGCATGCACAGCAGGCCAACCACGCCCACCGCACCACTGCCGAGAGAGGGGACCCTTAGGCATAGCAATGTCACCCACGGTTCAACCCTGACCTGATATGGCAGTGCCACCTACAGGCCACAGGGAACTGCACATCAGGCTACATCACATAGGCAGAAGCAAGTACTAACAAATCAAAGTGGTCTGAGCCTGACTACTAGCTCAGACCAACCCCTAAATTTAAGTACATATCACCCCTGTAAAGTAAAGGGGCGCTACACTTGTATCATGTCTGCAGTCTCTGACCATCTCTTGTATCATGTCCGCAGTCTCTGACCATCTCTTGTATCATGTCCGCAGTCTCTGACCATCTCTTGTATCATGTCTCTGACCATCTCTTTTATCATGTCTGCAGTCTCTAACCATCTCTTGTATCATGTCCCCATTCTCTGACTATCTCTTGTATCATGTCCGCAGTCTCTGACCATCTCTTGTATCATGTCCGCAGTCTCTGACCATCTCTTGTATCATGTCCGCAGTCTCTGACCATCTCTTGTATCATGTCCGCAGTCTCTGACCATCTCTTGTATCATGTCCACAGTCACTGACCATCTCTTGTATCATGTCCACAGCAACATGCATCAACCCACGTAGTCGCATTCCTAGGAGTGAATTGGTAAATAGCGTGGATTAGAGAATAAAAGCATATCTCCGATAGGCTGCAATAGACAACACTTACATTTTTCTCGGCAGCAGACGAATGCCCCGGTTTTTCTTGTGAAATAGCAATGTGCTGTTTACTCATTATTAGGCAGGTGTTCATTGGAATTACAGTGTGTAGTAAGTGTTACTTTGCTTTCAAGAGACATCAGACTGTTTCAGTGATGTCCTTTCTCTGTAATTACATGGAAATGAGGATGGAAATCCAAGATGTTACTTAATTACACTTTTATAAATAGCTTTTATCTGCATAGGTGCCGCCTGAGTCTTATTATAGAGTGCGGCCTAATACAGAATGTGCATGTGGTGCCCTCTAGTGTTCAATATAAATATAACGTCACTGTCACTGGTTCTAGTAAGATATTATTACTTGTGTTGTTGTCCTATTAGGTTCGGTTCACACTACCGAGACTTGGGATCCGACTTGTGAGACCCCAAGTCATGTGACATGTGAAATCCCATTTTACTCAATGAGAGCTGTCTTAATTAGCACTATTGAAGTCACTCTTTAGAAAAGGTTCCCCTACTACTTCAAGGCGACTTCTATCTGACTGGTGCCCATAGACTTTAATGGAAGTTGGATCCTCATCTATATTGATGTGATTTGAATCCGACATTACAGGAAGATTACCCAGGCATTCCCCGTGATGTAGCTCCTCCCACAGATCCGGCATGAAATAAAACCCCATACAGTCAGGATGTACCTATGTGAAAAATATACATCATTATTATGCGCATTGAGCATTTTTTTATGTCTCTCTTTTTTGTAACCTTTGTATGTTAATATAAATGTAATAACATTTTATATTTTTACTATAACTTTGTTGTACTCGCTATCTTGCCAGTAAAGTCTGACCAAATCCTTTTTATTTGTACATACAGTATCTCACAAAAGTGAGTACACCCCTCACATTTATGTAAATATTTTATTCTATCTTTTCATGTGACAACACTGAAGAAATGACACTTTGCTACAATGTAAAGTAGTGAGTGTACAGCTTGTATAACAGTGTAAATTTGCTGTCCCCTCAAAATAACTCAACACACAGCCATTAATGTCTAAACCGCTGGCAACAAAAGTGAGTACACCCTAAGTGAAAATGTCCAAATTGGGTCCAATTAGCCATTTTTCCTCCCCGGTGTCATGTGACTCATTAGTGTTACAAGGTCTCAGGTATGAATGGGGAGCAGGTGTGTTAAATTTGGTGTTATCGCTCTCACTCTCTCATACTGGTCACTGGAAGTTCAACATGGCGCCTCATGGCAAAGAACTCTCTGAGGATCTGAAAAAATGAATTATTGCTCTACATAAATATGGCCTAGACTATAAGAAGATTGCCAAGACCCTGAAACTGAGCTTCAGCATGGTGGACAAGACCATACAGAGGTTTAACAGGACAGGTTCCACTCAGAACAGGCCTCGCCATGGTCGACCAAACAAGTTAATTGCACATGCTCAGCATCATATCCAGAGGTTGTCTTTGGGAAATAGACGTATGAGTGCTGCCAGCATTACTGCAGAGGTTGAAGGGGTGGGGGGTCAGCCTGTCAGTGCTCAGACCATACACCGCACACTGCATCAAATTGGTCTGCATGGCTGTCATCCCAGAAGGAAGCCTCTTCTAAAGACGATGCACAAGAAAGCCTGCAAACTGTTTGCTGAAGACAAGCAGACTAAGGACATGGATTACTGGAACCAAGTCCTGTGGTCTGATGAGACCGAGATAAACTTATTTGGTTCAGATGGTGTCAAGCGTGTGTGGCGGCAACCAGGTGAGGAGTGCCTACAGTCAAGCATGGGGGTGGGAGTGTCATGGTCTGGGGCTGCATAAGTGCTGCCGGCACTGGGGAGCTACAGTTCATTGGGGGAACCATGAATGCCGACATGTATTGTGACATACTGAAGCAGAGCATGATCCCCTCCCTTCAGAGACTGGACCGCAGGGCAGTATTCCAACATGATAACGACCCCAAACACACCTCCAAGACGACCACTGCCCTGCTAAAAAAGCTGATAGTAAAGGTGATGGACTGGCCAAGCATGTCTGCCAGCGGTTTAGACATTAATGGCTGTGTGTTGAGTTATTTTGAGGGGAAAGCAAATTTTACACTGTTATACAAGCTGTACACTCACTACTTTACATTGTAGCAAAGTGTTATTTCTTCAGTGTTGTCACATGTAATAAAATGTGAGGGGTGTACAGGCTTACTACCCTTGATATAAATTTTCATAGAAAACAGTTGTACTGATGATTGGTGATTTTTATTGAACCTTATTTTATTTTCAATGTGCGTTATTTTGGTAGAAAACCGTTTTGTGGTTTAGAGGTAAAAGAAAAAGTTAAGTTTCACATAATGTTTTCCATTAACTGCAAGTATGAAATTATTGCTTTCCTATGAATTACAGGACCATATTAGTAAGTGATCATTTCTTAATGAAAAAAAAAAATGAGAATCAAAAAAAGGGATTTTTATAACAGCTTACCTGTAAAATCCTTTTCTTGGAGTACATCACGGGACACAGAGCGACTTAGTCATTACTAATGGGTTATATAGATTACCTTCAGGTGTTGGCACTGGCCAATTCCAAACCGGAAGTACCCTCCCCTATATAAGCCCCTCCCACCCGGGAGCACCTCAGTTTTGTAGCCAAGCAATAAGTGTCCCAAAAAGAGGGGTGGGAGCTCTGTGTCCCGTGATGTACTCCAAGAAAAGGATTTTACAGGTAAGCTGTTATAAAAATCCCTTTTTCTTTTTCGTACATCACGGGACACAGAGCGACTTAGTCATTACTAATGGGACGTCCCAAAGCAATGCCAAATGAGGGGAGGGATACATAAGCTGGGCGCCATCAGGCATGAGGATCTTTTGCGGCCTGCAACACACTGCGCCCAAAGGCGACATCCTCCTGACTTCTAACGTCTACCTGGTAGAACCTAGTAAACGTGTGTACCGAAGACCATGTTGCGGCCTTACATACTTGAGCCAGGGAGGCCTGGTGATGCACTGCCCATGAAGTTCCAACTGCTCTTGTGGAGTGCGCCCTAACTTTGAACGGAGGCGGTCTCTTTCTCAAGCCATAGGCTTGTATTATGACCTGTCGAATCCACTTGGCTAAAGTAGATTTTGATGCTGCCTGACCCTTTCTGGGGCCTTCCGGCAGAACAAATAAAGAATCCGTTCTGCGAATCTGAGCAGTGGCTTTTAGATAAGCTTTAACTGCTCTTACTACATCCAAAGAATGTAATAACTTTTCCTCTACCGAGCTAGGTTTGGGGAAAAAAGAAGGAAGAACCACATCTTGGTTCAAATGAAACCTCGATACCACCTTAGGAAGAAAGGCTGGATGAGGACGTAATACTACTCTGTCCTTATGGACAACCAGATATGGCTCCTTACAGGACAAGGCGGCTAATTCCGATACTCTTTTAGCCGAACAAACGGCTACTAAGAAAATCAATTTCCTGGTGAGAAGAACCAAGGAAATGTGTTGTAATGGTTCAAACGGTTGTTTCTGTAGAACCGACAGAACCAGGTTTAAGTCCCAAGGACATATGGGAATACTAACCGGAGGGCTAATACGCATCACTGCTTGTATAAAGGCTTTGACTAGTGAATGCGAAGCCAAGGGCCTTTGAAAAAATATTGACAAGGCCGAAATCTGACCCTTGATAGTACTCAAGGCAAGCTTCCTATCTACAGCCCACTGTAGGAAGTCCAAAATCCTCCCTATCACGTACTTACGTGGATGCTATTTCCTGGCCTCACACCACGTAATGTACGCTTTCCAGATCCTATAATAGATCTGCCTGGATACCGGTTTCCTGGCATTGATCATGGTAGATACCACAGAATTAGAGAGCCCTCTCTTTTTCAGAATGTGGGCTTCAATAGCCAGGCCGTCAAACCTAGGGCTGGTAAGGAAGGGTGGTATATCGGTCCCTGCGACAGCAGGTCCGGACGATGTGGGAGGGTCCAAGGACTCCTCACTGACATTTTTACAATCTCCGCGTACCATGCCCTTCGGGGCCACGCTGGAGCCACCAGAATCACTGGTTTCTTTTCTACCCTGATTCTGCGGAGTAATCGCGGTAACAATTGTGGCGGTGGGAATGCATATATCAGCTCGAACTGATCCCAAGGGAACACTAGGGCATCCGAGCCGCAAGCTAGGGGATCCCTTGTGCGAGACACAAATCTGTCCACTTTTGCGTTGAATCTGGATGCTAGCAGATCTACATCCGGTGTTCCCCACCGTTGGCATATTGCCTGGAAAACCTCGGGGTGAAGAGACCATTCCCCCGGGCATAATTGTTGGCGACTTAGAAAGTTCGCTCTCCAATTTTCCACTCCTGGGATGAAAACCGCGGATATGGCTGGGACATATTTTTCTGCCCACTCCAGGATGCAATTTGCTTCCCTCTGGGCTGCACGACTCTTGGTGCCACCCTGGTGATTGATATATGCCACTGCCGTGGCATTGTCTGATTGAATTCTGACAGGGGACCCTTGGAATTTGGATGTCCATGCTACTAGGGCATACCGGGCTGCTCGTATCTCTAAGAGATTGATGGGCAGGGCCTTTTCTGCTTCTGACCACTTGCCCTGGAGAGACCATTGCTCCAGTACTGCCCCCCAGCCTATGAGGCTGGCATCTGTAGTGACCACCCTCCAAGAAACCGGACTGAAGGGTTTCCCTCTTTCCAGATTCTGGGGCACCAACCACCAATGGAGGCTCTTGCGAACGGAAGGGGACAGGGACATTGGTAAGTCTAAAGCCTGAACTTTTTTGTTCCAGGCTGACAGTATGGCCCTTTGCAAATTCCTTGAATGGAATTGACCGTAGGGTACCGCTTCGAATGAAGCCACCATCTTTCCCAGCAGCCTCATGCAGAGGCGTATGGATGGTTTTCTTTTTGTACCCACTAAGTGGGTCAAATCTTTTAAAGACGACACCTTCTCTGGAGGTAAGAAAATCTTTCTCTGATTTGAATCCAGCCTTAGCCCTAAGTATTCCAGACTTTTGACTGGTCTTAGAGCTGACTTGTCCCGGTTGATAATCCAACCGTGATATTCCAGATACTCGATTGTCTTGTGAATAGCTACTTCCAGCTTTTCCACTGAGTGGTCTATTAGTAGCAGGTCGTCTAGATATGCCATTATCGTTACACCCTGTGTTCTTAGATTGGCCAATAATGGGGCCAGAATTTTTGTGAACACTCGTGGTGCTGTGGCCAGACCGAAAGGTAAGGCTCTGAACTGAAAATGGCGCCCTTCTACTGCAAAGCGTAGAAATTTCTGGTGGGCCGGAAAGATGGGAATATGCAGATAAGCATCCTTTATGTCGATCGAGGCTAGCCATTCCTGCCCTTGTAGGGCGGTGGCCACCGATCGGATCGACTCCATCCGAAAAGTCCTGATATTTAGGAACTTGTTTAGCCCTTTTAGATTTAATATGGGCCTCACGTCCCCATTTGGTTTGGGGACTGTGAAAAGGTTCGAGTAAAACCCGAATCCGCTTTCTTCCAGGGGAACCTTCATGATTACACCTTGGAGCAATAGTTGTTCTAGTGCCAGAAGGAGGGATCCTCTCTTTTGGGGATCTCTTGGCACGTTTGACCTCATAAATTGGGCAGGAGGAGTGCCCTTTTAACTCCAGCTTGTATCCCAGACTTACTGCGGAGAGCACCCATCTGTCTCTGATGGTGGCCCGCCAGGTCTCTGTGAACAACTGAAGTCTTCCCCCCACCCGATTGAGTGGGGGCAACGCTTCATGCCTTGGGGGGAGGTTTTGTACCTCTCTTGATCCAGGGCTTCTTGTTACCCTGTGATTGTCCCCGATTTCTGCCCCCTGAATTTGACCGCGGAGGCCGTCGGAACTGCTTCACAGCCGATGTGCCCGGGACTGGAGAAGTAGGCCTCTTAAAAGAAGGACTTCTACCCTTGTTCTTAACCGGTAAGAGTGAACTTTTACCGGCAGAAATTTTTTGGATATATTTGTCCAGATCTTCTCCAAATAAGCGTTCTCCATGAAATGGGAAGCTAACCAGCAGTTTTTTACAGGGAGCTTCAGCAGACCAGTTTTTGAGCCACAGAAGCCTACGCATATGTACTATAGACAGCGTAAAGCGGGAGGCCTGTTGGATTGTATCCTTTATGGCGTCCACCGCAAAACACAAGGCTCTAGGCAGGTCAGCTAGGGCAAGAGCCTGCTGATCTGGTAAGTCCCTTAAGACTTGTTTCAACTGATCTTTCACTGCTTGGCAGACTCCAATCGCTGCTACCGCAGGTTGTGTCACCATACTTGCTGTAGAGAAAGCAGATTTTAGTAAAGACTCCAATTTTTTATCTATTGGGTCTTTGAACATTGGAACATTATCTACTGGACATGTCAGTGATTTGTTAACAGAAGAGATGGCTGCGTCCACTGTAGGGACCCTCCATTTTCTTATGAACTTATCCTCCATGGGATAGATCACCGGAAATCTCTTGGGGGGAGCAAATATTTTATCAGGATGCTCCCAATCCTGGTAAATAAGCCCTTCTAATAAAGGGTGGATTGGGAAGGAACAGACAGCCTGGGGAGCTTTTAGCGACCCCAGCGAGGAAACCGTAGTGGATGGTGGTTCCGCCAGAGGCATTTTAAATGCTGATCGGACCATATTAGTCAGAGACTGAACCCATAATCTTTCAGCCTGAGAAGCTGAGAAAGGTTCTTCCACTGTTGATTCCTCCATAACTGAATCAACCTCATCCTGATCCCCTTCAGGTAGGTCGATCTCTGTGTGGGGCTGTTCCTCCACTAACAGGCACTCTGAAGGAGGAGACGGAGATCGGACGCGCTTTTCCTGAGACAGGGAAGCAGCGATCAATGCTGTTAATCTCTCTTCCAATCCTCCCAGAGTTGAGGATAAAACCTCCTCTGTTATATATACAGGAGCAGGTGGACTGGGGACAGCCACAGCACCAGGCATTCCTGCGGGGTTTCTACGGCTACTGACCTCTGAATTCTCAGGGGAGATTGGTGCAGTACAAGCATGCCCAATATCCTCAGAGCCCGATGGAGACCCCTTTGGCTTCCTGGAAGATCTATTTCCGGAGCGTCTGGACGACATATCCTTTAAGCACAAAGCTGAGGTATTCCCGTCGTCATACACCAATTTTGCTGGTAATAGTCTAACACAGGTGCTGCTATATACCAGCTGGTGTCCACTAAAGTGCCTTTCTATGGGGATGCCTGCATCAACCGCCTCTGTGTGCCACTGTTTGTTGCTAGCTCTGTTTGCATGCAGCTGACACTTGTACTGTGTCTTTTAACCATGCTGGGACGCCCGCACATGCGCAGAAGCGCCGCGGCGCGCATCGAGCGTCATCCACCCGCCCCGCCCCTTTTTTTCATAGGAGGCGCGTGCACGCGCCCGCGCGCGCGCCCGTGCGCCATTGGCGCCCTTTTCGAAATCAAACAGGGGACCAGGGCCCTTTTTGCCGGAGGGCCTGTGCGGTGGATGAGAAACTTACCAGCTGCCTGGATCTTTTGACTTGAGAAAACCAAAGATCCACATGACAAGAAAAATGGACTACAGCGGCCTCTAGTGGTTTAACACAGGTACCGCGGTCCCTGTTTTTTTTTTTTTTTTTCTTGACTACTATTAAAATTTTACATTTTCAGTAGTTATAGGCAAACACAGATATTAGCGGGAATACCGTTAGGTAACAGACAGAAAGACAAATTAGGCTTGGGGGTCCCCCAATAGAACCAAGTTCCTGGGGGCCCCCACTTACCTGATCCCCGCCGCAGGACTTTGTTTGGTCCACAGAAGTCCAAACTTCACCTATCACGGCAGGCATTGTAATTAAACCTTCAGGGACCGGGTTCCCAAGGATTCCACTCCCCTGGACCTGTATAGCACCCTGCACAGACAACATCTTGGTCGTGGGTATGACCAGAGCTCTGGATCCCAGGGTCCAGCCCTCCTAAGAGAAGCATTACAGGCAAAACCTTGCTCTTCTGCTGCAAGGCCCGGGTACCGACCGTTTAGCTATGAAGCTTTTTTGGTGGGATCCGGAACAGCTTACTAAGGCCCAAAAGAACCTGTATGCAAGCCCAGTGAAAACACATGTTACTCTTTGGCCAACACCTTAGACACTGGCAAAAAACTGAGGTGCTCCCGGGTGGGAGGGGCTTATATAGGGGAGGGTACTTCCGGTTTGGAATTGGCCAGTGCCAACACCTGAAGGTAATCTATATAACCCATTAGTAATGACTAAGTCGCTCTGTGTCCCGTGATGTACGAAAAAGAAAGTGATTATTAAAGGGGTTGTTCCACCGGAAAAAAAAAATTTCAAGCCAGCAGCTACAGCTACAGCAGCTGCTGGCTTTTAATATTTGGACACTTACCTGTCCTGGAGTCCAGCGACGTCCGCAGCAGAGGACGAGCGACCGCTCGTCGCTCTGCTGCTCCCTCCGCCATCCTCGCTGAGGGAACCAGGAAGTGAAGCCCTGCGGCTTCATGCCCGGTTCCCTACGGCGCATGCGCGAGTCGCGCTGCGCCGTTCTGATTGGTGCTCCTGTGTTCTGGGAGCCGAGTGTCTCCCAGAACACCAAGGGAAGTCTGCGGGAAGTGACGTAACTCCCGCAGATTCCCGGAGACAGGACTCCCGGATGTGGGTGAAAATACCTGTCTTAGACAGGTATCTTCACCCCCCTCCCCCCTGAAAGGTGTCAATTGTGACACCGGAGGGGGGGAGGGTTCCAAATAGCAAAAGTTGCTATTTAGGGTGGAGCTCCACTTTAACTGTGTACATATAGGCAGTCTATTTTGTCATTACCCATGCTCATCAATCCAAGGTAGTTTGACAGGACAGTGGAGTGATATGGTATCGGAGGATATCACTATTAGCATGCCCTTTATACAGACATACTGTAGGTGCAACTAACAATCTCATATACTGTATATATTATACTGTGATTATTAGTTCTGCCACTAGGTGGTAGTGTGTGCTATCTTTAATACTTGGATCATGTAATGTTCTTTCTAGTGGAACTACATGGTTATTATGATGTCATTTCCTGCCTCTGAGATTCCTGTAGTTAGGCCCAGCTCCAGTTCTCTGAAAAAAATTCCCCTCAAAAATAAACACTGCAAGACAAAGGTATAATGAGCTAGGAGCCTACTAGCTCATTATGAAATACTTACCTTAAAACAAAGCTGTTACAGCGGTCCCCGCACACCGCTGTCACGGCCGACATCTTTCACAGAGCTTTTTTTCGGGTTCGCGGGCTCCGGCGCTGCTATTGGCCAGAGCCGCAATGACGCATGCGTGTGGGAGCCGTTGTTCACGACACAGGCTCAGGAGGAACAGCCCACATGGCCCGTTCCTTTCAGAGCGCATGCCCCAGTGATGTCACTGGCTGCATGCACTGGAAATATCTCCTAAACTGTACAGGTTTAGGAGATATTATAATTTTTTTAATTCAGGCTTACATATAGGTTAAAGTTTGCAGAGGAAGTTTACTTTCTCTTTAAAGTGGTTCTAAAGGCTGAAGGTTTTATACTTTATTGCATTGACTTCATTAAGGTAAAAAAAAAACCTTCAGTATGCAGCGCCCCCTGACCCCCCTATACTAGGGTGACCAGACATCCCCGGTTTCCGGGGACAGTCCCCGGATTGAGGACACTGTCCCCGGATCAAGTCTGTCCCCGGTTTTGTCCCCGGATTGGATTTGAACAGGAGCTGGGGCAATTTCAAAGACAGTCAGTGCAGCCGCTCCTACTAGCTTAACCACTTAACGACCGCCCACTGTAAATATACGTCAGCAGAATGGCACCGACAGGCAGAATCACGTATATCTACGTGATCGCCTTTGTATAGTTGGGGGGTCCGATCGGACCCCCCTTCTTTACAGTGGGTGGTCGTTTTACCTTCGGGAGCGATCCGGCATGAGGGGACGGCCGTTCGATTCCGGCCACCCCCTCTCGATCGCTCCCGGCGAATGAGAGAGCTTCCCCTGCCTGCCAGGAAGGAGGAAGTGATGTCATCTCTCCTGGGGCGCTCACATATACCGAGCGCCGTACAGGAGAAGATGCCAGGTTAGTACACACAACACTACACTGACACCAGGACACATAGGCACATAAATCGCCCCCCCAGGCCCCCCCAGACACCCCCAGATCACCCCCCAGCCCCCAGTCACAGTGTCACTGATTGCAGTGACCATTTATTTAGTGATCACTGCAATCAGTGACATTTGTGACTGTAAAAGTGTCACTACATTTAGTTTTAGGTCCAGTGTAGCCCCCTAACCCCCCCCCTAATAAAGGTTTAACCCCCCGATCACCCCCCAGATAACCCTTTCACCCCCTAGCACCGCCGTCACTAAGTTATAATTTTTCTGATCGATGTCTTAGCGTCGGCGATGCTGATCGGTAGCCAGTAATTTTTTTTAAGTTCGCCGCAGGTTTTTATAGCGTCGGGTACCCCCATATATTACCTAATAAAGGTTTAACCCCCTTGATCACCCCCCAGGTAACCCTTTCACCCCCTAGCACCACCGTCGCTATGCGATCATTTTTCTGATCGATGTCTTAGCGTCTGTGATGCTGATCGGTAGCCAGTAATTTTTTTTAGGTTCGCCGCAGGTTTTTATAGCGTCGGGTACCCCCATATATTACCTAATAAAGGTTTAACCCCCTTGATCGCCCCCCCAGGTAACCCTTTCACCCCCTATCACCACTGTCACTAAGCGATAATTTTTCTGATCGATGTCTTAGCGTCGGCGATGCTGATCGGTAGCCAGTAATTTTTTTTAGGTTCGCCGCAGGTTTTTATAGCGTCGGGTAGCCCCATATATTACCTAATAAAGGTGTAACCCCCTTGATCACCCCCCAGGTAACCCTTTCACCCCCTAGCACCGCCGTCACTATGCGATCATTTTTCTGATCGATGTCTTAGCGTCGGTGATGCTGATCGGTAGCCAGTAATTTTTTTTAGGTTCGCCGCAGGTTTTTATAGTGTCAGGTACCCCCATATATTATCTAATAAAGGTTTAACCCCCTGATCGCCCCCCAGGTAACCCTTTCACCCCCTATCACCACTGTCGCTAAGCAATCGTTTTTATGATCGTTGTCTTAGTGTCGGTGATTCCGATAGGTAGCCAGTAATTTTTTTTTAGGTTCGCCGTCAGGTTTTTATATAGCGTCAGGTACCCCCATATATTACCTAATAAAGGTTTTAACCCCCTAATTGCCCCTAGTTAACCCTTTCACCAGTGATCATCATATAAGTGTTACGGGTGACGCTGGTTAGTTAGTTTGCTTTTTATAGTGTCAGGGCACCCGCCGTATATAACCCAATAAAGGTTTAACCCCCTGATCGCCCGGCGGGTGATATCAGTTAGGTTTTAGCGTCAGAGAGGGTCTGCGTCACACCCCAGGCAGCGTCAGGTTAGTGCCAGTAACGCTAACACCCACGCGTGAAGCATACACCTCCCTTAGTGGTATAGTATCTGAACAGATCAATATCTGATCTGATCAGATCTATACTAGCGTCCCCAGCAGTTTAGGGTTCCCAAAAACGCAGTGTTAGCGGGATCAGCCCAGATACCTGCTGGCACCTGCGTTTTGCCCCTCCGTCCAGCCCAGGCCACCGAAGTGCAGTATCGATCGATCACTGTCACTTACAAAACACAACACACATAACTGCAGCGTTCGCAGAGACAGGCCTGATCCCTGCGACTCCAGTGCTGTAGGAGGTGATTTCACCACCACAGTTAAAAAAAAAAGCAAATATGCCGAAGCATTGGGGCAGCAGGAGCGGAGGAGCTATTTTGCTCCTAATGCCGCGTACATACGGTCGAAATTCCGACGGAGGCTTGCCCGTGGAAAAGTCCGACCATGTGTGTGCGGCATAACTTTTGCGGGAGGATCCCCCCATGCTTCGGCATATATAAATGGTGCATGTATGCCCATCATTAGAAGTGGGTGGATGAAGGGCGGTATTCTAATGGTGGGCATACCCACCGATCAATCTTTTTTTTTTCGTTCAGCCAACTGGCTGCATGAAAAAAAAGATTACAATACATGTCCAACAAGGACCAGCAACGTACTGGTATGTTGCTGGACTTTGAATGTTTATACCAGAATGATGCCTGTGGGTTTAGGTATCATCTTGGTATCATTCTTTTCAGCCAGCGGCCGGCTTTCATGTAAAAGCAATCCTAGTGGCTAATTAGCCTCTGGACTGCTTATACAAGCAGTGGGAGGGAATGTCCCCCCCCCCGGATATAAAAAGCGCCATTGGGAAATTGGGAAAGCATTTTATCACACCGATCTTGGTGTGGTCAGATGCTTTGAGGGCAGAGGAAATATCTAGGGTCCAATAGACCCCAGTTTTTTCAAAAAAGAGTACCTGTCACTACCTATTGCTATCATAGGGGATATTTACATTCCCTGAGATAACAATAAAAGTGATAAAAATAAATAAATATGGAAGCAACAGTTTAAAAATAAAATAAAAAAGCAAAATTAATAATAATAAAAAAAAAAAAAAAAAAAAAAAAAAAAGCACCCCTGTCCTGCCCTGCTCTTGCCCAATGGCGAACGCAAGCGTCGGTCAGGCGTCATATGTAAACAGCAATTGCACCATGCATGTGAGCTATCACCGCGAAGGTCAGATTGAGAGCAGTAATTTTAGCAGTAGACCTCCTCTGTAAATCTAACGGGGTAACCTGTAAATGCTTTTAAAGGCTTTTAAAAATGAATGTAGTTTGTCGCCAATGCGCGTTTGTGAGAAATTTTAAAGCATGTCGTGTTTGGTATCTATGTACTCGGCCTAAGATCATCTTTTTTATTTCATCAAACATTTGGGCAATATAGTGTGTTTTAGTGCATTAAAATTAAAAAAAGTGTATTTTTTCCCAAAAAATGTGTTTGAAAAATCGCTGCGCAAATACTGTGTAGAAAAAAAAAATGCAACACCCACCATTTTATTCTGTAGGGCCTTTGCTTTAAAAATATATATAATGTTTGGGGGTTCAACATAATTTTCTTGCAAAAAAAAATATGTTTTCATGTAAACAAAAAGTGTCAAAAAGGGCTTTGTCTTCAAGTGGTTAGAAGAGTGGATGTAAGCTTCCTAATGTTGTGTATAAAATGCCAGAACAGTTCAAAACCCCCCCAAATGACCCCATTTTGGAAAGTAGACACCCCAAGCTATATACTGAGAGGCATGTCGAGTCCATGGAATATTTTATATGTTGACACAAGTTGCGGAAAAAATACAATTTTTTTTTTTTTTTTTTTGCACAAAGTTGTCACTAAATGATATATTGCTCAAACATGCCATGGGCATATGTGGAATTACACCCCAAAATACATTCTGTTGCTTCTCCTGAGTACGGGGATACCACATGTGTGGGACTTTTTGGGAGCCTAGCCGCGTACGGGACCCCAAAAACCAAGCACCGCCTTCAGGCTTTCTAAGGGTGTCAATTTTTGATTTCACTTCTCACTGCCTATCACAGTTTCGGAGGCCATGGAATGCCCAGATGGCACAAAACCCCCCCAAATGACCCCATTTTGGAAAGTAGACACCCCAAGCTATTTGCTGAGAGGTATGGTGAGTATTTTGCAGATCTCGCTTTTTGTCACAAAGTTTTGAAAATTGAAAAAAAAAAGAAAAAAAAAAAAATGTTCTTTCTTCATTTTCAAAAACAAATGAGAGCTGTAAAATACTCACCATGCCTCTCAGCAAACAGCTTGGGGTGTCTACTTTCCAAAATGGGGTCATTTGGGGGGTTTTGTGCTATTTTGGCATTTTATGGCCTTCAAAACTGTGATAGGTAGTGAGGAGTGAAATCAAAAATTTGCGCCCTTAGAAATCCTGGAGGCGGTGCTTGGTTTCCGGGGTCCCGTACGTGGCTAGGCTCCTAAAAAGTCCCACACATGTGGTATCCCCGTACTCAGGAGAAGCAGCAGAATGTATTTTGGGGTGCAATTCCACATATAACCATGGCATGTGTGAGCAATATATCATTTAGTGACAACTTTTTGTAATTTTTTTTTTTTTTTTGTCATTATTCAATCACTTGGGACAAAAAAAAAAAATATTCAATGGGCTCAACATGCCTCTCAGCAATTTCCTTGGGGTGTCTACTTTCTAAAATGGGGTCATTTGGGGGGGGTTTTGTACTGGCCTGTCATTTTAGCACCTCAAGAAATGAGATAGGCAGTCATAAATTAAAAGCTGTGTAAATTCCAGAAAATGTACCCTAGTTTGTAAACGCTATAACTTTTGCGCAAACCGATAAATATACGCTTATTGACATTTTTTTTACTAAAGACATGTGGCTGAATACATTTTGGCCTAAATGTATGACTAAAATTGAGTTTATTCGATTTTTCTTATAACAAAAAGTAGAAAATATCATTTTTTTTCAAAATTTTCGGTCTTTTTCCGTTTATATCGCAAAAAATAAAAATCGCAGAGGCAATCAAATACCATTAAAAGAAAGCTCTATTTGTGGGAAGAAAAGGACGCAAATTTCGTTTGGGTACAACATTGCATGTCCGCACAATTTACAGTTAAAGCAGCGCAGTGCAAAATTCTGAATTCACCTCTGGTCCTTTAGCTACCAAATGGTCCGGGGCTTAAGTGGTTAAGGGGGTGTATTTTTTTTCCATTATCTGTGCCCCTTTCTGATGATCATGTGCTGGTCGGAGCGGAGGGAATATTTCTTCAGTTTCGGGAGCATGCCCATTCAGCTCCGCTCATATTTTCTTCTGCCTTGGCTCAAGTCCCAGCCAGCCGCCTGCCTGCTTATCTCCTTGCCTTCCCTGGCGGAGTGATCTTCCTCCGCTCCCCACCCAGTAGTTGCCGGGGCCCGGAGAGTGAGACTTGACAAGTTGTGAGGTGGGCGGCGATGGGCAGAGAGTCACTGATTGTCGCCATTACTAGTAAAAAAAAAATATGTCCCCGGATCTCATTTTAAAAATCTGGTCACCTTACCCTATACTTACCTGGGCCCGATCTGGATACAGCGTTGTGCATTAAAACGTCTTTCTCAGCCTTCTCCCTCCTCATAAGCTCAGACAAAGCAGCGGGAGTCAATGGCTCCCGCTGCTATCAATCACAGCCAGTGAGGAGGGAACAGAGGGGCCGCACCGCCCTAAGTGTGCCTATGGACACACAGAACCTGCTCAGGAGTGAGCCCGCATGAGTGCCTCCACAGCAAGCCGCTTGCTATGGGAGCATTCAACAGGGGGAGGAGCCAGGAGCACCGGTGGGGACCCAAAAAGAGGAGGGTCGGGGCTGCTCTGTGCAAAACCATTACAGCAGGTAAGTATAACATGTTTGTTATTTAAATAAATAAAAAAATCAGATCATGGGTACCACTAAAAATTACTTTTACCTACTTCATCCCTATTTCTCCTGCAGACAAGAAACAACTCTTCTCCCTGGTGCTCTGCCTTGCAGGCTGTCCAAGATTTCTCACATACAATGCAGAGATATTGGCCCTGCAATGTACTTGATGATGTCAGAGTACCTACCCATGGGGGCACTTGTGCGGGCTTACTCCTGAGCCACCTTTTCTGCGTCCATTGACACAGACGGAGCGGTACGGCCCCTCCCTGGGCTTGCTTATCACAGAATTTGATTGACATCAGTGGGAGCCAATGGCGCCCACTGCTATCAATCTGTGCAGTGAGGCGGAACAGAGCCGGGAGAGCCTCGGCTTTCATGCACATCGCTGGATCTCTCATGCACATCGCTGGATTGGGCTCGGGTTCAGGTAAGTATAAGGGGGGGGGCTGGGGGGACTCAGAAGGTTTTTTAACTAAATGCAAAAATGCATTAAGGTAGAAAACCCTAATGCCGCGTACACACGACCGTTTTTAATGTCATTGAAAAAAACGAAATTTTTCTCAACGTGATTCTTCTCAAGCCTGCCTTGCCTACACACTATCATGAAAAAAAATGCTTGAGCAAAGCGCGGTGACGTACAACACGTACAACGGCACTATAAAGGGGAAGTTCCATTCGGATGGCGCCACCCTTTGGGCTGCTTTTGCTGATCCTTGTGTTAGTAAAGTTTGGTGAGAGACGATTCGCGCTTTTCAGCCTCATGCTCTTCAGTCCGTTACAGCGTGACGAATGTGCTATCTCCATTACGAACGCTAGTTTTACCAGAACGAGCGCTCCCATCTCATCAGTTGCTTCTGAGCATGCGCATTTTTTTCACGTCGTTAAAGCCTACACACGGCCGTTTTTCACGTCGAGAAAAAATAGAGCATGTTCCAAATTTTTAATGGCAATTTTTCACGTTGCGAAAAATGCTCTGGATCCCACACACGATCGTTTTTAATGACCAAATAAAAAAAATAGCATTATTCTCATCATGAAAAATGGTCGTTTGTACGCAGCATCAGCCTTTACAACCACTTTAAAGTTTAGAGTAAACTCCTATGTATGATTTTTGCCTATTGGTAAGTCTATAATAAGGCTTACCTATCAGTACTGTAAATATCTCCTAAACGTGCGCCAAGTAAAAGTTACTTTAGATGTAGACGGTGACATCATCTGCACATGCGTTTTGAAGAAACGGCATACCTGTGTGCAGGAGTGACATCATCGCCGGCTTGGCCAATCGGATAGCCAAAGCCTGCGAACCCGGAAATAAGACCGGTTGAAGATGGAAGCGCCTTCACCGGTGACAGCGTGCAGTTGGAGGGCTTCCTTTTCAGGTAAGTCTGTCATAATGTGCTAGGATGTGATGCATACTAGCACATTATGACCTAAACTGCCTGGGGCCCTTATTTTTTTTTTTTTGGATGCAGTTTACTACTGCTTTAAGACAAAGATGCAATTGGATGAAATGTTTTTTTTTAACCACTTGACCTCTAGAAGACTTACCCCCCTTCTTGACCAGGCCATTTTTTGTGATGATGCGCTGCGTTAATTTAACTGACAATTGCGCGGTCGTGCGATGCTGTAACCAAACAAAATTGATGTCTTTTTTTTTCACAATCAGAGATTTTTACTTTCTGCTAGAAAACACATCCAATAAAAAAATGTAAAAAATCGAATTTCTTCATCAATTTAGGCCAATATGTATTTTGCTACATATTTGTGGCTAAAAAAAATCCCAAAAAGTGTATATTGATTGGTTTGCGCTAAAGTTATAGCGTCTACAAACTATGAGATATATTTATGGAATTTTTATGTATTTTTTATTTTTTACTAGTAATGGTGGCGATCAGTGATTTTTTATTTTTCACTAGTGTAGACTAGAGTTGCCACCTCATCCCTTTAAACCCGAACACATATTGATTACACAGGTTCTGTGGCTGATTAAGGTGGTAATTAATCTCACTTGGTGCCTTACCTGCATTAAATTAGCCTCAGAACCTGTGTAATTCATATGTGTTCGGGTTTAAAGGGATGAGGTGGCAACCCTAGTATAGGCGGCGATCAGCGACTTATAGCAGGACTGCAATAATGCGGCGGACAAATCAGACACTAACTGACACTTTTGACACTTTGTGGGAACCAGTGACACAAATACAGTGATCAGTGTCAAAATATATGCACTGTTTTTTTTCCAATGGTGCATTATGGGAAAGAGTATAAATATCTGGAGTTGGCTGATGCTATCTTTCTTCCCCCCTGGTTTAGGCCTGGGGAGGGTACATGTGGTGGAACTGCTTCTGTAGGCCTGCCTGCCTGAAGGGGGCCTGGATGTGTATAGGCCTGGAGATAAGGCCTGTTGCTCTTGACTCTACAGTATCTGCAGGTAGGATAGAGCCCCATGAATGCTGGTTGACTCTCCTGCAGAAGATTGGAAACAAGATGGAGACCCAGAGGAGGGTCCTACTGGAGGTGTCTGCACTGCAGGACTTTTACTCTGGGACCTCATGTGTGGGAGCTGGGTTGCTTATCGCATTGTTCACAGAAGGATGCTAAAACACACGAGTGTCTGATTCAATTTAAAGTTACTGTAAAGTTTGTATATATATTTGTTATTTAAAAAACAGTGGTTTTGCACAGAGCGGCCCCGATCCTCCTCTTCTGGGGTTCCTTACCAGTGCTCCATGCACTTCCCCTTCCCTGAGTGCCCACATAGTAAACTGATTGCTATGAGGGCATTCATGCGGGCTCGTACAAGAGCTGGGCTGTATGCAGCTATAGACACACACAGAATGGCTCCCACTACTGCCTCCATGTCCTGTGAGGAGAAAGAGAGAGCACAGCGCTGGATCGTGATCAGGCTTAGGTAGTTGGGGGGAGGGGGGCAGAACATGGAAGGTTTTACCTTTACAACCACTTTAAAGGCCCTTTTCCTGTGCTGTGACAAGTGAAGTAATGGAGTTCTGCTTTAATCCTGAGCATCTGCACCCTAAGGTTCGGTTCACACTGCCGCGATTTGGGATCTGACTTGTGAGACCCAAAATCGCATGACATGTGAAATCCCATGTTAGTCAGTGAGAGCTGTCTTCATTAACACTACTGAAGTCGCTCCAACTTTAGAAAAGGTTCCCCTACTACTTCAAGGTGACCCGTACCCATAGACTTTAATGGAAGTCGCCTCCAAGTGGGATCCTCATCTATACTAATGTGGCTTGGATCCAACATTACAGGAAGATTACCCAGGCATTCTCTGAAAGTTGCTTCAAAGTCGCATCAAGTAGTACTCAAGTTGCCAGCAAATGGCCAGGAAGTCTCCTGGCAAAGTCGCACTGTAAATCGCACGACTTTTAGGTCGCGACAGTGTGAACTGAGCATAACCCTCTCTTCCATGGACTGTGCATAATAAAACCCTTTTTGTTACATCTAATAGCGCCCGGCACCCATCTGTCTACTTGTCCCACTATTGCCTAAGTCAGTGGTCTCTAAACTCTGGCCGGTCCACTGTATTTATCTAGCCCTTGGAGCACTATTCCTCTCACTGACACCAGTGATGGGGCACTATTCCTCAGCTTATATAAGGCACTATTCTCTCCACCAATAGCAATGATGGGGCACTATTCCTCCCACTGACACCAATGAGGCTGTACTATTACTCCCACTGACACCAATGAGGCTGTACTATTTCCCCCCCCCATGACACCAACGACAGGGCACTATTCCTCCTCCCACTATGTCTGGGGCATTGTTTACTCCCACTGACGCCGGGACATTTTCTACTTCTACTAGCCACAGTCTGGCCCCTCTAAAGACTGAAAGACGGTAAACTGGCCCTGTGTTTGGAATGTTTGTAGACCCCTGGCCTAAGTGATCTATGGGAAAAAGAAAAGAGGGGCGCACCAGCCTTGCGCATTATCCTTAGATGTATTTTATTTAGAAGTAAACTATAAAATTACTCATAAACAATTGGGAGAAAACTTGCGATGCAAATAGTCTCCAGATGACAGCAATTGGTCTAAGACCGATAAACTCCAGATGGTAACAGAGGAGGTTTCAGGGGCCACTGCCGGCTGACGCGTTTCGAAGGATTACCTTCTTCCTCAGAGCCCTGTAGTGTTGTCTCCTTCAGCTGTCCATATTAATACACATATGTACCAATAAGCATTCAAACAGGAACTTCTCAAAGGGCACAGAGAGACCTCCCACCTCTGTGGGTGGCCCATGGCCAGAAGGTAACGCCCACTAGAGGGTGGTGGCAAGACCCATATGAATGAAGCAATTGATGTCAAACACAGGGGGCAGCATATCTGGCAGGGAACAATGGGCTAGCAGCCATCAATATGGATAACTTGGCATAAACGAGAGGCAATTATATAAATATGTACATATATGCGCATATATGGGGTACGCCCAATCTAAATGAGGTGCGGCAAGTAGGGTGCCAGATGATCACAGTGCCCCCCCTGTGGTGAAATGTTAGCCCACACTGTCTCTGGGGGTACCACAGTTCCTCTAGCGGTCAGGGATGTTCTACACTTACAGTTACAAACTTTTCACTTTCTGGTTGACTGAGACACTGGTGATGTAACCCTGACCTCACAGATGTGTCCTGAGAAGTTCCTGTCACATGTTCCAGGAGGCAGATCCAGAGTTCTAGGAAGTAAAGGGAAATGGATTCATCTGCTCTTAGTGGATCACTGTAAGGAGAATGAGGAGAAGAAGAAAAATAAGATATGCAAAGAAAAAAAAGCCTGTGATTATCTATAAAGTATCTGTTTGTAGATTGCAATGCTAAACATACAGTATCTAAAGTTGCATTTGTTGCAATTTATATAAGAAGTGTGAAGTTCCTCTTTAACCTAACTACAACTAACTAAAGGTGTAACAACAGTCTCTCTTTTGTCACAATGGCCAGGGAAGAATAGATACCCAAAACTTATGTAAATGTCCACAGCCGGCAAAGCTGGGGCCCGTTTGTAGCTCATATTAAACAAATAACTCTCTCTGTTATCCGGTACAATCAGGTACAATGCGCGTTCCTACTTGTGCAGAGCACTAAAGGAGGGCTTGGCAGATTTTAGGCCAGTTATGATTTTCTCTAGGGGGATTTTTTAACACAGTCACAGTAATCTGTGTCCCCAGTGGTGGTCAGTGGTCTGTGTCCTTATTGCTAGCCAATGGTCTAGGCCCCCCATTGGTGTTTAGTGATCTGTGACCCCGTTGCTGGTCAGTGATCTGTGCCCCCATTGGTAGTAATCAGTGTGTTTGACTGTCATGTTCAGTGATCTGTGTCCCCATTGGTAGTAAGTGTGTTTGACTGTCATGTTCAGTGATCTGTGACCCCATTGGTGGCCATTGGTCTGTGCCCCCATTGGTAGTCATCAGTGTGTTCGACTGTTGGTTGTCAGTGGTCTGTGCCCCCATTGCTAGCCAATGGTCTGTGCCCCCATTGGTGTTTAGTGATCTGTGAACCCATTGCTGGTCAGTGGTCTGTGCCCCCATTGATAGTGTAGCGGGCACTCTGCTCGGTGGGTCTCTCACATTCCCAATTCCCTGTATTAAAGTTCTCGCTCGAAATGTCTCTGGTCTAGGGGTATGATAGGAAAGGGAGTGCGTCCACTACGCCAGACCTCCACCACAGGTGTATAAGTGGTGTCAGCAAAAGTTCTTTACCTTCGGGCCTGCATTGTGTATCGGATCCTCCCTCCAGGAGTCCTCTGCCAGGAAACGAGTCTCACACCGTTGTAAGTCCAACACTCCTTTATTTGAACACAGCATGGACTTACTTGCTTTACAAAACCAGAACAGGAGGTGTGAATGTGTATGTAGGCCCAGACACAAGTTCTTTCCTCCACTCTCCTCCAAAGAGTGGGCAATGGTCTCCGCACGAGGGAAATTCACCTTCCGGACGGTCTCCGACACGAGTCTCACCCGTCACCGGCAGTATGCTGCACCGGGTCTTCAGATGAGGAGCTCTTACCGGTCCATTACGTCCACCTCGGATTCAGGCGTCCATCTCCGGAGCACACTAGGATCCTTCCCTCGCGGAACTCAGTGTTGGGCACTGAGCTCCAGACCGCCAACTGAGTACCTCACCTCAGGCTAAAGGTGCCTGAGGTGGAACATGATCTCCGGTGGTCCTCCAGGCCTAGTCCGCCTGGAGGACAAACACGAACTCCATCCGCAAGCTGAAGGTGCCTGGGACAACGAACCCCGTGACAAAATGGCCGGCCCCCTTTATACCTTCCCCCGGCATGCGTAGCGGGTTCCCCGCCCCACCACACGGCTGCCCAAGAAAGACAAAAAGGGATTCGACACAGCAATGACTCGTCCGTCGGTCCAAAGTGACAGCGCCACCCGGTGGACCGCCGGAGATACACCACCGGTGTCACCGTAGAAATTCAAAAGTTTTCCCGGGAAAGTAAATACCTGCTACATACTCCCCCCTGTCTTTTGACACTGGTCCCCAGTGTCTGGAATAAACCACATCCTCAACGGCTGACATGATTCAGTCCAGATACCGCTAACAAATTGAAAAATAAACCCAAACTTTTGGAAACATTATTCTACTGTGAAGTTGTGTCTGAGCCCCTGCAACAAAAAGAGGAGTAAAAGACAACATCAAACATTTTAAGGTTGCATATTAACATTTACTTTTCTTCCCTCCCCATCCTGACTAAAGACCTCCCCAGAGTCTAAAATCTTGCTGGGATGTTCTCCTGTAGAGGAAAAAAAAAAAAACAACATATAAAATCCTGACACATGTATTCGTGTGTGAGAGTAAAAGAAATTTCTCCTAAAAGAAATCCCTCTTCCTCCAAAGAGTGGGTGCGTGAAAAGTGTTTGTAACGTTGCGCAACACTGCCACCTGGTGACAGCATCACGGTAACTGTACCCGTTGAACATCTTCTCTTACTTTTTTCCTAACACTATCTACCCCAGAGTCTGTGATCTCTTTGCAGGAAGAAACAAACAGGAACTGTTCTTTCTTTCTCGTACATCACGGGACACAGAGC
Source organism: Rana muscosa (assembly GCA_029206835.1). Lineage (NCBI taxonomy): Eukaryota > Metazoa > Chordata > Amphibia > Anura > Ranidae > Rana > Rana muscosa. The sequence continues at coordinate 262,657,158 of CM055123.1, read as the reverse complement.
GACATAGTCATTACTAATGGGTTATATAGATACCGTCAGGTGCTGGCACTGGCAACTTCCAAAACCGGAAGTACCCTCCCCTATATAAGCCCCTCCCATCCGGGAGCACCTCAGTTTTTTGCCAGTGTCTAAGGTGTTGGCCAAGAAGAAACATGTGTTTTTCACTGAGCTTGCGTACAGGTTCTTTTGGGCCTCAGTAAGCTATTCCGGATCCGACCAAAAAAGCTTCATAGCTAAACGGTCGGTACCCGGGCCTTGCAGAGAAGAGCAAGGTTTTGCCTGTAATGCTTCTCTTAGGAGAGCTGGACCCTGGGATCCAGGGCTCTGGTCATACCCACGACCAAGATGTTTTCTGTGCAGGGTGCTATACAGGTCCAGGGGAGTGGAATCCTTGGGAACCCGGTCCCTGAAGGTTTAATTACAATGCCTGCCGTGATAGGTGAAGTTTGGGCTTCTGTGGACCAAACAAAGTCCTGCGGCGAGGAAAAGGTAAGTGGGGGCCCTCGGGAACTTGGTTCTATTGAGGGACCCCCAAGCCTATTTTGTCTTTCTGCCTGTTACCTAAGGTATTCCCGCTAATATTCTGTGTATGCCTGTTACTACTGAGAAAATGTAAAAATTTTAATAGTAGGCAAGAAAAAAAAAATAAAAATGTAAGACCGCGGTACCTGTGTTAGACACTAGAGGCCGCTATGGTTCTTTTTCTTGTAATGTGGATTTTTTTTTTCCAGAATCAAATCCAGGCAGTTGGTATGTTCTCTGCTGGGAAGCTGTCTCCTCTGCCCTGTTGCTGCGCTCATCCATCCCCGGGCCCTGCGGCAAAGGGGGCTCTGGCTCCCATCTAGCTCCTTATTGTTTTTAAGAAAGGGCGCCGAAGGCGCACGTGCCCGCGCGCATGCGCGTGCACACGCCTCTATTCATAGAGGCGATCTGAAAAAAGGGGCGGAGCGGGTGGATGACGCTCAGGTGTGCGCCGCGGCGCTACTGCGCATGTGCGGGCGTCCAGCGTGTTTTAAAGCACATTATAGCTGGCTATTGAATGCACAGACAGAGCTAGCAACAGATAAAGGCACACAGAGGCGGTTGATGCAGGCATCCCCTAGAAAGGCACTTTAGTAGACACCAACTGTGATATAGCAGCAATTGTGCTAGACTATTCTCAGTAAAAGTGGTGTATTACGGCTGGAATACCTCAGCTTTAGGCTTAGGAATATGCCGTCCAGAAGCTCCGGAACTGAATCTTCCAGGAAGCGAAGGGGGTCTCATCGGGCTCTGAGGATCTTGGGCATGCTTCTGCTGCACCAGTCTCCCCTGAAGTTCAGAGGTAAGTGACCGTAGAGACCCCGCAGGGGTACTTGGTACTGTGGCTACCTCAGTTCACCTGCTCCTGTGTATGTAACAGAGGAGGTTTTTTCCTCAGCTCTGGGAGGATTAGAAAGAGATTGTCAACATTGATCGCTGCCTCCCTGTCAGGGAAAGCACGCCGATCTCCGTCTCCTCCTTCAGAGTGCCTGTTAGCAGAGCAACAGTCCCATACAGGGATCGACCTGCCTGAAGGGGATCAGGATGAGGTTGATTCTGTTATAGAGGAATCAACAGTGGGTTCAGTCTCTGACTAACATGGTCCGATCGGCATTTAAAAATGCACCTTGCGGAACCATCAACCACTACTGTATCCTCGTTGGGGTCGCTAGAAGCCCCCAGACTGTCTGTTCTTTTCCACTTCACCCTTTACTGAAAGGGCTTATTTACCAGGATTGGGAACGTCCTGAGAAAATATTTATTCCCCCAAGAGATTTCCGGTGGTCTATCCCATGGGGATAAGTTCATCAAAAAAAAAAAAAAAAAATGGAAGGTCCCTACAGTGGACGCAGCCATCTCTTGTATGTATAAATCACTGACATGTCCAGTGGATAATGTCCAAATGTTCAAGAACCCAATAGATAAAAGATTGGAGTCCTTATGAAAGTCTGCTTCTTTCTACAGCAAGCTTGGTGACACAACCAGCAGTAGCAGCTATTGGGGTCTGCTAAGCAGTGAAGGATCAGTTAAAACAGGTCTTGAGGGACTTGACAGATCAGCAGGCCTTGCCCTAGCTGATCTACCTAGAGCCTTAGGCTTTGCGGTTGACGCCATAAAGGATTCAGTCCATCAGGCCTCCCGCCTTACGCTGTCTATAGTACATATGCGTAGGCTTCTATGGCTCAAAAACTGGTCTGCTGAAGCTCCCTGTAAGGAATGGCTGGTTAGCGTCCCATTTCATGGTGAACGCTTATTCAGGGAAAACCTGGACAAATATATCCAGAAAATTTCCAGCGGTAAAAATACGCTCTTGCCGGTTAAAAACAGAGTTAGAGGTCCCTCTTTAAGAGGCCTGCTTCTCCAGTCCCTGGGGCATCGGCTGTGTAACAGTTCCGACGGCCTCCTCGGTCAATTCCCGGGGGTAAAAAACAGGGACAATAGCAGGGTAATGAGAAACCCTGGGTCAGGGGAGGTACAAAACCTCCCCCAAAGTTAAATTCATTGAAGGGTTGCCCCCACTCAGTCGGGTGGGGGGAGGACTCCAGTTGTTCACAAGAGACCTGGCGGGACACGATCAAGACAGATAGGTGCTCTCCGCAGTATGTTTGGGATACAGATTGGAGTTAAGAGACTCTCCTCCTTCCCATTTTTGAGGTCAAACGTGCCAAGGGATCCCCGGAGAGAGAGTCCCTCCTGTTGGCACTAGAACAACTATTGCTCCAAGGAGTAATTATGGAGGTTCCCCTGGAAGAATGAGGGTTCGGGTTTTACTCAAACCTCTTTACAGTCCCGAAGCAAACGCGGACGGGAGGCCCATATTAATTCTAAAAGGGCTATACAAATTCCTGTATATCAGGACTTTCCGATGAAGTCGATCCGATCGGTGGCCACTGCCCTACAAGGGGAGGATTGGTTAGCCGCGATCGACATCAAAGATGCTTATTTGCACATTCCCATCTTTCCAGTCTACCAAAAGTTTCTACGCTTTGCAGTAGAAGGGCGCCATTTCAGTTCAGAGCCTTACCCTTCGGTTTGGACACAGCACCACGAGTGTTTACAAAAATTCTGGCCCTTTATTGGCCAATCTAAGAACACAAGGTGTAAGGATAATGGCATATCTAGATGACTTGTTGCTGATAGACCACTCAGTGAAAAAACTAGACGTGGTCGTTCACAAGACAATCAAGTATCTGGAATCTCACGGTTGGATTATCAACCGAGACAAGTCAGCCCTAAAAACCAGTCAAAAGTCTGGAATACTTGGGGCTAAGGTTGGATTCAGGCCAGAGAAGAATATTCTTGCCTCGAGGAAAGGTGTTGTCTTTGAAAGATTTGATCCACTTAGTGGGTACAAAAAAGACAGCCGTCCATACGCCTGTGCATAAGGCTGCTGGGAAAAATGGTGGCATCATTCGAAGCAGTACCCTACGGTCAATTCCATTCAAGGAATTTGCAAGGGGCCATACTGTCAGCCTGGAACAAAAAAGTTCAGGCCCTAGACTTACAATGTCCTTGTCCCCTTCCGTTCGCAAGAGCCTCCGTTAGTGGTTGGTTCCCCAGAATCTGGAAAAAGGGAAATCCTTCAGTCTGATTTCTTGGAAGGTGGTCACTACAGATGCCAGCCTTATAGGCTGGGGAGCAGTACTGGAGCAATAGTCTCTCCAGGGCAGATGGTCGGATGCAGAAAAGGCCCTGCCCATCAATCTCTTAGAGATACGAGCAGCCCGGTATGCCCTAGTAGCATGGACATCCAAACTCCAAGGGTCCCCTGTCAGAATTCAATCAGACAATGCCACAGCAGTGGCATATATCAATCATCAGGGGGGCACCAGGAGTCGTGCAGCCCAGAGGGAAGTAAATTACATCCTGAAATGGGCAGAAAGATATGTCCCAGCCATATCTGCGGTATTCATTCCAGGAGTGGAGAATTGGAAGGCGGACTTTCTAAGTCGCCAGCAATTATGCCCAGAGGAAGGGTCCCTTCACCCCGAGGTTTCTGGACAATATGTCAGCGGTGGGGAACATCGGATGTAGATCTTCTAGCATCCAGATTCAACGCAAAGGTGGACAGGTTTGTCTCTCGGACAAGGGATCCCCTAGCTTGCGGCTCGGATGCCCTAGTGTTCCCTTGGGATCAGTTCAAGCTGATATATGCATTCACACCGCCACAATGGTTACCTCGATTATTCCGCAGAATCAGGGTAGAAAAGAAACCAGTGATTCTGGTGGCTCCAGCGTGGCCCCGAAGAGCGTGGTACGCGGAGATTGTAAAATGTCAGTGGGGAGTCCTAGGACTCTCCCACGCCGTCCGGACCTGCTTTTGCAAGGACCGATATACCACCCTTCCTTACCAGCCCTAGGTTTGACGGCCTGGCTATTGAAGCCCACATTCTAAAAAAGAGAGGGCTCTCTAATTCTGTGGTATCTACCATGATCAATGCCAGGAAGCCGGTATCCAGGCAGATCTACTATAGAATCTGGAAGGCGTACATCGCCTGGTGTGAGGCCAAGAAATGGCATCCACGTAAAAACGTAATAGGTAGGATTCTGGACTTCCTACAATGGGCTGTAGATAGGAAGCTTGCCTTGAGTACTATCAAGGGTCAGATTTCGGCCTTGTCAATATTTTTTCAAAGGCCCTTGGCTTCGCATTCACTAGTCAAAGCCTTTATACAAGGAGTGATGCGTATTAGTCCTCCGGTTAATATCCCCATATGTCCATGGGATCTAAACTTGGTTCTGTCGGTTCTACAGAAACTAGGCTTGTGCAATTCGTTTCGTAACGAATCGAAATTCGTCCGAATTTAGCAACTTTCGGCCATTCGGAAGCATTCGAATTTCCGAACAAAGCAATTACGAATAAAACCGAATCCGAAATAAATTATACCGCAAAATAGCGAATGCCCGAATGTCTTCGGCATAATTCGTTATGAAAAAACTTACGAATGTACAAATCCATTGGAAACACAATAACACTCACTCTGCTCTGCTCTCTGCTTCTCCTTCACCGTGCTGAACTCCCTCTCAAAATGGTGTACAGGGGCGGAGGCTATAGCCGCATGTAAAAAACGAAAGTAAAATACGAGATTTCGAATCGTTACAAATAACCGCGATGTTTTTTGAAAAGAACAAATCCATTCGAAGCACATTAGGCATAATAGTCAGCGTCGTCGTGAGAGAGACACAGAAAATTACGAATCAACGATCCCAAAAAAAGTTACGAAAGTAGGAGTTGTGTCCAGAATCAACGAAAAACAACGTACTCTACCGAAAGTACGAATTATAAAGCAACAAAAAATTCAACGAAAAATGTCGCTTGCAAAAATACGAATGAGTCCGAACACGAAAAATCCCGTCTAGCAAAATTACGAATGATTACGAATCAACAGGACCGGAAAGAAACGAACCGAAATGGAACGAATTTTTCCGTTGTGCACAAGCCTAACAGAAACAACCATTTGAACCATTACAGCATATTTCTTTGGTTCTTCTCACCAGGAAATTGATTTTTCTAGTTGCCATTTATTCGGCTAAAAGAGTGTCGGAATTAGCAGCTATGTCCTGTAAGGAGCCATATCTGGTTATCCATAAGGATAGAGTAATGTTACGCCCTCATCCAGCCTTTCTTCCTAAGGTGGTATCGAGGTTTCATTTGAACCAAGACGTGGTTCTTCCTTCTTTTTTCCCCAAACCTACTTCGGTAGAGGAAAAGTTATTGCATTCTTTGGATGTAGTAAGAGCAGTTAAAGCTTATCTAAAAGCCACTGCTCAGATTCGCAGAACGAATACTTTGTTTATTCTGCCGGAAGGCCCCAGAAGGGGTCAGGCAGCGTCAAAATCTACTTAGCCAAGTGGATTCGACAGGTCATAATGCAAGCCTATGGCTTGAGAAGTAGACCGCCTCCGTTCAAAGTTAGGGCGCACTCCACGAGAGCAGTTGGAACTTCATGGGCAGTGCATCACCAGGCCTCCCTGGCTCAAATCTGTAAGGCCGCAACATGGTCTTCAGTACACACGTTTACTAGGTTCTACCAGGTGGACGTTAGAAGTCAGGAGGATGTCGCCTTTGGGCGCAGTGTGTTGCAGGCCGCAAAAGATCCTCATGTCTGATAGCGCTCAGCTTATATATGGTGTATCCCCCCCCCTCATTGGGCATTGCTTTAGGACATCCCATTAGTAATGACTATGTCGCTCTGTGTCCCGTGATGTACGAGAAAGAAAATAGGATTTTTATAACAGCTGTGAGGGGGTTAACTCGGTAGCGGGTGTGTGTGACCCCCTGGTTGGGCTCCCCACACAAAAACAGGGCCAGCAGACGGAGGTTGTGGTTTTCAAAATCAAAAGGTGCGGTTTATTTCTCTATGTACAGTGACAAAAACACAGCAAAGCCAAAAAGAAACATAAACAAAATAAATCCTGGTCAGTTTGACCTCTGACTAAACATGCAGGTTTCCTAAACTAACAACTGGGATCAGCCTGGTGCTGTCCTAGTCCCTAAGTCCCTGGTTTAGTAAAAGTCCAAACAAATAGCCACACAGGCTTTGCCTCACCGCACAGGGGTTCACTCTCCCTAGACAGTCCACACAGGTCTGGTTCCAGGCATGAGCTAACATCTAATGAAGCTGGGAGTTCTTATAGAGGCCTAAATGAGCTGACAAGCTTCAGCTGGTCTCATCAACTCCCTGTCTGTACGACGCCCCACACTCTCCCTAGAGGTATGAGTCATCCATGAGCCCACTAGCCTTATACAACTCTCCACCTAGTTGTATAAGTCGGCGTAAAGCCTGAATCTGGGCGAAATATATCTACCCCCCTGGATGCAACCAGGTGACTTTACCTTCCTGCTGTCACATACCCCCCCCCTCTTGTTTTAACCTCGGGGTTGGAACACCAGCAATCAGGCATTCATGTACTCGAGACAAAGCATCCACATTCCCCATTTGAACGCCAGGGCGATGCTTTACTGTGAAGTTGAATTCCTGGAGGGCCAGGAACCACGTATTCACTCTTCTATTTGTTTCCTTGTTTTGAGCCATCCACTTTAACGGAGCGTGATCCGTAACCATGTCAAAGTGCCTACCTAGCAGATAGTACCGAAGGGAATCTAGAGCCCACTTCACCGCTAAACACTCCTTTTCAACCGTGGCGTAATTTACCTCATGGGACTTCAACTTCCTGCTGAGGTAAATGACTGGGTGCTCTTCCCCGTTCCAGACCTGGGACAATACTGCTCCTAACCCCACATCTGACGCATCACTTTGTACGACAAAGTCTTTAGAGAAGTCGGGTGAGTACAACACTGGCTGGCTACATAAGGCTTGTTTCAAGAATTGGAATGCTGCCTCAGCCTCGGGGGTCCATTTAATCATGATCGACCCTTTCCCTTTCGTCAGGTTGGTTAGGGGCACAGCCTTAGAAGCAAAGTGGGGAATGAAGCGCCGATAATAACCCGCGATTCCCAGAAAGGCCCGTACCTGCTTCTTGCTGTTGGGACGTGGCCAACTCTGGATGGCCTCGACTTTGTTGAGTTGGGGTTTTATCACTCCCCTGCCAATGGTGTACCCAAGATATTTGGCCTCCTCCTGCCCAATGGTACACTTCTTGGGGTTAGCCGTAAACCCCGCTTCCCGGATAGAGTCTAGGACTGCTTGCACTTTTGGCAGATGTGAGGCCCAATCTGTGCTATGGACAATTACGTCATCCAGGTAAGCCGCAGCATACTTCCGATGGGGCCTCAGTATCTGGTCCATTTTCCGCTGGAATGTGGCCGGCGCATTCTGTAACCCGAACGGCATTCTCTTATATTGGAACGCCCCGTCTGGGGTTACAAATGCGGTTTTCTCTTTGGCCGACTTGGCCAGGGGAATTTGCCAATACCCTTTTGTGAGGTCAAGAGTCGTCATGTATCGGGCTGTTCCCAGCCGGTCGATCAACTCATCTATACGTGGCATGGGGTAGGTGTCAAATTTTGTAACTTTGTTCAACTGACGAAAATCGTTACAAAATCGCCAGCTCCCATCCGGTTTAGGCACCAACACAATGGGACTAGACCAATCACTTTGGGACTCCTCTATCACCCCTAAGTTCAGCATTTTCTGTACTTCCTCCCGTATTGCCTCCCGTCGGGCCTCTGGGATCCGATAGGGTTTTAACTTCACCCTTTCACCGGGCGGGGTAATAATATCATGCTCTACCCCAGATGTTTGTCCCGGCAGCTCAGAGAACATCTCCTTGTTGCGAAGCACAAACTCCTTAACCTCCTGTTGTTGGGGTTGTGACAAGGTGGCTGCTATTCCAACCTCCGGAATCACGCAACCAGTTTGAGCTGGTGACCAAGTTTCTGCGACTAGGGACTCTCTATCCCTCCAGGCTTTCAACAGATTAACGTGATATATCTGTTCGGGCTTTCGCCTTCCTGGTTGTCTGACCTTGTAATTCACTTCGCTCACTTTTTCCATTATCTCGTAGGGGCCTTGCCATTTGGCAAGGAATTTACTTTCAACCGTAGGGACAAGTACCAATATCCTATCCCCCGGGGAAAAGGTACGGGTCTTTGCTCCACGGTTGTACACTCTCTGCTGTGCCAACTGCGCTTGGGCCAAATGTTCCTTCACGATGGGCATTACCTGTGCAATTCGATCTTGCATCAGGGCGACATGCTCAATCACACTCCTGTGGGGAGAACTCTCACTTTCCCAAGTTTCCTTGGCAATATCCAACAGCCCTCTTGGGTGTCTCCCATACAGTAACTCAAAGGGGGAGAATCCCGTAGAGGATTGGGGCACCTCCCTAATAGCAAACATCAAATAAGGAAGTAGACAGTCCCAATCCTTTCCATCTCTTTCCACCACTTTCTTCAACATTTGTTTTAGGGTTTTGTTGAATCTTTCAACCAGCCCATCGGTTTGGGGGTGATACACAGATGTACGCAATTGCGTCACTTTGAGCAATTTACACAGCTCTTTCATAACCCGGGACATAAAGGGTGTACCTTGGTCCGTAAGCAGTTCTTTACAAATACCCACCCGGCTAAAAACAAGAGATAGCTCTTTGGCTATGGTTTTGGCCGAGGTATTTCTGAGAGGGATCGCTTCTGGATAACGGGTGGCATAGTCCATTATAACCAATATGTACTGGTGCCCCCTAGCGGACTTGATTATAGGACCTACCAAATCCATTGCGATTCTCTCAAACGGGACCTCAATGATGGGTAGAGGGACCAGCGGGCTACGGAAATGTGGCATCGGGGCCGACCTCTGACACACAGGGCAGGAGGAACAATAATTTTCTATGTCCTTCATCACCCCAGGCCAATAGAATCTCTGTAATACCCTCTCTCGGGTTTTCTCTGTCCCCAGATGACCTCCAAGAATGTGCCCATGGGCCAACTCCAACACCAACTTCCTGTAAGGTTTGGGCACCACAAGCTGCTCAACGGTTTCTTCTGCCCTTTTTGCCACCCGATACAGTAGGTCCTTCTCTACGCTGAAGTATGGGTAAGTGCAGGTATTATCTGGGTTCACTAACTCGCCATCTATTTCCACTACGTTTTCCCGTGCCTTTATTAGGGCGGGGTCTTTTAACTGTTCTGTGGCAAAATTTTCCCTGTGAACCTCCAGATCAGAAAACTCCACAGACGGTAGGTTTTCGTCTGAGGAGGTGGGCTCCTCTCCAGTTTCTTGAGTCTCCCCTGCCAATACTGACAAGGGAAATTCTGGAGAGTCCTCACCACTCTCAGAGGAGTTCTGGCTATCACATTCCTGGTACATAGGGGCACCAGTGGGGGGCTCAGGATCATCCCACAGTTCCCAGAACTTCGGAAAATCCCTTCCCACAATGGCATCATGCGGTAATTGAGATACTAACCCCACTGGATGAGAGAGGGTACCTTTGGGGGTCTCGAAACACACTGTAGTCACTGGATACTCTCGGGTGTCCCCATGCACACAAATAACAGCTACCTTGCTATTCCCAGAGACCTCTGTTTTAACTAATTCAGCCTTTATCAGGGTCACAAGGCTACCTGAATCCAGTAATACCACAACATTTCTACCATTAATACACATTTTGCATAAATGTTTCTCAGTTCCCCGAATGGCAGTGCATGCGACTGTCGCACACAGCGACTGACGTCTGTCCATCAGAAAGTCACATTGCATGGGTTCCTCCACAACCGGGCAATTTGCTGCAATATGTCCCGCTTGCCGGCAGCGGTAGCAAACAATCCATTTGGCTGCCTCTTGAGCCCCTGACTTCCCAGGCTGTTCTCGCCAAACTTTGGGTAGAGCTCCCACCCTCTCACTCTCTCCACCCTCACCCCTTGGAATCCTCTTATCCGCCCCTGGGGATGGTCTGGTCTTAGGGTGGAAAGTCCGAGAGTCTCTGGAAGAGGCCGTCAGGTTCTCTGTAGCCAAGTATTTCTCTACACGATCCACAAGACCACCGGCCGTCTCTGGGTCTCCATGGCTTACCCACTTTTGGATGGCAGTAGGAAGAGCTCTCAAAAACCGATCCATTACAACACGTTCCACAATCTCTGGTGCGGACAAAGTCTCTGGCTGTAGCCACTTCCTGCTCAGGTGAATGAGATCATACATTTGAGACCTGGGGGGTTTTCCAAGCTGGAAAGTCCAGTTATGCACACGCTGAGCCCGGACAGCCAGGGTGACACCCAGCCTTGCCAATATTTCAGCTTTTAGCCTCACATAGTCTTTTGCTTGGTCAGGCTCTAGGTCATAGTAAGCCTTCTGCGATTCACCAGTTAACAGAGGAGCCACCAGTCCAGCCCACTGCTCCTCAGGCCACTTTTCTCTTTCAGCAGTCCTTTCAAATGTGGTCAAAAATACCTCTGGATCATCCTCTCCAGTCATTTTTGTCAATAAACGACTCACCCCAAAGGACGCGGTATTAGTGGGACGGCTTTCCTCACTGGTCTGCGGACGTTGCTGCATTACTGCTTCCATTTGTTGTAGTCTCTGCTCTTGCTTCTGTAACAGGTCTATGAAGCGGGCCTCAGATTGCTGCTGGGCTTGTTGATGAGCTTGCTGCTGGGCTGCAAGGCTCCTTTGCAAACCTGCATTTGTCTGCTGTTGATTGGCATTTGCTAGAGCCAGCTGTTTCAGTATCTCCTCCATGCTGGCTTAAAAAAAAACTGCCACTGGTTCTCCACCAACTGTGAGGGGGTTAACTCGGTAGCGGGTGTGTGTGACCCCCTGGTTGGGCTCCCCACACAAAAACAGGGCCAGCAGACGGAGGTTGTGGTTTTCAAAATCAAAAGGTGCGGTTTATTTCTCTATGTACAGTGACAAAAACACAGCAAAGCCAAAAAGAAACATAAACAAAATAAATCCTGGTCAGTTTGACCTCTGACTAAACATGCAGGTTTCCTAAACTAACAACTGGGATCAGCCTGGTGCTGTCCTAGTCCCTAAGTCCCTGGTTTAGTAAAAGTCCAAACAAATAGCCACACAGGCTTTGCCTCACCGCACAGGGGTTCACTCTCCCTAGACAGTCCACACAGGTCTGGTTCCAGGCATGAGCTAACATCTAATGAAGCTGGGAGTTCTTATAGAGGCCTAAATGAGCTGACAAGCTTCAGCTGGTCTCATCAACTCCCTGTCTGTACGACGCCCCACACTCTCCCTAGAGGTATGAGTCATCCATGAGCCCACTAGCCTTATACAACTCTCCACCTAGTTGTATAAGTCGGCGTAAAGCCTGAATCTGGGCGAAATATATCTACCCCCCTGGATGCAACCAGGTGACTTTACCTTCCTGCTGTCACACAGCTTACCTGTAAAATCCTTTTCTTGGAGTACATCACGGGACACAGAGCTCCCGCCCCTCTTTGGGGACACTTATTGCTTTGCTACAAAACTGAGGTGCTCCCGGATGGGAGGGGCTTATATAGGGGAGGGTACTTCCGGTTTTGGAAGTTGCCAGTGCCAGCACCTGACGGTATCTATATAACCCATTAGTAATGACTATGTCGCTCTGTGTCCCGTGATGTACTCCAAGAAAAGGATTTTACAGGTAAGCTGTTATAAAATCCTATTTTTCTCTTTTCTGGGCACACTAAAACACAATTGCTCCAGAAAGTTCAGCAGCATGATACTAACGGAGTTTCTTTTCTCTTAGAGGTAGAAACGTGGGTGCGGCAGAATCAGTGGCTTCAAGTGCTGATCCATAGTCTCTAGATGGTATTCCACATCTTCGCCTTCTTTGCATTTGATCACCACCTTATCTGCGTGGATGTGTCTTCCCACCATCCATTCTGCCTTGCAGTCTTTGAAACGCTGTGAAGCCTTTGGAGAACACGCTAGGTATCTGCGAGCGTGCGGGACTTGGAGATGGGTCCAAACAAAATCATTGTACCAACGCTCCCTGCACACCTCCACCCCATACAGCAGGTCCTTCGGCAAGTAAGGATACTCCCATCCATATTCCGCTGCAACTTTTTGACCAAACAGTCGCTGTAGTCTCGCCAAAGGAGGCATGGTTGATCTGTCTCCCTCTCCAGGCATAACTACCGAGTCTGGATGGCGAGGTGCCTTGGCCACCTCTGATCTGGGCATTGGAGGCCTCAACAACAATCTTTTTTACCCCAGCATCAGGTACAGATGGTGCAGGGGATACAGAAACAAGTTGAGGGAGAGATTCTCCTTCAGGCGCTGATGCCTCCACCCTTGGTGTGCTCTCTCCCACGGACATAGGCAAATTTCGAAACCCACGGGATGCAGCAAGCGGCGCCTTGTCCCAGCCCTTCACTGCAAACAGATCGTCAATTTGGGCATCATCTCCCGTATCAGAGAGAGATTCCAGGTCAGAAGTGTCACACTCCTCCGCGGGTATGTAGCCCTGTGTGGAAACAGAACATCCACACTCCGGAGACTTGCTAGGCCATGCCTTCCTGACACATCCTCCCTCACACCAAGTCTTCTCAGCCGGCTTACCTTGGCCTTTCTTGGGATGTCCGGAACTCTCGTCTACGGATCCATCCGGGCCTGGCGTGGGCATGCGAGACGGTCCACCACCACCGCTGGTCAGGGCTACCACGCTGGTTCTCTTCCTCGGTGGCGGACGCTGTGAGACAGTGGTGACCGAGTCAGCATCCTCGGATTTCTCCCATTGGTGTTTCACGACCTCCTCCGCGGTCATTGCAGTGTACGCAGGGGCAACTCTTACTGCTGTGATTCCTGCCTTCTGTGGGGCGATGCCTGAAGCCCGGCCTGGGTAGATGGTTTTCGGCCTCTCCACCGCCGGATCCACCTCAAACATGAATTCCCCGCAGGTGTCACATCGTCCGAAGGGCTTTAATAGACATACCAGTCCCGAGAATCCGGGACAAATCATGCCCAAGGCCTCCACATCCATGCAGGAATATAGGGCGAATCGACCCCTTGGCTTCAGTCGGATCCCTGTGTCCGTTATGGGAGCAGCAGCAGTCAATGTTGTAGTTGCCGGGTGAACCGGGATCCACGAGGCGTTTCCAAACATGGCGACCTGTTGCTGTTCCATCGTACACTTTTTGCTCCAGTTCGCAGGCTTTTTTTCTTGGTTGGTTGAGACACGCCCACGAACTAAGCGGTGGGGGTTGTGTCTGATGGCGCAGTGCAATTAAAAAAAACCCACGTGCAGTCCGTCACACGGCTGGGTTTTCCCCCTTTCACCACTCTGCCTGCGCGGGCCTTTCCTCTTCTGAGGTCATGTCCACGACTTTCGAGTAGGGTTGCACTTTGGCCTATACACTTGACTGTTTCCGGCAGATACGTTCTTCCAAGTGATACACAATACATATCCCGGACGAGCCCCCACGTGTAGCGGGCACTCTGCTCGGTGGGTCTCCCACACTCCCAATCCCCTGTATTAAAGTTCTCGCTCGAAATGTCTCTGGTCTAGGGGTATGATAGGAAAGGGAGTGCGTCCGCTACGCCAGACCTCCACCACAGGTGTATAAGTGGTGTCAGCAAAAGTTCTTTACCTTCGGGCCTGCATTGTGTATCGGATCCTCCCTCCAGGAGTCCTCTGCCAGGAAACGAGTCTCACACCGTTGTAAGTCCAACACTCCTTTATTTGAACACAGCATGGACTTACTTGCTTTACAAAACCAGAACAGGAGGTGTGAATGTGTATGTAGGCCCAGACACAAGTTCTTTCCTCCACTCTCCTCCTAAGAGTAGATAATGGTCTCCGCACGAGGGAAATTCACCTTCCGGACGGTCTCCGACAAGAGTCTCACCCATCACTGGCAGTATGCTGCACCGGGTCTTCAGATGAGGAGCTCTTCCCGGTCCATTACGTCCACCTCGGATTCAGGCGTCCATCTCCGGAGCACACTAGGATCCTTCCCTCGCGGAACTCAGTGTTGGGCACTGAGCTCCGGACCGCCAACTGAGTACCTCACCTCAGGCTAAAGGTGCCTGAGGTGGAACATGATCTCCGGTGGTCCTCCAGGCCTAGTCCGCCCGGAGGACAAACACGAACTCCATCCGCAAGCTGAAGGTGTCTGGGACAACGAACCCCGTGACAAAATGGCCGGCCCCCTTTATACCTTCCCCCGGCATGCGTAGCGGGTTCCCCGCCCCACCACACGGCTGTCCAAGAAAGACAACAAGGGATTCGACACAGCAATGACTCGTCCGTCGGTCCAAAGTGACAGCGCCACCCGCTGGACCGCCGGAGATACACCACCGGTGTCACCGTACAAATTCAAAAGTTTTCCCGGCAAAGTAAATACCCGCTACAATAGTAATCAGTGAGTTTGACTGTCAAGTTCAGCGGTCTCTGTCCCTATTGGTGGTAAGTGTCATGTACCCCCATTGATGGTCAGTGATCTGTTCACTCATTGGTGGTCAGTGGTCCATATCTCTCTCAGTGGTCAGTGATTTGTTCCCCTGTTTTTTGTCAATGGTCTGTTTCCCAATTAGTGGTCAGTAATCTGTGCCAATTGGTTGTCAGTGGCTTATATTGATGGTTAATGATCTGTTCTCCCATTAGTGGTCAGTGGTCCATGCCCAAATGGATGGTCAGTGATCTTTGCCTCTATTATTGTTCAGTGGTCGTCATTGCTGTCCCCTGCTGACTGTCTTGGCTCTAGGGTTGCCACCTGTCTGGGATTCACCCAGACAGTTTGAGTTTGGAATCATGCGTCCGGGTTTCAGACTGCCTGAAACCCGGACACATTATTCAGACTGGACTATGTCTTCCCAGCAGGGTTGCTGGTTGCAGTTGTCTAAGCTGAGAGTGTCTGTTACTCTCTCTTTCACACTGTCCAAAGCCAACACTAACAATATGCTCCACACACACACACAGACAGGAGAGGAGAGAGGGCTTGATCTGCTCCTCTTCCTCACACCCCACTCCTCTGTGTCTGCCCACACTCCAATCCCCAGGGCTATGCCTCAGAAAAGGAAATTTGAAATCCAGCAGCCTCAGATACATCTAGATGAGAGTTGCTGACTGCCAAGGGGTGAGTGAGCTCACCATCCATCCCTGTCTGTGACTGAAGTCTCCCCCCTTCTCTCTCCCGCCTCTGAGTGAGTACACTAAGGTAAATCAGGGTTTTCAGAGCACCCCTTACATCAGAGTTCCCCTTTACACCAGAGGCCACAGTGTTCCCCCTTACATCAGAGTCCTCTCCGTACATCAGAGTTCTCAGTGTTCCCCCTTAAATCAGGGCTCCCAGAGCATCCTTTATATTAGAGTCCCCAGAGTTCTCCCTGACATCAGAGTCTGCAGAGCCCCCCTTACAGTGAAAGGGAACTCTGCGAGTTCAGTTGTAAAAGGTGAACTCTGTATTTTGGGGAAAAAAAGGGGTTAACTCTGTGGACTCTGATGTAAAAGGGGACTCTTGTTGTTAAAGGGGTTGTAAAGGTTTTTCACCTTATTGCATCCTATTCATTAAGGTGAAAAAAAAAACTGGCAATGACGGCCCCCCAGCCCCCCCGTTTTAGTTACCTGAGCCTGTTCACCTGCTGCGCTCGCCCCCGACGTCCTCTTCTCCACTCAGTCTGGCCGTTGATTGGCTAGATTGGATGGATTGATAGCAGCACAGCCATTGGCTCGCGCTGCTGTCAATCACATCCAATGATGCGGCGCGCCGGGTGGCGGGGCCGAGTGATACAGTCCGCGGCTATAGCCGCCGGCTGTATCACGGGAGCGAGCCCACAAGAACTAACCCCCATGAGAGAGAGCTTCCCATGAAGAGGGTTAGTTCTTGTGGGGAGGAGCCGAGACAGCCGCCGAGAGACCCCAGAAGACCAGGATCGGGGCCACTGTGTGCAAAACGAGCTGCACAGTGGAGGTAATTATAACATGTTTATTTTTATTTATTTATTTTTTAAACGGGAACCTTTAGTGTCCCTTTAACTTCAGCTGATTAGAAATGTTATTTATTAGCAACATATATGTATAAAAAAAATTAAAAATTGCTGTGCGATGCTAAAGTGTTCAGGTTTGACTTGACGAAAAGGTGGACACCCCACTTGGCTCTAAAACCTTCTAGAACTATTGATTTGCATACTTGCTGTGAGTAGAGCCTCAGAAATTGTTGAAGCGATTGTATTCACATGACAGCCAGGCAACTAGCATATTCAAAAGGGTAGGCCAGCAATGGCGCCTTAGACGACAACGGCTCTAGCTCCAGGACTCTGTGCTACAATGATCTTAGACATCCAATCTGAAAACAGTATCTGTCCTATTGGGGAAGGCGCTGAGCACAAATAAATTAAAAACACATTGCCGCACTGGATACCTTTGCCAAAACACTTAACCCCCTCGTCTCCAAACAGACGAGCTCACATGTAAAGGGCATTAGAGCCGGAGAATAGCTGGCGGTGAAGAGGTTACATATGGTAACAGACGCTTCTCTGGGGACAGGAGAGCACAGCAGTAATGGGGATGTTGGCCAAGAGAGGAGATGGGATATTCTGCTGAACGATCGAAGGAGAGAACAAGATGAGATACTGAGCATGATATTGGTGGAGCAAGACATGTGTGTTATCTCAGCTCTGTATACACTGGCGGAATTTTCTTCATATCCAGCCATATCAGGTGTTACATATTCTGAGAAAAGGCTTGTGCTATATGTAGCGCACAGACCCCCTTTTACCCGTCTGCTTCGGCTCCTCTCAGGAAAAAGGGGCACACCGCACCACAAGCCCGTACCCTCCTGTGTTAAGAGGGTAGGCAGTGTTGATTTTGGGCCTTGTCTGCAGCCAGAGTATAAAGTCCTCCTGAGAATTATTCTCACCTCTACAGTGTGTAGATGCAAGTCCTTGACTTCCCCAGGAACGTAAATGTCCACACCAGCTGAAAGTCCAACTCCATCTTTATTTTTACTTGCACAACACATAGTCTCTTGGATAGAAGGAAGGTTGGAGCAAAGACACAGGACAGCTTTAAGGTGTGGAGGAGGTCCAGGCACAAACGTAGCTCAAACTCTTTGCTGTTCAGATTCTCAAACAGTTTTGGTGCATGGTCTCTGCCACAGACCATGAGGTTGGTCTCTGCCACAGACCATGAGGTTGGTTTCTGCCACAGACCTTGTGAATAAGGTCACTGACCTGGCAAACAAGGTCACTGACACTGACCTGATGAAGCTTGGTTCCTTCCTAGGACATAGCCCCTTTCAGGGAGAAGACATCCCCCCAGAGAGTCAACAGACCCATTCCTTTGCCGCGTCCACAGCACCGGTCCTTCGGAACAGATCCTCCCTTCTCTTAGGGTGCGGGTCCCCTCGCAAGGCGGCACCCTGGACTTCTCGGCCCCTTGTGGACCCCAGCCGAAGGCTGCTGGGCTCCGAGTCGTTACTGCGACTCCTGGGCCTCCGTGCCCAGGCGGACAGGAACGGTGAGGTAGTACCTCACCCCAGGCTAAAGGTGCCTGAGGTGGAACCAGAACAAGGCCTCCGGGCCTAGGGCACCCGGAGACGACACACACACCCACACACCCAGGCCGAAGGTGCATGGGCGTGGACGAACCACACACACCCAGGCCGAAGGTGCCTGGGCGTGGACGAACCACACACACCTAGGCCGAAGGTGCCTGGGCGTGGACGAACCACACACACCCAGGCCGAAGGTGCCTGGGCGTGGTCGAACCCCTCTCAGAAGATGTCTGCCCTTTTTATCCCCTCTCCTGGCATGCACAGCAGGTTCCCCGCCCCACTGTACGGCTGCCAAGAAGGGACACAAAAGGTTCAACCCTGGCTCAGAATGGCAGCGCCACCCATCGGCCACAGGGAACACATCACCAGCATTAACCCCTGAGAACAAAAATGGTCCATTACTTCTAACAATTCAATGTGTCTGAGCCTGGTTACCACTCAGACACTTCCCTTAAATTGAACACCCCGCTACATATATGTACATATAAGTGCCGAGGGCGAATGTGTACTCCCTGTGCTGTCAGCAAAGCACCAGGGGCTGTTTCTAGGTCTTGTACATGTAGCTCCCCTCCCAATATTTGGGGTCGCTATGTACAAATTTAGGGGTAGTCTGAGCCAATAGTTAGGCTCAGACCAATTACAATTTCAATTATTTGCTTCTGCTCTGGGTGTGATGCTGCCTGGCAGTACAGTTCCCTGTTGGCTGTGGGTGGCACTGTCCCCGCTGGCTCAGGTTGAACCACAGGGTGTATCACAGCACCATTGGGTGTCCTTTCTTGGCAGCCGTACAGTGGGAGTGGTCGGCCCGCTGTGTATGCTGGGAGAGGGTACATAAGGGGCAGACGCCATTAGGCGTGAGGTAATCCAGGGGCTCCCTTGGTCCTGGAGGACATTCGGCACGTACCCCAACTGTTGAGGCCCTCATGGCCAGGGGTGCGTGCGTTTCAGTCCTGGGCACCTTTAGCCCGAGGCTGCATCGCTGCTTGGTGGGCCCAGCTCGGCTGGCTAGGGCCTACACCTCACAGAAGGATCCCAGGCTGCCCATTGGAAGGGGGCCCAACTTTAGGAAAGGAGTTCCAGGGGAAGATCAGTCCTGTCAGAGATAGCGACGATACTGCTGTCTCGGGGAGAGGCCTGGAGGCCTACCTAAAGAGGGATCCATCATCATTGATACAAGCCCTGCAACACCCTAAAGGTTTCTCTCATTGTTGCTTGGCTGTGAGGTTTGGGGCAGGATAATCCTGTGGCAGAGGATTTCCAATCGCATCCCCATTTCATAAAGGACAGATTAATTTGTGCTCTACTCCGGCTGCTAGGGACTATCTAAAGAGGGACTATCCGGGAGAGCAAAACCCACTCAGACTTGAGTGGCGACGGTACTGAGTCTTAAGTGTTGCGTGCCTGAACCTTTTCCCTACTTCGTCTATTCTCTCTCTCTCAAAGTTTTACCTCAAGATAAAAGAATAAAACCTTGCTGCTTAGGTTTTTCACCTGTGTGGACATTGACTTTATTACAAAGGGACTTCCGCCTAGACAGCGGAGACTGGGGATCCACTCGTGAGAGGTATTTTTCTGCAGACCCAAAGGTAATAAATCAGTGGATTTCCACACTTAACCAAGTGTGGATCCGGCGTAGCCGCAGGGGAAGAGGAGGAGAGAAAGTGTAGTACCCCCCTGAAGGGAACGCCACACTCACCACCCCACCCTGCAAGGGTGATACATACACATAAGAGCCAGAAGGAAACATTCAATGGGATTGATTTACTAAAGGCAAATAGACTGTTCACTTTGCAAGGGAAAATGCACTTTGCACGGGAACTTGACCTGGACTTTAGTGAAGCTCTGCTGACTTCTGTTATGTCCCTTAGACACAGGGTCTCTCAGGGTGCGGCTAGCAATGCTGCCAGTATCTGCTCAGCAAGGTACACACAGGCTGGATGAACGTCTTAACCATGGAGAGGGTTTATTACTCACTCAGAACATGATGACTTTGTTACATGGAGTCCTAATACAACAGGCTTCTGTCATTACCAGATGTAATCCCTTCTGTGCATCATGCTGCTGCTTCCCAGTTCCACACACACTCTCTTACTTCCTGGTACAGCCCCTCCCCCAGCATGCATCAGGAGAAAAGGGTGAAGGGTCACATAGTGCTCCAGCACAAACATCACAACTTCCATCATCCAATCATTTGCAAGCATTACATTTTCCCTGCATGCCATAGGTGTGCGCAGGGGATGTGCCAGGGCACACCCTAATCACTATGTGTGGTGCTGATTTCCCCCGCCCCTTGTTGCCCCCCCCCCCCCCCCTGGCCTGCAGTGCTGTGGCTTCCCTCCTCTTCCTCCGGCTGCTGTGGGGGATGTTTCAGGATGGAGAGCGGGGAAAGGGGCTAGTAAATATGTAATTGACCGGCCCACTTCCTTTTCTAAATGAATTTTCTCACTGTGTCCATTCATAACTGAAGCATAGTAAACGGTGTTTACTATGCTCCCGTTGGTGACTGAACAGGAAGCCGCTCAGCACAGTGCACTTCTCATTCATTCACTGTCTCGTGCAACTGAGGCTGCAGAGAAAGATGTGTGTGTTTGAGCTTTGGGGTGCACACCCTAATGTAATAGGCTGTTTGTGATTGGGTATTTTTTGCACAGTGAAATTTCACCACATTCATAAAGGTCCAGGGCACATTCCCTTGCAAAGTGTACAGTCTTTTTGCCTATTTCCAAAGCTCATTTTATGAAAACTGCATTGAATTGAATGGCATGATACACATGGAAACCTATGTAGCTTCCTTGGGACAAAGCAAGGTTTGGAAGACTTCTCCCAGGAGGTTTCCACCTCTCAAAATCTGCATCGTTTTCTATACAAAGAATGTGATTCATAATTGTAACATTTTCTGTATGTTCAGTGAAAATTTAAAAGAGAGTTTTTTTTTTTTTTTTTAAATTAGAAGTCATACTTAGCTAGGTGGATGCAGCATCAGTCCAATGCTGCATCTGTCCCACGCCGGCTCTGAGACTGAAAAACGAGTGGTCAAACACCGAAGATCGCTCGGTTCCCAGAGCTTCATGAGCAGAGAGCTGGTGGCTGTCAGTCACCGCTGTCTGCTCTGCCCCCTCCTCACTCACTGAAGCGCTGGGCTGTGGAGGGGGTGGGAGCAGCTGGCTCAGACTCTCAGAGGCTTGCTGAGTGGCTGAGCTGGGTGCCAGTACAGACTCCTGAGTGGATCCCGACCATATGGTCACAACGTTCCCCAGCCTGGACTGGCTCTGTCTGCTAAAAACGGGTCAGAGGAGTGCAGAACGAACTGCACTCCTATGGTCCATAGGAAAAGTACGGCCAAATGAGCTTTAGCTGTACTTCTAGTCCTTTAATTTATTTTGGAACAGCACATAAAATGCAAAAAAACAAACATTTTTATTCCCAGGAGCATGTCACATTTGGGTATTACTGTATGCGCTTCACACCCAGTATTATGTCTGGTGAAGCAAAATATAGTCCATGTCTGATTGGTCATACAGCATAGCTCCTAACTGTCCCTGATTTCGAGGGACTGTCCCTGATTTGGAACAAAGTCCCTCTGTCCCTCCTTCCTCCTCATTTGTCCCTCATTTGGGTCTGATCTATATAGTTGTATATAAAATGCACTATTTATCTTTCAAAAAGTGTTTCCCAGTGCTAAACCAATCAAATTTCTAAATTGCCATGTAGCACTACCCCAGTAGGAGCTGCTGGTTTAAAGTTTGGGGGCTAACGTTACCTTTTCTGTTCACCGCACTCGTGCCAGGGATCCTCCTTGAAGAGCTTTAGAAATGTTCATACCAACACCTAGATACGTTTTCTCCAAGAGGCTTTATTTTACCAGTTCCAACAGAGGGATAGAGGGAGAGGGGAGGTTCAGGTACCTTGCTTTGCGGATCACGGGCACAATCTCAGATCCAGAGGACAAATCAGTTCCACGCTGGATTCAGCAACCACCGGATAGGCCTACTCTCACTGGCCTAGCAACCGCTGCGAAGCTCGTTCAAAAGTCTCTGCCACAGACTTGATAAGTGCCGTCTAGTCATTCCACAATCTTCCGCCACAAGATCGTGTAACCACACTGACACTTTGCAAAAGTTCCTTCAAAAGTACACAGCTCAAGGTGCCAGAATCTTTCATCCATCCGGCAGCACCGTGAGGCAAACTGGCCAGGATGCGTCCTTCAATTGAGTCCCCAATTGTTCCGCTTCTTCCCACCGGCAAGACCGCGTAGGACCATCCCTGGACTAGTAGGCCCCAGCAACTTCTGGGCCTACTTCTCAGTTGCAGAGACCCGGGCCAGCAGGCCCCGAGGCCGAAAATGGCTCGTACATCCCTGAGGCCAGGAGGGCCCTCAGGTCAGGATCCGGCAACGATCCCCGGCAATGAACCCCGATAGAGTGGTCTCTGTCTCTTAAGTACCCCCTCCCAGAATGCACAGCGGGTTGACCACGCCCCCTGAGCCACTTCTGGGAAAGGAATACCCAATACACCCAGCCTGCTGCTCCTCCAACCCCGAACTGTGGTGACAGTGACACCCAGTGTTAGGTGGAAAACGCGCAGCCCAGCCAAACTGAAACAGAGCCAACAATTTACATAATTCTTTCTGAGCTGAACTACAGCTCAGACAACTAAATTTAACATATATCGTTTACCCAACAGGAGTAGGGCGCTACAGCTGCATTTGTAAATTCCAGAAGCCAATATAAAGTAATAGTAGTGGGAATAAAAAGCATTTGTGGGTTTAACTAATCATTTTTTGGGTATAATTCTCCTTTAAGGGGCGTGGCAGGGGGTGTGTCCTATGCCTACATACTTTTGCTTATAGGTGTCCCTCATTCCCATCTCAAAAAGTTGGGAGGTATGTTACAGCTCTACCAAGATTTGGGCAGCCATCTTGGATGCAGAGAGGCTCTATGTAGCCTGTTCTGGGTCATTCTGGCACACCTGAAGTGTGGGAAGAGTGCAGATAGGGACAGACACATGCTGGGGAGGCTAGGTTTAGAGAAGGGAAAGGTTTCTGGAGTACCCCTACTTGGAGTGTAGGGAAGGTCCTTGTTGTGCAGCCTTCCACCATATTGGTCCATCGTTGTGCCCTTCTGTGCTAGCACAGCACCCCAGCAGTAAGGCCACTACAGAAGCTTTAATGCTAAACTAAAGTCTCACTTTCCAAAACTTCAAACAGGTAGGCTCTTTATTGCAGAAGAGACATATCATTTGGCATCTTTGGCTCCTGTGTGCTGGGATGACTGCAGTCCTTTTCATACCCCCGGGGTGACACCATCCCACTTTGGCCAATAAGAATGGTTGCAGCCAGTCTCCTGGAAAAAGCTAGAAGATGCAGGCGAAGGACTTCAGATCGTTGAAGGTAAGGTAAGTGTAGCGCCCTGCTCCTGTTAACCAGGCGCTATGATCTAAAGTTAGTGGGATGTCTGAACTGTAGTTAGATTAGATTCCATGTTTTGGCTAAATTGGCCTATGTTCCAGCCTTGATCTGAGTTGGGTGTATTTCCCGCAGTTACCAGCAGGTGTCGCTGCCACCTCTGGTTCGTGTTGGAAGGTACAACAAGCCGAGGCGTATTGGGTGTTCTTTCCCAGAGGCAACCTAGCAGGAGGTTGATACCGCTGGGCATGCTGGGAGAGGGTACTTAAGGGACGGACGCCATTTTTGGAGTCTCTCTCTCACCTCGTGGCCACCCTGGCCAGAGGAATGTGACAATTCCTCTTCTGCCTCGGGGCCTACTGGCCCAAGGCTTCGTTACTGGAGGTGCTCCCAGAGGCTATCTGGGGCCTACTGGTTCGAGGGTGGTCCTGTGCTGTCTGTCCTGCGGGAAGAAGCTGAGCAGTTGAAGGAACCAGGGGAGGACTCATCTTGGAGACTACATAGTGGAAGGCTGGGATCTCGAAAGGAGCCTGGGGTCTCAATTGGAGGAGGATGCATCTCAACCAATCTGCCTCACAGTATTGCCGGGTCGGCTTAAAGGACTTTCTTATACTGTGCAATTGTGCTTGAACTTTGAAAATTCTGATTATCAAGTCTGTGGCAGAGACTTTTCATTTGTCCGTGCATCATCCCGGCTGCTAGGCTGGTGAGAGGGGCCTAACCGGGTGAGCAAGATCCAAGGACAGCGAGTGTGCCTGTCTCCAGGATCTCAAGTGTTCTCAGTGATCTGCATCAGGTACCTGAACTCCCCCTAACCCTCCATCCCTCATTCTGCTAACGTTGTGATTAATAAAATAAGCATTGGAAAAGACTCAGTGACTGGCAACCGTGTTTTATGCAACTTTAACCCTAGACTTTGAGCCAACACGGAGAACAGTGGGGTAACGGCAGACCAAAACTAACCAGCAGCTCCTACGGGAGTAGTGCTACATAAGTATCATGGTTTAGCTCCACTTTAAAATGGTTGCAAACCTCAGATATGAAATATGAACAAAACATCTCCTTCTATACTGTGTACTTGTCTCTATCCATGCACAGATTGTGATTTATCTCTGCTGCCTTGTTCTTTTGTTATTAGCATGAGTCACTTCTGAGAGCTTTTGTATACTCCAAGAGATAATTGGTGATTGGGAGGAAACCTCCAGTACACCGCCTGTGATTGGAAGCCACAGCTGTGCACGCTCCCTGTATACTGTAAGGAGGTGGGTGTGTCCCTTCCCTCCAATCAGGGTTCAGAGCTCTCCTCCCTGAGATCTGTAGCGTGAGACTTCAGATTCCCACCCCCTGATTTTCAGAGGTGACAGTTGCTTTGTAACATGTGTGTTTTGGAAGGCTGTAGAGAAGACTGGGCTGCAGATAAACAGGTAAAACTTATCTATGAGGATTTGTTTCATCTCTGTGTATCACTTGAGGCCAGTCACTTCACTTTAAGCGTACTTCCTGGAGGAGACAATCTTCAAGCATACTGTAAGTTCTGCTTAATTGCACCACATTGTTACAGAATTGTAAAAGTGCCTTTCTGTCCAAATTTCTACTTTGGGATAACTATCATATTGTACAATTTACTAGTCATTATATAAACAAGTCAGTTCCTAGAGCACGTTGTCTTTCCTGGTCTCACTTGCTGACAGGGCCTTTTTCTGACATTTGTTGTTTACAGGTGTAGCGCCTGCCCCTCTCCTCGAGGCCTCCTAGGGGACTAGCACGAACCCACGTCCGCAAGCTGAAGGTGCTTGGGACGAAGACCCCGTGACCAAGATGGCCGGCCCCTTTATCCCCTCTCCCAGCAAGCACGGCGGGTTCCCCTCCCCACCATACCGCTACCGAGAGAGGACAAAAAGGAGGCTCGACACACAGTGACATTCGTCCCTCCGGCCACAGTGACAGCGCCACCTGGTGGACCGTAGGGAACACAGCTCTGATGTCACAGCTAGATTAAAAAAATGCACCCGGGAAAGTAAGTACCCGCTACACATTCCCCCCTGTCTTTTGACACTGGACCCCAGTGTCTGGAGTGAATCACGCCCTCAACGGCTGACATAATCCAATCCAGAAACCAACTAACAATTTGAAAAACACAAAATTTTTTTAGGAAACTATCCTAACGGAGAAGTTGTGTCTGAGCCCCTGCAACAAAAGAGGAGTGAAAGACAACATTTAAAATATTACTTTTCCCTCCCATCCTAACTAAGAACCACCCCAGGTTCCATAATCTTGCCGGGACGCTCTCCTGCAGAGGGAAGAGAAAAGAAACAATAAAACCCTGACACGTGTGTATGTGTGAGAGAAAAAGAAACTCCTCCGAAGAGAAATATCTTTTCCTCCAGTGTGAGTGTGTACAATGTGTAACGTTGCACAAGACTGCCACCTGGTGATAGCCTCGCGGTAACTGCACCCGTTGAACCATCTTCTCTTTTCTTGCTGCTTGACTCCAGGCCCTATCTACCCGAAAGTCTGCAACTTCTCACCGGAGAGGAAAGAACAACAACTGGAACAGTTCTTCCTTGGAATGACACAAGCACCCCTCTTGTGGGGCAAAACACTGATGATGGCACCAACAAGAAAGTCAAACAGCAAAGTTCAGGGGGTGCAAAGTCCTTTTGAAACAAAGCAAACAAATGGAGTCTCTTTCTCCTCAGAGGTAGAAGCGGGGATGCGGCAGAACGATAGGTTTTAGATGCCGATCCATGGTCTCCAAATGGTACGCCACATCTTCACCTTCTTTGCGTCGGATCAGCACCTTGTCCGCATGGATGTGTCTTCCCCTCATCCACTCTGCCTTGCAGTCTTTGAATCGCTGAGATGTCTTTGGAGAGCATGTCAAATACCTGCGGGCGTGTGGGACCTTAAGGTGGGTCCACACGAAGTCATTATACCAGCGCTCTCGGTACACTTCCACTTCGTAGAGTAACTCCTTGGGAAGGTACGGGTATTCCCACCCGTAGTCAGCAGCAACTTTCTGGCAGAAGAGTCTCTGAAGCCTTGACAGCGGAGGCATTGTGGCTTTGTACCCTTCGCCGGGTAGAACTATAGAGTCCGGATGGCGAGGGGCCTTGACCACTTCTGGTTGGGGCATGGGTGCCCGTAGTATCAACTTCTGCTCCCCAGTACCTGATGCAGGCGGCACCGGAGATGTAGAGGCGGGCTGGGGACAGGACCCTTGTCCAGGCGCTGGTGCCTCCACCCGGGGTGTATTCTCCCCCGTGGACATGGGTGAATCCCGAGGCCTTCGGAATGAAGCTAGCGGTACTTTGTCCCAGCCCTTCTCTGCGAACAGTTCGTCAATAGCTGTGTCATCTCCCATATCAGAGAGCGACTCCAGATCTGAAGTATCACACTCCTCCGCGGGTATGTAGCCCGTTGTAGAGACGGAGCTAACACCTCCCGCAGGCGTACTGGGCCATGCCTTCCCGGCACCTCCGCCCATGCACCAAGTCTCTTTGCCCGGCTCACCTCGGCCTTTACTTGAAGCGGGACGTCCGGAACACTCGTCAACGGATCCGTCTAGGCCTGGCGTAAGCTGGCGAGATGGTCCGCCACCACCACTGGTCGGGGCCACCATGCTGGTTCTCTTCTTCAGTAGCGGACGCTGTGAGACAGTGGTGACCGAGTCAGCATCCTCGGATTTCTCCCGTTGAATTTTAACGACCTCCTCCTCGGTCGCTGCAGTGTGCGCTGGGATGGCTTTTACAGCAGTAATTCCTCCTCTGCGAGTAGTGTTACCTGAAGCCCGGCCTGGGTAGATGATTCTCTGCCTTTCAACTACCGGATCCGTCTCGAACAGGAACTCCCCACAGGCCTCACATTGTCCGAAGGGCTTCAGGTGGCACACCAGTCCCGAGCACCCGGGACAAATTACACCCAGGGCCTCTACGTCCATGCACGAATACAGGGCGAATCAACCCCTTGGCTTCAGCCGGATACCGGTATCCGTTATCGGAGCAGCAGCAGTCATCGTGGTAGTAGCAGGGTGAACTGGAATCCATGAAGTATGTCCAAACATGGCAACTGGTTGCTGGTCCATCGCACACTGCAGAGTTTTCGCGCCAATGTCCCACGTGTAGCCCTCTCACCTATTGGACTCCTCCCCTTTGCTCCAGTTCGCAGGCTTTTTCCCTTTCTTTGGCTGAGCCACGCCCACGAACTAAGCGGCGGGGGTTGCGTCTGTTGGCGCAGTGCAATTAGAAGCCCCCACCTGTAGTACCTCACACGGCTGGGCCTCCCCCCGTTCACCGCTCTTCCTGCACGGGCCTTTCCCTTGTCTAAGGTCAATTCCACGACTTCGAGGAGGGCTGCACTTTGGCCTATTCAGTTAACTCATCCAGCAGACTTGTTCCATACTGTGATGCACAACACAATCCCGGACCCGAGCCCCCACGTGTAGCGCCTGCCCCTCTCCTCTCTCCGTGCGGCTCGCACTGTCTCTTGTCTAGGGGTATCTGGTAGGGTGGAGAGAGAGAGAGCGGGTGGGCTACGCCTAGCTTCCACCACGTGGGAATACCTGTGGTATCAGCAATGTCTCATTTACCTTCGGGTCTGTGTTGTACACCCGGATCCTCCCTCCAAGAGTCACCGTGAACTTCGTCCGCCAGTAAGTGAGCTTCACACCATTAAAGTCCAACACTCCTTTATTAGAACACACCATACAGGGACTTCCTTGACAGATAGAACAGAAAAGGAGGTGTGAGTGTGAATAGGCCCAGACACAAATTCGGTCCTCCACTCTCCTCCTGGAGAGTGGGCTATGGTCTCCGCACGAGGTGAAGGGGATCCTTCTGGACGGTCTCCGACAAGAGACTCACCCGTCACCGGCAGTCTGCTGCACCGGGTCTTCGAGTGAGGAGCTCTCCCCGGTCCATTGCGTCTTACTCAGATTCAGGCCTCCATCCCCGAAGTGCCTTAGGACCCTTCCCTCGTGGAACTCAGTGTTGGGCACTGAGCTCCGGACCTTCTTGTAAGTACCTCACCCCAGGACTGAAGGTGCCTGAGGTGGAACACGATCTCCGTTGGTCCCCTAGGCCGAGGCCTCCTAGGGGACGAGCACGAACCCACGTCCGCAAGCTGAAGGTGCTTGGGACGAAGACCCCGTGACCAAGATGGCCGGCCCCCTTTATACCCTTCCCCCAGCAAGCACGGCGGGTTCCCCGCCCCACCATACCGCTGACGAGAGAGGACAAAAAGGGCCTCGGCACACAGTGATATTCGTCCCTCCGGCCACAGTGACAGCGCCACCTGGTGGACCGTAGGGAACACAGCACTGATGTCACAGCTAGATTCAAAAAATGCACCCGGGAAAGTAAGTACCCGCTACACAGGTAAAAATCCGTATTTGTTTGCTAGAAAATTACTTAGAACCCCCAAACATTATATAAAAATTTTTTTTAGCAGAGACCCTAGAGAAGAAAATGTCTGTCATTGCAATATTTTATGTCACACTGTATTTGCACAGCAGTCTTTCATGTGCAATTGTTTTGGAAAAAATACAATTTCATGAATTAAAAAAATAACAAAACAGTAAAGTTAGCCAAATTTTTTGTATAATGTGAAAGATGTTGTTACGCCGAGTAAATAGATACCTAACATGTAATGATTTAAAATTCGTCGTGGAGTGTCGACAAAGTACGGTACTTAAAAATCTCCATAGGCGATGTTTTAAAATAATTTTACAGGTTACCTGTTTAGAGGTACAGATGAGATCTTGCACTAGAATTATTACTCTCACTCTTATGCGGCGTACACACGATCGTTTTTCATGCCGTTAAAAATGCCATTTTTTAAAATGGCCATTAAATCAGATCATGTGTATGCTCCAGAGCATTTTTAACGGCGTGAAAAACGGCCATTAAAAATTTCGAACATGCTCTATTTCTTCACTTCACGTCGTTTTTCATGTCGTTTTTTTTAACGACGTGAAAAACGATAGTGTGTATGCTTTTACGAGGGGAAAAAAAACACGCATGCCCAGAATCAAGTATGAGACGGGAGCGCTCGTTCTGGTAAAACTAGCGTTCGTAATGGAGATAGCACATTCGTCACGCTGTAACGGACTGAAAAGCACGAGGCTGAAAAGCGTGAATCGCCGCTCAACAAAGTTTACTAACATGAAGGGTGGCGCCATCCGAATGGAACTTCCCCTTTATAGTGCTGTCGTACGTGTTGTACGTCACTGCGCTTTGCTCGAGCGTTTTTTTTAATGATCGTGTGGATGCAAGACAGGCTTGAGAGGAAACATGAAAAAAAAACGACGACAAAAACGTTGGTTAAAAAAATGGCATGAAAAACGATCGTGTGTACGCCGCATAATGATCGCGGCGATACCTCACATTTGTGATTTAAACTCTGTTTACATATGCAGGAGTGACTTACGTATGCGTTCGCTTCTGCGCGTGAGCCCGGAGGGGTGGGGCTCTTTAAAAACTATCTTATTTATTTAACTTTTTTTTTACTCTTTTTGACACTTTTAATTTTTAATTACTTTTATTTCTATTACAAGGAATGTAAACAACTCTTGTAATAGAAATAAGCATGGCAGGTCCTCTTTATTGAGAGATCTAGGGTAAAAAAGACCCCAGATCTCTTAAATACCTTTAGGCCCCTTTCACACTGAGGCGCTATTGCGCTAAAAATAGCGCCTGCAATGCGCCCCAAAAAAGCCGCTCAATAGTATCCAATGTTGCGCTTGCAGGAGGGTCAAAAAAACTCCTGCAAGCCGCATCTTTGAGGCACAATAGGAGCTCTAAAAATAGCGCTCCTATAGCGACCCTGCCCCTTGAAATCAATGGGGTAGCGCCTCCAAAACGCCGCAAAGAGGCGTTATTGCGGGCGTTTTTAACCCATTTTCGTCCGCTAGCGCCCACAAATCGCGGCAAAAAATACGGTATAGCGGCGCTAAAAATAGCGCCGCTATACCACCAGCGCATCCAGCGCCTCAGTGTGAAAGTAGCCTTAAAAGCAAAAAAAAAGGCATTTTGCCTTAAAAAAAAACAAAAAAAAAACCTTTCTGTCTGCCCAAAAACAGGTGAAGTCAGAGGTCGCTCCGGTCCTCCAAGGTCATAGAGCTGAGTGAGAGCTATCTTGGCCTTACTCAGCTTCCTGCCTAGCCATCAGCCGCACCGGATTTGGCTCCGGTAAGCTCGTAAATGACTGGGAAGCGGCGGGAGCACTTCTCCCGCCACCTATAAAAGTGGTCTTGTGGTGAATCCGCCACTGGGATCACTTTTATCAGAAAGCTGACTGCCTTAGGCAGTGGTTCTCAACTCGGGGGTCGAATGACGATTTGCCAGGGGTCACCGAATCCTGGGCTGTTCCTGAAGCCCGCACCGCTCCCAGCCTTTTCGCGGCCGCTCAGCTGGGCTGTTCCTGGAGCCTGCAACCGCCCACTCTGGGCTGGAGGAGACCCTATCTCCTGATTTTGGCATAGGTGTCACTGCTACGAGACACCACAAAGTCGGAGACACAGTGAGTAACACTACCTGTGATTAGAGTTGCCATTAAAAGTCCCCACTACAGTTCTCAGATCAGCAGATGACCTTTATCATGAGCACCTAAGTTGGCTGATCAGAACTCCCCCCAGCAATGCCACTGATCCCAACTCCCCCCACCAGTACTGCCACTCATCCCATTCCCCCTCAACAAGGAGTATGAGAAGGAATAAAAATAGAGAATACATGGAAGGGAGAGGAAAAGAGGGGGAGGAACAAAGAAAAAGGGAGAGAGAATAAGAGAAAGATCAGAAAAGATAGCTAGAGAGAGGGATGGGGTAAAAAAAAAAAAAAAAAAAAAAATTAGGATAGAGAGAGATAAAGGGGAAATAAAGGAGAACAAATAGAGATTGGTACATCCTAAAATGTACCATAAGGGGTTTAATACTGTACGAGTGGGGCTAAATGTCCGTGGGTTAGGGGTGCAAATCACTTACCTTGTCTTGGGCGCTGACAACCCACACTACGAAAATGTTACTGTTAGGGGTCCCCACATCTTGGGAAATTTTATCAAGGGGTCACGGCACTAGAAAGGTTAAGAACCACTGGCCTAAGGGAAAAAAAAAAGATATCAGCGTTATGGCATCTAGCTGTAGCCGTAACCCCGGTATTAACTGTAAAGTAATCACGTACATTTACAGTCATGCAGTCGGCAAGTGGTTTAATTGCTGCCACACAGTTGCCTCCCGACACAGCAATTCAACAACAAAATGTCCCTACAAATGTGTAGTGGCTGGACAAGTCAAGACATGTCTGGACTCTGGAGAGGTGCAAAGGCAAAGCAGTGTCAGCCAGAGCCTCCCTCAGACCAAGCCAAGCCCTCAGCCCGGACCGGCGTGCTCCGGGGTCGGGAGGTGTAATAGCAGGAAGCAGCAGCAAAACTACAGTGAATTTGTGCCGAGTTTGGCACAGCTGGCTGCTGGCGCCACTAATTAAACTGTGCAGCAGAGCACAACTGTTTCAATCTACACTGACACTCTGGGGGAGATTTGAACCCCCAATCCCCCCCTTATCTACGTCCCTGGTTGTTACCAACACCTTCATTTGTAGGGACATTTTGATGTTGGATGGTTGATGTCCATGTTCTTATTTTGCTTCATTTATCTGTGCCTTAACATAAATTTGTGCCTCAACTTTGGTCTGAATTGGTGATGAAAGCTAAGCAAGGATTTTCCTAATGAGAGGTAAATAATAGCAGTCCTGATATTTTCTCATAGAAGGTTTAGAAAAAGATCAGCTGTTACCTGGAACTCAAATCTGATTGTTTTAAGCAATTCTCCAAGGGCTATCGGCTGAGGACTGGCGAGCGTCTCAAATCAATTATCATGCATGAAGCATTTTGGAAAGTGCAAAAGTAGTTTTTATTTGAAGTCACGTTTAGGTAAAACCAGTACATTTGGAGGTTCGAAGGTTTCCTTTCTGCAACAGTTGCCAAGCTCCGATGAAAGGAAACACTTTTAACCTCCAAAATGTGTTGACTAAATGAATAGGACTAATAGGAGTTACGAAAAGTTTCTGATGCTTTATTTCCTGCACACCACCCCAGGTTTTCTAATGCCAGGTTTCCTCTGAAAGGGACAGTTATCAGTATTGTATCATGTGATTCCTGGCAGTCAGTTGGGTGTTGAAAAAATATTGCTTTCAGTGATATTATCTTTGTAGCGGCCTCACCCCTCTCCCTAGCTTTATCAGTTGTATGGCTGTTGTCTAGGGGTACCTGGGAGAGAGAGATGATACACACCACGGCCCATGTCCTCCGTAACTAAGAGGTGAAGGCCAGAGATTGGGTTTTTGTGTAGGTGTCCTAGAGCCAAGTCCAGTCCTTCGTCCCTGACTCCTTTGCTTAGTAACCCAAGCTCCACACAGTCAATAGGTACAACTCAGTTTTATTCTTCTTGCCAAGCAATAAAACAATCTTTCTTCTTTAGAAAATGGGGACAGATCGAGGCACAATCCTTTCCCTTCTTGCTGCTGCCCACTGTGCTGTCACCAGTGGTGAATAGTCACTGCCACTGACTAGGTAATATAGAACGTGAATTACCTTCACTCACTTTGCCCCTGTCAGAGGAAGAAATCCGTCCAAGGGAGAAGTGGAGGCCTCTTCGTCACCAGCGATGCTGCGCCAGACTCTTCGGAGAAGTTACTGCACACCAGTCCTCACGAACTCAGACACGGGCACCCAAGGAGTTAGGGCCCCCTCAGATTCCTCCACCCTCGCAGAACTCAGTTAAAGGTACTGAGCCCCAGGCATCCGCCATAGTACCTCACCCCAGGCTAAAGGTGCCTGAGATGGACTCCATCTCCGCTCCGGCTAGGCCAAGGGCGCCTAGGCCCGGAACACCGGAACGCCAGCACCCAAGCTGAAGGTGCCTGGGTGCGGCCGCGTCCTTCGACTCTGAACCCAAGGTCAGGGCGTCCGCCCTTTTATGACCTCTCCCTTTGCGTCACAGTGGGTTCCCCGCCCCGCTGTACCAGCTCCAGGGGAGGACAAAAAGGTACAGTCTTGCGGTGTGAGTTCAGCTCCGGCCCAGGGCAACAGCGCCACCTGTGGACCCAAGGAACCTCACACCACCAGAGTCCTCTAAGAACCAGAAAAGGGTCTCGGATCCCCTAGCAATTGGTGCATCTGGGTTACACAACCACCCAGATGCCTTCCCCAAATTCAAATACCCGCTACATCTTCATTTCAAATCTGATAATATCTACAAACGCAAGAACACTGTTGCAAGTTAGATTGATTTTGGGGATTTTTTCTGGGTATTTACATTTATTAAAAGCCCAACATTTGTTTTGTTTTTTAATCATTACCCTCACAGTTGTAAAAACTAAAAAAAGCAGCTCATACTACAATACTCATCCCATCTCCAGCACTGTCCACCGTAGGCTTGTGGGTGGGTGTGGTGTGGTGTGGTGGCAGAGAACACTTAGAGACCACATGCAGAAAACAGAACTATATTGAAGTTGAAGATAATCCCAGCGGTAAGGCAGCCCGACCGGGAGCACTCACAGATAGCAACAGCGATGAGTAGTAGCAGTAGGTCTTAGGTGTGCTAACAGCACCTGACCAGTCTGTACCCAAGTGGGGAGCCTTCCAGGAAGGATGGTGTGTCCCTGCACTTTCCCTACTTGTCTGGAATCTCTCCCTTACGCTAAGCAGTGTCCCTGACAGACAGGTGACCTGTTTCTACTCTATCCACATGCATAATTTGCACCAAGCCCAGGAGTCAGGGACATAAATAGACTGCCTAACCCAAGATGGCCTCCAGAGTCACATGTGGTGCCAGCATCCAATCAGACCCAGGAAACCATAGAGGAACCACGTTCCGCTTGACCTCCTCTCCCCTGCAATGCCGTTGCTGTTGAGCTCCACCTGCAGTAGAGAAAGCAGACTGCAACTGCCTTCAGGCTCACTGCTCCAAGGTCCAGGATCTCTCCTTTTCTAGGTTGAATGATATTTGGATTGGTGCCTGTGAGTGCAGGTTGTCATAGACCTGCTCCTTGGGGGAGGGTCACCTACAGCGTCCTGCACCTTTAACAAAATCATGCAGAGAACAGAGTTGACTTCATCAACTGACTGACACCTGAAACTAAAAAGTATTTAAACATTTTAAAATATTGAGGGGGGGCGGGGGGCTGGAAGGTGGAGGCAGTAGAATTTTGATTTAAGACCATGTTCTAAAGCCCAAGTGCCTAACCGACCGGTGGCCTTTGGTGATTGCAGTACGGTGCAGAGCAGACCTCAGCATTCAGTAGTGGGAGCATTCCTTTTTATAATATAGGTAGTCTATCAGTCTCATGTAACATGGTTTCAGTATTTGAATCTCTCCTAAAGCATGATTACAGTCTTCAACTACTCCTCCAGGACAGCTTGTGACCATTTTAGTAAATATTTGGTCTATGGCAGTCTTCTGTGGTATTACATACTGAATAATCTGGCTTTTTGTGGGGAATAGGTGCAGGTACTCACCCCCCCCCCCCTTCCTGTTCAGCCTATCTGACACAACTTCTCTAAACCAGCAGAGGCAATAAAATAAACATGGCCCCTGGCAGCAGCCTGGGCACCTGGGTCCCCAGGCAAGAGATGTGAGGCATATGCCCCAGGTGCCAGGCAACAACAATGCCCATGCGTGGCAATTATCATTCTAGCACAGGGATCTCCAAGCTTTCCAAACAAAGGGCCAATTTACTGTGCTTCAGGCTTTAGGGGTGCCAGACTGTGGCCAGTGGGAGTAGAAAATGCCCCTAGCATCAGTGAGAGTAAACATTTCCCCATCATTGGTGCTAGTGGAAGTAATAGAGTCTCATTGTTGGTATAAATGGGAGGAATAATGTTCCATTAATGGTGTCCCATCATTGGTGTCAGCTGAAGGAAAAGTGTACCAAGGTCTGACTAAAGGCAAGCAAAGGGCCGCATCTGGCCCCGGACCACAGTTTGGAGCCGTGGCAGCCGGTCCTTAAGGGGCGCAGGGGCACCCCCCTTCCCCCAGAGTTTTGACCAATAGGAAAGGTATTAATAGAACGATTTATTTTTAAATAAATGATAATATGACTAACATTTTTTAACATCTTAAAGTTAAAAAATGTTAGTCATATTATGATTTATTCAAAAATAAATCGTTCTATGTGTGTGCAAGTGCACTGCGGGGCGCCTGACTAATAGAAGGCTATTAAGTCCGTCAATGTTAAACAAGCATGTGATCGAGCCTGAGGCTCTAATTGGCTTGTTAACCACTTAACGACCGCTCACTGTATATATACGTTGGCACAATGGCACCGACAGGCACAATCACGTAGAGTATACGTGATTGCCTTTGTACAGTTGGGGGGTCCAATCGGACCCCCCTTCTGTACAGTGAGCGGTCGGAATTCGTCTGGGACCGATCCGAGATGGGGGGGCGACCGTTCGATTCCGGCCACCCCCCCGCGATCGCTCCCGGCGAATGAGGATGCCCCCTCTGCCTGTGTAATGTAAACACAGGCAGAGGAAGCAGGAGGAAGTGATGTCATCTCTTGTGCGGCGCTCACATATACCGAGTGCCGTACAAGAGAAGACATCAAGGTTAGTGCACAAACACTACACTAACACCAGCACACATAGGCACATAAATCGCCCCCCCAGGCCCCCCCAGATCACCCCCCAGCCCCCAGTCACAGTGTCACTGATTGCAGTGACCATTTATTTACTGATCACTGCAATCAGTGACATTTGTGACTGTAAAAGTGTCACTACATTTAGTTTTAGGTCCAGTGTAGCCCCCTAACCCCCCTAATAAAGGTTTAACCCCTTGATCACCCCCCAGATAACCCTTTCACCCCCTAGCACTGCCGTCGCTAAGCGATCATTTTTCTGATCGCTGTCTTAGCGTCGGTGATGCAGATCGGTAGCCAGTAATTTTTTTTAGGTTCGCCGCAGGTTTTTATAGCGTCAGGTACCCCCATAAATTATCTAATAAAGGTTTAACCCCCTTGATCGCCCCCCAGGTAACCCTTTCACCCCCTATCACCACTGTCGCTAAGCGATAATTTTTCTGATCGCTGTCTTAGCGTCGGTGATGCAGATCGGTAGCCAGTAATTTTTTTTAGGTTCGCCGCAGGTTTTAATAGCGTCGGGTACCCCCATAAATTATCTAAAAAAGGTTTAACCGCCTTGATCGCCCCCCAGGTAGCCCTTTCACCCCCTATCACCACTGTCGCTAAGCGATAATTTTTCTGATCGCTGTCTTAGCGTCGGTGATGCAGATCGGTAGCCAGTAATTTTTTTTAGGTTCGCCGCAGGTTTTTATAGCGTCAGGTACCCCCATATATTATCTAATAAAGGTTTTAACCCCCTAATTGCCCCTAGTTAACCCTTTCACCAGTGATCATCATATAAGTGTTACGGGTGACGCTGGTTAGTTAGTTTGCTTTTTATAGTGTCAGGGCACCCGCCGTATATATAACCCAATAAAGGTTTAACCCCCTGATCGCCCGGCGGGTGATATCAATTAGGTTTTGGCGTCAGAGAGGGTCTGCGTCACACCCCAGGCAGCGTCAGGTTAGTGCCAGTAACGCTAACACCCACGCGTGAAGCATACACCTCCCTTAGTGGTATAGTATCTGAACAGATCAATATCTGATCTGATCAGATCTATACTAGCGTCCCCAGCAGTTTAGGGTTCCCAAAAACGCAGTGTTAGCGGGATCAGCCCAGATACCTGCTAGCACCTGCGTTTTGCCCCTCCGTCCAGCCCAGGCCACCGAAGTGCAGTATCGATCGATCACTGTCACTTACAAAACACAACACACATAACTGCAGCGTTCGCAGAGACAGGCCTGATCCCTGCGACTCCAGTGCTGTAGGAGGTGATTTCACCACCACAGTTAAAAAAAAAAAGCAAATATGCCGAAGCATTGGGGCAGCAGGAGCGGAGGAGCGATTTTTCTCCTAATGCCGCGTACATACGGTCGAAATTCCGACGGAGGCTTGCCCGTGGAAAAGTCCGACCATGTGTGTGCGGCATAACTTTTTTGCGGGAGGATGCCCCCATGCTTCGGCATATATAAATGGTGCATGTATGCCCATCATTAGAAGTGGGTGGATGAAGGGCGGTATTCTAATGATGGGCATACCCACCGATCAATCTCTTTTTTCGTTCAGCCAACTGGCTGCATGAAAAAAAAAAGATTACAATACATGTCCAACAAGGACCAGCAACGTACTGGTATGTTGCTGGACTTTGAATGGTTATACCAGAATGATGCCTGCGGGTTTAGGTATCATCTTGGTATCATTCTTTTCAGCCAGCGGCCGGCTTTCATGTAAAAGCAATCCTAGTGGCTAATTAGCCTCTGGACTGCTTTTACAAGCAGTGGGAGGGAATGTCCCCCCCCGGATATAAAAAGCGCCATTGGGAAATTGGGAAAGCATTTTATCACACCGATCTTGGTGTGGTCAGATGCTTTGAGGGCAGAGGAAAGATCTAGGGTCTAGACCCCAGTTTTTTCAAAAAAAGAGTACCTGTCACTACCTATTGCTATCATAGGGGATATTTACATTCCCTGAGATAACAATAAAAATGATAAAAAAAAAAAAAATATGGAAGGAACAATTTAAAAATAAAATAAAAAAGCAAAATTAATAATAAAAAAAATAAAATAAAAAAAAGCACCCCTGTCCTGCCCTGCTCTTGCCCAATGGCGAACGCAAGCATCGGTCTGGCGTCATATGTAAACAGCAATTGCACCATGCATGTGAGGTATCACCGCGAAGGTCAGATCGAGAGCAGTAATTTTAGTAGTAGACCTCCTCTGTAAATCTAACGGGGTAACCTGTAAAGGCTATTAAAAATGTATGTAGTTTGTCGCCAATGCGCGTTTGTGCGAAATTTTAAAGCATGTCGTGTTTGGTATCTATGTACTCGGCCTAAGATCATCTTTTTTATTTCATCAAACATTTGAGCAATATAGTGTGTTTTAGTGCATTAAAATTAAAAAAGTGTATATTTTCCCCAAAAAATGCATTTGAAAAATCGCTGCGCAAATACTGTGTAGAAAAAAAAAATGCAACACCCACCATTTTATTCTGTAGGGCCTTTGCTTTAAAAATATATATAATGTTTGGGGGTTCAACATAATTTTCTTGCAAAAAAAAATATGTTTTCATGTAAACAAAAAGTGTCAAAAAGGGCTTTGTCTTCAAGTGGTTAGAAGAGTGGATGTAAGCTTCCTAATGTTGTGTATAAAATGCCAGAACAGTTCAAAACCCCCCCAAATGACCCCATTTTGGAAAGTAGACACCCCAAGCTATATACTGAGAGGCATGTCGAGTCCATGGAATATTTTATATGTTGACACAAGTTGCGGAAAAAAGACAATTTTTTTTATTTTTTTATTTTTTTGCACAAAGTTGTCACTAAATGATATATTGCTCAAACATGCCATAGTTATATGTGGAATTGCACCCCAAAATACATTCTGTTGCTTCTCCTGAGTACGGGGATACCACATGTATGAGACTTTTTGGGAGCCTAGCCGCGTACGGGACCCCAAAATCCAAGCACCGCCTTCAGGCTTTCTAAGGGTGTAAATTTTTGATTTCACTTCTCACTGCCTATCACAGTTTCGGAGGCCATGGAATGCCCAGATGGCACAAAACCCCCCCAAATGACCCCATTTTGGAAAGTAGACACCCCAAGCTATTTGCTGAGAGGTATGGTGAGTATTTTGCAGATCTCACTTTTTGTCACAAAGTTTTGAAAATTAAAAAAAAAAAAAAAAAAAAATTTTCTTTCTTCATTTTCAAAAACAAATGAGAGCTGTAAAATACTCATCATGCCTCTCAGCAAATAGCTTGGGGTGTCTACTTTCCAAAATGGGGTCATTTGGGGGGGGTTTTGTGCTATTTTGGCATTTTATGGCCTTCGAAACTGTGATAGGTAGTGAGGAGTGAAATCAAAAATTTGCGCCCTTAGAAATCCTGAAGGCGGTGTTTGGTTTCCGGGGTCCCGTACGTGGCTAGGCTCCTAAAAAGTCCCACACATGTGGTATCCCCATACTCAGGAGAAGCAGCAGAATGTATTTTGGGGTGCAATTCCACATATAACCATGGCATGTGTGAGCAATATATCATTTAGTGACAACTTTTTGTAATTTTTTATTTTTTTTTTGTCATTATTCAATCACTTGGGACAAAAAAAAAATATTCAATGGGCTCAACATGCCTCTCAGCAATTTCCTTGGGGTGTCTACTTTCCAAAATGGGGTCATTTGGGGGGGTTTTGTACTGCCCTGCCATTTTAGCACCTCAAGAAATGAGACAGGCAGTCATAAATTAAAAGCTGTGTAAATTCCAGAAAATGTACCCTAGTTTGTAGACGCTATAACTTTTGCGCAAACCAATAAATATACACTTATTGAAATTTTTTTTACTAAAGACATGTGGCTGAATACATTTTGGCCTAAATGTATGACTACAATTGAGTTTATTCGATTTTTCTTATAACAAAAAGTAGAAAATATAATTTTTTTTCAAAATTTTCGGTCTTTTTCCGTTTATATCGCAAAAAATAAAAATCGCAGAGGCAATCAAATACCATTAAAAGAAAGCTCTATTTGTGGGAAGAAAAGGACGCAAATTTAGTTTGGGTACAACATTGCATGTCCGCACAATTTACAGTTAAAGCAGCGCAGTGCAAAATTCTGAATTCACCTCTGGTCCTTTAGCTACCAAATGGTCCGGGGCTTAAGTGGTTAAACATTGTGCTCGGGGCGCAGAGAACTGCGCCCCCGAACCCTCCCACTTTTAACTATAGCGAATCAGAATTCGCCATTGCGTCACTTCCAGTTTCGCGTCCCAGCCAATCAGGAGACCGAAGATGGAACCCGGAAGCCACCTGGTATCGGGAGCCGTGACAGCCAAGGATAGGCACGTAAGGACCTGGAGGGGTTTGCGCCCCCCCCCCCCCCCCAAAAAAAATGTATCACCAGCCAGCACTAGTTTGGAGACCACTATTCTAGCACAAAAAAAGGCCCCTTTGGTCAAATCATGGGCCATATCTGAGGTCTCCTATACGTCATAATTTGAGGCAGAAGAATTGAAATATTAACTGTTAGATTACCGTACCAATATGGTACATGGCTGGCTCAGGCTCACAGCCCAAATCAGTGTTCCTGGAAATAGTAATACTGGGCAGGTCTCAGGTGTCAAAAGGATTTATGAGCCTTTTAAACAAACAATTTTTTTTTAATGCAGTCTTGCCTTGCGGCACAGCATTGTTGGTCTACGAACCGAGACCTCGCGCAGAGAAAGCGATTACAGCAATTGTTCCACAGTGCAGATGTAAGAGAAATGTCAGATTTTTTTTTATCAAATCAAAAAAGTCAGAAAGTTTGTAGCTTAATAGGCAAATAAAATAAAGATCTGCCTGTTATACTCTTATGTGGTACATGGTGTGTTTTCCTCTGCCCTCCTGCACAAAAGCATAATGAACGTCATTCATGGCAACACAATAAAATTCCTCATGTAAGTGTGTTTTTCTTTTGTTCGGGGAAAGAATGCACAGCAAACTATGAGTCAAAATGGGAATCTTACTGGAATCATCTGTGCCGAGCTGAGTCATCCGTGATATTACAGCCTGGATGGCGGTGGGCTTGTCCTAAAATGCCTATATTAACATTTTACTTAAAGTGGACCTACCATCAGATATTTCAAGGTATGTGCATGCATGCCAAGTAAATGTGTAAGTGGGAAAGCAAAAGTGACTGTTCTGTCTCAACTACAAAGCGATAAAGTTCATCTCCAGGTTTAAGTAGGCCTTACTCAAGCTGGTTTGATATTTATCCCTTGCATCGATACAGGCAGTTTAACTCAATGAATAAACTCACAGTTAGGACGACAGACGATGAATCCTTTCGAATGTTCCGTTTAATGATGGATATTCATAGGTAGAAAAACGTTGCAGTTGTAAGCCACATGTAAGATGTTTAGCATGGAAGATATACAGGAGTAATGACCAGAATCAGGAAGTGGAGGAGATATACAGGTCCTTCTCAAAAAATTAGCATATTGTGATAAAGTTCATTCTTTTCTGTAATGTACTGATAAACATTAGACTTTCATATATTGGTGGGGGCGTGGCCTGGACCGGCATGTGAGAGGACATAGCTCTCACAGCTCCTGAGCTTGATCCGTTACCGATCCTCCCTCAGCCACATAACCGGTCTCCTGCGACTATATGCAGCAAGCTGCTGATCCCGGGATCACAGGGGAACCTCCACCAGCCCTCTGCACCAGAGGAATGACCCGGAAAAATCTGTCTGACATGGGTCCCGATTTTCAAGATGGCGCCGCCGCGTCCACATTGAAGGGGACCCCACGAGGAGCTGACAGGGGGAAGGAGCTGGGACCCAAAGGACAGAGGCAGCCCAAGAGTCAGGGTAAGGATGCACCTAAAGATATGGTGTATTACACCCAGAAAATGAATGGGCTGATGGGGACAGAGGAGGCTGGACACTCGCAGCACATAGAGCATGCTTCACATGACACGCAGGCTGGGGCAGCCATCTTGACTGCACACAGTGAGCAAGATGAGAATAATCACTTTGAATCTGAGGCCTCTGAGAATGGTGAACAGGACACTTCTGGGACTGCTCAGCCTACACTGGCAGACATCCTCAGGGCAGTTAACATTGGCAATGCCTCGGTAGCCACAATGAGAGAGGAACTGTCGCTGCTGCGCCAAGATATGCAAAAAATGCGGGAACGCACCACTGCAGTGGAAAGTAGGGTGAGTGAAATTGAGGATTGTTTACCCCCCATTGAGAGAGATGCCAAGGCCGCTTATCAACTTGCGAGGGAGGCTATTGACAGAGCAGAAGATTTTGAGAACCGCCTCAGGAGGAATAACATTCGCATTGTGGGGCTCCCTGAAAAGGTGGAGGGTAGGGATCCCACAGCATATGTGGAGGGCTGGTTACTGGACATTTTTGGAAAGAATGCCTTTTCCCCTCTGTTTGCGGTGGAGCGCGCTCACAGGGTGCCATCTCGCCCCACTCAACCTGGGGGGCCCTCCAGGTCAATACTAGCAAGACTGCTGCATTATAGGGACAGGGAAACAGTGCTCCGACTCGCACGGGAACGGGCCAACATACAACATAATGGAACCAGAGTGTCCTTTTATCCTGATTTCTCGGCTGAGGTGCAGAAACGCCGGGCAAAGTTTTTTGATATAAAGCGCAGGCTCCGACAGATGCAGCTCCCTTATGCTATGTTGTACCCGGCTAAGCTACGAGTGATAGTCCGGGGCCAGGCACAGTTTTTTGAGTCCGCTAAGGAGGCAGTTAACTGGCTGGACCGTAACGAACAAGCCCTGAGGCGGCGTGACCAGAATGGAGAGGAGGAATGATGAAGTCCGCACGGTTCCTGGGATGATCTGATCTTGTGGGGAGACTTTGTTCTGATCTTATCCGGATAAACCCTGGCTGAGGGACATTATCTTGCATCATATCAAGACAAGAGCTTCAGACATCGTCAACGTGGATTTACAAATTGCGTACTTGAGAGACCCCCCGAGTGCGTTTCCGGGGGAACACGGTTGTCCTGCCCTGTTGACAGGACATTGTTATAAGTTACTGGAGGGGA
This sequence comes from Rana muscosa, assembly GCA_029206835.1. Classification (NCBI taxonomy): domain Eukaryota; kingdom Metazoa; phylum Chordata; class Amphibia; order Anura; family Ranidae; genus Rana; species Rana muscosa. The sequence continues at coordinate 262,614,187 of CM055123.1, read as the reverse complement.
TTGCTTGTTGCCTCCTCTGCTTTTCTTTTTCTCTTTTTTCTTTTCACTTTTTTGATGAGCGGCATGACGGCAATGCTTCTCAGGTGGGCACTATGACTGATCCATATACACTTCTTCATGACCTGATAATCTATTCCAGAACTGCCAGACTTCTGGGCCTGGTGACATTTTCCATGTTTGTTCCTATGTTTAACTTTGTCAAATGGCAGGGATTCCTATAGTATCGTGGAATGTGAGGGGACTTCATTCCCCCCTCAAGAGAACTATGGTGCGTATGTGCCTTAAAAAGTTTCAGCCTGGGATATTCTGCTTCCAAGAAACACATTTGACGCAGGAGACAGTGGGGTGTATACAGTATAATTGGGTGACTAAAGCTTACCACTCCACTCACACCTCGTATTCTAGAGGGGTGAGTGTTTTGATCCACGGCTCCCTGGACTACCAAGAGATGGACAGTTTAATCGATCCTGAGGGTCGATTTGTCTTTCTACATTGCAGATTGGGTGCCTTAACATGTGTAATTGCTGGAGTATATATCCCCCCCCTTTCACGGCGGTGGTGCTGAGGGCCTTGATATCCTACTTGGATGATAGGCCGGAGGTACCGCTGCTAGTGATTGGGGACTTTAATTGTTGTTTGGACCTCTCGCTGGATAGACACCCGGCCGTAAGAGCCTCTGCCCTCTCCAGGGGTACCCCCCTGGCGCGGTTGTTGCAAGAGGTGGGCTGGGTGGATGTTTGGCGACACCGTCACCCGGGGGTAAGACAGTATTCATGTTTTTCCAAATCGCATGGCAGTCTGTCTAGGATTGACTTGGTGGTGGGAAATGCACACGTGCTCCAATATGTAGACGCTATGGAATACAGGCCCCGTAGTGTGTCAGACCATTCCCCATTGATAGTGCACCTGGTGGTTTCTCAACCGGTGGCGCTCCCAAGGTCACCGTGGAAATTCAATGCGTTCTGGCTGAAACTATTTAAATCCCCTGAAATTATAGAGGAGAGCATGTGTGGGTTTTTCATTGCTCAGGACCCTGAGGGTCCCTGTATGCAGCAGTGGGAGGCCTTTAAGGCATTTTTGAGGAGGATTTTGACCACTGAAATGACTAAAGTGAAAAGAGATTCTTCTGCCTTTGTAGTGGAGCTGGAGAATAGGGTGAAGGAACTTGAACAACGCTTTGTCATGGACCCATCTGACTCGGCAAGGGAGGAGTGGCAAGCTGCTCAGTCAGCTTACGAGCGGGTGCTCTCCTCAACTGCCGAGAAAAAGCGTTTTTTTACCAAACAGGCCTTCTTTGAGGAAGGGGAGAAAACGGGGCGCTTGTTGGCTAGAATAGCAAATGCCCAGCAGAGGTCTCCAACTATAGGGACTATTAAATCCAAGGCTGGGCCGCTGGTCAGATCCCCGGAACTTATCATGCAGGAGTTGGCGGGGTTTTATGAGGAGTTGTACCGCCCCGGCACAGCCTATGATCGGGCGGATCTGGACCGGTACTTAACTGAGCTGAACTTCCCTAGGCTTAATGCGGGACAGAAGGTGGAGTTAGATGCGCCTCTTACGGTGGAGGAATTGCAGGAGGCAGTGGGCCTGTTCCCTAATTGTAAGGCACCGGGGGAGGACGGGATTCCCATGGAAGTATACAAGCAGCATGCGGAAGTATTGCTACCACGCTTATTGAGGGTGTTTAACGCTGCCTTGGAGGTGGGAGTCCTTCCACCTTCTATGGCAAAGGCCAATATTGTATTGCTCCTTAAACCAGGTAAGGACCCGGTTGAACCTGGGTCATACAGGCCAATCTCCTTGTTACAATGCGATATTAAAATTCTTGCGAAAGTGCTAGCAATGCGACTCAATAAGGTTATAGCCTCCCTCATACACGAAGACCAGGCGGGGTTTATGCCAAATAAATCCACGGCCATTAACCTGCGGCGGTTATTTTTGAATATGCAATCGGACGTCGATAATCCGGGAAGCAGGGCCCTGCTGTCCTTAGATGCCACGAAGGCATTTGACAGTATTGATTGGACATACTTGTGGGCGGTGCTGGAGCGTTTTGGATTCGGCGAAGCATATATAGCGTGGGTGCGCCTCCTGTACAGCAGACCTGAGGCTGCTATTCGGGCCTTCGGTTTCCTGTCACAGGATTTTGCATTGAGGAGAGGGACGAGGCAAGGATGCCCGCTGTCCCCTCTGCTCTTTGCATTGGCTATTGAACCCCTGGCCATGGAGATAAGGGCGAATGAGCGCATTGTGGGATTTTGCTATGGGCCCCTGCAGGAGAAGATAATGCTATACGCAGATGACACCCTGCTTATGCTGGGAGATACTGACGAGTCCCTGCGGGAGGCCATGGCAACCATTACAAAATTTGGGGTTTACTCAGGCTTACAAATTAACTGGTCAAAATCTGCCCTGTTACTGTTAGACGGGGATGCCACACAGGCGATAGCCCCATCGTGCCCTATCCCAGTCACTACTTCCTTTAAATACTTGGGGATTCAGATCACTTCTAACCCGAGGGATTTTAGCCGGTTGAATATCTCGCCCCTGCTTCAGAGGTTTAGGGAGAGAGTTAGGACGTGGAACGGCCTTCACATGTCGGTGGCGGGCAAAGTAAATTTGGTGAAGATGATCCTTATGCCTCAATTACTCTACTGTCTTCACAATGCCCCGGTAGTGGTCCCTTTAAAAAATTTTAGAATGGTTAAATCCATCTTTCGTACTTTAATATGGAAGAATAAACCCCCGAGGATAAAATTAGAACATCTTCAAAGGCCTAAGGACGATGGCGGGCTGGCACTGCCCAACCCGTGGTTGTACTACCTGGCTGCCCAGTTACAGCACCTGGTGGGGTGCTTTGGGACTGAGCCGGCTGGTTCTTCCCGGGCACTCATGCTCCGCACAATAGATGCAGTTCCCATCCCTCTGGCACTGGAGGCCCTGGCATTTGCCAGGCCGAATAAGAAGTATCCTACGTACAACCTTATACAAAAAGTGTGGAATAAGTGCAAGTATATACAACAGGCCGAGGGGTACACTGAATATAGCCCTCTCTGGCATAACGAGACTTATACGGAACTGGCTAAGTTGCAGGGAGGGGCTAGATGGATAGCACACGGGATTACCCATGTTAAGCACGTCTTTAAGAACGGTATTCTTAGGACATTTGCGGATCTGCAGGCGGAGTTTGGCCTGCCGTCCCCAATGTTCTTCCAATATCTGCAACTTCAGCATGCGGTTAGAGCACAGAGTAGATCTTCAGAGTGGCACTTGTCTCCAACTCCTGTATTCGACCTCATCAGAGATGCTGTGACCTCGAAGGGATTTATTTCCCAAAGCTACAATATCCTTTTACAATACTTCCTGGGGCAGCATCCCCTGAAGGTGAGGGAGCGGTGGGAGAGAGATGTGGGTCAAATGGACGGGGAGGAGTGGGAGGAGATATTTCAGGGGGTAAGTGTATGCCCTTTAAATGTGGCCCAGTGGCTCACGCAACTGTATATTATTCTGAGGGTATACTACACGCCGCATAGACTACAGCTGATGGGGTTGCAGACGGATGGTACCTGTACCAGATGTAGGAGGGACCATGGGGATCTTATTCACCTCCTGTGGCGCTGCCCCAAACTGCATTTATATTGGAATGAGGTGGTAACTGTGGTCAATTCTGTGTTCCAGATATCTTTACCAGTAGATCCCAAGGTATGCCTCTTGGGGGTGGTGGAAGAGCATGTGATAGAAGCGCATCCTAGGGAAGCAGTTCAGAGGGTGATGTTCCAAGCCAGGAGGCTGATTATATTGTATTGGAAATCGGAGGCGCCCCCAACTTCGAGGGAATGGATATGTAAGATAGGGGATATGTTACGTATGGAAAAGCTCATCTACTAGCACAGGGGGAGTATGCAGAAATATGAAAATCTCTGGGCACCGTGGCTGGATACACCGGGGCTTGCCCCGGTGGACCTGGTCGCGGGCAGATTATTGGGCTAGTTATGGGGGGGGGGGGGAAACACTCTGCCTGTGAATGCTATATTGTAGGAAGAGAAATATTATGAGGTTGCTACTTTAACCCTGTTTTGTATCAATCGGTCATGAGCATGGAAGTGCTGATTATTGTTTTTGATGTATATGACTTTGTACCACCTTTGAATCAATAAACACATTTTTGTTGGTAAAAAAAAAGACTTTCATATATTTTAGATTCATTACACACAACTGAAGTAGTTCAAGCCTTTTCTTGTTTTAATATTGATGATTTTGGCATACAGCTCATGAAAACCCCAAAATCCTATCTCAAAAAATTAGCATATTTCATCCGACCAATAAAAGAAAAGTGTTTTTAATACAAAAAAAGTCAACCTTCAAATAATTATGTTCAGTTATGCACTCAATACTTGGTCGGGAATCCTTTTGCAGAAATGACTGCTTCAATGCGGCGTGGCATGGAGGCAACCAGCCTGTGGCACTGCTGAGGTGTTATGGAGGCCCAGGATGCTTCGATAGCGGCCTTAAGCTCATCCAGAGTGTTGGGTCTTGCGTCTCTCAACTTTCTCTTCCCAATATCCCACAGATTCTCTATGGGGTTCAGGTCAGGAGAGTTGGCAGGCCAATTGAGCACAGTAATACCATGGTCAGTAAACCATTTACCAGTGGTTTTGGCACTGTGAGCAGGTGCCAGGTCGTGCTGAAAAATGAAATCTTCATCTCCATAAAGCTTTTCAGCAGATGGAAGCATGAAGTGCTCCAAAATCTCCTGATAGCTAGCTGCATTGACCCTGCCCTTGATAAAACACAGTGGACCAACACCAGCAGCTGACATGGCACCCCAGACCATCACTGACTGTGGGTACTTGACACTGGACTTCAGGCATTTTGGCATTTCCCTCTCCCCAGTCTTCCTCCAGACTCTGGCACCTTGATTTCCGAATGACATGCAAAATTTGCTTTCATCCGAAAAAAGTACTTTGGACCACTGAGCAACAGTCCAGTGCTGCTTCTCTGTAGCCCAGGTCAGGCGCTTCTGCCGCTGTTTCTGGTTCAAAAGTGGCTTGACCTGGGGAATGCGGCACCTGTAGCCCATTTCCTGCACACGCCTGTTCACGGTGGCTCTGGATGTTTCTACTCCAGACTCAGTCCACTGCTTCCGCAGGTCCTCCAAGGTCTGGAATCGGTCCTTCTCCACAATCTTCTTCAGGGTCCGGTCACCTCTTCTCGTTGTGCAGCGTTTTCTGCCACACTTTTTCCTTCCCACAGACTTCCCACTGAGGTGCCTTGATACAGCACTCTGGGAACAGCCTATTCGTTCAGAAATTTCTTTCTGTGTCTTACCCTCTTGCTTGAGGGTGTCAATGATGGCCTTCTGGACAGCAGTCAGGTCGGCAGTCTTACCCATGATTGCGGTTTTGAGTAATGAACCAGGCTGGGAGTTTTTAAAAGCCTCAGGAATCTTTTGCAGGTGTTTAGAGTTAATTAGTTGATTCAGATGATTAGGTTAATAGCTCGTTTAGAGAACCTTTTCATGATATGCTAATTTTTTGAGATAGGAATTTTGGGTTGTCATGAGCTGTATGCCAAAATCATCAATATTAAAACAAGAAAAGGCTTGAACTACTTCAGTTGTGTGTAATGAATCTAAAATATATGAAAGTCTAATGTTTATCAGTACATTACAGAAAATAATGAACTTTATCACAATATGCTAATTTTTTTGAGAAGGACCTGTATAAAGAACTACGGTGAGAGAGAGAGTTCAGCTAGAAAGAAGGGGACAGATCTTAAAGACACAGAGCAAGAATAATCACATAGTGTAACACAACACTCCCCGTCTGAAATCTTTAGATTTCATAACCTTAAACTAAAATATATATTTTCAAAAAGTCCAATACTGAGGAATGTCCTGGAACCTGTAATGAAAAACGTGCAACAAGCAAATAATAAACGTAAGTTCAACAGGATGAAGAACATAAAGTCACAGTATGATGTCTTCAAAGAATTTCAAAGTTCTGAGTAGAACCTGTAGATGGCAGCAATGTACTCCCCGCCATGCCAACAGCATGGCTAGTCCTTGCACAAGTCACTCACCTGGCAAAAGGAGTACTAACTCTGTAATTGGTCGACTAAAGTTTCGTGTCGATCCTCCCTTGGTTACCTTGACTTTTACCTTCCGGACTTTGTTATCGTCGCTGGGCATAACTTTAGTAATAAGACCCATAGGCCACTCATTCCGACAAACTTCCTTGTCTTTTAGAAGGATGAGGTCTCCAACCTTAAGATTCGGCTTAGATGCTTGCCATTTGTTGCGACCTTGAAGGTGGTGAAGATACTTTTTCTTCCAGTGATGCCAGAACACATTGGCTAGATGCTGCACCTGCTTCCATTGATGCTCGTAATGGTGTAACCGCAGCTTCTGTTTTGTACTTACAGAAGTGTGGAGTGAGGTGTTCACAGTTCTTATTTCCTTATCATCTTCAGGGTTTACTAGCCCATAGGTGGTGTCAATAGGGAGTAAGTAAGAGTCCTCACACAGAAACCTTGGAGGTGACAGCCATAGGCTGTCCTGAAGGCGGCAGGTGACACGGCTCTGGTCCCACAGTCAGCTGGGTTGAGTTCAGTGGGAACGTGATGCCATTGACTTGGTAGAGAGAATCTCTTGATACGTTCAACCCTGTTGCTGACGTACACATAAAACTGTTTTGTTTGGTTGTTTATGTAACCAAGTACTACCTTACTGTCTGTATAGAAGGTGAAAGAATCAATTCTAGTGTCCATTTCACTTTGTATGACCTCGGCAATTTCTACTGCTAGCACGGCTGCACAAAGTTCAAGTCTTGGTATGGTATGTGCAGGCTTGGGTGTGAGTTTTGCCTTGCCTAGGACAAAACTACAGTGTGATTCTCCATTCAGTTCAGAGGTCTTCAAATAGGCTACTACAGCAATAGCTTCAACTGATGCATCAGAGAAAATATGAATCTCTCTCCGGTTAGCAGTTGAAGTGGATCCTGGAACATAGCAACGGGGAATCTGAAGTTTTTCTAGTGACTTCAAAGAATATCTCCACCTTTCCCACTTGTGTTGATTCTCACTAGGCAAGGGAGTATCCCAGTCTATGTTCTCAGTAGACAACTGTCTTAGTAAAATCTTACCTTGAATGGTAACTGGAGCAAGGAAACCCAGTGGGTCATAGATGCTATTCACCACGGACAGGACTCCTCTCTTAGTGAAGGGTTTGTCACAAGTTGACACTTGGAAGGTGAATTTGTCTTGCTTGATGTTCCACAACAAACCCAGACTTCGCTGTACAGGAGGCACATCTGTACCTAAGTCAAGGTTTTTTAGACTAGTGGCACAGTCCTCAGAGTGAAAGGCATTCATAAGTTCCTGGCTGTTGGATATAATCTTGTGCAGTCTAAGGTTTGCTACAGACAGCATCTCCTTTGTTCTGGTGAGAAGATCAATTGCTTCTTTAGCAGTTGGAAAGGACTTAAGTGCGTCGTCAACGTAGAAGTTTCTTTCAACAAATTGACGTGCATCAGATCCATATTCAACTTCTCCAGTCTGAGCTGTTCTCCTTAGCCCATAAGTTGCCACTGCTGGGGAAGGACTGTTACCGAAGACATGTACTTTCATGCGATAATCTATAACTTCCTTGTTGAGGTCATTGTCCTTGTGCCATAGAAACCTGAGGTAGTTTCTGTTGTCTTCTCTGACGATGAAGCAGTGAAACATCTGTTGAATGTCGGCCATTACTGCTACAGGCTCTTGTCTGAAACGAATCAAGACTCCTATTAGACTGTTGTTCAAGTTGGGTCCAGTAAGGAGCATGTTGTTAAGAGAAACACCTTCGTGCTGAGCACTGGAATCAAAGACAACTCTGATTTGGTCTGGTTTGCGTGGGTGATACACGCCAAAGGATGGAAGGTACCAGCATTCTTCTCCCTCCTTTAGTGGGGGAGCAGGCTCTGCATGATCTCTGTCAAATACTTTTTGCATAAAGTCCACAAAGTGCTTTTGCATCTCTGGTTTCCTGCTTAAGTTTCGCTTTAAGGAGGAGAATCTACTGATGGCCTGCTGTAAGTTGTTGGGCAATCTCTCTCTTGGGAGACGAAAGGGTAGAGGTGCTACCCAGTTATTGGAGTCATCTTGAAAGAACTCATTGTCCATTACCTTGATGAATTCTTTGTCTTCCATTGAAGGAGCCAGTATGTCATCTTCACTGGTTGCTTTAAACACTGTAGAGCCAAAGTCGCCATCATGGCAGGAGAAAGGGCTTGTGTCACCTGAGATACCATGTTGCCATCCGTGGCTGGCTATCTTCTCTTTCACCCAGTAGTGATGTGGGCATGGCTCAAAGTAAGTGTTTCGGCCATTTGGCAGAACATTTGTCTTTAATGACGAAATGTTGGTAGGTCTTTTCATTTTGCCTATGCAGACATTGCCTATGATGACCCACCCTAGATCCGTGCGCTGGGCAAATGGGGTATCTGGGGGTCCACTGACTTGTCTGTGTACCTTGTGAACTCTTAGAATGTCTCTTCCTAACAGAAGAAGGATCTGAGCATCTTTGTCAAGCGGTGGTATCTCATTTGCTATTACCTTGAGGTGAGGGTGATGGAAAGCAGCAGCTGGAGTAGGGATTTCTTCCCTGTTAGCAGGTATCTGATTGCACTCAACAAGTGTAGGTAAGGGTAATTGCAAGTTACCTTTGAGAGAAGATACCATGAGTCCATGAGCCCTTCTTCCAGAAACCTCTATAGTTCCACTACAGGTACCCAAGGTGTAAGGGTGAGCTTCGCCTTTTATTTCAAATAGATTGAACAATTCCGATTTTGCAAGTGATCGATTGCTCTGATCGTCTAAGATAACATATGCCTTTAGAGACTTTTCTGGTTGATCCTTGTGGTATATGTTCACCAAGCATATCTTAGCGCAGGACTTACCACAGCGGTCTTCTCCACAAACTTCAGTGCAGGATGAAGAAATGATGGTAGAATTAGGCACTTGGTCTGTATTCTCCCCGCCATGCGTTAACCTGGGAGGAGTGTTGGCAGGTTGTGCAGAGCTGGGCTCAAGAGGATGGAGGGCTTGCACATGTTCTTCAGAGCCACACTCTATGCACTTGATGGACACATTACAGTCCCTTGCAAAATGTTCTGTAGAAGCACAGCACCTGAAACATACCCTAAATGTCTTTAAAAGCTCCTTGCGCTCTTCCAGAGGCTTTTTCCTAAAGCCGATACATTTTTTGAGAGGGTGTGGCTTCTTGTGTATGGGACACTCTCTGTTAGGGTTTTCAATCTTCCTACTCTGTTTGTTCGTGGCCAGAACTGTGGTAGGAGTGGGAAGGATGTCAGTCTTTTTCACGGACACTGGGCCTCTATGGTTTCTGTAGTTGCCCTGAAGACTGGTACTCTTAGGAAAGGGTGAGAAGAGACTGTACTCACCATAGGAAAAACTTGGATCGTTCTTGGTCTCTGCAATTTCCCTGATGAATTCACAAAAGAAAGAGAATGGAGGGAAGGAAACCTTGTTCTCTCTTTTGTATGATGACCCTAGTGCAGTCCATTTCTCTTGCAAACCATACGGGAGCTTGGAGACAATTGGGTTTACCCCTCTTGGAGTGTCAAGGTAACTGAGTCCAGGTAGTTTTGGGTCTGTCTTGGCTAGCTCAAGCTCAAGGAGAAGGTCACTCAGTCTCTGGAACTCCTTGTTGTCCTTACCGGATATCTTTGGGAAAGTTTCCAGACGCATGAACAAAGCATTTTCTATAGCTTCTGGACTGCCATAACTTTGCTCTAGTCGCTCCCATGCAGCTGTGAGACCTGCAGTAGGATTGTCCATGAAAACCGATCTTAATGGCTTAACACGTGCAGCAGATAGAGGACCAAGCCATTTGATCAGCAGATTCAATTCTTGATCAGCTGTAATGCCAATATTGCTGATTGTAGTTCTGAAGGCACATTTCCAACTTCTGTAGTTCTCAGGTTGGTCATCAAAACTTGTAAGACCAGTCTTTGTGAGCTCTCTGCGAAGCATGTACCTCACAAACTCTTCTGTCTCAGTTGTCTCCGCCTTTATGTGAGATGCTGTTGGCTGTATGGTGCTGATTGCGTTATCTTTGACATTGTTGTTAAAGGACACAGGGAAATATGGTGCAGCAGATGCATCCAGGTGAGTTGCTTGCTTGAAGTCAGTTGTTCCAATGGTACGTTGATTCAAGGCTGTACCGATGACTGGAGATTGATGACTTGCTTGAAGCTTGCGCTGATGCTCTGTGACGTATGAAGGCAGGCAAGGTAGGCAGGTAGGAAATGCAGTGGAGTGATTTTGAGTGCAGGAAGTTGCTGGAACCTCTTTAACTTGAAGCTGTGATGGAGTCTCTATGTAGTCGGGAGCATTGGAGACAATGAAGTGTGCACTGCAGTGGCTTAGGACATAGTCTTTAGGCCCCATGCACACGAGACGCTGTTATTTGCTGTTGAACGCGCGTTCAGAGGCAGTTGGACGCTTTTTTCAACTGCTCCTGAACCCATTCAATGTTATCCTATGTGTCCATGCACACAGTCTCGTTTTTTGGCGTTTACAAGCAGTTGCGTTTAACCTCGTTTTTCCAGAAGCAAAAAAATGGGTTCAGACGCAAAAGTTTTCACGTTTCAGACGCTAAACGCTGCTAAACGCGGCTAAACGCGGCTAAACGCGGTACCGGCGTTTTGCCGCGTTTGCGTTTATAAGCGTTTTTAAAGGTGACCTATTTTTTAACATTAGAAATCTCAAAAATGATGGCAAATGATGAAAAACTTAAAAAATATAAAAGAAAACTGTAATTGCTTGCATCTCATTGTGGACAATCCACAACTTGTGGCAGGTAACGTGGCAAGTGGACAATCCACAGCTTGTGTCAGGTGATGTGGCCAGGTGACGTGGCAGGTGACGTGGCAGGTGACGTGGCATGTGACGTGGCCAGGTGACGTGGCAGGTAACGTGGCCAGGTGACGTGGCAAGTGGACAATCCACAACTTGTGGCAGGTGACGTGGCCAGCTGACGTGGCAGGTAACGTGGCCAGGTGACGTGGCAGGTAACATGGCCAGGTGACGTGGCAGGTGACGTGGCAAGTGGACAATCCACAACTTGTGGCAGATGATGTGGCAAGTGATACGCTAAATACAAGTACACTGCTGCTCTCTCAGCTGCTGCTACTCACTCTGGTCTCACAAACTGGCTGAAATGGTTAAAATTTACTGTTTTTTGAGCTTAGGGAGGGTCTATGATGAAACGCTTATAAACGCAAACGCGGTAAAACGCCGCTAAACGCGGCCCCAAACGCGGCAAAACGCGCGTTTATAAACGCCGGTTTCAGCGTTTAAAAACGTGTGTTCAGCAGAGTTTGCACCTGCGTCTCGTGTGCATGGGGCCTTAGTGTGTTTGAGGGGGTCTTCCATATCTGCTATGTTTAGGTTAATGCTGTCTTTCTCACTTGCACCTTCGTCTGCACTGATAGCTTGCTGTAGGACCCTTAGCTTTGCCATAGCTGCGTCATGTTTACACTGTTCATTTAATGTTTCCATTGTTGCTCTTTGACGTGCTGACTGAGCTTCTGACTCTGCTCTCTGAGCTTCCAACTCTGCTCTTTGACGTGCTGACTGCGCTTCCAACTCTGCTCTTTGACGTGCTGACTGCGCTTCCAACTCTGCTCTCTGAGCTTCCAACTCTGCTCTTTTTTCTGCATATGCCACCTGCACTTTGCTGGCTTCCACTTCAGCGCGGGCATTAATAAGTCGCTCACTGAGTGTTGAGTATCTTGAACTATGGGATCTTGATGAGTTTTTAGAACGTCTGGTGGAAACAGATCTGTGAGATGCAGTGTCCTGTAACAGCTTTATCTTTGCTTCTGCCTTTAATCTGGTTTGCTGGATAAAACTGTCTCTTTCAATATTGAGAGCATTGACGCGCTTTAATTGCATCATCGCGTTTTCTGACTTCATGTTTTGTAAGACATTAGTGAATTTGATGCTGGTAAGCTGATAAAGCTCATATGAGGCAGAAAGTTGTTTAATGGCACCCTCTAGTGTCAGTAGTTCACGTTCAACAGACACTGTATTGGCTTCAGCAAGGATTTTCTCCCAGACTAATTCCAAGCTATTTGACAATTCAGTCCTTGAAGCTTCATAATTCTCCATTACTTTCCAAGTGGGTTTAACTGAGCGTTTGGGTAACTCAGTTTCTTCAGGAACTTGTGGGGAGGTAGATGTGAGTTCACATGCAGAAGCTTGGTCACTCATGATAGCAGACTGACTGTGAAAGCAGGCAGGATCTGTGTGCTGAAATATGACACTGTGCAGATTGTCTCAGGCTATAAGGCTGCCATGTGCTGCTCTGTCCCTTCTGTCTTGCTATGAGGGCAGTAAATCTTGTCTGTTTCAGTACTGACATGCAGAAATCTTGTAATTAGGCTGTGAAACTCAGTTTTTCTACTGTTCTGTCTCAACTACAAAGCGATAAAGTTCATCTCCAGGTTTAAGTAGGCCTTACTCAAGCTGGTTTGATATTCATCCCTTGCATCGATACAGGCAGTATAACTCAATGAATAAACTCACAGTTAGGACGACAGACGATGAATCCTTTCGAATGTTCCGTTTAATGATGGATATTCATAGGTAGAAAAACGTTGCAGTTGTAAGCCACATGTAAGATGTTTAGCATGGAAGATATACAGGAGTAATGACCAGAATCAGGAAGTGGAGGAGATATATAAAGAACTACGGTGAGAGAGAGAGTTCAGCTAGAAAGAAGGGGACAGATCTTAAAGACACAGAGCAAGAATAATCACATAGTGTAACACAACAGTGACACTTCTTCCACAGCCCTCCTGGCTTTCAATCAACTACAGCCAAAAGATCCGGCATGCGCAGCTGTTAGGATATCCGAACAGTGCCTTCATCTGATTGGATGCAGGTTGTGTTTGACCACAAATTTTCCACCTGGCTCCTTCAACTTAAAAAAATCTACTTTTGTTGACGTGGGTGGCGCCAAGATGACCATTCATGGAACAAATTTCAGCTGTAGCAAGGTCCTCTTTGGCCTGATGAGAACCTCCAGGGCCAGAGATAGCTGACATCCCTTCTGTATGTAGTGGGTTGTGCGGCATGGTGGGTAGAGTAGTTAAGGTTTTTGGGCGCCAGACACTTCTTGAATGCAAAAGAAAGTTTTTTTCTCTGAACAAAATTTTTTGGTGAAGAGAGGGTTAGGGCCAGGACACTCTTATGCCGCGTACACACGTTCGGAATTTCCGATGGAAAAAGTCTGGCGGAATTTCCGTTCGCCTGGATGCAATTCCGACGGACTAAAAACCACGCATGCTCAGAATCAAGTCGGAAGCATTGAACTTAATTTTTCTCGGCTCGTTGTAGTGTTGTATGTCACCGCGTTCTTGACGGTCGGAATTTGGTGTGACAGTGTGTATGAAAGACAGCTTGAACAGAATTCCCGTTGGAGTTTATTCCGACAGAAAATCCGACCGTGTGTACAAGGCATTAGGTAATTGCAAGATTAATTGGCAGACTCCGAGACTTCAATAGGAGAACAGCCATGCAGGGAAAGGCATCAGCAAGATGCCACATCTGCACGTGCAGGAATGCTGTCTCCTATGGCAACAGTCTTTAACAGTTCTTAACACAAATCCTAAGGCCCCTTCCACACGAGGCGGATCCGTCGCAGCGGAGTCCACCAGCTCCCGCCAGCTCAGCGGCAGATCTCTCCGTTGATCTCCGCTGAGCTGGCGGATGACAGATCCGTCTCTGCTCACTGAGCGGGGAGGGGCTTGTCAAGCGCCGCTTATTCCTATGGAGAGATCTGACGAAAACGGACAGCATGCCCGTTTTCATCAGATCTCACCCGATCCGACCTGCCATGGACGGATGGCGTCGTATCGCCATAGGTCTGATTTTAGCGGATCGGAGCGGATGTCAGCGGACATGTCACCGCTGACATCCGTCGCTCCATAGGCTTGCATGGAGCGCCCGTTCAGGTCCACCGAAAAAACTGACAGTGTGAAAGGGGCCTAACAGTTCCTTCACTTTCACTACAATCGCTCCTTGTTATTCAGCCCACTGAGCTCCCGGTCTCTCACTAGACCCGCTGATTCACTGCCACTGAATCCCTTGAGCTTCTTCAATCTTCACGGTAGTATCTTCCTCAAGTGTTACCCCCGCTTCTCTGCTGGGTCCCTAGCTTGGCACTCTAGATACCTCTCAAGCTTCACCCCCACTAGCCCGCTCGGTCCCTGGCTTGACACACAAGGCTGTTCTGCAAGTGTCACCTCTGCTGGTTGGGTCCCTGGCTTGATACCCACTGAAGTTTCCAGATTCTTCACCGTCCCCGGATGGTTAGAATATTGCTCCGGTAGGGCGGATAGTCCCTTACTGGCGACAGCTTCCCCTCTACCTCTGACCACGACAGGTTCTCCAGCCGACAGAACCGTCACTTTTGGTTGGACTGCAAGCCACAGTCCCAACCCTGCGGTGCTCTCTTGCTTCTGGATAGGCCCTCAGACCTCAGACAGCCTAGCAGCCAGATGTGCGCGGGATAGGCCCAATCTCTGGACTAGCAGCCCAGGCAATGCGACACATGTCCACCCAGACAGCCGTCAAGGTGGCACAGAACACAGATCACCTGACTTCACCCGAATATATAGGCTCTCCCAGCAGGCCAAGGGATTCAAGAAAACCCCTGCCCATTGGCTGAGATACCCCATATACCCATAACCTGACCTTGCATTGTCCTTCTCACATCTCGTACCACCAAGAATCTGTCCACCTAGTGGTAGAAGAGAAAAGTGCAAGAAGGCCAAACTTGGGGAGAAAACAATAGATCTCTAACAATCAACCAGGATAAATATTCTTTGGAAGTAAATTTGTGAGGAGCAACCCTGCCTAAACTCCAGGGTGCTACACAGCCAATATTCAATCTGTGTATTGTCACCATTATAGGGCTTTTTTTGCAAATGTAAATAAGGTAAGAAACGTTATAAATCCCTATGGTATGCCTGTACTGCAGGCTCACATGAATGCATTTTTTTTATTTATTACAGGTGCTTATATAGCAGTGTCAATTCACACAGCTTTTACATACACTATTTTGCCAAAAGTATTGGGATGCCTGCCTTTACACATATGAAATGGGAGTTAGCGACCATAAGCCCTGTACACACGGCTGGTTTTTCTGGCAAGAAAACTGCTGGGAGAGCTTTTTGCCGTGAAAACGGGCGTGTGCATGCTCCCTCGCTGGGAAAACTGCCGGTGGGGAAAATAGAGAACCTGCTCTCTATTTTCCCGTCAGGATTGCCGGCGGGTTGTTTTCCGCCAGATTTACTAATACTCTATGGGAAACACTGCGATGCAGTGCCCATAGAGCATACACATGGCTGGGATTCCCAGGCTAAAGCTCCATGGCAGTTTTCCTGCCAGGTTCTTTTTACCGCCGTGAAAACTGAGCGTGTGTACAGGGCTTAAGAGTGTAAGCTCCTTGAGGGCAGGGACTGATGTGAATGTACAGTGCCTTGAAAAAGTATTCACACCCCTTCCAATTTTCCACATTTAGTCATGTTACAGCCAAAAATGTAAATGTATTTTATCTGAATTTTATGTGATAGACCAACACAAAGTGTCACATAATTGTGAAGTGGAAGGCGTGCATTTGTATTCCGTCCCCCGGAGTCAATACTTTGTAGAACCTCCTTTCTCTGCAATTACAGCTGCAAGTCTTTTTGGAGATGTCTCTACCAGCTTTGCACATCTAGATGACATTTTTGCCCATTCTTCTTTGCAAAATAGCTCAAGCTCTGTCACATTGGATGGAGAGCGTCTGTGAACAGCAATTTTCAAGTCTTGCAACAGATTCTCAATTGAATTTAGGTCTGAACTTTGACTGGGCTATTCAAACACATGAATATGCTTTGATTCAAACCATTCCATTGTAGCTCTGGCTGTATGTTTAGGGTCGTTGTCCTGCTGGAAGGTGAACCTCCGCCCCAGTCTCAAGTCTTTTGCAGACTCTGACAGGTTTTCTTCCAAGATTGCCCTGTATTTGGCTTTATCCATCTTCCCATCAACTCTGACCAGCTTCCCTGTCCCTGCTGAAGAAAAGCATCCCCACAACATGATGCTGCCACCACCATGTTTCACGGTGGGGATGGTGTGTTCAGGGTGATGTGCAGTGTTAGTTTTCCGCGTCACATATCGTTTTGCTTTTAGGCCAAAAAGTAACATTTTGGTCTCATCTGACCAAAGCACCTTCTTCCATATGTTTGCTGTGTCCCCCACATGGCTTCTCGCAAACTGAAAATTAGACTTCTATGGCTTTCTTTCATCAATGGCTTTCTTCTTGCAACTCTTCCATAAAGGCCAGATTTGTGGTGTGCACGACTTATGCCGAGTACACACTGCCGGACTTGCCAACGGAAAAACATCCGTCGGAATTTCCGACGGAAAAATAGAGAACATGCTCTCTATCTAAGTCCGTCGGAAATTCTGACGGAAAATGTCCGATGGGGCATACACACGGTTGGAATATCCGACCAAAAGCTCCCATCTGACTTTTTCCATCGGAAATTCCGACCGTGTGTATGGAGCATAATAGTTGTCCTGTGGACAGATTCTCCCACCTGAGCTGTGGATCTCTGCAGCTCCTCCAGAGTTACCATGAGCCTTTTGGCTACTTCTCTGATTAATGTTCTCCTTGCCCGGCCTGTTTAGGTGGACGGCCATGTCTTGGTAGGTTTGCAGTTGTGCCATGCTCTTTACATTTTCGGATGATGAATTGAACAGAGCTCCGTGAGATGTTCAAAGCTTGGGATATTTTTTTATAACATAACCCTGCATTACACTTCTCCACAACTTTATCCCCGACCTGCCTGGTGTGTTCCTTGGCCTTCATAATGCTGTTTGTTCACTAAGGTTCTCTAACAAACCTCTTTTGCCACGTACACACGATCGGAAATTTCGACAAGAAAACCGTGGGTTTTTTTTTTACGACGGATGTTGGCTCAAACTTGTCTTGCATACACACGGTCACACAAATGTTGTCAGAAATTCCGACCGTCAAGAACGCGGTGACGTACAACACTATGACGAGCCGAGAAAAATTAAGTACAATAATTCCGAGCATTCATAGGATTTTTGTGCGTGGGAATTGCATACAAACGATCTTAATTTCCGACAAGAACTTTTCTGGTCGGAAAATTTGAGAACCTGCTCTCAAATTTTTGATGTCGGAAATTCCGACAGAAAATGTCCGATGGAGCCTACACACGGTCGGAATTTCCGACCAAAAGCTCACATGAAACTTTTCTTGTCGGATTTTCGGATCGTTATTTATACTAAGATTAAATTACACACACGTGGACTCTATTTGCTAATTACTGTAGGTGACTTCTGAAGGCAATTGGTTCTACTGGATTTTAGGTTGGGGTATCATAGTAAAGGAGGCTGGATACAATTCACTTGTCAGATATTTATTTGTAAAACATTTTGAAAACCATTTATCATTTTCCTTCTACTTCACAATTATGTGTCACTTTCACATAAAATTCCAATAAAATACATTCACCTTTTTGGCTGTAAGATGACAAAATATGGAAAATTTCAAGGGGTATAAATACTTTTTCAAGGCACTTCAAAGGCAATATTGGGACACCTGCCTTTATGGCATCCCAGTCTTAGTCCGTAGGGTTCAATATTGAGTTGGCCCGCCCTTTGCAGCTATAACAGCTTCAACTCTTCTGGGAAGGCTGTCCACAAGGTTTAGGAATGTCTATGGGAATGTTTGACCATTCTTCCAGAAGCGCACTAGTGAGGTCAGGCACAGATGTGGCCGAGAAGGCCTGGCTCACAGTCTCCGCTCTTATTCATCCCAAAGGTGTTTGATCGAGTTGAGGTCAGGACTCTGTGCAGGCCAGTCAAGTTCCTCCACCCCAAACTCACTAATCCATGTCTTTATGGATCTTGCTTTGTGCACTGGTGTGCAGTCATGTTGGAACAGGAAGAGGCCATCCCCAAACTGTTGCCACAAAGTTGGGAGGAAGAAATTGTCCAAAATGTCTTGGTATGCTGGCGCCTTAAGAATTCCCTCTACTGGAATTAAGGGGCCAACCCAACCCCTGGAAAACAACCCCAACCCATGTCGATTGAATACAACCCACGAGAGATCCGTAGTTTCTTTTTCTCTGGAACCACGATTACTGACACGGGTATTCGGATGGCACCGAAAGGTGACATTGCTCTGTACATTTTTCAAAGCTCCGCAGCAATGGGTATTGTTTGCCGGCGGTGTTCCGGATTTTCGCCCTTGAAGCCGGTGCTGTCAATGTGGAGAACTGCTGCTGATAGCTGCCAGACCACCACTGCCGTCGTGGGTGAAGAGGGCGGATTGGTCCCATGGGTATGCCTCTGTGGAAGAACTCACCTCCAGTACCGAAGCTGCCGAATCGGGCAGTCCTACTTCGACCCTGGGTTACTCTTCTTTCCCAAGGAAGTGGGTGTTTCGGGCGAGCTGGCAGACACTGCAGCGTACACATGATCGTTTTTCACGTCGTTAAAAATGCAATTTTTTAAATTGGGCATTAAAAACGATCGTGTGTGGGCTCCAGAGCATTTTTAACAATGTGAAAATGGCCTAAAAAAATTAGAACCTGCTCTATTTTTTCACGTCGTTTTTCACGTCGTTTTTTTTAACGACGTGAAAAACGGTAGTGTGTATGCTTTTACGAGGGGAAAAAAAACGCGCATGCCCAGAATCAAGTATGAGACGGGAGCGCTCGTTCTGGTAAAACTAGCGTTCGTAATGGAGATAGCACATTCGTCACGCTATAACGGACTGAAAAGCGCGAATCGTCGCCTAACAAACTTTACTAACATGAAGGGTGGCGCCATCCGAATGGAACTTCCTTTTTATAGTGCCGTTGTACGTGTTGTACGTCACTGCGCTTTGCTCGAGCGTTTTTTTTAATGAACGTGTGTATGCAAGACAGGCTTGAGAGGAAACAAGAAAAATCACGTCGAGAAAAACGTTGTTTTTGAAAATGACATTAAAAACGATCGTGTGTACGCGGCATTAGTTCCCGCTGCCATCACTCCCTCGGAGACACCCACAGTGAGCGATAGTCCGGAACAGGTGGTCCCGTTACCCTGTCTCCTTGTTAAGGAGGCTCAAGCATCTACCTAGGCTACTAATTTGGGTATCTTAGTTGTGGAAGGAGGCGGCCCCACAGTAATTACTCGTCTTGCTCAGTACATTCGCTCATCACGGATGAAGCAAAGAGAAGGGTCCCAGGTCCCTCCCCAGCGGCGCCTGAAGCCGGTAAGTGAAGAGGAAAGGGGGGACACACGAGACGAGTAAAGTAATGGTGATGTAAAGTCGTTATCATGTGTTGAATTTGAAATACTGTATCCTGCATTTCTCCCCTCCTAATCCTAAGGAAAGAAACGTTTCAGTCTGTTGGTGGAGTTGCGAAAGTCCCACCGCTTTACGAACGCGCAATTGTAGAGTTAAAGAACGCTCTACTGAAGTTATTCCAATTCTTTGTATAAAGTTCTTATAAAGGGGAAATACTTACCAGTGTTAAACATCTGGGGCTACGACCATTAAAGTAATATGGACAGCGTGATCCTCCACAGGCCAGATAAGAAAGCTGCCAAATATTGTGTTGTCACTGTAAATGAGAAGATGTAACATTGTCAGATCCCAGATATTATTAGTGAAGTCTCTCCGAAGTGATACTATTACCTTGTGGATTACAAATATGGGTTGTGTGATGTCAAGGATGCTATGCTGACAGCACCTTGCACACCCATTCAAAGTATTGTTAACAGGTAATACCCCAGAAAGCTGTATTGCCAGAACTGTGCTGGACGGGATGCTACCGGCAGTATCGGCAATTACAGGAAATGATCATCTGGAGCCACGTTGGCTAGAATTTAGGTTTATTGGAGTGTCTCATCCTGAATGAAGACTTGTTGGTTGGTTGTTGGTTGTAAATGATGAAGAACGTCTTTGTCTTTGGCTGTCGGACAGACTGAAGATGTTTATGCAAGGGGGGCCTGTGTCTCGAAGTGTGGTCCCTTGCATTAAGGCTTGGCTGCTTGTTGCCTGAAATGCAGCTGTGCCTTGGTGCCCAGAGTTGTCCCTGGAGAAGAAAGGAAACTGCTGGGAAACGTAGTTCATCCAGAAGGAAACTGAGGAATTGTACCTGCCTTGGACTCTAAAGGCCTCGTACACACGACCGGTTTTCTCGGCAAGAAACGACAAGAAAACTGCTGGGAGAGCTTTTTGCAGAGAAAAACGGTCGTGTGTATGGTTTCTCGTCGAGAAAACTGCCGGAAACCTGCTCTCTATTTTCTCGTCAGGATTCTCGTCGGCCTGTTTCCCGACGAGAAACCCGAGAGTGTGTACGCTTACCTGTCGCCGTGGAAACCCGCGCATGCTCGAAATGACTTTGACGCATGCGCGGTAGCTTCCTAGGCATAGGTAGGGTGTAGCAAAATGGCGGAGACGGCATCGAATGTGACGAGCGCTTGCTCGTCGTAGTCGATGACGTCACCGCGTTTGTTCCATTCAAAAGAACGGTGGTTCTTTTGAATTGAGCATGTGTACACTCGGCCGGGACAAGATTCTTGTCAAGAATCTCGTCAGGGAAAAACGACAGGTTTTTTCCTGACGAGATTCTCGGTCGTGTGTACAGGGCTTTACTGTTAGTTAGATTAGGCTATAATAGAAGGGTCAATTCTCACTATGCATGTGAATAATGGACTGAACCATATGTCTTGAATGTTTCTAGTGCGGTCACCAGATGGCGTGAGCGGTGCCCACCTGAGTGAACTTTATTCACATTATGTGCTGATAAATTTGTTGATCAATGGGAAGAAGGTGGGATTCTCTACGGAGGATGGGATCTGCTTCTAAAAATGTAAATAATGCAATATTCTATAGAGTGTATTTACACTGCTATGCTGTCTTCGGCTGAGGACAATTAAAACTTGCTTAACCAATTCCTTACTGGGCACATAAACCCCCTTCCTGCCCAGGCGAAATTTCAGCTTTTGGCACTGCGTCGCTTTGAATGACAATTGCGTGGTCGTGCAACGTGGCTCGCAAACAAAATTGACGTCCTTTTTACCCCACAAATAGAGATTTCTTTTGGTGGTATTTGATCACCTCTGCGGTTTTTATTTTTTGCGCTATAAACCAAAAAAGAGCGACAATTTTTTAAAAAAAACAATATTTTTGGATTTTTGCTATAATAAATATCCCCATTTTTTTTTAAAAAAACGATTTTTTCCTCAGTTGAGGCCGATACGTATTATTCTACATATTTTTGGTTAATAAAATCACAATAAGCGTATAGTGATTGGTTTGCGCAAAAGTTATAGCGTCTACAAAATAGGGGATAGAATTATGACATTTTTTTTTTTTTACTAGTAATGGCGGCGATCTGCGATTTTTGTCAGGACTGCGATATTGCGGCGGACATATCGGACACTTTTGACACATTTTTGGGACCATTCACATTTATACAGCGATTAGTGCTATAAACCTGCACTGATTACTGTATAAATGTGACTGGCAGGGAAGGGGTTAACACTAGGGGGCAAGGAAGGGGTTAATGTGTTCCCTATTAGTGTTTCTTACTGTGGGGGGAGGGGGACTGACTGGGGGAGGAGACCGATCTGTGTCCCTATGTACAAGGGACACAGCATCAGTCTCCTCTCTCCCTGACAGGACATGGATCTGTGTGTTTACACACACAGATCCATGTCCTTGTCTGTGTACAGGCCGATCGCGGGTGCCTGGCGGACACCGCGGCCGCCAGGCACGCGCATCGGCATCTCAGTGATGCGCCGGGCGCGCTCGCGCACCCCCCAGTGGCCGGAGGAGCGGAGGCCGTATAAACACGGCCTCCCGGCATTGTAGAACCACTTTGCGGCCGTCATAAGTCGTATGACGGGCCCGAAGTGGTTAATCACGTATGTATATACTGCACCATGTTACCATAGGATAGGATGCATTTGCATTACTGTTTACTCTCTTTCAGGTGTTGCTGAGTCGGCGCGTCTTCCTTGGCTAAGGAAAGACATGGCTCTAACCCTACTTCCTTTCTATATCTTGTTATTACTGTATATACATAGTAGGTGAGGTTGAAAAAAAGACACAAGTCCATCAAGTCCAACCTAAAAGTGAGTGATTATATGTCAGTATTACATTGTATATCCCTGTATGTTGTGGTCGTTCAGGTGCTTAGCTAATAGTTTTTTGAAACTATCGATGCTCCCCGCTGAGACCACCGCCTGTGGAAGGGAATTCCACATCCTTGCCGTTCTTACAGTAAAGAACCCTCTACGTAGTTTAAGGTAAAACATCTTTTCTTCTTAATGAGTGGCCACGTGGAACTCCCTTCCACAAAAAAGTTTTATCCCTATTGTGGGGTCACCAGTACGGTATTTGTAAATTGAAATCATATCCCCTCTCAAGCGTCTCTTCTCCAGAGAGAATAAGTTCCTCATAACTAATATCCTCCAGACCCTTTATTAGCTTTGGTGCCCTTCTTTGTACTTGCTCCATTTCCAGTACATCCTTCCTGATGACTTGTGCCCAGAACTGGACAGCATACTCCAGGTGCGGCCGGACCAGAGTCTTGTAGAGCGGGAGAATTATCGTTTTATCTCTGGAGTTAATCCCCATTTTAAATGCATGCCAATATTCTGTTTGCTTTTTTTAGCAGCAGCTTGGCATTGCATGCCATTGCTAAACCATCATCTACTAGGACCCCCAGGTCCTTTTCCATCCTAGATTCCCCCAGAGGTTCTCCCCCCAGTGTATAGATTGCATTCATATTTTTGCCACCCAAATGCATTATTTTACATTTTTCTACATTAAACCTCATTTGCCATGTAGTTGCCCACCCCATTAATTTGTTCAGATCTTTTTGCAAGGTTTCCACATCCTGCGGAAAAGTTATTGTCCTGCTTAGCTTAGTATCGTCCGCAAATACAGAGATTGCACTGTTTACCCCATCCTCCAGGTTGTTTATGAACACAGAGCACAGAACCCTGGGGGGACCCCACTACCCACCCCTGACCATTCCGAGTACTCCCCATTTATCACCACCCTCTGAACTGGCCCTTGTAGCCAGTTTTTAATCCATGTACTCACCCTATGGTCCATGCCAACGGACCTTATTTTGTACAGTAAATGTTTATGGGGAACTGTACCAAATGCTTTTGCAAAATCCATTAGATAGATAGTCAGGAAGCAATACTATTGCTCTTGTTTACTTTAAAGTTGTACATACAATTTTTTTTTTATATTTCCTTGTCATATGTGATCTATTATCTCATGGGAATTCCGACACGTGCCAGATCATCCTTGAGCTGATCCGACAAGCCCATCCGGAATTGGTAGCGTAAGGCAGCATTGTTCCATTCAGTATTGGAACTCCACCGCTTGAACTCAGCTGCATAATCTTCTGCCGCTCTGCGACCATGTTGAAGAGAATGGAGAACGGATTCCACCGTGGCGGCCTGCTGCGGATCCTCATATAGTTGAGACATGGCAGTGAAGAATGTAGCAAGGTTCTTCAAGGATGCATCCATTTGCTCCAGGAGACGATGGGCCCAGGCCTGTGGTTCGCCAGTCAGTAGAGAGATGACGAAACCCACTTTGGTTACTTGCAAAGAAAAGGTGCGGGGTTCCAGAGCAAAGAAAAGTTTGCAGGCATTGCGGAAAGCACGATATTTGCTGCATTCGCCCGCAAACTTCTCGGGCGTGAGGACCCTGGGCTCAGAAGGCAGCATCACTACAGAGGGTGCAGCTGAGTATCCAGTAGACGTAGCGCCTTGTGGGCTGGCAGGTGAGGACAAAACTTGAATTCTCTCTTCCAGTCTTGTGTAGCCGGCTTGGAGGTCCCTCACAGCTTACGTCAGACCGTTCAGGTGTCTACAAAGTTCCTCCATTGGATCCCTTCCTTGCTTGGGCTCGGACATGGCTGTCTGATACTGTCAGACTTGGACGTACCTGGTCGATGAGCCCAATGGAGCAGAGGAAGGTCTCCCTTACGGATCCGACTCACGGCCCCTGGTGGTGGACACAGGAGGCACGGGAGTGTGGAGAGGTATGAGAGCCTTGTGGCTTGTTGCAGAGAAGCGGCTCAGGAACCAGATGTAAAAGAGGATGGTAACAGCAGGCAGGCAGGTAGGTCCACTGGAGAGTGGACCTGAGCAGGAGCAGGGCAGACTGGTCGGGTCACAGGCAAGGTAGGCAACGGTCGGGGAACAAGGTACAGAGGAGTAGGCTAGTGCAAGGTCAGGACAAGCCGGGTAGTCAGATGCAGGCGGAAGACAGGGAGGATCCAAGTAACAGGCCGGGTAGTCAGAAGGTCAAGTTAAGGCAGATACGGGTACAAGGTAACTGGGAGCTGCAGATCAGACAGCACCGCTCTGCAGACGGATTGAAAAATAGGATTTTCCTCCATCTGCAGAATCAGAGGATTGCGGATGCGGATGAGATCGGGTGTCAGCGGGTGTTCACCCGCTGACACCCGCTATCTCATAGTGACCAATGTATGTCCCTTTTTCATCTGTAAACGGATGGATGAAAAAGCGGACATACGGTCCGCATGTGTGAAAGGAGCCTTAGAAACAAGCGTCAGAAAAAGATTTGGACTTCCGCAGGGGGATCTTTCTCGGCAAGACACCGGGACAAGGTCATCCAGCACCCAGGGCAAAGGTGCCAAACTGCGCCACCCCCCTTCCCTAAGGGATAAAGTCAGGTCACCCCCATCCATGCAATAAACCATTGCGCCTAGGGCAGCCGCCCCTCCTGCCCACCCCTGTCCCACCTCTGACAGCTAGTATAGCCAAGTAAGAATCGTATGGATCTGCACTCTATTATTCTCATTGGAGACATCTTTTTAGATCCCTGATTACCCCTGACAAGAGAACCTGTCACCAAAAAGTGCATCACCTAAACAAAAAAGATTAGTAAAAAAAAATGTAAAAAAAAAATTGTAAAGGATTACCAAGCACTTAAAATCCTTCCAGAATTTTTTTGGAGCCCCCACATACCAATGTAAATGCACGCGTGGGGGGTACTTACCTAAGAAAATGTCAATTGCGCTACACACGTTACATATCACTGCACATGCCAGAGTGGGAGCTATAATTAACTACTTGCCGACCAGTCACCGTCATTATACAGCAGCATTCCCATGAATCGCCATAGCTGTACAGCGGTCCCTTTAACAGCTACGGTTGGCCCGGGCCCGTGGTGCAGCAGGGGAGCGGATGCTTGTGGCTGCCGCCCGCGATGTCCATCGGCCATCCGCGATCGCTCCTCAGAGGGCCAGAACGAGGATCTGTCAATGTAAACAAACAGATCCCCCGTCTGTCAGGGGAAAAAATCTGAGGAAAACGCTTGGACAGCCGCACTCCAAAAAAGGTTCTTTTATTTAAAACAAAAGCACAAATAACATGCCACAACAAAAAAACACGTTTCGCACTGTGATTCAGTGCTTAATCATAGCTATGATTAAGCACTGAATCGCAGTGCGAAACGTCAGCTCATACTTGCTGTTTTTTTGCTGTGGCATGTTATTTGTGCTTTTGTTTTAAATAAAAGAACCTTTTTTGGAGTGCCGCTGTCCAAGCGTTTTCCTCAAATTTTTTGCATTGTCATATGCATTGCCTGCACTCACGGCTCTGGATCTTGTGAATGAGTCACCAGTCACATCTGAGCGGTAACTCTCTCCGTCTGTCAGGGGAGTAGAGAGAGATTGTCTGTTCCTAGTGATTAGGAACAGCGATCTCTCTCCTCCTCCAGTCAGTCCAATCCCCCCCCCCACAGTTAGAAACACCTCCCAGGGGACACATTTAACCCCTTGATCGCCCCCTAGTGTTTAACCCCTTCCCTGCCAGTGACATTTTTACAGTAATCAGTGCATTTTTATAGCACTGATCGCTGTATAAGTATCAATGGTCCCAAAAAGTGTCAAAAGTGTCTGATCTGTCTGCTGCAATGTCGAAGTCCCGCTAAAAATCGCTGATCACCTAACTTATAAGTAAAAAAATTATAATAATGAAAATGCCATAAAACCATCCCCTATTTTGTAGACGCTGTAACTTTTAGCACAAACCAATCAATAAACGCTTATTGCGATTTTTTTTTTACCAAAAATATGTAGAAGAATAAATATTGGCCTAAACTCATGAAAAAAAAATTTTTTTTAAATTTTTTGGGGGATATTTATTATAGCTAAAAGTAAAAAATATATATTTTTTTCAAAATTAATGGTCTTTTTTTTTATAGCGCAAAAAATAAAAACCGCAAAGGTGATCAAATACCACCAAAAGAAAGCTCTATTTGTGGGGAACAAAGGACATCAATTTTTTTTGGGTACAACGTCGCACGACCGTGCAATTGTCAGTTAAATCGACGCAGTGCCGTATCGCAAAAAATGGCCTGGTCATTAAAGGGGAGAATCTTCCGGCCATTAAGTGGTTAAAGCCCATTATTCACCATTAACCCCAAACTGATGACCTGTAGGGGCTTTTAAAGTGTGATCTATGGAAAATGTAACCACTTGCCGCCAAATCACATACAGGGGGTCCCCGACTTACGAACGCCCGAGTTACGAACTTCTCCTACTTATGAACCGGGCGCTGCGGGGACCCTCTGCCATTTTGGGCGGACCGTCTGCAGTTCTGCGCATGCGCGGCCAGGAGGAGCCTCGGGAAATATTGGAAATGTCCGTAATTGGCCGCGCATGCGCAGAACGGCATTTGACGGAACATCGGAAAACATCGGAAATGGCCGACTTACGAACATTTCCGATATACAAACAGGAGGAAAGTCCCTAACGGGTTCGTAACCCGGAGACCTCCTGTACCTGGTATGTCATTTGACTTCAAGTGGTTGTATCCGGGTGCTGGCATCACCCCGGTATTGTTTTTTTTTTTTAGCGCCAACGATTGGCTTTCTCCCATCTGGAGACCCGAGCTTCCAGCTGGCACGTTCACTGGCTGGCCCGGAGACCCACACAAAGTCGGAATTGGCTTTCATCGGGTCTCCGTTATGGTAACCCGGAAGAAAAAGACATGACATCAAGTGCGGTTTGCCTGGCTGTAAACAGCACCATTTTTTGAAAATCTAAAGTATTTAAAAACGATGATCTTGGCATTTTGAATGCTTTGAATCACTAAGGAAAGGATTGAGGTCTTATTGACCCCAGATCCCTCCCTAAAGAGCATCTGTCATGTGCCTATTGCTGTCACAATGGATGTTTACATTACAAAGCATGTAAAGCAACAGTGTAAAAAAAATAAAAAAAAATTTTGAAGCGGCGCCCTCCCCACGTGCTTTCACGCAAAGGCGAATGCGTGCGTCCGTCCCGCACGCACGCAAACAGCGATCGTCCTACACATGTGAGGTATCACCGCGAACGCCAGATCATGGGCACTGGGCAGTAATTCTAGCACCAGACCTCCTCTATACACATGAAGTGGTAACCTGTAAAGGCTTTTAAAGTGGTTGTAGACCCCCGATTGCCACTTTTAACTATAGGTAAGCCCAGAATAAGGCTTACCTATAGGTAGTGGAAATATCTCCTAATCGTGCGCCATTTAGGAGATATTTACCTTGTAGTGCGCTGCAATTTTACTTCAATCTAATTTTATTAAGAATTATTATACAGACATAGAGAAATTCATACATAGATGGCATAGTCATATCATCAAACAGATTACAAAACAATACACACATCTAAGAAAACAAAACAAAACAAAACCCCCAAAAAATTAAAAAGGGGGGATAAAGGGAGAAATTTTAAAGGGTGACATGTTGGGTATCTATTTACTCGGCGTGACATCATCTTTTATATGTTACAAAAAAATTGGGTTATGTATTGTGTTTTGATTTTTTGCAATAAAACTTAAAAAAGTGTATTTTTTCCAAAGAATTGCATTTTAAAAAACGTTGCACAAATACCGTATGACATAAAAAATGGCAAAATCCACCATATTGTTCTCTAGACCAGTGATGGTGAACCTCGGCACCCCAGATGTTTTGGAACTACATTTCCCATAATTCTCATGCACTCTGCAGTGAAGTGGAGCATCATGGGAAATGTAGTTCCAAAACATCTGGGGTGCCAAGGTTCCCCATCACTGCTCTAGGGCCTCTGCTTTAAGCAAATATATAATGTTTGGGGGGTTCTAAGTAATTTTCTAGCGGACAAAAAAATAAGGTTTTTAACATGTATACAAAAAGTGCCAGAAAATGCCGGGTCTTTACCTGGTTAAGGTGCTGACATCTGTTGCTGTTTCACGGGCGCACACAATTTTTAGGCTTGACATGTGTGGTATCTATGTACTCGGCGCAACCTCATCTTATGTTTTATGAGAAAATTGGGTAATTCATTGTTTGTGCGTTCTAAAAATGAACTTTAGTGGGGGGGGTTTACGGAAAGGTCACATATCGTAAACCATTGCGCTAACATATAAAAATTGGAACTACCACTATTATATTCTCCAGGGTGTCTGTTTTAGAGTTTGGGGGGGGGGGAGGGATTTAACTAAATAAACAATAAATGATATAATAATTCTATCAAAAATGATATATAAATATGATCATATTACTCTTTTTGGCTTTTATTATAAAAACAATGTATATAATATATTTATAAATTAGTAATCGAAATTAAATGAATAGTCTAATTGTTTATTTAACTTAATAAACAATAAATGATATAATAATTCTATCAAAAATGATATATAAATATTATATTACTCTTTTGCCTTTTATTATAAAATATATATATATATATATATATATATATTAATAAATAAAATAAAGTATGTGTGTGTGTGGGGTCGGTAATCTTTACACCTAAAATTGTTATTTTTATTGTGTGCAAAAAATGTAAATGAAAACAAGGCTCTGGCAGTGAAAGGGTTAAGGATCGGTAGTTTGGAAAGCTCTGAAGCCAGGGAGAAGGCATTTTCAGGAGGAGGTCAGCAATGACAGCTTCTCTGATAGAAGAAGTCAGGAGGGGTGGACAGGAATGACCGATCCCTGGAAGGACCCCGATATGAAGGTCACCGCCTCCCTCACCCCGCCCGGACCACCTACATGTCTGCGGGGGAGAGAGGTGCTGCTCTTGGCATCCCTTGAAGGGGGCGGGGCTGTCCCCCAGATAGACTAACGGAGGGCGGGTTTGGCAGTGAAGTGGGCGGAGTCAGCTCAATTCTTTCTAGGCAGCGAGCGTGGTTGTAGTGCGGAGTGGGCGGTCCTGGCTGGAGGGTGCTGTCCAGGCAGTGGGCGTGGAGACAAGTAAAGTAGGAGGGGGCAGGCTCGGGCTCGCTTAGGTGGTGGGCGGAGATTAGAGTGGAGAGGGTGGGTGCAGTCTCATGACTCTCTCCGGACGGGGTGGCGGCTGGCCGGGCTGACTTTGCTGGAACCTCCGGAGGGGGAGAGAGAGAGGAGAGTGCAGCCTGGACTGGGGGCAGGTAGGTGATCCCGGGGAGCCTGGACTGGGGGATGGGTGACAGATCCCCACTATATACATTACAGACACCTCCAGGACTCCGATCACCGGGGGAGGGGAGGGGATCACCGATACATTGTAATCACATCTACTCCATATACTTCCTATAGGTTGTATCATTGATACATTGTTATAAGTTACACACACTGCTATGAGATGTGTGATTGTTACATTGTTAACAGTCTGTATCCAGTGCAACTTATAACAATATATCAATCATACAACTCATACCAGTGTGTATACAATGTATCAATCATAAAAGTTATACCAGTGTGTATACAATGTATCAATACAAGTCAGCAGTGTGTATACAATTTAACTTTTGAGTTTATTATTGATACATTGTGTATACACTGGTATGAGTTGTATGATTGATACATTGTTGTAAATTGCACTTTATATACACACTGCTATAAGTTTATTAATGATACATTATCAGCTGTACTCCATATACTGGTTATAGGTTGTATTATTATCCATACATTGGTATAAGTTGCACTGTATATACTGCTATGAGTTCTATTATTATACATTGTATACACACTGCTGACTTGTATGATTGATACATTGTTTACACACTGCTGACTTGTATGATTGATATATTGTTACATTGTATACACCCTGGTATGAGTTTGTACAGCTGATAACAATGTATCATTAACAGTCTCTCCATATACTTGCTTTAGGTTGTATTATCCATACATTGTTCCAAGTTGCCCTGTGTATATTGCTGAGTTGTATTATTATACTTTTGTTACATTGTATACACTCAGCAGCTGCAGCACATTCAGATGGACATGATGTGGGTGTGATGGGTGATGATGTTGTTTTTATATGAATTTCATCCCCTGGGTTCCCCCATTCACTTCTACAGATCCGTCATGTAATACAATGTAACACCTGTGCAGAGCCTGGCTTTGTACTGCGCCACCTCTATGGTGCCACACAGCGCTGGGAGTGTTTCCATGTCATAGATGGAGACTGATGATGTCAGTTATTATTATATTGTAATATAGTGTATGGTGGGAGTTTTCTATGCTGTAGAGATCGGTGGTGTGTCGGGTTAGATGATATGTTGGATTAATAATAATAATAATAATAATAATATTTTAGGTTCTTGTATAACGCCATCAATTTCACGCAGCACTTTACATATACATTGTACATTCACATCAGTCCCTGCCCACAAGGAGCTTACACTCTAAGGTCCCTAACTCACATTCATATACAAGGGCCAATTTAGACAGGAGCCAATTAAAGTGGAGCTCCACCCAAAAATGGAACTTCCGCTTATCTGGTTCCTCCCCTCCGGTGTCACATTTGGCACCTTTCAGGGGGGAGGGGGCAGATGTCTAATACGGGTATTTGCTTCCATTTCCGGCAAACGATTGCTGCAGAATCCGCAGCGACCTACACCATGTCTGGCCCCTTCTCCACCCCCCCCCCACACACTGTCTTCTGGGAGACACACAGGTCCCAGAAGACAGCAAGGACCAGTGAGGACATGCAGCGCGACTCGCGCATGCGCAGTACGGAACCAGACTGTGAAGCCGGTTAGGTAATCGGGAAGTGAAGCTTTGCGAAAATGCCGTTGCCTGCACCTGGGAGCTGAGGGACGGATCGGCTTTAGGTGAGGACATCGCGGGCGCCCTGGACAGGTAAGTGTCCTTATATTAAAAGTCAGCAGCTGCAGTATTTCTAGCTGCTGACTTTTTTTTTTTTTTTTTTTTTATTCCGTGGAACTCCGCTTTAATATTAGTGTAGTATATACTGTATAGTTAGATTCTATTAGTTCAATTATATTAATAATTATACTAGTATAGTACTGTATGGTATAGTGTGTGTGTGTGTGTGTGTGTGTATATATGATGGATTGATGGTGTATTGGTATATACTGTATAGTTAGATTCTATTAGTTCAATTATATTAATAATTATACTAGTATAGTACTGTATGGTATAGTGTGTGTGTGTGTGTGTGTGTGTATATATGATGGATTGATGGTGTATTGGTATATACTGTATAGTTAGATTCTATTCAATTATATTAATAATTATACTAGTATGGTATAGTGTGTGTATGATAGATTGGTGGTGTGTTGGATTATATTGGTATATACTGTATAATTAGTAGTAGTTGGGTTATACTATAATATATGTTAGTATTGTATATGCTGTAGAGCAGCCTCTCGCAACCAGGGTTCCCCCAAAGGTGGCTAGGAGCTCCTTGAGAAGTGCCAGTGGCAAATTGTTCTCATGCCTTTAATCACTCCTACACTGACCCCCAACGTAAAGGATTACCCCTACGCTGACCCCCAACGTAAAGGATTACCCCTACGCTGACCCCCAACGTAAAGGATTACCCCTACGCTGACCCCCAACGTAAAGGATTACCCCTACGCTGACCCCCAACGTAAAGGATTACCCCTACGCTGACCCCCAACGTCAAGGATCACCCCTACGCTGACCCCCAACGTCAAGGATCACCCCTACGCTGACCCCCAACGTCAAGGATCACCCCTACGCTGACCCCCAACGTAAAGGATTACCCCTACGCTGACCCCCAATGTAAAGGATCACCCCTACACTGACCACCAACGTAAAGGATCACCCCTACGCTGACCCCCAACGTCAAGGATCACCCCTACGCTGACCCCCAACGTAAAGGATCACCCCTACGCTGACCCCCAACGTAAAGGATTACCCCTACGCTGACCCCCAACGTAAAGGATTACCCCTACGCTGACCCCCAACGTAAAGGATCACCCCTACGCTGACCCCCAACGTCAAGGATCACCCCTACGCTGACCACCAACGTAAAGGATCACCCCTACGCTGACCCCCAACGTCAAGGATCACCCCTACACTGACCACCAACGTAAAGGATTACCCCTACGCTGACCCCCAACGTAAAGGATTACCCCTACGCTGACCCCCAACGTAAAGGATTACCCCTACGCTGACCCCCAACGTAAAGGATTACCCCTACGCTGACCCCCAACGTAAAGGATTACCCCTACGCTGACCCCCAACGTAAAGGATTACCCCTACGCTGACCCCCAACGTAAAGGATTACCCCTACGCTGACCCCCAACGTAAAGGATTACCCCTACGCTGACCCCCAACGTAAAGGATTACCCCTACGCTGACCCCCAACGTAAAGGATTACCCCTACGCTGACCCCCAACGTCAAGGATTACCCCTACGCTGACCCCCAACGTCAAGGATTACCCCTACACTGACCCCCAACGTCAAGGATTACCCCTACGCTGACCCCCAACATCAAGGATTACCCCTACACTGACCCCCAACGTCAAGGATTACCCCTACGCTGACCCCCAACATCAAGGATTACACATACATTCAATGCAAATGAAGGTGTGAGCCAGACAAAGGTATAAAATGAATCCTCATGGTGGACCATCCCATTCAGATACATAACAAAACACAACATAACCCCTGTAAGGGGGAGGGGCACATCCTAAAAAGCAGAATTGATCCGTGTTTATGTTCTGCTGAACTTTTCTTTTAAGTAGTAAACAGAAGAAGAATTTAATTTACAAACACTGAGATATTGTTCCCTCTGCAGTTCCATCCAGGAAGGATTCATATGTTGGATCCACTCCAGATTTGACATGCATGATGGCCAGGAATAGCTGGAATACTTCTTCTCTGTGATGGGATTGGTCTATTGTACCAGGAGTAAGGGGGTTGGATTTTCAGAATTTTTCTGATAAGAGCGAATGCCAGGTTATAATGCCAGGTTATAGCAGCTTCTGCCACATTTTATCTGGTTACCTACCTACAAAATTATTTTCAGTAATATTCTTTAAATAACAAATTTTAAAGTTGCAGAAAAGAAAGGCAGCCAATAAAAACTATTATTATAAATTATTGGTCAGTGGAAATTTGTCCCCTTGCGTTGGTGGCCAGTGGAACTTTTGGCCCCTTGCGTTGGTGGGCCGGCGGTTGAAGATTGTCCCCTCGCGTTGGTGGGCCGGCGGTTGAAGATTGTCCCCTCGCGTTGGTGGGCCGGCGGTTGAAGATTGTCCCCTCGCGTTGGTGGGCCGGCGGTTGAAGATTGTCCCCTCGCGTTGGTGGGCCGGCGGTTGAAGATTGTCCCCTCGCGTTGGTGGGCCGGCGGTTGAAGATTGTCCCCTCGCGTTGGTGGGCCGGCGGTTGAAGATTGTTCCTTTTTTATGTTGGTGGTCAGTAAAAAAAAATTGCCCACTTCCATTGGTTATCAGTGTAGAAAGGAGATCAATTCACCATTGCCCAAGAAACCCCAGCTGAGAATCGCTGCCGTAGACTGTTGATCCAGGGAATATCCAATTGCCTTAGGCTTGGGGGGACCAGGGAGGAGTTTAAAGCCTCGTACACACGGTCGGACTTCCATCTGACTTTTCCGTGGATTTTTGTCCGAACGGAGTTGGCCGGGAACACCCATAGCATACACACCACAGGACTTTTCTGCAAACTTTCCCAAAACTTTTTCCAACATCACGTGGTTTTTCTGCTCTTTACCGCCACCCTTTGGTCAACTTCTGCTATTGTTGGTTGATTTTTAACATTATTATTAGTCCGATGGTTTTCTGTCCACACGGTCGGACTTTGCTCCATCGGACTTTTGTTGGCCAAAAGTTCGTCTATTTGCAGACCGAACTTTTGTCCGATTAAAAACCAAAAAAGTTTGTCCGATGGAGCGTACACACGGTCTGATTTTTTTTGGCAAACTTGCTCAAAATGAAGTTTGTTGGCAAAAAGTCCGACCGTGTGTACGAGGCTTTAGACCCTGTTGGAGAAAATTGGACCATGTGTGTTGTGTGTTTAATTTATTTTTCCTCTGGATCAGCTGTGGGTTTATCCCCCATTCACACCGGCACTACTTTAGCTCGATTTCAAAGCCATTTGCACTGCTGATTTCATTGCAGCTTGCGACTTCATTTAACATAAGTCTTTGCCAGTCGCAATGAAATCAGTAAAAAGTATCGCAGGAACTTTTTTTTTTTTCATAATGAGTCGCAGCGATCAAAACGGCTCCATTGCCAGCAATGGGGTGCGACTTGTCATGCGATTGGGAACTGTCACATCGGTGTAAACGGGGGCTAAGGGCTCTCCTATAAAGGTTTTCAATGTATGCATTTTTCTATTGGCCGAAATCAATGGGCAACATGAAGGATAATACATTTTCACTGGTGCAGAGCCTTATTATGTCATATTCCATCGCAGATCCAAAAAATAAGATTTATTCTTCATTTTACGATGGCAAGTGGAGCCATGCAGGTCGTTCCTTTTATGTCCTTCTGGCCAACTATAACTTCCAGAACCTCGGTTTAGGCTCCATGTACACTGAAGCTGATAAACTGCAGTTTATTGGTGTTTTGGCTTTTTTTTTTTTTTTTAAAAGCCCATTAACTGCACTCTGTTAGCCTATGTGTTCATGTACACATAGCGTTTTTTAGTGTTAATGAGCAGTGGAGTTAATGGTCTTTTTTCTGAATGCAAGAAATTTGTGTTCAAATTGCAGTTTTTCGGCGGGGGAAAAATGCAAAAAAAGCAAAACGCTAATAAACGCTCAAACACTGGGCTCCAGCGTTTTTTTGGTGTTTTTGATCCATTGAAAAAAAAAAAGCTAAAAAAACGCTACACTGAAAAACGCTGATAAAAGCTATATTTTAAAGAAGCTTTTTTTGCCAGAAATCTGGCGTTCAAAACGACCGTTTTTGAGCTTCTGTGTACATGGAGCCTTACTCTACAGATACAGTCTGGGATTAAGAAGCCATTAAGTTTGAACTGCAAACAGCTGTTTCGGGCTTGTTGGCTCTCATCAATGCAATGTAAAGAATTCATGACTTCTATGGAGTAGGGCTTGGGGAGGAACAAGAAAGTTCAACCTGACAGGTTATGGTGCTCTGGGAATTTTTCTTGCTCTCCTATTGGCCCACCTTCCCTAACTTGCCAGGTTATACATAATTTTTTCAGTATTTTCCCCTTTCCTCTTTCTCTAGTTCCTGTTTGCCATTATGGTTTTGAACTTGTGAGAATACTTCTCGTTTCAGTTGTCTAGTACAGAACAACTTACAACTGTCACTGAGCGTGTGCACATTTGACAGTTACTGAAGGTTACTGCTAAGCAGAGTTGGCTTAGCTTGTGACACAGCACAGAGGAGGTAGGAGGTCACACTTAATTTTTATGTGTGTGTGTGTATATATATATATATATATATATATATATATATATATATATATATTTGAAACTCGAAAAATTAGAACATTGTGCAAAATTTAATTTATTTCACGAATGCAACTTAAAAGGTGAAAGATAGTTCAAGCCGTGATTTGTCATAATTGTGATGATTATGGCTTACAGCTCATGAAAACCCCAAATCCACAATCTCAGAAAATTTGAATATTGTGAAAAGGTGCAATATTCTAGGCTCAAGGTGTCCTACTCTAATCAGCTAATTAAGCCATAACACCTGCAAAGGGTTTCTGAGCCTTTAAATGGTCTCTCAGTCTGGTTCAGTAGGAATCACAATCATGGGAAAGACTGCTGACCTGACAGTTGTGCAGAAAACCATCATTGACACCGTCAATAAGGAGGGAAAGCCTCAAAATGTAATTGTAAAAGAAGTTGAATGTTCCCAAAGTGCTGTATCAAAGCACATTAATAGAAAGTTATGTGGAAGGGAAAAGTGTGGAAGAAAAAGGTGCACAAGCAGCAGGGATTACCGCAGCCTGGAGAGGATTGTCAGGAAAAGGCCATTCAAAAGTGTTGGGGACTTTCACAAGAAGTGGACTGAGGCTGGAGTCAGTGCATCAAGAGCCACCACACACAGACAGATTCTGGACATGGGCTTCAAATGTCGTATTCCTCTTGTCAAGCCTCCTGAACAACAGACAACATCAGAAGCGTCTTACCTGGGCTAAAGAAAAACAGACCTGGTCTGGTGCTCAGTGGTCCAAAGTCCTCTTTTCTGATTAGAGCAAATTTTGCATCTCATTTGGAAACCGAGGACCCGGAGTATGGAGGAAGAATGGAGAGGCACACACTGCAAGATGCTTGAAGTTCAGTGTGAAGTTTCCACAGTCTGTTGATTTGGGGAGCCATGTCATCTGCTGGTGTTGGTCCACTGTGCTTCATTAAGTCCGGGGTCAACTCAGCCGTTTACCAGGAGATTTTAGAGCACTTCATGCTTCCTTCCGCAGATGAGCTCTATGGGGATGCTGACTTTTCCAGCAGGACTTAGCACCTGCCCACACTGCCAAAAGCACCAAAACCTGGTTCAATGACCGTGGGATTACTGTGCTTGATTGGCCAGCAAACTCGCCTGACCTGAACCCCATAAAGAATCTATGGGGCATTGCCAAGAGAACGATGAGAGACATGAGACCGAACAATGCAGAAGAGCTGAAGGCCGCTATTGAAGCATCCTGGTCTTCCATAACACCTCAGCAGTGCCACAGGCTGATCGCTTCCATGCCACGCCGCATTGAGAGGCCCAAACCAAATACTGAGTACATATGCATGCTTATACTTTTGAGAGGTCTTATTATTATTATTATTATTATTATTATTATTATGTACAATCCAGTGGCGGAATTATCAGGGTCGCTGCAGTCGCACTTGCGACTGGGCCCTGTAGTTCCGCCAATTCAGGGGGGGCCCGCCACCCGCCCGTTCGCCAGTGTGAGGTGCCCGCCCGTCCACGCTAGCTGCTGTTGTGAGGGCGGCATGTGTCGGTTTGTTCCGCCGCGGGGAGGGGGGCTTTCGCTCGCTGAGGGGAGAGAGAGAGAGAGAGAGAAGGCAGAGGCAGCGCTGAGACTGTGGACCGCCCCGACCCCGCCTATCCAGAGACAGAGAGAATGTAGGGAGGTGGGGCGGACACTGCTGGCACCAAGTAAGAGAAGACGGGGGAGGAGCTGCAGGAGGTCTCGGCCGCTGTTTAAGGAGTAGATACAGTGACACGTGGAGCGGAGGGAGCCAAGAGAGACACGGAGCAATGCAGGGGAAACAGAGTGGAAACTGACAGCAAGTAAGTGTCTCTTATCCCGGCACCCAGCGCTGCCAATAAACCCAGTCTCCACCACCGCTGATTCCATCCCACCACAGCCACTCATCCCTCACCCCCTCCCCAGCACTGACGACGCTCATCCCGACCCCTCCCCAGCACTGACGACGCTCATCCCGACCCCTCCCCAGCACTGACGATGCTCATCCCACCACTGCCACTCATCCCCCCCCCCAGCAATCCCACTCATCCTTCCCCCCCCCCCCCAGCAATCCCACTCATCCCATCCCCCCAACACTGTCTCTCATCCCATCCCCCCCAGCAGGGGTGTATGTATAGGAGTTGCTTGGGTCACAATTGCATGCTCCAGGGTTCCTGTGCAGCCCCCTGTACACCTGGATAGGAGGGGTGGCATATAGAGGAACTAATCCCCTTCATATGAAGGGAAACGCTTCCTCTATATGCCCCCCCGCTATCCACCACCTGCTGCCCCAAGCTCCTGTGTACTCTTTGGCCCCCCTCATCCCCCACAGTGCTGTCGGGTTCCCCCCTCTCCTCTCCTTCCCGGCTGCTGCGGGGGATGCTTTCTGGATGGAGAGTGGGGAAGGGACCAGTAAATGTGTAATTTACCGGCTCCTCCCTTGTCTTAATGAATAGAGTCAGGGATCACTGACCCAGTTCATTTATAACTGAGGCATAGTAAACAGTGTTTACTATGCTTTAGCTTTTAAATAAACAGGATGCTCTGTATGGAGCTATTTCTGTGCATTCATTCTGTGCAGCTGGGGCTGCAGAGATGGAGATTGTGGGCTGTGTCCTCAATCTCATTTCTCGGTTTCAAAGATGAAACATCAGAGGTCTGTTTAGACCCCTGATATCTCACCCACAGTCCATATTCTCATTGCACACATTCCTGCAATGAGCTCTTAAGGTATTGGATGCTGTAGCGACCGCCAGCTGGAGTTCCGGAGCCATGTAGGGACCGCTTTGTCAGGCATGTCTTATCACATGCCTGACAAAGGGGTCCTGCGTGGCTCCGAAAAGTTGCACTACATTGTTTGTGATGTGAGCTTTCTTGAATAAAAACGTTTGGACGAAATTTACAATCCTTGGTGTGCTGGCGAATATCCACATATGATATCTCACCCACCCCCACCCCCAACAGGCTCCTAAAAAAAAAAAAAAAAAAAAAAAAAAAATTCAGAAAAAAAAAAATGGTAGCAAATAAAATAACTAAAATAAAAAAATACTGACACCAGTGTCGGTACTTCCAGAGGGTCCCAAAGGTTGCACTTGCGACCACGCTCTGGCTTTTTGCCCCCATGGGTGCGCCCCGGCTGGTGGTCAGGGGGGGCCCTCTATGGTCTCTTGCACCCAGGCCCTGAAGGTTCTAGTTACGCCTCTGGTACAATCCTTGTTTTATTGATTGCATGTAATATTCTAATTTTCTGAGATTGTGGATTTGGGGTTTTCATGAACTGTAAGTCATAATCATCACAATTATGACAAATCACGGCTTGAACTATCTTGCTTTGCATGTAATGAGTCTATCTCATATATTAGTTTCACCTTTTTAAGTTGCATTAGTGAAATAAATGAACTTTTGCACGATATTCAAATTTTTCGAGTTTCGTGTGTGTGTGTGTGTGTGTGTGTGTTGCTTCTGCCGTCCTAAGACTCCCTGGCCAATCGGGTCTCAGGACCGGCTTCCTGATTGGCCGAGAGGACAATCAGGAAGACAATAGCAAATATTTGCTATTGTCACACAACTCAGTGGGCTCGGGGCGCAGTGCTCTGCGCCCAGAGCCCACCCTTTTTTTGAAGCCAATTGGAGCCTTGGGCTCTAATCACGTGCTTTATAAAAAGAAAAAAACCCAT
This sequence comes from Rana muscosa, assembly GCA_029206835.1. NCBI lineage: Eukaryota > Metazoa > Chordata > Amphibia > Anura > Ranidae > Rana > Rana muscosa. The sequence continues at coordinate 262,574,716 of CM055123.1, read as the reverse complement.
TTGTAACCAATGCGTCCGGCGCCCCACATGTAGATTAGGGGGACAATTCCCTTAATGGATGGGCCGCCACTGCTAAGCATGTTAGTACAGCATTAGCTGGAACATTAACAATCTACTCCTAGATGGTGTAATGGTGTGGGGGATATTTTCTTGGCACACTTTGGGCCCCTTAGTACCAATTGAGCATCATTTAAATTCCACGGCCTTCCTGAGTATTGTTGCTGACCATGTCCATCCCTTTATGACTACAGTGTCCCCATCTTCTGATGGCTCCTTCCAGCAGTCACAAAGCTCCAATCATCTCACCACTGGACAATGAGGTCACTGTACTCCAGTGGCCTCCACAGTCACCAGATCTTATCCAATAGAGCACCTTTGGGATGTGGTGAAACTGGAGATTCGCATTATGGATGTGCAGCCAACAAATCTGCAGCAACTGCGTGATCCTATTGTGTCACTCTGGACCAAAATCTCTAAGGCCCCTTTCACACTGGGGCGGGCAGGTGCGGTGGCGGTATAGCAGCGCGATTTTCAGCGCTGCTATACCTTCATTCTTACCGCGGTATGCGGCCGCTAGGGGGGTGAATTTAACCCCCGCTAGCGGCCGAAAAAGGGTTATTGCCGCGGTTTGCGGACGGTATTACCGTGGTGTCCCATTGATTTCAATGGGCAGCCGCGGTAAAGGAGCGGTGAACACACCGCTCCTTCACCGCTGTAAAGAAGCGGCTAGCAGGACTTTTGTAGCGGTCCTGCTAGCGCACCGCTTCAGTGTGAAAACCTTCGGGCTTTCACATTGAAGACTACAGTCACGAATTTTTCATGCGGTATAATAGCGCTAATATTAGTGCTAAACCGCATGAAAAACACCCCAGTGTGAAAGGGGCCTAAGGAATGTTTCCGACACCTTGTTGAATCAATGTCACCAAGAATGAAGGCAGTTCTGAGGGCAAAAGGGTGGCCAACCCGGTACTAGCCAGGTGTGCCTTATAAAGTGCCCGGTGAGTTTATATCCTTTGTGGCTATTGAGGAATATATTTCAATGAATGTTTTTGTGGCTGGAGTTCAGCTCCATTCAGCTTATTTTTGTCTAAGTATATGACACCATTCTAGTATAATTAAACCATTAGTGGGCCAGTAAAGAGCTGTGGATTATGGCAGACAGATCCCATCTAATGATTGAATTACCGGCCTACACTCTTTGTGACGTGGCCCTCGTAGCCGTATAATGAAGATGAAGGGTGACGGTGTATTTCATAATCCAGCTAATGAAGCTTCGCTGGCCTCCCTCCAGGGATGGGGAAGGTATTAGTCTCCGTGTCTCGTTCCATCCAGTGTATGAAAATAGAGAGGCACGTGTCTGATCCTCTCTGCGAGATAAGCAGTCTCATACCAGAAGGGTTGTAGAGAGGTGACAAAGGGATGGCACATCTGCTGCCCCACCTGCTGTATTGTAAGAGCAGCTTGGCCATGATAGCTGGGGGTGTTGGGTATAATATATCACATCCGTGGTGATTACAAGTTCTTAAATGTGAGCGTGCGAAGGTGGGAGCTACCTCTTTGAATTCGTTTTTGCAAGCTTCATGCTGATTCGCTGACCTGGGATGTCGGACTTCACTGGCTGCATACTTGTTTTAGGTCAATGACTCCACCAGGTAGTAAAGCAACAATAGGATGATAACTCTGGAGCATACACTTTACAGTGCATCTCTAGGCCAGCCTTTCGCAGCCTTTTTACCCCAGAGGAATTCTTGAAATGATTTTTAGGTTTCAGGGAACCCTACATTGGTGGTCAGTGAGGAGAATGCCCCACTTGCGTTGGTGGTCAGTGGAAGAATGCCCCTTGCGTTGGTCAGTGGAAGAATGCCCCTTGCATTGGTGGTCAGTGGAAGAATGCCCCTTGCATTGGTGGTCAGTGGGAAGAATGCCCCTTGCATTGGTGGTCAGTGGGAAGAATGCCCCTTGCATTGGTGGTCAGTGGGAAGAATGCCCCTTGCATTGGTGGTCAGTGGGAAGAATGCCCCTTGCATTGGTGGTCAGTGGGAAGAATGCCCCTTGCATTGGTGGTCAGTGGGAAGAATGCCCCTTGCATTGGTGGTCAGTGGAAGAATGCCCCTTGCATTGGTGGTCAGTGGAAGAATGCCCCTTGCATTGGTGGTCAGTGGAAGAATGCCCCTTGCATTGGTGGTCAGTGGAAGAATGCCCCTTGCATTGGTGGTCAGTGGAAGAATGCCCCTTGCATTGGTGGTCAGTGGGAAGAATGCTCCTTACATTAGCCGCCAGTGGGAAGAATGCCCCCCCCCCCTTACAATAGCGGCCAGTGGGAAGAACCCCCCTTTACACTAGTGGGAATAATGTCCCCCTTACCTTTTAGTAATCGGTGGGAAGAATGCTCACCCCCCCCCCGCACATTGGTGGCCGGTGGGAAGAATGCCCCCCCGCACATTGGTGGCCGGTGGGAAGAATGCCCCCCCGCACATTGGTGGCCGGTGGGAAGAATGCCCCCCCGCACATCATTGGCCGGTGGCAAGAATGTCCCCCCCCCCCGTACATTGGTGGCCGGTGGCAAGAATGTCCCCCCCCCCCGTACATTGGTGGCCGGTGGCAAGAATGTCCCCCCCCCCCCGTACATTGGTGGCCGGTGGCAAGAATGTCCCCCCCCGTACATTGGTGGCCGGTGGCAAGAATGTCCCCCCCCGTACATTGGTGGCCGGTGGCAAGAATGTCCCCCCCCGTACATTGGTGGCCGGTGGCAAGAATGTCCCCCCCCCCCCCCCGTACATTGGTGGCCGGTGGCAAGAATGTCCCCCCCCCCCCCGTACATTGGTGGCCGGTGGCAAGAATGTCCCCCCCCCGTACATTGGTGGCAAGAATGTCCCCCCCCCCCCCCGTACATTGGTGGCAAGAATGTCCCCCCCCCGTACATTGGTGGCCGGTGGCAAGAATGTCCCCCCCCCCCCCCGTACATTGGTGGCCGGTGGCAAGAATGTCCCCCCCCCGTACATTGGTGGCCGGTGGCAAGAATGTCCCCCCCCCGTACATTGGTGGCAAGAATGTCCCCCCCCCGTACATTGGTGGCCGGTGGCAAGGATGTCCCCCCCCGTACATTGGTGGCCGGTGGCAAGAATGTCCCCCCCCCCGTACATTGGTGGCCGGTGGCAAGAATGTCCCCCCCCCCCGTACATTGGTGGCCGGTGGCAAGAATGTCCCCCCCCCGTACATTGGTGGCCGGTGGCAAGAATGTCCCCCCCCGTACATTGGTGGCCGGTGGCAAGAATGTCCCCCCCCGTACATTGGTGGCCGGTGGCAAGAATGTCCCCCCCCGTACATTGGTGGTCGGTGGCAAGAATGTCCCCCCCCGTACATTGGTGGTCGGTGGCAAGAATGTCCCCCCCCGTACATTGGTGGCAATAATGTCCCCCCCCCCGTACATTGGTGGCAAGAATGTCCCCCCCCCCGTACATTGGTGGCAAGAATGTCCCCCCCCCGTACATTGGTGGCAAGAATGTCCCCCCCCGTACATTGGTGGCAAGAATGTCCCCCCCCGTACATTGGTGGCAAGAATGTCCCCCCCCCCGTACATTGGTGGCAAGAATGTCCCCCCCCGTACATTGGTGGCAAGAATGTCCCCCCCCGTACATTGGTGGCAAGAATGTCCCCCCCCGTACATTGGTGGCAAGAATGTCCCCCCCCCCCCCGTACATTGGTGGCCGGTGGCAAGAATGTCTCCCCCCCCCCCCCGTACATTGGTGGCCGGTGGCAAGAATGTCTCCCCCCCCCCCCCCCCGTACATTGGTGGCCGCTGGCAAGAATGTCTCCCCCCCCCCCGTACATTGGTGGCAAGAATGCCCCCCCCCCGTACATTGGTGGCAAGAATGTCCCCCCCCCCCCCGTACTTTGGTGGCCGGTGGCAAGAATGTCCCCCCCGTACATTGGTGGCAAGAATGTCCCCCCCCCGTACATTGGTGGCAAGAATGTCCCCCCCCCGTACATTGGTGGCCGGTGGCAAGAATGTCCCCCCCCGTACATTGGTGGCCGGTGGCAAGAATGTCCCCCCCCCCGTACATTGTTGGCAAGAATGTCCCCCCCCCCGTACATTGTTGGCAAGAATGTCCCCCCCCCCCGTACATTGGTGGCAAGAATGTCCCCCCCGTACAGTGGTGGCAAGAATGTCCCCCCCCCGTACATTGGTGGCAAGAATGTCCCCCCCCCCCCCGTACATTGGTGGCCGGTGGCAAGAATGTCCCCCCCGTACATTGGTGGCAAGAATGTCCCCCCCCGTACATGGGTGGCAAGAATGTCACCCCCGTACATTGGTGGCAAGAATGTCCCCCCCCGTACATTGGTGGCAAGAATGTCCCCCCCGTACATTGGTGGCAAGAATGTCCCCCCCCCCGTACATTGGTGGCAAGAATGTCCCCCCCCCGTACATTGGTGGCAAGAATGTCCCCCCCCCCGTACATTGGTGGCAAGAATGTCACCCCCCCGTACATTGGTGGCAAGAATGTCACCCCCCCCGTACATTGGTGGCAAGAATGTCCCCCCCCCCGTACATTGGTGGCAAGAATGTCCCCCCCTCGTACATTGGTGGCAAGAATGTCCCCCCCTCGTACATAGGTGGCAAGAATGCCCCCCCCCCGTACATTGGTGGCAAGAATGTCCCCCCCCCCCCGTACATTGGTGGCAAGAATGTCCCCCCCCGTACATTGGTGGCAAGAATGTCCCCCCCCCCGTACATTGGTGGCCGGTGGCAAGAATGTCCCCCCCCCCCGTACATTGGTGGCCGGTGGCAAGAATGTCCCCCCCCCCCGTACATTGGTGGCCGGTGGCAAGAATGTCCCCCCCCCGTACATTGGTGGCCGGTGGCAAGAATGTCCCCCCCCCCGTACATTGGTGGCCGCTGGCAAGAATGTCTCCCCCCCCCCCCCGTACATTGGTGGCAAGAATGTCCCCCCCCGTACATTGGTGGCAAGAATGTCCCCCCCCCGTACATTGGTGGCAAGAATGTCCCCCCCCCCGTACATTGGTGGCAAGAATGTCCCCCCCCGTACATTGGTGGCAAGAATGTCCCCCCCCGTACATTGGTGGCAAGAATGTCCCCCCGTACATTGGTGGCAAGAATGTCCCCCCCCCCCGTACATTGGTGAAAGAATGTCCCCCCCGTACATTGGTGGCCGGTGGCAAGAATGTCCCCCCCCCCCGTACATTGTTGGCAAGAATGTCCCCCCCCCGTACATTGGTGGCAAGAATGTCCCCCCCCTTACATTGGTGGCAAGAATGTCCCCCCCCCCGTACATTGGTGGCAAGAATGTCCCCCCCCCGTACATTGGTGGCCGGTGGCAAGAATGTCCCCCCCCCCCCGTACATTGGTGGCAAGAATGTCCCCCCCCCGTACATTGGTGGCAAGAATGTCCCCCCCCCTCGTACATTGGTGGCAAGAATGTCCCCCCCTCGTACATTGGTGGCAAGAATGTCCCCCCCCCGTACATTGGTGGCAAGAATGTCTCCCCCCCCCCCCCCGTACATTGGTGGCAAGAATGTCCCCCCCATACATTGGTGGCAAGAATGTCCCCCCCCCATACATTGGTGGCAAGAATGTCCCCCCCCCGTACATTGGTGGCAAGAATGTCCCCCCCCCCGTACTTTGGTGGCCGGTGGCAAAAATGTCCCCCCCCCGTACATTGGTGGCAAGAATGTCCCCCCCCCGTACATTGGTGGCAAGAATGTCCCCCCCCCAGTACATTGGTGGCCGGTGGCAAGAATGTCCCCCCCCCGTACATTGGTGGCCGGTGGCAAGAATGTCCCCCCCCCCCGTACATTGTTGGCAAGAATGTCCCCCCCCCGTACATTGGTGGCAAGAATGTCCCCCCCGTACAGTGGTGGCAAGAATGTCCCCCCCCCCCGTACATTGGTGGCAAGAATGTCCCCCCCCCCCCGTACATTGGTGGCCGGTGGCAAGAATGTCCCCCCCCGTACATTGGTGGCAAGAATGTCCCCCCCCGTACATGGGTGGCAAGAATGTCACCCCCGTACATTGGTGGCAAGAATGTCCCCCCCCCGTACATTGGTGGCAAGAATGTCCCCCCCCCGTACATTGGTGGCAAGAATGTCCCCCCCCCGTACATTGGTGGCAAGAATGTCCCCCCCCGTACATTGGTGGCAAGAATGTCCCCCCCCCGTACATTGGTGGCAAGAATGTCCCCCCCCCGTACATTGGTGGCAAGAATGTCACCCCCCCCCGTACATTGGTGGCAAGAATGTCCCCCCCCCCGTACATAGGTGGCAAGAATGCCCCCCCCCCCCCGTACATTGGTGGCAAGAATGTCCCCCCCCCGTACATTGGTGGCAAGAATGTCCCCCCCCGTACATTGGTGGCAAGAATGTCCCCCCCCCCCCGTACATTGGTGGCCGGTGGCAAGAATGTCCCCCCCCCCCCGTACATTGGTGGCCGGTGGCAAGAATGTCCCCCCCCCCGTACATTGGTGGCCGGTGGCAAGAATGTCCCCCCCCCCGTACATTGGTGGCCGGTGGCAAGAATGTCCCCCCCCCCCCCGTACATTGGTGGCCGCTGGCAAGAATGTCTCCCCCCCCCCGTACATTGGTGGCAAGAATGTCCCCCCCCGTACATTGGTGGCAAGAATGTCCCCCCCCGTACATTGGTGGCAAGAATGTCCCCCCCGTACATTGGTGGCAAGAATGTCCCCCCCCCGTACATTGGTGGCAAGAATGTCCCCCCCCCGTACATTGGTGGCAAGAATGTCCCCCCCCCCGTACATTGGTGGCAAGAATGTCCCCCCCCCGTACATTGGTGGCAAGAATGTCCCCCCGTACATTGGTGGCAAGAATGTCCCCCCCCCCGTACATTGGTGAAAGAATGTCCCCCCCGTACATTGGTGGCCGGTGGCAAGAATGTCCCCCCCCCCCCGTACATTGTTGGCAAGAATGTCCCCCCCCGTACATTGGTGGCAAGAATGTCCCCCCCCCTTACATTGGTGGCAAGAATGTCCCCCCCCGTACATTGGTGGCAAGAATGTCCCCCCCCCCGTACATTGGTGGCCGGTGGCAAGAATGTCCCCCCCCGTACATTGGTGGCAAGAATGTCCCCCCCCCCCGTACATTGGTGGCAAGAATGTCCCCCCCCCTCGTACATTGGTGGCAAGAATGTCCCCCCCCTCGTACATTGGTGGCAAGAATGTCCCCCCCCCCGTACATTGGTGGCAAGAATGTCTCCCCCCCCCCCCGTACATTGGTGGCAAGAATGTCCCCCCCGTACATTGGTGGCAAGAATGTCCCCCCCCCCCCCCGTACATTGGTGGCAAGAATGTCCCCCCCCCCCGTACATTGGTGGCAAGAATGTCCCCCCCCCCCGTACATTGGTGGCAAGAATGTCCCCCCCCCCGTACATTGGTGGCAAGAATGTCCCCCCCCCGTACATTGGTGGCAAGAATGTCCCCCCCCCCGTACATTGGTGGCAAGAATGTCCCCCCCCCCCCCGTACATTGGTGGCAAGAATGTCCCCCCCCCCGTACATTGGTGGCAAGAATGTCCCCCCCCGTACATTGGTGGCCGGTGGCAAGAATGCCCCCCCCCCGTACATTGGTGGCAAGAATCCCCCCCCCGTACATTGGTGGCAAGAATGTCCCCCCCCGTACATTGGTGGCAAGAATGTCCCCCCCCTTACATTGGTGGCAAGAATGTCCCCCCCCCGTACATTGGTGGCAAGAATGTCCCCCCCCCCGTACATTGGTGGCCGGTGGCAAGAATGTCCCCCCCCGTACATTGGTGGCAAGAATGTCCCCCCCCCGTACATTGGTGGCAAGAATGTCCCCCCCCCGTACATTGGTGGCAAGAATGTCGTCCCCCCCCCGTACATTGGTGGCAAGAATGTCGTCCCCCCCCCGTACATTGGTGGCAAGAATGTCGTCCCCCCCCCGTACATTGGTGGCAAGAATGTCGTCGTCCCCCCCCCCGTACATTGGTGGCAAGAATGTCCCCCCCGTACATTGGTGGCAAGAATGTCGTCCCCCCCCCCGTACATTGGTGGCAAGAATGTCGTCCCCCCCCCGTACATTGGTGGCAAGAATGTCTCCCCCCCCGTACATTGGTGGCAAGAATGTCCCCCCCCCCCGTACATTGGTGGCAAGAATGTCTCCCCTCCCCCCCCGTACATTGGTGGCAAGAATGTCTCCCCCCCCCCCCGTACATTGGTGGCAAGAATGTCTCCCCCCCCCCGTACATTGGTGGCAAGAATGTCTCCCCCCCCCCCCCCGTACATTGGTGGGAAGAATGTCTCCCCCCCCCCCCCCGTACATTGGTGGGAAGAATGTCTCCCCCCCCAGTGGATGAACATCCTGATCTTTCCCTCCAATTGTACAGTGCCATGCATAAGAATGCTGAGCTGTGAGAGTGAGAGAAAAGGACTGCGCATCCGTGGGGTGAGTTTCCAATGTTTAGCACATCCTGCCATTTGCAGGATAGACGGGAGAGGGCAATGGAATGAACAGCTGAAAAAGCGTTCTTTTACAATGGAGCATTGCATATTAATGCACTGTGGACATTGCATAGGGTTTTTAATTTTAAATTTTTTAGCAACAGTCAGTAAAGGTAAGTTAACTCTTTAAGCTCCGCAGTGCAAGGTAACATATTCCAGGCAGTGCAGGAGAAATGGTATCACACAGGAACCCTTATCATGGGAAGTGTTATCAGCAAATTTATTTCTGCTACTGGGTAATAAACATATTGTGACTGTGCCGATCCATACCGCAAGAACGAGCCCCTGTTCTCTCCCACTGGAATAGCCCTCAATGTTCCAATTCTTCCCCCCCATGGTTTAGTTTAGGCCCATGATTTTTCTTTTTCTCTCCATGTTGCAGGGGCCCATGCTCCCCCCCCCCCCCCGTTACAGGCCCATGTTCTCCTACTCAACCAGTACTTTTTTTTTCTTTGTCCCAAGTTTTGATACAGGAGTGTCAGGGTTGCTCAGAAAGGCTTATAAATGTCTGTGATAATATAATGTGATTGAGGTTGACTTGTGCCAGTTGACACAAATTAGCAGTCTTTCATCTAGTCCCGGCGTGTCTCGTTCTATTAGCCTCAGTCCCATTTCCAGTGCTGATAGCATCAGTAGGTCCTCAGATACAGTAGCAGAGATTAGAACACTCCGTACTGTTTGTTTAATGGCAATGTGTTGCCATTCAGTCAATGGTTTGTTAGTGCTGCTAGAAAGTTCCAGTGTGCACTACCAGTCCAAGGTAGAACTATGATGTCATAAGTGTCCTATGTACATGATGCCTTGCGTCTGTGCTCTTAAAGTGGGACACTGAACATATTAAAGTCTAGGGGTCAGCATGACGGCCAAGCACCTAGCATTTTCAGAATGCGGTTAGTAGTGGTATCCCAATTACCATCACACATATGTGTATATACAATGTTCTGAATCCCTTCTTGCTTGCTTGTTACATTCCACTACTCAAGGTATGATGCTAGTGGTAGCCAGGTAACTAGCATTTTCAGGCAGTGGTCCGTCTCTGTATTTTCTACTATTAGCTCTACATTGTAAACAGTAGAGTGCGACGTGGCGGGGAATGCATTTGAGAGACGGTTTCAGGGGACTGGTTGCACAGATTGAGGAAGGCTGCCAGAGCCATAAATAGGAAAGGTAATACACGTTATCACTGCCCCCATAGAAATAATAAGCAGTTAAAGCTGAACTCCAGGAAAAATAAAAATCACCCCCTGCATGTTTCTGTCTAGAACAAGTGTCAAAACCCTGAACTCTGCACTCTGTACGGTAGCGCACCCCTGAACTCTGCACTCTGTACGGTAGCGCACCCCTGAACTCTGCACTCTGTACGGTAGCGCACCCCTGAACCCTGCACTCTGTACGGCAGCGCAGCCCTGCACTCTGTACGGCAGCGCAGCCCTGCACTCTGTACGGCAGCGCAGCCCTGCACTCTGTACGGCAGCGCAGCCCTGCACTCTGTACGGCAGCGCAGCCCTGCACTCTGTACGGCAGCGCAGCCCTGCACTCTGTACGGCAGCGCACCCCTGCACTCTGTACGGTAGCGCACCCCCCGAACTCTGCACGGTAGCGCACCCCCCGAACTCTGCACGGTAGCGCACCCCCCCGCTCTGTACGTAGTGCACATTTGAGCTCTGTACTCCCAGAAGAATTTTGGCTTACTCAAGCACATTTTGACAAACTGTAGTCTTTCTTTATGTCTCTGTGTCAGCAGTGGGGTCCTTCTGGGTCTCCTGTCATAGCGTTTAATTTCATTTAAATGACGATGGATAGTTGGCGCTGACACTGATGCTCCCTGAGCCTGCAGGACAGCTTGAATTTCTTTGGAACTTGTTTGGAGCTGATTATCCACCATCCGGACTATCCTGCGTTGCAACCTTTCAGCAATTTTTCTCTTCCGTCCACGCCCAGAGAGATTAGCTACAGTGCCATGGGTTGCAAACTTCTTGATAATGTTGCGCACTGTGGACAAAGGCAAATCTAGATCTCTGGAGATGGACTTGTAACCTTGAGATTGTTGATATTTTTCCACAATTTTGGTTCTCAAGTCCTCAGACAGTTCTCTTCTCCTCTTTCTGCTGTCCATGCTTAGTGTGGCACACACAGACCCACAATGCAAAGACTAAGTGAACTTCTCTGCTTTTTATCTGCTTTCAGGTGTGATTTTTATATTGCCCACACCTGTTACTTGCCCCAAGTGAGTTTGAGACTGGATTAACACTTGTCCAACAAACGCTCCGACATTATGACGTGTGAAAATCAATGTTTCCCTATGGGAGCCGTCTTAACTGGTCCGACACATGTCGGTCCGACTTTGAGAATGCTCCCTGTACTACTTTGGTCCGACTTTGATCCTACTTCAGCCCATTGACTATCATTGAAGTCGGATCAAAGTCGGACCGACTTTGGCATGCGACTTGTGCTCTGCTGATCTTGAGGGGGAACTCCACGCAAAATTTTTAATAAAAAAACGGCATGGGTTCCCCCTCCAAGAGCATACCAGGCCCTTCGGTCTGGTCTGGATTTTAAAGGGACCCCTATGCCGACAAAACGGCGTGGGGTCCCCCTCAAAAAACATACCAGACCCTTATCCGAGCACGCAACCTGGCAGGCCACAGGAAAAGAGGGGGGGACAAGAGAGCGGCCCCCCTCCCTTCTGAACCATACCAGGCCGCATGCCCTCAACATGGGGGGTTTGGTGCTTTGGGGCAGGGGGGGTGACCTGCGGCCCCCCCACTCCAAAGCACACTGCCCCCATGTTGATGGGGACAAGGGCCTCTTCCCGACAACCCTGGCCGTTGGTTGTCGGGGTCTGTGAGTATGGGGTACATCGTACCCCCAAAGCACCAAACCCCCCATGTTGAGTGCATGCGGCCTGGTATGGTTCAGAGGGGGCAGCTCTCTCGTCCCCCCCCCCTCTTTTCATGCGGCCTGCCAGGTTGCGTGCTCAGTGCGTGCTCGGATAAGGGTCTGGTTTGGATTTTGAGGGGGACCCCCATGCCGTTTTTTCGTCTTAGGGGGTTCCCCTTAAAATCCATACCAGACCGAAGGGCCTGGTATGCTCCTGGAGGGGGACCCATGGCGTTTTTTTATTTCAAATTTGGCGTGGAGTTCCCCCTCAAGATTCATACCAAACACAGTGCCTGGTATTGGTGGGGATCCAAGTCGGATCCCCGTTCATTGAAAGTCGGACGTATGTCGGCTTCATGTCGCAGGGCAAAGTCGGATCCAAAGTAGGAAGGCTGTCGTGTCACACAAGTGTCAACCCGGCCTAAAGGAGCATCACGTGCTTGAAACAATCTTATTTATCCACAATTTTGAAAGTGTGCCAAGAATTTTGACCAGCCCATTTTTGGAGTTTTGTGTGACATTATGTCCAATTTTCTTTTTTCCCTCCCCTTTTTTGTTTTGTTCCAATACACACAAAAAAATAAACATGTGTATAGCAAAACATGTGTTACTGCAATACTTTTCTGTGAGAAATACTTGATTTTCTGGAAAAATTTCTGGGGTGCCAACAATTTCGGCTATGACTGTATATGTAAATACAGACCCAAAGGGGTAGATTTTCTAAAACTGGTGCAGTTGTGCATGGTAGCCAATTGGCTTCTAACTTCAGCTTGTTCAAATAATCTTTGGCAATAAACCTGGAAGCTGATTGGTTTCTGTGCAAAGTTTCACTAGGTTTTGCACTCCCTAATTTTAGTGAATAAACCCCCAGGAGTCCATATATAAACAAGTCTTCTTCTGCAGCAGATCCCCACTTGCGCTCTTCTATGAGTCTAGTGACACTCAAGGCATTCACCATACAAACATTTCCCCTAATTTGTAGGTCTGTAAGTGCTTTATCAGGGTTTAAGCTGCATCCATCCACCTCCGAATTCAGTTGTTAAAGCGCAAAGAATATGCAGTTAACTCCCAATCTGCTCCACGGTTAACGAGCGGAAAAAAAAAACAGGAAATCATCCTAGTGCTCACCATACAGTATATGTTTAATAGAATCCCCTAATTTACGGTTAAACACTCTCATGTAAGAACAATTCATAACAACATCAATATTATGCGGCTCTCCACAAGTAAAACACATTTTACTTAGCCTGATCGAATGAGACATGAGTATTGCTCTGCAGAGATCACCGGTTTCAGGTTCTCAGCGTGCTGACATCATCTGGTAAGCTCCACTTGCACGTTGCGTTCCCCACAGAACTTCATCACAAGTTAATCGTGTATGGCCGGCATTACAGATGATTATTCAAATTCCTCCTGGTGGTGCTCATCGTTTCTATATGCAGCAGGGTTTTATAAACATATGGAGTTAACCAGACTTATGAAGAGGCTCCAAAAGTGATTTTTATTTTTTTTTTGTTATTTAACCTAGATGTACTAATTGTTAGGGAATCTGAGAATCCCTTTTGTGGTTCTTGGAGGACTCTGGTGGTGCAAGGTTCCCTGTGGCCTGCAGGTGGCGTTGTCGCCCTGGGTCGGAGTTGAACCTGCACCGCAAGACTGTACCCTTTTTTTTTTTTTTGTCCTTTCCTGGCGCCGGGACAGCGGGACGGGGAACCTGCTGTGACGCAAAGGGAGAGGAGATAAAAGGGGCGGACGCCCTGACCTTGGGGTTCAGAGTTGGAGGACGCGGCCACGCCCAGGCACCTTCAGCCTGGGTGCTGGCGTTCCGGAGTTCCGGGCCCAGGTGCCCTTGACCTGGCTGGAGCGAGGGATGGAGTCCATCCCAGGCACCTTTTTTAAAGTGGAGCTCCACCCTAAATTTTCACTTCTGCTAATCGGATTCCTCCCCCCCTCCGGTGTCACAATTGACACCTTTCAGGGGGGAGGGGGGGTGAAGATACCTGTCTAAGACAGGTATTTTCACCCACATCCGGGAGTCCTCTCTCCGGGAATCTGCGGGAGTGACGTCACTTCCCGCAGACTTCCCGTAGTGTTCTGGGAGACACTCGGCTCCCAGAACACAGGAGGATGAATCAGAACGGCGCATGCGCGAGTCGGGAACCGGGCATGAAGCCGCAGGGCTTCACTTCCTGGTTCCCTCAGCGAGGATGGCGGAGGGAGCAGCAGAGCGACGAGCGATCGCTCGTCCTCTGCTGCGGACGTCGCTGGACTCCAGGACAGGTAAGTGTCCAAATATTAAAAGCCAGCAGCTGCTGGCTTTTAATATTTTTTTTTTTTTTCCGGCGGAGCTCCGCTTTAAGCCTGGGGTGAGGTACTACGGCCAAGGCCTGGGACCCAGTAACTTCGACTGGGTTCCGCGAGGGTGGAGGAGTCCGAGGGGCCCTAAGGTTTTGGGACCCGTATCTGAGGTGAGGAGGCCGGGGAGTGTAACCCTTCCGGATAGTCCGGTACAGCATTAACCCGGTGACAGCGGGGCCTCTGGTAACTCCCTTGGAGGGATGTCTTCCCCCTGACAGGGGCTGCAACGTAGCGAAGGTAACTCCAGTTCCTGTTCACTAGAGTCGCTGGAAGAAACTCTGTACCAGAAGTTCATTTAACAGCCACTGTGCTTGGCAACCGTTGGTGAAACCTCAACGGTTTAGTTTCTTTGAGGATTGTGCCTTGACCTACTCCCCACCAATACTGAACTGTTCTATGGGTCTCAAACTGTCTGCTCGCAAAGGACTATTTGTTTCCCGTTATGGAATAAATACGTGTTGGACCTTTTTCAGTGTGTGGTATACACAGCCCGAAGGTAATCCTGGTGCTGGCCTTCACCTCTACATGCTGTAATGGAGAGGACATGGGCCGAGGCGCACCTCACTCTCCCCTTCAAGGTACCCCTAGACCGGAGCCACAGTAACCGCTAAAGAGAGAGAGGGTGAGGCCTATATATATATATATATATATATATATATATATATATATATATATATATATAAATTTAAGTTGAGAACATCCAGTGGGACTCCCTCTTCTTCAGAACTTTGATCTGGACATAAGATATGTTATTGGATGACATTTAAAGCTGAATTAACCCTAAAAAAAAAAACTCTCATGGGTATGATCCTATTGAGCTTTACTGTCATGAACTCTTCTCTTTGCCTGTTAGTGTTTATGTACACTGAGCCACTAGTGTGCAGCTCAGAATACATTTATGGCATAGCTCTATGCTGTGATGATGTGACTGCTGTGTGCATGCACAGGAGTGACGTCATCGCGCCCCTGCCATTGGGGGTAAAGTGCTAGAACCTGGAAGGTGGGGCAAGATTAAAATGTCTGCGACAGCCAAGGTGGGGTACTCCGTAGAGCTAGGTATACTTGTGCGATTTATTTTATTTATTGTGGAGACATGGTCTGCAATGGTTTTTGTTTTATTTTGGTATTTATTTTTGTATGACTTCTACACGGTGTATTTTTCTTATAAGGATCATGTAATAGTTGTCCATTAAAGCCTCATACACACGAACGAGTTTCTCGGCAAGAAACGACAAGAAAACTGCTGGGAGAGCTTTCTTGCCGAGAAAATCGTTCGTGTGTATGGTTTCTCGTCAAGAAAACCGACAAGAATCTCGACGAGAAATATAGAGAACCTGCTCTCTATTTTCTCGTCGAGATTCTCGTCAGCCTGTTTCTCGACGAGAAAATTGTGTGTGTGTGTGTGTACACTTACCTGTCCGCCGGGAAGCCTGCGCATGTTCGAAATGACTTTGACGCATGCGCGGTAGCTTCCTAGGCATAGATAGGGTGTAGCAAGATGGTGGCGACGGCATCGAATGTGACGAGTGCACACTCGTCGTAGTCGATGACGTCACCGCGTTCGCTCCATTCAAAGAACCGCGGGTTCTTTGAAATGAGCGTCTGTACACTCGGCCGGGACAAGTTTCTTGTCCAAGAATCTCGTCAAGAAAAACAACGTGTTTTTTCTTGACGAGATTTTCGGCCGTGTGTACGAGGCTTAACAGTAGTTTCTTTCTTTTTGGTTTTGATCACTTTTTAAATTGACTGGGTGCTCTGGAGAAATGATGGCATGTTGTATCATCTCTGTACATTGGGGGTTATTTTCTAAAGGCAAAACAGCATTTTAACTTGCACATAATTGTATAATAAAATCAGCAGAGCTTCCCCTCATTTCAGATCTACCCCTCAGATTTACAGCGACTGCACTTCCAAGTGCACTTTGCACTTGTAGTGCAAAGTGGATTTGCCTTTAGTAAATAACCCCCCATTGTGTCTGTAATCTGTTGACAGCTCAGTTCACGGCCACTAATGGGTGCACTGTCTTCCCGAGAGCTATTCCTGGAAGGACATTTATATACAGCACTCCAGAAATAGACATCCACCTCCGTGACATTTTAGTTTACAATACAGCGCTATGGCGGTGATTGAAACAGCGATTACGGTCTTGCTGCTGCTTTTATATATCGGCCCCTAAGAGCATCAGGTGATCACTAAGCTGATGAAACCAATGGGGTGGATTTACCAAAGATAAACAGACTGTGCAGTTGTACTAATTTTCCTTAGGAACTGTAAATGTGGTGTAAAGAATACCCAATCCGGTGCAAGGGAAAAAAAAAAAAAAACAGCCTTTTTGCTTCCTCCATGATTGGATGGAAATCAGCAGAGCTTTACCACCTTTACTAAGCTCTGTGGAAAGTGAGTGCAACAGGACTTTAAAAGTGCAGACTATTTCCCTTTAGTAAATCCACCTCAATGAGTCCCTATGATGTAAACTACAAAAGTCACCCGTAGCAACCATTAATATTCCATAATCCCATAAAATGATTTATTTGATTTGCTCGTTCATGACATCCCCCCCACCCCGCACCTACAGGAAATGCTACACTTAAGGCGCCTCTCTTCTCTTTTATACTCTGCAGCTCCTCGCGAATTTTGCTTCTAATCCCCTTGTGGAGGCTGCCATTTGTGGATGGACATTTTATGGTTACACAACCTATCACATCGCTATAATCTTTTTATATGGACTATAACCGGAAGGACCAATGAATAATGGTTGCGGAACAAATGATCTGAGTTTTCATTATTTCTTATGGGGAAATTTGCTTTGATATACTTTGGATTACAAGCATGTTTCCAGAACAAATTATGCTCGCAATTCAAGGTATTACTGGTATCTTTCATCAGACTGTCGTCTCCTGGTGATAGGGATGGCGGTCGTCTCCTGGTGATGGGGATGGCGGTCGTCTCCTGGTGATGGGGATGGCGGTCGTCTCCTGGTGATGGGGATGGCGGTCGTCTCCTCCTGGTGATGGGGATGGCGGTCGTCTCCTCCTGGTGATGGGGATGGCGGTCGTCTCCTCCTGGTGATGGGGATGGCGGTCGTCTCCTCCTGGTGATGGGGATGGCGGTCGTCTCCTCCTGGTGATGGGGATGGCGGTCGTCTCCTCCTGGTGATGGGGATGGCGGTCGTCTCCTCCTGGTGATGGGGATGGCGGTCGTCTCCTCCTGGTGATGGGGATGGCGGTCGTCTCCTCCTGGTGATGGGGATGGCGGTCGTCTCCTCCTGGTGATGGGGATGGCGGTCGTCTCCTCCTGGTGATGGGGATGGCGGTCGTCTCCTCCTGGTGATGGGGATGGCGGTCGTCTCCTCCTGGTGATGGGGATGGCGGTCGTCTCCTCCTGGTGATGGGGATGGCGGTCGTCTCCTCCTGGTGATGGGGATGGCGGTCGTCTCCTCCTGGTGATGGGGATGGCGGTCGTCTCCTCCTGGTGATGGGGATGGCGGGTCTCCTCCTGGTGATGGGGATGGCGGGTCTCCTCCTGGTGATGGGGATGGCGGGTCTCCTCCTGGTGATGGGGATGGCGGGTCTCCTCCTGGTGATGGGGATGGCGAGGTTTCAGTATGAAAGGAGTGTCTGACATTTCCCAGTTCCGGTTGTATAATGATTTGGAATTGGCTCAGTAAATGGCGGAGTGAGTGATGTATTCAGACAGATTAGCCGTCATGCTGCCTCCGTCTGCCCACATGTCCTCATAGATGGCTCATTCATAGATATCCTATTGTCACCCGACTAACAACAGATTTATGTGGGTTTTAACAAGCGATTGTTCATTGACTGGACTGATAATTTTTTTACAGTATATTATTATTTTTTTGATTTTGCTCTCCAGGAAAAATAATTTTCCAAAAGAGAATCATGTTTTCTGTATTTAATTTGTTTCCTATGTACCAAATAAAAAAAAAAAAAAAAAAAAAATCCTCAGGTTATCTCCCATTAGGATTCAGAATGAAGCTTCTGGCCCTTTTTGGATGAAAGGAGGGTTCATCCGAGGGATACACCTACCCAGTCCTCACCCCCTCCGTATTTTTTAAATTGCCATTTGTAGCCAGCAGGTGGTGCATTTAGGGCAATTCTCCACTTACTGCTATGCTGTGAATAGCCTGCAGTTTGACCTCTGCTGTTCTGTTCTATAACACACAGCTGTGATACTGTATATGGTCTGATGAATTTGGTGTGGAAGAACATGCATGGCCTGTACAGAGCCCAACCTCAACCCTACTGAACACCTTGAAATGTTGACTGTTGACTGCTAACCAGACCTCAGCATGGGTACCTGACCTCACAAATAGGTACATATCCCACAGACACAATGCCAAATCTTGTGGAAACCTTCCCAGAAAAGTGAGTATGTTAAAGCCACAAAAAAGGGGGGGGGGCGGGGGCAGCAGCATATTAATAGTCATGGTTTTTAAACAGGATATCCAACAAGCTCCTAATGGTGTGATGACCAGGTATCTACAAACCTTTGGTCATGTAGTTGAGCTAGAGGTGGGACACCCCATTTCACAGTTAATACTCCATATTCCTATTTTACTTGTTCCTGGACACGCTCTCAAGGATTTGGGGGCTGCAGCAATGGCCGACTTGAAACTGGTTTGAAAAATCACAATGGAGATCTTTGCCAGCACATCATGGATCAACAAGGCAGCGTCCAAACGGGTTTTTTATTGCATGATCACATCACTGAGAAGTGCAACATTTCAGAGTCACGCAGGACCCCTTCTTTAGGCATGCCTGACGAAGGGGTCTTGCGTGACCCTGAAACGTTGCACGTCTCTGTGATCATGCCTTGTTGATCCATGGTGTGCTGGCAAATATCTCCACTGTGGCCCCCTTTCACAGCACGTATACATCCAGTTGAACTAGAACACTAGACACTGCTAGGTCCTGTAGTCCTTCACTTTTGGGGGGGGGGGTCACATCCTCCAAAAGTGAAAGACTACAAGTCCCAGCATGTACCTCTCCTGCAGTGACTGTGCATGGCTCCCTCATGACACACTCTCTGCACATACTGTAATAATCTGGCTAGACTGGTCTGCGTTCGGCCTCACCTTACACATTTAGTTATTCTCTTCCTTTAGTACAAGGGTCTTCAAACGATGGCCCTCCAGTTGTTCAGAAACTACAATTCCCATCATGCCTAGTCATGTCTGTGAATGTCAGAGTTTTACAATGCATCATGGGACGTGTAGTTTCGCAACAGCTGGAGGGTCGCAGTTTGAAGATCCCTGCTTTAGAGCATGGGTGCTCAACCAATGGTCCTCCAGCTGTTGCGAAACTACAAGTCTCATGCCTTTTGCCTGTGCCTTTGGGAGTCATGCTTGTACCTGTAGGCCTTGCAATCCCTCATGGGACTTGTAGTTCTTCAACAGCTGGATGGCCACAGATTGAGCACCCATGCTTTAGAGCATGCTGGAGGCCCGGAGAAGATAGAGGAGGTGGCACTAGACGCAGAAGAATCCTCCTCCGCTTTGAATGCTGGGCAGGAAGTCGTGACCGTGACATCACTGGTTGCTAGACACCAGGGGGCACTAGCAACCAGTGGCTAGTAGAGTCTTAGGTGGAGGTGGAAAAAAATGAGGGGTGTAGTGGTGGCGCTGCTCTTACGTGAAACCAATCTGCTGGGATCCAGATATTGGTAATAGGTCTACAAATGAGAAACACAAAGGGGGTTCTCTCTGATATAATCAGAACCTAAATGGGACCACACATAGAATGTAAAAATCAAATAAATAAATGAAATAAGTAAATAAAGTGGGGTGTCTCTGCCAGGTGTTTACTTGGCTTTAGCAATAGCCTTCAGAAGGTGATAGTGATGATGGACGTAAAGTGAGTGAAGGATTTAGTAGGAATACATTAATTAGTTGAAATAAATAAGTATTATGAATTTTCCAATTCCGGCTCGGCCGGGTGTTTACTAGCAGAGGATTAGCTATTGGAAGTGCTGTGAAGTAAATTGATGCTACCAATGTGGTGCTGTAAGAGATGCAGTGTAAACAAAGTAAAAAACAATGAATTACAATGGATTGGGATGTTGTCTCGGCCGGGTGTTAACTAAACCCAACTGGAATTATACTCGGTCCCAAACAGTTAGAAAAAAGTGTTTACGTGGTCCGTAATACACTCTGACAATATACATCAAATGTTCAGCATAAAAATTGAAGTTGATAAAATGAAGTGAAGATCAATGGTGACAATCCAGAATATAGTGACAGAATAAATTGGTGACTTTGCTGCAGTGCTTGTTCTAGTAGCCTGTGCCGTGAATGTGATTATCCGTGATTATTTATGATGTTGCACTCACCAGATTCTTCATACCCTCAGGGGGTATGGTGCAGTCACAGTATATGCCACTGTGTAGCAATCTCAGGAATCCAGGGTGGCTCCTTTGGTCCCTTGTGGTTCTCCGAGAAGGTGAGGGTTATGGAAAGGAAAAAAGGATACCCATAGTGTGAACCCGTAAAAAAATTGGTTTATTGATATAGCGGGAAAAAGGGTACTCACATAGTATTAGACAATAAAAAGCATTAAAATGGCGCTTGGCCAGTGAAGAGCGATCCAAGGTTCAGGAAGTGATGAAGCGACGTGACTCCGCCCTATGCGTTTCGTCAGATTGACGTCATCAGGAGCTAGTGCTACGGCCGGGTTTTTGTAAGCTGCACTGCGGTGGCTTATTTTCGGGCATTAGATCGGCAGCTCAGTCCGCCCCTGTTCCCTGCATTCTGGACTGCTTGCTGTGTCCCTTTCATTCTGGGACACAGTATTGTCCCAGAATGAAGGTGCCTGGGACCTGGGACAGACCTGCAAAATGCGGGACTGCCCCAGGCAATTCAGGACATGTGTAGAAAAAATATAGGGGGCGCTAATAAGTGCAAGTGAAAAACCAATAGTGATAAATTAGTTGTGCATGTACCAATATCTCAATTAATATAAATGCAATATTGAATACTGTATATAGGTGTCCCAAAATATATAGACAAAAGTTCAACAGAAAAAATGTCCAAAGTTTGCTGCTGAAAAAGAAATCCTCAAGTTTTCATGTGACTCCAATACTCAGTGCTGACAACCAAAAACTTGAAGTGATGTGGATTGTGCTCCTTCACCAAGGAAAAACGTACACCCAAAGTGCTGTAGTAAATCCTGCTTACCAGAACTAGGTGACCACTTTAAGGTCAAAATCGCTTGTACAGGGTAGTGCCTGTTCACATGGATTGGACCTGGAAAAAATCCTTCCTCCTCATAGTGCCATGACCGGAAAATTAAGATGGAAACATTCCATAGTGTAAAACCATTTATTAATTCGTAAAAAAATATAAAAAGAGCCAAAGGCTACTCACATTTACAAGTGCCTAATCCCGGCACTGGGGCTGCAGGCTCTCAGAGGAATTGAATGGGAAAGTCCGCTAGGATCAGTCCACTTCCATGGAAACCTCATCCACAGGACGTTTAAAATGTCAGTTTTTTTTTTGTGTTTTTGAACGGATTTTCAGATTCACTTCTCAGGGGAGCAGCTTTAGTTTAGTTTTATTTTTGAGGTCAATTTATTTGACTTGGGTGTTTTTATACTTATCGAAAAAAAAAAAATTTTGGTCGCGGAGTTTACTTAAAAATTACAATTCAGGACATGTGGCCACCGCCACCCTATAGACCAGTCGCCCTGCACAAGGAGAGAAGGAGAACTCTGCTGCATTACTACACATAGCTCTTGTATTCAGGTAATATTTTCTTAGCCTGGATTTCAGCTCTAATTAAGAAATTGTAAACCGAGATTTTCAGTAATCACTCGGATTAGAGCAGAGCAGGACAATGTTCAAGTGATATTGGAAAACCTTTTCTATGACATGCAGCTGATAACATTAGGGAATGGAATAGAAGGAAAACCATGAGTGCTGCAGTCGGGTCACATCTCCATAGAAGGTACAAGACTCAGAAGGGTTCTGGGTGGACTGCAGTTTCCCTTTAAAGTGTTACTTTGTATCGGGGAATCTCCAGCTGAGGGTGAGTCATACTTGGTGTCCTCACTTCTTCCTCCAACATCTGTTCCATCGCAAGCATCTCCCCGACCTTCTGTTATTTCTATGAATCATGGATGTCTTCCTAGAATACACAGTAAGGCCCCATCCACGCTGGGCGTCCAGCCCCGGAGCTTGAGACTCTGGAGGTATGGAGAAGACGCCCCAATCAGTGCCCCTACCGGCAGCCTGGTAAGGCCCCATTCACACCTAGTGAGGTCTTCTGTGCGCGTTTTCAATGGGCTGCCTTACACGTGACAAACACGGCAAAGTATCTAGTGCCTTTTTTGCCGCATTTGTTGCACAGTTTGTTTTCATGCTGTAAAAAGCGTGTCTGCTTGCCACATTTGGGGAACCATTAACCATGAATGGCATCGCAAACGCGTTTCATAAATGCAAATTCTGGTGCAGCTGTGCATAGTAACCAATCGGCTTCTACCTTCATCTTGTTCAATTAGGCCCCTTTCACATGGGCCCCTCTGTTGGATGGACTCTGCTTTGCTCAGAGGGGATCTCTCTGTTGATTCCCACTGAGCAGGTGGATGACGGGTCCATGTCTTCTCCACTATGCAGAGCAGACGCGGGCACAGTCCCGCTCTCCTCTATGGGGAGATCAGGTGAAAATAGGGCTGCCACCTTTTCCTCAAGCCAAACTCGAACATTTTAGCAGCGCATGGCAAAAATGTTTTTTTTTTGGTGTATATACACTATAGGATTTTAAAGACCTGGAGGAGAGCAATAATGCATCACGCTTGGCCACTGCTCCACCGACACCGTCCACCTCCCTTATATCGGTCCCACCTCGATTAGATCAGGGAACCCACCCAGCAGTGTCCCCTGCCCCGAAAGACCCCAGTTAGACTGCCTTACAGAGAGCCGCTTCGAGCCAGGAAGTGTGGGAGCTGGAGTTTGGGGGTGGAGCTCCTCTACTGTAGTGCTGTTTTCCTTCCATTGTGTGGGGAGCCTTGGAGAAGTGTGTCGGCAAGACACAGGATTCAGGACACATCCAAACTGGTGCACTCACACAGGGCTGCTGTTAGCAATTATTGGGGCCCCATACAGCTATTCTCATGGGGCCCCCACCCCCTGAGGGAAAGAGGTGGCGGAGGGAGGTGAGAAAGTGGAAGGTGAGAGGAGGAGGTGAGAACAGAAGGTGAGAGAGAGGTGAGGGGGGGGGTGAGAGAGGCGGAGGTGAGGGGGGGGGTGAGAGAGGCGGAGGTGAGGGGGGGGTGAGAGAGGCGGAGGTGAGGGGGGGTGAGAGAGGCGGAGGTGAGGGGGGGGGGTGAGAGAGGCGGAGGTGAGGGGGGGGGTGAGAGAGAGGCGGTGGTGAGGGGGTTGAGAGAGGCGGTGGTGAGGGGGTTGAGAGAGAGAGGCGGTGGTGAGGGGGTTGAGAGAGAGGCGGTGGTGAGGGGGTTGAGAGAGAGAGGCGGTGGTGAGGGGGTTGAGAGAGAGAGGCGGAGGTGAGGGGGTTGAGAGAGAGAGGCGGAGGTGAGGGGGTTGAGAGAGAGAGGCGGAGGTGAGGGGGTTGAGAGAGAGAGGCGGAGGTGAGGGGGTTGAGAGAGAGGCGGAGGTGAGGGGAGGTGATAAAGGGTGAGTGAGTGAGGTAAGCTGACAGAGCAGATGAGACCTCAGGAGACGCACATCATGAGGCAGGACTCCGGGAGCAAGCAGGCGCGATTATCGCCTCCACACGTGACCAGCACCATCTCCACAGGGCCATTCACTGACCCCCATGTCTGCCGCCCGTTCGGCCAATCACAGGGCACCCGCTGGCTCAGAGCGCACCGCTGTCTGACAGTGATGGGGGACAAGGCAGGCTAGGGCGGTGTATGGGCAGGCTAGGGCGGTATAGTGATTTTTGAGCATGACATGTTATGCAACATTTGGCCATCCAGCAGATCAGCAGCCACTACTGGAAAAAATGATGGACACCCTTTGTGTCCTGTCACACAGAACTAACTTCTATTTCCTCTCTGTTGCTCAGACAGTCTTCAGCGCCTAGCCTCACGCATGCACCAGAGCAGAAGAAGGCGGGTCGGGCACCGCCCCCCGGCAGCACACACACCTGAGCTCTTCATGTATGCTCGGGTGTTTAACAGCCAGTGTTAGACTGTGTGATCACCCTGGCACCCGGCAACAGAGTATGCGTGTTGAGGGCAGCAGGGCAGAGGAGTGGCCTGGTGGCAGTTATCACCCTACACCCCCCCCCCCCACGCACGTCAGCTCAGTCCGCCCCTGGATGACACACAAAACTGCTTGGGCATCAGTTTACCTCCCCTCTCAAAGTGCCGACCCAGCAGGACCCATGGAAGGGCCGGCCCTGCTAGGCACACAGTTAACCCTTTGATCGCCCCTGATGTTAACCCCTTCACAGCCAGTGTCATTAGTACAGTGACAGTGCATATTTGTAGCACTGATCACTGTATGGGTGTCAGAAGTGTCAGTGTCCGATAATTATTTTTAGATTGATTTTTACTCCAAAAGCACTTTATTAAAATACCTTTTTATAAAAATCAAAAAATCGATTTTAAATCAAATAAATCCAGATTTTTTTTTTATTTTTTTTTTAAGAAGCTCATTGATTTTTATCCACCCTGGTATGGACTCTGCGCAGGATTTGGAGTTTTTTGAATTTTTTATTTTTTTTTACCCATGTGTTCTGTTTAGTTTGGGAAATCAGGTAGTAGATTCTGAGAATATTATATAATGATGGGAGCGGGTCTGTCCGGGGCCCCCGCAGTCACTTGTTATTCCAGACATACCCGGGGACAAGCTCCCTCCCTGCCCTCGCTCAGTGCCTCTTTGGCAGCAGGCTGTGCCGGGTAACACTGGCACCCTTATGGAGTGTGGCTGTATAACGGATCTGAGTGCCAGGAATAAAGGCCTGGCAGAGGTGCCAGGGGGTGGGGGGGGGGGAAGGGGGAGCACAAGCCCCGTATTGTCTCCACCAGATGCTTCTAATGATTGAATGGATCTCCCAGCATCAGCACTGTGTGCCCGCTGCGTCCACGCCCGCACGCTGTTTACTCTCACTTCCCCCAGGACACAAACCTTTTAGCTTCCCTGGCATTCCTGAACAATAACAGTCCCATGACCGCCCGTCAGGACATGCTGACCTGTTATTACACACAATCTATACCCGGACGCTAAATTGGACGCCTATCGGCTCCCCAACGTAAAGCTGAACTCCACATGAAATATATAGACAGAGGGTGTTTATGTGCCACAGGATTTATATTTCTGCCCATCCAGTCCTGGGATTCACACAGCTCCGTCATACAGTGTAGCCCTGTCTTGGTACTCTAAAGGTGCCAAAAATGTACCAATTAAAATATCAGATTTAAGTGGCTTTAGGCTGTAATGGTCTTGTGTGGAGGTGTTTATTTAAAGTGTTACTAATCCCAGAATCTGCCCTCACTATATCTGGTCTCCCACAGTACACAGAACATGGAAATCCAATTATTTTAGTAAATATAAACTGCTAAATACCTTTTCTCATCAGCAGTATATAGCAGTCTTGTGACTTCTATAAATTCCGGGTGAAGCTTGTAGGAGGAGTTTTCATACTGCACTGAGCCATCCAATCAGCCTGCAGGGCTCCTGCCCCTCTGTCTGGACAGTGCTGATTGGCCCTGTGCTGATCACATGCACTCTCCCAAGAGCAGTCTTGTGTCTTTTATCAGTTTCCAGCCAAGCACTGGTTAAGACTCGTAGGAGGAGTTTTCTGACTGCCCTAGAAGACCGTAGGTGTACTTCAGCCGCATTAAGAGCTATAGGGGGCACGTGCGCGTGGCTGGCGGCCGCGATGTCCACCGGTGACCCGCAATCGCTCCACAGAGAGCCAGAACAGGGATTTGTCAATGTAAACCTACAGATCTCCATTCTGACAGGAGAGTAGAGATCTGCTGTTCCTAGTGAGCAGGAACAGTGATCTGTCTTCTCCTCCTCCTCCAGTCAGTCCCGTCCCCTCAGTTAGAATCGCCTCCCTAGGGAACACTTAACCCCTTGATCACGCTAGTATTAACCCCTTCCCTGCCAGTAAAATGTATACAGTAATCAGTGGCTATTTATAGCACTGACCGCTTTATAAGTGTCAGTGGTCCCAAAAAAGTGTCCGATCTGTCTGCCACAATGTCGCAGTCCCGCTAAAAATCGCTGATCTCCTCCATTACTAGTAAAAAAAAAAAAATGGCATCCCATCGTTTGTTTGATTTTTTTTATTTTTTTTGTCATTTTTGGTAAAAAAAAAAAAAAAAATGTAGCAGAATACATATTGGTCTAAACAGATGAAGAATTTTTTTTTTTACTTTTTATGGGGATATTTATTTTAGCAAATAGTAAAAAATAGTTTTTTTTTTTGTTTTTTTTTTTCAAAATTGTCGCTTTTTTTTGTTTTATAGCGCAAAAAATAAAAACCGCAGAGGGGATCAGATACCACCAAAAGAAAGCTCTAATTGTGGGGGAAAAAAGACATATATTTTGTTTTGTGTACAAGGTTACATGACCGCGCAATTGTCAGTTAAAGCGACGGAGTGCCGAATCGAAAAATATGGCCTGGTCAGGACGTTAGTAAGTCCTTCCGGGGCTGAAGTGGGTAATTGCATATAACGTGTCTGGGGGGGGTGAATCCCATCCCGGCTCATACTGGTGCGATGCGGGAAACCCTGCGATTCAGTGTCGGTTCCTGCATCACACACTGGATCACATTGACATCTGCGGACCACTGGGGGTGTCGATGTAAAGTTAATGACTGTGAAATGGTGCAGGAATCGTATCGCATAAGCGTTTACACCCATGTGATCCGTTTCCAGTGCGAACCAAAAAAAGGGTCCTGCACCATGATGATGCAAATGCGATTTCAGCCATACAGTTTGTATGGCTGAATTTGCATCGCACAGACGTCACATGTGATCCGCACAGCAATGCGGTGCGAATCGCATGCGCTGTCTGTAAACGCACAAGTGTGAACCCAGCCATAAAGTGGAACTTCACTCAATAAATAGAGTACCGCTGGATTGCTCCTTTCCCCCAGCCTATAACTGACTTATAGTTTTTTTAGGGGGGGGGGGGGGGGCACACCAATTTTTTTTTCTTTTTTAACAGTACCTGCTTCAATTATTATGACAATTCTCGCCTAGGTGAGGATGACAACCCTTGCCCCGCCCCCTCCCCTCTTGCCCTGCAGCAGGCGCAGTGGGAAGCGGCTGTGATTCCTTAGGAAGCCTCAGCTGGCTCCCATAGCCAAGATGGCGGCGCCGTGGACCGGCAGCAATAAGAACCAGCTGTGGGAAGACAACTTCATATTCTCCATAGAATATATGCTCTCCGGCCACTTTATTAGGTACACCTGTTCAATTGCTTGGTAACAAACTATTGATCAGCCAATCACATGGCAGCAACTGAATGCATTTAGACCTGATGAAGACGACTTGCTGAAGTTCAAACCGAACGTCAGAATGGGTAAACCACTGGCCCTTTTTTTTTTTTTTTTTTTTTTTTGGACCAAGGTTGAGGCATAATGTGCTTGTATGCATCAAATACTAGCACATGATGTTAAACTTATCTTAAAATTAAGCCCTCCCATTTTCACCTGTCTTGCTTCCAGGTTTGCGGTTTCTGGCTCTGTGATTGGCTGGAACCACGATGACGTCACTCCTGCGCATGCTGGCGGGAGCCGCCATTCATGGAACATATAATATAAATATCTCCTAAATGGTGCATGTTTATAGGAGATCTTTACACTACTTATAGGTAAGACTTATTAGACTTACCTAGAGGTAAAAGCAAGAGATGGAAGTTTACTCCCACTTTAAGTGACTTTGAACGTGGTTTGGCTGTTAGTGCCAGACAGGCTGGTCCGAGTATTTCAAAAACTGCTGATCTACTAGCATTTTCACACACACAACCTTCTCTCAGATTTACAGAGAATGGTCATAAAAAGAGAAAATATCCAGTGAGCGGCTGTTGTGTGGAGAAAAATGCCTTGATGTCAGAGGAGAATGGGCAGACTGGTTCGAGATGATAGAAAGGCAACAGTAACTTAAATAACCCCTCGTTACAACCAAGGTATGCAGAATATCATCTCTGAACACACAACACATTGAACCTTAAAGCAGATGGGCTACAGCAGCAGGAGACCACACCGGGTGCCACTCCTCTCAGCTAAGAACAGGAAACTGAGGCTACAATTCGTACAGGATCACCAAAATTGGAAAAACGTTGCCTGGTCTGAGTCTCGATTTCAGCTGTGACATTCAGATGGTCGGGTCAGAATTTGGTGTAAACATGAAAGCATGGATCCATCCTGTCTTGTATTTATGGTTCAGGCTGGTGGTGATGTAATGGTGTGGGGCAGGGCTTGACAAATTTGCTTGGAATCTAGGAGCCAGCTAAAAAAAGTTAGGAGCCAGGAACGCGCCCCGTCCCGCCGAGCTCGCGCTCAGAATCAAACACATACGTGAGTAGCGCCCGCATATGAAAACGGTGTTCAAACCACACATGAGGTATCGCCGCAATTGGTAGAGCAAGAGCAATAATTCTAGCCCTAGACCTCCTCTGTAACTCAAAACATGCAACCTGTAGAATTTTTTAAACGTTGCCTATGGAGATTTTAAAGGGTAAAAGTTTGTCGCCATTTCACGAGCGGACGCAATTTTGAAGCGTGACATGTTGGGTATCAATTTACTCGGCGTAACATTATCTTTCACAATATAAAAACAAAATGGGCTAACTTTACTGTTCTCTTATTTTTAAATTTAAAAAAGTGTATTTTTTTTCCCAAAAAAGTGCGCTTGTAAGACCGCTGCGCAAATATGATGTGACAAAGTATTGCAACGACCATCATTTTATTCTCTAGGGTGTTAGAATAAAAAATATATATAATGTTTGGGGTTTCTATTTAGAGGGACGGAGATGGCAGTGAAAATAGACAGGGGAAGGTCCATTAGTATTGCTGGTTGTCTTGTCATACCAACGGCCACCACAAGATGGCGCCAGATCACAGAAGGAAGCATAGGCCTGCAGAAGGCCGCTAAGCCGCAGCCTCAAATACCGGCCGACGCGATCGTGGGGTGGGGGGGGCGCACGGAGACACAGGATATCCCAGCTGTGCCACCCCTGGCGCCAGGTCGCTAATTCTAGTCGCAATTGCGACCTGGTGTGGGGGATATTTTCTATTTTTTTTTTTGGCACACTTTGGGCCCTTTAGTACCAATTAAGCATCGTTTAAACACCACGGCCTACCTGATGTGGTGCCATCATGTCAATATGGACCAAAATCTCCAAGGAATGTTTCCAACACCTTGTTGAATCTATGCCATGAAGAATGAATCCAGTTCTGAAGGCAACAAAAAGGGGTCCAACCCGGGACTAGTCAGGTGTACCTAATGAAAGGGGTTTTGAACCAGAGAAATTTAATTAAAAATCGAGGACTTTTACTTTGTCGAAACACGTTGGGGCATTTGGTAGGATTGCCATTGAAGAAAGTCCTTGTACAAAAGTCAATAATTGCCTCTATCAGGGCTATCACTGTTTTGCCGCGTACACACGATCGGAATTTCCGACAACAATGTTCCATGTGAGCTTTTGGTTGGATATTCCGACCTTCTGTAGGCTTCATCGGACATTTGCTGTCGGAATTTCCAACAACAAATGTTTGAGAGCTGGTTCTCGATTTTTCCAACTACAAAAGTTCTTGTCGGAAATTCCGAACGTGTGTATCAAATTCCGACGCACAAAAGTGCTGCGCATGCTCGTAATCAATTCGACGCATGTTCGGAATCATTGTACTTAATTTTTCTTGGCTCGTTGTAGTGTTGTACGTCTCCGTGTTCTTGACCATCGGAATTTCCGAGCAACATTTGTGCGACCGTGTGTGTGTGTGCGCAAGACAAGTTTGAGCTAACATCCGACGGAAAAAAAAAACGGATTTGTTGTCGGAATGTCCGATCGTGTGTACGCGGCATTAGTGTGTCATATTGGGGTTCATATTTTAAGCTATACGTGGATATTAATTTTTGTAACCATGAAAACCTTATTTTATAACAATTTTCGGATTTGTCTGACCTATTTTTTTGCTGCATAAAAACCCCTGGGGGAGTCGAGTTTCTTTCTTATACAATAATTGGGGTGAGCAGCATTCGTGGATCTCTATGTGAGGTTTAATTCTAATACCTGAAGTTCCTGTTAGAGTTCTATACATCAGACACAGAAGAGGGACAATTGAGAAGGAAAGAGGGGGACTTCCAAAAGGGTTCCAAATGAGGAACAGTTGGGATGTATGCCAGAGCCCCTTGCAGATGGTTTAACTTTCCACCATCCAGTAGAACTGAATTAACTGACCCTGTAAGCCTTAGTTTCCATGGACAGAAGTGGATGTCGGACACAGAGACTGTGGCGTTGTATGGACCCTTGGGCCCTGGAGCTGTGAGCAGTGGGGTGTGAAATGCCGGGCTGTGTGTGGACAGACGGCAAGCTCTAGATGGGAAATTCCTCAGCATGTTGTGAGCTGTATGGGGCCTGTCCATGTCTGACGGAATACAGAAACTCCAAGTTCTCTGGATTTACTTTTCCAGGGCTGAGCTGTGAACGCCCAACATCTCCCTCTGCCAGAAGAACAGGCCTGTAATTTATTCCGTGAGGTAAGCCGAGGAGAGCACTTCGAAATGTGCACCAAATTCCCCATTCTACTGCTAATTAAAGAGGACTAGTCACGTTCCGGCTAGAAACTCAGTATTTGTTCTTAATGTGTAGCCTAACCCAAAACCATAA
Organism: Rana muscosa; assembly: GCA_029206835.1. Lineage (NCBI taxonomy): Eukaryota > Metazoa > Chordata > Amphibia > Anura > Ranidae > Rana > Rana muscosa. The sequence continues at coordinate 262,544,165 of CM055123.1, read as the reverse complement.
ATGTATTATATTGCAGCTTACCAGACCTTAGAAGTGGTGGCTGCATTTGTTTTCTTTTATGAGGTTTTTTCTGTTTTTATTTTTGCCTGGCAATCATACAGATAATTCACTTTCTGTCCTAAGGTGGCTACCCCCGCATTTCACTACTTTTACTAAATCGACCCCATTGTATCCCGTATGGATCAACCATAGGAGCTCTGATCAGTGAAGGGTCACCTATCAATGAAGATTCACCCTTCAGAGCTGCGATCAATGAAGAATTACCCCTAGATTCTACCATTAGTGAAGGATCACCCATCGGAGCTGTGATTGCTGAAGGATCATCCATCGGAGCTGTGATTGCTGAAGGATCACCCCTAGATTCTACCATTAGTGAAGGATCACCCATCGGAGCTGTGATCAATGAAGAATCACCCCTAGATTCTACCATTAGTGAAGGATCACCCATCGGAGCTGTGATCAATGAAGAATCACCCCTAGATTCTACCATCACTGAAGGATCACCCATCGGAGCTGTGATCAATGAAGAATCACCCCTAGATTCTACCATCACTGAAGGATCACCCATCGGAGCTGTGATCAATGAAGAATCACCCCTAGATTCTACCATTAGTGAAGGATCACCCATTGGAGCTGTGATCAATGAAGGATCACTCATCTGACTACTTCAATAACCCATATACAGCCAAAAATTGCCAATGGTGGGTGTCGGCCCCAATTAATGTACAAGATGGTCCGCATTGGGTAAGGGGAATGGTGAGGAGCACTGGGGCTTTGTCACACCCAAATATTAACCATAGGAGTTCAGTGAAGTGTCACCGATCAATGGACTACCCTTCGGAGCTGCGATCAATGAAGGATCACCCCTAGATTCTACCATTTAAGGATCATCTATAGGTGTTGTGATCAATGAAGGATCGCCCATAGGAGCTGCAACCAATGAAGGATCACCCATCGGAGCTGCGATCAATGAAGGATCACCTATAGATCCTGTGATTAATGAAGGATCACCCCCAGAATCTACCATCAATGAAGGATGACCCATAGGTGCTGCGATCAATGAAGGATCACCCCCTAGATCATTAATGGTATAAAGGATGACCCATAGGTGCTGCGATCAATGAAGGATCACTCATCTGACTACTTCAATAACCCATATACAGCCAAAATTGCCTGGTGGGTGTCGGCCCCAATTAATGTACAACATGGTCCACACTGGGAAAGGGGAATGGTGAGGGGCACTGGGGCTTTGTGACATCCAAATATTAAATGAGCATACAAAATAATGAAAGTATAAAACAAACATTTATTGAAAATGCTAAAATGTCACCTCTGAAGTAGGGGACATAACTGAACATTAAAAATATGCAAATAACATCCAACATGAATAGAATAATACAGTACAGTGAATCCAAATCGATACACTGGAATTGCTTCGACGCGTTTTGACCAGTATGGTCTTCTTCAGGGGATTGCCCTTGGATCGCACAGTGGAGGGTTCTCTAAAGTAAACGCACAGCGTAAGTATACTATATATCCAGAAAAAAACAACAAAGGATCACTTGTAGGTGCTGTAATCAGGGAAGAATTATCCATGGGTGCTGTGTTCATGTAATCAATGAATAATCACCCATAGGGGCAATGGTCAATGAGAAATCTGTAATAAATGATGATGGGTCACCAATAAGAGCTGTAATTAAAAAAGGTTCTTCTGTACTGTAAAGAAGTGATGTGGGTGTGATAATGCTGGATTGATAGAAGTGGGAATTGATTCTGAGGGATATATAGTAGGGTGCGTTTTCCTTCAAGGAAGCAGATGCGTGATGAAAGTATATGTGGACCTTGTCCTGGTGTCCTAAGCCGCTTCCTCTCTCATCGCAATAATTAAATCATTCAACATTCCATTCAGCTGATTATTATACAATTCTAGCATTTAAAAAAAGAAAACGTCATGAAATGTTTATTAGTTTTGAGTCCGTTATATCCGACACGTTTCAGGAGAAATCGCCTTCCCCCTTCTTCAGGGCATGAGCGATGGATGTCTTGAGTATCTAGCCTCTATCAAGAATTTAGTTTACATCCTCTACTGAAGTTCAAGCACTTAAGAGGGGGGGACACTTTCTCCTGAAACGCATTGGATGTATCTGATGCTCCTAACCAAGAAACATTTCATAAAGACTTTTCAAGTGATCCGTTCCTTTGTAGTAGGCACTCCTCAATACACATCCAAGACATCTCTGCTGTAAAGAAGCTCAAGGTGTTCTATAATGTTCTCTGATTACTGCTATAAAATGGCACATTGTATGTGTTGCAATGTTATTTGGATGCTGTGTGTGTAATGGAATGTGCCTGCAGGCCCAATTACAGTGTGCAATGCAGACACTCCAAACTATCATGCTTAAAGGATATCTAAACCCAAGAATAAAAATGTAATATTTTGCAGCTTACTATCCTTCTTTTATTTTATTTATTTTTTTGTATTTATTTTTACTTGTCCCTGAGTGGCTACACAAATTTCTCCATTGTATTTATGGAGGAGGCCATGGTTGTCACACAGGCAGAACATCAATCATGTTTTCCTTCGTTCATCTCCATTGCATGGTGGATTGATGGGACTAGTACTTTACAGAAGGAAGATAACCTTGTTTTTTGTTGTCTTGTCAGCTCACAGAAAGTGAGGGGGACACTGCATTTCTGGTAGGATCAATGGGTATTTTCTGTGCTTGCTGACAATGCTTTTAGCCTGAAAAAAATAAAATAAAACTGAGATACAACATCTAAGGACTGGTAAGCTGCAGTATATATTTTTGTTTTTTGGGTTTAGATATGCTTTAAATCTGAAGTCCAGGTATGGTCTGAATTGAATAGTTACCCTCCTGGGGTCTGAAGGAAGAGGCCCCCTGGGGTCTGACCTGTCAGTAAAGGAGAGTATCTCATCAGATTTGTGGTACTTGGTTATCCCAAGAGACAGGGGTGATCCCCAGTGCTGCCACCGGCACTGGAAAGTCGCCAGGGTAAGTTTTTTTTTTTTTTTTTTTTTTTTTTTTTTCTCCATATCTTCTTTATTGGGGGAAGAGGGGTCTAAGAAATGAGCAAGTCTTGAATTTTAAAGCCCATCTCCGTTCAAAAATATGTTTTTCCCAAGCGGTGGCGCTATACCGCTGCACGCGTCAACTGCTCGTTTTGGTCTTGGGAAGAGGAGAAAGGCGCTATACCTGCCTAATCCACCGTTCCTCACAGAACAAGACTGCCCCCTGCATCTTCTGCCCCCCTCGGTCTAGCGGACTTGTGCGGTGGACTGTTCCTGACATCAAGCCCAGAGCTGGCTTCATAAACCAGGAACAGTCCACTGCGGGACCATAGGGGAGCGCTGTTTTCTGGGGAAATGAAGGATTGGGTGTGTACAAGCTTGGACCCATAGACAAAATGTGCAGTTGATCTCTTCAGGACTGCCCGTCTGCATTGTACTGCAGATGGGTAGCCTCTACAAGCACAGCGGCATACCTGTACGTTACAGGCCTCGTCCGGGTACAAGATGCGCACCCCCCGCCAACTCCCTCTGTGATTAGACACACAGTGGGATTTTGTCAGCAATCCAGTGCTATCACAGCTGAGAGCATGGGCGTCCACAGGTAGGGGCAAGGGGGGGCAAGCCCCCCCCCTGGAATCAGGGATCAGCAAGGTGTCCGTCATAGGCGTGCGCACGGGTTGTGCCCAGGCACGCACACCCCAATCATCCAAGCGCAGCACGCAGAGTGTCAGCGGGTGCCGGGCGCTGGAACGCTCTCTATGTACCAGCACCCGGAACAGGAAGGAAGATTGCACTGTGGGCGGCAGGGCTTTTCATCGTCCGCTGTTAAGACAGCGCTGGTCTCTAGCATCAGGAGTCGGCACAAACAAAACCCTTCCTGCTCTGCATATACCACAGAGGGGCGGGTTATCCACAGGCCCTCAAGCCTGCAGCGTTCATTAACCCCAGGAGCCTTACCTGCCACTGAGTTATAGACGATTCTCTTCTGTGGGGGGATTGGGTATGCATACTGGCATAGCACATGCCTGGAATCTGCACCCTGTACGTAGCACACGCCGGGATTTCTGCACCCTGTACGTAGCACACGCCGGGAATTCTGCACCCTGTACGTAGCACACGCCGGGAATTCTGCACCCTGTACGTAGCACACGCCGAGATCTCTGCACCCTGTACGTAGCACACGCCGGGAATTCTGCACCCTGTACGTAGCACACGCCGGGAATTCTGCACCCTGTACGTAGCACACGCCTGGAATAATGTCTGCCGTTTCCCCTTTAAAAATGCTTGAGTCGCGGCTAAGCCCCTCCCCTTCATGACATTGTCAAAGGGGCGGAGCATGGGTAACCTTAAAACAATGTGCCCCCCTGAAAAAATATAAATTATAGTGCCCAGCATAAATGAGTACACACACCTTTTTTGAAAAGTAAGATTTTGTTTATATATCCTTGTTGGATATTGACAGTCAGGCCTCGTACACACGGCCGAGATTCTCGTTGAAAAAAACATGTCGTTTTTTCAACGAGATTCTTGGACAAGAAACTTGTCCCGGCCGAGTGTACACACGCTCGTTTCAAAGAACCCGCGGTTCTTTGAATGGAGCGTACGCGGTGACGTCATCGACTACGACGAGCATGTGCTCGTCACATTTGATGCCGTCGCCGCCATCTTGGTATACCCTACCTATGCCTAGGAAGCTACCGCGCATGCGTCAAATTCATTTCGAACATGCGCGGGCTTCCCGGCGGACAGGTAAGTGTACACACACTCACTTTTCTCGTCGAGAAACAGGCTGACGAGAATCTCGACGAGAAAATAGAGAGCAGGTTCTCTATTTTCTCGTCGAGGTTACTTGTCGGTTTTCTCGACGAGAAACCCGATAGCCGCGTACACACGACCGATTTACTCGGCAAGACATCTCTGCCAGCAAGTTTCTTGCTGGTTCTTGCCGAGAAAATCGGTCGTGTGTACGAGGCCTCAGAGTTTTTTTAGGTATGGACTTCCTATCCTAGCATGTGTTATATTTTGTTAAGTTGTATGTCTTTGCAATCTTGTGCAATTCTGTACCCATTCTTGATACTTAGACCTCATGCACACTGGACGTTATAATAACGTTTTAAAAACGCCAGTAGCTTTGCAATGCGTTTTTTCAACGTTTTTGCAATAGCGTTTTTCAGTATTAGCGTGTTAAAAAAAAAAATCAAAGGATCAAAAACGTTAAATGCTGGTGAGCCGCATTTTTGAGCGTTTTTTGACGTTCAAGCATTTTTACAGCTGAAAACTGCTGAAAAACTCCTCTCAGAACCCACTAGTTTTCGTTTTATTTATTTATTTATTTATTTTTAAAGCCAAAAAACGCCCCAGCCAAAAACTGCTGACAACAGCCTATGTGTGCATGGACACATAGGATAACATGATGGGGAATTTATTGACTGTAGAAAAAAACGCCTAAAGCCAAAAACAGCTGCTGTAAAAACGTCCATTGTGCACGAGGCCCTAATAAAAATTGATACAAATAAAAAGTAAGATTTTAATCAATACCTCAATGAGCAAAAGAACAATTTCCAAAGTTTTGACAAAACTGAGTTTTCTAGAACATTTGTTTAGCTCATTACATGAAAATAAGGTGAATAATATAACTTTTTGTTTACAAAATCTTCAGTTTTACACAAATTTGTTGATGCAAAAATGAATACACCCCACAACAAAAACGACTACTTCTAGTATTTTGTATGACCTCCATTATTTGTAAGGACAGCACCAAGTCTTCTAGGCATGGAATGAAAAAGCTGGTGACATATTGCAACATCTATCTTTTTCCATTGTTCAAGAACAACCTCTTTTAGAGCCTGGATGCTGGATGGAGAGTGATGCTCAATAGCATACCTCCCCCAACCCGCACGGATTCTGTGATTCTGTGACCCGCGAAACCTGCACTGAGAGGAATGAAGGTGTAGAATTAGGTGTGTCACAGCCAAGTACTTGCGGGCACTCTGCTAGCAGTACACCGACGTCCGATTCTAGCAGGCAAATTTCCCTGCCCCAGCTGCTGGACCGTCGAAAGAAGTTCACTCCCAGCCATCCACATGCCCAGCGGTTGAATGCTAGCTTGGCTAAATTGCTAGCGCTTCAACTGCTGCCTTTTCAGTTGGTAGACTTGGCCCCCTTCCGTGAGTTTGTGCAATGTGCGGTTCCTCAGTGGCAGGTTCCCAAACGCCACTTTTTCTCACGGAAGGCGATTCCGGCTCTCTACCGGCATGTGGAAGGCAATGTCTTGGCCTCGCTGGACAGGGCGGTCAGCGGTAAGGTGCATATTACCGCTGACTCATGGTCCAGCAGGCATGGACAGGGACGTTACCTTTCTTTCACGGCCCATTGGGTCACTCTTTTGGCAGCTGGGAAGGATACAGGACAAGGTGCAGTAGTGTTGGAGGTTGTTCCACCGCCACGCCTCCAAAATGCTACTACTGGTTGTGACACACCTCTGTCCTCCACCCCCTCCTCTTCTTCTTCCTCCATGGCCTCTTCCTGTGCTTTGTCCTCGGAACCAGCGGTGCTCCGTAGGCGTTCAAGGGGCTACGCAATTACGCAGGCAAAAAGATGCCATGCCGTGCTTGCGCTGGTGTGTTTGGGGGACAGGAGCCACACTGGGGCAGAGGTTCTGTCTGCTCTGCAGGGGCAGGCCGAGAGGTGGTTGACGCCACGCCAGCTTAAGCCAGGAATGGTAGTTTGCGACAATGGCACCAACCTCCTCTCCGCTCTCCGACAGGGACAACTGACCCATGTGCCCTGTGTGGCTCACGTCCTTAACCTGGTGGTGCAGCGGTTCTTGGGCAGGTACCCGGGCTTACAGGATGTCCTGAGGCAGGCCAGGAAAGTCTGTGTGCATTTCCACAGATCTTATAATGCCAGTGCTCGCCTGGCTGAGCTGCAAAAGGAGTTGAACCTGCCCAAGAACCGCCTTATATGTGACATGCCCACCAGGTGGAACTCAACGTTGGCCATGCTGCAGCGGCTGCACACGCAGCAGAGGGCCATCAATGAGTACCTGTGCGACTACGGCACCAGGACAGGGTCAGGGGAGCTCAGGTTTTTTTCACCACGCCAGTGGGGCATGATCAGGGATGCATGCACTGTCCTGGCACCATTTGAGGAGGCCACGAAGATGGTGAGCAGTGACAGTGCATGCATCAGTGACACTGTACCTCTTGTCCACCTGTTGGAACATACGCTGCGTGGAATAATGGACAGGGCACTTGAGGCAGAACAGAGGCAGGAAGAGGAGGACTTCCTTGCCTCTCAAGGCCCCCTTTACCCAGACAGTGTTCCTTCTGTCCCACCCATCGCACAGGAAGAGGAGTAGGAGGATTGTGTCAGCATGGAGGTGGAGCCTGGCACTCAGCATCATCAGCAGCAGTCTTTTAGGGATGATTTACAGTCCCAAGAAACCAGTGGACTTGTACGTGGCTGGGAGGAGGTGGCTGCGGATCATGTCGTCCTTGGTGACCCAGAGGACTCCGGACCGAATGCCTCAGCTAACCTACGCTGCATGGCCTCCCTGATCCTGCAAAGTCTGCGGAAGGATCCTCGTATTCTTCGGATCAAGGAGAGGGACCATTACTGGCTGGCCACTCTCCTTGATCCACGGTACAAGGGTAAGGTTGCGGACCTTATCTTACCGTCGCAGAGGGAGCAGAGGATGAGACAACTCCGGGAGGCCTTGCAGAAAGGTCTGTGCAACGCGTTCCCAGAGACTGGGAGGTTACAAACTCCTGGTCCTGGACAACGAGTTGCTGAGGCTTCGGCCAGTCAAAGAAGGAGCGGTGGGGAAGGTGGCCGTCTGACCGATGCGTTCAGACAATTCTTTAGTCCGCAGCCCCAAGGTATGATCGGTTCCAGCAACCATCGCCAGCGTCTGATATACATGGTGCAGGAATACCTAGGGGCAAGGTCAGACTTGGACACCTTCCCCACCGAAAATCCTCTGGCTTACTGGGTCTTGAGGATGGATCACTGGCCAGAGCTTGCACAGTATGCAATTGAGCTACTGGCCTGTCCTGCATCCAGCATTCTTTCAGAACGCACATTCAGTGCTGCTGGAGGATTTGTCACGGATCACTGGGTGCGCCTGTCCACCGACTCTGTTGATCGACTGACCTTCATAAAGATGAACCAGTCTTGGATCACCACCAGCTACCAAACACCTGAAGCTGATATAACAGACTAATTTATTTTCAAATGTCACATCCCTTCAAGACTGATGCTGAGAGACTGTCCTGTTATGTTGACTGACTATCCTCCTCCTCCTCAATGATCCGATTGACGATGATAGCTTGGAAGAACATTTTTGTTTCTGGGTGCCGCCACCAGTGGCTAAGGCCCAATTTTTCAGCCCCTGTTTAACAGGGGCATGTAATTACAATTTTTGATGCAATACTTTGCAACAGGGCTCATTGCTGTGCTCCAAGTACAGTATCTGTGAGGGGTTGCAGTGTTGTGGCACCAGTGCCTAAGGCCCAATTTTTCTGCCCCTGTTTAACAGGGGCATGTAATTACAATCCTTGATCTAATAATTCACAGCAGGGCCCATTCCTGCGCCCACCAAGAGTAACTGTGAGGCCTTACAGTGTTGTGTCAACACCACCAAAGGCCCAATCTTTCAGCCCATGTTCAACAGGGGCATGCAATTACAATCCTTGATCTAATAATTCACAGCAGGGCCCATTCCTGCGCCCACCAAGAGTAACTGTGAGGCCTTACAGTGTTGTGGCAACACCAACATGTAAGGGGCAAATTTCAGCAGAGTATATACGGCAGGCCCCTACTTTCAAACATCCAACTTACAAACGACTTCTCCTTGCAAACGGAAGGATACAACAGGAAGTGAGAGGAAATCTACTCCTAGGAAGGCAAATTCTCTCCTGTAAGAGTTAATATGGGAAAAAAAGTGTCTCCTCTCCACTGATGCTTTATCACCAATTCTTGTTTCAATAAAAAAACCAAATTTTCAAAAAACATTTGTCATTAGGACGGAAAGTGAGGTGAACTGTTCTGAACAGGTGCACACTGCACAGACAGCAAAACAAATGTTACAGGGGTGATAACCTATGTTTTCCAAAAAGCTTAAAAATATATTTTTTAGCTGGAGCTACACTTAAACAATGTACCTGTTCAAAATTACAAACAGATTCTACATAAGAACAAACCTACAGTCCCTGTCTTGTTTGCACCGCCTGTATACGGCTGTTCAGAGTATATAGGGCCTTTTTTATTTTGTGTGCGGGGTTCCCCTTAATATCCATACAAGACCCAAAGGGGCTGGTAATGGGCTGGGGTAGGGGGGGGGGGGTGATGGGGTAGCTATGCCATTTTTCTCAAAGATTTTCATCCATATTACCGGGACCAGACATTACATTAAAGCCGCAAGCAGTTTTAAATGACTTTTTTTCCTTTTAGAAATGTCATTTTGTGCAGGGACAGTTCTAAACACGGGAAACACGTGCCACTTCACAGGCATACTTTAGACACCCCCCAGGTACAATATTTAAAGGAATATTTGACTCTTTTTTTTTTTTTTTTTTTTTTTCACTTTATGCATCATTAAAATGACTGCTCCCGAAAAACGGGCGTTTTTTAAAACTTTTTTTTTGGATTGATACATGTCCCCTGGTGCAGAACCCGGGTTCCCAAACCCTTTTTAGGACAATAACATGCATAATAGTCGTTATAATTAGCACTTTAGATTTCGAACGTTCGCATCCATTGTATTTAATAGGGTTCGAAAGTTCGTGCGAACTTTCGGTCCGTTCGCGGGTTCTGGTGCGAAGCGAACCCGGGGGTGTTCGGCTCATCACTAATGCTCAACTAGTCTCTTTAGAATTCCCCATAGGTGTTCCCCAATTGAGTTCAGATCAGGAGACATACTTGGCCACTGAATCACTTTCTCCCTGTTCTTCTTCTGAAATACAACGGTGGTCTTAGATGTGTGTTTTGGATCATTGTCATGTTGGAAAAATGCATGACGGCCAAGGGCACGGAGTGATGGTAACATCTTCTTTTTCAATATAGAGCAGTACATCTGTGAATTCATGATACCATCAATGAAATGCAGCTCCCCGACACCAGCAGGACTCATACGCCCCACAGAAGGACACTGCCACCACCATGTTTCACTGTAGGCACCATGCATTTCTCTTTGTACTCCTCACCTTTGCGACACCGTACAGTTTTGAGGCCCTCAGTTCCAAAAACATTTATCTTGGTCTCATCACTTTAGAGTACAGAGCCCCAGTAGTCTTCATCTTTTTCAGCATGGGCCCTGGCAAATTCTAGGTGGACTTTTCTTGTGCATGGGCTTTAGAGGCCTCCTTCGGGGACGACACCCATGCATGCCATTCCTCTGCAGTGTATGCCGTATTGTGTCACAGGAAACCATCACCCCAGTTTGGCTTTCTACTTCTTTAGCTAACTGCAGTGAACTTGCATGGCGCTTTTCTTCGACCCTTCTCATCAGAAGACGCTCCTATCGAGGTGTTAACTTCCGTGGATGGCCTGGACGTCTCTTTGAGATGGTTGCAGTTCCATCTTTGTTACATTTTTGTATCACTTTTGCTACATTATTCTGACTGATAAGTAAGGCCCCTTTCACACTGAGGCGTATTTCAGGCGTTTTAGCGCTAAAAATAGCGCATAAATAACGCCTGAAATAATCCTGCCCCAGCATTCTCAATGTGAAAGCCTGAGAGCTTTCACACTGAGGTGATGCGCTGGCGGGAGGAAAAAAAATCTTATCCAAGCCGCATCTTTGGAGCGGTGTGTATACCGCTCCTTCCCATTGAAATCAGTGGGACACCGCGGCTATACCGCCCGCAAACCGTTGCTGTAGCAGCGGTTTTAACCCTTTCTTGGCCGCTAGTGGGGGTTAAAACCGCACCGCTAGCGGCCGAATATTGAGGCAAATCCGACGGTATAGCGCCGCTATACCGCCAGCGCACCTCCCCGCCCCAGTGTGAAAGGGGCCTTAAGCTTTGCTGATCTTCTTGTAGCATTCACATTTCTTGTGTAAAATAAATTATTTTCTTTCTCAGGCCTTGTGGCATTTCTCTTCCATGTGGTGTCTATGCTGACAGCAGTAATGTATTTAGGTTTTGTGCTGCCCTAGGCCTGACTAAACTCGTGCACCTCCTAATTTAAATATGACCCACCCCTTTCTGACAAGGCCACACCCCTTGCTGTTTAAGACCCGCCCTGAAATTTTCGAGTGGGGACACTAGTTCTGAGGACCTGGGGGAGCAAAGAATTCCCTTAATTTGCATAGATTTCCTCTCACTTCCTGTTTGGCTATGGGGCAGGAAGTGAAGGGAAATCCCTGCAATGGGACACGGATGGTAAAAAATTAACTGACAGGGGCTATAACCTTCCCTTACTCCTTCCAAAAAAAGTGTTGCCTATAGTTCTACTTTAAGCACAAATTTCTGATAATTTTATGGAGGGGACTAAGAAGATATAACTATATAAATTGTGCAGCAAAAAACATATAGCACAGTGAGGAAGGTTTGTGGTCCAGGATGATAGAACGGTCAAAATTAGAAGCAGCAACCCCCCCCCCCCCTGGCCACCCGCATACTGCAGTGTGGCCGCTTTATGGGGGCGCTAGACTAATTTGGGTCTCAGCCCAGTCCGTCCCATAAGACTGGCGCTACACTAACAGTGTAGCGCAAGCCGGCGGGGACTCTTTCCGTGCTGCCCCCCCTGCAAATTGCTGCCCTAGGCCTGGGCCTTGTTGGCCTAGGCCAGGATACAGCGTTGGCTGACAGCATGAAATGGGAAGGGGGTTTCTTTGTTAAAGTGAATGTAAAAGCAGAAGGTTTTTTTCATCAGCACCCCTCATACTTACCGGAGATCCATCTAGATCCAGCGATGTTGCACAAGAGACTCAGTTGTCTGGGAATCCCCTACTCATTGGCTGAGACAGACCCTACTCATTGGCTCCTGCTGCTGTCAATCAAAGTAAGTGAGCCAATGAGGAGAGAAAAGGGGTGGGACTGAGCAACGGCTCTGTGTCTGAGTGGACACAGAGCTGCGGCTCAGCTTGGGTACCCCCATAGCAAGCTACTTGCTGTAGGGGGAACTCAACAGGAGGGTTAGGCTAGGAGCACCGAAGAGGGACCTGAGAAGAGGGGGGATCGGGGCAGGGCAGGTAAGTATAACATATTTGTTATTAACAGAAAAAAGACTTTAGTATCACTTTAACACACTTTTTTTATAGTCGACTGTCTGATGGACACCTGTTTAATGAATAGACTCACCTGTTGAATTGTTATTTAGGATTTTGTTGTCTAAAATTTAGTTTTGCTCCTAATGCCTCGTACACACGACCGGTTTTCCTGACATGCCAAAAACCGACGTTTTTCCCTGACGTGATTCCTCTCAAGCCTGCCTTGCATACACACGTTCAGGCAAAAAACGCTCGACCAAAGCGCGGTGACGTACAACACCACTATAAAGGGGAAGTTCCATTCAAATGGCACCACCCTTTGGGCTGCTTTTGCTGATCTCGTGTTATCGCGTGTTTTAGTAAAAGTTTGGTGAGAGGCGATTCGCCCTTTTCAGTCTTCGTGCTTTCAGATCGTTTTCTGCTGTTCAGAATGCTGACGAATGTGCTTTCTCCATTACGAATACTAGTTCCAGCGCTCCAGTCTCATACTTGATTCTGAGCATGCACGCTTTTTTTCCCCTCAGAAAAGCATACACACGAGCGGTTTTCGCGACGAGAAAAAGACTGACTAGAAACGCAACGGGAAAAGATAGCGCAGGTTCTAATTTTTTTGCGGCCAGTTTTCTCGTCGGGAAAACTGCTATGGAGCATACACACGACCGGTTTTCCCGACCAATCTAAAAAATGTCAGTTTTCTCGTCGGGAAAACTGGTCGTGTGTACGAGGCATAAGACTTTTTCATTGGGGTGTAATCATTCTTGCAGCATGGTCTTGCATGAATCTGTTAGGAAAAATACTGTGTGCAAATTACCAAATCTTGATTGCCACAAATGGCCCGCATATGTAGGAGTATTTTGTAGTATGGTGCCCCATAGAAAATGTTGATTCTAAAAGGAGAGTAAAGGTTTTCTGACAGATCTGTTGGGGTATACTCATTTGGAGTCTTATCAGCTGGAACTTTAAGAGCGAGTTGGATCACATTTACAGAGTACATAGAGTATCTTTATGGAATTTGAAATATTTCACATTGGGGTAATATTTGCTTTGCATCTTTGTGCAAAAATGTGCTCCCCTCCCAGTAGCTTGACAAGGGTAGTTAAGAGATAACCATACGTTTAACATTACCCCTTGCTTGTCATACCAGATCCCCACCCCTTCCTCCTGAGTAAGAGACCACAACTTTCTTTTGGGGAAAAATGGCCGAGCCCGGCCTTTTATTAAAGCGGAGCTCCGCCGGAATTTTTTTTATTAAAAGCCAGCAGCTACAGCCACAGCAGCTGCTGGCTTTTAATATTTGGACACTTACCTGTCCTGGAGTCCAGCGACGTCCGCAGCAGAGGACGAGCGGTCGCTCGTCGCTCTGCTGCTCCCTCCGCCATCCTCGCTGAGGGAACCAGGAAGTGAAGCCCTGCGGCTTCATGCCCGGTTCCCTACGGTGCATGTGCGAGTCGCGCTGCGCCATTCTGATTCGTCCTCCTGTGTTCTGGGAGCCGAGTGTCTCCCAGAACACTACGGGAAGTCTGGGGGAAGTGACGTCACTCCCGCAGATTCCCAGAGAGAGGACTCCCGGATGTGGGTGAAAATACCTGTCTTAGACAGGTATCTTCACCCCCCTCCCCCCTGAAAGGTGTCAATTGTGACACCGGAGGGGGGGAGGGTTCCAAATAGCAAAAGTGAAAATTTAGGGTGGAGCTCCACTTTAACAAACAATCATTGTAATAAATTTAACCATCATAACCTTTTAAATGACCAAACAAGAAAAACGAACATACTGATATTTGAGATCCTTGACGGTACCAATCTAACCCTCCCCTTTTATTGTGTCTGAGGCACCACCTAGCTGAGTTGCCACCCCAGTCGCTACTCAGACTCAGGGCCTAAACCCAGCTGACCTCAGCCACCCAGGGTCCTTACCCCTCTCCGTTCACTAGCCAGAGAATCGTTCCCACTCGAGGATACCATACCTGAAATGGTTCCCCACCGCTTACCCAAATGGACCTAATTCTATACCACCGCCAAGGACCCCAAAACGCCACAGAGCCGCAGGTGTGACACCTTACACCTGCGCGCCCCGCCACACCCGAAAAGCCCTCTGCACTCCATCCTCCAAACCTAGCCACCACAAATCCGTGCCAACGGCGTTAAGGTGAATGCCATCCCCCCAAAGGAAACGCCAGGTGTCCTCTTCTAAGTCCAAATGCCTGACCGCCAGACCCCCATTCCTAACAAAAAACCTCCCGACCTCCTTATTAACCTTCACCTTTGCCTTGTTTATATTTGCTATGGATCTGGCCCCACGCCACACGGTGCGCGCCACCATGTCCGACCAAACCAACAGGGTCTTTGGAAAGGCACAACTAAGCCGGAGAAAATCAAAATGGATGTCCCGGATAAGCTCCCTAGAAGCTTTGACACGCAGATCGTTCCCCCCCCCCCGCGTGCACCACCAGAATGTCCGGGGGCCTGTCCAAACGAGCAAACCTGTTCACCTCGGCCACCACCTGATTCCACATCATGCCCCGGACCCCTATCCAGCGCACAGTGCCCAACTCCCAGAGGATACCCAACTGCCTGGCCTCCGGCCTGACCTCCGCCCTCCTGGCTCCCCAGTACACATAGGAGTGCCCCAGGATCCACACGAGGCATCTCCGACCTGTAAACAAACAAAAACAAAGACGGTACCACCCACCGACAAACTTGTAAACATATGAACACACAACACTGACAACGAGAATAAAGGGCGGAAACAACAGAAAAACAAGCACTATTCAACCGGTCACCAAGATGACCGCAGATTCTCACTCCCACCCCTACAGTAAGTGCGGCCTGATGTACAGCCTGCACCTATTTGACTCCCACCTGCCGATCCGCCGGACCGCAGCCTCATCCAAACCCCAGCGAGCGGCCTCGGTGGCCGCGCCTATTCAAAAACTGTGAGACCCGTACTGTTTGGGATCCAAACCCACCACCCCCAGACACCTCTTGAAGATAGCCACGAACTGGAACCCTGACAATCCCGAACCGTCGGCGTGAATCAAGAACGGGCCCGCCATTCGCGGACGTATGTCTGCAAAGTGAGTCAACGCACCCACCGGACAAAGGCCCGGCTCCGTGCCCCGGAACAATTCTAAACGTACCCCCTTACCCAACTGGTCAGTCTTGGAATGGCGTATTCCAACCCGAACTGAATCCTCCGTGAACACCACATCCTCCCATAAGACCCCACCAGCAACCGATCTAGAAGGGCTGGTCAGTTCACCCAACCGAAGTGCCCCAAAAAAGGCCAGTAGAAAAGCGGCCCGAAACAAAAACTTGTTCGTAGGCATCCGAACATACCGAGCCCACTTGCTCAAGGATCGCCTTCAACAAGGCAATCGACACTGGACGCCTGGAATCACTGGACCTCCGGCCCTTGCGGTATCCCTTCATTGCCTGGCGCACCATGAAAGATTTAGTGGCATCCCCTATACCATGTAACTTAAACCAGAACGCGAGGGCTGCCAATTTTCGGTCAACCGCAGCAGCAGACGCCCCCCTCACAAATTCACGCACAATTAAATAAACCACCACAGAATAGGTATCACCCAGCTGCTCCAGACCCCCTACCTCAGCCAGTAACTCAGTCCATTCCTTCCACATCCTGGAATATGCCTCCCACGTGGCCGCACTCAGAGTTCCGGATTAATCCTGCGGCGACTCCAACGCTATCTTCCATAGCCGTGGTGGACAAGGCGTTCCCTGGTGCTCCGCCTCCGGGGCCAACACGCGAAACTCCTGCCACTGCGAACGAGACAATGCATCCGCAATCTTGTTAGTAACCCCCGGGATATGAACAGCGTAGATAAAAGCATTCAATTGCAGGCACAACAAAACCAAATGGCGCAATAAGCGCACCACCAGCAGAGAGGAAGCTGAGATGTTATTGATAGCCGTCACCACTCCCAGGTTGTCGCAATTGAAGCGTACCTTCCGGTTGCGGAAGGCCTCTCCCCAGAGTTCGACCGACAGCACGATCGGAAACAATTCCAAAAGTACCAGGTTCTTCAACCAACCAGCCGCGCTCCACTTACCCCAAAAGAATGCTCCGTAGCCATCAGACCAGGCCGCGTCCGTAAATAACGTCAAATCCGGATAGTGATGAGCTGAACACCCCCGGGTTCGGTTCGCACCAGAACCCGCGAACGGACCGAAAGTTCGTACGAACATTAGAACCCTAGTAAATACAATGGATGCGAACGTTCGAATTCTAAAGTGCTAATTATAACAACTATTATGCATGTTATTGTCCTAAAAAGGGTTTGGGAACCCGGGTTCTGCACCAGGGGACATGTATCAATGCAAAAAGAAGTTTTAAAAACGGTCGTTTTTCGGGAGCAGTCATTTTAATGATGCATACAGTGAAAAAAAAAAGTCAAATATTCCTTTAAATATCGTACCTGGGGGGTGTCTAAAGTATGCCTGTGAAGTGCCACGTGTTTCCCGTGTTTAGAACTGTCCCTGCACAAAATGACACTTCTAAAGGAAAAAAAAGCCATTTAAAACTGCTTGCGGCTTTAATGTAATGTCTGGTCCCGGTAATATGGATGAAAATCTTTAAGAAAAATGGCATAGCTACCCCATGACCCCCCCCCCCCTACCCCAGCCCATTACCAGCCCCTTTGGGTCTTGTATGGATATTAAGGGGAACCCCACACATAAAATAAAAAAGGCCCTATATACTCTGAACAGCCGTATACAGGCGGTGCATACAAGACAGGGACTGTAGGTTTGTTCTTATGTAGAATGTGTTTGTAATTTTGAACAGGTACATTGTTGAAGTGTAGCTCCAGCCCAAAAATCTATTTTTAAACTTTTTGGAAAACATAGGTAAGGGTTATCACCCCTGTAACATTTGTTTTGCTGTCTGTGCCCCTGTTCAGAACATTTCACCTCACTTTCCGTCCCAATGACAACTGTTTTTGAAATGTGGTGTTTTTCTTGAAACAAGGATTGCTGATAAAGCATCAGTACAGAGGAGACACCTTTCTCCCATATTAATTCTTACAGGAGAGAATTTTCCTTCCTAGGGGTAGATTTCCTCTCACTTCCTGTTGTCTTCTTGCGTTTGCAAGTAGGAGTCGTTTGTAAGTTGGATGTTTGAAAGTAGGGACCTGCCGTATATACTCTGCAGAAATAGGCCCCTTAGTTGTTGGTGTTGGCACAACACTGTAAGCACTCACAGTTACTCTTGGTTGGTGCTGGAACGCCCTGCTGTCAACTATTATATCAGGAATTTTAATTGCATATAATTGTTGAACAGTGGTAGTAAAAATTGGGCCTTTGATGGTGGTGCTGGTGCCACAACACTGTAAGCCCTGACAGTTACTCTTGGTGGGTGCAGCAATGGGCCCTGCTGTGAATTATTAGCTCAAGAATTGTAATTGCATGCCCCTGTTGAACAGGGGCTGAAAAATTGGGCCTTAGGCACTGGTGGCACAACACTACAACCCCTCACAGATACTGTACTTGGAGCACAGCAATGAGCCCTATGGCAAATTATTGCTAAAAAAATTGTAATTACACGCCCCTGTAAAACAGGGGCTGAAAAATTGGGCCTTAGCCACTGGTGGCGGCACCCATAAACAAAAATGATCTTCCAAGCTATCATCATCAATCGTATCATTGAGGACTCGGAGGAGGAGGATAGCCAGTCAACATAACAGCACAGGCACTCAGCATCAGCATCAGTCTTGAAGGGATGTGACATGTTAAAATCAATTAGTCTGTTATATCAGCATCAGGTGTGTGGTAGCTGGTGGTGAACCAAGACTGGTTCATCTTGATGAAAGTCAGTCGATCAACCGAGTCGGTGGACAGGCGCACCCTGTGATCCGTGACAAATCCTCCAGCAGCACTGAATGTGCGTTCCGAAAGAACGCTGGATGCAGGACAGGCCAGTAGCTCAATTGCATACTGTGCAAGCTCTGGCCAGTGATCCATCCTCAAGACCCAGTAAGCCAGAGGATTTTCGGTGGGGAAGGTGTCCAAGTCTGACCTTGCCCCTAGATATTCCTGCACCATGTTTATCAGACGCTGGCGATGGTTGCTGGAACCGATCATACTTTGGGGCTGCGGACTAAAGAATTGTCTGAACGCATCGGTCAGACGGCCACCTTCCCCACCGCTCCTTCTTTGACTGGCCGAAGCCTCAGCAACTCGTTGTCCAGGACCAGGAGTTTGTAACCTCCCAGTCTCTGGGAACGCGTTGCACAGACCTTTCTGCAAGGCCTCCCGGAGTTGTCTCATCCTCTGCTCCCTCTGCGAAGGTAACATAAGGTCCGCAACCTTACCCTTGTACCGTGGATCAAGGAGAGTGGCCAGCCAGTAATGGTCCCTCTCCTTGATCCGAAGAATACGAGGATCCTTCCGCAGACTTTGCAGGATCAGGGAGGCCATGCAGCGTAGGTTTGCTGAGGCATTCGCTCCGGAGTCCTCTGGGTATCTAAGGACGACATGATCCGCAGCCACCTCCTCCCAGCCACGTACAAGTCCACTGGTTTCTTGGGACTGTAAATCATCCCTAAAAGACTGCTGCTGATGATGCTGAGTGCCAGCCTCCACCTCCATGCTGACACAATCCTCCTCCTCCTCCTCCTCCTCCTCCTCCTCCTCCTCCTCCTCCTCTTCCTGTGCGATGGGTGGGAAAGAAGGAACACTGTCTGGGTAAAGGGGGCCTTGAGAGGCAAGGAAGTCCTCCTCTTCCTGCCTCTGTTCTGCCTCAAGTGCCCTGTCCATTATTCCACGCAGCGTGTGCTCCAACAGGTGGACAAGAGGTACAGTGTCACTGATGCATGCACTGTCACTGCTCACCATCCTCGTGGCCTCCTCAAATGGTGCCAGGACAGTGCATGCATCCCTGATCATGCCCCACTGGCGTGGAGAAAAAAACCAAGCTCCCCTGACCCTGTCCTGGTGCCGTAGTCGCACAGGTACTCATTGATGGCCCTCTGCTGCGTGTGCAGCCGCTGCAGCATGGCCAAAGTTGAGTTCCACCTGGTGGGCATGTCACATATAAGGCGGTTCTTGGGCAGGTTCAACTCCTTTTGCAGCTCAGCCAGGCGAGCACTGGCATTATAAGATCTGCGGAAATGCACACAGACTTTCCTGGCCTGCCTCAGGACATCCTGTAAGCCCGGGTACCTGCCCAAGAACCGCTGCACCACCAGGTTAAGGACGTGAGCCACACAGGGCACATGGGTCAGTTGTCCCTGTCGGAGGGCGGAGAGGAGGTTGGTGCCATTGTCGCAAACCACCATTCCTGGCTTAAGCTGGCGTGGCGTCAACCACCTCTCGGCCTGGCCCTGCAGAGCAGACAGGACCTCTGCCCCAGTGTGGCTTCTGTCCCCCAAACACACCAGCACAAGCACGGCATGGCATCTTTTTGCCTGCGTACTTGCGTAGCCCCGTGAACGGCTACGGAGCACCGCTGGTTCATAGGACAAACCACAGGAAGAGGCCATGGAGGAAGAAGAAGAGGAGGGGGTGGAGGAGAGAGGTGTGTCACAACCAGTAGTAGCATTTTGGAGGCGTGGCGGTGGAACAACCTCCAACACTACTGCACCTTGTCCTGCATCCTTCCCAGCTGCCAAAAGAGTGACCCAATGGGCCGTGAAAGAAAGGTAACGTCCCTGTCCATGCCTGCTGGACCACGAGTCAGCCGTAATATGCACCTTACCGCTGACCGCCCTGTCCAGCGAGGCCAAGACATTGCCTTCCACATGCCGGTAGAGAGCCGGAATAGCCTTCCGTGAGAAAAAGTGGCGTTTGGGAACCTGCCACTGAGGAACCGCACATTGCACAAACTCACGGAAGGGGGCCGAGTCTACCAACTGAAAAGGCAGCAGTTGAAGCGCTAGCAATTTAGCCAAGCTAGCATTCAACCGCTGGGCATGTGGATGGCTGGGAGTGAACTTCTTTCGACGGTCCAGCAGCTGGGGCAGGGAAATTTGCCTGCTAGAATCGGACGTCGGTGTACTGCTAGCAGAGTGGCCGCAAGTACTTGGCTGTGACACACCTAATTCTACACCTTCATTCCTCTCAGTGCATGTTTCAGAGAGGACTGAAGTTATAGTGGGGTTGGAGATCCCAGCTGATGCGGTGCAAGGAGAGGTCCGCTTTGTTCTTTGGTGTGGGTCTTTGAGGTAGGCTTGCCAACGAGCTGCATGGCAGGTCAACATATGTCTGGTCAGGCATGTGGTACCCAAGCGGCTGATGTTTTGGCCACGCGATATACGCTTGAGACATATGTTGCAAACAGCAGCTGTGCGATCTGATGCACTAGCCTCAAAAAAGGCCCACACCAAGGAACTTTTTGAATGACGGGCAGAGGCAGCGCCCTGCACAGGCGGAGCTCTGCGGTGTGATTCCGTCGGTGTACTGCCCTTACGCTGGCCACCAAAGGGCATCCTGCCTCGTTGGAGATGTGCCTCCTCCTCATCCTCCTCCTCCTCCTCTCTCCTATTAGGCACCCACGTGGAGTCAGTGACCTCATCATCCCCTCCCTCCTCATCACTGGAGCCAATCTGGCAGTATGCTGCAGCTGCTGGAACATGACTGCCAGATTGGTGTCCTTCTTGAGCATCCCCTCTGTCTGCTCTCACGCTACTGCCTTCCTGTAGCTGGGTTTCATCATCAGACCCTTCGAAACGCTGGGCATCCTCCTGGAGCATGTACCCAACACTGTGCTCAAACAGTTCGGGGGACTCCTCAGGAGGAGGACATGGTGGGTCTAGGGAAGGAGTGACTGATGATGAGTCTGACATTGATACCAGGGAAGAGGACGCTTTGGCAGCTGCTTTGCCAGTACCCTGAGCCTGGGTGAGAGAGGATGAGGAGGAGGAGGAGGAGGGCTTGGTTATCCACTCTACCAAGTCTTCGGCATGATGTGGCTCAACATGTCCAGCTGCTGAAAAGAAGGACAAGCGTGTCCCATGGCCATGTGCTGATGACAATGCACCGCGTCCACGACCAGCACTGTTGCCCCCAGACACAGAGCCTGCTTGCCCTCTTTTATTGCCTCCTGACTGTCTGCCTCTCCTTGTTTGCCTTCCAGACATTCTAATAGATGGCCTGCAGGGAGATGGGAAAAAAGCAATAAGGGCTACCTTCAGGTGTCCTTCTCTGTCCCTTTACTTAAGGATTTCTAAATATGGTTGAGGATGATTGCTTTTGCACAGAATAGCACAACGACAATTTCCCTGACTGTCCAAAAAACAAGGATTTCAAAGATGGTTGATGAGGAATGCTTTAGCACAAGGAGAATTCCCCTCACTTTCCTTCTTTGTCCCTAGAAACAAGGACTCGCACAGTGAAAGAAACTGACACTCTCCCTACCTAGAGTTTTCTGTCCCTAGAAAAAATGTTTTTTTAAAGCACACTATAGCACAAGGAGAATTCCCCTCACTTTCCTTCTTTGTCCCTAGAAACAAGGACTCGCACAGTAAAACACACTGACACTCTCCCTACCTATCCTTCTCTTTCCCTAAACTAAAGGAATCCAGGTTAAGCAAGAAAGAAATAAATGTCACTGTCCCTGCCTATGCTTGTCTTTCCCTGCTCCGGAACACACTACACTAGGCCGCCGTGCTGGCGGCCTTTTATAGTGTGGGGCGTGTACTAAACACCCTCAGCAATAATTGGCCACAGGCATCCTGCCTGTGGCCAATCATTGCTCTCCTCGCTGCCGGCGCTGTGATTGGCCAAGCATGCGGGGTCACAGTGCATGCTTGGCCAATCACAGCGCCTGGATGACACTGCGATGGCGTAGTGCATTGTGGGCCGTTCGCGTCACTCGAATTTGGCGCGAACGGCCCAAATCGTTCGATCTTCGTCGAACGATCGAACAGCCGATGTTCGAGTCGAACGTATGTTCGACTCGAACACGAAGCTCATCCCTAAATCCGGATTGCTCACAGGTCCCGACATCCATAATGACCGTCCATTGTACGTTGACAGAAATTCCTCCCACACCTTTAAGGTCCGCCCTGTGATCCCCGGGCCAAACGAACAAAGTGACGCGGGCCGCTGATGCCCGCCGTGGCCAAAGAGAGCCGCCGGCAAAATATCCTGCCCATAGGAATAATCCTGCAAGCAAAATTCAGCTTCCCAAGCAGGGACTGTAACTCCCGCAACCTGACCTTTCTCCTGCCCGCCATGCCGATCACCTCCCTCCGCAGGGCTACCAGTTTGTCCACGGGCAAACGACACTCCATGGCCACGGAATCAATCGTAATGCCCAGGAAAACCAGCTCCGTCGACGGGCCCTCCGTTTTCTCCGGAGCCAAAGGGATCCCGAAACAAGCCGCAATGTGCTGAAGCGTCCCAAGCAGCACCGTGCACACGTTAGAGTCCGGAGGCCCGATACACAGGAAATCATCCAAATAGTGGATGATGGAATTCAGGCCGGACACATCTTGCACGACCCATTCAACAAACGAGCTGAATGTCTCGAACAGGGCGCAGGAAATGGAACACCCCATGGGCAGGCAGCGATCAACAAAAAAGGAATCGTTCCACTTACAACCCAGAAGGCGCACACTGTCTGGATGAACCGGAAGCGGGCGAAACGCCGCCTCCATGTCCGCCTTGGCCAGTAGAGACCCCCGCCCGTACCTCCGAACCCAGGTCACCGCTGCATCAAAGGATGTATAGGTGACCGCACAGGCTAGCGGATCAATACCATCGTTGACCGAACCACCCTTTGGGTACGAAAGGTGATGGATCAACCGGTACTTGCCCGGTTCCTTCTTTGGAACAACTCCCGATGGAGAAACCACCAGGCCCCGAAGTGGAGGAGAGGAAAACGGTCCGCTCATCCTGCCCAGCGAAACTTCCTTTGCCAGTTTTTCCGCCACCACTTCAGGGAACCAAAGGGCCGACCTCAAATTCTGCCCCAACGGAGGAATATCCTTCAACGTGCACGGGATACGGAAACCCACCTAAAAACCCTCCCCCAAGAGTCGAGCCGACTCCCGATCCGGGTACCTACTTAGGAAAGGAAGCATCCTTCCCACCCTCACCGGAGTCATCCCTTTTTCCAGTCGCATCACCAGCCCGACCTCTGCCGGCCTTGAAACATCGTGCGAGCGAATGGGTCCCGCCACACCCGGAACATTCGTGCTGGAAGCGACAGGTGCCACCGAAACGGCACGAGCTGTCATTGAATTGCCAACACACCCCCTTCTTTCTAATGGCTGAAGATCCTGAGGTGGAGGCCCCGCCAGCCCCCCCTGGAAAGGACTGGCTCCCCACCCTGGCCGGGGTCATCGGCTTCATCCAGAGGCCAATGTCCTTGTGATCCCAGCGAATAGCCGGGCGCACCGCTTTGCGTTGCCGGAATTGCTCGTCGTAGCGAAGCTAGGCCACACCCCCATAAACTCGATACGCCTCCCCTATTGCGTCCAAGTAGCAAAACCAGCCCGAACAATTGTCCGGTTCCTTTTCGCCAACCACGCTAGCCAAAATCGCAAATGCCTGCAACCAGTTGGCAAACGTGCGAGGAATAAGCCGATACCTACGCTTCTCCTCGTCTTCCTTCTTGCTCTCCTCCGGTTTCACGCGGTCCAGGTTGAATTTTTCCAGCGGGAGCAAGGAAAAAATTTCCATACTCCCCCTTCCAAATTTTTTCCCTCACCTCAGCCTTTAAGGTGTGCCCCCAGAGGCCCCTCAAAGCAAACATAGACCTCGCATTTCGCCGAGTCCGCCAACCTCACCTTGTCCGCCTCCTTGTCCTCCTTGGACTTCTCACCAGAAGCCACCGTGCTGTGCACCTGCGGTAACTCCATGCCAGCCTGTACCGCGGATGATGAAATGGTTCCTGCCGCCGGCTCCCCCGTAGTCCCTGCGTCACCTCTGCACCTACCTGCACCCCCCCCCATCGCCCAATTTTTTGAGCAGCTCTCGCAAGCCCACCAGCACCTCCCGCGTGAGCACCTCCGATTCCTGGGTCCCAGCCCTCCCCACCTTGGGCCTGCCCCCCAACCCGCACAGAGGGAGATAAGAAAGGAAAGATAGAAGAGACAGACTCACCAGGCTGCATAGGGCTAGGAACCCCGCCAGCCGCCAGACAGACCTCCCCCGCAACTATGCCGACATCCTCTTCCAGCTCGCCGTCCTCTGCGCTGCTGTACTCCGCTCCCGACCTTCCCCTTGGCACCACGGGTTCCACCGACCTCCGCACCTCCGGCCGTCCTCTCCCCCCGCCTGCCGCAGATGAACTCCGTACCGTTGACCCGCTTCCCGGCCTCCTCTGTCCGTTCCGCGGCCCCCTGCCGCCGCTGCCGACGTCCACGCAAGGCGCCCCGGCCAGGCCCGAACTCCCAGGCACCGCTCCAGACCCGGAGGTGTGCGCCGCCATCTTGGATCCTCCGCAGGCAGACGTGCCCGAACTTCGGGACGAGCCACCGGCCGCACCAGGACACTGGCCGGTGCCCGCAGCTCCCTCTCTCCCACGCTGGGCAGACGTGCGGAATGGAACCTCGCCAGTTACGCCAGCCGCCTGCTCCGGTATCCGAACGACGGAGGATGGGCCCGGCAAAGCACGCCGGGGTGCCCCCATCCCCCGCGGGCTCCGCCTGGGATGGGGATTCCTACCAGGCGAAACCCCGGCCGAAGCCAGCGTGCACTTGGCAGGGGGGCCTGAAGGGTCCGAAGGCGGGCTCCCGTTGCGGCGCTGAGCCCGAGGGGTCCTGTCAGGACTGAAGCGCTCCGGCGGCCTAGACCGCCGAGCACGCGGTGGCGCAGGCACCGGAGGGGGGCTCTGCTGGACCCCCTGCAGGTAAGCCACGACCCGGCTCTGCACCCATGCCGCGCAATGCACGTCGGCAGCAGCCCTGAGCTGAGAGGAGAGACTCCAGCTCGCTCATTTCAACCAAATCCGCAGCAAGACAGATGCCCTGATGTTCTGTCCTGGCTGCCCGGTTAACTGTTAGGGCCCCACCCCCCTTCAGGCCTAATATCTCCATGTCTCCTCCCCCACACACACACCCTAATTGCCCAATCAGCTTGCAAACCCTCTCTGAACCACCAACTAATTAACCCCTTCTCTCTTGGATACCCTTACCACCCTGTCATGTCCCCCCTCCGCTGATCCTGTTCCAGCTAGCTACGGGGGCTTTCTTTATAGAAGGATATATACAGTCATGTCTGTTTTAAAGCAAACCTGTGCTTGGTCAATGAAGAGCAAAGGAACAGGTCTGCTTTAATGCCCCACCACCATGTTTGTCACTGGAGGAACTCTTTTTAACACCTTGGCACACATAATATGCAATTCAACTGACCCCTTTGTTGAGGTATCCTCTTTTTGGTTTAGACGCTTTCCTGTATCTTATTGTATGAGCTGAGCACACAAAGCAATAAAATACAGACTGCATGTGTGCCAATCCCAACCACCTTTGATATCCAAGAGCTCATTCCTACTTTGGCCCCCATTTCTGTACGACTATATATGGATATGAGGCACTCTTTAAACCATGTATGTGGATGCAGATATAGGCAAACAGTCAACAAATCGCTTTAGCACAGCACACTTTAAAGACCTCCTCTGCTTTGTTCTCCTGTTGAAGATGGATGTGTGAAATGCGTCGAGATGGGAGATATCTGACAATTTCATAAATGTTATCATAAATGTTAGCTTTGGTCAGTGTGCTGGTGGCAGCATACTAAACCTCTCTGGTTTAGTGTAAAAACAGCTGGGTTTTGGGCTGCGGGCTAGTGTGAATGAGCCCTACAATGTGTGTGTGTGTGTGTGTATATAATATATATATATATATTATAATGTATGTATATGCGTGTATGTGTTTTTTTATATAAAATTTCTCACAGAAGTGAGTACACCCCTCACATTTGACAACACTGAAGAAATGACACTTTGCTACAATGTAAAGTAGTGAGTGTGCAGCTTGTATAACAGTGTAAAATTTGCTGTCCCCTCAAAATAACTCGACACACATCCAATAATGTCCAAACTGCTGGTAACAAAAGTGAGTACACCCCTAAGTGAAAATATCCAAATCGGGCCCAATTAGCCACTTTCCATCCCCGGTGTCATGTGACTCATTAGTGTTGCAAGGTCTCGGGTGTGAATGGGGAACAGGTGTGTTAAATGTGGTTATCGCTCTCACTCGCTCATACTGATCACTGGAAGTTCAACAGTGCACCTCATGGCAAAGACCATACAGGGGTTTAACAGGACAAATTCCACTCAGAACAGGCCTCGCCATAGTTGACCAAAGAAGTTGAGTGCACGTGCTCAGCGTCATATCCAGAGGTTTTCTTTGGGAAATAGATGTATGAGTGCTGCCAGCATTGCTGCAGAGGTTGAAGGGGAGGGGTCCAGCCTGTCAGTGCCCAGACTATACGCTGCACACTGCATCAAATTGGTCTGCATGGCTGTCGTCTCAGAAGGAAGCCTCTTCTAAAGATGATGCACAATAAAGCCCGCAGACAGTTTGCTGAAGACAAGCCGACTAAGGACATGGATTACTGGAACCATGTCCTGTGGTCTGATGAGACCAAGATGAACTTATTTGGTTCAGATGGTGACAAGCGTGTGTGGCG